>OY756234.1:2500000-3750000 GCA_963576875.1 Acrobasis repandana | reverse complement strand
TTTCTGCTTTCCGTTCCAAACTCAATTGGCTTCCCATCCGACTGCACAGGCAACAGAGACTTCTATGTTCTCTTTTCTCTATTCTTAAAAATCCCTTTTCTCCGCAATACTTTAAGTGTAAATTTCAATTTCTTGCGGACATGCATGATCGGCAACTTCGCTCCAGTAACACGCTCAAGCTTCAAATTCCCTTTTATCGATCAAGCTTCATGTCCAACTCCTTTACTTTTCAAGCCATACGGCATTGGAATGCATTGCCCGAGGACATCAGACAAATATCTAGTAGACATTTATACAAGAAAAAAGTGCATGATTTACTTTTTGAATCTTTCAACAATTAAGAGAATTCATCGTTTCTTTCTGATCTTCAAATATATATATTTATATATGTATGTATATAATATGTTGTATGTATAAATATAGTATTTATTTTATACGATATTTATGTATGATCATTTAAAAGTACTTATTATTTCTGGATTGTTTCTATCTATTTAAGACGCCAACTTTTCTATCTGTTTCTCATCTCCTAAAGGTTGACAGGGAGAGAATGCTTTAGCATTAAGTCTACCTATTGTAGCTTTTGGCTCAATAAAAATTAAATAAATAAATCTTCTATGTGCGTGTAAAACAATACAAGAGATTTAAAAAATAGATATTTTTTAATTTTGTATCCCATGTTATTAAAATATATTTTTTAAACATTCCAAAAAAATGTCATAAAATGTCTTTTGATTATTTTTGATAAGGTTTTGTTACTTTAATTGTTTACAAATATCTAACATTAAGAAAAAAAATGAGAAAGCATGAAAGCAGAATAAATGCAGTTGAAATGCGAGCGCTGAGGAGTATGTGTGGTGTTACCTTGAAAGACCGAATAAGAAATGATGTTATATATAAGGGATCGGTGTGGAGTGAAAGAGGACGTAGTGACAAAAGTAGAACAAGGGATGTTAAGATGGTTTGGGCATTTAGAAAGGATGGATGAAAATAGATTAATAAAAAATATTTATAAGGTAAGTGTAAAAGGAAGAGCGGGACAGGGTCGACCTCGGCGAACGTTCTGCGATCAGATTGCAGACGTTCTGAAAAAGGGAGAGGTAAGAAGTACACGTAACCGAAGGGCATGTATGAAGAGGTTGATGAGTGTAGATGAAGCGAAAGAGGTCTGTCAAGATCGTAGCAAGTGGAGGTCCATAGTCTATGCCTACCCCTGTGGGAAACAGGCGTGATAGCATGTATGTATGTAAGAAAAAAAATCTGGAGAAAGATTTTTCGTTTTTCTCCAAGTTATTTTTTGCTCATACGGACAATGAGACAGCGGCGTATTCTTTTATTTTAAAAGAAACTTCATATACAGGATCTAACAAAATATACTGAAACTATTTTAAGAGTGAATTCAGTCCATGATACTGAACAACTTTCACCAAGGAACATATATCAAAATATGAAAAATAATTTTTGGCCTGCCATAGTAGTTGAGTGATCAGCTGATCCGAGTTTGTATGGAAAGCAAAAAAATATTTTTCATATTTCGATATATGTTCCTTGGGGAAAGTTGTTCAGTATCATGGACTGAATTCACCCTTAAAATAGTTTCAGTATATTTTGTTAGACGTTATATATTAAGTAAAAAGAAATTAAGAAAAAATCGCGGCACTAAACAAGAAAACTAGAACAAGGTGGACACCACCTTGTTACGGTAACAGTGTCGCGAATTCAGCGGTTTTATTTTCCATCTCAAAAAATGCCCAACGCGCCTCGAAAAGATTTTACTTCAAAAATGTGCATAAACAGTTCTTTTCTATAAGTACCTCATAACATCTTAAAAGCAAAATCAGTTATGAAATAAAAAAAGCTGGCCAACCCTACACACGACTTTACACGAGGCAATAAACAAAATAGCAATAACATTAGAATACTCGGATGACAGAATAATATAATGTTTGTACGTTAAGAAATTACAAGGCAGACCCCAGCCCTCACAGTGCTCTGTAATTATACTAGCATTTCCTAAAAGTCCCTATGTTAAATAAACTTTGATACTTAAAAATCTACTCTGTAAATAATTTAAATAAATTTAATTTAATTGTTTCTTGAACAATGTTTTTTTTTTATTTTTTAAACGAAAAGCAATGAAGGTGTAAATAAAGGGAAACAGGCGTTATAGATTAAGTCAACTTAATATTGGAATATTGGATTATTATATACATACCTAATAAGTATATAAATATAAAAAAAAAACTGACCCGGCGAACTTTTTACCGCCTCCCTAACCCGTTCCAGTTCCTGATTTTTTCTAAAAATCGATAAAAATTTTTCGTCCTCCCATACAAATCAGCGCTCAGACAGACGGATTTTGTTTGGGAGGACAAAAATTTTTTATCGATTATTAATAACTTTTTTTGTAGAAAGTAGTTCAGTATCATGGTCTGAACTTGATCCGAAAATTTGGACAGTGTTTAAAAAGTCAAGAAAATAAGATAAGAAAAAGAAGATATCTGATAGAAAGAAGATATTAAGTCCACAATTTGTTAAAAGTATGTTTTTTACTTTGGAACCGTAAAGTGTAATAAAAAAAATTTGAAATCCTTTAAAAATTTCCCATTCCGTTTCACAAATTCGTTTTGTATAACAATCCACCTAACCTCGAACATAGATATAAGTTATGTTATGACTAAATAAAAACTGCCTAGTATGGTTGAATTAAAGTTTCATGTCTATGCATTTAATAGTTCCGTTTATCACGGATTAAAAGGAACCTATAAACATTTTTAATTAATAACCATTACGAATAGTCTTTAAATGCAGTACTAAGTAAGGCTTCATTGTCCTATCAGTGTGAACGCTTCTTTAGGATTTATGAGCGGTATCGTTGATGGATGAAATATACGATAAAATGAATCTAGCTATGGCCACCCGGGCTAGTATGGCTATGGCGACAAATTTTATTCTTGTAATTTGTCGTATTTCGCGTTATTTACTTTACTAAACATAGATAAAATTGAGCAACAAAATATATTTCATTCATAAAACGTATTTTCATCTTTAAAGATTGTATTATTGAAGTTTAAACCATAAAAAAAATATATTTAATTACGAGACTTTAGCGCCATATTTTGATGACTGGAAGTGGTGAGTGCGTACTCGGCGATAGATTTTTTAACGTTGTCTGTACAATATAAACAATTCGTTACATATTTATTTAATAACATATAATTTTAATATTTTTAATACAACATTTTTTTTATATTTTAATTTAAAACAATATTTCTTTAGGAGTTATTAGTAAGTCATTATTAAAATATTAATTTCGCTCCTACTTTGGCCTCACTTGTCTCTGCACCACCTGTCGGTTGACTGGTACTGAAAGCCTAAGGCTTTAAGTCCGCCGTTTACAAGTTTTGTAATAAATTTGAATAAATAAATAAATTAAAATTTATGACGTTCTTATGTAATTCTTTAATCTAACGTGATCATTTTACAAAACACGTGTTTAAATTTAAATTTATCATATTCTCTTAGCAGACAGACACTCTGTTTAAAACTGCCTGCTTGTAACTCACTTTACTATGTTTCCATTCGTTAAATCTTGTCATGACATAGTCATGTACATTTTTACAGAGAGAAGATATATATCAACCTTTGGTTTAAATTCACGTGCTAAGCCCGCAGCTTTTGTAATTATGTCAAATTGAAATATTATCACATCATTAATATTATTCGCGACATTATTAAAGACTTCTTAAGCAATTGGCATATTGATACTTTAATACTCGTAAATGTAATTTTAATAATTCTTCATATAAAATATTAATTAACGGTTTATGGGTAATTAATTGATAAATTATTAATTAAACTATGCATTAATTGTAGTGGCACTACGCAATGCATTTAAGAAACAAGTAACAGGTTTCCTGTCCCATGTATCATATATGAAAGAATCAATTGTTTTAATATTGTTTTTTTTTTATTTACGGACAGCGAATGGGTTAAATATACTTAGAGAAACTCGTACTTAGATAAATTCATATGTGACTCTGACTAAATAAATATTTGCATGCCTTAATTTACGTTGAATACATGGTCTTGACCATGTTGTGGGACATAACAGACATAGGCTAGTAAAAAAAATACAAAAATTATACTTAGAATTGACATCCTATGTACTGTATTTGAGCAAATAAATTAATTTTATTGAAATAAGTCACCTAAGCCTTTGTAATAAAGCTCTCTGCTCTCCTTACACAAAATCCACTTATGCTGAAAGTATGCAAATGAAAATTAAAATATCTTTATTAAGACGATACATGGAGTGCAGTGCAGTGCTGCCCCCGTTTGAAATAAATTCTTTGTAAGAAAACGGAGATATCATTTAAAGTTTTGAGCTAGTAAAACCTAGATAACCCTTCAAACTATTTTATGAACCACTGTTTACAGTTTAAAGTGCGAGAAAGTTAAGCTTTAGTTTGCATTTTTGCGAAAAACGGCCACTTTTGGCAAAAATGCAAACTAAAGCTTAAAGTTCTCACTTTAAACTGTAAACAATGGTACATAAAATAGTTTGAAGGGTTATCTACGTTTTATTAGCGCAAAATTTTAAATGATATCTCCGTTTCCTTACTAATAATTTATTTCAAATGGAAGCAGCACTGGACTCCATGTATCGTCTTAAGAAGCAAGAAAGAAGTGCCTTCGCAAGTACTTTTTCACGTCATTTATGTACAATATAGAGGTATATTAAATTTATATTTAAAAAAAAAGAAAACTAAAGTTATTATTTAAAATGACTACTGCTGAGACGAAACGCTAAAAAAGTCATAGAGACAGTATCGGTCGCCTGTTGCCTGAAATGGATAGTGAAAGAAGTCAGTTCATCAAGTCAGTTACTGAAAAAATCGCAAAAAGATACGATAGGTATACATGTTGAATGAGTTACCTCTATTTTGAAGTCGGTTAAAAAGAAAACGCAAACCCTTCTTCCATAAATCCATCTCAAAACTAGAGCTGCGAAAAAAATCGGTGCAAATTACACACTCGGGGGCTGTCATTAACAGATATCGATGTTCTATCGAATTGCCGGTATTTATTGTTAAACATCTCAATTACCGCTGTCGGGTATGAAATTACAAGCTAGCGTGTGATATATTCGCCTTTTAGTGACGTCCAATTTCCCGATAGCATACCGGTTTTCGGAGGATTGATTGTGTAAATTCAACTTTTTTGTGTCACGCACGACATTTCTTCGTTATTTAATCATGGTAATTAATAGATCTTAATTTAATCCGCTAGTTTCCAACAAGTCAAATCAGACACTATTTTCCTAATGTCAAAACAAAATTTTTCTATGACATTTGTATGAAATATCGGACTGTGACGTCATAGTTTTTTAGAGTGAAATAGCGCTCTTAATATCCGTTTTTCTGCATTAATAAATGTAAAATCATATTTAAAATGGTCGTGATCAAGGACAAGTAACATTATTTTGTGACGTTCTGTTCTCATAACAGTACCAAACAATTTATTTTTGACCCAGGAAACTACCCAATTGAATAAGTTTTGACTTATTCAAACATCAAGCTACTTTATAATTATTCATGTGTATAAAACTTTAAACTACACAATGTTGTCATCAAAATAATTCTAAAATATTCAATCGAATAAGAAGAAAACCGACTGCATCTAAATAATTCACATTCCAATAAAAAAGGTGTTAATTCTTTAATTATCTCGATTTAATATTACGACAGTTCGACAACAATATCTATCACAGTTACATAACACATCGACACCCACTCAAGATGCATCGATAAATCGATAAAAATAAACTTATGCTTGTCCACGGGTAGGTTTATATTTGCATAATTATAAAAATTGTTAACAAAATTTAATTTATCGATTGAATCAGAGCGTGCAATGAATTTATGATTAGCTTTTTTATTATGGTTTGGTATCATCTTTGTACGAGTCAGTTTTAAATCGTATTGTTCAATATTCATACTAAAATATTTTATTGAATGTTAGAGTATGACAAATTATTTACAAATTTGAAAGCTTTGTTTGGTTTCATCACAAAAATAGAACACTATATGAAGACGACTATAAAAAAAAATCAGTTATATATGTTCTTAGAGTACGTATACTTGTGTAGCCCGTTTTTGTATGTATGTTTATTCGGTAATAAATGATGCAATATTGGTTTTTAAACTATCGCGCTTTGAACACATGATTTATATATAAAACGGGACTTAACACAAACTATTTCTATTGTTTTGTCTAACGTTAGACATTAGACAAAACAATAAAGGGACTTAGCACGAATCTGTTTTAATTGTTTTACGTATAACTTTAGAAACTTCGTGCTAAGTCCCGATGTATATAAATTATCAATAAATGAAGCCTCGTCGAGCAACTTCTATAGTAGTTATTGTTACCTATGTTTTAAAATAGTGTATACACATGTATTGAAAATAAACAAATAAACAAATAAACAAATAAAAATGAAATACATGAGAGTTTATATTTTTGTGTCAAAATGTAATAAACTTCAATTATGACATTTAGTAGGTATGGCAAATTGATAAGACAAAAATATTGGTAAGTCATAAAAGGGGTTGCTGTAATAAGGGGTTACAAGGCGGATCGAGTTCACATCTCGGGCCGTACTACTAGTAAAGATATTATGGTATCCATAAACATTAGTAGCACCGCACCCCTTTTCCTATTTCTATCATAGCGAAGAGAAATTTATGAAAACGTTAGTGGACAAGTTAAAACATCTCATTACTGGAAAATCGTTACTCGATATGAAACGATATCATCGGGTTCGTTATTATAATTGAAACACTATCAGTGAAAGTTACGGTTGAGAACAGAAAAGGGATGGAGTCAATTGTTTTTAGGTAACCGTAATGAATTAAAATTGAATTCATAGGATTTATGTTTTTTGACATCGTTAACCTTTTTATATAAACTATTGTTTTAAAATAATTTAGCTACTGCCTTTCACTGACATAGGACATGACATTCACACACACACACACAGTTACTTCATAGGTTACGTCTACATTTTCAAGTCTTTCGGAGCAATGGTCGCAAAACTAATAAAAAATAGTATGTAGTTCTATGGTGCATACTTATCTAAGATTTTGATATACTCATCGACAGATATCGACAGACGTGCCAGAAGACTCGTTGGTGATGAGTTGCTTACGGCAGGACGGCTCCACAGCCTCGAACATCGCCGACTGGTAGCAAGTCTGTGTGTCTTCTACAGGTTGCACTTCGGGGAGTGTGCGCAGGAATTACATAATTTAATTCCCCCTGCACCATTCCACCATCGGACAACACGACGTGGACAGGGATTCCACCCATTTGTGGTCGATATTCCTCCTCATCGTACCTCTCGATTCGCCTCCTCCTTCATTGTGCGAACCGCTAAGGTGTGGAATTCCCTCCCTGCGTCGATGTTTCCCCATACATATAATTTAGGGATTTTCAAGGCAAGAGTGAATAGGCATTTTTTGAGTCTGCGTGATACACCTTAGACCTCATCTTAGCTTCCCATCAGGCTAGATAGAGATCAAACGCACTCAAATTTCTAATAAAAAAAAAAAAAAAAAAAACTCAGTGTAGATTTAGACGAATCTAACGACACATCTCAATCTAAAATCTATCATGCCGTTTCAGCTGCAGAGTGTGCAAAAGAAACATACATACATACATACACTCGAAAAGCATCACCCTTCTTCTGGTAAAAAAGAAGTAAAACAAGGGATATGAAAGAACAACAATTCTCCACATCATTATTGTTCACAGTGGTACTGCCAGCGGCTATCACTGCCTTGTGGCCACTGGCTGTGTCTGCTCATGATGGATGACTGTCGCAAGACAATGTGATATTGGTACAGACAGCTTCATTGACCATGGTACCGCCGACCTTCAGTCAGCCATCAGTATCAACCTTGACTTTTGTATCTATCTTATGCACCCAGCGAGATCTATGTACTCAATGTATGCACCTTATCTTGTGGTTGTGAAGTAATGCGAAGTTCATACATACATATGAATTATTTAAATCGTTCAATATTGGATGGTATTATAACACCCCTATGTATAAATACGAATCTATTATTGTTGCAATTAGACGAATTGTTTCAATAAAGAAGGGGTATGTCTCGCAGGTATTCTAGTTAATGAAATGATGCTTATTGAATCCAGATGGCATAGCAAAAGATTTGAAGCCATCAATTGATGTAAAATCAATAAATCGAGCATTTGCATTAGTAAACGATAAATAAAGATTAAAGCTACTATAAAAGTCAACAGCCGAGTTCATATTTTTATACACGTAAAATATATGTGGCAAAATTGCTATGAATTTTGATAACTTGGGGTATTAAAATTAAGAAAGCTTCATAGGTAAGTATGTGGAAAAGGCTATGAATATTTTTATTCATCTTTTGTTGAAGAATATGTGTCGTTGACTGTAATACAGTTACAAGTCGTATCGAGGTTTTGAAGTGCATGTAATCCCCACGCAAGACAGAGCCATCAATTAAAATATTTGAAATACTTAAACGAACCGAGTCATCACGTATACAATAAGGGAGGCTGTAACATTTGAATAAAACACATTCACAATCAAAATTTGTTTTATAGTGATTATCCATCTGTCGAATGGACGAGACAAGATTGGAATAAAAATTGAGATTAAAGATAGCCATGATATTTTCTGTCTTTCGTTTAGTTAGAGTATTTGCATGTTTTCGTAAGGTAATGCTAAACATAAATACTAAAACTACATTAAGTATTCAAAATATAAGTAGTGCCTTTGTACACCTCTTTTTTATGTATTATCTGTATAAAACATTTTCCGTGTAGATAAATTGGTAAATAAATAAATGAAAATTTAAAAAATAAATTAACACACAAAGAAATTAATATCACGTCTTACTTTTTTCGAAATATGTAATGTAAGGGTCGCAACAACAATTTAGAAAGATTAAAAGCCAAAAAAAATTTTTGAATTAATGAGTGGATGCTTTTTCATCGCTAATTTACGAGAAATAATATTCAAGCATTATGTATCTAACAGAAAACTAAATTTTATTATTTCTAAAAAATTACTTTTCCAATCCTATTATTTTATGTGATAATTTTACGTTTACAAAATTGTTATTGATCTACAATAGCTAAAAACGGACAAAATATAGCCCTACATTTAATTTATAAATACATACGAAGGATACTACACGATCAATCAGTCACGATAAGTAATCAAATCAGAGACTTAGGAAATAAGCAAGTGTAGACTAAACTTGTTTCTCGCTAGTGGAATATAATCTTTACAATAAATAAAGTAGAATCAAGTAAGTAATAACAATAACACGGCGTGAGTCAATGGGTGCAGCGATTTCGAACTATAAAAGAACACGATTTTGATGAAATAGTTCTAGGGATGGGACATGAAATTAATTTATAACCGGAATATAAACCGAAATTAAATCTGATAAAATAATCTACTTAACGAATTTTGAAAACAAAGTTGTTACCATCTTTTCACCATCTATAACGGCATGTAAATGTAAATAATGTATAAAAAAAAAGTAAAATTAATGTACAATCTGGTTAATAAGTATAGGAACGGATCTATATTGGCGACATACAGTTGCGCAGTTTTGCAGACACTGTATATTTAAATTGTTCTGTTTTTAAAAATGGGTAAACGATTAAACAAAAAAAAAATAGTAACAACCACTCGTGTCACCATACAACAAACAAGAAAATAGAGTTGCAATTATCGCATTCGGCATAATTTTTTTTGTGAATGAGATATGAAAACTTTATCAATATGAATTGGAAATCATAACAACCACTATACTTATTAAATAAAAGCAAACTATTATTTTCCTTTTAATCCCTTTCATAAATATATTCAATGTAGACGCGTAACATAACCGATAAATGAAGTCACAAAGTCATATATACCTAGCTACAAGTTAAGGATTTTATATTTACGCTATGTGGCATAGCATTTCATGTTGCTAAATGTGTGGATAAATATTACTTTACGCGATACACCGCCACATTATCCAGATATGAAAGTTACAAGCAGCTCGATAGCCCAACACGGGTTCACTTATTCCGTGTACGCCTTATACAATTTGCTCGAGATAGCCGAACCGGGAATTGCATATTGTAGGAATATCGCAAAAGCAACGGTTTCGATATATTTAAAATATGTATACTGCGCGTGAGAAACTGTTGTTTTTTTTTTACTATATTTAATAAAAATATTCAGAGAGCTAGTCAGGTCGGCAAGAAGAGAATCATTCCATAAGACTACGTATTCCGACGGGAACATACGCCTATATATTAATTTGGGTTATTGTTATTACGAGAGATATGAGGATGGTTGATAAGTGCGGCTCGGGACGTCTTCGTGTACGCGCCGCAAGTCACATTCGCCCTGAGAAAGACCTGGGATACGGTCGAAATATGTCGGCCAGTAGCTGACTTCTTACGTGAGTTACCCATTTGTCGCATATAAACTAAAAACAAAATATTTAAAATATCACCCGGGATCATCGCAGTGGCTAACCCACTTGTAGGCAGAATTTAATAACATCTTTGAGGATTCCCATTCAAGTACTTTTTAATTACTAACACCCTAGTGTTTGAGATTAACCTTTACCATGAATCTTTCTCTTTACGTAATAAACGTTTTGTTATAATTATTTAATAGAAATGGGATTTGTTTGAAACTCTGCTTTTTCTTTTATCCGTGTGACATAACAACATACATACTTTCGCCCACAAGCGCATGTCATAAAGTGTTGAATTATTTTAGCTTGTGCTTTTACGACTAGAACGGTATGTTGAACATGTAATAACAGGTCATTTCACCCACAATAAATGTTTTCCTATTCAGACGACAAAATCGAAATTAACTGTGTTTGGTAACTTGTTGATAATGCTGTTGTTTGTGAGATAATACCTGCAACAAAATAATTAAATATAACTATATTAACAGTTTCAATTATTCAATTACATACAACAAAAAAATATTATAGCATAATAATGATATGTTTGACGTATTTTGAGAAGAAGAGGGTGATATTAAGGGACCGGATTGTATGGGAAGAAAGAGAGGAGGCTTGCTTAACAATGGAGCCTTATTGGCTAACAAAAACAAAAAAAAACAATGATATGTAATGCATATCTAAATTGAAAACATGTGATGAGACAATACTTATAACTTTTTCAGCACAGTTTATATTTAGAAATGTTCTTATTTATTTCTTTAGCTTATTAATATGCCTTAAACCTAGTCTAGTCCCTCGTCGCCAAGCGTTTAAGAGTGCCGTGCGCGCTCGTGACTATGACAATCTGTGAAGTTCACAGATTGTCATAGAGTAAATATAATAGAGTATATATAAATATTTATGTAGGGTTTAAGAATTTATAAAATATTTGTGTATTGTTGTATGTAGGTCTATGTATGACTGTATGTATGTATATAAAATGAAAGTCACTTAAATATATATTTTAGGTACATTTTGAATACCTAATTGATAATGTGCCATAGCGTCCAAAATTTGCTGTTCAGCACCACCTGTAGATTGACTGGTAGAAAAAGCTCTGAGCCTTAAGTCCGCCTATTACATGTTACATGTAATAAAGTTAAATAAATAAATAAACCTAACTCAATTAAATAATATAAATTATAAATAAAAATATAAAATCATAAACGTGAAATTTCGGTACCTGTCAGAAAATACGACAATATTGGAAATTTCAACGACACAGTCCCATCACTACGCACCCTCGAAACCCCAGTTTATTGTTTTATTTAAATGGTAGGTACCGTGACAACACACGCGTTAAGTGTGAGGGCAGTGTAGTTGCTTGACCAGTAGAGTAAATTTTATTACGAGTGCAACACGTGGCGAAGGAATGTCAAAGAGTGATCATCATGGTCCTTTGTAGTCTCCACTGCAGGAGCACGACCCACTCCGTACTACCAGAGCCATACTTGGGCAGAGCAGTCAGAGGATTTGGCCTACACTACAACGCTGGCCAGACGGGTTGGAGAATGGAGAGGAGTCATTGACGTTTATATGCTTTGTTTAGCTTGTATTTTCTTATTTTTAAGTTTTGCGTTATATTCCAGATTGCCTTTTAATCCAATACAACATCAATCAGAACCCTTGCCTTTAAGTCTTACAGCCCAAGGCTCTATCTACCGCAGAAGTGATAAAGATGTACGATGACGTAATATGTTTGTATCTAATACAGTTGTAGGTCACCCAAAATGAATTCCACACAAAAAATCATAGTTTCTTTTATTGATGCGCATCACATTTAAGCAAAATATTTAATTATATAGTTGTGTATTTGTTTTTCAAAGAATTTCGCCGAAACTGATGTCTAAATTGAAAGCCTAAGCGGCATAATTGTGTGTTTGTTGTTGGGCTCTGTAATTTTAAACCTGGGTGGTGAAGCCATTAAACTTAACAACTCTAGTCAAAGGATTATATTTCAACCGATTTCAAAGAAGGTGGTTAACAATTCGACCTGTATGTATATATATTAATATAACGATAACGATATCATATTGGTAAACTGATGGTGGAGCCGGGAGGTAGCCATAGGAACTCAGTAATGAAACGACGAAAACCTATCATGTTGTAGCTCATTTGATTTGTCTTAACTAGTACTTTGGTCTCACAATAAAAGCTTTTACAAAAAAAATATTTTCTTAATCTGACGGTTTGAATAGTTTTATTTCAACTCCAGTCCACTCCAGCGTACCCATCAGTCTTAGCAGGAACTAATTTCATCTATTTAGCAATTCCACCCAGCAAACTCGACACCAAGTCATAATATAATTAATTTGAATTTCACTCTGACTCGATGAAATCCAGCCTATTGCTTATAAGTCGTCTGACTACCTGCTATGCACCTGATGGTCTACGCTTGCCGAAGACGTCATTTAAAAATCTGTCTCTTCTATAGAAAACACTACAGGGACAGCGTACCACCTATTAGTCTTCATCATCAGGTTTTTTTAGTCTCCACTGCAGGAGCACGACTCTCGTATTACCAGAGACATACATAAGCCAGAGTCGCCAGACGATTTGGCCTACACTTTTCACGCTGGCCAGACGGGTTGGATAGGATTTTCAAGCTTTGTTTAGCTTGTGTTTCCTAAGTCGCCTTCTACGACATCCACGGGAAAACTTGGAGTGGTCCTATTCTACTCTGTTGGGAACCACACGGCTATCAGTCTTAGCAGGAACTCATTTCATCTATTTAGCAATTCCACCCAGCAAACTCGACACCAAATCATAATTAATTCCACATGTGTGGTCTCCCGCCCGTCGCTGATTTACGACAGCCTTCGTTAGCCAAACCAGACCCTAATTGGAACAATAGTACGCTTTTTGGAAATCGCTTGACTGTTGACCTTTATAACTATTTTTGATCCCCGACGCAAAAGATGGTTGTTATAAGTTTGACGTACTTATCGGTGGCCTAGAGGAAGTACGCATTATTAGCGCTTTCGCAAGCAAAGCGCCACCAGGCGTGGTCCGCACTTGGATATGTGACCACAAGTGGCATAAAAAAATTCTCGAGCTCCTCCGAGCTTCGGAAGGCACGTTTAACTGTTGGTCCCGGCTGAAATCATTGTATGGCAGTCGTCAAGCTACGTCAGATGCATTTAGGCAGTATAAAAATTTGGCACCAGTGTTGGCCACTTACGCACACTAAAGAAAGAAAGACGTATTTGTGTATCTGTCTATGGCGTCGTATCTCCTAAACGGATAGACCGATTTCGATGCGTTTTTTTCAATCAAAAGCCTTGTCTGTCGAGATAATTCTTAGCAAGTTTGATGAAAATCGGTTCAGCCGTTCAAAATTTATTGGGAGTGAACGCTTGAAAGTCAGGGGTTGTTTAAATTGTCTGGAAAATAAACTTGTTACAACATTTTTATCCTGTAAGTTATCATTTGAGTCAACCTGGATCAAACCAACCCAAACAATATTGAATATAAAGATCTTGGAGTTGTAGATGCGAAATGAAAATGCTAATTTAGCAAAACAGAGCAGGTATAGTATACACGGGCTTATGCCAAGTGGGTATCATGAGATTGTTTGAAGGAACTTTCTGACTATTCTGCAGGCTTTCTGTAGTTGGATAAAGGTACGGTGCCAGATGGAGAGAAGCTATTGCTTGGGAATGACGCCTGTAGTAGACTGGAACTATAGTCTTTTCATCATCAATCATTAACAGGTCTTTTATGGTCTCTACTGCAGGAGCACGACTCTCTCTGTACTACCAGAGCCATAATTCGTCAGAGCAGTCAGAGGATTTGGACTACAGTCTCCACGCTGGCTAGACGGGTTAGAGAGGTCTCATTGATGTTTATAAGCTTTGTTCAGCTTGTGTTCCTAAGTCGCCTTCTACGACATCCACGGAATGACTTGGAGTGGTCCTATTCTACTCTACCGGGAACCACAGGGCGACCACACTCCTGTAATAGATGCCTATTGGGATAATGGTGCCTTTTGTTATTATAGTTACCTACGCATTTAAACCGATACCACAGTCACCACTTCTATAGCATCATAAGCAGCTATTGACGTCTGCTATTGTTATTTACGGCGTCGTAAAATTCGCTACTTAACTTTTAAACTACGAGCCCATTTGAATTTACCACGTGGCTGTTTATGGGGAGTTCAAGGACGGTTGAATGAATCAGATAAGTTTAATTAATACTAATTAGCCGTATGGTTCCCGGCAGAGTGGAATAGGACCACTCCAAGTCTTCCCGTGGATGTTGCAAAACGCTACTTAGGATACACAAGCTACACAAAGCTTATAAACATCAATGAGACCTCTCACACCCGTCTGGCCAGCGTGGAGAGTGTAGGCCAAATCCACTGGCTGCTTTGGCATATATGGTTCTGGTAGTACAGAGGCGCGCGCTCCTGCAGTGGAGACTAAAAAGACCTGTTGGTGATGATGATGAATACTTAATAGAGAGGGGCAAATGCCCGGGCATTTTAGGCAATTTGCAAAGATTCCCAATAGAAGCCCATAAATTCCTTCGCTTGGGCATTAATTTGGGCAAATAAGGAATTATACTCAAAATGGCGGGAATCTTCACAATTTTCCCGTCTGGGCAGAAACACTTTGCCCATCTCTAATATTTAATAACCTGTATTGTTCATGCCGCCTTCGCCGTGCCCTGGCAGACGTATTAGACCCAAGAAATGGCTGGCTTGACGTCGTCAAGGATGATATGCGGGCCAATGGTCTTATCAAACAAGGCTCTGTCTACCCTGTTAAAGATAAAGACGAGCATGAAATGCTCGAGCTTGCTGACCTTGTCAAGATGGCAATTACTATACCAATATTACATTAAAGTTGCGTAATTTTTAATAGCATTTGTTATCTCGATAACATTATTAACAATCAGAACCAGTATTGAACTCAGCCTTGGGCGATCGCTAGTCAAACCCATAACATTAAGTATATATTATGATAATTAAGCTATTATCTCAATAGGCTTTTTGGGCTTCCACAGAATTACCGGTGGGCCACCATTAAGCTTTTAAGTTGTTTGTTTAGCGAATTTTTGAATGTGCCTTTTATCCTGTTGAGCAAATCACTTGAATGAAGTGATTTGCTCAACAGCCACGTTAAGTTAATGACTCTTTCTTTATCCAACGACGCAATTTGTAAGTTTGTTATCGATTATTTTAATTTGAAAGATAACTTGTTTTATTATTGCCTTGTATTTAAAATTAACTATTATAATTAAAAAAAAGCAACGTAAATTTAAACTTTATAGTTAGTGAAATGAATGTGAAAAAGTGTCTGGAAACTGTGAACATTATAATTTAAAATTTATTTATTTAAGATTAGGCTTCGTTCTTTGTATCTCTATAAGAATACAGTTTGTCTTTAGTCACCACTACTAAGATATACTGTACTTGTCCCTAAATAATAGTACATGACAAAACCCATAAAATTATTCAACCACGATCAGTCATCTAATTGCTCACTTATCTAACTGATACGCCTAACAATACCATAATTTTTAGGGTTCAATTTCAAATTATTTATTGCTTTTCACATTGTACATATACTACAGTACACTATATAGTCACTTCAATTAATAGGTACAACATGAACCCTGATAGGGTATTGCAACAGTAGGTTCCGTAGTAAACAAGGAACCCTTATAGTTTTGCCATGTTGTTTGTCTGTCCGCGGTTTTAATCAGAGGCCATTAGTACTAAAAAGCTGTAATTTGGCATGGATATGTATGATAATCACACTGATAATGAAGTAAAAAAAATCTTGAAAAAAAAAATTTAAGCGTGCCTCAATTGCATATCTATATTTTTTTCTAAACGTACCCATGTTGTGGGTGGTCACTAAATAGGTCTTTCAAAAATATTGTGAGTAGAACACCATTTTCGATTTAGGGACTCATTTGTGAAATATTTTGCTTTAAAGTGAAAATCTTTGATAGAGTCAAGTGTATCCCCCGCTCAGACAGCTCTAAACGGTTGTATGTCCAATCAAAAGGATCGATGGATATCATTATTTAAGGCGACGTGGGTTCACAATTTGCAATACTGTACGTGTTTAAAAAAATCACTGTTATTAAACTACTACAGTTAATTCCACAAAAAAATTACATAAAAATCTTAAGGAGTTTCTACAGACACCCACAATAGCCAAAACACGATTGAGCATTTTTGGCTTAATCATTTTTCGAGCACGGCTCTGGGCCTTTCTTCTCTCTCGACAAATGCCTCGGCAAAGCCAAAAATGCTCAATTGTGTTTTGGCTATTGTGGGTGTCTGTAGAAAATCCTTAATATTTTTATGTAATTTTTTTGAGGAATAAACTGTAGTAGTTTAATAACAGTGATTTTTCAAAAACATGCACAGTATTGCAAATTGTGAACCAACCTCACCTTAATTCCTGTCCTAAACCGAACATTTCATACTAATCGATACTTCACAGGTTATTATAGTAAACGAAATCAAGGGATAACCCGAAGGCAGAGGCTAGTAAAACATGAAGTTCTAACAAAAAATCTCGCGAATCAGTAACATCGCCCGCGGGGTACAAGACTCGGAGAATTCAACATGTTACCAATTGTGTTTATTTAAGGTTCGTTAGTTTAATACTAGTGGGTGAACTTGGATTTGCTTGTGTGATAAAAATGTTTAATTTGAAAACTTTTTCTAATAACTGAAAATGTTGATAGAGATATACAGGGTGATTAGCTATATTAAGGTATTTAAAATACATTATGCTACATTAAAAATACATAAACCTACTGTCGTATGTATCTTGTTTTATAATAATAAACAGGCAAGTGCGAGTCGGACTCGTACATGAAGGGTTCCATACCTCCGTACAATGTTTTAAAACGCTAAAAAAACACGTTTTTTGTATGACGACCCTCTTTAATTTTTAACTTTTTTTTATTTTTAGTATTTGTTGTTATAGCGGCCATAGTAATACATAATCTGTGAAATTTCAAGTGTCTAGCTATTACGGTTCAAGAGATAGAGCCCTGTGACAGACGGACAGACAGACGGACAGACAGACGGACAGACAGCAGAGTCTCAGTAATAGGGTCCCGTTTGCACCCTTCGGGTACGGAACCCTAAAAATCAAAGATATCAGCCGACAAATGCATACCAAGAATCTCCCATTTGAATGTCACCACCCGCTACCGGGGTCGTGGCGGGCGGCCTGCGGTGAGCGGGGAGGGCAATGGCCCTGCGTAAAGTCACTAGGTTAGGTTAGCCATTTATTAGAAATTTTGGAGAAAATAAATGACGAAAAATAAGTCTAAGGAAGACGAAATATATTTTTGTTTTTCTATAATGGTTTTTATGTGAAAGTAGTTCAGTATCATGAACTGAACTTGGGGAACGCGTTAGATAGGTACCAGTAACCCTGTATATAAATACCTAAGACCCAAGACAATTTGTAACAGGCCATTTTCCAACTTGCCCTGGCTGCGGATCGAACCCAGAACCTTCGGAGTGGCAGACCAGCGTGTTAACCATTACGCCACGGAGGTCGTCCCAATAAAAATGTTTAGTTATTTCAAATAGAAATAAGGTTGTAGCTCTTTTTAATTTATCACTGAACGGACATTTAATCAAGAATATTCTTACTTATTAGACAATACTAATGTACTGTTTTCCTCCGGCAGTTTCTCTTCACTGTCATAAACAAAATAACTCATATGAATTTATTGTTAATAAAGTGCGTACTTGTTACTTTCCTTCCTTTTACGAGTAATTGGCACGTTAATGGATTTACGTGATTATCCTTGAAAAATAATATAGATAATTAAACATTATTGACTTTGTGAGAAGGCTTATTATAGGACTGATGACTATCTTAAAGACAAAAAGGTCTGGCTTGAGCTTGGCGCGGGTCCCTCTTAAAGGTTTGTATACTTAGACATGTCATAATTTAGGTATATTGGTACATACTAAATTTACAAATTGACATTATTTTAAATTTCGTAATTCTTATAATTCAATTTAATTATGACATAATAAACAATGTAATCTCTGTCCATCTATATAACTAATTTTAAGTTTTTAGTTTGTTAGTTGACGTCTTTGGAGAAAACGTGCAGTGCAGTTTGTTGCCGCTTCTTCTGCACTTGCGCCTAGGAAGCGGCGTAAACTTAGCTTTAAGTAACGATTTGACGTCAACATTTGTGCAAAACAAAACAAAGTGACTATTATTAAGAGATATTATAAATATCCTATGATAATAAATATATTTTGAATTGAATTGAATTATTCGAAAGCAAAATATGTAGTATGTACTTACTCTTAAAAGAAAGTTCACACAAGTATCGAGGCAAGCCTGGAGTGGACTCTCCAGGGCAAGCGGAAAGTAGGCCGTCCCAAGCAGACTTGGCGGCGCACAGTGGCAGTGGAGATAAAGACGATAGGACTAACCTGGCCCGAAATCAAAATCAATCAAAATCAAAATTTCAATATTCCTCAAATTATGTCGATTACGTACGATACTCAAAATAATATCAAAATCGATTCATGTTTTGTAGAAAATTGCGAAATTGCAGGTATTGATGGGCGTGAAAAGATTTATGAAGAAAACCCTTACTGACCACAACGGATATGACCATATCATTAATAATATATTAATATATAATAATATAAATTACAAATGGATCTACATATAAACATTCACATATAGCTACAAAACCTTTTGGGTGGCACATCGTAACTTATTTAGTGCAAATTCTATCTACAAAATTTATTTAATCTTGACAGCTGCGGAATTTACTGACGATGATAAATTCTGCTTCATTAAGAAATGTTTGGGAATATACAGATTTAAATCAATGGCGATGGGACTTGTTTGTAGAATGCTCAATCGATTTTGGCTAGCTTAGTTATGTTTTTTAGAGATGATTAATTTTTTTGGCAAATGTGCGTAGTAAAGCTTAACGTTCTCATTATAAACTGTAAACAGTAGTTCATAAAATAGTTTGAAGGATTATCTAGGACTTGGTAGTAGCAAAATTTTAAATGATGTCTTCGTTTTCTTTGAAATGATTTATTTTAAATGGGGGCAGCAGTGGACTCCCGAAAATTCAGGTACGGCCTTAATACAAGGCTACAAGCACAGCAAGGAGCAACAGCTAAAACTGTATATATTTTTAAAATGTGCTTTTTAAGCATTTTCATTTGATACAACGGTATGATTAGATTTATTTTATTTTTTAGGTCATTACTTTATGGTAGACCATAAAGATAGAGATATAGAGAGCGCCACTGTGGATACGTAACTGTGACGTCACAAGCCTTTTTTTTTTGGCAGTCGTCAAGCTATGTCAGATGCCTTTAGGCAGCTTGAAAAATCTGACGCCAGTTTTGGCTACTTACACACACGAAAAAAAAAAAAACAAAACCAGCCTATTACCAGCTGGCAGCCAAGACGATTCCGACAATACCTCATTTTTCCAAATATTATTGATATCTTTGAAGATACAAGGGGGAATAGGTAAACATACATACATAGCGACGAAATACATAACCATCCTTTTGGCTTCACCGTAGTCGGGTAAAAAAACAATTGCTTAAAGTTCTTGTTGACATGTCATCAATAAACGTTATCTCAATTCATTTGTCTGTCTGCTTCTATGGTAATGAACAATTACGCCTTCGTACCATTCAATTGTAATACGTACTTGCTGGTAAAGATATGGCTCCACAAAAAATATGTGTGTACGTAACTACTACGTGAATGTGTTTTCGAATCTTACTTACATAACTTAGTGCCCGGTTGCCTTTGAAAATGGTAAAAAGTGAAAAAAATATTATAGTAGGATGAAACCTATTGGAAAAGGAAGGGACGTGAGAATTTTCGATTGAAATTTAGGGTGCTTTTTTGATATTAAGTCAAAATAAGGTAAGAAATAAATACTTTAAATCAAAAAAAAATACAGTGTATTTGGGACACAAAAAGATAAGTTTTTACCAAATTTTAAGAAAAAAAAAAGAAAATGTAAAATATAAAAATAAAAAACAAAAAACTTGGTTTTTTGAATTTTTCACATAAATTTTGAGGTTATGTGAAATAATTGTAAATTCAAAAGTTGTAGATCTTTTTATTACCTACAACTTTACCATTTTTTCTTCTTTTCTATAGGACCCGTACTACTTGCTGGAAATCGAGATAAACCGTTTTTTACCCTTGAAACCTTACCCCCCACCCCCCGACCTCAGATCGCCCGTATATTTTTTTTTCCTCTCATTTTTGTAATATTCTCTTCCTTTTCTAATTCCTACTATAATTTTTTTTGGTTTCAAAAATTATCGGCACTGGCATGGAAGCAGCATATAGAATGCTGCTTCTTCGGCTGTTTCTTCCGTGCCAAGAAAATTCGAAGCCATAATGTCTACTTTTTCGGGCCGTAAGAATAATTCGATTCTAATACGAGTAGTAGCTTTTTTTTTAATCCGGCTCCATCCGTAAGAAAATTTCTGAAATAAATTTCAGAAATTTTCTCAATCAGAAATTTCTCATTAAGGCCGTACCTGAATATTCCGGGGTCCAGTGCTGCCTCCATTTAACATAAATCATTTCAAAGAAACCGGAACCATCATTTAAAATTTTGCTACTACACAGTCCTAGATAACCCTTCAAACTATTTTATGAACTACTGTTTACAGTTTATAATGAGAACGGTAAGCTTTACTACGCATATTAGCCAAAAGTGGCCGTTTTGCGCAAATGTGCGAAGTAAATCTTAACGTCTTACTTTAAACTGTAAACAGTAGTTCATAAAATAGTTTAAGGCGACGTGGGTTCACAATTTGCAACACTGTGCGTGTTTTAAAAAAATCACTGTTATTAAACTACTACAGTTTATTCCTAAAAAAATGTACATAATAATTGTAATTTTTTTTAAATTTAAAAAATTATAAATATATTATAAAAAATTTATAAATAAAACACTGCGAAATATCGTCGAGCACGACTCCGACCCTGCCTTCGCTCTCGACGAATATTTCGCAGTGTTTTATTTATTATTTTTTTGTATTATATTTATAATTTTTTTTTTAGCCAAAATCGATAGATATTTAGATAATACAAACAAAATATAAATAAAACACTGCGAAATATCCATGATTTGTTAGTATTACAGAAACTTAAAACTAGTGTTAGTACTTATAGCTACCCAATATTTTGGTACACAGCATGCTACCTCTGTGTACAGGGGGCCCGGCGGACATGTCTTTAAATTTGACCATACAAGGCTACCGGCATGGTCCCCTGCACAAGGTGTCTCATTATTGGCGAATCCAGTCTATCCGCCACAGTTTTTAGAACCGACCTCACTCTTCTTAACAGTGATGCCATTTTTTTCCGGATCACGGCATGAAATCCGTCCGTTCTAGCCTGCGCAAACATTTCAGAGGCACTACAGAACCGGGCGAGTCTCAGCAACATTCTAAAAATATCATTGTATTGGACGCGGATAGCATCCAGCGATCTTTTGGTGTTTCGAATCATTTTAATAACTAGTTATCAGAGGCAAGCTGACACAATATTAACGGAATTAGTTGACTACAACTGTGCACTGTAGATTTCTCGCTATAATTGGATTTATGTCCGCACTGGCCCTACAATCGGGACACATTCGTGCTGCACTGCAAATCGATTCGATATCTCGATATGAATTAGATTTTACTATAAATAATTATAACTAGCCATTTTAATTTCCTATCTCTCTAACGATAAACATAGTCTAATAAAGTATACTGAAACTATTTTAATAGTGAATTCAGTCCATGATACTGAACAACTTTTCCCAAGGAACATACAGGCTGACTGTAACTAAAATAAAAATTCATATTCCCATACAAATCAGCTCTTAGCCAAAATGATTTTGTGTGGGAGAACGAAAAATTTTTGTCAATTTTTAATAACTTTTTTTATAGAGAGTAGTTCAGTATCATGGACAGAACTTGCCCCAAAAATTTGGCTGGTGTTTAAAAAGTCATTCTGTATAATCGAAATATCAATAATCATTTTTGGCCTCCCAAGTTGAGCGATCAGCTGATCAGAGTTTGTATGGAAAGCTAAAAATTATTTTTCATATTTCGATATATCTTCCTTGGGAAAAGTTACTTTAAAATCACCTTTCATTTATTGACTATACCCAAAGTAGACCATGACACAGTATTACCAGTATGTTACATAATAATTACAGTTTGATTGACAGCTATATCGATACGAGTTTAATGAAGAAATAAATCGAACACAAATCGATTTTACATCTAACACTAGCTCACGTGTGAACCTCGCCTTATTCCCATGTACGTTACATGTGCATGTTGCATTATGATAATTAGATGGAATTGATTACGTTCTGTAATTAATATGCGAATAACCATATGTTTAAACTAACAATTATATTACATATTATGTGAAAATAGGTGTACAAAAACAAATAAATAAGTTTTTGAAAAAAAATTTTTTTTGTAATTGCAAGACACTTGAAATTTTCTTTGATTTTTTTTTAAATTTTATTTACCACTTAACCAGTAACAAAATGGTACAAAAGACGGACTTAATGCTAATAGCATTCTCTACCAGCCAACCTGTATGTATTACTATGGCCGCTATAACAACAAATACTAAAAATAAGATTAAAGTTTAAAATTGAAGGGGGTCGTCATACAAGAAACATGTTTTTCAGCGTTTTAAAACAATGTACGGAGGTACGGACTCGCACTTGACTTTTTTTTTAAATGTTATAATACAAACAAATATTGTGTATCAAATATACCTATCAAAAATATTTTCCTATAATATCAATATCATATACGTCATGTCTCTTCTCTTGCCGAACCAACCCTACGGTGCCATTGTGAGGGGCAGAATCTCATAAATAAATTAGAGTTCGGCGGTCTTTTTGCAGACACTCACGGGACACTCCGGGAATGTCGACGCCGATTTACTAATTCATTTTGGCAACAGGCTGTTTAGAGGCGACGACACGACAACAGGACGATTCTGCAAACACGATACGTCTTTGTCTTGGCGACTTTTATGATCTCGCGAAACTTTGTGTTATTTTGAAAATTTTAGAAAATCTGAATCGACAAACATATTCTACATAATTATTGCTGCAGATAGCCTCGTAAGGTCTGCAGCTCACAGACTACGTAAGTTTTTCTACGTGTTAGCTTGATCATCATATAATTGTTTGTGTATACAGTCCACCAGATAGTAATTTCAAAAGTTTTTTAAAAGCAATGGACCAGGTTCTTAAGTCCTGTTCAACTAGTAAAAAGAATTTAATTATTTGCGGTGATTTTAATGTTGATATTTTAGTACATAATCCAAAGAGCACACAATTCCTAAATCTTTTTAAGTGTTATGGATTAGAAAACTTATTTTTTGAGCCAACCAGAATTACAGCTACATCTGGCACATATCTTGATAATTTTTTTAGTAATATTCAATATTGTGATAAATCTGTTATTAATAAATTGCCTTCAGATCATTCTGGTGTATATGTAGCTTTTGTCAAAGAGTCCACCAGTAATTTGAGAAAAGATAAGATCTTGTGTAGACCGATTACTTCTAAAAACATAAAAAACTTAAAAATAATTTAGATAACAAATTATTATCAGTGGTATATACAGGAAATAATCCTGACGACCATTATAATAAACTATTTAGTACTGTTTCCTCTGAGTATTCTAAAACATTAAAACAAAAAAGAGTAGTAGTTCATAGTAAATCACAGTTTAGTGAATGGGCTACTACCGGCATCTACATAAGTAGAAACAGGTTATATGATCTATATGCCCAAATACAATATAACTTTAATCCTTCTTTTATAGAATATGTTAGAAATTATTCTAAAATATTTAAAAAAGTTTGTAGACGAGCCAAGTCGAATAGTATTAGCAAAAAAATAAATAATGCTCCTAATAAAATTAAAGAAACATGGAGTGTCATAAATAAGGAAACAGGTAAAAATAAAACCAAAGAAAATATTTGCCGAATCAAATGTAATGGTAAAAATACTTCAAAAACTGAAGAAATAGTAAATATATTTGATGATTATTTTACTAACATTCCTTTGGAACTCACTTCTAATGTGAGTTCTAGCGCCCAGCGTGCTGAGGCTTTGCTTAAGAGTAATGTTAGCCCTTGTGATTCTAAATTTAATTTTAAGCATGTTAGCCCTAGCGATATAATAGATGCTTTTAAACAGTTAAATTTAAAAAAATCAGAAGATCACTGGGGCATGTCAGTAGCCGTAGTAAGTCATATTATACACATAATTGCTGCCGATTTAGCTTTTATATTTAACGAATGTATTGATGAAGGCATATTCCCTAACTTAATGAAATGTAGTAAACTAATCCCCTTATTCAAAAAAGGAGAAAAAACAGACCCTGGCAACTACAGACCTATCTCTATTCTGCCAGTTTTGAGTAAGGTGTTCGAAAAGATAATGCTCAATCAAATGCTACTTCACTTTAAGACCAATAATCTTTTTCATAGCCAACAATACGGCTTAACTGCTGGAAAATCGACCACCGATGCAGGAGTAGCACTTATTACTAATATCTACGACGCGTGGGAAAACAGAAATGATGCAATTGGATCATTTTGCGATCTTTCTAAAGCATTTGATTGCGTTGATCATCCAACACTTTTGCTCAAATTTCGTCAATACGGTTTTGATGATAAGTCAATTAAATTAATAGAATCTTACTTAACTGATAGGCTTCAAACTGTTGATATAAACGGCGTAAAATCACACGGGTCTAATGTGAAAATGGGCGTACCCCAAGGTTCAATTCTAGGACCGTTCCTTTTCTTAGTTTATGTCAATGACTTGCCTTACATGGTTGAGAAAGAGGCTGACATGGTGCTGTTTGCTGATGACACCTCGCTAATATTTAAAATAGATCGACATAACAGTGATGCTAGCGCGGTGAACAGCACCTTATCTTTAATTTCTGATTGGTTTTCGGCCAATAACCTCATGTTTAATGCGAACAAGACCCAATGCATTCGATTCTCTCTTCCTAATGTGAATCAAGCCTGTGTTGACATACTAATTAATGGTCAGAAACTCGATCTGGTTGAAAGTACTACCTTTTTAGGAATCACAATTGATTCGTAACTTCAATGGGGCGCTCATATAACTAAACTTTCTAATAGGCTTAGCTCTGCGGCTTACGCTGTTAGGAGAATAAGACAATTGACAGATGTAGCAACTGCTAGACAAGTGTACTTTAGTTACTTTCACAGTCTAATGTCTTACGGGATACTTCTATGGGGGAGTGCAGCGGACATTCAGACTATTTTTCTTTTACAAAAAAGAGCAATTCGTGCTATTTACGGTTTAGGATCGAGAGACTCACTGAGGGAATTATTCAAGGAAATAGGTATACTTACTTTTGCATCACAATTCATATTTGAAAGTATAATGTATGTAAGGAAAAATATTTCCATGTTCAATAAAGTAAGTGATTTTACAGATAGAAATTTACGTAATAAGAATGACTTAGTTAGCCCGTATTACAGGCTGAATACAGTCAGTAAGTCTTTTATGGGGAAGTGTATACTTTTTTATAATAAATTGTCAGAATCGGTCCTTGATATGCCAGACAGAAAATTCAAAGCTTATGTAAAGAAAGTACTTTGTGAGAAGGCTTATTATAGGACCGATGACTATCTTAAAGACAAAAAGGTCTGGCTTGAGCTTGGCGCGGGTCCCTCTTAAAGGTTTGTATACTTAGACATGTCATAATTTAGGTACATTGGTACATACTAAATTTACAAATTGACATTATTTTAAATTTCGTAATTCTTATAATTCAATTTAATTATGACATAATAAACAATGTAATCTCTGTCCATCTATATAACTAATTTTAAGTTTTTAGTTTGTTAGTTGACGTCTTTGGAGAAAACGTGCAGTGCAGTTTGTTGCCGCTTCTTCTGCACTTGCGCCTAGGAAGCGGCGTAAACTTAGCTTTAAGTAACGATTTGACGTCAACATTTGTGCAAAACAAAACAAAGTGACTATTATTAAGAGATATTATAAATATCCTATGATAATAAAGATATTTTGAATTTTGAATTTTGAAATTTTGTTATCACCTAGAAAACTGATTCCGAGAGATTCTGGACAAAAAAAATTGTTTTGAATCTCAGAATCTCTCTCTTCTGCCTTATCCTTATCCCACTCTTTATGTGGGGTCGGCACAGCATGTCCATTTTTTTTATCCAGAATAAAATAGCATAAACGTAAGGTCCTGGCGCTATGTTGTGCGAAGAAGGATAAAAGCTATCTGGAATTTCTTCACCCAGACAGACAGACAGAGATATAATACAGATCCAGTGCTAAAAAGCTTTTTGAGATAGACACTACATACTACACTAGTAACAAAGAACATTAATGGTCTAGAAGCTAAAAGGTATTTAACCGTTTTCTAATCGTAACATCAAGAACAAGAACCCAGGTTGGCCGTTGTAAGGATAACCTGCTCAGGTGGAAATACATACGCAGAGACGACAACGTCTGTGGCTGTGGTGCATCTCCACACACTGTGGCACACCTACTAAGCTGCCCAGCGTGCCCCGATGCCTGCACGCTGGAGGACCTGTACAGTGCAAGCCCTAACGCAATACATGTCGCTCGTTACGGGCCCAGAGACATATTTAGTTATTTTTGAACAGCGACATCCTAAGAAGACGAATCGTAACATCTAAATCGCATCGTAACGGTATTGGAACTTGTCTGCAACAAAGCTCAAAGCTCTAATGTTCAAGATCCGCTCGCTTTTTACCAGCACTCGATTCCGAACAATTTTATCTCAATACTAATGAAAGACGATAAATGTTCGCTATTTTTGTCAAGTGAAAAACATTTACGCATCTACAGTCCCAGTGTATTATTGACTTGATTTAATTTTCTGTTTCTGTCTTAGCCATATGGTTTCTGACAGAGAGAGATAGGACCACTTCAAGTCTTCCTGTGGATGTCAGACAGGGCGATGTGCTTATAAACATCAATGTAACCTCTCCAACCCGTCTGGCCAGCGTGGAGAGTGTAGGCCAAATCCTCTGACTGCTCTGACCAAGTACTCGTATGGCTGGTAGATGGTACTACAGAGAGGATCATGCTCCTGAAACGGAAATTAAAATCCTGATGATGATGATTTTCCTTAAATCTAACCTAGAAAGCGATATTTCTTGTTACGATTGCTTATAAACATTGTAACAAATGAAATCAAATATTTTTAGATATCCCAGGATTGTGCAGGAGATATGACAACGCATTGCATTCTTAAACGTAGACAAAATAGGCATAAATCCTTATGGGACATCAGTACATTTTTTGCAAGACAGAACATGATCCATCGACTAATGCCTTTCATTTTATGGTCTTATAAAAATGTTAATATCCAGAACTTTGGAAAAATTCACACGTCTAGTAGACTTCAAGCGAAAACTAAATTCAAAACGAAGCTCTATTGAATGCTTCTTAAAAGCCTTAAACATTGACATAGCAGATCAATAAGTATTTCATCCCTCGAGGCGTTGGTTAGTCTGCAAAGAAAATGGGATTGATTAGGATCAAGAAGGACTACGAGTATATTAGTGCCATATGATACGGCACAAAGTGACCAATTCTTATGTTACGTCTGGTTGGAACCCCAAAATAAATTTGAAGAGGGTCATAATAGCATAATTGAATCACTTTTTTTAGGGTTGCCAGTATATGTGTAGGTAAACGTGTAACACCGCATATTTGAACCTTGTCGATTTAAAATTTGGTGGTCTTTAGAAGATATTTTACATGGGAGCCATGTAGAGAAGTAATTATGTAATTTCATGTGTAGTTTATAGTTCGGCATTAATTTTCATATTTTTTATGTAAAAGTGCATAAAACATAAATTTATTTTTAACAGTGCTTTTTAGTTCCATACCTCAAGCCATTACACATATTGGCTTGAAGTAGCTTCGACAAGCTAGAAATAATATTTCTAGAAAAATTATATTCTGCATAAGATTTTTGTGTAGTGAATAAAAAAAGGTTTTTGGATATTTATCCCCTTTATACAGAAGATCTACTTTACGTTCTTAACACATTCCAGGAAATCGACGGCTATAGACGTAAATCAATTGTTATTTTTATAGTCTGGCTATGTGTCCCACAGGCTTGTCAATAGTTCTGATCTGACAACCCTGTTGATCCTGACCCGTGGGATAAATCACATCTTTTGTTACGCCGCGCAACTAAATTGTCTTATATCTCTTAACTCATAAATTGCGATATGATTTCTTTAAAATTGCTCGCTTCACGGAAACTTCTTCAGAACCGATATTATCTTTTTGCTTGATTTAAATAAATTTCGACTCAATTTATTTTAAATTTGCAATATCACATCCATTAATAAAAAATAGTTGTGTAGTTTTCAACCAACGAGATCTATGTACTTACTTTTCAACAAATAAAATTAATCAATGTTTGAGTCAAACGTAGCGTTTTAATAAAGCCTCCAAAGAATTTGTGTAATTAATGGAAAGTAATATAATTTTGTGACGCTTATTTGATTCACAAATACTTAGATCAAATCACACAAATTATTTTTTACCTAGAAAAATATGGCGAAACCCGAAACGGTGACCCTCCTCATGATAATCGGTCGAAAACTCTGACAATTACACAATAATATCAATGAGGCCACCCAAAAGCTTTATTTTTTTTAACATAACTACTTAATTTTATACATTTACGAGTGTGCTAAATGTCATAATACAAAACAAAAAGCAGTTTTGGTGATCCATCACAAGAAATATGACAGATATAACAATCCGAGCGAAATTTAAAAAAAACTTGTCCAGAGGAAGTCAAATGTGAACTTAAAATGGCAGCAAAGACAATCGAATTTCGAGGAGACAGGGTGACAATATTAAAAACTACTTTGTTTTTAATATTGGATAAAATCTAAAATTCTTACGATTTCAGGAATCGAGATAATATGTATTAAAGTACTACATTTTATCTCGATGATTGCAGTTGGTCTTACATAAAGTCTGTGGGAACCTAAGTGATGACATTCCCAAAGACATAATACCTAATGGTTTTAAGGAGAACATATAATAAACACTCGGCACTTGGCTCACATAAAAAATCTGACAGATGCCGGGAATTGACATAATTGAAACCAATAAGATCAAAGACCTAGCCCAGGCATTGCTACATTTGGACTCCGGGAGTGCCGGCAGAAGTGATAACTTGAATTAACGTTATGCATTTTTGATA
This sequence comes from Acrobasis repandana, assembly GCA_963576875.1. Taxonomy (NCBI): domain Eukaryota; kingdom Metazoa; phylum Arthropoda; class Insecta; order Lepidoptera; family Pyralidae; genus Acrobasis; species Acrobasis repandana. The sequence goes on along the minus strand of OY756234.1, from coordinate 3,720,093 downwards.
TTTTGGAATGGTTAGGGAATAATTTTGCACGAATTGCTTTAATTATCAGTATAAAAGTACTATCATTTATGTGGCAGAATACAATATTTATTTATTGCGCTATCGTTCACAAACATGACAATTTATATTACATTAAAAAGTGTCCTGATGCGAGTTTAACATTTTTTCCCCTTTACAAAAAAAGTGCACAACGCCGCTAAAGAAGTTTTCACTTCAAAAAGGCAAACCAAAGCCCAAAGGCTTGTCCGGGATTTGAACCCGGGACCTCTCGCACCCTAAGCGAAAATCATACCCCTAGACCAACGAGCCTACTGACAGCTTGGTCAAAATTATAGTATAAATACTTCGTCTCCTACGCCGCGCCGGCTGTCATTCCGTCTTACGAATTTTCGATCAGAACACGTGTCCTGACGCGAGTTTAACATTTTTTACCCATTACAAAAAAAGTGCACAACGCCGCTAAAGAAGTTTTCACTTCAAAAATCACAAGTGTCTTCAATTACCAATCGGTACAAACTGACGACGGAAGGCTAGTAGAAAAATAAAATTAAAAAGTGAAGTGAAGTGACATCATCAAAAGTTTCGTCAAATTATTATGTGTTGTCTTCCTATCCTACATGGATATTAAAATTGGTATCTACATTCAAATGCACAACATAATAAACCCGATCGCCGACATTGGGCAAAACATCTTTTGTCTCGGCGTCAAAATGACGAACGAAAACATCTTCTGCCTCGGTGTCAAGATGGCAATCGATCAAAAACGTCGTACGATTCGAATATCCATATCTGGCGTGTCTGACTTCTTATTTCGGGGGAGTTAAACTAAAGTGGTTTATAAAAACTTAAGAATACCTTCTACAGGTACAGACAGAAAGCCCACTGTGAGACCTAGCGACCATGTTTAGCGTCTTCTCTCTCGATGAGCGTTGATGATGTAAGAAGAGAATCATTCTTCACTTTTCCAGTTTGATTGCAGTCGTAAGAACTGCAGTCAAACTGCATCTCAACTGAAATTTTGTAGCTAGTGTGCAGTCGAAATGCGGTCCATCTGTCTAGACCCTTAGTAAGAAGGATACATGCAGATATACTGATAATGATAATGGAAAAAAACTCACATAACTACTAAAACTATAGGAATATCTAGGAGGCGCTCATAAAAGTAAAAGCCAAAGCTTAAAACTGCCGAAACACACTAAACTGGCCCTGTCTAGTCATAATGGCGATGTCATTTATAATGATTTATGGTCTCCAACAACCAAACCGTTGTTATCAAAACCACGTTTTACGACGGAGTAAACGTCTGGTTTGATGTCTGTCTCGGTTTAGGTAAATATAATTGTATTTAACTTTGAAATATCTTTTACCGTTTTTGAGAAAGTTTCTCACCATGACACTTCAGCTTCACACGCGCGACACTATACCGTTTATTCACATTTTAGAAGGAAAAGCCAAAACTTTAACCCCAGTTTTCGAAGCAGTAAATAAAATTGGGAGAAAATGCTCTTAGCATTAAGTCCGCCATTTGTTAAAAGTATATTTTTACTTTGGAACAATAAAGTTTAATAAATAAATATAATAGATAAATAGGGACAAATTACACTGATTTATATAATGCATACAGTATGCAACCGTGGATGCAATAAAATCGAGTGACTCGGAAGGTTTAGATGATAAACCTAATTATCCAAGTATATTTCATGAATTTAGATTAGGACAGATAGGATAAATGATAGAAAACGATGTAGGGGGTTAACATACAAAGCCGACCCCAAATAGGGAGAAGGCAAGGAAGATGATGACTTCATGAGGTGAAGAATGAAGGAAAAACTTAGAATGTTTTCTACCTTCACGCACACCTGCTTAGAACCACGACACCCTAAGTGCTCTGTCTGCCCCAATAAGGATAAAGACGTGATATTATAGTTTGTGTACGTATATTTCATGAGTACAAAAACTTGATTGTGTTCAAAACATAATTAATTTTACAACACTACATATGTGGTTATGTTGCCAATTGCATCCACATTTCATACCGCTTTGCTCTCGAGGAACGCCTTGGGGGAGCATTAAAAGTAGCAAATTGTATGGGAGCCTCATAGCTCACTGAGCTTTATTGTCGTAACGAGATCCAGAATACAGAGACGTCAGTGTGACTGACCACCACGGGCATTGTTTCCACTCCGGTAAGGGTGACCACATATTAACTTTTTCGGAACCGAAAATCGAAAGTGATAACAAAATCAATGTAAATTACATATTTAAAAAAAACATGCGTTAAATACACTAATGGCAAAAAAACGATACCAAATGGAAAAATCCGTAAGTATGTATAGGTAACATAGCTATATGTAGTGCAATATCAATGTAATAAACAACGGGTCTTGCTTGCACCAGTAAATAAATCGCATATTTTACTAAACTGTCAACGGCTGATTGCTACAGATTGAACGTCTCAACAAACACTGCATCATGCATGATTAACATAAAGCTAAGAAAACCAAATTCAAATCTGACCGATCATATACAATACCTAAAACTGTTGTTGTTGTTTGTGTTAAGTCTGGGAAAGAGGATATACAAAGAATACTAACTACTCTTTAACATCAAAAATGGTCTGGAGCTTCCAGATCCAGACTTCTCCTTATCGAGTGAATTAATAAGATTAAAGTCAGATTTTTCGACCAGCCTATAGGCATCTGCCGTAGCTCAATGACTACAATAGAGAACTAGACGAGGAAGGGGAAGGCCAAGTATGGAGTTTTTCCAACCAGTTAAGTTAAGTTGAAATGGTTAAGAGTAAGGTCCTACCAAGACATTAAAAAGATGGCAGAGAGAAGAGAGGAAAGAAGGCATCTTCACTTAACTCCACCAACAAGAGCAAGCTCTTAAATTAAAAGAAGAAGAACTACTCGTAGTGTCCAGGTTCTTTACGATGTTTCCTTCACTAGAAGCGAGTGGTTGTAGTTAAAAATGATCGTTTAAGAGAACAAACGCAGAAGTCTTGCCTAGTCAGGGTCGGACTCGTGCATCACAGACGTACAGACTATAGACCGCTTGGCCATCGCCGCCGCTTTCAGATCACTTTCGATTTAGGACTAGCATTCCACCTGGTTTGGTCACCCTACCCTTTGTGACACACTGCACTGCATTCTGAAGTTACTCGGCGACTTCTTTATACGATCGTGATGTCGTTTGTTTGCTTTTTAATAAAACGATTGATTTATTTCATCAACGGATATTAAACTAGCAAATGCAACTTTTATCAAATAAGTTCTCAGTCTACTGGAACAACTTGATCAGGCGCCTATTTAGGCGTTTGTATATAATACGGTGACTTTTTACCCACCAGATAAAATTTTGGAGAATCTTTCAATGAAAAAGTTATTAAACATCCATAAAAAAATTTCGTCCTCCCATACAAAATCCGTTAGGCCGATCGTTAATTTGTGTGGGAAACCGAATATTCTGTTTCTTTTTTCGTTCATTGTTTTTATGGAAAGTAGTTCACTATAATAGACAGAATTTCCTCCAAAAATTTGGCTGGTGGTTGAAAAGTCACTAGTTTTAACTTTTCTCAATTAATGTATATCGTATATAAAAAACAGGTTCTCATACAAATCGAAGTAGTCACGTGACGTGATCTAGTTACATTGGGAAGTGAATTTTTGTTTTTCGTATTTCGATATACATTTAATGGGAAAAGTTATTCAATATGATACACTGTATTACCCTCAGAGCAATAATGTAATGTGTAGATACTATGTTTATGGTATTACCCTATAAAATATTTGTATTTAATTAAAAGCACCTTGTATATCTGGGTGGGTTGAACGCCTACCAAATTGCATGAAGCTCTATTTTTAGATTCATTGAATAGGTATCACGAAATCAAGACTATTTGCCCGCTCAAAAATTATATATTTTTAGCCAAACAAAAGAGCATCTATCTAAGAACCTTGAAACTGACCATAAATATCCCAAACGTGTTACAAAATGCCATAGACAAAACTTGCCCTTGGCTGGTCCAGCCAGATCCAACACTGTTTTTCTGTGGGAACGCCTTTTGCTAATTTAACAATGATTAATTGGTTTAGTCCTGTTCATAAAAAAAAAATAGAACTAGAACTAAGTTTTTCGTATTTTAACGGAGCCTGATGTTTGACATAAAAATATGGATATAAGGACAATACTATCAAATACAATTGAATGATTTTAAATTATGTAGCATGAGCTATCTATCTACCTATCTATATTTAAGAGCTATGTTCAGCGAGATACATGTACGTTGTACGTATGTCGCTGGCTATGTTCTTGACAGTGGAGTATGTATTCTCTTCCATTTGACGTGCATCCTTTTTCTGTCACTAGACAGTTTACCTTTCCACCAGATTTATAAGACATACTCGTATTACTTATATTTGACCAGATTAAAAAAAAATATTTTGGATTATCTTACTTTTTGATATTAACAATTAAAAAAAAGAGTCAAAATCCCTATTCTAAGCTTTTTATCAGTTAAACAGTCACCTAGTGCTTCTTGTAAAAAGCCTCCAACATAAGCTCAGCAGAACAATCGCCATCGTAAGAGCTGCCATACACAAGGTTTTATCAGCGAGTGAATGAATCCAGGTCACGGTCAGATTACGAGGTTGTTAGGTCACTGTCACTGGCGTTCAATACTCTTAAACGAGCTGTTTATATGTATACATACATACAACGAGTTAATGAAATAACGCAAAACCTCTCAGGTTGTAATACAGTCCATGAAACTGAACAACTTTTGTTATACAACATTCCCAAAATGCCAAAAATAAAATTCGGATTTTCATACAAATTGACTCGATCAGCTGATCAGCCAGTTTGTTTAAAACTTAATTTTTTTTTTGGGTTACCTGAAATTTGTAGAATAAAAGTTCTTCAGTACAATAGGCTGAGGTACCATCTGAGAGGTTTTGCGTTATTTCATTAACACGTTGTATATTATACGAAAAAGAAAAATTTAGTTTGTACCTACTTACCTACTTCTTTTCGTGTGTTAGTTTTCTGATGTATTTTATACGAAGAGCACATATGTGACGAAAAGGGAGACGAATGATGAAGGTGTTATTACAAGTTTGTTAGCCAGGTAAATTTAAAAAAAAAAAACATGACTTTCTTTCCGAAGCGTTCACCTCCAATAACTTTTGAACGGCTAAACCAATTTTCATCAAACATAGCTAAGAACCATCTCGAAAGACAAGGCTTTCGATTAAAAAATCCGCATCCAAATCGGTCTATTCGTTTAGGAGCTAAGATGCCACAGGCAGACACACAGATACACAGTCACGTCAAACTTATCAACACCCCTCTTTCTCTTTTGAGGTTAAAATCAGCCTCCAGCAAAAGCTTTGCATAAAAATCATCATATAACAGCTGCCATACAAACAAGGTTTATCAGCGACTGAATGAATCAAGTTCACGGTCAGATTACGAGGTTTAACAGGTCACTGTCACCTGTCACTGTCGATCGATACTCGTACGTGAGCTATTTATGGTTTGTTTTGATTATATGTAATAGGTACGTATATGTAATTTTTCATTCAAAAATCAGTCGCGCATTGATAAAACGGCTTATAAAGACGTACATCTGGAGTATAGCATTATATGGTAGGGAAACATTTACTTTGGGTAATAAACGGGCAAGTGCGAGTCGGACTCGTACATGAAGGGTTCCGTACCACCATAACACGCTGAAGAAACACGTTTCTTGTATGACGACCCCCTTTAATTTTTAACTTTATTTTATTTTTAGTATTTGTTGTTATTGTGGTCATAGTAATACATAATTGGTAAAAATTTCAAGTATCTAGTTAATGCCATTATAAAGATCAAGTTAAAAACGCTGAAAAAAACACGTTTCTTGTATGACGACCCCTTATAATTATTAACATTTTTTTATTTTTAGTATTCGTTGTTATATCCGCCACAGTAATACATAATCGGTAAAAATTTCAAGTGTCTAGCTATTACGGTTCAAGAGATAGAGCCCTGTGACTGACGGACAGACAGACGGACAGACAGACAGACAGACGGACAGACGGACAGACAGCGGAGTCTCAGTAATAGGGTCCCGTTTGCACCCTTCGGGTATAGAACCCTAAAAAGGATCGAGAACGTTTAGAGGCATTTGAATTGAAATGTGGTGCTGGAGACGTATGGAAGGTAAAAGTTGCATAGAGAAAAAGACAAATGAAGAAGTACTTAATTTAGTTAATGAGAAAAGGAACTTATTGAAAACAATCGATATTAGAAGAGAAAAGATGTTTAGTCATCGAAACGACACGATCAATTTATTAAAAACATAATAGAAGGAAAAATAGAAGCAATAAGAGGAAAAGGAAAACCAAGAGCATTTATAGATCAAGTAAAGGAAAAAGTTGACGCCGTGTCGTATAGGGCGGTCAAAAGGATGGCTCAAGACTAGGAGACATGGTAACTACTCCACCGACAAGAACGTAGTTCTTAAATTATAGATAGATGTTATTATGTATACGTCGTCCAGATCGTAGAATTGATCATTTTATAATGTGGCTGACCATTTCATAAAATGGTTGTAATCGTATTTCAGGTTTATGAAATTGGGTGCAAAAATTTTACTTTTCAGGCGATTGTACAAAGGCACGAGGGGCATGTCAAAAGTAATAAAATACTCTTTGATCAATAAATAATTTGATACTGGCAAGTTTTATATCATCATAAACACTAGGCAACAGAAACCAAGGGATCCAATGGCCGGTATTTCAGATATGAACAACTTTCATAGACGATCGATGTGAGAATCAACTGATTTGCATTCCTTCATTACTCAGTGATATCTCCTCGATTTATGTATGAAAGGGCTGATTGGCGCTGCTTGATCAGGGCTCGATTTATACAGTCATAGAATTGTGAGGCTTTGATTGCCTTGGTCTTGTTTATACAGAGAAATATAAATACATATAAATATATGTATAGGAAACACAAGATAAGCAAAGCTTATAAACGTCAATGAGACCTCTCCAACCCATCTGGCCAGCGTGGAGAGTGTAGGACAAATCCCAAACTGCTCTGGCTAATATATGGCTCTGCTAGTACAGAGAGAGTCGTGCTCTTGCAGTGGAGACTAAAAATGTTATGGGGTAATGATGATGATATAAGGACAAATCACACTGATTGCGCTAGCTCTAAGTAAGTTTTCAAACTTGTATTTTGGGATACTAACTCAACGATACAATATTTTATAATAAATACATATAAGTTTAGATAAACACCCAAGGCCCTGGACAGTTTGTAAAAGACCATTTTCCATTAAAAATGCCATGGAAGGTAAGGTGGAAGTTAGTAGAGGAAAAGGAAGTCCAAGGAGGTTGTTCATGGATGAAGTAAAAGAAAAGGCAAAAGTCTTGTACTCGTGTCGTATAGTAAGGTCAAGCATTTAGCCGAAAAAAGGTAAACATGGAAAATACTGCACCGGGAAGAAACGAATTGCAACTTGATCTTTTACACACATGAAAAAGAAACATTAAAATATATGAATATTATCTATAGCGTGCACACAATTCTTCTAAAGTAAAAATATGTGATTAATGTGAGTTAGAAAATCACTCGTGACCAAAATTTTCATCACTATCTATCTATATTTAAGAGCTATGCTCTTGTCGGTAGAGTATGAATTCTCTTCCATTTGTCTTTCTCATCTGCCAGTTGTTTTACTTCGATGTACGATACGACGTTCACCTTTTCCTTTATCTGTTTCATGTAGCTATGACTCGGTCTTCCTGGTCCTCTTTACCCTTCTATCTTTCCTTCCATGATGATCTTTATGAAGTCGTCATGTCGTAGCAGAAGACCCAACATCTTTCGTAATCTATTCTCTATTTTATCCAGAATGCACCTTTTCCCTCCTACTCTTTTAAGGATCTCCACATTTGTAATTTTTTCAACCCAGCTTAGATTTCCATCACATTTTTTAATTTAGATATTGTTTGAGTACCTATTGTTATGCTGTATAAATCAATAACTTTTAATTCTGATTTAAGTTTATGTAATGTACTTAACTAAAAGTAATGAACTAGATCCAAATCCAAATCCATCAACTCTTCTTTGGAATCGTTGCCAAAACATATTTATATCTAGGCAATTTATATCAGTATTATCTGAAAAAAAACTGTGTCATATAATCTCATGCACACCGCTATGAATGAAGATTAAACTACGAGAAACCTCACAAATACCTTTTGTTCAACAACAGCATTCCATATCAAACTTCCTGGTATCGAAGCTCGATTTACGAAACACCTCGTTGACGAAACAGGCTCGAAAACAAAAAGGTGCGTTCATTACCACGCAAATCTCTTTATACGCCTATCTTAGGCTCTTGCTGCTGACCATAGATCAAATCGTTAGATAGATAACTCAATAATATAATACGAGTAAGTTTGTAGTCGGGTCGCACCACGGCGTCGACGAAGAGAGGCCTATGCTCAGCAGTGGGCGGAAGAAGGGCTGGGATGATGATGATGATGATGAAGTTTGTAGTCAATCATAGAGTTTTGCGTTTTGGCAGTCGAAGCTAAAAAACTGTAGCCAAATGAGAGCAAGACTCGATCTCAACGGTTGTGGTTACCTGTCTAAAATAAATTATGATATGTGACAAAGCCATACATTACTGAAATCATATATAGAAACTAATAATAACTACAGATTGTTCTTTTAGCAGAGTTGATGATACAGCGAAAATTAAATCGTTTTCTGGCACAGATAAGATTTTGGAATTCATCACCGGTGATAAAAATGAGTTGTAAAATAGAATGACCACAGGACTAGTAGCATGCTGGCGTCGCAAGACAACTTAACACCATAGGGTATAGTGCAATCTTAATAATTTTCCGAAAAAATATGGCAGCTAGATCACAGAATACATAAGAGTACAAAGCTAGATTTAGCATTTCGATAAATGCGATATCTATCTTCATCCACGTCTATGGTGCGGACAGAGCGCCTATCATATCGCATCGACCATCTTGATTGAGATTTATTAGACAAGACCACTGAGTCGGCTTACTCTGTATAAATCAGTCTTTTATATTATAACAACATCTTCTACACACAAAACCCCATCGTCTATTCCCTATTTTGTTTACCTTAGAACCCAAATTGCGATAGCTTTGGATTTTAAATCGGTAAATTGAGGTTATGGAGTTGGTAAAGGACCGCATCTTTCCGCCTTACGGTTGAAATGGTCAGATGATTTGTTTTGACCATTCGTTAACGCTTCTTGTCCTTGCTCCGATTCTGTCGAACTCTTTCCGATTCAATTTAGTTTTATGGGCATCAATAAGCGTTAAAAACGGGGCATTTTATTGACGTCTTTAAAGTAATATTTATGACAAAGAGTTGTATCTATACAGAACACCATACAATAAATAATAATATAAAATAATAGTCAAATAATAGTTTATGGAATATTCTATTACTAACATGCTTTTTATACACGGTAACTCTTAGATACTATACGTTTAGTTAAGTTACGTTTAAGACCTCTAGTTAAATACGTTAAGTTTCCGTATGAGATTATTACTAGTACGTTAAGAGTCCCCTTACCGTAGATTTTTCCATACAAACGCACTCTAGCTTATATTTTTAAATGACATGATATTTCATTTTTTTAGTTGCAAAGAAATTGCATAAGTATAAGTAGGTAGGCATATAACTGGTTTTCACAGTCAAAATACGAACTTGAAAGATAATATAGTGTATCATATTTGACCATCAGTATGAAAAACTTCTACATCCTTATGCTTTCACGTCCACTTTCAATATCCATAGCAATTTCTTTGAAATTACAAAATACTGCCGAAAACTGACATATCGTTTAAAAATAAAAGCTAGACCACGTTTGTATGGGAAAATCAGATTCTGTCTAGCTAGGGTAAGGGGACTCTTTAAATGTATTAAGCACATTTCCCAAAAAAATATGCCACATAACACCTAATTCAAATGACTTAATCTCAATTTAATTATACTTACATGATATATAAGAATATTTGTAGACAATTTGATCTCCGTTATTAGACGACACTGATGCACGAAAGAGATTGTCATATTCAAATAAATACGACGAAGTGACGCCCTAAAATTCAGTCATTAGGCCGGACATTGAAGACATCGCCACTACACGTCCTATATTTCCATTATTAGTCATAAATTAATTCATAAATCTATTTTAATTTAGACTTTAAGATTAAAATGTTAAAGTAGAAATTCATTTGAAAGAAGACAAGTGGTTTATAAGGGTAGATTGGGGAGGTGATACACAAACAAGATGTTTATCTAATAACAATGCGTGTGGTGCACAGTCAGGTTTGAACTATCGATGTATGAACTGGTAACAATCGATGAGGCATGAGAAAGAAAAAATTACGATCCTTTTGAAGATTTGTTTTTGGTGCGTCAACTATGAATGGGATACAATAGAATTTAAGTTAACGGGACTTGTAAAACAATTCATGTATCAGAGAATATCATTGATAGAAAAATGTAAATTACAGTGAGCAGATAGGTATTAAACTTAACAAAACACAAACTATACAAAAAACAATAATCATTATAGAATAGAAAGTAGGAAAAAATCGAGAATGTTGGTCCATTATTACGAAAAAGGCAAAAGCAAATTACTTACAACTTCGTTTTTAGAGGGTTTAAAACTTTTCTTAGGGCCGCTCCTGAGATCCAAAGAGTACTTAAAGAAAAGGATCCTGATATAACTTATTTTTTGGTTAAGCTAAGTATAAGGTATAAAGATAAGAGAAAATATCAAAGAATCTGCTCATTGCTTGCACAGGTTACGTAATGTTGATTATGAAAGGTCGTCAAATAGAAAAGTTAATGAAAAAGACAAGATGGTAGATACGTAAACGAACAAGCAGTATATTCTTAGTGAGATGCTGTAGATATTAATGTAGCGGGATAAACATGCAACAAAATAATTAATGTTAAAACAAATATTCACGAGGTTACACCGTTATCTCTTGTTAATGGTTATTATCGTTTATGAATCTCCGTAAATGAAATCTTAACTACAGTTATTAGTATGGCTGACGTTAAACTGTTGTCATTAGCAGTACATATTTGCAACGCTACGGGGGGCAGCCTGTCTTCTTGTCTACTTAGGAAAATACCTCTTTCAGGGTGAACTTCGGGTCAGAGCCAAACACAATTCCTATTATGGAAATTTTGATTTTCTCGAAGTTTAATTGATCGTATTGCAACACTAAACGAGGTCGATTAGTCACTTTGAAATTGGCGAGACCCCAATGATACTCGAATTATTATTTATATTATTTTTGTAGTTTTCGCAGATCGATACTTTTTAAACATCTTGTTGACTATCAAAAACCATTTCCCACTTTTTTATGTAACATTTCATCAAAAGCAGAACAGTTAATCTTTCTAGACCTCAAACGTTCCTCGAATGAATGAACTACTTGACCTCTTGACGCCATATATCCTCAACAAATAAATAACATTATCCTTAAACCTCTTACCGACTGTCAGTGCGGGATATGTTTACCCTCGACAATGCCCCTAACATATTTGTTTCAATGACCGATGCCACGTATTGTACGCGCCATTTCACCTTTTTTTTCACCATTCACCGCTTCATCGATCGAAATAGAACCCTAATCACCTAATTCTGGAGTCCTTTTTCTATTACCAAGATCTTTATCGCCGTGTTTCTCAAACGGCCCAACTGTGAAACGAATTATTAAGTCACATGTATGTGGTTGATTGAAAAATTCCTTTGAGGGGATTTTGTTTAACTGTATGGTTGTGACACCCTGAGGGTTGTTTGATTCCCTTGCGATTTATGAGACGGTGGTGCTATTTCCGGAGATGGGATTATGGGGAGTCCAATTTTGGTTTTGTTTTGGGTTTATTAGTTTATCGACTGTTTGTTCTATTTTGTTGAAGTTTTGTTTGTTAATCATGATTGTTTATTTTATTTATTTATCAAACTTTATTGTCCAAAGTAAAAATATACTTTTAACAAATGGCGGACTTAATGCTAAGAGCATTTTCTCCCAGTCAACCATATGGATAAGCAGAGAAAATTGTGCGGCGCAAAAGCTATAAATATGTAAGTATATAGGTACATAATTATATATATAATATAAATATATCAGAGTAAATACCTACTTACACAATACATATAATAAAAAATATGATAACAAAGAAATAGCTAATGAAAAGAAGAACTGAATGATGATGACTTTATAAAGAAAGGGAGTTAAAAAAGGGAGATTGTCATGTTGCTTAAAACCTGTCTGTTTCAGTAGGATAAGTTTTTAAGTGGTTCAAGATAAGGATTCATTTTATTTTAGGATTCATTTTCACATAAAGTTAGCTGTAAGTAACGATTTGACGTCAACATTTGTGCAAAACAAAGTGACTATTATTAAGAGATATTATAAATATCCTATGATAATAAAGATATTTTGAATTGAATTGAATATTTATAAGAAATAAAAAAAATCTTCTTTATTCTAATTGTTACTCGACAGATTTAAATTATGACGAATATGAAGAGCGTGTTCATTATATGCCTTCATACATACATACATACTTACTTACATACTACCTTTATAATTATTATAAATGTGTAACAATTTTCGCTATTTTCCATACATACATACTATCACGTCTTTATCCCTAATGGGACAGACAGAACATTTTAGGTCTTGTAGCTCTAACCAGACAGAGCCTAGGGCTGCAGAACCCAAAAGTCATTTGTAAAATACCATATTTTTAGATTTGCGTTTGCATAAACTGATAGGGGAAGCACAAAAAGTAATTTAGATCAAAGTACTAGTTAGAAAAGTATTCCTGCTTCACCAATCTAATCCATCAGAGCTTCCCCTGTCCGTCCCATACGTTTACACGCAATTAGCACCGAAGTCCCTAATTGAAAGACGTCTGCCCCTAAGTGGGCTATCCACTTCCTGTCAGGGGGCTTGTTTGACCCCGCTAAATCGTTTGTAGTGTCCGAAGTAATTCTGTGAATTTACTCAGATTTTTCTTGGCTCTTGTGCGCTTTTTCTTTCTACCCAATTCCTTTGTCAGTGAGAGATCTTCTGTTGGTTTCTTGACCTGAGTTCTTAGAGCGCCATATATGTTTCTTCCTATATGTTCATTCATAGTATCCGTCATCTCGAACTTCTCGGTATCGATCTCTCATCAAATTTTAACTTCGGTAGCTATATTGAGTCCAGGGCTAAGACGGCTTCTAAAAAACTGGGCATCCTCTCCAAGGTCCAACGGTATTTTACCCCTGACCAACTGTTGAGCCTTTACACAGCTCAAGTTCGCTCATGTATGGAGTATTGCTCCCACCTATGGGATGGATCTGCCCGCTATCAGCTCGAAGCCCTGGAAGCTATCGACAGACGTGCCAGATGACTCGTTGGTGATGAGTTGCTTACGGCAGGACGGCTCCACAGCCTCGAACATCGCCGACTGGTAGCAAGTCTGTGTGTCTTCTACAGGTTGCACTTCGAGGAGTGTGCGCAGGAATTACATAATTTAATTCCCCCTGCACCATTCCACCATCGGACAACACGACGTGGACAGGGATTCCACCCATTTGTGGTCGATATTCCTCCTCATCGTACCTCTCGATTCGCCTCCTCCTTCATTGTGCGAACCGCTAAGGTGTGGAATTCCCTCCCTGCGTCGATGTTTCCCCATACATATAATTTAGGGATTTTCAAGGCAAGAGTGAACAGGCATTTTTTGAGTCTGCGTGATACATCTTAGACCTCATCTTAGCTTCCCATCAGGCTAGATAGAGGTCAAACGCACTCAAATTTCTAATAAAAAATAAATAAAAAAAACATGTGCATGTCTGATATGTTGCAGGTTTTCTGTTTAAAAGTAATCATCATGTCACAGTTCATGTGTTAGTTTTTGATCACCTATTTCATATATTTTGCTCTATAGTTTGTTTGTATTTGTGTGTGTAGGTGGTGGTGTCATATTTTTGATGACTGCCATACAATGATGACAGCCGGGACCAACGGCTTAACGTGCCTTGCTCTATTAAGTTTTCATATTGCTATTTTCAGATTTTCTTCATAGTGTGTAGATGGTAAATTTAAGTTATCTTTGGTCACTCCAGTAAAAGTACTCATGTACTTAGCACTCCTTCTCCTTAGGGTTGCCTGTAAGAGATTGCTTCGGTGATAAGGCCACCTCTTGTACCTTATATTATAAACATATTCCTGTATTTGTAAATCTTATTTGGTGCAATAAAGATGTTTGTATTGTATTGTTAAAGGCAACCTCAAGAGCTATCTGCCTAAGGCTTTGGTCCTCCAAGATAGGGTTTGTCCATCAAGTTAAAATATTAGTTATACGATATAACAGAATCGACAAAAAATCCAATTTGTTATACTGCTTAATATAACTTATTGGTTAGTCCAGTGTTAAATACTCCGTTAGCAAAATACTCGACTCGTGTACACGAATACAATACAATAAGTATGCTGATATCGCAAACAAAGTTAAATTCCGAATAAAATTAATACAAACCAACAAATCTAATAACGTATCTTTTATTTTGTACTATTTTATCTTTGAGATTCTACACGAACAGCCTCAAAGACAAAATAGTAGGCGATTTAGCAACATGTCACTTATTTTCTCCTCCGAGAAAGCCTTATTTCAGGTTTTTTTTACAATACGTGTTCCACAGCCGTCTGGTCACTACTTTTTTCTTGTAGTAACACAATCCTTCGCATCGAACTTGACAGCTTGTGAGCGGGGTGTTACTGTTGGTCTGTTACGTTTGAGTCGAGTTAGATTCGAGTTTTATTCCAGATTTTAAGTCTGATTTTATAATGAGACTAGCTGACCCGGCAAACTTCGTTCCGCTCGTTCACGTTCCTTGTTCCATATTATTTAACCATATAAAGCTACGACTTCCACAAATATTTTAAAAGCAAAATTAGCCAAACCGGTCCAGCCGTTCTCGCGTTCGTTATGGCATGGCTCACACTGGTGTCAGCAGGGTTACTCCAAAAGCGGTACGCAAGACGTACGTTACTGCGTATCTGCGTTTCAGTGTCCAGCAACATTGAGCGTTAATACATAATGATAAAGTCTAATTTGGTTTGACATAGAAATAGGACGTCACTATCGGACGACTATCGTATTAATTTATGGAGTAACCCCCCAGATTATTCAGGCTCTTATCGCATCTGACATAGCTCGGCTTTTGATCCGACAAGATTTTTATAATATGTAATATACTAACTTATTGACGTGTAAAAGTGTCTGCGAAGGCCTAATTAAATACTGATTAAATATTTGATGAAGTATTTGTTTCTATTTATATTGCAATGTTTTATCGAAACAAGCACGAATTCTTTACTCGAATTCTCACGAACACAAAAACAAATAGTACTACCCCCATGTTCGTAACAAAACACTCAAGGGCTCGCGATAATATCAAACGCACGATTAAAAGTAAATCAGTCGACCGTCCGCGGTGACCCTAAATTGTCGCAACCCCCTATAAATGATACCGCATTGTCCCTCACAACATTAAGGGTGCTTCGAGGAAGACCACCAACGAATCCCATTGATCTAGTTATGGTCTAAAAAAGGCCATTTTGTAAGTGATATAATGATATAATTTGTTGTTTCTTTTGTATGTTAAAGATCGTTCATTGTGGCTTTTTATTTGTTAAATAACTTTGTATTAGGTTGTCGTTTTCGTTTTGTATGCACAAGTGGCAAACACTGGTGTTAGATTTTTCAAGCAGCCAGATGGCATCATCTATAATATAAATATATACATCGTGTTAATGAAAGAACGCAAAACCTTTCAGATGGTACCTCAGCCCATGACACTGAATAACTTTTGTTCAACAACTTACACGAAATCCAAAAAAAAAAACGGTTTTTCATACAAATTGACTCGATCAGTTTGTATGAAAATTAAGATTTCTATTTTTAATTTCGCGAAATTTGTTATTGGCTGAGGTACCATCTGAGAGGTTTTGCGTTCTTTCATCAACACGATGATATCATCGATAATGACAGCCGATGTCAACGGCGTAACGTGCCTTCGAGCTCGAGATTTTATGTCATTTGTAGTTAACATGCAAACGCTCTGCCAATAACTTCCCCTTCTCTAAGCCGACTTTTTTAATTAAAAGGGTATACCTACATGTAAGTTGGTCCCATTGTCACCAGGTCAAGATCTGATGATGGAATGTTCGAGAAATTGTGGGTACTTCTCAAATATTCTAGGTACACATATGATTTTAATGTTTTCGTCAGCACATCAAGCATTTACTTTCGGAGAGTGAGATTTGGAGAAGTGGAACCAATGACCAGAAAATGAAGCCGCTTTTTTTTGTTTAAAATTATAAATACTTTGGACAGAATTGGCCTTAACCTTCTGCTAACCAAACCAGGCCCGTGTCACTCCCCGTTTAGGTATCGAAAATGTACCTACATTATTACTATGCGCGCAGGCGGCCCCTCCGGGTGATAAATTCAGTTATACGAATCGTTTGTCCAGAGTAATAAGAATGAAATTGGCTTGCGATGGATGTCTAGGTATCTATACGAAAAGGTGCTGAGTTCTGACGTGAGCTAAATTAAACCATATCGCTAGCCACATTGAGTTTATATTTCTTTGAATTTTTCTGCTGAGTGAGACTTCTGTACGTTAGTATTATTTATTCTGTGACCAAACTGCCCTGGATGTGTCACAATCAGCAGGAAAGCCTTAAAATATTTTAGGTGCTGATAAATAATTCATCTATAGTATCTTTGTGGTGTAGTAACCTAGGAATGGGTATGACATTGCGTGCGAAATTGATTTAGAAAATACAGTGACAATTGGATTAGTCATATCATCATAGTATTTATTCTAATAGGTGAGAAATAGAAGCCAAGTCCACCACAGATGTTATTTGTGATATTTTTGAAGTGAAAACTTCTAAAGCCGCGTTGGGCATTTTTTGAGATTGTAAAAACCATTGATCTCGCGACACTATTACCGTAACCGACACCACCTTGTTCAAGTTTCCCATTCTACCGGCAATCCCAGAGTTTTTTTTTATTAAATAATTTTACGGCTCTGGATACAAGTCCTTTAGAGCCTATCTTTAATTTTGTTCTTTATTCCTAATCCTAACAAGACAATCAAAGGGTGGGGTAGGCCTTTGACTGCTGCAAGGAAGCTTCTGGCGACAAATCTATACGAGTCCACTGGTTTACATAGACGATTGAGTGGCGGACGACGCCTGAAGACGCCCACACAGTCCGCATAATGAATATCACTACAGCCGTACTATGCCTGTCCACTTTAACTTAACATAACAACCAAACCCCTTAACTTCCCGCCAAAAACTATCCGCAATCCCAGAGAGCCACAGTTTTTTTTTTATTTTATCGAGTGTCATCGTGAGTCTTTATTTGATAAAAGCTTCATTTTTTGCTTGTTTATTTACCCTCCATAAGCGGCCCCGATATCCTATCCTACGAAACTAAACCTAAGTTTGTATATTTGTTTGTTTGTTACCTCTTCACGCTTTATCTACTGAACCAATCTTCTTGAAAATTCGCATACACATAGTTAGGAGTACTGAGAAGGACATAGGGTACCTTTCATCCCGGAAAAAAGTAATGTTTCCGTGGGATACGCGAGCGAAGCCGCAGGCAAAAGCTAGTTTAAAATAATGTATTTATGTTACATGTCCGTCTTTGGATCACCAAACCAAATTTCAACTTAATCTATCCAGTAGTTGCGAAGCTGTGACTGACGGACAGACCGACAGACACGCGAGTGATTCTATAAGGTTTCCGTTATTCCTTTTTTAAAGGTGCAGAACCTTAAAAAGTCACAAACTCCCAGCCTGTTTTCATCTTGAAATCAAAAGGATTATGTACTAAAATTCGTTGGAGCCGTTCCGTTGGTCTTTCTACCTCTTTATATTTTTATGATTGTAACACTAACTTGCGTGATTTGGCTCTAACCCTACAGTCATCTTCATCTTCGATATGCATAATATGTACTTACGTATATATATATAATGGCAATCACGTACGCTCGGGAATCATCACATCACCAATAATATTAGGTATATGTATTTGTCATCCGTACAGTAGACAGCAAATATATCTCAACACTACCACTAGGATACTGTACAAGGTTACAGTAAACAAGGTTTACACGTTTTAATAAATTTTCAAAACGCTGTGTGTTATTCTAAAACTCACCGTAGGTAATGAATGTCTACCAAATCTTGCAAAAATATGAAAAAATTGGAGCGGATCTGGTTGGTTAGTATGAAAAATTAATATTTTGTGTAAAAGTTTATGTGTAAAAGTTGTATCATATGAGTATCATTGACTTTATTTATTTACTTATTTATTGAATCTATACTAATATTATAAAGTGGAAGAGTTTGTTTGTTTGTTTGTTTAAACGCGCTAATCTCAGGAACTAATGGTCCGATTTGAAAAAATCTTTTTTTGTTGGGTAGTCCATTTATAGAGGAAGGCTTTAGGCTATATAACATTCCGACAACCACGCGAACGAAGTCGCGGGCACAGCTAGTCTTTCATAAAATTAAATTAAGGAAGGCTACGATATGGACTCCAGAATGGCGTCGGAGATAAGGATGTCTAAGAAGGAGATAGCGAGATGACATCGAACGCTTTCTAAGTGGCAGCAAGCAGCCCATCTATGGAAGATCTATGGAAGCAAAAAGGGGAGGTTTATCCTCAACAATGGGACACTCAAAAGGCTACAAAATACATATTTACTGACCATAATGGTACAAAAGGTAGACTTGGAAAAACTAACTTGGCCTTAAAAATATTTATAGTTAACTAAAAAGAATTAAGAGACTACACGTCTGCTGTGTGGTTCCCGGCAGAGTACTCGTAGAATAGGACTCCAAGTCTTCCCGTTGATGTCGTAGAAGGCGACTTAAGAAATACGAGATAAACAAAGCTTACAAACATCAATAAAACCTCTCCAACCCGCCTAGCCAGCGTGGAGAGTGCAGGACAAATCCTCTGACTGCTCTAGCCAAGTGTGGCTCTGGCAGTACACAGATGGTCGTGTAGAGGAGACCAAAAAGGACCTGTTGATGATGATAACGATGACACGTCTGCAATAGCCGGTGAAAACTTCGAACTGTTTCCCTTGATCTGAAGTCCACTGTACATACAATGACGTATATTCATCTACATTTGTGGTCTAATTTCAATCATCATCGCTTAACTGGTGATTGAGAAGATGGTCACGTGTGGGGCTGGCCCATACGACAGTGATTCATACATGTATGAATTTGTTTTTGTGCGTACTATACTTTACATACAATAGGAGTAGACGTTATATGATGAAACTGCTTCTGGGCATGTATGACATGTATGTATAGGTACGCCCATACAGCTTAAGCGGTTATTACACTATCCAATTTGAAGGAACCCTAACTAGGAAATCGGAAGATGTAGGTAGAAGAATTTCAACAAATTAAAAATATTCTTTTTCTGTCCTTACCTACCTCTATCACAGAATACAGTAAGAGTAAGCAGAACGGAATCTCCTAAGGTACGCGCAATATGCGTCCCCGTTCCCCGCAACCGCACCTCTCCCCCGGTTCTTGACGGCCAACGTGAGTCATCGAGGCGAAAACGGGGGAGAGGTGCGGGGACGCATGTTGCGCGTACCTTAGGAGATTCCGGCCTGTGCCTCTATTGTAACCTTTACCTATCGCAGTACGTCCAACTAATTATACCTATGTCTACTTCGCATTAGGTACACCGAATTGAAAGGACCCACCCGCCTACCTCTCTTCTAACTTATATCGCGGTAGGTCTAACTTGTCTTACTGTCGACTCGTAAAACATTTGCCTACCTCTTTTCTAACCTATATCACAGTAGGTCTATGTTGTTATACTGTCTTTGAAACCATTTGCCTACCTCTCTTCTGATCTATATTGCAGTTGGTCCAACTAATTATATGTCTACTTCGCAGTATGACTAGTCATATCGTGACTTTGTTCATCTAAGCATTAGGTACACCGATTTGAAAGGATTGCAGTTAGGTTAGGACTGATGGATCCAATTTCTATTCTGCATTCAATTTGAATTTGATTTAGGATGAAATTTAGTTAATGTGATCACTTGATTTATGAACCTAATTGTTCCTGGAGTTCCTACAAATTGGATAGTGTAATAATCGCTTTAAACAGGAAGTAGGTACTAAAGCGGTTATTGTGTGATGAAGTCCAAACACACAACACATTCCAAACTTTGAATTCTAAAGTTCCAAAAGCCAGGTTGGTTAATGAATAGAAAACACACGACGCGTGTCATCATCGTCATCATCATCCGAGCGTATTCCCGGTTGCATCGTCAGCGGTAACGGTTCAGAGCCCGGGGTCCGCTACCTAACCTAGGTGATTTGATGAGGTTACTGGTTTTTACACAGAGCGACATGAGCTCCGCACCAAAGGGTAAACTAGAACCAATCCTAGGATAGGTTTTAAACAAACGGTAGATTATGGCGTTCGGGACCCATAGCTTTGCGTGCCTTCCGAAGCACGCAATCATCTTTATTTTCGGATAATCAGGATGATTCGAGCCTGCAATATCCTAACCAGACTGGAAACAACTTTTTACAAAGTATGCTTCCCAGTAATCCCTGTTGCATTTGAACTTTTGGATCACAAGGCAAAACGCCTTGACCACTGAACCACGGAGATAAGTCCTTGTTTTTTAGATCTTTAAAATATTGTAGGATTGTTTGTTTTTCGTGTATGTAAGTGGCCAACACTGGTGTCAGATTTATCAAGCTGCCTAAAGGCATCTGATGTAGCTTGACGACTGCCATATAATAACAGCCGGGACCAACGGCTTTTACATGCCTTCTGAAGCACGGAGGAGCTCGAGTAATTTTTGTACCACTTGTGGTCACCCATCCAAGTAGGGACCACACCCGGGGTTGCTTAACTTGTGAAAACGCTAGCAATGCGTACTCCCACCGGGCCACCGAGCTCCTCAATTGTAGGATAATAATGAGTGAGAATAAACAAATTTTTATTCCTTTGCAAAAATCGCTGCATCACTTCACACACGCCAATCCAGCCGATAATGTCACTTCGAAGAGATGTCACAGATAACAAAACATCGTTTATTCAATAAGCAGGCTGATACATCATTTTGCGACTCAATCGAGCGGGGATAGCCTTTGAGAATAGTTCCGATTGGTACAGATAAGTGGTTGCAATTAATTTGTACGTCAATTCTGTCAGTTGGAAGAGTAGTTTTTTCTGGTACATTGTACCCGTCGTAAAGTCGTAACACAACAACGAATCGGTTAAATGGTTCCAACTTTTTGTCTTAATTCACACAATCTTCTTAATAGTCACCCATGCTAATGCATATCATCTTCGTAACAGAAATACTAGGAAAATGCTACATGTGTATGTATTATTTGGTATGTTGCGCTATGTAGTTGGTCGGATGAGAACGCTTTTAGCGTTACGTCCGCCAATTGTAAGACATTTTTTATTGTGGAACAATAAAGTTAAAATACATAAACATGTCCTGTGTGTAAGTATGGCTTTTTTGTGCCCTAAATCAGATTGAAATCGTGTACGCACTAAATCAAAGATTTTTAATTCAAAACTCTGATCTGTAATCGGCCGGCTCATTTAATCCATCTCTTACTGTACTTCTTGCCAACATGTTCTGTGTGTAAATATGGCTTTTTGTGCCCTACATCAGATCGACATCGTGCATTATAATATCCTAAGATTTTTAATTCAAATCTCTGATTAATACATCTGTCGTCGGCCGGCTCTTTTCACACCATTACACCGCTGCAGTATGCCGAAAGCAATTTCTCTACTGTCTTATTAACGACCACCACCCCGGGGTCTCATTAGACCGTTTAACACGTGTTTAGTAAAAAATAAGCGGTCAAGCGCGAGTCCAACTTGGCTTGTTAGAGAATTCCGTAGCACGAGTGTACTTGAGTAGATTCGATTATCACTAAAGATCGGATAATCAGATTCTTATATACCTAAATTTAATTTTTGCTAACAAATTATGGAAGCGGCGAATTCTTAGAATATTTTTATTAAAATAAAATCTCGGGATTTCGTAGTTTGGCACAAAGTCTTTATAAAAATAACTCGACATTACGAGTGTACTTGAGTAGATTCGATTATCACTAGAGATCGGATAAACGTATGCTTATACCTACCTAATTTAGTTAATTATAGCTAACAAATTATGGCTTCTTAGGATATAATAGAATAAAATCCCGGGATTCCGGATTACATACCTAATTGGATGTATACATATTTACTTAACGTGAAATTTTAATTCCCAATTCGAGAAGGTGGTATGGTAAATAAGAAAACATTTATTATTATAAATATAAAAGTGCTTTCAGTAATAGTCAACATCTCAACTTTAGTCGAATATTTCGAATATCCGATCTCTAATTATCACGTCTTATACCTCCTCATCATCTGGTCCTTTTTAGTCTCCACTGCAGGAGCACGACCCTCTCTGTACTACTAAAGCCATATATTAGCCAAAACAGTCAAAGGATTTAGCCTACACTCTCCACGCTGGCCAGACGGGTTGGAGAGGTCTCATTAATGTTTATAAGCTTTGTCTAGCTTGTATTTCAAGTCGTCTTCTACGACATCCACGGGAAGACTTGGAGTGGTCTTATTCTACTCTGCCGGGAACCACACGGCTTCGCCTCGTCGACGGCACACGGCGACGAGGTTACTGGTTTTTACACAGAGTGACTGCCGTCTGACCTCCGCAACCCAAAGGGTAGACCACGATGAAGGACGAGAATCAACAGATTTTTTTTTCGTGTATGTAAGTGGCCAACACTGGTGTCAGATTTTTCAAGCTGCCTAAAGGCTTTTGACATAGCTTGACGACTGCCATACAATGACAGCCGGGACTAACGGCTTTTACGTGCCTTCCGAAGCACGGAGGAGCTCGAGATTTATTTTACCACTTGTGGTCACCCATCCAAGTACGGACCACGCCCGGGGTTGCTTAACTTGTGAAAACGCTAGCAATGCGTACTCACAACGGGCCACCGAGCTCCTCATCTACTATGGTCGACTCCTTTACACCATTTAATACATATACCTACTATCACGTCTTTACCCCCAACAGGGTAGACTGATCCGCGAGACCCAAAATCACATTTAGCGTGATGGTGCGCGGCAAGATAGAAAAGGGCATAAACATAAAATTCTAAATTTCTTCCTATTTATATGTAACTAGCTGTGCCCGCGACTTCGTTCGCGTGGTTGTCGGAATGTTATATAGCCTAAAGCCTTCCTCTATAAATGGACTACCCAACAAAAAAAGAATTTTTCAAATCGGACCATTAGTTCCTGAGATTAGCGCGTTTAAACAAACAAACAAACAAACTCTTCCGCTTTATAATATTAGTATAGATTTGTATGTAATTTGTATTTATAACTAAGTACGAGTATAACCAGGCCTGTGTCACTCCCCATTTAGGTATCGAAAATGTACCTACATTATTACTATGCGCGCAGGCGGCCCCTCCGGGTGGTAAATTCAGTTATACGAATCCTTTGTCCAGAATAATAAGAATGAAATTGGCTTGCAATGGATGTCTAGGTATCTATACGAAAAGGTGCTGAGTTCTGCCGTAGGCTAAATCAAACCATATCGCCTAGCCACATTGAGTAGATATTTCTTTGAATTTCTTTGCTGAGTGAGACTTCTGTACGTTAGTATTATTTATTCTGTGGTATAACATAGTAGGAAGGATATCATTAGGCTCAATTCACATTGCGGCAGTCGCAGCGATTCGCTGAAATCGTATTATCGTAGGTACATAGCAATGTACTTTATGTCAATCGTATAATGTTCAAACGTCGTCTTCCAGCATCTTCCGGCGATTTCGCGAGAATTCGCCGCATGACTCGCGACGACTTTTTGAGCTCAAATTTAGTATGAACATTATAAGATTGACATAAAGTTCATTATTCTATGTACGATTTCGGCGAATCGCTGCGACTCTGCCGCAATGTAAATTGAGCCTTAGACCTTTTAAAACGTGTTTACTCAATCAGCTTTTACAATCTACGCCGGAAGAGAAGCAGCTACGTACTTCCTACGTTTTTTGTTTGCTGCCAGATCAGTATAGAAGAAAAAAGAGTTTTGACTTTTATACGGAACCCCAAACCAGTGCTCCGATTCTCATGCGTTATTGATTGCGATCATTAGTTATCGAGTGAGTTTCGTGCGAGTACATTAGGCCAGTATCGCACCGCGCCGCGGTAAACCTTAGTAAGCGCTACGCGTGTGGTTAGTTAGGCTCTAAGACGAATTGATTCCATTGCATTACATGAAACAATCATTTGTACTTACAAAAGAAAAAAAACCGAGCATATAGTTGCGATGCGACCACGAGTAAGATTTTTGAATTTTAAATATCGAAATGAAATCGTTAGAAAAAAAAATTATTTCGAAATTTTAACATTCATGTCTGGATTGTTTTCTACGTAGGTAGGTATAAGAAATATCTTGACTTATTTTTCTATGTTCCGGCGAAGCGTTGCCAGGCGTTAAGGCCGGATACAGTCAGGCTTTTTGTGTGTGCGGTCAAAGACGGGGTCCATCCTCAGGGTCTATCATGATCGGCTTTTTTTAACCTTTTTAGGTTTCCGTACCCAAAGGGTGCCAACGGGACCCTAACACTGAAACCAACTTGAAATTTTCACCGATTAGGTAGGTATGTATTACTGTAATAGTCGCTATAACAACAAATACCTACTAACAATTAAAGGGTTCATAAAAGAAACATGTTTTTTATCAGCGTCTCAAAACATTGTACGGAGGTACGGAACCCTTCATGTACGAGTCTGACTCGCACTTATCCGGTTTTTGTCGGGCCCAGATGGCCCTAGATGAAAATAAAAGTAAAGTTAAATGTTAGTTCAGTATGTAGGTATGAATTATAACGAGGAAAACTAATCGCACTATAAGTACAAGGTCACCTTCATCAGAATAATAATGTAAAACGTACACCGTTATTTAATTATTTGCAAACAAAAATATTCGCGTTCATAAACTACGCACGTCGCACGTGTAGTGTACTGTCTGTGGTACTGTGTAGGCTACATAAGTGTTTTTGAACGCACATCGAAACGTCAAATTGCTATTTATAAACAAGCTCTGCGGCTGCGCGAAAATCGTTTATCATGACATAACTACGTCATGAAACAAATATATATCGTTGTTTATTACTGTAGCAATACTGTATCCTCATTTTTGCATGGTTATTCATCCAAGAAATTAGTCATAAATAGATAAACAAATGGTATTTACCTTGGCTTTGAGTGCGTAGACTATGTTCGCCTTGCCATGGTTTTTTACCGCGTAAAACGCTAATCCACCACCAAATACACAAGCACACGTGGCTAACACATTCTTGTAATTTTTTATCACCTTCACATTACTCAAATTACGCGTTAAAACCGGGGAATATTGCAATTTTAGTAATTTACTCGAGGAGCGGCTCAGCGTGGCCATGTTGGTAGAACAGCTGATTGACATGTGCGAAAGGGACAGCTATAGCGTTGGAAAAAGATCGCGAATTTGAATGTCAAGGAGCACGCATGCGCGAATTTGGTTGTGATTTCAACCGACTTTGCAAAATAGAGTACCATCTAGTTAATACAATAGTTTTTACTTATCTGATGATGCAGAACGGATGCTAACACGATTGCAATCTATGCAAATTGATTACATTAATACCTATATTAGTAATACTACTTACGTATTTATTCCTACTAGGGTAGACAGGGCTTTAAGTCCCACTGACCTCATGGTGGGCTAGGTGTTAATGGTAAAAGAAATAGTGACGGGTTCCTAGCCGTATCGCCAACTGACATGCTCCTCGAGATTTTGCCACATTCCCCAGATGGGTTTTAGTATATACAATTGCGACTAGAAAGGCTCATCTGCGTCACGCGAAGCCCTACAGTCTGACGGACTGTGGGATGTGGTCAACATCGCTCAGTCGTACCTTATGTCATGGGTTCAATTCCCACTGGGAAGCATACTTTTGTAACAAGTTGTTTCCAGTCTAGTTAGGATATTGCAGGCTTAAAACACCTGATTATCAGAAAAGAAAGATGATACCGTGCTTCGGATGGCACGCAGGGCTGTGGGTCCCGAACGCCAGCGTTTGTTTAAGCCTATCCTACGATTGGTTCTGGTCTACCCTTTGGGTTACGGAGGTCAGACGGCACTACGGCAGTCGCTCTGTGTAAAGGAAGTCGCTGTGTGTAGGTGAGGTGGCAGACCCCGGGCTCTGAAGCGTTACCGCTAAGGATGCAACCGGGAATACGCTCGGATGATGATGAGTACCTTAATGCAAATACCTACTTGTGTTATTTTACTTTTTACCTAGTGAGAAAAGAAATACATAGAACAGAAAGTGCCAGCTCTTTTCTTAGGCGGGCGCTCGCTCTAAACTCCCGATCGTCTTTGTACCCCTCAAAATTACATTAAGGCTCCGCCAGTTCAGAGCCAAGAAAACTGAGTGTTTTTAAAAAATCACTGTAATTAAACTAGGTACCTAACTACTGTTTATTCCTCAAAAATTTTACATAAGAACCCATAATATCCAAAATACGATTTAGCATTTTGGCTCAATAGAAAAAAATCACAAACATACTCGTACCTCTTTTTTATAATACATATTAAGTACTATTTTATACAATCACCTTTTTATATGAAAATTATATCAAAAAATGTGTTATCTAAATATCTATCCGTTTTGGCTACAAAAAAATTATAAATACATATAATACAAAAAAAAAACAGGGAAATATTCTTCAAGAGAAAAGAAAGGCCCGGAGCCGTGCTTAACCACACGCCCATGAAGGGTTCCGTAGCAGCAAGTAACATAGGTAGGTAATATAAAAGTTCTAAAGGTAAATTGCGGTTCACGATTTATGACGTATTAAACAAAAACTACTTAACTAGATCTCGTCCAAACTTATTTTCAGTGGAAGTTTGCATGATAATGTACATCATATATTTTTTTAGTTTTATCATCCTCTTATTTTTATTTTGGAACACACATATTTTACCACTTTGGAAGTCTCTCGCGCAAAATATTCAGTTTAGAAAAAAATTATATTAGAAACCTCAATATCATTTTTGAAGACCTATTCATAGATACTCTACACGAATGGGTTTGATGAAAAAAAATTTTTGAGTTTCAGTTCAAAGTATGGGAAACCCCCAAAATTTATTGTTTTTTTTTCTATTTTTGTGTGAAAATCTTAATGCGGTTCACAGAATACATCTACTTACCAAGTTTCAACAGTATAGTTCTTATAGTTTTGGAAAAAAGTTGGTGTGTGTGGGACATAAGGACGGACAGACAGACAGACATGACGAATCCATAAGGGTTCCGTTTTTTGCCATTTGGCTACGGAACCCTAAAAAGACCATTTTCCATCTTGCCCTGGCTGGGATCAAACCCAGAACCTCCAGAGTGGCAGACAAGCATGTTAGCCATTAGGCCACAGATAAAAACTACATAATTACCACAAGCCTGAACTTTATTAAATTTTTGGTGAAAATTCTTACAATAATATGTATACGCAATGTGATGATAGTTATCCCACAATACTTTCGTTGTGGTCATCTTCCCTATGCTCCACAACCTCCTCCGTTTGCACATGTGTGTCAAACTCCTGCTGTACCGGTTGATCTCCATCTTGTGCCTGAACGGAGTACATAAGAAGCCTCTTCACGGCATCAGCATTATCGTAAGCTCCATACTCCGCTTGCCACAAAATTGTTGTTATTAACTGCTGCAAGTTTCCTCTTGTACGTGGAGCCTTGAACTTCCTTAATTTATTCGCTACGTATTCTCCAAATACTGAATACTCATCTTTATAACTATCTAGGACTATCGGAGTAGGTTTTGGCTCATTTTTGACTACTCGTACATATGAAGGTCTTCTTGGTGGTGTTATGACTTCACGTTTGATCTTTCTGTATGTCATTTTCTTGCGTTTAGGTTCGTATGTTGGTGTGAATGCTTCATCTTCCAACCACTCTTCGTCAGATGCTGGTAGACCGGAGTTATTGTGCAGTTGTCTTACTAAATTGTATGTAGCTTCTGTTTCTTCGGTGTCATGTTCGGCTTCAGAAGTTTCTAGGACGTCAATCTGAAAATAAAATACATTTAAGTATCTTGTGATAAGGCTATGAACATACAGTCAGTGCAATTTCAGCACTATTATTGCTGCTTAGGGGTGAAGACATAATGCTGTTGATTATTTCTGATAGAATTGTTTATTGTTACTTAAATACTTGCTAATTCTGGGGGCAATATGTAAATGTATTTATTAATTAAGTAGGTTAACCAAGTCATTGCTTTTATTTGTTTGCATTATATTATTTGTGTAGGTTACCTATTTGGTCAGGTTGTTTAGCTGGAAGTACAATAAATTAGTGAAAAGTGTAATTAATTATTACAAATATTGACAGAAAACAGGCGTGATAGTATGTATATATGTAAATATAAATAAATTCACAACATCTACACATCCATCGACTGAAAGCGATCCATTTGATTTGATGATTACACAATACAACACCACATAACTCGCATCAAATCGATATAATCGATTCGTTATCACTTATCAATTTTGATAACAAACATCAAGATAACCTAAACAAAATATAAATACCCTTTGGATTTCAATTTTTGGAATCGCCCCTCCAGATGAGATTCTTGGTTTATCGACTGATACAGAATAACGTACATTTTTGTCTTTGTTGTAGGATCGCGAATATTTTCTCCGCTTCGGTGAAGTTGTTGACTGATTTGTATCATTATCATCGTCTTCGACCCTGAAACTCGACTCGTCCAACGTCCCATTCTGTGCCAATTCCCATTGCAAAGGATGCTTATTTAGCATATGCGCTCTCAGGTTTGTAGTATTACCGAAAAACTTGTACTGCGTATCACATAATTTACACAACACTGCGAGACATCTCTTGCTTTCATTTTCAATACGGTCAAAAAACCGCCACACGAGCGATGAACATTTCTTCATGGTGATCCAATATCGATTCTGGTTTATTTGATAACCAAGTTGCCGCCGAAATTGTGTTGTGATGGATAAACGATTATTGAACGCGTATCGAATCGAAAGTTATCACGAGTAGAAAATTGTTCAACAAAATGGCGATGGCGATTGAATGAATCGACGACATCGGCCTCGTCGAGCGGTTCACTCGATAACGAACCCCATGCATGCCCATGATCATGACCAAATGTCCCAACTCCCAAATGATGCAATAACGTAGGAATTTAGACCTTATGTGCATTTCAAAAGAAGCTTTTTCCGAGTAAAATTATATTAGTCGTATTCCGCGTATTCGTATGAAACCGAATTAGTGTTGTTTTCTCGCTCTCTCTAACTGAAAATCATGCGGCCTACCTTGTCTTTCCAAACGTCAAACTTCGCAGTGCTGCCAACCAACTGCCAATTAAGAATGTGTCAAGTGTCAACTCTCAGGCGTCAAGTCAACAAACTTACACAAAACAGTGCAGTGGCGTAGCGTGCCTTGGCCCTGTATAAAATTTTGTTTGGGGATGAAGGGAAAAGATTTCTCACAAAGAAAAGAAAATCTATACTAATATTATAAAGCGGAAGAGTTTGTTTGTTTGTTTGTTTGTTTGTTTAAACGCACTAATCTCAGGAACGAATGGTCCGATTTGAAAAATTCTTTTTTTGTTGGGTAGTCCATTTATAAAGGGAGGCTTTAGGCTATATAACATTACGTTCCGACAACCACGCCAACGAAGTCGCGGGCACAGCTAGTGTTCGCATAAAATTAAAAGATATATTTATTCATCATAATTATCATTCTGATACTTTTCCCAAAATTTTTACAAACAATTCAAATTAAATATACACTCTCCTTGCCTTTTTTTCGAAAAACTGATTTAATAAATCATTTATAGTATAGCTGATGAGGACTTTAGTTTTTCTAAAGTTTCTGCCTCTATGGAAAACAGACAGGTTTGACAGGCGTTCATGTCCCAAAGTTCTTAGGTAATTTTTTATCAGTTTTAATTTAGAATTTTTTTTGCATACGCACGTCAGGGGCCCCTGTGGCCCGGGGCCACCGTATAATTGATACGGCAGATACGGTGGTAGCTACGCCCCTGGTACACAAGCTCTTTGTGTCAAACTGATATGCTTAACATGCGTTCCACAGCACTCCATAAAATATGTAAAATGTTTACCAAATTGGTCGTTGCTCGCTCGCTCTTGTGATGGGCTGTACAATGCGATTGACACAGGCGATTGATGGAGTTTTTCCGATGCGTCAATTGCTCGACCTCATTTGCTTTCTGGCTGCGGCATGTCCACCATGTTTCTAAACTAGCGAGTAGTAGCGAGTGAATGACCAAACCAGAGATATGGGTTATAAGATCAAACGATTGTCAATTGAACAACGAGACGTTCAATTGGTCGCGTCAATCGCGATTGTCAATGGGCTTCAATCAAAACTTCTGTCAAACGCCGCGCCGTCAATCACGTAGTTGCAAATTTGCAAATGACAATCGCATCAGTTGCCTCTGTAGACGATCAATCACGTAAATATTGTCAATTGCGATATTTGCGATTGATCGTCAATCGTTACGTGATTGACCGTTTCAATTGAAGGTGCGATTAATGGAGTTTTTTCGATGCGTCAATTGCTCGCCCTCATTTGCTTACTGGCTGCGGCATGTCCACCACGTTTCTAAACTAGCGAGTAGTAGGTAGTAGGGAGCGAATGACCATATGATTGTCAATCGCACAACAAGACGTTCAATTGGTCGGTCAATCGCGATTGTCAATGGGCTTCAATCAAAACTTCTGTCAATCCCCGTCAATCACAATTGACAATGGCATTAATTGCCTCTGTAGCCGATCAATTGGTCCTTCAATCACGTAAATATTGTCAATTGCGATTGATCGTCTCGATAACCATTTAAAGTATTTTATGAACTACTGTTTACAGTTTATAATGAGAACGTTAAGCTTTACTACGCACATTAGCCAAAAGTGTCCGTTTTTCGCAATTGTGCGTAGTAAAGCTTAACGTTCTTACTTTAAATTGTAAACAGTAGTTCATAAAATACTTTGAAGGGTTATCTAGGACTTGGTAGTTGCAAAATTTTAAATGATGTCTCCGTTTTCTTTGAAATGATTTATTTTAAATGGGGGCAGCACTGAACCTCGGAAAATTCAGGTACGGCCTTAAGGATCGTCGTAGATAGATAGATAGATAAATAGTCGTAGGCCGTGTATTATTCATTAGATCGGACATTGAGCTCCCTACTGTAGAATACCTAAATCTGCCGTTTTGAGCCGTAGAAACTCGTTGAAAAAAGTTGAAGGAAGTAATAAAAAAGATTCCTTCCGTTTGTAAGTGAATTTCTTATTACATATTATTCTGTGCATATTGTATTGAAAACTGGCACGCGTATGGACTACTATGAACAAATACTTTAGCGCTATTGTATTTAATGGCGCTAAGTGTTTGTTACTGGACCAAAAAGCGCACTTTTAGCTGTTTTTGTGATCTCGGCTTCTTCGCTTTGTGGATCTGTCTCCCAGCTCCCTTTATATACCTACCCTACATGCAAAAAATATTAATTTTATTTGTTGTAATCGGTTTTTTAAGGTAAACCGGTGAAAATCGGTTTTAACAAAACCAAGTTGTTCTTAGGTTTTTATATAATTGGCACAATATTAGAAATATTAGAATATTCGACAATATTAGGCAACGGTACATGTTTACGGGCGCGCTAAAACTCCTATTTGCACCCCCCCTGTCGCATAAGTAAGTAGCCATGGGGAGGTGTACATGCGATGAGGTGTACAATAATTGTACCCAATACACACAAATTTCTAGGAGTTTTTGGCGGGAAGTCAAGGTGTTTGGTTGGGGTTTTCTTTAAATTATTTTGCAAATTGATTTTAGTAGACCTTATAAGTAATATGAAATTGGTGTTGTTTGGTGTTACAAATGCTCATGCTCATGAACAATATGTGAAATAGTTAAAGTGGACAGTCATAGTACGGCTGTAGTGATATTTGTTTCGCGGACTGTATGGGCGTCTTCGGGCGTCGTCCGCCACTCAATCGGCTATGAAAACTAGTGGACTCGTATAGATTTGTCGCCAGAAGCTCCCTTAAAGCAATCAAAGGCCTACACCAACCTTTGATTGTAACTTGTTAGGAAAAAAGAATTTCCCACGTTTTATTAACTTGTTCGTGGCTAAATACGCAGTAGCGTCAAGCCATAAATAAAAAAATTGGTTGCCTGTAAAGTCGGTATACGGGCGAAAGTTTTACGTGACAAGTCTTTTTATGTCTGTCTCTCTCGCTCTTAGGCGGGCTAACCATGCCCGAGTGGAAGGGACGCGTGCCTCTCACTCGCTCTCATTGTGAGCGCATAACGTGAGCGGAGCGTAACGCAGTTTCTTGAAGTGTCACCCGGCTAACCAATTTATAAGACGTTGTCACGTCAAAAAAAAAAAAAAAATGAAAATAATTTCTAGCTTCACTAGCTTGGCAACACCATAATTTCTTAACCAACTAATTCCCAACACTGCCTCACCTGCCTGACTTGACTTGGTTTGGTTCAAAGAAAATAATACTCTCTAACGAGAGAAGATCAGTGACTCCATATAAAAAAATGTAACCATAGACATACACACTGATAGCCACTAGCGCTGCAGCGGAATAGCATTGTTATTAAAACGCGGGCGGGAATATTCGAATTTTAATTTATTATGGCTAGGTTAGTTCACAGCTCGCGATACTATGCGTGTTTTTGAAAAATCACTATTGTTAAACTACTATTTTTCAAAAACACGCGCAGTATTGCGAGCTGTGAACTCACCTAGCCTTAAAGGTTAGGAGTACCTAACCTTTCAGTCAGCCAGAAGGCTGACTGACGGAAACTATCTGTGAAGGTAAATGTGATAACGGCTTTATTAACTTTTTCATGACCGATATCACAATTTACTTCGCAGGTGGTCTCCGTCAAGAGTTGATAAAAATGTGAAACAAGCAATTGATTGTCACCATTAGTTTTCCAAAGTCTCGATAAATTTTCAAACAACTACCTTATACGCTGTCTACACATTAACGGGTTCCCGTCCCGGACAGGACGGGCCGTCCGTGTCCGTTTTCCCGTCAGGGCCGTGCCGTCCGGGTTCTGTATTCACACAAACAGGGAAATCTTGTGATGTGCTGTGATGCACCAGCAACCATTGCTTGCTGTACACTCTGTAATAAAAGAAATACAAATTTAACTATCAGTTTAAATACCTATATTATACATATTCTTCTTCTTCGTCTTAGCTCATTCCTGGTTGCATCCTCAGCTGTGCTGCTTTGGAGCCCGGAGACGCTTTCTAGCTTTTTCTGCTCCAAATATAATATGCATGTCAATGGTCACCCAAGGATGCCAAAGACCTTGTAAAATAGAGAAGAAATAGCCGGAACACTTTGAATGATTTGGCTATAGTTTTACAACCAGCCGCCTGCCTGACGTCAACCCTCTTTGGGAAGGCAATTGTAGCACGAGATATTTGTCCTTAGTCCTTTAGTCGCCTCTTACAACATCCACAGGAAGAGATGGAGTAGTTCTATTCTAACCCGGAACCACACGGGTTATATATTACAGGAGCACGACCTTCTCTGTACTCCCAGAGCCATATATTTACGCCAGAGCAGTCAAAGGATTTGGCCTAAAATAATGTATAAAACTGTTGAATAATTACTGTGTTATGTGTAAAATAATTTAATTTTATCTTTACTAATATTATGAATTCAAAAGTGAAGTCAACCGATCGTCTTGATATTATACATACTGTTAAAACCTTCATACTTGAAAGTTTTCCTACTGGCTGGCATAATCATTTGAATTTATTTTTATATTCTTACCACAGAATTAATAACTACAGAATCCATCATCATGCCCAAAACTGACGAGCCAAAAACCACTCTTATATAGTGTTGATCTACTTTGACGCGAGCAGTTAGTCTATGGTCGACAACCGTGTGAACGTGTGGAAACCGTAGAAATTTTAATTTTATTATGCCGTGTTGTGCTATCCCCACGTGCAAAAATGCTGTTGGACTGAAGAGTAAGCAGCATGGGATTACATTTCATCTGTAAGTACCTAATCCAATCAATTTATTTAATTATTCAATTTTTTTCATTTAATGTAAATACAAAAGGGCGAGTCTATTTTGTGAGTGTTGCCAGTATAATCAAAATATTTTCCCGGATTGTACTTTTTTATAATAATATTTTTTTAGGATAATATTTTTTTACACAACTGTCACTGAAAAGATTTCAGGGTCCATGTATTATATTTTTTATATTATTATTTTATTTTCATATCTACTTTTACATAAAGCTAAACTTAAATTATCACTGACTAATTTGACTCACTCATTGACATAGTTGTTTGAACTGTTCCCGGATGACTGTGGGAACGACTTTTATTGGAATGTATAGGGGGTGGGGAGTCGAGTACCAGAAAAATCTGAAAGTTGAAGATTTGAAGAAATCTGACGTGGAAGGGGTACAGCCTGGCTAAACGGTAGCACTTGGAGATTTGGCCCCATAGACAAAATGAAAGGTGTACCTGATCAATTACCAGAGCCCATATTTTTTTTAATTTTAAAAAATAGTCCCCCCCCCTCTTACAAATTTGATAAAAGCGCCCCCAAAGTCACTTGGTGGAGAGAAGCCCTCCCCCCCCTCCCCAAGTAATTTTCACGAGGCCACAGGAGGAGCCGGAAGGGCGAGACCGAGCTATCCACACCAAGGCTTGCTTTTTTTTTACATTTTTGGAAATCCAAGATGGCCGCCTAAAGTCGACTGCTTCCGATTTGGATGAAACTCGATGTCTAGGCGTATTGTGGGTTCTAAAATCCAAATTTGTAATTTTTTGGTAATCCTTGGATTACCAAAAAATTACAAATTTGGATTTTAGAACATCTTGATGGCGTCTGGATTTTAGTAAAAAAAACTGATGTCGTTCATATCGTCTCACTGGGAACTCGTAGGGGTCTGAAATTTTGTATAAAGAATCCTGCGGAACTTGAAACTGGAATCAAATTTTGGATTCAAGATAACCGAGGATTTTATTATAAATTCAAACAAGGTACGTTTAACAATCGTCGTTGCCATATTCAAGAAGTTTATTGGAACACACAATATATTTGTAGTTGATGAAAACCATGTCAATGGTTCTATGCACAGAAATAATCTTTATAGAGCGGTTATAGAAAAAAATTTAGATATAAGATTACATTATATTTCTAAACGTAAGTCACAGCAAATTAGTTCCGAGTCTAAACGACAATATTATAAAAAGCTAACTCAACAAAAGGGTACCTAGTTAAATTCAAATTACATGTTTAGTTTTGGTCCCTTCACATTTGTATTTTACCATAATTCTTAATTTTAATCATACTATTTTTTTTTTAAATTGTTCTCTGTGTTACTCTAATTCTTCGTAATTGTAAGACATGTTGCAACTAATTAGCCTTTTTCCTCTAAAGATTCCAAAAAAATCTGCCAGATGCCACTAGTAGGGGGTAAATTTATTTTTGATTTCCCTAATACTTTTCTGGTCAACTTTAAAGTTTTATAAATGGCAAGTTTGTTTTTGTAACTCATTTTGAGTGATAAAACATACATTTGACGTTATTATCAGATGGGAAACTAATACATTTGTATCCCCCTACTAGTGAAACATCTGGTGGATTTTTTTTACC
The DNA here is from genome assembly GCA_963576875.1 of Acrobasis repandana. Classification (NCBI taxonomy): domain Eukaryota; kingdom Metazoa; phylum Arthropoda; class Insecta; order Lepidoptera; family Pyralidae; genus Acrobasis; species Acrobasis repandana. Next base: position 3,684,129 of record OY756234.1, on the reverse strand, counting down.
TTTAGAGGAAAAAGGCTAATTGAAATTCTTGATAGTAGACACTGATTAATTTGTTTCACACTTTTTTATCACCCTAAGAGCTATTATGTACTAAAGTACAAGAAAAGACACCACATATCACTGTTTGTCCCGTTAAATTGTAGCTATCTCCATAAACTTCACTTAGTCGCTTGCTAGCTCTTATACGCCTATTCGACAGTTTATAAGCGAAAACCATAAGAAAACACTGTAAACATAATTAAAAATGCCTTGTTATGTGTTAAAATTCTGTACGAATAATTTTATTCAAGGATGGTAATCAGCTTTCATTCTTTGAAAATTAAATATTGACAATGAAATTCTCGCCGCCATATTTAACGATTCGTCGGTTCTCTTAGCAAATCCAGCGCTACAGATAACGACTTAGCGCTGCAGTGTGATAGCATTTTCCTAAATATAACAGGGGCCAATGTTCAAAGTACATAGCTAGTTTGTATATTTTATGTTGATGTTATGATCTACGATAATTCTTTTATTTTAGCTTTTTTTGAGACATTCTGAAATTAAAATATAGAATTCAAATTTTTGGCAATCCCACGGGAACCTCACATTATTCCGGAGTAAAACTATCTTGTGTTAATCCAAGTTTTATCCTATCTACATGTCAAATTTCATTGTAATCCCTTCAGTCGTCTTGGGGTGAAAGAGGATCAAACATTCATACATACTGTATTGAATACTTTTGTTTAACAATTATTTGTACGTATTAAATTTTTTATTTTCAATTGTATTTAATTTTTAAAAGCAGGAAAATCTACCTAAACCTTGAACGCTTCAAGCCATTGTACGATTCAAATTTATTGGGGGTTTTTAGCAGCTAAACAATAGGTTAGTATATTTTTGCATAATCAACACAACTTGTAAAACGATTATGCGAAAATATACTATACAACATTCATTTAGTACCTATGAATAAAAAAAAATATGTTTGTAATTATACTATCAATAGTTAAAATCTAATATTTTACCTAAACATTAGGCTGCACGAAAAACCGCAGGCTGCTTGCAGCCTGCGCAACGGACGAAAAGCTAGTTTATTAGTTTAATTTTCGAAAATAAATATTCCCTTTATTATGTGAACTAAATTATGAGATTACCCAAAAAAGTTGTATATCGCCCCTGAGCTAGCAACATTATGAGGGTGTGAAGAGCGGTAAGTGCGGGACGTACGCCATGTTTTTGGACACAACGCATTGCATGCAATTATGGTAGAACGCGACTTCTGTAGTTATTAATTCTGTGATTCTTACGTTGCCATGGTGTAAAAAATCACATTAAAATTGTCAAATTATTGCTGAGGTAGAAAATATTATATCGAAAACTTTCGGTGCCTTTACATTGTTTTATTGTTATTATTTTATTGATTTAATATATTAAACACATACACTTTAAGATATCTGTACATAATATATATATCTGTAACCAAGGGATCTGTACATAACCCGGAGTGGATCTGCAGACTACAGTTACTAAATCTATAAATGAACATAACATTAATTTAATTTGAAAAATAGTTTAATATATTAAATCAATTAAATTTAAGGGAATAAAATTCTTATACCTATGTACTCTTACTTACCTAGATATTCGCGATGCCGGTGCTTGAAAATCTGTGATACGAGACAGTCATATCCTCGGCGCGTGTTTTACTACACTTGGCGCATTTCTATGGATGTTCAGATTACTCGTAATTGTTTCAGAATAGTTGTACAGTTATATACACAAAACAAAATAATAAACACCACTAAACCTAGACTAAACGTCCTGTCATCGTAACTATACTAAACATGCCTATGAAACTTAGAACATTGCAGAATTTTGATAAAAAAATTCAATAAAACGCCATCTAGTCACGAATCAGCTGACCTAAGTCCTAATGCGTGTTATAGAATAGGAATATCAAATGGTGGAGAAATTCGCCATTCGAGGTAGAACACGTGTTAGCTCAGTTGATTAGAGCATAGATTAAATAAGAGCATCGTTGCGAGTTCAAGTCCCACTCACGCAGTATATTTTTTACACCATTTTTTTATTTGATAGTAATATTAAATGATGGATAAATTCGACATATGCGGTTAATCACTTAATAGCTCAGTTGTTGAGGCTATTGAATATAGTCGTATTTGAGCCGAGATCGCGAGTTCAAGTCCCAGCTCACGGAGTAATTTTTTCACTGTTTTATTTCATATTTTAGTCCTTTCGTGTTGCGAAAACATGTTACCAGATGGCGCCACTAGTTTGATCTAATGTTAAAGAACAAAAATAGCAAAATTTTAAATAATGTCTCCGTTTTCTTTGAAATGATTTATTTTAAATGGGGGCAGCACTGGACCCCGGAAAATTCAGGTACGGCCTTAAGAGTTAATATTTTGTTAAGTAAACATTAAGAGTTAATATTTTGTTAAGTAAACATTAAGAGTTAATATTTTGTTAAGTAAACATTTAAGCGATGACTGTGAAAGACTGATTAATTTAGTATAGTCTAGAAAATATATTAAGAGCCGTCGTTGAACAAATTGTGTTATTTTTAATTATTTAAGAAACAGTATTTTTAGTCAAAAGCTATTGTTAAGTCTAATCTGTAAACTGTGTGAAGCTATAAAATTATAATAATTCAACTTTTCTTACCAAGGAGACGTTATGAGTATGTCACTATTGTCATGGTATCGTAGGTACATCACTGGCCCACAATGAGAGAGTCGGGCAATATGTCGTCCTAACCATTGGTATTTGTATCTCTGTGATACTTGTCTAATTATAATAAAACCAAATCTAATTTAAGTTTTGTATTATTTATATAATGCACCGACCAATACAGTACTCGATCCCCAAACCCCTATACATTCCACTAAAGTCATTCTCCCTCTCACCCGGGAACAGGTCAAACAACTATGTCAGTCAGAGAGTAAGTGAGTACTGACTCACTACCCTTCCACGTTGTTAAAAGCTGTACTTACTACTGAGTAAGTACAGCTTTTAACAACGTGGAAGGGTAATTATTTATTAATTACCCGTAATAAATCGAACCAACGTCTATAAACTAGATTATTATAGGATAGAGAAGGCTTATTATAGGACCGATGACTATCTAAAAGACAAAAAGGTCTGGCTTGAGCTTGGCGCGGGTCCCTCTTAAAGGTTTGTATATTTAGACATGTCATAATTTAGGTACATTGGTACATACTAAATTTACAAATTGACATTATTTTAAATTTCGTAATTCTTATAATTCAATTTAATTATGACATAATAAACAATGTAATCTCTGTCCATCTATATAACTAATTTTAAGTTTTTAGTTTGTTAGTTGGCGTTTTTGGAGAAAACGTGCAGTGCAGTTTGTTGCCGCTTCTTCTGCACTTGCGCCTAGGAAGCGGCGTAAACTTAGCTTTAAGTAACGATTTGACGTCAACATTTGTGCAAAAGAAAAAACAAAGTGACTATTATTAAGAGATATTATAAATATCCTATGATAATAAAGATGTTTTGAATTGAATTGAATTGAATATTATACTTAGTCATTGACATGAATATATAGACTCAGCATCTTCAAACACGGCCATGTCCTTTTTGGTAATATAGACTAAACACGAGAGTAGTACAGAAAGGTCAATATATTTTTACATACCTACGAGGACGTGGTTCAAATTAAATCCGACATATATTTTAATAAATGTGGATGTTGATAAGTATGGCTGGATGTACGGATGGGTGTATGGATGGTTGTATGGTTGTATAGATTTTTTGATTGTAGACTCACGACTATCATATTTATAAAGGTAAAAGTTAAACTGCACATATCTGTTTCTTTAGTAACCTTTTATTATTCTTACTAATTTCTTAACATAATGTTTTGCACTAGAAGAAAGTGATTTCTTGTACTTGTGTACCTTTTTTTTTCTTTGTTAGCTATCTCTGTATTTAATGTATTATATAATCATATACGTAGGTATTTGGTCTAAATTACATATGTTTATTTAGATTACATATATGAAGATTTGTAATCGGCTTATAGTTATATAATAATTTATCAAAATCGATTTAGCCGCGTAGCAGTTACGAGGAAACAGAATTATAGGGATAAACAACAAAACATCAAAAATGTGTAAGCAGCCATCTTGGATCCAAAATAACAGTTTCAAGTTGCGCGGGGCACTTGTAGGGGTACAGCCCCCACATACAAAACTTTTGAGCCCTCGGATCCGAGGTCCTAGTGAGACGTTACGAGATATGACTTAATTTTATAAAGGACTAGCAGTCCACCCCGGCTTCGCCCGTGGTACACACGTAGCCTATGTCACTCGGGAATAGTGTAGCTTTCCAACGGTGAAAGAATTTTTTAAATCGGCCCAGTACTTTTTGAGCCTATTCATTACAAACATACAAACATACAAAAATAGGTACAAATCTTTCCTCTTTATAATATTAGTATAGAAGTTGTTATTTATAATTCCTTTATTTAATTATAATATTAGTCATAGAAAATCTCATAATATATAATACCTAAAGTTAGCTAAAACTAGAAACAACCTAAAACTAAAAACCTTAAAAAATATAATATAATAACTAAAATATATTATTAAAAGGAGTCCCTTTAGGCAAGGTTCCGAAGATACTGGCAGCGTTCCCCCTTTGAATAGCTAGACTGATTCTTTGTCCGAGGTAGCTGCCAGCTCTTCGGTCTCCTGTGATGTCGACTAACCTTTTTGCTATTTCCTTAAAAAGCCTTATAGCGCTAGGACCCCACGGACCAAGGGTCTCGACACCGAATGGAACAAAATCATATTCGGAGCCTAGACCCCTGTATTTACATGCTTTAGCTTTTTCAGCCGCTTCACAAGCCGCACCAGCTCTGTTGTTGGTTCCATGTAGATGGGAAGGGGCCAGCGTGTCTGAACAGGTTGCATCCCATACCAGCACCCGGCCCATCTTCCACGGAATCAAACTCATACCGTCCGGTCTCTTGCCATCATCTCTTGCAATACCAGTCGGCTCAAGTAGACTTGGCACGTTGACGGTGGCAAGGGACCGGCGTATGATATCGTTAAGAGCGGCATGTCTCGAGAAGCGGCCTGCACTTTTTTGGCATGACAGTCCGTGATGTCCTAGCTTGTCGACATCACTGCCACAGGGACATTTATGAGGAGCGCAGACCGGAACCCCAAGCCGTAGACAGGTTGCGATTCGGAGCGTGTCAGGCTCAAGAAATGTTCCTGTATTTGACGAAGGGTACGCGTGAAGCCAGTAGCCGGCCTCATGCGCACCCAAGGCCAAAAGCCTAGCACGCGCCGAACCCGTACTACAGCTCAAAAGATTGTCGTAAGTCAATTTGCAGTTTATGTCGTCCCAGCTCCTCTGTGAATTTTGAGAAACTGGAAAATTTTTACCTGCGCATGCAATTAAGAAAGCGTTTCTAGCTACTTCCAAGCCAGCAATCTCAAAGTTTGAAGGGGATGCCCTTAAAATTTTACTTATGAGATTTGCTGAACTATGGACAGAAGATAGAAAGGCTGGTAAAGCGACACTGGAAATTTTGCGAATCCCTAAACCACCATAACGGATGGGTAGGGACGCTTGGGTCCAAGATTGATCGTTCAGCTGCATATTAAGAATCGATTCTAAAAAAATTTTGATTAAGTCGTCTACTCGTGTCAAAAGATCTGGGTGATTCCAAAAGGAGCAGCAACGGAGCACGTACGTAAATTTTGGGACGAAAAGACAGAATTTTAAGATGCAAAGTGCATAATGTGGACTAATTTCAAGGAGACGGTCAGCAGAATTTTGAAATTTAGTAATTGAATTATTAATATATTCAGAAATAGATTCATCAAAAATTGGAGAACCTAAAAGGTAAAGGGAATTACTGTTAACTATTTTAATATTTGGAGTCAAAATATTAAATTTTTGTTTTACGTCATTTAAATTTAAGTCGCAGTTATTTATAAAAAGTTCGCATTTGCTAAAATTAAGCTCCAAACCAATGGCTTCAAATTTATTTTTGATTAAAAAAAGGTCCGAAAACACAGTATCCACATCACCTCCTAGGGTTCCGTCATCTAAATACCAAACGTTGAATTTAGAATTTAAAATTTTGACTATCGGATTTATAGCCAAACTAAAAATTGCAGGCCCAAGGGGATCACCCTGTTGACAACCTACTTCCGAGGACAATTCATTAGAACGATATAACAATTTTGTTGGGTCAGCGTAACTGAGAAGAAGATAATTGTATATTTCCGGTATATGTTGTTTTATTTCAGTCAGCAGGGTATCCCTATTTACCGAATTGAATGCATTTTTGACATCGATTTTGAGCAACACGTCAGGCTGTCCGTAAGTTAGGAAAGAGCGTAGGGCATGGACGGCTGCCTCACAACCTCCTTTTACACCGAAGCCTAACTGTACTGGTTCAAATTCCGAATTTAATTTTGGTAAAATATGTCGAACAGCAATTTTGGAGGCCAGACGTCGTAGTGTTGATCCAACAGCAATTGGTCTCACCCCTCCGTCCTTTTTGGTGAGGGCAATGAGGTTCGCGCCAAAAAGAATGGGAACAATTTCTGGATTGACATTACCGGAATACATGAAGTTGATTAATTTAGTGATCGAATTTACAAGTTGCTTACCTGCATCACCCACAGAATGCGATGACAAGTCTTTCAAATGTTGGGGTGAGATTCCATCCAAACCTGCAGCCGAACCTGGTTTAAAAGATAAAATGGCATCCGAAACATCTTTGTTTTGAATTTGAAGGCATGCTTGCCTTGCTGTTGGTGGGTCGAGAAAATATGGGTTTACTGGAGCTGGAGGATGTTTTGTCCGTAAGGCCTGAAGGGTGTCAGGGGTATCTGGTGATAGCACGTCGTTGGAGAACAAAAGTCGAGCGGCACCTTTGAGATCTCCGTCACAGATTTTATTTTCGATGAGTTTGTTGCGATTACGAGGGGCATCATGTTTGATTAGAGTTGCGGGAGAAGGCGAGGAGCTTACAGCACAGTTATTCTTAATCTTTTGTGTCAAGGACAAATTCGGTTCATCAGTTTTTATTATATGTAATGTGCTGTATGAAAATAAAAATAGGTTCTGCCAGTCTTGAGTGCAATTGCTTAAGTAACATTTCTGGATTAATTGTGACAAATGTGTAGCAACGGTTATTCGAGCTCCTCGAGGGATTCTTTTAACTATGGGTATACTATTTTTCAGATGGCTAAGATATGTGTGGAAAGGAGACGGATCATTGGCTACATAAGTAGGCGCACTCGGAATAATGGGATGGATGTCTAAAGGTGAACTGTTTTGGCTAATACATTTCCTGTGTGTTTTTGTGGTGTGTATGTTGAGGCCTTTCAAAGATTTGAAAGATTTGTTGCATTGTGTACATGTATGGGTCGCGTTCGACGTGCCATCACAAGATTGGGTAACGGACTGCATTCACAACAGTTAAATATATTTACAAAAAAGAATAACTTAAAACAAATTTAAAAACATAATAAAATAACTTAGAATGTTCACTGAAAACATAAAAGTCAGTCAAAATATGACGGCTGCTTGTTTTGGTAACAATACGCATGCGTCGTAACGTAGGTGCGTCACAGGATGGTCTTGCAATTGGTCGCTGCAGTGGAAGAGACCTAGCGACGCATGTCGTCGCCAGGACAACCGATGGCGGCCTTAGCAACCGCGTCTTGAAAATATCATACGCGGATTAGAAGGTTTTAAAGACTGAACAGTGACTGTGGTTGGAACAACAATAAAATCCACATGCCCACACATAAAACATAACTTAAAAAACTTTTATATGCAAGTCTGAGCCGTCAGGAAATTATACTGGCTTAAAAATAAATATTTTAAGTGACCTGAGCCTGCTTGTGGTATAGGTATGACAGATTTTTATTTTATAGAAGTATAGATATAGATTTATAGGATTTTAGGAAACTTTTGTAAAGCATTTATAGCATATGTAGATAAAAATTATAAAACTTAAACATTTTTAAACGTTTTACGAACATTAGTAACTGAGTAGCAAACAAATAGTTTTTCGATGCTTCCATGAAGAAATTGAAATGTAGGCATATTTATGATGTCTACATTTCACTTCTGTTTTGTTAGTCTATGACGAATCATTCCATCGGTTAACAGATCATTCACTCATTACATTCATTATGGCAGCCGAAATTTTGCAATCCGTATTTAATTTTCAATTAATGAAATCTAGTTACTTACCGATGAAAAGTTATTCCTTCTTATTTTGCTTTGTTTTTTGAATTACTAGTGCAGTATCTCAACACACACCAAGGCATTTTTGACTAAGTTGACAGTGTTTTCTTTAATGAGTTGTGGAGTGTTTTATGCGCGTATTGCTAGCGAGTGACTAATGTGAGGTTAACAGTGATAGCATATGATGAAAAGAACACAACTGTTGTATGTGGCGTCTTCTCTAGTACGTAAGTACAGATATGTATATGTATTTATCATAAAATATAGTATCGTTGAGTTAGTATCCCAAAACACAAGTTTAAAACTTACTTTGGGGCTAGCTTAATCGGTGTGATTTGTCCCTATATATTTATTTATTTATTTACTGAGTACTGAGAAAGATATATTATAACCTTTCATCCCGTGAAAAGTAATGTTCCCGTTGGGATACGCGAGCGGCAAATTTATTGTATTTCTTGAATACTTTCCGTTTTAGTATAATTCTGAGGTGATTTAGAGGCAACTTCGCAATTTTTTTCTATCGAGAAAATTTCAAGTAATCGTGTTTTTGAAACATTATGTATAGTATTTCGTTAATATTGGTAATATCACAGAATAAATAATACTAACGTACAGAAGTCTCACTCAGCAAAGAAATATCTACTCAATTTGGCTAGCGATATGGTTTAATTTAGCTCACGTCAGAACTCAGCACCTTTTGGTATAAATACCTAGACATCCATTGCAAGCCAATTTCATTCTTATTACTCTGGACAAACGATTAGTATAACTGAATTTACCACCCGGAGGGGCCGCCTGCGCGCATAGTAATAATGTAGATACATTTTCGATACCTCAACGGGGAGTGACACAGGCCTGGTAATATTTAAGATCGCTCTAAGAACTTTAGCGTAGTAAGGGCTCTTAAAGCCAAGGGTCGCCGTCGACGAACACGTCAAGGAGGACATCATAACTACCTAACTGCTGTGTAAGCTGTTGGAGTGGACTATATTCCAGTCCAGTTGAGAGAATAGGTATGTAAGGTGGCTGCAGTGTGTATAGTATATCGATTCTTATCGATAATAGGGAAGGCATGAAAATTTTGAAAACGCTTTATTGATTGTATCAAGTTTACCCGTGTGGTTCCGGGTTAGAACAGGACCACTCCAGCTCTCCTGTGGATGTCGTAAGACGCGACTTAAGGACTATAAGCACAAACATCTCGTGCTACAATTGCATACCCAAGGAGGGTTGACGTCGGGCGGCGGCCGGTCGTAAAACTATAGCCAAATCATTTAAACTGTTCCGGCTATTTCTTCTCCATTTTGCATTGTCTTTGGCATCTTCGAGTGACCATTGACATGCATGTTATATTTGGAGAAGAAAAAGCAGAAAAGCGCACCACGGGCTCCGAAGCAACACATTTGAGGAAGCAACCGGGAACGCGCTTAGACGAAGAAGAAGATTAATTGTATCAAGCAAGTGCCATAAGACATTGTAACGATGCTGCATGCATCCTGTTCAAACCTCCTTTCTTCATCTCATCCTGTCCGTTTTTCATTCTTCATTTCATTTCAAAATTCCTTTTATTCCATTTTCAAATCATTTACTGATCCCTTTTCACTCATTCCAACATCATCTCTTAAGCTGATCACTTGCTTGATCCTATCTGCTGTGCCTTAATAAATTAAATATTATTCTTTTATATGTAACAGTTGTCAGTACCAGATAATAAATTCAATATAATCCATCGTTATCGAGTCTCTATTCTCTACCTCTTCTACTATTTTCTATGTGGGAACTCGCCTAGAGCGCCGGGACAGGAGTGCTATTTTTCATTCAGGGACTCACATTACGAATGATTTGCGCGAGTGTTTCCAAATCGGCGCATTTTTGAATTGAACGTAGGCGAAGGATTTGCAACGAGTGGTCTGAACCACTCGTAATTTTGACATTTGTGGCGTAAAAATGTCAAAGAAACGTTCCATGGAGTATCAGTTCCGTTTCACGCTGCTTTTTTTTATTTTTGTTGAAATGTTAAAGTTAGAAAACCATTGACACATTTATGATATTTTCTGCGTATCACAATATTACTTATAGCTCACACGACGGTTTCAAAAATACGATGCAATGCGTCGGAACGCGAGTGGTGAGTTTGAAAACTACACGTTTTGTGTTTCGCTGAGTCCCTAAATGAAAAATAGCACTCCAGGTCGAGGTCCCACAACATTATTCTAATACGGCAGACGGTCCGGGCAAAAGAAATGGCGGCGATAGGGCTGACAAGGGTTTAAAATTAGGATTAAAAATATTTTTATTATTCGAAACATTTTATTCCTAAAAACAGAAAAATATTTAAGCGTTTTTAAAACTTTCATCCGTTCCCTATTCCATCGAGAAATGAACCCAAACTTGTCTGATGACGTGTGATGAAAAATTTCGCCACGAGTGAGATTTGAATTCACGCCCCTCACATCTGTACTGTGAGTATCCTGTCGCATACGAAAATAAGGCTATCAAAATAATTAAAATAAAACAACATAAGTATAGTATTCATAGAATAATTTTATTTATTTGTTGGTATAAGAGGCTGTAAAAAGTTTATTGTCTAAAAGATTCAATTAATCTTTTGGTACAACTATGTAGGTAGGTAGAAAGGTGAATTATTCTACTTTAGAAATATCTAAAGAATTATTAAAAATTTTAAAACTTGAATCGAAAACCTTGTACATTGTAAATGCACTAAGCAAACACGATAATTTATCATACAATTAATTTATTAATACTGTTTGACTCTTCTTATAAATTACAAACATTAACGGATAAATATTTTTGCGTTTCCGAACAAAAATAAACATCCACAGTATTTTTTTTCCAATAGTCGGCAAAATTACTAAAAATAGTTTAGAAAGTAAATTTAATTTATTGTCTGAAATATTTTTTGTACAGAAAGTAAAAATCTATTGTATCTGTAGGTACAGCCGGGAGGGCTAGATAGTATGGCACATGCGTACATAATCTTACGACTCATATTTTTACACCATCGTAGGTTGCAAAGTCACATATTCTCTGTAGTTAGTATGTATGTATCACATAGGTACATAAAAAATATCAAAATAGTTCAATGTAGTGTTCCCGAGGACTGGCTTTTAGCCTGTCGGTCTTTTTTTAAGGCTATGTAATTTCAAAACGCCTTTGAGCCTAAAATGCCTTTTATGTGACTGTAGGTTTTTTCAAGTGATAGGCTTATGTTTAAGATAAAGCCTTTTTTGAGACTCGGCCTAAGGAAGCCATCATAATTATGATATCATTTATTTTATTTTGCATTTTTTTTAAAAGAAAATTTTATTTTACTTTAGTATCGCCAAAACAACTACGAACCAAAAGCCTATAAACCTTTTAGTCCTTTAGGTTTGGCCTATTCTACAGGCCAAGCGTAAGGGACTAAAAGCCTCTTAATTAAGATTCATCAAATAAAAGGCTATAGTCCTCGGGAACACTACCTAGTTCAATGTTTTTCAACACCTTTTAAGGTTCAATTTATTAATCAAAATTTAAATTTCGCATGGATGTTTGTCACTTTTATTAGGTATAAGAATATACAGTCGAGTCGTCTTCACAACTGATGAATAGTAACTACAATATCTGACATTTTTAAATTTTATTTAACATCATGTTAGTACAAGGTGATTGACAGATTTTCATTTCAGAGAAAATGTGATTTTGCTCTCTTTGCGCCTCATCATAAAGTCTTTTCTTGCGTGGACAGCCGCGGCATCGGAACAATCAGTGGCCAGCTATTTCTCTTACGACTTCTATTCAATATAAAAACTACAAATCTAGATACTGTTAACGGAGAACCATTTTTACAATACCGAAATAATGCTGATAAACTAACATAAAGATCGATTTTCAGTAATTTAGTATACAATAACGAGTCAAGTAGATATTAAATATATCAGTGTTTCAAATAATTTATTTTACGAAAGAGACGAAAAATCTACGCTCGTGATGACTACGGCAGTGCAAGCGCCTAGTCTCGACAATATTCGATATTAATACAAAAATGCATAAATGCAAAATAAAACGAGTCGCGATTTTGGGTCGCTTTCGTGGCGGCTATGTTTATTTTATACATACATAAATAAATTCAGAATTCATTCGTCTAACATACGTAGGTACATTCATAAAGCTTGCTGATTATATTCACACAGCTTGAGTACATCATCAACGAATTGTCAAAAATATTTACAATCAAATGAGCCCAACTGGAAATATACGACACCGAATGGGCATTTCTGTTATGAATCCTGTCGTAGGATTCGATCACGATAAGTTGGCGCATGTTTAGCGCTGATTTTCGAGGTATGCCACTTAGGGCACCCGTCCGAATAGCACCTGTCCTTTTCCACGAATTCGCAGGTGCTCTTCGTGGACTTAAATTTATTTTTACATTTTTGTCCACGAAGAGCACCTATGATTAAGCAGCTAGTGCTGGGATTTATATTTTTTACTTTTTATTATGAATAAAAGAAATGGATATAAAATCACTAGAACGTTTATTAATTACGCCATATGTGCTTTTATGATATTATATCATAAAAGCGAGTGTTATTATTGGGTAAGATAAATATAATTGTACTGATGATTTTGTTATTAAGTATTTTATTTTCTAATGTTGCATCGTCTAGCTAGATAGATTTTGGATATACAAATTACGCATATGGCGTAATTAATAAAAGTTCTAGGTGATTTTGTATCAATATCTTTTATTCGTAATAAAATGTAAAAAATATTATTCCCAGCACTAGCTGCTAAATCATCGGTGCTCTTCTTGGACAAAAATGTAAAAATAAATTTCAGTCCACAAAGAGCACCTGCGAATATAAGGTGCTCTTCGTGGAATAGCCCAGGTGCTATTCGGATGGGTGCCCTAAGTGGCATATCTCTGATTTTCTACCACCATATTTGTTATTGCTCTGTGTAAGACAATGTTGGCAATAGAAAATGACCATTAGACGGAAGTCAGTAATGGGAGCAGGGGCAGGGGCAGGGCAAATAGATATAGCTAAGGAGATAAAAAATATAGCGATAGAAAATAGAAGCATAAAGGCCCATATACACAGTGCAAGTTACTTGCAAGTTATTGAAGCAATAGATAACTTGCGCGGTCTAAACAAAACGTTAAACATATACAAATATTTGATTGCTTAAATAAATTGTATGCAACAGGCAAGAAATTTGGACTGTACAAATGGGCCTTAACATTCGTCTGTCATGTTTCTCTGGTCGTAACGAGAATGAGAATTATATTACTAATTGTGATGATAAATTAATACAAGGAAATAGTAAAGGCCATTGGCCATTGGATTCATTGATTCACGTTGCCAATTTATAAATCAGCGTTAGTGAATGCAGTTTGGCTCATGCATTAGGATTTAGAGCAATAGTGTCATTCACATGTCTTTCACTTACATAGGTCAGTAATTAGTTTATCGATGCAAATAAATGCTTAATCATAGATACAATTTTCAAAGTTCTAACAAATTGTTTCTAGTATCTCATCATGGTTTTTCAGTTGTTGTAATACTTATCTTTAACACTCATCGGGCTTAAATTAAAATGTCCCTTGGTTGTAATCAGAAAGATGTAACTGTGCAAAATTTAAATATACTTACTTACGCACTCGCAGATTAATAGAAAGGGAAATGATGTTTCAAATTAAGTGGTAGTAAAAAGATATTTTGTGATGATATTGGTATAAAATGGTAGTCGAGAAGTCAGCTAAATGAAGTATCAACTCGATGATGATATATCAAGTTATGAAGCTACAAAATCTACGCACATAGATTGCAAGGGACATCGAAATGTAGAATGTAATCGTGAATCCATTCAATCACAATATTTGCATGGTCATATCATACACACTATACACATCGCATACGCACATATTGTTACCGAACGGACTTAAAATATAATACAAATTAATTGGCTCACTAAAAGTAACAAGCGTATGAAATCCTACATATCTACATTCGGTTGGAACTACAGGGGAAAGAGAATAATAAAACATCAACTAAAACGTTAACAAAATACACTTTCTCTATGGAAAATAAATAAATTTACAAATTAGATACACGTTTTAGACCTACACACTAGTAGTCACATCTCCGCTGTTAATTTTTATCACTACATCCGTTTTGGTAGACGGCGCAGTGAGCCGCCAAGTCTGTGCGTGTGCGTATTGCGCAATTATGATATTATTAAATTGTTTTTAAAATCCAGTTTGAACTGGTTCCGATGCGGCTGGATGCCTCGGAATTTCGTTGACGTTTGAGTTATCATTTTCATATAGGACAGACCTGGCCGCTCGCCTCCGACGTCTGAATTCTAGAATACAGAAGCATGCCGTTACGCCGCGCTACAATTTATCCTATCATAGCCTAGACCCAAAACCAACATTAACTACATTACTCAGTCCAATTTTCAGTCAATTTCTTACGAAATTACACCTCAAAACATCCAATCTAAGTACAAAAGCGTCTCCGAGTCCTGATCGTGACAATCCAAAGTATCCATATGCAAATCGATCGACTGTAAAAGTATGTAAAACTAATTTTGATTTTTATAGTCCACGCGGCTATCAAAGGAATTAAAGTGAACATTTCTTAATTTGAATATGCTTCCGAGAGGGCACTTTGTGGACGTGGAAAATTACGGGCGTTTAAGATTTTTGGGGACGATAAATGCTTTTCGTAACGGAACCGAGACGACTCGTATCGGATCCATTAACAAATCACTTAGGCGTAATTAAATAGAAATCTTAGAAGCTAACCAACAAATGGATTTGAAAGATACAGCGGTAACAAATTTTATAACGCTATTCGATATGACAGTCCATTTAGCCCACAGCGCGCATTATGGAAAAATAATAAAATTAAACAGTAGAACGGTATACGCAGATTCGGATTATCACAAACAGGAATATTGGCCATCGTCTAACACTGTTCCATCTTACCAAACGATAATCACAAATCTTTAACAAAACAACTTGTTATTTATCGAATAAGAGTTATTAACTACATTAATAATTTCATGATAAGTAACAGTAACTAAGACAATTGGAATCTTGCCGATAACCTAAGTTTTAAAGCGAACTAGGAATATAAATTGAGATAGATAATTTCAGTAGCTTTGGTAGAATAATATCATATAGTTCATTGTTTTAGGGCTGATATGCCGTTAATTGGTTCATAGTTTTGACTTGTCAACAATTGAGTATTTAAGTATTAAGACTACAAGGAAATACTAAGAGTTCAACAACCGAGAGGAAACTAAACCACTGTCCGAATTTTCGAATGTGGACTCCACCTAAGAGAGCAATGCTACATTGTCGCCGTGAGCAAGTGCTGCGAGCACGTTGCAGGAATGATATAGAGATTCAAACACGTGTAAGAGTGGAACGGTGCTAGTGCGCGAGCGCAACGGCTGCCGAGACCGCGACCAGGGATCCACTCACGAGGGAGCGACCGCCTCCTGCGCGGTCGCCGAACGAAAAAACTCGACGTCCGTCGTCGACATGGTCGACATCGTCGACTCGTCCCAGGTGACCTCTGTCGTCGTCGTCGTCCCGTTCTCGTGTTTTCTCCGCGCCTTCGGATGCCTCTTCTTTTTGGCATTGTTAGCCTTCTTGTGCTTTCGCTTGTGCCTCAGATTTTGCTTCTGTATCCTGTACATGCAGTTTCTGCGTTTTGGTGGAGGCCTCTTCATTTTCCCCCGATGCCGCCGCGGCGGGCACTGTGTGGGTTTGTGTCCGTGGCCCTCCCATCTCTTCGTGAGGGTCAGAGCGTACGTGGAAAGGTTGCCCAGCTGCCTAGCGGGCGGGATTTGCGTCCGCCGCCCCCGGCCCCGGTTATCTAACGCTAAATACGTCTTCTTCCCGTTGCGTATCCGCGAGTACGTGTTGTAGTTGTTCTCTTCTAAATGTTCCTCAAACAGACAGTCGTCCGAGAGATCCTTCTGAAACAACAGAGAATTTATTGATTAAGACTTGAGTTTCTAATATTAAATAAATAAATAATATAAATAGATAAGGAAAATCACACTGATCAAGATAGCCCCGAAGTAAGTTTATGAGATACTAACTCAGCGGTACTATATTTTATAGTAAATACATATTAAATATAGTATCGTAACATCCAATACCCATTGGACAATTTAAAAAGGACATTTACTAACTTGCCCTGGCTGGGGATCGAACCCAGAACTCCGGATTGGCGGAGTAGCGTGTTGACCATTACACCACGTAACGGGAAATTTCTTTCTTTCAATTCGTTAATGGCTGTCACCGTTGTATGGTAGTCTTCAAGCTATATTAGAAGCCTCAAGATAGTTTGAAAAATCTGGCTCCAGTGTTAGACACACCTTAGAGCAACACGGAAGTGTTGAGTTGTTGTGTTAACACTTAAACATACGGAAAACAAACAAATCATAAAAAAGGGGCTAAGGTTTTCAAACAGGAACTTGTGATTATGGTAAGTAGTTAGTTTTAGGAGCTTTAACATTATTTAAAAATCTATTTGCCTTCGGCTATTTGACGTAAATGCCGTGTGGTTCCCGGCAGAGTAGAGTAGGACCACTCCAAGTTTTCCCGTGAATGTCGTAGAAGGCGACTTAGGAAACACAAGCTAAATAAAGCTTATAAACATCAATGAAACCTGTTCAACACGTCTGGCCAGCGTGGAGAGTAGGCCAAATCTTCAGACTGCTCTGGCCAAGTGTGACTCTGGTAGTACAGAGGGTCTTGCTCCTGCAGTGGAGACTGAAAAAGACCTGTTGATGATGATGATGATTTGACGTAAATAAGTAAATAAGTGTTTTCCAGTATCAAGAACTAAACACGCAGAGCAAATACAACTTGTACAAGCAGAATAAAATATTCATACAAACAGAAATCAGATCAACTTCGCATGAAAGCGGACTCTGGAACTGGTCATTAGATCAAGTCGCATTAAATTATTGACCGTTCAGTTTTATTTACATTGCACTTAATTGCTTGCTTCTTGTCAAAGCATATCGTATATCTTGAAGAATCAAAGCAGCCATTTCTAATAATTCGAGGTAGTCCGACTAATTTGCTTGGTCCTGTTGTCGTTATACTTTATTCAAGCTATAAATTCACTTTCATTTGTGTTGTACATCGTGCAACGCCTTAATGGGCGATGTTAAGGTATGATATCGACAATTTCTATCAGCTACATCTAGCTACAAGGTCCGTTAGCTTTTAGCTTTTAACCATCGGGTCTACTTCCTCCGACGAATTAGCTATTTTAATCATAAATATGTATAAGACGCCTTAAGGTGAACTAATGCATCTTAAATTGTCTCAAGAGTGACCATTAGGTATTCGCCGGCATTAAATTCAATCTCGTTGGGTGAATTATAGCTCGATTGATTTATAGCGGTGGCAGTTTCTATCAGAATTCTTTAGGTTACTGCCCTGGATTCCGATCGTTAGAATCACTTAGGGAACCAGCGACTTCTTTGATATCAGGTTGATGTTGAGTGATTGGTGACATTGATAAGATGTAGAGGTCTATAGATAGAGATAAAGACGATTGATATGTATGGAACCCATCAGGCACAAACAACTATTATATAAAACTAGAGGAGATATATTCATAAACTTAGTGAAGTTTATGCAACTGTGCTTGCCAGCTCTTATACTCCTAGTATTCTTGACAGCTCCTAAGCGAAAGCCATACCAAAATATGGGAAACATAATTAAAAATGCCTTGGTGCGTGTTAAAATATTTTAAGAATAAATTCAAGGAACACGGCAAAAAGAGTTAAGACATAACTTTCTATCGGTAAGTAACCAGATTACATTATTTTAAAATTAAACGTATGATAAATTCACGATATTCAAAAATTTAACAGGGGACAATGTTTGAGATAGCAAGTCTATATATTCTATGTCAATGATCAGGCATGGTAAGAACCACACTGAATTAATTTTTACCTAGAAACTGCATTTACAAATAAATTTAATAAGAGATAGAATCATTACCCACTGCCCAATCGTTCTAGTTTTTGTCCGTGATTCCGTCACAATTTTCATCTACATAAATTCATTTATAGGTTTTTCAGAAGACATTCGTAAATACCTATTAAAAAATTTACAAAAATCGAATAGTTTTTCTTAAAGTTTACCGAAGTTTGCGTACCGTTAAGTATTGGTAGCTATGCGTGAATTAATCACAAGCTAACTCTTTCACAAGTACCTACCTATATACTTTAAAGATTCTTTTTCACATATCTGTTACAAGAATATTAACACTAATAAATCTAACGAGTGTATTTTACAACTGAATTAACGAGCAATTATAAAAACATGTGTAAAGTTACTGTCTTAATTAGAAAGAGCACGCGATTGTAAATCTTAGTGATTACGATCACCCTGTCAGTCTTCATTTGGTGGGAATTCTTTGATAGTCCACGATTTATGGGCGGCGAGTGACGCGAATGTGTTTTGTAGTGACAACATTAAGTAATTTATTTGCATATCACTATTCCGCGATTTTTTCAAAATAAATTGTTTCCCAGTTATTCAGATATTTTTGTGTAAAAACACTAAACGAAAATCATTAAGACTACAAATTTTTAAAATAAAAAAGATGGCCTAACAACTTAAATTTTAGCGAAGAAAATTTCAGGTATACCATGTAATAAAAAATGTAAGGACGACCTTTAAGGCCGTACCTGAATTTTCCGAGGTCCAGTGCTGCCCCCATTTAAAATAAATCATTTCAAAGAAAACGGAGTCATCATTTAAAATTTTGCAACTATCAAGTCCTAGATAACCCTTCAAAGTATTTTATGAACTACTGTTTACAGTTTATAATGAGAACGTTAAGCTTTACTACGCACATTTGCCAAAAGTGGCCGTTTTTCGCAAATGTGCGTAGTAAAGCTTAACGTTCTTACTTTAAACTGTAAACAGTAGTTCATAAAATACTTTGAAGGGTTATCTAGGACTTGATAGTTGCAAAATTTTAAATGATGTCTCCGTTTTCTTTGAAGTGATTTATTTTAAATGGGGGCAGCACTGGACCCCGGAAAATTTAGGTACGGCCTTAAGCAAATAATTTTGTTAAAATATTCTACATAGAAATGCTCATAGTTTAGTTAGGTACTTGGCTGTTTTTTAAGATATCAAGAAAATATCTAAGATCAAGTATCTTTTAGGTAATACGATCTGCGCTCGTGGAGGACGCTATGAAATTTTACGATTATAACAACGCTTTCCTTTACAGGAGTCCATGCTTCTGTAGCATCAGAAATATATTAAGAACCTATTTCGAAAAGATATCAAATTCTCTAGAAAACTCTTTTGGATTTCTAAAGTAATTTATTCCTTGGGAGAAGCCTATGTTCAGCGGTGGACGTCGTTGCAGACTACAAGACTTGCAAATAACTACGCCACCCGCAAGATGCCTTTGGGGCAAACACGACTGTGGGCATATACCATCGGAAGCCAATTCATTAGGGTGCTAGTAGATGGGTACGCAATTATATAATATTTACGCGTAGGTCCACTTGTACCGTACATTACGTATATACAGTAAAGTTTATCGTGTTTGAGATTTACTTTGAATTTTAATAACTTATTAAAACGAAAAGTTCGAATACAGATAGAAAGATAAATCGTTTGTTTGTGAAAACGGGATATACCCACTCACACACACTTTGACACCGACTTTATATTATTCATAGGTGTTTAGCGATGCAGCGATGTGCATGTATGCTGCTGCAGCACAAAGAGGAGCTCATAAAAAATATGACGACCTCAGTGGCGTAATGGTTAACACTCTAGACCGCTAATCCGGAGGTTCTGGGTTCGATCCCCAGCCAGAGCAAGTTGGAAAATGGCCTTTTTCAAATTGTACTGGGTCTTGGGTGTTTATCTATATATGTATTTATGATTATTTATTTATAGAGGGCGCCACAGTGGATTAACTTTAACGTCACGCCATTTGTAACCAGTGAACAGCCAAGACAACTCCGACGATACCTCATTTGTTAGGGTATCATATATAATTGAATATCTTTGAAGATATGAAGGATCAGGTGAATATAAATACAGACATACATACATAGCGGCGAAACAAGCATTTATTTCATATATATATATATTTATTTATAAATTTATTTATTGGTCAAGGAACAAAATATCAATCTAAAGTTGTAACGATGCTGCATGCATCATGTTCTAACCTCCTTTCTTCATCTCATTCTGTCCACAAAGTTTGTGTTTCACAAAGTGAAGTAAAAACATATGAATGTACTTATTAGTAGTTTTACCCAAACAGAATCAGAGTTTCCCATACAAACGTAATCTACGTTTTATTTTGAAACATGTCATATTTCGAAAAAAAATGTAATATCATAGTAATCGCATATGTCTAGGCATATACTTAATTGTTTTTCACAGTCAAAATATGAACTTGAAAAAGAATATAATATACTAGCTTTTGCCCGCGGCTTCGCTCGCGTATCCCACGAGTACATTACATTTTTCCGGGATGAAAGGTGTGTCTATGTCCTTCTCAGTACTCCTAACTATATGTATGTGAATTTTCAAAAAGATTGGTTCAGTCAGTAGATAAAGCGTGAAGAGTTAACAAACAAAATAACAAACAAATATACAAACTCACTTTCGCATTTATAATATTAGCACTGGTAGGACTCTCCATTGATTCAGAGTAACATATATACCTACTACTACTACAAACGAAACAATTTATCTGTACACACGTCGATGTGTGAGTTTTATACTTAGGGTCGCACCGCAAAATTAATTTAATACTTACCTACTAACAAGTTCGACATATTTACGATTATATTTTTCCATACCTGAAGATTTGCGAACACTATGACGTAAAAAATATTCTGTTTTATATGTATCAAATGTTACAGAAAAGTCGGAAACAGCTACATAATATCACTTCACAAATATTTTTCATTATGTCCATTGTCCATGTCACCATTAGTTCACTTTACTGATTATTATTGAGTCATTTATAATGTAACGCACTAATTCACTATTGTAATATAGTAATTTGCATATTCGGCGCAAAACTATACGGTAATTATATGAATAAATTCAATAAAATAAACAAATGTTTATCACATTTTCACGCACAGCATGTCAAGTTGTCATTGTCAACAATGGCATTTACACTATAACCCGCGGAAATCTATTTGGCATTTGCGTGTATGTGATTACCTGTGAGCGAGGAGCCAATGTAACATTACCGGATTGCTAATACCCCTCTCGCTCTTGTGTATCTCCCGCCAATGCGAGAAAGCGAGAAGGGTATATATATCAAAATGGTTGCTGGGTAATAACGTGAAATTATATTGTTGCTTTGCTTACCTGTTTTCATCATTTGGAAATGTATGAAATATACGTTCTTTAGAGTATTGGGTGGATAAACAATTATTATACGCGCACCTTCTCACCATGATGGTTACTATTGGTTGACAGTTCTCAAGACAACACACGTCGCGTATTGCGTGCGGCTAGTAATTAAACCCTGGTTTGGAGCCGTCAAAGCTCACAAAGTGCGGGGGAGAGGTGCGGGGACGCCAATTTGCGGGAGACGCTGTGAGAGACCATTCTGTTTGACTCTTATGTATTCTGTGATATTAGTTAGGATAGGATTAGCTAGGATTAGTTGGGACTTTTTACCCGCGGCTTCGCACGCGTATCCCACGGGAACATTACTTTTTTCCGGGATGAAAGGTACCCCATGTCCTTCTCAGTACTCCTAACTATGTGTATGTGAATTTTCAAAAACTTTGGTTCAGTAGGTAAAGCGTGAGGAGGTAACAAACAAACAAACCAACGAACAAACAAATATACAAACTCACTTTTGCATTTATAATATTATTTGGGAAGTTGGGATTATATTATTTTTGACCATCAGTATGGAACACTTTTACACCCTTATATTTTCTTAAAAAGAGGTATTTTAACTTGTAGTTAACCTACCATCCGCTGGATGTCGCTAGTTGCTCCACCGCTACGCATTTAACTGTTCCTACTGTTAATCTCGTGCGACAACTTGATTACAAACCAAATGGGATGCCAGTATTTAATTGCTTTGTTTAAAATATTGCCATTAATTTAGTGGTTATTACGTTACGTCATTAGTGTCTCAATGCTGGTGTTTTAGGTTGCTTAGGAATGTAATGTTAAGTTGCGCAATTTAATGCTTTACTTGGCTGCCCACAACCAAAGAAGTATTTTGATTTTGGTGGGGTCGGGGTTCAATTAAACAAGTAATTATATAAAAATAATTTAAAAAAAGCTTTTATCAAAACAAAACTAAAACGTTTAAAGTGACCGGATATAAAAAAAGGGCCGGATGGGTTGGATACCGGATAGTGACCGGATATCCGTTGCAAATCTATTTTAACCACTAGCACAGAATACAGTAAGAGTAAACAGAAAGGAATCTCCTAAGGTACGCGCAATATGCGTACCTGTTCCCCGCACCCGCACCTCTCCCCCGGTTCTTGACGGCCAACGTGAGTCATCGAGGCGAAAACGGGGGAGAGGTGTGGGGACGGGGAACGGGGACGCACATTGCGCGTACTTTAGGAGATTCCGGCCTGTGCTACTAGTAAAATTTCTAAACTTGCTCCAAAAGTTTGACTGGTGGTAAAAACCACCTGTATAAATTTTAAATGCCCTCTTAGATACTTGTTCAACACACATACATAGATACATACTATCTCGTCTTTATCCCTAATGGGGAAGACAGAGCCAAAAGGCTCACCATGATGGTTACTATTGGTTGACAGTTCTCAAGACAACACACGTCGCGTATTGCGTGCGGCTAGTAATTAAACCCTGGTTTGGAGCCGTCAAAGCTCACAAAGTGCGGGGGAGAGGTGCGGGGACGCCAATTTGCGGGAGACGCTGTGAGAGACCATTCTGTTTGACTCTTATGTATTCTGTGATATTAGTTAGGATAGGATTAGCTAGGATTAGTTGGGACTTTTTACCCGCGGCTTCGCACGCGTATCCCACGGGAACATTACTTTTTTCCGGGATGAAAGGTACAAGATGCAAAAGCATCTTGCCGCTCTAAGCAGACACAGCCCAGGGCCGCAAGACTCAAAGGCCACTTTTAGCATGATTGTGGGCGAGAAGGTGGAAAAACAAATCAAAATAGTGGTAGGTTGCTAGCCGCCATGATTTGCCCATTCCCTTGATCAGCTTTTACGATCTGCGCGGGAAGAGTAGCAGTTGGTACATTACATTTAAAGTTTTTTTCCTTTCTCACAGAAAAGAATTGAAAAATTAGTATTATTTGAAAAACGATTGAAAAATTGTGTTGAATTCTTCCAAGATGCAAGAATTCAATTTGAAATTGAAGCTATAGTAAAACCAATTCGACTCGATAAGAAGAAGAATTCAACACAATTTTTCAATCGTTATAAGTTTGCCGTCAATATCAAATAAGATCAATCGCTCTTCATAATTAAGACACATCCACATGTATCGGGCTATCTTATCACAGAACTATTAGACCCTACTTCCAATAATAGCTACAGGACCCTGTTTAGAGAAATTGGTTCATATAGGCAGTGGCGTGAATGAGGAGATAACGAAACTAGATCGAAGTATTTATCGATAAAATCTATCGATTAGAAGCTGTTCGAATTTTAAATGAGACTTTGTGATTGGACTTTATCAATACTTGTTACGTATCGTTACTTTTTTACTAAGTATTTTTTATTTATTGGATACCTAAGTTATTTTTGATAAATATGCATGTTTTAAAAAAAATATCGATGTATCTATCTATATATTTCAATAACTATGTACGAGAGTTAGCTAAAAATCTACTCGGAAAATTTTACTAAAACAAATAAAAAATAATGAAATTTATAAAACCATAATTTATCTTTACTGAAAACATATAAGTTATACAATGTAAAAGAGATTCAAAGAAATCTCTTTGTGACTGATTGCTGCAACCGCAGCCTTTGCTTCAAAGGATTTACGCGATTTAGACTTCTTACTCGGCAGCAATCAAGCTGAGAAAGGATGTACCTAGGTTTTGTGTAATCATAAATATTTAACAGGCTGTCTGTTTGTTTTTTTTTAATTATTTCAGTACATATTGCAAACTTGCCAACTGCTGAAAATAACCTTTATGTCTTATAGTCCTAGGATCTGTTTAACCCGTTACAGACATAATTATCATGTGTATGACAGCACAGACCACGGATCAAGATGACACAGCCTCTCTAATGAATTTGCGTGTCGATCTGACGTCAAATTGACTTCATTTAGGTTCGTCACTTTTAGTCCGTGTATGTCAATTCATTAGATCGGACATTAAGCTCTCTACTGTAAAATACCTACATCTACCGTTTTGAGCCGTAGAAACTCGTCGAAAAGCGTCGGAGGAAGTAATAAAAAAGCTTCTTTCCGTTTGTAAGTGAATTTTTTTATTAAATTTTGTATTGAATATTGGCGCGCCAGGTTTTCATACAAATTGAAGGACTTATCTAGTAGTATATACAGATCTGTGATGTGTATGTATGTAATGTGTAGGTATATTCAACATCGCCTTATTTTAATGCAGGAAAAATCTACTTCACAAATTAAACTAACTTTGAAATCGGCAAAACCGCGACATATCTCATATATATTGATGCAGTAATAAATAATAAATTAATGTCTAATAAAATTATTCCATCTTCTTCATGCAAATACAGATGCTCATAACATTTACATTCGTTTACCGACGAATAAATCGTGCCAACCTCACGGGTCAAATATGTTGCGATCGCATGCTCATCGATAACCGATAAGATCGATTAGGTTGCAGCACTAGTAGGGTTATCGAATCCGATCTTTATGGACTAAAAATAAATTGATATAGAAGATCACCCGACGATTCCTGGCCCTTGTAAAATTTCATACGATAGAATTAAATTTTAGTGTCGTTTCTAAGGACATGTTGGATCTCATGTGTCCATGGAATTTGAAAAATAAATCGTCTATGCGACCGGACAAACGACTTTTTTTTCAAATATTCCAAAATATGAAAGAGTTGACAAGCGCATCTTAGGTTCCTAAGTAAGGCAACTAAGGATGTATGACCAGGAACTCGTTAAGATGATGGATGATGCACTATCACGACTTCCAATGGGACCGAGCACTAAGCAAACCGAGCCCAGGGCACCAAGACTCAAAGCCCGCTTTTAGCTTTTAGCGTTATGGTGGGCGAGAAGGTGAAAAATGAATCAAAAAGTGATGAGTTGCTAGCCGCCATGCCTATTAATATTATTTACATTTCCGCCCATTCCCTCGATCGGCTTTTACGATCTGTGCGGTAAGAGAAGCAGCTGGTTTATTCTAAGTTTTTTCTTTTCTTCCTGATCAGCATGAAAGATTAGGCTAAGATGAGAAATAAAATGAGAATAACTAAAATATAGCAGACATATTTGTTAGATATAATAATAGGTATTGATTACAGATTTAAGCACGAATCATCAGACCAAGAAAAGGTTTTGAGTCTCTGTTCAGCTTAGGCAAATTTCTCTACAATTTCACAATCGATTCTAGTGAAATTTTGTGAGCAGGTTTGATAATTATGTGGAATTTGTAGTTGATTCAGTTTTTGGATTTTTTCAAAATAGCGGAGCGATAGGTGTTTTAGGATGCGCTGTGAACATTTATTTAGTTTTATGCAGTGCAAAGTACTTTCGAGGTCTACAGCTCACTGAGCCACGACTATATTGTATTGACCTGGATTGACACATAGGATACTTTTTATCTCATTATTTTTTTAAGTTTCCGTCGGAGTGGCACAAAACTCATGGGACCCTTCGTGGTCAAAGGACAACGCCGCATAACAGGCTAGCAGGTAAACAAAATTGAATTAAGTATAACTTTGAAGAAGATCTAAGGAAAATGGGAAAGTACATAGCATGGAGAGAACATGTCAGAGACAAACTGAAATGACGACAAATCGTCGTGGAGGCCAAGACCCACAAAGGGTTGTAGAAAAAGTAAGTAAATGAGCATGAATGGTGGTCTCACTCATAAATTAAATCTTTGAACGTTTTCAAATAAATGAATCCGACAAAATCTAACGCATCATTGCTATAAACAACCACTGTTTAGTCAAACAAACGAGAACCACTGACGTTTGACATGTCTATGACTATATTTTTCACTACACACTTTATATTACGGGGGAGTGAATAAATCTCACCGACTAGACTCCTGTAATTGACATGTTTATTGCTGAATAAATAACTCGGGAAGCGCGTAAATTAGGTTCCAAAGGGGCTTTCTAATTTAGCATTTAGATTGAATTGTATGGTTTAGTTGTTTCGATTTTAGATTCCTCCAATTACGGAGATTTGGTGAGAAAACATGCAGAAAATATATTTCTAATTGCTCTAAGATCTATAAAAATAATTATTTTCAAATTTTTTTAGCTTGAAAAGTGTTTACAAGTAGGCAAAGATTGATGACTAAGACGCAGACAAGAAATGATGGCGTCATCGAATAATTTTTAATCAATGTTAAGGGTCCTATAAAATTTTCAGATTTTTTCCCTATATGGCGACGTCTTCTAATTTAATCGTGAACCTTTACAAATTTACTATGTGTTTCGGTGTTTGATTTCGTGAAAGTAACGTCGTCTGAGTTACATGACGGTAAATTCATTTATCCAACAATAATTCATTTAAAAACAATTTACACACGGTAGTTTACTAAGCCGGCTTATCTAAAAATTAAAAAGATATCGTTCGATTTTCGATTGGCGGCGCGCGGCGCCAACCATGACAGTTCACTACTGCGGCTGCGACTGCGACTAACGTATTTCCGAGAAAACCCACGCAAGATCGATGAGATCGAAATGCGTCACTTCCAGGTAAGTATTTTGATGGGATTTCGTCAGCCTTCCCAAAAGCCGCCGTCGCGTCGTCTATGAATCTGGTGTTAATTTATTCACATTCTGCGACAGTTTTTTTTAATGACGTGTTTGCGCGCGATTTCCTGTAGGTCATTAAATAAATGTTATTTTTTCACTTAAGTACCTAATTAAATACTACTAACAGGTGAATATAAAGATATTTAATTTGAATTTATGTCCAACATCGTCATTAAACTAAAGTGGAATTTAAAAGCAGTTAAACTCTATTCAAATTTGTCATAGATAGATTGTAAATAGATGTACAACTATTTGTATACGTAATAAATAAAGCACATAGGTAATGTAATAAGAAAAATAAATGGGTAACAATGATAAATTGTAAAATAAAGTGTTACTTTTCTACCTCATAATTTAGGTAGACGGAAGTAATCGTTTCGATAATAATAGTCTACAAATTAATTGTAGACCTAAGTCTTAGCTGACTATAATAAAGTTGTTAAGTCAAAACCTATCAATTATGTTTCGTTTTATTTCTTCCTAACTTCAAATCTTACTCTCAAGATCTTTATTATGCTCTTAATAATATGAATTCTCCTAACGATGTTTGCCTCCAAAATTGCCTGTTACTTTTTTAAAATTAGGTGTTTGTCTATGCACTATTATTAGGCTATTGTTCCTGACACTTGCTGCAAAAAGTCTGAATGTTGGCAACATTAATTTTGGCGGCAAAGAGGTAATAATAATAGGTTTGTAAACATTGTTTTTGTGACCTGTCTCGGGTTTTTAATAAATAATTCATGAGTTTGTGCCGAATTTTTATTTATGGTCTCATATACGTTGAATCTAGGCCGTTCGTTAGATGGCTATCGGTAAACCGAATGTCACGGGGATTTCATGGTCGTGAGGTTATAAATCTTGGAACGCTAATACCTAGATATCCCGGATTCACTCGGTAACTTTGGCTAACGCGAATTTATTGCTTTTAGGTACTTACGTATTAGTTTAATTGCAGATTTCTCCAAGTTTCTCACGACAATTCTGCTGGTGGCGTAATCTCCAATATCATAAGGCTGCTTTATTACATTCGACGTAACATTGTATGTAAGTATGTAAGAATCTATAAGTACACACATAATCTATAACACGACACATTAAACAAAATCTTACAAATATTGTAAATGAAAAATTTATAATGATGTATGTTTGTTCCAATTTCAAATCAAAACGGCTGAACGAATTTGGATTAAATTTGTCTTTCAGACAGTTTATAGCGTTCATTAACTCGTATACGAGTACTTAATACTTTTATCAACAAAAAGATGGGGTTCCTAGTAATTTTACAATGCCATCAGCCTCTTGACGACAACTTATTTTTTATATAGGTACATGTATATTATTTATTTATTTATTAAATCTTTATTGACCACAATGATACAAAAGGTGGACTCAATGTTAATGCATTCTCTACCAATCAGCCTTTAGGAAAAACAAATTAATTAATTAGTTTTAGTCTTAAATTATTTAATTTCAGCTTTTAATTTAATTCTTTTCCTAATGTCTAGTTTCAATTACTTTATTATTGTTATTTAATTTATTCTTTATTATTGTTGTTTAAGTTTTTATGAAAAATTAAATTGATTAGGTTATGAAAAATAGTAGTAGTTAGTAGGTATAGGTACCTATATTTTGAATTTTATACTTTTTTATTATTATTTTTAAACATGTTCTTTGATTTCTAACCTTCGAATAGAACAAAGGGTGTAAAAATAGAGAAATTAAGCGATAAAAAGTTTACGACCCGAAGTGACTGCGATCGCCACTAACGTTTATGAGAATTTAAAGTCCCATATTAAGTTGCCGGGACAACTGGGACAGTGGAGTGGTTTTATTTATTTTTAGTTAGCTATTATTAATGTTAGGATTGGTTTACATTTTATTCTGATTTGGTACCAAAATATAAGGAAAAGTACTACTAAACTGTAACCTTAAATTTTTGGGACAAGGACTTTTAGGAGATTCTTATCATTAACTAATAATAAGAAAACTTTGAAGGGAAAAACCTTTTTTAACGGTAGTTCTTTTATCTTAGCGCGTTCCCGGTTGCATCCTCAGCTGTGCTGCTTTGGAACCCGAGGTGCGCTTTCCCGCATTTTCTTCTCCAAATATAATTTGCATGTCAATGGTCACCGACGACCTTGCGAAGTGAAAAAGAAATATCCGAAACAGTTTAAACGATTTGGCTATAGTTTTACGACCGGCCGCCTGCATCACGTCAACCTCAGGCCGATTTACATCAGACGAGCGAATGCTTATTCTATCCCCACTCTATTAAAATCTTCTAATATAAACAGACCTAGAGCATTATTTCGTTGTTCTATTGTAAACGGCACTAGAGCTTGCGAACAGTTGCTTAGAGCGTTCTTGCGTGTTCGGACATGCTCGCTCCCCGGAGCGGTCTCTTCAAAGCGTTCTAGTGTTCTTGTGATTTGAAAACACACTTATAGGTTTAATTATGGATTGGTCTCAAGAAAAATGTCTATTAATGGTAGAAGCCTACCAAAAGTTCAGATGTCTGTGGAAAATTTTGGAATTGACTATTGTTCTTGCATATCCGTCATTGTTTCACCTACATTATCCAGTATCCTTCGTTGCATTAAGTTGGTCACCCATCAACGTCTCTTCCTTCTTTTCTTTTTGAGTGTTTGGGACTAAATAATAAATATTATAATATTGCTGTCAGAGTCAGACATAACGAAGCACTACCAAACACAGAATTGACAGAAATAAGCAATGAGCATTTGTTCGTCTGATTTAAACATCTGTGCATTCTAGTTCTGGTTCTTGGTTATCATTCTTGCTCGTTGATATTTTGGTGTAAATACGTTTGGTTTAAATCCAAGCATTTGTGCTTGAAAAGTTTTATACCAGCCGCCGCCCGATGTCAACACTTTTTGGGAATTAAATTTTAGCACGCGATTTTTGTGCTTACTCCTTTAGTCGCCTCTTACGATTTTCACAGGAAGAGATGGAGTGGTCCTATTCTAGGCCGAGAGCCACATAACTAAGCACATAACGTTATCAAACAAACAAATAAACTACAAACTGGGCAAGTTAAATAAAAGCTTGTAAAATACACTAAATAACAAATCAGATTTGTGAAACCACACTAGGATTTGGCAGACATAGTTTTGATTCTTTTTCATTAATTTTTCTACAATCTGATAGAACAGTCTAACAGAAGTTATTTAAGGAAAATCGATAACTAATTAAAAGACTAAACAGAAAATATTTTTGGTTGGAAAAGATTTGGTTCCAGTTTACTTATACCATAACTTTACATACTAGACAGCACCTCACTATTCCACGTTATCGACAAATAGTCATCTAATACAAAACTCGATATCATTATTAATCATTAATAAATTTATATCGACTTTATAATCTGGTAATCTGGGGACGGGACTTGGTCCTTACATTTCTGTCGCTATAAAAACCTAGTAAAATATGGCGTGTCGATATTTTTAACCGAGTCGGCTAATGAGAGAAATGTTTGATATTGAAATAGTATTACGTGTAATATCGATGGGCGGTGTTTTTTGTCAACTTAAAAGTAAGTTAGTATTAAGTACGAGTTTTCTTTAACATAAAATTCATAGGAATAGATAAATCGGAAAGTGGAGTCTTACAGCAATACGCCATACTGTACCATGATGATAGAAATAGGTGTTTGATTTTAAAACGCACTAAAATCTGAATGCACTACAATTCGTGTTTTGGTGTAATTACACCTTTCCAATTTTTTGTGCCCCGAGCCGCGAGTTGTCTCATGAAATGCAATTTTCATTAACTTTCGATGAAAAACATATACCTACCCGACTTATCGTATTCCATTTGCAGCCTGCGTTCTTACTACCATGCCGCATGGACAAGACGACTATTTTTTCATTTGATTTTAGCTTTAATATATTGTTTAGTTAAGTTTTTATTTAACGCGTGTTATTTCTTATATATAAAACTACCATACTACCAAGTAGATTCGGTAAATTTCGCTTTTTTTGTTAACTAATTATATTGTAAGATAAGTTGCAATAAAAGCTATCACTTCTGTGAGCTAGTGTCTTATGTTGGAAACTGTAAATTATATTAAACAAAATAATCTCAGATAAATGACTGTTCCAAGCATCGTAAAACATGCGTTTAAAGCGATTAAGCTCAGCATTCCATGTTTGTAACGGCAAATTAAATGCATTACATATTGACTCTAGGAAGTGAAGTACACGGCTACAACAAAGACTGGCAAAACTCAACAAGTAATCTAAATGTTAATTTTATTTATAAGTTATGACTGCAAATATAAATTATACTACGTACGGAACAAACAAGCCTTAATAATCACCACATTTGAAAAGGATTTGCTTCACAATAAAACAATTTTCTACCCATTAACGTCACAAATACTTTATTAATATGTCAATAAATTAAAACATTAGACAAAAAAATGGATTCCACACCACAAAAATCGAGCTATAAATATGGGGTAATATTAAAACATAAAATGGGGTAAACAATCGTAAATAAACATCAGATCTAAAACACACAATGCGGTCGTTAATTCAAATATAAATTATGTCTATTTTGTGAGCCGTTTTACACTTTTTTCTTCGGTTATCGTAAGTTTTTTTGACTTTTTTTGTGGCAACATTGGCGGTGCCCGTGGCGCGGCGAAACCCTTTAGTCCGAATTTAAAATTCAAACTTTTTGTCGTTGACCGCTCAGGGTTGACACTGGCTTCTTAAAAATTTGAAACAAAACATTCGAAACACAAATGTTTCGAATATTATTTAAAATGGATGAATTATTCAAGCAAAGGCTTTGCAAATCTTCCTATTGACCGTATCTATGCCAATATTAGTAATTTTTTTTAAATTTAATAAGAAAGAAACCATGATATTCAAATTTATTCAACCCTTGGCTCGTTTGCTTCGGCGTTGCTATCTCTATAGCATAGGTATTAATCCTTTTCTTGTTTTTATCTCCAAACGCTTTATTTCTCTAAAACTAGCGCTATTGTCCTTTCTGGTACGAGTAGGTAGCTAATGTTGTTCCTTTCAACATAATGACCTAAAGTGGCCATTTTTCAAATGTCACTAGTTATACGTGATCTACTTTATACGGGCAAGTGCGAGTTGGACTCGTACATGAAACTTTAAATTTAGAGTTTTTAGGCACTTCCACTTCCAATTAAACATAGGACAGACTTGATTGCATAATATTTATGTATGGTTATGTATTTGTATATTTATTTTTGTATATATTTTAATGTAGGTATATATTTTATGAAGTAATATATATGTATGTAAGTAATTGTGTATATGTAATAATAATAATAGTATGTTTATAGTATGTGTTGTGATTATTATCTTTTAAATTTAGTTTAGTTTAAGTTTTCTTTATATCTTCACACCCACATAAAACTCTCCAATCGACCCAAAGGTTTGACTGTTAGAGAATGCTTTTAGCATTAAGTCCGCCTGTTGTACTTTAAACATGTATATGTGTGTACAATAAAGTATAAATAAATAAATAAATGAAGGGTTCCGTACCACCGTACAATGTTTTAAAACGCTGAAGAAACATTATATTATTAACTTTATCTTATTTTTAGTATTTGTTGTTATAGTGGTCATAGTAATACATAATCGGTGAAAATTTCAGGCAGTGTTTCCAGATAAAATTTTTGAAAATCCGTAGGCCCACGCTCAAAAATCCGTAGAAGTCTGTAGATTGCCTCTACAAAAATCCGTCGTTCAACGGACATTTTTTAAACGTTAATAAACTTGACTATTTATAGATAAACTGACCTTAAACTTAATTCCTTACCGGTAAAGAAATTGTTAACTGAAAAAATCTGCGGAAAAATCTCCAAGACAAAGGAAAAACAATAAAAATTTAATTTTTATTTTTATTGATTATATAATTCTAGAGATGTACCGACTAGACTAGTGGCCGACTAGTTATATTTATCGGTGATTAGTCGGTAAAAACCACCGACTAGTCGGTCATATATATATTTTAAATAACTTACTATATACCTAAGCAAGGATAGAAAGAAGGGAGGTAATAGTAGACTACTCTCGTGTTCATAAAAATAAACCAACCAACGTTTACTAAACCAACTTTATTGAAAAATGTTGCATACATCTTTAGAGTACTATACTTGTAAATAACTAAAAATAACTGAAAGGAATTTTGTCATATATTTTGAATTTTATCATTTAAATAAAGTATAACTATTTAATATGATCTTTTTACTACCATTTGGGTATGGAGCTATTGGTTTACTGGCAACCCCAAAAAAAGTAGAAAAAAAAGAAAAGAAAGAAATCCGTAGGTTTGGCGTCTAAAATCCGTATGTCCGTATACAAGACCTAAAATCCGTAGATCTACGGACAAATCCATAGGTCTTGCAACGCTGATTTCAGGTGTCTAGCTATTACGGTTCAAGAGATAGAGCCCTGTGACAGACGGACAGACGGACAGACAGATAGACGGACAGACAGCGGAGTCTCAGTAATAGGGTACTGTAACCCTAAAAAGAAAGAAATACAATTTAAATTAAAATAAAACTACAAACTAATCTTTAAAATAAAACCTACTAACTAAATGATTAATTTAGAATCTAAAAGATTTTATCCGTGCAGCGTGGTGCCAAGAACGCTGGCTGCGTTTCCTACTAGGTAATAGTTTAAGTATAGGCGTAACATTAATGGCTTTTATTTTCTAGAAGCCATGTTTAAGAGACGCGTTGCTTTTTTAATGATGAATATAATATTGGGTTACAATAAGTAGCCTCATTCTACATAAGATGTTTTAAAAAATCTAAAAGGGGGAAAAGAGGGGAAGTTGGCTGCCTTATATATGGAAGGATTTCACTGAAATGGCTTTGCTAAGCCAGGGGAAAGGGGAAGGTGTCGGTTATTTCATGGTTATTAAGAGTTTGCGAGGTCTACAGACCGGTTATTTCATGGTTATTAAGAGCTCGCGAGGTCTACAGACCGGTTATTTCATGGTTATTAAGAGCTCGCGAGGTCTGCAGACCGGTTATTCATGGTTATTAAGAGCTCACGAGGTCTACAGACCACGTAAGTATTTGGTAATATTCAAGGTGGAAATCTTGGGAGATTGAGAGAAAGGCATAACGCTAAAGTTATAGAAAATGTACATATTGCTGTCAATAAGTACATTTTCTATAGATACTGGTTTCAAAAGATTTCAATATTTAAGTATTATAAGGCAACTTAGTTAACTTTCTAAACCACTAGCAACTCTCCTGAAGCACCAAGATAAAACTAGTTCTCAGAATTATTTACGCTGTTCCAAAACTAATCAATTTGAACAGTATTTAGATACATTGGTTACGGGAATACTAGTTGACGATCGTTTTTAGCAAAGATTAAATAAAGAAATATATAGGGACACATCACTCTGATTAATCTAGCGCCAAA
This sequence comes from Acrobasis repandana, assembly GCA_963576875.1. Lineage (NCBI taxonomy): Eukaryota > Metazoa > Arthropoda > Insecta > Lepidoptera > Pyralidae > Acrobasis > Acrobasis repandana. Next base: position 3,649,412 of record OY756234.1, on the reverse strand, counting down.
GTAAGTTTTAAACTTGTGTTATGGGATAAACACACAAGACTCAGGAAAATTTTAAAAAGGCAATTTTACAACTTGCCCTGGCTGAGGATCGAAGTCAGAACCTCGGGGGGGGGGGGGGGGGGGGGGCGCACCGGCTCTCTCATTCACCGAACGAAGCATAGACTGAAATACACACTTTTGTATAGAAATGTCGATTTTTTTTGTTTTTTGGCTGTTATTTTAATTTCATTATACTATAATGATCTAGTATAGACTGTGGTTCGAATTATTACGGGTATGTCCCTTCCACGTTGTATATTTTTCCATCATGATTTAGTATTTGTGAATTTACACCAAAGGGGATGTTGCACGACTGCCTGGATCATGAACACTTCCCCAAAAATCAGAAAAAATATTAAAAACCGATTAAGATCGTCATATATTTGTTTTTTCGTGATCTTAATAGTGTACAAAATACATTTAAAATCGCTTATTATCGTATAATGGCGATACTGACATGGCGCCTATAGGTACGAAACCTGATTAAAACGTCACTCGCAGTTACTGTCAATGTCAGGTCAGTTAACATAATGGGTGTCGGCTATTTTGGCGGAACTTACCTAACTTTAAATTACGATATTTTGATCCAAGTGTGCCATAGAAAGGCTATGAATTTATCGGATTTACTTATCAGGCATTACTGCATGACGCATTGAAATCGGCCGACACTCCACAATGCCTGAAGACCCGCCTATACAACTAGTGTGTCCTGCCCATTATGACGTACGGTGCTGAGACATGGACGCTCACGAAGGAGGCTGTGCACAAACTGAGAGTCACACAGAGAGACATGGAGCGCGCTATGCTTGGCATCAGGTTGCTGGATCGCGTTCCTAACACCGTAATCCGACAACGTACTAAAGTACAAGACGTTGGTATAACGGTCATGAACTTAAAGTGGAACTGGGCAGGACACCTGGCCCGACGGAGTGATGGCAGGTGGAGCAAGGCTCTGACCGAATGGTGGCTCATAACGGGTGAGAGAAGCGTCGGGCGTCCGCCTATGCGATGGGTTGACGATATAATCAGAGTCGCGGGTCGTACCTGGATGAGAGCAGCACAGGACCGAGATGGGTGGCGTCGAAGAAGAGTGGCCTATGCTCAGCAGTGGGCGGAAGAAGGGCTGGGATGATGATGCCTTATCAGGCATTGATACCGACCGAAAAATGCAAATTTTAGGTAGGTGTTCAGTGACCTACCCTGCTCCCCATACATTTGTGCAACAACTCCTTTTACCACATTACTCCAAATTTTATTGCGCTGAGGCACAATAACCTCTTCATAAATAGGTTACCAGCTTTATACATTATGTGGACATCACGTGAATACCGATTGATAAACTCCGTAAACAGATTGGCTTCCCATGGCACTTATCTCTTGCGCAAGTAGCTTACAGCAAGTTGGAATACAGCTTACAAGCGTAATCCAGCGTTACGTTACGTTATAAACGTGATGCCGCCTCTGTAGGTTTAATTGCGACTTCCGGAAATTAAATCGTACAGTATTTAAATAACTGTATAAAATAAAATTAAAGCAGAGTGTTGATATTTCGGATTTACTGTTAGATTAATTAAGCATATAATGTTTAAGACGATACACGGAGTCCAGTGCTGCCCCCATTTGAAATAAATTATTTGTAAGGAAACGGAGATATCATTTAAAATTTTAAGCTAACAAAACCTAGATACCCTTCAAACTTATTTATGAACCACTGTTTACAGTTTAAAGTGAGAACGTTAAGCTTTAGTTTGCATTTTTGCGAAAAACGGCCACTTTGGGCGGCACTGGATTCCGTGTATCGTCTTAAATTTTAATAGTCGCCGTGTGGTTCCCGGCAAAGTAGAATAGGACCACTCCATCTCTTCTTGTGGATGTCGTAAGAGACGACTAAAGGACTTAGCAAAAACATCTCGTGCTACAATAGTATTCCCAAGGAGGGTTAACGTCGGGCGGCGGCCGGTTGTAAAACTTTTCGCACAAATACATTCTTAAAGTAGGTTGACGTTATGCAGGCGGCCGTCGTAAAACTATAGCCAAATCATTTAAACTGTTCCGGCTATTTCTTCTCCATTTTGCAAGGTCTTTGGCATCCTCGGGTGATCATTGACATGCATGTTATATTTGGAGAAGAAAAAGCAGGAAAGCGCGCCCCGGGCTCCGAAGCAGCACAGTTGAAGATGCAACCGAGAACGCACTTAGACGAAGAAGAAGATTTAATTTTCAATAGGTACATACTGGACTTAAAGCATTCAAACATACAGGTAATTTTTTTCACACCAGTCAGATTTTTGAAGTTTATCATACTACTGGTATTTTTCACAAAAATAATTAGGAACTCGTTCAGCTGTCCGCTCACTTGTAAGCATGGACGATCTAGAGAACTGACAACCTTCATATACATTTTATTTGCTTCATGCTTCGAAGCGTATTTCGACTTTTAGTTTAAATGTTGTAGCTAGATGGAGCTACTAGTTCGAAAGAAGGTAGTTTCGTAGTGGTGCCGCTGAATTTCGGAAAGATGGCAGTACAAGCGTTCATTTTCTACGAACAAACAAGCGCCATCTCTGATTTATCGTGGATACCGTCAGCCTTAGTATTTTAAGCGGGCGAGATACTAGTGACATTTAGAAATAATACAGGATTTGGCTTTCTAGCAGAGTACAATACGTTTTTTTAAATGGGGTTGTCAGTCCTAGCACAGAATGAATACTAATACCAACGTACAGAAGTCTCACTCAGCAAAGAAATTCAAAGAAATATCTACTCAATGTGGCTAGCGATATGGTTTAATTTTGCTCACGTCAGAAATCAGCACCTTTTCGTTTAGATGTCTAGGTATCGATTGCAAGTCAATTTCATTCTTATTACTATGGACATACGATTCGTATAACTGAATTTACCACTTCGAGGGGCCGCTGTGCGCATAGTAATAATGTAGGTACATTTTCGATACCTAAACGGGGAGTGACACAGGCCTGGTCCTAGTAAGTTTTTGATTGTCCATGCTTTTAAGTATGAATTTTTTCCATCGCGTTTCGCTAATTTTTTTATGGGAATTTGTTCTGGCGGGTATTTTAAAAAGCCTGTATCATCTTTTACTTATCAACTTTTGAATTCCTTTGCAGGTTGAAGGACGGATTACAAGATTATCCTGTCAATCGGAGTACCTACTGGAAGGATGGGATACTGGTAATGAATACTTAAAGAAGTCGGAAGTTGTCGTCAGTCGCCTAAGTAATCCGACTGGCTACATCGAACAGGCTCCCACAGGCACCGTTAGAAGATACTTAAAGATGGAGGCACAGCAATAACTAGTGCGATCTTAGTGATTGCATTACTAAACTAAGTAGTGGAAGGTAATTGTGATATTTTTTTAGTAAATCATAATTCGTGACGGAAAGTTATCTTTAAAAAATGTATATCTAAAAAAAAAATACATAAACAAAAATGAACTTAAAATACAAACATTACTTTGCATCGCTGACACATCTAGAATAAACATCTTTCATCCGTGTGTTGCCGGGTGGGATCGTAGTGCACAGTCAATGACGAGCGACGACGTCACTCTAATTCTACCCCACCTTATATTTATATTTTTGTCAAAGCTATTGGTTTTTATTGTTTATAAAAGCACGCTCATTGTATTACCTATGTAAATATTATGTTTTCTCAGTAAGTGAATTATTTCATGTAATTCTTATGAGGAATAAAGTTAGTCTAACCCTATTTTATACAATTATTTGTATAATTATTTTATATATATTTTTATTACATGACAAAGACAAATGTTTATTAAGAAAAAAAGAAATAAATACAATTGTGATTAAACTACAACACCTACAACACAACTAAACCCAAAAATAAAACATAATCTAAACTATTGATTTAAAAATCTAAAAAGATTATGACCGTGCGGCATGGTGCCAAGAACGCTGGCTGCGTTACCTCTCTGGATAGCTATGCTAATTCTTTTAGAAAAGAAGTAGCCAGCTTATTTTATATAAGACCATCTTTTCCGGGATTCAAAACAATGACTTGCTTACATGGTCAAAGATAATATAATTACTAACGTAACAGAATATCCAATGTAATTATAGCTATATTTTTTTAATACATCATTTACATGGCGTTTTTACTTATTTTATTTATTTAACTTTATTACAAAAATTGAAAACGGTCAACCGAAAGATGATGCAGAGGAAAGTGAGACCAAAGTTAGAGCAAAATTATTTTTTTATACTTAAGTGTGCCAAAAGTGGCCGTTTTTCGCAAAAATGCAAACTAAAGCTTAACGTTCTCACTTAAAAACTGTAAACAGTGGTTCATAAAATAGTTTGAAGGGTTATCTAGGTTTTACTAGCTCAAAATTTTAAATGATATCTCCGTTTCCTCACAAATAATTTATTTCAAATGGGGGCAGCACTGGACACCGTTTATCGTCTTAACGTGCCCTCCAAAAGTTTGTATGACGTTGGCACTCACTGTGATGGTTTACCTGTTTCATATACCACCTAGTTAAGGTGAAGATATAGGCAAATGACCTTGGAGTGGTGCCCTCATTTGAAATAAATTGTCAACTCGTACATATGGAGATAATTTCCATATTGCTCTTCGTCATGCACTAGATAGCCCTTTAAATTATTTTATGAACCACCGTTGAAAGTATTTACATTAGTAGATCACCAATAATAGTTTCAACGGCAGTTCATAAAATAATTTAAAGGGCTATCTAGTGCATGACGAAGAGCAATATGGAAATTATCACCATATTTACGAGTTGACAATTTATTTCACACTTCAAGGCAATTTGCCTATAACTTCACCTTAAAGGGTACATGTAGAAGAAATTATTTTAAATACGAATATTTCATAAATTTGAGATTGAATTCCGTTAGTTCCCGGTGTGCCCCAAACACAGCAGAATCGGTAGCTGATATTTTGACAGGAAGCATCTCCCGATTACGATGATCGATGGTACTCGTTACAGCATCGCCTTGCCGGCTACCAGTTTACTACAATTTAAATACTTTTATGCGACGGCTCAGAAACGTTAGTGAAATAGAACTAACTTTTTAAGGGTGACCTGACTAGTGTAGTGAATCGCCCCTTCTGCGATCATATATACTTACATTATCTCGTCTTTATCCCTAATGGGGTAGACAATGCATTTTGGGTCTTGACTCTTGCAGCTCTAAGCTGATAGAGCCCAGGGCCGCAAAAACAAAATACCACTTTTAGCGTGATGGTGGGCGAGAAGGTGGAAAAAGGAATCAAAATAGTGATAGACCTGTCCTTTTATATGGCAGTGAAGCGTGGCCATTGCTTGAGCGACACAAGCAGGAACTGCGTGTCACGCAGATGCAAATGTTGCACTGGATATGCGGAGTATCACGGAGAGATCGCGTGAGAAACACCCGCATCCGCGGCAGCCTTCATGTCCGTGACATAGCAGACAAACTGCAAGAAAGTCGCCTACGCTGGTATGGTCATGTCTTGCGGAAACAGGCAACTTACGTAGGAAACAAATGTACAGCCATGCCGCCTCCGACGGCGCCCGGCAGACATGGTAGACCCACGAAATGCTGGCTTGACGTCGTCAGGGATGATATGCGTGCCAATGGTCTTTCAATAAAGGATGCTCAAGACCGTGCGAAGTGGAGAAGGAAAAGCCGGAAAGCGGACCCCGGGCTTCACAGCATTACAGCTGTGGGTGCAACTGGGAACACGCTGAGATGACAGAGAGAGCGAGAGAGAAGTACATCTACTATTTATAAACAAATTTGAATTTAGAAAAAAAGAACAGATGTAATATGTAACGTCTTCGAGCATAAAAATTATAAAACGCGACACGCTCTCATATAAGATGTTTGGCATTTTAAAGAAACGGGCCATTCCATTTTATTTCTGTTGTTTTAGTCATTGTATTATTACTAGATATATTTTTAAATTTTCAAAATTTAATGACACAGGATTTGAATATTGAATGAAAAATGAAGAAATCTTTTGACTAAGTAATTTCAATCTCAACGCGAGGGACAATGCTGTCTGCATAACTGGCATACCGAGAATAACCAAGAAGGGTGCAAAGGGTGAGGGCAACGCCTTTTGGGGTTAAAATGGAAAGCTCTTTGCGAAATACCCGATTTTGGAATTTGATTTATTGAGATTTCGTTTATATTGAAATTGTTGTGTTTGAAGAAAACAATACACATGATTTATCTGTTCAATGATGTTTTCTTTTAATACGAATAAAGGCAAATATGCATACAGCCCACCTGATACCGTATCCCATGGACACCAGGACAATTACACGCGCGTTGCCAACCTAGGATAGGATTCTTTCAGAGAGAGGAACCTCGTTTAAGGGCTATGACCCTAATATTACATAGAGCGATCTTAAAGATTATCAATAGTAACGAAATACTCACTTTGAAATAAAAACACAGCAAAGTTCAGGACTAACTATGTACATTACATGTTTCGAAAACACGATTGCTTAAAATTTTCTCGATAGAACAACATTGCAAAGTTGCTATACTAAAACAGAAAGTATTCAAGAAATACAATAGATTTGCACTTGTAACGTAGGATTATAATTGTATTAAACATAAGGCAGTCATCATATGTCTTACTTTTTAAATAATTATTAAATATTTTTTTTTAACCAAAAAATCTCAAAACCAAAGTCAGCCTCATTGACCCGCCGCGATTCCATACGCCCCGGCTCGCTGTCTCACTTCGGCTAGAGTAAATTTGTATGCGTGGAAGCGGGAACAAAGTTTAGATTATTAACATCAGGTGCCCTCTTAAATAGGTATTTATATCTAAGTGTAAGCATTACAGTTACAATCAATTACAGATAAGTGCAAGCACTTACAAATAAAAAGCGAATGCATCCAAACAATTCACCCCTATCTAAGGCCACACAGTCACCTATGACAAATCGATTCTACTAGCGCGAGTTAATGAATCGAGCACTCGCTGATTAATGATGTCACTACATCCTTATCGCCCGGTTGTTAGTGTAGCGCCTCCCTAATGGGATCACCCTGGATAGTAATACTCTACCAACTAAAGAAAACCTTTTTCTAGTAATAAACACTTTTAAAAAAGAGGTCTTATTAAGTTGGATGGTAGTAAGTGTATTCCCGCCATTGCGATTAGCGGGTGTCGTGCTCGATTTCCGAATTGCGTTCCATTTTTCAAATGTATTTTGTCTTTTAATTGATGGCTAGTTTGGTGTTTTATTTCGGAGATACAAAGAGGTCACATAGTTTTTGTGTTTGTTCATTATTATAAGTACAGGGTGTTTAATGTAACACACTGTATTTTTTTCTTATTTAATGAACCTAAGAGAACACAAGTTAGTAAAAACTCTTTTGCTACTGTAGCAATTAAGAGTGCTTTAACACCTTTATATTTAAAGTATATGTATTACAAAACCATTTTTTTTATTCCACTTGATAGTCGTTAAACACAATCACATTACCGCGACTTCGGAAACAAACAAAGTCATTTGTAAGGCGTGCACAACTGTCGGTCGACACGCAGGCGAAGGGCGCAGAAGATAAATGATTTGCTAAACGTAGCCAATGCATTGAGATGTCATGTTTACGATACAATTGGGAAGTATCATTTGTTTTCTACTTTCAAAGAAGTTTACAAGAAAAAGATTGCATGTAAAAAGAATAATTTCTTCTAAATGTTATAAATTCTTTTACAATAGTATCTTCACCTACTTGAGTTAGAGGGCGCCTGATGTGTATAGTCTAAGTTTTGCTCCCGCTTCCACGCACACAAATTTACTCTAGCCGAAGCAGCGAGACCATGCGGGGTGGAAAGACCATGTCAATGAGGCTGGTTTTGGTTTTGAGGTTTTTTTTCGTTTTACAAAGAATATTTAAGAGTTATTTAAAAAATAAGACATATTATGACTGCCTTATGTTTAATACAATTATAATCCAAAGTTACAAAGGCTAATTTATTGTATTTCTCGAATACTTTCCGTTTTAGTATAATTCTGAGGTGATTTAGAGGCAACTTCGCAATTTTTTTCTAAAGAGAAAATTTTAAGCAATCGTGTTTTCGAAACATATTATGTAAAGAGTTAGTTCTAAACTTTGCTGTGTTTTTATTTCAAAGTGGTCGTTAATATTGTAATATTTAAGATCGAACTTTAGGGTAGTACGGGCTCTTAAGTAATACCAAAGTAGACAGTAAGATATGTAATACCAGGCCTGTGTCACTCCCCGTTTAGGTATCGAAAATGTACCTATTACTATGCGCGCAGGCGGCCCCTCCGGGTGGTAAATTCAGTTATACGAATCGTTTGTCCAGAGTCATAAGGATGAAATTAGCTTGCAATGGATGTCTAGGTATCTATACAAAAAGGTGCTGAGTTCTGACGTGAGCTAAATTAAACCGTGTCACTAACAACATTGAGTAGATATTTCTTTGAATTTCTTTGCTGAGTGAGACTTCTGTACGGAGTATTATCTATTCTGTGGTAATACTCTTACTGTCTTCTGTGGTAAAACTTGGAAGTGGTGGTGGCCAAGCGGTTAAGACACTGGCTGTGCGTCTATAAGGCACGAGTTCGATCCTCACTAGGCGCGACTTGTACCTCTAAGTTTGTACTCAAGTACTCGATATTTTGGAAACGAAGAATGATATTAAAAATTTGAGAAAAAATCCTCTGGACAATTTAGTCACCTACAATTTGAGCCTTAAACAAAGACGATTGGGTTAAGGGTTTGCCCTGTAGCCTAACCTTTTTAAAAAGAGTCAAAAAGTCAGAATGTCATTTTTTCGAATTTCGTGGATTCATTTCCAATGTGCTCGATAGTCGTGTGAGACACGAAATCTGTGAATTTTCAACTCACTGCTCGCGTTTCGACGCATTGCATCGTATTTTGAAACTGTCGCTGCGTCGTCGTGTCAACGATAAGTAGGTAATATTGTTTAATGCAGAAAATATCATAAATCTGTCAATGGTTTTCTAAAAATTTCAACATAAATAAACGAAGCAGCGTGAAATGGATCGGATTCTCCATGGGATGTTTCTTTGACATTTGTACACTACAAATGTCAAAATTACACGTGGTCAAGACCACTCGTGCAAATCCTTCGCATAAGATCAATTCAAAATTGCGCCCGTTTGGAAACACTTGCGCAAATCATTCGTTATGTGACTCAAAAACTTCAAAAATAGCACTCTTGATCTCAACACTCAACTCAATAAATTTATTCACGCCTCCCGTTTGGTCTCGGTTGTCATACACGTAATTGTATGATACAATACACATTGTGAACAATGTGGTATTTTATACCGCCGCGTGTTGGGAGCGTCGGGCGTTGTCGGGATGCCACAACTAATATTTGTGAAGCAAACACTCGAGTTGGAGATTCTTTAGTCATCCTTACCTCATTTCTCATTGTTGTCACCACTTATCACTAATAAATGCTCGAAAGTCGATGCCTACAAACGGCTTTTTTTATTGACGTGACAACGTCTTAAATTAGGTTGCGGCTGGGAGTCACTTATGAAAAAGTGTAACGCTCGGTAACGTTACGATGAGTCACCGAACGAGAGAGAGGCCCGCCGAATGCCTTGCGTCTCTCTCCCACTCAACTATGATCGGTCTGCCGCCGTTGTCACGTAAAATCTTCGCCCGTAAAACCGACTTTACAGGCAACCATTTTTTTTTTTGCTACTAAAGCTTTTAATTCTTATAAATCACATTTTAATTACGCAAAACAAGGTCCCTTTTGACCAATGTAATGGTACTGTATGTAATTCTACTCCAGACAAAACATAGTTTCGTTTATTCGTTGTGATTTTTTTTCTGAGGGACTCGCACATTCTGTCAAACGAATATTTATACTCTGTCACACAATTTAGAGCTGAGATTAAGAGCCTGTACTACCATAAAGTTCTTAGAGCGATCTTAAATATTATCAATATTAACGAAATACTCACTTTGAAATAAAAACACAGCAAAGTTCCGGACTAACTCTAAACATAATAAGTTTCGAAAACACGATTGCTGAAAATTTTTTCAATAGAAAAACATTGCGAAGTTGCCTCCAAATAACCTCAGAATTATACTAAAACAGAAAGTATTTAAGAAATAAAATAAATTAGCACTTGTAACTTTGGATTATAATTGTATTAAACATAAGGCAGTCATCATATGTCTTACTTTTTAAATAACTCTTAAATATTCTTAGTAAAATGAAAAATACCTCAAAACCAGAACCAGCCTCATTGACTCATCGCGATTCCCGACGCCCCGCATTGCTCGCTATCTCGCTTCGGCTATAGTAAATTTGTGTATGTGGAAGCGGGAGCAAAATTTAGATTATTGACATCAGACGCCCTCTTAATATTAGTATTAACATACAGAATCTAAACTTGAAGAGTCCCCTGAAAAATGGCGTCCCCGCACCTCTCCCCCGTTCGCGGCGGCGTTGGGTGGCTTTGAACACTGAAACTGACACATAGACGTGCGCATGGGTGTCCACGAATGTATAGTTTCGTTTGTAGTAGTAGTAGACATAAATGTTACTCCGCTTGTATGAAGCGCCATATCTGTGACTCTGTATATGTATCATGTAAGTAGTTACATAAAGTTACGTAAACCCCAACTTTACGTACTTTAAATTCGGGAAGGGCGGGGAATTAAGGAGCGTTCTAAATTCGAATTCGCTGTACAATAATTCGACAGTTAACCGTGTTTTTAACTGTCACACAGCTTACCCACATAAACAGGTGCCTCAAGGTGTCAGAATGTGTCAAAGCGACAATGCCACCTCATGCCACCCACGGCACATTCAAATGGATCACCGTCAAACCTGTCAATTAACAATAGAGTCAATAGCCCTTTTGATGGCTCTACTAATAAAGAGCCCGGCTTGTTTGAAAGGCTTCTAGACCATTTTTTGTGTTGTACTTCGTAGCACGACCTGGAAAGCATTTATTACAACTTTAGGTGGTAATTAAATCCTTTCAAGTTGTACTATTTTATGATGTAGGTTACACGCTTGAATATCAAATAACAATAACTGTGAAGTCAACCTTATCCCACTACTTATAAAGTTTTTTTCTCTTTGACTAAACTAAGCAAAATAAGAGCTCACGTAGAGCGTTCTCATTTGGCAAGCCGTTTTTTTTTCGGCGACCCGATTTCTAGTTATATTGTTGATCGAAGCTTGCAATTATCAGGTCTTTCCAAGCGTAGGTGTTTGGGCATCTGGGACAAGTAAGTACGTGCTCCGTAGTATGTGGAGAGAAACCACACTGGAAAAAGTGTTCTTTAAACAGGGTTACTTTTAAAACTCTGGCAACAATTTTGGAGCAAGTTCAGTCCATGATAGAAGATGATTTTTTATAGAAGGACAGTCCTATAAAAAAAAATATCGAAAAACGAATAAAAAAATTCGACTTCCCATACAAATCAGCGCTCAGCCAAATGGATTTTGTATGGCAGGACGAATTTTATTTATAGATTTTCGATAACTGTTTTTTTTGGAAAGTAGTTCAGTATCACGGACTGAACTTGCTCCAAAAATTTTGCCGGTTTAAAAAGTAACCCTGTATACTGGCTCCATACAAATCTAACTATCACAGTAATTTTATCATGTCAAAATATCATTAAATTATCCCGTCATTCATTAAGAAACAAAATGGATGACTCATTGTGTGAACTCACAATAAATAAATAGATCACTCGGATCCATAGATCGATGATCGATCGATATCCTGAGAGAAAGCTGTGCCCTAATCAGAGCATTGTGGTTTTGTGTATGAATGGATGGTTGGATTTATGATGTATTAATAGATTTATTGTTACGTAACGTTCTTGTATGAGGTTTAAATAGTTTCGATTATAATCTTATACAGTCAGTTAGTACAATCTTTTTAGGGAGTATTCCAAGAGTGCCTAAAAAGTTTATTTAACACGTGGTCTGATTTCAGGGTCTATCTCTTTTTAACTAGTTTGTCTATTAAGTATTTTTTTCAAGGGAGGTTGCTTTGTCTATTAAGACCGTACCTAAATTTTCCGGGGTCCAGTGCTGCCCCCATTTAAAATAAATCATTTCAAAGAAAACGGAGACATCATTTAAAATTTTGCTACTACCAAGTCCTAAAATCATAAAATATCATAAAATACTTTGAAGGGTTATCTAGGACTTGGGAGTAGCAAAATTTTAAATGATGTCTCCGTTTCCATTGAAATGATTTATTTTAAATGGGGGCAGCACTGGACCCCGGAAAATTCAGGTACGGCCCGTATTAACCTGAAGTTTTGAAGGAACTATTTTTAAAAGACAAAACAAGTCAAGAAAAACACAAGTGTGGAATTTCGACTATTTTTCATTTACAAGGAATACTTACAACAAACGTAATCTGTGCTAATATTATAATTCTTCAGTAACTATATTAAGGAAGCAAAGTACTAAAATCTATGAAGCAATTAACACTCACTTAAGGATCACTTCTCGAAAGCTTTTTAATCTTTATATCTCCTGGATCATTAGCATAAAGCTTATGGCATAAGCTTACTTTATAAATAAAATATCTGAATATAGACTGTTTGTCGGTTACCAATACGCGTTGCGTCACACTCTTAAACTTAGGTCAAAGTAGGCGAGTTTACTGGCAAGCGAGTAAGAATCTAGCTTACTAAAATATTGATTTTTGTGCAGTGGCCAGAGAATATAATCCTAATCCTAACTAATATTATAAATGCCAAAGTGAGTTTGTATATTTGTTTGTTGTTTGTTACCTCTTCACGCTTTATCTACTGAACCATCTTCTTGAAAATTCGCATACACATAGTAAGGAGTACTGAGAAGGACATAGGGTACCTTTCATCCCGGAAAAAAGTAATTTTCCCGTGGGAATTGGGATACGCGATAAGCCGCGGGCAAAAGCTAGTATATATATACATATGTATGTATTTAGAAACTATCACATCGTATTTTTTTTTCATAACAAATGTTTATGTTTATCTAAAGGAAGCTTTCTAAAGATTTGATTGAGTTAAAAAGGCTACTTAAAAGTACCGTAAACGTAGTTCCCCCATTAGATGGAACTCCTAAGGGGTTTCCCCTTATCCCTCTCCGCTTCCCCTTTTGCTATAGCGCTCATTTGGTGTAGCGTTTATATATGGACGGATTTCACTAAAATAGCTTTTGAAATGAGGAAAGTGTCGGTTATGACCAGGTTATGAGCTCGCGAGGTCTACAGCGTACTACACATTAAAGCCGCCGACCCGCCGACGTATGTCGGTACCTTTTTGGTCGGTGGGCTAGGTTGGCGGCTTCACTCATTGCAAGTCGGAAAACTTTGTCGACGGCATGTCGGCGGCTCGACATCAGGAACTTATTTGGCAGTTAGTGATGCGTCGAAAGAGCAACAATGTCGCCGGGAAAATGAGCGCTAGTGTACGCAAGCCGCCGACAAGCCGCCAACGTGTCGGCGGGCAACACGCGCGGGCGCAGGTTGCCGACATGCTTCTGTTTTTCAGTAAGTAATCTATTTATAATTTTAACTTGCTTATTCACTTACCTATTGTGAATCTTGTCTTACGGTAAAAGTAAAGCAGATGTGTGTTTCATACCGTTCATCACTTTAATTGCCGGCCATCGTTTATTAACGCCTCTTGTTTTGATTTATTAAGTTTGGGTTAAATATTTGTTGTAATTAATTAATTTTGCTTTAGCAGCTTTGTTGATAGTTCAGTAGTGTGTGATAGTTTTAGATAAAACTTTGTGAAAACGTTCAATGGGCGGCGAAGTTTTGCAAACAATGGGTTTGGGGGAGAGTTTAGTAGAATATTCATCAACAGGTCCTTTTTAGTCTCCACTATAGGAGCACGACCCTCTTTGTACCACTAGAGCAACACTTGGCCAGAGCAGTCGGAGGATTTGGCCTAGACTCTTCACGCTGGCCAGACGGGTTGAAGAGGTCTCATTTATGTTTATAAGCTTTGTTTTTTTCTGTTGTCGGCAAGCGGGTCACCTGATGGTTAGTGATCACCGTTGCCCATGGACAACTGTTTAGCTTGTGTTTCCTAAGTCGCCTTCTACGACATCCACGGGAAGACTTGGAGTGGTCTTATTCTACTCTGCCGGTAACCACACGGTAAGTAAACGAGTAGAATATTCATATTATCCATTTACTAAACGAAAGAGAATATAAATTTTAATTTGCTTAGAATGTCTTCATCTAAGCGCGTTCCCGGTTGCATCCTTAGCTGAGCTGCTCTGGCACCTTAAGCCTTACCGCTGAACGCTTTTTCTTCTCCAAATATAATATGCCTGGCAATGGTTACCCAAGGATGCAAAAGATCATGCGAAATCGAGAAAAAATAATGTCTGTAGTTTTACAACCGGCTACCCTGCCTGACATCAACCCTCCTTGGAAATGCAGTTGTACTCACAGCACGATATGGTTGTGCGGTGTTTCGATGTGCGATATGTTTTAGTCGCCTCTTAAAACATCCACTGGAATATATGGAGTGGTCCTATTCGAAGCCTGCAGCCATAATTTGCTAATTAAATATTACCTAAATTGTGCGTGACAATTAAGATCATGTTGAAGGGGCATAAAACTAAAATAAAGGTGCATTTTGAAATCCAGAAGCATCCATAGTAAGTAGAGGCAGATGTAGTCCTCAATCTTTAGAAAGAAGCAAGTGGAGTTAACGGGTCATCATCATCATCATCCAAGCGTATTCCCGGTTGCACTCTCAGCGGTGATGCTTCAGAGCCCGGGGTCCGCTACCTAACCTAGGTGATTTGGCGAAGTAGCCGGTTTTTACACAGAGCAACTGCCGTCTGACCTCCGTAACCCAAAGGGTAGACCAGAATCAATTCTATAATAGGTATAAACAAACGCTAGAAGGCGTTTTGGACCACAGCTTTAAGAGCCTTCCGAAGCGCGGAATAATTTTTCTTTTCAGATAATCAGGTGATTCAAGCCTGCAATATCCTAACCAGACTGGAAACAACTGGAGTCTACGAGTGTGATAATATAATAAACGCGTATACATACATGTGCGTATTGAAACCCGCAAGCATCCATGCAGAGGTAGAGGCAGGTGTACACCCCCTGGATCGTCAGGAGGCCAACTCTGTACGTCGCACGCTGAAGTATCGCTGAAACAAACAGACAAATGTTACATTCAAGTTTGACATTCTCCTTTTACCCGACTTCGCCAGAAGGAGGGTTATGTTATTGAGTGTATGTATATATGTCAAATTATTCTTTCTGCATGCTCCGGAGCCTGAACGGCTTAATGGAATATAGTTTGAACGGTGTCCTGGGTATGTCAAAACTTTAAAAATAAACAAAATGGCGGATTTTATTATCATCAATACATATATCATTTTAAACTTATTAATTGTAACATATTATTAGTAACTTATTCTTACTAACAAAGGAACTTAAAACAAAAAACTATAATTTCAAAATTTTCAAGATGGCGTACGCTGTTAAGCGTATCCAATGAGAATTATTGAAATATTCTGCTCCTGGACAATCCAGGCTAACAAAGGAGGTCTAATATCGTGTCCTATTTATGACGCCTTAATTTCTAAGGAGGTCTGATTCTAGCAGCGTCTGGAATTATGTAAATCGGAGCATCAGTTACAATAATGGTCAGGGTGGCCGCGAGGTCTAAATTGTGAATCCTCCTGATTATGTTTATTTTGTGGTTTGTTTTGTTACTGAATTCTTGTGTAGTTTTGGTGAGAATGTAGAGCGGGCTTTAGGTACATACTATCCCTGCTACCCAAAAGATGAAACATGTCTTGGAATGTAATTACGGATAGGTATAATCACAGATCTGTATATACTACTAGATAAAGAAAGTCCTTCGATTTGTATGAAAACCTGGCGTGCCAATTTTCAATACAATATTTAATAAGAAATTCACTTACAAACGGAAGGAATATTTTTATTACTTCCTCCAACGTTTCTCGACGAGTCTCTTCGGCTTAAAACGGCAGATTTAGGTATTTTACAGTAGAGAGCTCAATGTCCGATCTAATGAATTGACATACACGGTCTAAAAAAGACGATCCTGAATGAAGTCAATTTGACGTCAGATCGACATTCGACACGCAAATTCATACAGAGGCTGTGTCTTGATCCATCTTGATCCATGGTCTGTGGGTATTTTAATCATTCGTTTTCTGTTTTCAATAACTCGTCCTAATTTGGAACTAACAAGATTATAAATGCATTTATGTAGAAATGTAGGTAAGTTATTATCTTGGCGAAATAATTATGCCTGTTCGCCATAAGTATTCGTCTTGTAATTTAGTGTTAATGTAGGCATCTGTAGTTTATCTCGTAATTAGCTTGAAACACGCCTTTTAATCTGCTGGGCTGATAATGCTGATAAACGACTAAGGTAATGTGGGTCGCAGTTTGTATAGGTACTTGTTAGGAGGTCGTCATAAAAAATAAGTAATGTAAGCAAGGCAAGTGCGAATCAGACTCGTACATGAAGGGCTCCGTACCTCTGTAAAATGTTTAAAAACGCTGTAGAAACACGTTTCTTGTTCTTGACGACCCCCTTTAGTTTTTAACATTATCTTACTTTTAGTGTTTGTTGTTATAGCGGTCATAGTAATACATTATCTGTGAAAATTTTAAGAATCGAGCTAATGCCATTATAAAGATCTACCTAGTTAAAAACGCTGAAAAAACACGTTTTTTGTATGACGACCCCCTTTTATTTTTAACTTTTTCTTATTTTTAGTATTTGTTGTTCTAGCGGCCACAATAAAACATAATCGGTGAAAATTTCAAGTGTCTAGCTATTCAAGAGATAGAGACTGACGGACAGACAGACAGACGGACAGACAGCGGAGTCTCAGTAATAGGGTCCCATTTGCACCTTTCGGGTACGGAACTGTGAAAATCGCCATTTACTAGAAGAATCAAAGAATCAAATATTTATTTAGTAATTGGGCCTTCGCAGGCACTTTTACACGTCAATAATTTTGGGATTAAAAAAATAAAAATAAATAAATTCTTTATTTCTCCTTACAACATACACCTTATACATATTTTTAATACAAATGTAAGTTTCTAACTTAACATAACAAATAGTAATATGTGTGTGAGGAGCTGGTGTCTGCAGTATGATAACCTGTATTACAGATTCCCAGATTCCCCCAACCAACGGATCAAAATCAGCATACCATTTAAAGACAATGAATAATAATAGGTCATTTAAAAAATACATTAAAATAAGTTTGTTTTCTTACTATTTTGTGTTCTATTAATGATTCCAAGATTTTAATGTAGCTACAAGGTTTAAAATCAGCCTGTATAACGATATAAGCAATATAAAGCTGGAATCAACAGCATGATGTTACGAGTAAGCAACGTAAACAAAGTTGCGGGCACAATTAAGCAATTAAATAAAGGGCATCTTAAAGCTGCATTAAATCGATTAAACAACAAAGCAGGAACCAAAACCAATCGCATTCCGATCGCTATGAAGCTATAAAGAGCGTCTATCGCCCAGCATAGCACGTTTTGGCAATCAGATGGAAGATACGCACGAATTTATTCAATTCCGTAGGTCGTTAACTGGGAAATTGTAGAGGTATGAGAAAGTTGTAGGTTTACCGGTCTCATTCAAGTTCATAATGGTTGATTAGACAACATTACGCCACGTAGGATTATTCCCAAAGTACTCAAAAAAGATTTTACCAACTACTCTATGGATAAAATATTTTCTGCCACGGGGATCGTAGAAGCGACTAACCATCATCATCATTATCCGAGCGTATTCCCGGTTGCATCGTCAGCGGTTACGCTTCAGAGCCCGGGGTCCGCTACCTAACCTAGGCGATTTGACTAGGTTACTGGTTTTTACACAGAGCGACTGCCGTCTGACCTCCGCAACCCAAAGAGTAGACCAGAACCAGTCCTAGGATAGGTACAAACGCTAGATGGCGTTCGGGACCAACGGCTTTACGTGCCTTCCGAAGCACGGAATCATCTTTCTTTTCGGATAATCAGGTGATTCAAGCCTGCAATATCCTCAACAGACTGGAAACAACTTTTCACAAAGTATGCTTCCCAGTGGGATTTGAACCCCTGACCTCCGGTTCACAAGGCAAACGCCTTGACCACTGGACCGCGGAGGCAGTCCGTAGAGGCGACTAAGAGAGGTGGTAAAGGTAAACGGACACCACACCAGCGACCTCTGCGCAACTTTTTTACAACATCTACTGCGATCAAAGAAGAGGCCTTTTGTCCAGCAGTGGACAGTGATAGCCTAGTAAACAAAATTAAATAAATATTTTCTATAGCTACAGTAATATGAAGTATTTACTATTACTAACCTCAAGTTTTAAATATTTTTTTAAAGTAAATTATTCTGAAGTCATTTCATCGAAACAAACGTTTTTAACAATATAAGGTACAACATCTAAATACCTAATTTCGTACATATACTTGTACGCTTTGACATAATCCATTTGTGGACTAATAGCACTTGTAACATCGATCACAATTTGCTGGCTGTCTATTTATCATATAGTCTACCAATTTTACATCTGATCGTTTATACTACATAATTGTACTAAGTACAGTCGGTATAAATTTCGACGTTTCATCCGGGTTTCATTGAACGTGATCCCAGCTGACTTAAACATACCGTTCAGGAGGAGGCGTAGGCGACATCAGGCTGGGACCACGTTCGGTGAAACCCAGACGAAACGTCGAAATTTATACCGACTGTACTTAGTACAATTACCTATAAACGAATAAACGCAAATTAAATAAAAAATGGTACGTGTCGCGTTAATTCCTGTGTTATCAGGTCTTTTTAAGTCTTCACTGCAGGAGCACGACCCTCTGTGTACTACCAGACCCATATATTCAGAGCAGTCAGAGGATTTGGAAGCTTTGTTTAGCTTGTGTTTCCTAAGTCGCCTTCTACAACATCCTCGAGAAGACTTGAAGATGCCTATTTAATATAAATTGATTAATCGTTAATAAAGGTAAATAGCAATTCACAATATTTTATGAATAACCGTATTTTCAAGTGAGTGTACAAGACATTGTCTCGAGTGGATGCCGGCGCCCGCGGCGGCGCAGGCGCCGGTAAGCGACCGCCGGGGTGACCACAAACTGTGCGGTATCGGAGACATATTATTGCGATTTTTATATATTATGTACATACAATAAGCTAAATAGAGTCAGTTGCGTTTAGGATTGTTGAGCTAAGGCCGACAGCATTTATAAAATAAATATATACTGTATACTGGCTTGTAGAAAATCTGTGTTTTTCGTTACTACTTATTGACGTAACATAGTATTTATATATTAAGTCAATAAGTAGGCTTATATATGTAGGGCTATAAAAAGCTGTTCAGCTTATTTTCCATAATTTTAGATCCTGATTACATTGGTAGGTATATACAGGCTGACTTTTTATCCACCTGCTAAATTTTTGGAGCAAGTTCAGTCCATGATACTGAACTACTTTCTATAAAAAAAATATTAAAAATCGATAAAATTTTTTCGTCCTTCCATACAAATCAGCGCTCAGGTCAACGGAATTGGTATGGAAGGACGAAAAATTACACCTTTCATTATTTTATACTAATGAAAATAGGTAAAGTACCTCCCTACTTCCTTACATGTTATCATTTTGAGTAAAAACATGTCATTCAGTTAAATCGCGATCAAAACATGATTGGGACTTTTGATTATATAAATTTTATTCTAATTTAAAAATTATATATCCTAATATTCCAAAAGAGTGTTGCACCCTAGTCGATAAGTACAGAGTATCGATATCTAGCGCTAATTCCCTTTAAAGAGCTGTGAATGACGCCGCTTGTGCAATTTGTCGATCTTGTACCGAGCGCTGGCAGCGTAACGACCGAACGATTGATACCTAGTGACGTGTCTATGTCGATATTTTTAATCTTTTCATTTTGAAACTTCCACGACTCCCCATCCAAATAGCAGTGGAAGCAAAAAGGCTAGCAGTGGGACACTAAATAACTAAAAAAGAAGATAAATATTAGCGCTCTAGTTACATAATTTGATGCCTGAAAACGAATATTAACGTATACAGAAACCATTTCATTTATTTTCACATAATTCTCTAACATATATGTCCCATATGGAGTTCCATATTATCGAGCATATAAACAAACAAATATAACTTAATACTACGAGTACGGACAGCACACGTTAAGGTTGCGACGACGTGTTGCGCGGTATCGGGGTTAACAACAACAACTCTGTTGTATTAACAACATAGAAAACATTAATGCATATGTATAGTACCTATAGTAGGATGCCCAAAAGTACACGCAATATGATTTAAGTAAATATTTTTTTATCGATGAATATTTTTATCCGAGTAACTTGAAGGTTAGAAAAACTCGATATTTTACTGTCTAATTATCTGGTATTACCTTCTAAAGAAGCGTGAACGTAGCAATCAACCCTTTCACACTTACCCTGGGGCGAAAAAGCAGCAAATTGATTCAAAATCACCACTGGCCAGTTCTACGTACGTCGCTAAATAACCGACATTACTCGATGTAAAGTGAAAATAAACGTACGATTTAATAGCGGGGGTCGTTCCCATCACTATCACTCCCTTTTCAAACTAAATGAGAATCTATTCTCAACTTTTTAAAGTACAAATTCCTTTGAAAGAATAGTAAGGAATGTGATATCCTTGCAATGAATGAACTCCGGTGAATAGAGTACTATTCTGCTATTTGCTTTCGCTAAATCTACCGTTCCTGATTGAATTATTTCGTTAGAACTGACATCTGGTTAATTGCAATGATAGCATCTGGATGCTACAAGATCCACT
This sequence comes from Acrobasis repandana, assembly GCA_963576875.1. NCBI lineage: Eukaryota > Metazoa > Arthropoda > Insecta > Lepidoptera > Pyralidae > Acrobasis > Acrobasis repandana. The sequence continues at coordinate 3,628,497 of OY756234.1, read as the reverse complement.
GCAAATAAATATCGTAAGTACAGTTTCTTATGAAACAATAATATGTGTAAATTAAGAAATTAACCGCATCTGAATTTTTAAAGCTCCTAAGAAAAATACATAGTTTAATTTTATGACTTTTTGGCTATAGTGACTGACTATTTAGTATGTTTATTACTTTAAGACTTCAAACTTTCGTTTGATCGAATTAGAAAAAAAAAGTTAAATTAATGAAAAGTTATGGACATACTTTTATCAAGAACACAACAAATTAAATATATACTAAAAAATGGCCCTTAAATTTAAGAATATGAATTACAATAGATACTTTAAAATATTGACTATCACTTTCACACAAGAACCGAATAATCTTAAATTCTATAAATAAACACTGATGAGACAAAATCAGTTGTAATAGCTCTTTATGTTTAAATTAGTATAAACCAACAGAAGATCAAGAGGTCAACATTTAGATCCTTGATAAGACGATTACAATACAATAAGCAATATAACTTAGTGCTTGGTCGGAAATGGTTATCTTTTACATCAAAGAAGGCTCCAAAGAGAAATGTATGTATCTATGTATTTAGTATAACTTTTACTTTTTTAAAATTTGTCTAAATTTGATAAAATAAAAAAATATTTGTGAAGATTGATTGGAACTATCATTAGTAAAGGTTTTAATTATATTATATCATTAAAATAAAAAGGTCAATGACTGATATAACGACATTTAAAATTAATTGACATCAAGTGATCACGTTGTACCTGACCTACCTTAACATAGTTTTCTGAGAATTACTACGAGTACAAGAGTCGTAATATCTTTCGTAGAATGATGTAGATTGTTTAATGATAAGTATATTTCAGTAGATAAATAAATCTTGGTCTGGAAATTTTAGGCACTGGGCTTTTTCTATATAGTTATATTTGGTTTTGTAGTTAATTTACCTAGCTAGAAACTAGACAATCAATTTTTTTATTAGCCTCCCACTTCCCACTGCTGAGCATAGGCCTCTTAAGAATTAATTTACCCGTATTAAATTAGTAGATACTTCTGCAATACCGGATTCACAGGGGCAAAGGGACCAATTTCGTCAAACTTAAAAGCTATGTAATTTGTGCCTAGTTAAAATAAAATGACGAGAGCACAGAAAAATTACCTATATAAATTGCACTGGCTAGTAGAAGCTACTAAAAAATAAAACTAATTTATGGGTAGATTACGTCCATTATACTGTACAACTTTTCCCAAAGACATAATCAACATGTAAAAATATTATTTTCTTTTTTTTAGGGTTCCGTACCCAAAGGGTGAAAACGGGACCCTAATACTGAGACTCCGCTGTTTGTCCGTCTGTCTGTCCGTCTGTCCGTCTGTCACTGTCTTCATCTCTTGAACCGTAATAGCTAGAAACTTGAAATTTTCACCAATTATGTTTTATTGTAGCCGCTATAACAAAAAATAAAAAAAAGTTAAAAATTACTCGTAAAGGGAGTCGTCATACAAAAAACGTGTTTTTTCGGCGTTTTTAACTAAGTAGATCTTTATAATGGAATTATCTAGATAATTGAAATTTTCACAGATTATGTATTGCTATGGCCACTATAACAACAAATACTAAAAATAAGATACAATTAAAAATTAAAGGGAGTCGTCATACAAAAAACGTGTTTTTTCAGCGTTTTTGTTCTGTCCGTCTGTCCGTCTGTCCGTTTGTCCGTCTGTCCGTCTGTCCGTCTGTCAGTCTGTCCGTCTGTCCGTCTGTCCGTCTGTCCGTCTGTCCGTCTGTAGGTCGGTCCGTCTGTCCGTCTGTCACAGGGCTCTATCTTTTGAACCGTAATAGCTAGACACTTGAAATTTTTACCGATTATGTATTACTATAATAACAAATATTAAAAATAATTAAAAATTAAAGGGGGTCGTCATACAAGAAACGTGTTTCTTCAACGTTTTAATACATTGTACGGTGGTACGGAACCCTTCATGTACGAGTCCGACTCGCACTTGTCCGTTTATTTTTAGCGTTTTTAACTCGATCTTTATAACGGCGTTAACTAGATACTTGAAATTTTCACAGATTATGTATTATTATGACCACTATAACAACAAATACTAAAAATAAGATAAAGTTAAAAATTAAAGGGGATCGTGAAGACAAGAAACGTGTTTCTTCAGCGTTTTAAAACATTGTACGGTGGTACGGAACCCTTCATGTACGAGTCCGACTCGCACTTGCCCGTTTATTTTCCTTTTTTTCTTTATTCTATAATCAGTGATAAAAATTACACAACTGATTATCATATAGCATTAAAATATTCAACTCGTATGGGAGGTCAACAATTATTTTTCAATTTTCAAAATTTTACTTGGGGAAAGTTGTTTGGTATCATGGACTGAGTTAACCTTTAAAATAGTTTTAATATATTGTGTTAGATCCCATATAAGTCGCATAGTAACGGATGCAACCGGGAAAAAATTTCAATTAGAAGGCGTCAAGTATCAAGTGTTTGTTGTAAGTATACCTACTCGCTTTCCTAGTGCTTCTTCTATACTGTCTCCATTTGTTTGAGTAAATTGTACTTAAGCTTACGTTAATTAGGTAAACGACAATAATCGGACACGTCCGAGCCCGTGTGTGGTTGTTGCGTGACTGGCCATAATTTCTTTTACGCAACGTGAGCCATCTTGTAAGAGGTTAGTGTTTTTATCTAAGTGTTAAGTGCAGTGTAAGTCGCTCTATTAAGTGGGTAGTGTTAGACTCGAATTACAGGGAAAGGTGCCAATTGAAGACATAGTAAGGCGACGGAAATTGAAAAGAAGGGTGATTAACAATAAGGACCTATGTGTTTACGAGTATTTGTCAATTGTAGTATGGTTTCTTCTATGCTTACAGAGCACAGACCATAGATAGACTACCGCCTCTTTGCGTGTCGATCTGACGTCAAATTGACTTCATTTAGGATCGTCACTTTTAGTCCGTTGTATGTATCATTAGATCGGACATTGAGCTCACTACTGTAAAATACCTAAATCTGCCGTTTTGAGCCGTAGAAACTCGTCGAGAAACGTTGGACGAAGTAATAAAAATATTCCTTCCGTTTGTAAGTGAATTTCTTATTCATTTTTTTTTTTCCGCCAGGTTTTCATACAAATTGAAGGACTTTCTTTATTTAGTTGTATATACATACATACGGATCTGTGTTAAGTAGGCTACGATCATGCCTATATATACAGAATGATTTTTATTGAACCTCCTAGCTACATTCAAGGAAAGTACTTTTTAAGCGTATTAATAAAAAATACATATTCTGTCATATGTACTTGTTTCATAATAAAAACCAAACATATGAGACGACAAACGCAAACCAAATATCTGAGTGAAATTAAATTATAGCCTTCTTTATTTTAAGCTTTATTTTAATCTACTTTCAATTTATCAAAATGAATTTAGATGAAACTTCAAATTAATACATTATTAATACATAGGTACAATAAAAATAAAAATTATAAATAGAATACCTCTTCCACCGCACCGCATTGAGGCAACGTACCCAGAATACTGGCAACGTTTCCTCGCTGTATCGCTATACTAATACAATGAGCGAAACAGCTGCCAGCTCTACGGTCACCAGTTGCCTCAATGAGGTGCGTTGTGGTGTCCTTTAGAAATTGTTTAGCATCAGGGCACCAAGAACCCATTGTCTCTACTGCGAATGGTAAAAATATTTTCGTTTTTTGCTTGCATCTGAATACCACACTTCTATAATAAACAGTAAGTTATTGAAGAGACATTTTTTTTCTAGCCATGTAGGTTCCATAGTTAATAAAGAGACATTCATGTTTCAAATGCGTAAGTAATGTGATGAGGAAATTGCTCACGGTAGCACAATAGGCATGATGATTAAAAAATTATTTTTAGCCCATCGGTTAGATTGCAAAAAAATATTGTACACATATTTTTTCTTTTCTCTGAGAAACCATAAATGACGAAGTACAGCGCATTTAAATTTCGCAGACGTCACGCTTTCGTACGATTTTTACACACCGGTGACGTCACAAGCCCCCACTCTAGAACTTAGATACTCTATACTCTGTATCTTCGTGAATTTTTACTTTTGTGATAAACTGAAAAATATGGGTACATTATTTTTGGATAATCTAACTAACGGACTAATTAGAATAATACTTTTCTGACCCAGTCATCATCCCTATTGGAAGTGCACTCATAGTACAGATTACTATTAATATAGGATCAAAATTGTCATTAAAACCCATCTAGCCCGAGGTTTCGTTCGACGTCACTCCATAAAACACTAATCTCTACACCCACAAACGTAATACCAGAGACAAGGCATCGAAATCACGAGATAAACTCGACAGTATAAATAATAATTACGGAGAAAGTGGTGTCATAATCTCACTCGACCACCGGCGATTAAATGAAATTCAAAGGCTTCCAAATATTTTGTCGTACGGAAGAACAAGTGTAATAAAGTAATAACAGAGTAGATGATTTGTGTGCCTGTAAATAAATCAAATGTGTGTCCCAATCTTCTTACCCGATTACTGAAGAAGGGTAAGGTTTTTTGAGCATATGTAAGCAGAGCTTGTTAACGACACCAAATTCACACTAAAAGTAACGTTAAATAACGTTATTTTAGTGGTAACGTTATAATGGGGTACCGATAATACAGTTTATAACGTTATCAATTAACGATATAAGTAACGATACTTTTTTTCAATACTTGTAAAATATTAAATAAATAGCTATAGTAGCCTACTAGACAAACTCTCATCAATTTATTCTGTCAAATATTGAAAAGACGTTATCTGATTATCGGTAAATAGTGGGAAAAATATCGTTACCCAGCATAACGTTATCTTTGCTGATAACGTTAACGCCGTTTGACAGAATTAACGTTACTAGATTTTTAACGGTATTCCAAGCCCTGTTAACGACAGAGTAGAATCATAGATCACCAATTTCTTCTCCTTGGATCTGTGGATCTGTGCTAAATCACAAACAGCACTGCAGAATTTTCTCCAAGTATATCAACTTACTAGCCGTACGACATACATACGTAACAACGTACATATAAGCCGTGTGGTTCCCGGCAGAGTAGAATAGGACCACTCCAAGTCTTCCTGTGGATGTCGTAGAAGGCGACTAAGAAACACAAGCTTAACAAAGCTTATAAACATCAATGAGACCCTTCCAACCCGTCTGGCCAGCGTGGAGAGTGTAGGCCAAATCCTCTGGCTGCTCTGGCTAATATATGGCTCTGGTAGTACAGAGGGTCGTGCTCCTGCAGTGGAGACTAATAAACACCTGATCATGATGAATGTAATCAACTTACAATGAGACCGATATAAAAATTTGTTAAGTGGTCTAAGAATACATTGTTATGTCATTTTTATGAATTAAAAATACATTATCTCATACATATCACGTCTTTATCCCTAACGGAGCAGATAGAGCCTAGGGCGGTAAGGCTCAGGCCACATTTAGCGTGATGGTGGCCATAAAGATGGAAAAGGGAAATAAATCATAATAGTGATGGGTTGCTAACCGCATCGCCTTTTTATATGATTAAGATTCTCGCCCATTCCCTCGATCGGCTTTTACGATCTGCACGGGAAGAGAAGCAGCTGGTATGTTCTGTGGGTGCGGATGGACTGTATTAAGGATTATGCTGGTTCACCAACCTGGACTCCTGTGCTTCTTCTTCTCGCAATCCAGTGATCTTCTCCTGGGCCCAGGTCTGCGGTTTCCACACACTTATCACTTGGTTTTAAGGGTTTTATCCTACGGTCGAGATGACCGTAAGCGCGACGCGGTACGCGGTTGGTTTTAGGTGATCTATTTTAATTTATATGATTTAGATGAGATGCGGGTGAGTCCAGTCACGTATCGGACAGTACTGGGTAAAAAATGCGGTAGTTTGCACTAGCAATGAGAAAGAAAATATAAAATAATTTGTGGGTAGTTTGAGATGCCATATAGTGGCGCGAACATGTTCTATGGTTTTTCTTTTATCCCAGACCAGCAAGAAGAAGAATTAAAAATGGTGTCATAATAATGAAATTGAACACTGTATATGTGTCAATAATAATTGTGTAGTGTAGGACTGTTAGTAGTTAAAAGCTTAAAGAAGTATGCATGTGCATTATTTATTTTGTTATTTAGCAATCTACTTCGCACTTTGAAGATATAATTTTCTTTTTTATTACCTTGCGGGTACTGTGGTTTTATGTTTGTATACTTTAAGCAAATATGCATTTTATCACGTTGCCTTCAATAGATTTCTTTATTTTTACCACAGATGCTTAAAATTTTGGGGTTAGAAATGTTTATCCTATTTTCACCAAACTACAACTCTGTATAATCAACATTCAAAGGTAAGAGAAAAGTTGTAAATACCTAATATTTTTTAGGCATTATCAATTTTTTTAAATATATATACATACCTAAGTATAAAGAAAGTTGTAATAGATAGGACAAAAGTTTTTAAAAACGCAAACAGGTACCTATCTGAATTTTATTATTACGAGTATACGAGTATCATATAATAACGTTCATCTAATATATCGACATGCATAAATCGATCGAGCAATAAATCGATACGCATGCACTAAATACGTCGACATCATTTGACCCGTTTTTTATTCCCGCTCCATATTTGCCAATATTTTTATACCCACTAACAAATTATCATAATCACTTTCACACATGCTAATCTGACCCCAAAGTTAAAAGAAGACCTCTTTATCCTTCCACAGATTAAAAACATGCTGTAGTGTTGTGGCATAAAAGTATCGACACCCGAATCGGTGTCGATCGTTTCACTAATTGATTTATCGATACGCCGGTGACAGTCAATTGTGTGGTGGCATCAATTTATTGCGGCATGAGCAATGGCGAGCTTATATGAAGTTTATTCATTTTGATAAACGTCTAGACGTCAATCAGTCGGAAAAAAAAATTAAAATAGGTATGTAATCTACCTATTTCTTTTTTTTTATTGTGTTTTATATTGATTAACGATTCAAATTAATACTCAATTTTGCCTGGAACATACTGAATCAAAAGCACAAGCTACTTATTAAAACGCAAAATTAAACAATACTACTGTACCTTTAATACCTAGATTTTCCCGTTTTGTAATGATTTTTACATTAAAACCAATTATTTTAGTTCATTTAGTGCAGAGAGTCAGTGAAGCGAAGCGCGTTGCTCAAGACAGAACGAGATGGACAAGTACTGGAGTGGCCCTTTGCCCCCTCAGGGGACATAAGACAATAAGTAAATCAAAGCGAAGAGTTATAGTTGACTCTAATAACAATAAATAAATAAACAAAATCTAGTTCGTCTATAGTATTAGTACAAAGTAAAAGAAGCAAAATAGTATCGATGATTTATAATAATTTAGATCTTTTTTTACAACTTTGAGAGTAATTGGGTAGATGACTGGGTCAATCATACAAAATTTCGTACTGTTAAGAGAATAAAACGTCACAAAATAGTGTCACTTTTCATTGATCATATCCATTACGAACATGATTTAAGATTTTTTAATGCAGAAAAACTGATATTAAGAGCGCTATTGGACTCCAAATATCTATGACGACGTCACGGTTTTGTATTTCATACAAATCCCATAGAAAATGTTTGTTTTGACGTTTAGAAAATGTGTCTGATTTGACTTATTGTCATTTAGCGGATTGCTAGTCTAGTATATTTTAAGCATTACAAAATGTCGGATTCTTGTGAAATTATTCTTAGGATTTGTTAAATAGTACACGCATTTGGCATCGTGCAGGCAATATAATTTTTTATTTCTGTGCGTAGAGACTATACATTGAAAAATAAATATTCCATCCAAATAGTCTTCAAAAAGAACTCCAAGAATTCGTATGTTACTTGCAATTACTAACTTTCTTAAGTAAATACTAAAGTATTTAATTACTTTCGTTAGCATAAACCTTGCCATGCATGAAACAGTTAACTCGTCGTCTAATAATAATAAATTAATCGTGCGCGCATTTATTGTTGTTGTCTCTTAGTCATATTTCAAGAACTTACATATTATCTTTGCAATACTGTTATAAAATCCTCCAGCTTCAGCTAGTATCTTCTCTAGATATATTTAAATTACTCAATGTAGATATTACTTCCAAGAAAGTGAAACATTTGGATTCGAAATCGCATGATTCCAAAAGGAAAACCATTGTAATTTACAAAATTTAAATAATCACGTTATCAACATTGTAATAATCTGAATCCGCTTTTTTCATATTAAAAATATATATTCGTAATTTTTTTGTAAATAACTTATAGGCATATTAACATTGTTTGATGAAAAGCTTTATAAAGTGTGAAACGTGTGGCAAGGCTCTAAAATGTGTGACAAAGCTCTAAAATATGTGACAAGGCCCTAAAAACTTCTATTGCAGAAAAATAGCCATTTAGGCTGGATCTATACTGTTATAAATTAAAAAGAATGAAGGAGACAGAATAAGTAAACCGTTACTTTAGTTATTTGGCATAGACATTGGTTTTGTACAAATATGGGACATGATAATAAAGATAAAAATGTAAATGATGATATGAATAATTCGCGCCTTTTCGCGAGAGAACATTCGTTTGTTTTCCGTAGCAGTCAATGCAAATATGTTTTTTGACATCAGTTATACTCTCGTTAACACTGTGATTGGAATACATTTGTCAAAAATTAATTCATATATTTTATGCAGACTACCTGATGCCCAGGGCGTTGCCTGCGTGTTTAAATAAAAAAAGTGACGGAGTTTCATACAAACTTACTTCCTCCATTTTCCCTTTTTTAAAAAGTATTTTTTGAAAATAGCTCATATGTAATCTTTTACATTTCTAACTTCAGAATTAACCAAGTTTCATAAAAACTTTCAACCCTCATTTTAACCCCTTAGGGGATGAATTTCCAAAAATCCCTTCTTAGTGCACACTTACGTTACGTCGTTTAAAGGTTTGTGCAAAATTTCATGCTTCTAGTCTCTAGTAGATATTAAATTATAAATTTCTACAAATAGGTGGCCACACTGGCCTTTCATATAAAGGGTAGCTACATAATTATAAAAATACAGCTTTTCTTTTAAAGTCCCTCAGTATTCATAAACATATTCTTTTAACATGTGCATAATTCTTAGTTATATCAAAATATTAATTTCACTTTAATGATCGTCATAAATAAACAATAACAAATATATAAATCAATACAGGCAAAATGCATTCCACACAATTTACTGATGCCATAACTCGGATCACGAGACCTATTCAAAATATACCTTAAGTCATACAAACATTAGTCGTATTCGTATTTCCGATGCCAAAATCACACCCGTGACTTCCATAAATCTGACATAAACATTTTATAGTAAACTGCTTAGAATTAAAAACAAAAGTTATGCGGAACTTTTTTTCAGTGCGTTGGCAAAATAAGAAAAAAACTTTTTTTCTTATTTCGATTGCCATGTTTTTTAGGCAATGTTATCAGTAGCGTGAAGTTGATGATTATAGAAACATTAAAACGAACATATTGTAAAGTATTCGCAATCTATGGGAGAGGCTTAGTCCGGCATAAAATTATGATTCCAAGTAACTACAGGGTCCTACTTTTGAAACGCGGATTCACTAAACGAAACGATATTTTGTATAAACAAGATTTACGTTTCAAAAACTAATATCCGACTACGGGAATTTTTTTTACCGAAAAGTATGATTATTTATTTGTTAATGTAATTTGGTGCAATAAATTGTTTGTATTGTATTGTATCCAATTCGGCAAACATTTATGGCTAACAATGTATATATTTTTGAAATGTAGTCATTAAGACCTTTATTTGATATCCCACTCGATATAGAAACAAAAAAAAATTTTTTTGGGTGTAACATCTTTACGTTACATGATTTTTTTGCATACAAAATGTAGCCTATATCACCCAGACGATAAAAATCGATTGACATCTCTTTTGTGAAAATTGGATAAGAAGAATGCTACGGTGAAAAACACAATCATATCCACATACGAGTACATACATACTCGTACATAGACTGCTAAAATCATTACCCTCCCGTTTGGCTTTGCCGTAGTCGGGAAAAAATAACATTCGTTTAGTAACTCCGCGTTTCAAAAATAGAGCTAGCGAAAGCGTAAACATAAAAGCGGGCTTTGAAGCATCTCTATGAAACGGGAACGCGCTAAGATAAGGAATAATTACTGAGAACAGTCTGAAAGAAATGACATACAAGCACTATCAGCATAGAAAACTAAAAAAGCAGCAATATTTAGCACATTAGTATCACGTGAACTGCAGTTCGTAGTTCCGAGGTGAACGTTCGGCCTTGTTCGTCGATTTTTGCGTGACGTTTACGTACTACGTGCTCTCGCGCACGTACCGCGGCGCGTAGTGACGCGCGAATATCGATACGCTAATGTTCCATTAGGTCATTACTACTGGTGTAATGCGAATGATTATGTAGATTTTGCGATTAATCGTGTTTTAATCTACACACGACTTTTCGTATACATACTTTTCACCATATTTTGTTGAAATATTAGTTGAGATGACTTATATGACGCAAGATGATAGTTCAAGATCTGTTTAAAATAGTAATATTGAATTTAAGGAGTGTAGCGAGTTCTTCCAGTGATCCGGGACAAAATGATTGGTGTTTGTAAGATATCAAATAAATAAATAAATAGGCGATAAGGCGCACAAATAAAATGACCAATCTTACACACAAGGTAATGTTATAAATAATCTAACGTAACTTATCTTAAGTTGATATAAATAAATTCAGGATAGTAAAGAAACACTATGACATTTATTCTACTTAAGGTTCACTGTTCGCTTAGTCTAATAAAATGTTATTTTATTGCGGTGAAACCGATTAATGCAATACATCAAGTTTAAAAAACTATTTTCACATCTCGTTTACGATATGAAACATTGTGACAACAATAATATAATTGTAGAGATAAAATCATAATAATAAGAGTACTTACTACTTATAAATTAAAATACCATCCACACCACCTGGATAGTTGGCAATCAACCACCGTACGTTTTAAAAGGAACTTCCTGCCACGAACGACCGAACTGTGGAATCAACTTCCTGCAGCGGTGTTCCCGAACCGATACGACATTGAAACCTTCAAAAAACGAGTCTATATCTTCCTGAAAGGCCGGTAACGCTCTTGTTAAACCCCTGGTGTTGCAGTTGTCCATGGACAGTGGTGATCACTTACCATCAGGTGACCCGCTTGTTCGTTTGCCGCCCTAAAACATAAAAAAAAAAACGCTATGTTAATTATAACAATGTGGATATTTTCGTGGAATATTTTCTCAGTAAAATACTGTTACTGATACACTGTCACGTCTTTATCCCTATCAGGGCAGACAGAGCCCAGGGGAATAAGGCCCGGGCCACTTTTAGCATAATGATGGGCATGAAGGTGGAAAAAGGAAATCATAATAGTTCTCTGTAAAATATCGATAGAAAATCTTATTACATCACTTGATTTAAATGTGAAATATGTTAATATTGATTTATATTATTAAGTCCTTAATATCGTTTGATAGTCATAAATAAGTAATATGCAAATGAACGTCATTATTATTTTTTTGTTTATTAACTTTACGACAAAATTATGCTAATCGAATTCGCAAATATTCAAATTGTGTACACTCATGCTGTAAACAACGAATTAAGTTACATATTTACAATGCATAGACTTCTGCCTAAACAAATAAATGTATAATGTTAAAAATATGACAACTCTGTTTTTATGTTATTTGTTAATAATTAATAATTATATAGTTTAAACAACAGTTTTAAAGCATTAACTAAACGATTATTTTCTTGTGTATTATATTAGATCCATCCACCCTACATCTTATATATAAAGGTATAGCCCATGGTTCGATTTATTACGCGTATGTTACCACAGAATAAATAATATTACGTACAGAAGTCTCACTTAGCAAAGAAATTCAAAAAAATATCTACCCAATGTGGCTAGCGATATGGTTTAATTTAGCTCACGTCAAAAGTCAGCACCTATTCGCATAGATACCTAGACATCCATTGCAAGCCAATCTCATTCTTATTACTCTGGACAAGCGATTCATATAACTGAATTTAACACCCGGAGGGGCCGCCTGCGCGCATAGTAATAATGTAGGTACATTTTCGATACCTAAACGGGGAGTGACACAGGCCTGATGTAACCTACAAATGATATAATATTGCCTTACCTGCTAGATAATATACAACAGTCAACATTAAAAAGAAGAAATTATATCGTGGAAAAGCTAACAAGTTTTATCGACATCTGTAGGAACGTCCCTACTTTCTTCATATGTAATGGGTAAAAACGAGAACACGGCAGACGTCATTCATGCAATTGTATATCATTAGATTTACAGTATATTTTGTTAGTCCCTGTATAAATAAAAGCATGTTGCCTTAAGATTTATTCCAATCAACGAACATTGCCATGTGTGATGCTGATGAACTAAATGTAATAAAGTACCGAAATTAAATTTCTTAACGAATAAATGAGGCTTTGAAATTGAAAAATTAATTGATAGCCCTAAAATGGTCTATAAAAGTAAATTCTATACAAAGCGATGCTTATTCCAGACTTGGCGGATACACTGCAGAGTAAGATTCCCGATACGACTGTCGAATCATAAGTATAAAATAATAGATACGCAAAGATTTTTATAGATCCATAAACGGAACTATTCTAATTCGAAATATTCCATCGGTCATTGACCGAACAGATGGCAAGCGCTGTAAAACTGATTGTTTTGTTGTTTTGCTGAAAGTAGCACAGATGAGCAAGGCTAGAGGAATATTTAACAACGCAAAAGACAAATATAATAATACTGTTAAAAATTAATGTAATGCTAAAAAAATCTGGGAAATTTATGGAAAAATATGAAATTTTACATAAAAATATGAAATTTTACATCACTTTTGTCATTTTTACATATTTCTCCGTAAATTTCCCAGATTTTTCGGGAATTTTACAGGTTTATGTAATTTTTTAAAACTTGTGTTATGGGATTCTTACGACATGGATACAACCTAAATTAAGAGTGACAAAGCAATGTGTGCGATACTAAACAGCGCTTTTATTCAACAAGTTGCATATAGAATTAAAAACAATACGAAGCAGAAAATTATTTACTAAAAAACTAAAGGCCTTGGAAAAATGTTTCATAATTTTATCTTTATGTCTATGTCTAGTGTGTGTGTTGTGTTTTCTATCTATTTTTGTATCCTATCCTATTTTTATGTAAACTATGTATTCGAACACAAATATTGTTTTGTTAACGAATTAAATAAAATAAATAAATAATTCTAACTCAGCGATACTATTATCTTCATCATATCAGCCACATGAAGTCCACTGCTGGACTTTTTTTTATGATATACACCCAGACCCATGACAATTCGAAAAAGGCAATTTCCAGGTTGAGGATCGAACCCAGATCCTTTGGGGTGACAGACTAGCGTGTTAACCATTACGCCACGGAGGTGTTTATGCAAGATACTTTTAGAATATTACAATCCTTAAGACGGCGCCTGATGTAGATAATCTAAATTTTGCTCCCGCTTCCTCGCACATAAATTTACTCTAGCCGAAGCGAGACAGCAAGCCATGCAGGGTGAAAAGATCACGGAAGGTCAATGAGGGTGTCTTACGCGTTTTTGTTTTTGAGGTTTTTTTCGTTTCTCAAAGAATATTTAAGAGTTATTTAAAAAATAAGACATGATCCCTGCTTTATGTTTAATACAATTATAATCTAAAGGCTAATTTATTGTATTTTTCGAATACTTTCGGTTTTAGTATTATTCTGAGGTGATTTAGAAGTAACTTCGCAATTTTTTTCTATAGAGAAAATTTTAGACAATCGTGTTTTCGAAACATATTAATGTATAGAGTTAGTCCTGAACTTTGTTAGTTAGTTATGGATAATATTTAAGATCGCTCTAAGTACTATCAGGGTCATACGGGCTCTTAATTACGTTACTTAACTTTCCAAAAGATAAAACCTCGTGACAGTCTGCGACAGGTGGTATTCACTTCCAAAGCTAAATATCACGACATTATAATACAATGAAAATTATTCAACGTGTAAGTGACCAACTTTCCCAGATAGCAGCCTTTTACAATGTTGCGAATTTGCCACGATTTTGGACTAATTCTGTCGTATTATAAAGTGCGAGCCAAGGTATAATAAGATATGATATTCTCTTCCCGTGATTCAGTGTTACCAACTCTCAAAAATATTTATCACTAGTTTGTGTCAAAAACCCTTAAAATCGCCTTAATTATTTAGTTGTCCCCCTAAAAAATATATGACCGCCAGTGGCGCCAGTATTGCCGCCAGTCACCACAGAGTGGTTGTAGAATTATGTACTAGAAGATGTCGTTATAAGTCGCTAGGTCAAGAAATGAAAATATTATTAGCTAAAGATAGAAGTGATTGGAAACAAAAATATTAGAGAGTCAAAAAATCCCTGAAAATACCCTTAAAAATTTCAGACCCCTAAAAAAATCCCATCTCACTTATATACCCCTTAAATCTGGGGGAAAACCCCTAAGTTGGTAACCCTGCCGTGATTACCCAAGTCTACGACACGACTGCCACGAAAAGTGTTACCACTGTTTGTTCTTTTCTATACAAAGTGACATACCTGTAATAAATTAAACCACGGGCTATACTAGATCACTAAAGTATAATGAAATTAAAATAACAGTCAAAATACAAAAAAAAAACGATATTCCTATACAAATCGCCACACACTTTTGTATGGAAATTCCGAAATTAATTTTTGTTTTTTGACTGTTATTTTAATTTCATTATACTTTAATGATCTAGTATAGACCGTGGTTCTATTTATAACGGGTATGTCCCTTCCACGTTATATATGTATGTGCTGAGGAAATTAGTCAGGGTGGTTCGAAGTCACGGTAGCACAATTGGATGTGCACTCGCAGTACAGATGTGAGGGTCGTGAGTCCAAATCTTTTTTGTGGTGAAATTTTGTCATCACATATTTTTAATTTAGATATTGTTCCGAGCATTGTCATGCTGTATAAACTAACAAAAATGCATTAATTCATTCATTATTTTTATTTACTTTAGTTTAATATACGTATGTATGTAGTTATAGATTAATTTTAGTTTAATAATGTTATTTTAAGTTAAGTAATGAATAAATAATTCTTCATAAATAATTGTTATTCTTATAGAGTTTTATGGCATTCAAGATCCAGTAGTAAAGTACTCAAATGAAATAATGAAATAAGAAATGGTGAAAAATACCACTTTTTTCACCATTTCTTATTTAATTATTTAATTTGAGTAATTGTTATTTCACGTATTTGTAGATTTCCTGGGTTCTACTTCTTGAACAATTAAGTGAACGTTTTCTAGTCTTAAGCTAAATGTTAACTTTAACCATTCTCAGATTTCGAAAGTCTAGAACAATGCTGTCTCTGTCGTGGACAGCGTGGTAAACACTAACAGCGTGACGTATTTCCAAATGCCGATTTGTTGGGAAATTTACTGTTAATTGGGAATCGAAAGGCATTTTGTTGAAATCTATTGTAAAGTAAGTATTGGGTCACTGCAGTCATTTGATAAATATCATCGTAAGGTATTTTTTTGTCTCTACAACAGGAGCACGACCCTCTCTCTACTATCAGAGACATACTTGGCCACAGTAGGCAGAGGATTTGGCCTACACTCTCTGCGGTGGCCAGACGGGTTAAAGAGGATGCACTGATGTTTAAAAGTCAAAGCTTTGTTTAGCTTGCTAGATTTCTTACGGTGAAGTTATAGGCAAATAGCTTTGAAGTGGCGCCCTCATTTGAAATAAATTGTTAACTCGTAAATATGGAGATAATTTCCATATTGCTCTTCGTCATGCACTAGATAGCCCTTTAAATTATTTTATGAACCACCATTGAAAGTATTTACATCAGTCCGTCTAGCTTTGAAACTTGCCTCCGCCAAAAGTGGCCACGGAAAGTTTTAAAGCTAGACGGATCACCAAAAATAGTTTCAACGGCAGTTCATAAAATAATATAAAGGGCTATCTAGTGCATGACGAAGAGCAATATGGAAATGATCACCATATTTACGAGTTAAGGCCGTACCTGAATTTTTTCGGGGTTCAGTGCTGAGGGGATGAGGTGCGGGGCGATCCGCAAAGCAACCCACGTGCTTTTACATATTTCGTTTGACTGTGAAGCGGGAGGCGGGGAATGAACGCGGAATGTAGATTTTATCGGTTTTTATAAAAAAAAAATTAATATCTAAAATATGTTTTTGTAAAAATAATTTTTCCCCAATTTATATTCACCGAGTTTTGGAAGAAAAATAATTTTTAGATATCATTTATAAAATTTTAAAATGGTATATTGATTTATTTTAAAATTTTAAGAAGGCGACCTTTTGAATTATCCGAAGTAACGTACAAAAATGTTTTTAGCGCTTAGAATTACTTCGGGTCAAAGATCTAGTGAACAGAAAAACATGAAGTTTCGGCATTATTCTCTTCGTATTCCGCCTTAAAGAAATAAAAGGATCACTTTCATTTATCGACAAATTAACGCGTTATCTCCCAACACTGACTTCTAGAACAGGTCAAAGATCAGGTTCACAGTCTGCATACAATGTTTGCCATTTAAACATCACTGAACTTTTAAATTGATTTACGAATAAAATAACATTAATTGCAGGTCTGATAAGAAATAATTGAGTCAAGGGTGACTTAAATATTATAAATAAACACATCGAAATTAAAATTAAGCATTAAAATACTCTGTGCGTTTTATCTCTTTACATTTTTAGTTTTATTGCTCTTTATAATTATCAATTTAAAAGTAAGGATTACTTAAATAAGCCGATTTGAAATCTGAGAGTTATAATAAATAACTAGCTGACCCGGTAAACGTTGTTTTGCCATATAAAGACTACCCCTAACATTTAGGGGGATGAAAAATAGATGTTGGCCGATTCTCATAGATACCGGATAAGCACAAAAAATTTCATCAAAATCGGTCAAGCCGTTTCGGAGGAGTATGGCAACGAAAACTGTGACACGAGAATTTTATATATTAGATATCAACAGGATTCCTTCAAAGATTAAATCGAAATCCGGAAAATCGCCCAATTAGGATTCGGGCAAGCATGAAATGTCAATTTGACAGCGGCTGTCACCGCGCGTGGGGTCGGCTGTCAAATTAATCCGTTAGTTTGACAGACCTGTCGGCCAACTGTCAACTGAGCGGTAATTGGAGTTGAAAGGCGAGGCCCTTCCATTTGATTGATATGGAGTTAAGGGAGCAAATTATATCATGATTTTCTTTGGTTGTTAAACAACAACGAAAGGAAACCATGATTTCATTTGCTTAATAAAACAAAAGTGTTTTATCGGCGTGTGTGTAAATGGATATTACTAATATGCGATAAGCGGGTAGCTCACGTAAAAAGTTAGCTACTGGACGACATGTTTCGACTATATCCGGAGGCCTTCCTCAGGACGAATGTGATCAGCGACGCCTACACGAAGACGTCCCGAGCCACACTGTTTTTTATTATTTTTATGCAACTAACCACTTACCAGTCATAAAATAATAAACTGCCTCAAGCTAGTTTAGGATTTTGACACGTTTGATTATTTGGCAGTCAATAATTTACTTTAAATGTAATCTGGGTTCCAAATTTTATCTCAAATATATTTTAACCCATGCCTAAGAGATAATAAGTAACTTAATAAACGTCTTTATTGAGTGGAAAAACGTATACCTTTAGTTCTATCGTATCGAACGAAAGTCTTTCTTCCCGATAACCAACCTCAAATTTAGGAGTGCTCATAAACTTACGTTTTGATAAAAAAAAATCTCATACTCACTATTACTTAATATCAACATAAAAGTACGTCTATCTATATGATTATGTTTAAAAACTTTTAAATACGTTCACTCAATGATGTAATATTTAATTTAGATGTCGCATTATATACGAATTCTAAGCTAAGAAGCATTTTTGTTTTGTTTTTTGTTTGTTAACGCTAAACATCGTGTGTGTGTTTCAATAGCTAAACTAATATACGTATTTCATTATCACGTCATTATTCTTAACGGGGCAGACAAAACCCGGGGCCAAAAAAACTGAAGGTCACTTTTAGCGAGATGGTGGGCGTAAAGATGGACAATAAGTGTTTTATGATTTTTTTTAGATTGACTTACGTATGTGTATTGTATCTATTCTTCATTGACATGACATTGTTAAATATGTATAATATTTTTAAATAAGTTCCAGATAATACAAGATAACCACTTACTCTTAAGTTAACTCAATCCGTGTCAGTTCTCCTTTCTTTATAAAGTCATATTTATATAACGTCTAACAAAATATACTGAAACTATTTCAATTCAATATAAAGAACATCTTTCCCCAAATAACATATATCGAAATACAAAAATTTTTGGCTTTCCATACAAACACGGATCAGCTGATCGGTCGACGTGTATGGGAAGCCAAATATTATTTTTCATATTTCAATATATGTTCTTCGGGGAAAGTTATTCAGTATCATGGACTGAATCCACCCGTTATTAAAGTTTCAGACTATATTTTGTTAGACTATGTATATTAACAATTTCTAACGAACGTATTCGGAATAAAGGAATGCATTCGTTTATCAGGACTTTTTGTACGCGGTGCTACATCTACAATTTCTCAATCAAAGCTAAACGCTCTATAACTTTCACAAACGCTCTATAACTTTTACCTTATCTGTAAGTATACTGCTAAGGTCTTAATTAAATGGTAGAAACAAGTCGATAAATAAACAATTAAACCAGGGACCGCCGCTTATTTCCTGTGTTACAAGTGTAGTTTGAAATAGTAATGTAAAAATTAGTGATGTAGAAATTCTTAGGATTTGTTAATAGCGGCGGTGACAAGTTTCAAAGGGTTTTAGTGACTTTTCATATTTGATGTAGACGACCTTTTTTTAAATGTTATATGGTCACCTGATGGTAAGTGATCACCGCTGCCCATGGACAACTGCAACACCAGGGGTATAACAAGAGCGTTACTGGCCTTTCAGCAAAATATAGACTCGTGTTTGAAAGTTTCAATGTCGTATCCTATCTTGATTTTTATGACATTTGATCTTTTACCACTTTTTAATTATAAAATATAAATACACTTCAAGCTCTGCGCTCTATCACAAAGTCACGGATATTGGTAAGAAAACAGCACAACTTAAGTGGGATTGGGCGGGTCACGTTTGTTGCATGCATCCAGAAAGATGGGTTCACATAAGTACGAACTGGGTTCAGTCAGACGGCTGCAGGAAACGAGGAAGACCGAAGACGAGATGGGCTGATGAACTGCAATTATTTGAGAAGAATTAGATGGAAAAGACCAAGGAGAGAACATACTGGAAGGAAGGAAGGGAAGCCTTTGCCCAGCAGTGGGACATGCATGGCTAAATAAAAAAAATACACTTCAAAAGTTTTAATACTTAGGAGATTATTTTTAAGCTACTTCAAAAAAATGGAATCTACTCGTATATATGTTTTTTTTATGTATGTTCCCCCATAACTTGTCCGTTTTTGAACTGATTCAGATTTTTTTTTGTTTCATATGGCATTTATCTAAGTTGGTCCCAACCAACTTAGATAAATGCCATATCAAACAAAAAACCAGTTGTCACCACGTCACCTAGGTGGTTGTCACCACCAGGTAAAGATCTGATGATGGGATCGATGAAACTCCTTTAATATTCCATGCATGAATATAGTGATTTTGATGTATTTGTCAAGAAATCAAGCATTTGCATTCAGAAAGTGAGTTTTGGTAAAGTGGAACTGATTCTTCATCAAATTTAAGCCATAAATTAGTCTTTTTTTGTTTAAAATTATTCATAGAAAAGTTTTTATTAAAAGCACTGAAGCTTAGGTTTTCTTGTGATTTTAAACTTAATATTATAGTGAAACGTAGAGAAAATGCTCTTTTTTGTACTGTAAACTTGCTTTTATAATGAAACGTGAATTACCTGCCTTTAGTGCTTACTGTCTTGAGTGTCAGCAGGCCTGTGTCACTCCCCGTTTAGGTATCGAAAATGTACCTACATTATTACTATGCGCGCAGGCGGCCCCTCCGGGTGGTAAATTTAGTTATACAAGTCGTTTGTCCAGAATTATAAGAATGAAATTGGCTTGCAATGGATGTCTAGGTATTTATACAAAAAGGTGCTGAGTTCTGACGTGAGCTAAATTAAACCATATCGCTAGCTAGCCATATTGAGTAGATATTTCTTTGAATTTCTTTGCTGAGTGAGACTTCTGTACGTTAGTATTATTTATTTTGTGGTGTCAGTTCACGACACAAGCTGTCTCTTTGATATCATATTTGCATCTCCGGCACATAAATTCGTGAATGTGTAACGTTTATTATATTCACAAACAGTATAAATCGAGATCATTTCATAGGCGATCAATGAAAATCGATACATGAATATACAACATCTTAATTTTAAGTACATCGTATAGGCCGAGCAGACAAGACAAAATAGCTGTCGCCACATGTGAAGCCTCATCTTACTGCGTTCTCTGTTGCACCCTTATCAGTGATAAGGGTGCAACATAAGAATAATATGCATCATAACTAGATCTTAGGTAAAATATGCTATTACCGCTGAGAATGGCTAAAATATGCAAATGCATATGCGAATATGCAAATGCATATAATTCGGTCTCTACTTATCACCGAATATTAACATGCATGTTGGTTTACCGATACCACACGAAGTGGACAATAAAAAGCCCGAGTCATTTAAACTATTTTGGCTCTAGTTTGAGACATGCGACAGTCCACTGACTCTAATTTGTCAGTTGACTTGACTTAGGAGCCTATGTCAAGACAATTGATGGGAAACAAAGAATGTTAACAAATTTAAGACTGCCTTGAGAGCCCCATCAGACCTCACTTCTAGGATTTTCAGATAATAAATAAAAAGATGTCCTTTTGGCCAACAGTGGGACCGCTTGAGCTACATTTGGCCGCACAAAATAGCACTTTCCTATGCTGCTATCCTTTTCTGTCGCTGAGAACCGTCATTTGCTAGAGCGAGAAACAGGAGCGGGAATGCGGCCGCTTCGCCGATTCCGCGGCATACCCGCTCTCTTTCTCGCTCTAGCAAATGACGGTTCTCAGCGACAGAAAAGGATAGGAAAGTGCTGTTCCGTGCAACCAGATGTAAGACAACCCAAATGGCTAATAAAAAAAAAGATGCCGCTCGTCTGCAACGGCCGCGTAAGAGAGTTGCACATCGCCATAACTTTAGATAGCCGGACGGCAAACATTTTTATTAAGTACATTACTTTGTTAATAAGTACTGAACTGAATATATTGTTCGCATTTTATAGATCCCTATCACGAGATCTTAAATTATTGAACTCTGAAATGATTACAATAAATATTTGTAAGTAGAAACGTCGAGTGTCTAGTATTTTTGTTTATTTCAACTTGCTTTTCAAATGATTTCATACAGTTGACTTTTTAACCATCAGCTTATGGAGCAAGTCAAGTCAAGTTCATGATACTGAAAATTATATATAAAATTAATCTTGAATTTTTTATTAAAAATTGATAAAAAGGTGGTTAAAAAGTATGTATGTCGCCATGTCTGTGGTGCATATATTATTTTAGGTACTTTCTTACGAGGTTAGGTGACATTAAATATCTACTAAATCTAGTACTATAAGTTCAATTCGTGTGTAGATTAATGTAATTTTAAGAAGGTGACAAATATTGTTGATATAGTTATTCTCGGAATTCCGAGACTCTAATGTAATCGAAAAATGTATAAGCTTTAGATTTTTGACCTCTGAATCATAATGAACATTTTGGTAATGAATAAGTGAAACAAAACACTATACTATACTTATAAACAAGTGGAGATCCATAGTCACTGCCAGTATAAGTTTATACATACATACTATAACACCTCCCACAGGAGTAGGCTAGGCAGTGACTATGGATCTCCACTTGTTTATAAGTATAGTATAGTGTTTTGTTTCACTTATTCATTACCAAAATGTTCATTATGATTCAGAGGTCAAAAATCTAAAGCTTATACATTTTTCGATTACATTTTGTATTTGAGTTTTAATCCTGTAGAAAATTAACTCTCCCGTTGACAATCCCGCTTCACATCGTCCTTTTAAACATAAATTGTCAGGACACGCCCAGTAATAACCTGTATTATTAATGTCATAATCTCTAACACCCTGTAATAGGGTTGTACACGGAATGTTTCAATTGCTCATCAAGCGCGAAGAGCTGAAAAGTTCCGGTTCAGTACAATTAAAATCGTTTTAGTATGTACGAGTAAGAAACTATATGGATGTATTTACTATGTAAGGATTTAGGTATATAAAAGAAAAAAAATATAACAGTATTTTTTTTTCTTTAATTATTTCAGTTAAGTTTTTATAAAATCTCTATCAGAAGTAAAATAAAAAACAAAGTATCAAATATGAACATATATAAACAAGTTACTCAAGATTAAAAAAAACTTTACCACAGAAGACAGTAAAAGTATTACATACAGAACGGAATGTCCTAAGGTCCCGTGCAATATGCGTCCCCGTTCCCCGTCCGCGCACCTCTCCCCCGTTCTTACCTTGTCGAGAGGCGATCGCGGGCGAATACACACACATTGATGTCTGCATGGCGGCACAGAGCGGCACAAGAACGGGGGAGAGGTGCAGGGACGGGGAACGGGGTCGCATATTGCGCGTACCTTAGGAGATTCCTTTCTACTTATATGTAATAAATACTCTGACTGTCTTCTGTGCTTTCACATAAACTTTTAAGAACGCTTGTTTTGTTGAACGTTCAAAGTCAGAGTCAAAGTATAAAAAATATTCAATGTAGGATAACTATATTTCTTATTGAAGGAAGGACACTATTTTTAAATTACTTTTAGTGCAAACGCTACAAACTACTAGCAAGACGTTGTAAAAATTAACTAAATAAAAAGAAAAACGAAAAGAAATTTCTAGAAATCTATAAAGGATTTAAACCCTTTGAATTCCAGTACGGAACCCCAACCGCATTTTATCGTCACATTATCTACATAATAGCAGCGGTGTGACTCCATAAATTGGTCGTATCATCGGCGCATCTTAATAAATTTAGATTTTTAGATACATATAATATTTTTTTGTTATTTATAGACGCCGCTCCCTTTTGTCGTTATCAGATGTACAAGGATAATATTAGTTTGAGCATGTCAATCTTTATGTCTTACTTAGGAAGCCGTGTGGTTCTTGGCAGAGTAGAATAGGACCTCTCCAAGTCTTCCGGTGGATGTCGTAGAAGGCGACTTAGGAAACACAAGTTAAACAAAGCTTATAAACATCAATGAGACCTCTCCAACCCGTCTGGTCAGCGTGGAGAGTGTAGGCCAAATCCTCTGGCTACTCTGGCTAATATGGCTCTGGTAGTACAGAGTGTCGTGCTCCTGGAGACTAAAAAAGACCTGATGATGATGGGAATGGTGAGAAAAAGTTAATATATATTTTTTTATGATAACAATTGTAATTAGCTGTAATCAAATTAATATACATTACGAGTATCTCTTCTTTTTCCCTAACGGGGCAGCATTTTAGATTGTGCAGTTCTAAGCAAACGAAGCCCATAAACGCAAGATCCCAAGGCCACTTTTAGCATATTGGTGGTCGAGATGGAAAAGGAATCAAAGTGATGGGTTGCAAGCCGCATTGCCTATTAACATGATTAGTACTTTCACCCATACGCGGGAATAGAAGCAGCTGGTACATTTTAAGTTTTTCTTTCAGACCAGCATGGAATAAATTGATATAGTTATCATTATATTTAATTTAACTATTGATCACACATAGTAATGAAATAAAACACAAATAAAAATGTAAAAGAGTTCAACGCGCATTATTGTCTACAACCAGTTAAGGCCGTACCAAAATTTTCCGGGGTCCAGTGCTGCCCCCATTTTAAATAAATCATTTCAAAGAAAACGGAGACATCATTTAAAATTTTGCTACTACCAAGTCCTAGATAACCCTTCAAAGTATTTTATGAACTGCTGTTTACAGTTTATAATGAGAACGTTAAGCTTTATTTATTTATTCATTTTTATTTTCCTAAATTTTCCGGGGTCCAGTGCTGCCCCCATGAGAACGTTCATCCGGTTGGTTGACTGGTAGATATGGCCTTAGGCTTTAAGTCCGCCATTACACTTGTATTTGTGTATAAAGTTAAATAAATAAAAAATAAATAAACGTTAAGCTTTACTAAGCACATTTGCCAAAAGTGGCCGTTTTTCGCAAATGTGCGTAGTAAAGCTTAACGTTCTCACTTTAAACTGAAAACAGTAGTTCATAAAATACTTTGAAGGGTTATCTAGGACTTGGACCGGAAAATTCAAATAAAGCATTTCAAAGAAAACGGAGACATTATTTAAAATTTTGCTACTACCAAGTCCTAGATAACCCTTCAAAGTATTTTAAGAACTACTGTTTATAGTTTATAATGAGAACGTTAAGCTTTACTACGCACATTTGCGAAAAACGGCCACTTTTGGCAAATGTGCTTAGTAAAGCTTAACGTTCTCATGGGGGCAGCACTGGACCCCGGAAAATTTAGGTACGGCCTTAACACGTTGTAGACAATAATGCGCGTTGAACTCTTATACATAAACATTTTTACATAATATGTATATCAATGGTTTTTTTTTTAATTGTTTAAAATATTAGTTCTTTCACATCTAAGCCCGTTCCCAGTTGCAACCTTATGCTGCTTCAGAGACGACAGACTATTTCTTTTAAAAAAATGGCATATTAATGTCACCCCAATGATGCCAAAAATTTTGCAAAGGGAAGATAAACCGATCTTGCCAAAGAAAAAAGATATTTAAAACAGATAAACCAAAGTTACCTAAATACTCTTCATCATCCGAGCGTATTCCTGGTTGCATCGTCAGCGGTTACGCTTCAGAGCCCGGGGTCCGCTACCTGACCTAGGTGATTTGACGAGGTTACTAGTTTTTACACAGTGCGACTGCCGTCTGACCTCCGCAACCCAAAGGGTAGACCAGAACCAATCCTAGGATAGGTACAAACGCTGAATGGCGTTCGGTACCAACAGCTTTACGTGCCTTCCGAAGCACGGAATCATCTTTCTTTTCGGATAATCAGGTGATTCAAGCCTACAATATCCTTACCAGTTACCTTAAAAGTTGTTTCCAGAATCCAGAAACAACTTTTCACAAAGTATGCTTCCCTTCCATTGTGGGATTTGAACCCAAAACCTCCGGATCAAAAGGCAAACGCCTTGACCACTAGACCACGGAGGCAGTCGTTACCTAAATACTATTAGTCAGATTATAAAGATACAATATCACGTCTTTATCTCTAACGAGGCAGACAGAGACGAAAGATCCACTTTTATGGTGGGCGAGAAGTTAGGAAAGGAATCCATCAATATAGCGGGTTGCCAGCCACATCGCCTTTGAACATGATTAGTATTTTCACCCATTCCCTCGATCGATTTTTACGATCTGCGCGTGAAGAGAAGCAGCTGTTACATTCTAATTTTTTTCTTTTCTCCCAGACCAGCATAATATGGATGGCCAATGTACTGCAGCAGATTTTTTATAGACTTGTTTTCTGAGAAAACGCATTTTTTCCATACATTTTATTTATATCGCCTGTTTGTTTACAAACATGTTTAATTTAAGTATGTAGGTACTTATACAGGGTTATTAGTATTTATTATGAGCTACGGGTAAAAAAGGAGCTTGGCATGGTGTCCTATATTTTTAAATTGATTCGAGGTAGTATAAATAATATGGAAATACTTAAAATAGTGGAGTTCTACGTTTCAGCTTCGTACCTTTTGGTGGACCAACTTGGTGAAAAAGTCTTCGCTGGCACGCGCGATAAACACTGAATTTGATCGCGGATAGGATAGGATAGACATCTTCCAGTGTACTCAATACAATACAATACAATACAATACCTTTTATTGCACAAAAGTTAAAAAAAAGCAGGACATAATTATCTTAAAAACTAGGTACTCCGTGTAAATTTACAAAGGTTGACATTTATATTATAAGTTATGGTGTTAATAATGATTCTTCTTCTTCTTCTTATTTAAGAGCTTAGTGGCTCTTGTCGGTGGAGTATGCGCCAAACTTCTCGGTTCTCTGCCTTACATTTTAGTGCTTGATACGACATGACCCCTGCTTTTTCTTTCAGTTGGTCTACATAGCTCTTTCTTGGTCGTCCTGGACCTCTTCTACCTTTTATCTTTCCTTCTAGTATATTTTTAAATAAGGAGTCATGTCGTATTAAGTGACCAATCATTTTCCCTCTCCTATTTTCTATTTCGCCCAGCAGTCTTCTTTTCTCTCCTACTATTTCTAATACTTCCTCATTGGTTTTCCTTTTCATCCAACTGATCTTTTCCATTCTCCTCCAGCACCACATCTCGAAAGCTGCCAGACTGTCACTATCTTTTTTATTCAGTATCTACGTTTCGCATCCATAAAGTGCTATGCTCCAGATATACGTTTTTATAAGGCGTTTGCGTATTTTTCTGGATATATTTGCTGTGAAAAGTTTCTTTTTACTATTGTATGCTCCTTTGGCCATGGCAATTCTGGTTTTAATATGATTAATAAATAATAATTGCTTTTTTATTGTATTAGGTATAAACCTGTCAAAATAGAATAAGTTAATTGGCGAATAAATAATTTTATTTATTCGCCAATTAACTTATTCTATTAATATAAAAAATAAACTAATGCATAAACTTTTTGGTGCAAGTTCAGTCCATACGATACTGAACTACTTTCCATAAAAACTATTATAAAAATAAACCAGCCAAGTGCGAGTTAAACTGGCGTGGAGAGGGTTCCGTACAATTGATTGAATTCTTATAGGTTTTCCTGTAATCTACAAGCAATGAACTATATTTTGTATTTTTTTCAAAACTTTAGGCTCAGTAGTTTCTGAGATCAGTGGGAGGGAATTGTCAATTTTCGTCTTCTTTCATGAATAAAATCAAAAGTATTCTTTTTACAATAACAACAAAAATATATTTGAGATCCTCATAACGAGCCCTTTCATTTGATATATGACACAGTAAGGTTTGCAAATCATTTTTTTAAATTTCCTAATTTGACCCCGAAAATGACCTTTATTTAAAAAAACATATTTATTTACTTTATATGTGTTTGGGTCATAGGTTAACAACATTCTACCAAATTTCACCTGATTCGGTCCAGTAGATTCGGAGCAAATTGGCTATGACAGACAGACTCACGAGTGATCCTATAAGGGTTCCGTTTTTTCATTTTTTGTACGGAACCCTAAAAACGAAAAAAAAAATTTCGTCTTCCCATACAAAATCCATTTGACTGAAGCCAAATTTTTTTTTCGTTTTTCTATTTTAACAAAATGTAGTTTTTCTTTTTTATCTCTTGTTATCAAAGTGATTATAGAGTCATTAACCTATTTTAAATGTCTGGTTTGCAAGTGATATCATTAAAATTAGTTTATTGAATGGATTTTTTCCTTACTTGATAAAGAAGTCTCGTTAAGACACCTTAATTGTCAATCAATTAAAAGGCGCCAACATAATATAATATGTATATTTGAAATCCGTTTAATTAATTTAGTTTTTATTTGTGTCTATGATTAAAATATTAACGTAATAAAAAGGATCCTCCTTGGCGTAGTGATTAAGGCCGTACCTGAATTTTCCGGGGTCCAGTGCTGCCCTCATTTAAAATAAATCATTTCAAAGAAAACGGAGACATCATTTAAAATTTTGCAACTACCAAGTCCTAGATAACCCTTCAAACTATTTTATGAACTACTGTTTACAGTTTATAATGAGAACGTTAAGTTTTACTACGCACATTTGCCAAAAGTGGCCGTTTTTCGCAAATGTGCGTAGTAAAGCTTAACGTTCTTACTTTTAACTGTAAACAGTAGTTCATAAAATACTTTGAAGGGTTATCTAGGACTTGGTAGTAGCAAAATTTCAAATGATGTCTCTGTTTTCTTTTAAATGGAGCACTGGACCCTGGAAAATTCAGGTAAGGCCTTAACAACATTCCAGAGGTTCTGGGTTCGATCCCCAGCCAGGGCAAGGGCAAGGTCTGGGTCTTTGGTGTTTATTTATCATATCCCAGTGAGTATCCCATAATACAAGTTTCAACTTAGTTTTAGGCTAGCCCAATCAGTGTGATTAGCCCCAAACTAAGTAGTATAATATATTTCATTCTTCTGTATTTTTCCTGATTTTTTAAAGATGGGATAAGTTCATTTTATATGAGTGCGTTCACCTTTTTATTCCTACCCAACTCTCTCTCTTTCTCATCTCAGCGTATTCCCAGTTGCATCCACAGCTGCAACGCTGCGAAGCCCGGGGTCCGCTACCTACCGAACTATCAGTCTCAGTAGTCCGATCGCGTTGCATAGTCGAACTATTGAGGCAAAATAGCCTCAATAACTCACTGAACTTCTGAGACCAGGGGGTAACAGGTTGTTGTATGAAACCAAGGGGTATGTCAAAAGAAATAATCTTTGAAGAGCATTCTCAGGCCGTAGTCTTAAACAGCTTATCCACGAAACAAATATAAGGAAATGAAAAATCTGCCATAGAAATCAGTTAAGGCCGTACCTAAATTTTCCGGGGTCCAGTGCTGCCCCCATTTAAAATAAATCATTTCAAAGAAAACGGAGACAACATTTAAAATTTTGCTACTACCAAGTCCTAGATAACCCTTCAAAGTATTTCATGAACTACTGTTTACAGTTTATAATGAGAACGTTAAGCTTTACTACGCACATTCGCCAAAGCTTAACGTCCTCACTTTAAACTGTAAACATTAGTTCATAAAATACTTTGAAGGGTTATCTAGGAATTGATAGTAGCAAAATTTTAAATCATGTCTCCGTTTTTTTTTTTAATGATTTATTTTAAATGGGGGCAGCACTGGACCCCGGAAAATTTAGGTATGGCCTTAATTTGGCAAGCCGCAATAGAGAGAAACAAAAAATGTTTAAAAAAAAAGATTTTTTACGATAGCTATTTAAATATTCCAAACAAACTGAGCATTTTTTATTGAAGATTTATTAGGTACTTCTCCATTTTATGGATATTTAAGGAAGCGTGAAAGTGCCAGCGAAAACAAATCTGAAGGTAAGCCGCAATAGAGCAGTAACAATGGCCCTTTGAACTCGGTACGGTGGCAGTTAAATTATCTACAAACTGTTTCGCCCACTCGCCTTTCAGACGTATACAACGACCGCACTTTTTGATACATTGTCGTAAGTTGACCATTCTAGTATTTTATAAGCATAGCTTAATATTATGGTGCTATCTAATGAGATGGAACAAAAATTATTATTAAAGCAATCCTTTGCTCATCTTGAACAACGTGGAGACATTCTGTGTTTAAATACAGACTTAAACTGAAACGATAATATGCCAAGAAAATGATCATATAGGTAATTAAAAACATACTTACATACACTATCACGTCTTAAACCCTAACGGGGAAGACAGAGTATTTTGGGTCTTGCGGCTCTAAGCCGATAGTGCTCAGGCCACTTTTAACGTAATGGTGGAAAAAATAATCAAAATAGTGATGGGTTGCTAGCCGCATCGTCCATTAAAATTATTCGCATTTTCGCCTATTACCTCGATCGGCTACTAGGTTTTGAAGCAGCTGGTACATTTTAAGTTCCTTTTCTCCCAGACCAGCATGAACGTGAGTAAAGTCAAATAAAAATCTTTAATTAACCGACCCAAGTACTAGTTATTAAATAGTCAAGTTAGTGTAGTATGTAAACTTGACTACCTATATCGAAGTCATTTACTACTAATAGGCTGAACAAGAATTTGTTAAATTGTCAGAGTAGCATTGTCGTTAAGCCATATACGGGGCGTCCTAGCCGCACCTCGAATTCTGCGGTTTGTCGCAAGAGAAAGTTATACAACTAATAAATACGAGGTAGCAGGACCAAACAGTCTTTAATAGGTATCACAATCAATACAGTAAACTTAAAGATATAATTACTGAATAAATATTTGATTCTTTGATTCAATGTTTGTTTTGTAAAACGTAAACAATTGTACAAAATCCGGTACCATACTTTTAGGCGACGTGGGTTCACAATTTACAATACTGTGCGTAAATAAAATAGTAAATAAAACACTGCGAAATATCGTCGAGCACGGCTCCGGCCCTTCCTTCGCTCTCGACGAATATTTCACTGGGTTTTATTTATTATTTTTTTTTGTATTATATTTATAATTTTTTTTGTAGCCAAAACGGATAGATATTTAGATAATAAATTTTTTGGTATAATTTTCATATAAAAAGGTGATTGTATAAAATAGTAATACGTATTATAAAGGCTAATTTAGGCAAATTTAGAGGTATGTGTGTGATTTTTTTCCTATCAAGCCAAAAATGCTTAATCGTGTTTTGGCTATTGTGGATGTCTGTAGAAAATCTTTAAGATTTTTATGTAAATTTTTTGAGGAATAAACTGTAGTAGTTTAATAACAGTGATTTTTCAAAAACCACGCACAGTATTGCAAATTGTGAACCCACGTCACCATAAGTCTGGCTGTATAAGTGTTTTATTTCCACTTTTATAGTATTCAATCAACGTGAGTGCTAAATTTTTATGGGATAGAAAAAAAGTATGTGTAGGCGATGCGGCTATACCATAACTATTTTGATTTCTTTTTAGGATTCCGTAGCCAAATGGAAAAAACGGAACCCTTAAGGATTCGTCATGTCTGTCTGTCGGTCCGTCCGTATGTCACAACCACTTTTTTCCGAAACTATAAGAACTATACTGTTGAAACTTGGTAAGTAGATGTATTCTGTGAACCGCATTAAGATTTAAAAAGAAAAATTAAAAAATTAAAAAAAAAAAATTTGTGGTTCCCATTTTTTTCTAAACTGAATAGTTTGCGCGAGAGACACTTCCAAAGAGGTAAAATGTGTGTCTCCCCCCTGTAACTTTTAAAATAAGAGAATGATAAAACAAAAAAAAATATATGATGTACAATTGCCATGCAAACTTCCACCGAAAATTGGTTTGAACGAGATCTAGTAAGTAGTTTTTTTTAATACATCATAAATCGTAAATCACAATTTACCTTTAGAACTTATATATTATTATGTTACTTGCTGCTACGGAACCCTTCATGGGCAAGTCCGACTCGCACTTGGCCATTTTTTTCATCTTCTAACCTACCATCACGCTA
Source organism: Acrobasis repandana (assembly GCA_963576875.1). Taxonomy (NCBI): domain Eukaryota; kingdom Metazoa; phylum Arthropoda; class Insecta; order Lepidoptera; family Pyralidae; genus Acrobasis; species Acrobasis repandana. Next base: position 3,597,089 of record OY756234.1, on the reverse strand, counting down.
AAAGAGGCCTTTGGGTCTTACGGCCCTGGGCTCTGTCTGCTTAGAGCCACAAGACTCAAAATGCTCTATCTGGCCCATTTGGGATAAAGACGTGGTTGGATAACGGTTAAGTATGTATAGAAAAAAAAAACTCCTTTAATATAGTAAGAATCTCTTTCGTTTTTGTTACTAGAAAACAGACAAAATAATATTTTAATAATACATTTATAGAATTTTGGTAATTTGAATTCGTAGCGATAAAAATTACGCTACAATTTAAAACTATCAAGACATGGCGATCAAGTTACATATTAAAAATAATATTTCAAATGTAAATTTAAAAAAAATTGGTAATCTATAGTCAGTAGATATAAAAATTACGCTATAATTCAAAACTATCAAGACATGTCGTTCAAATTACACATGTCGAGTGCGCGTACGCACCCCAGCGCGTGCGTCCAATATGAACGTGCTAAATCAAATAATGAGAAACTTAATACGGATATGATGCATCCGTGTTGCTTTTTAATTAATTGTGTAATTTCTATATTCAATTCTTCTTCATCTGAACGCATTCCCGGTTGCATCCTCAGCTATGCTGCTTCGGAGCCCAGGGTGCGCTTTCCTGCTTTTTCTTTTCCAAATATAATATGCATATCAATAGTCACCCAAGGATGCCAAAAATCTAGCAAATTGGAGAATAAATAGCCGGAACAATTTAAACGATTTGGCTAAAGTTTTACGACCGGCAGCCTGCCTGACGTAAACCCTCCTTGGGTGCTTGGGTGAATGCTATTGTAGCACGAGCTTTAAGTGCTATTTTTCCTTTAGTCGCCTCTTTCGACATCCACTGAAAGAGATGGAATGGTCCTATTCTAACCCGGAACCACACGGGTAGTTTGCACCATTTGGGTACGGAACCCTAAAAATGTGCAAGGATAAAATTTCACATTGAAGTTGTTTTGCTGTTTCTATCTTAATCTAGTCTTCTATTGAAATAAATATGTCTATGTAGATAATCTACTTTGGAAGCAAAATTAGTAAATGTTAGTAAAAAGAGCGTAGGACACGTCTTGATTGGATGTTACTGTCTTTTTGTATGGGACGTCGATGAAGATTGATGGTCGTCGATGAATTTCTATATTCAATTATTTATTAGTTACTAGCTTTTGCCCGCGGCTTCGCTCGCGTATCCTACGGGAACATTACTTTTTTCCGGGATGAAAGGTACCCTATGTCCTTCTCAGTACTCCTAACTACGTGTATGTGAATTTTCAAGAAGATTGGTTCAGTAGGTAAAGCGTGAAGAGGTAACAAACAAACAAATATACAAACTCACTTTCGCATTTATAATATTAGTTGGGATTAGGATTGGAATAAATAAATATTCGTGAATTCATTTGTACCCAATGCAATGATCCGGACCGTTTTATTTGTATTTTTTTTAAATTTATTTTAAGCATTTAATTTAATTTAAGCATTTTAATTTAATTTGTAGTTAGAATTTTTTAACCTGTAGGTTGACTGGTAGAAAAGGCCCTAGGCCTTAAGTCCGCCTGTTACATTTTTGTAATAAAGTTAAATAAATAAATATTTTTTAAGTTCTAGATTTTAGTCCTTAGTTTAAATACGTTGTTTATGTTGTAAATAAATGGTATCTTAGTATTAATAAATGGTATAATACTGGTATATTTTGTATCCAGAATTGATTTAAATTTATAATAGTTTTTTTGAAGTGGAAGCTGACAACTGGTAAGATATCGTGCGGAACAGAAAACCCTCGTCTCGGACGCCGAAATTTACTTCGGTTCGCTGAGCCAGCGAAGTAATATACATTTTTTTTACGTTCCAGTACACGATTTTTAAGATTGAAATAAAAATTATTGATCGCTCAAGGGTTTGTATTCAAACTGTACTTGAGGCGACGGTATGTTATTCTGAAGTGAAAACAATCTAGATAAGATTGCATTGAGCGCACTGAAAACTAATAGAGTCATTTGTAAGCCTTCCTTAGCGGATTTATTTACATCCTGGCCCGAAAATCATTTCCGTAATCTGTATATATAGTGTGTCTGTAATCTTCTGTTTTACAATAACCTAAAACATTTATTGCAGGATGCAGGTCTCTTACAACGCACGCCATTCTTCACAGTAGCGCGCTGTCCTTTTCCATACCGCAACGTCAATTCCATCGTCTTTCCATCCTTCCACTATGTTGTCTTAGGCCGCGTCCACGGATATGGGCCGCCTGCGGACCGCCGTAAAATAGTTTGTTTGAGCGGCCGCCGCAACTACAATCTAGCCTTAGCTTTTCTTACTTGGCCATGGTAATGACACTCATGACATAAACTCTCCCAATCAACCCAAAGGTTTGACTGTTAGAGAATGCTTTTAGCATTAAGTCCGCCTGTTGTACTATTACATTTGTATGTGTGTACAATAAAGTGTAAATAAATAAATAAATAAAAAATAAAAGACATTCGTAAAACAATGATAAAAATAAACTAATATTTCCTTTTGAACACTGTTTCAGCCTATAATTGCGGATTTGTTTACATCTTTCCTTAAAGATTGAAGGTTATTTGTAAACTCTTATACAAATGTTGAAAGGTATCTTAATATTATGATTTGCATTTTGCTACACTTGCATTTCTCCATTGTAAACAAGATATCCCACAGAAGGGAAAATTAAACTCATTTTATGCTACCCGTTTTATTTAAGTTTGAGGGTTACCTGATACATGAACTTTATACAAGTACACATATGAATCATTCTTTCAACCTACGCGTAGAAGACATTTTCATGGAATGCAGGGATTGCCAGGAGAGAGTCAAATCAAAGAAAACTTGGGACAGGTTGTTAATGTCCGTTTTGAAATTGCAGATAAATCGCGACTTTGTCGGTGCAGATAATCGCATTGTGCTTGTTAGCGGTACTCGATAGATATACACGTTAATTTTGATGCTTGAATAATTGGAAGGAAAGCGGACGTACATTTGCGACTTTAATAAACGAAAAATTAAATGTCGTTATTTTTTAGGTACGTACTAAGAAAAGGTGCCATACTTAATATGGTACCTATATAAAGCATGTGTAGAAGAAGGTCCTAACTAAAGGTGAAAACTTCCAAAACTTCCGGCAATTTTGGAAGTTTTTAAAAATATTTTTTTTACCTTAAGATTCTTAAATGGTATATAGTATAAGAATAGGAATAAAGTAGGAATATTTCCGGGAGTATTCCTGAAATATTCCAAAGTTTCGGAAATATTCCGACGTTTTCACCTCTAGTCCTAACACTAAAGGTGCTCAAGGCCGTGCGAAGTGGAGAAGAAAATAGAAATGAAATATAGTTAGTGTTTTTCATAGAATCTCGGACCAGCTGATAGGTCAACTTTGGAGGCCAATAGGGTAGTATCCAGGGACAAAAATAAAGTATTTTGTTATGATACGAGAATAAAACGTCACAAAATAATGTCACTTGTCAATCATCATATCCATTTTGAACGTCATTTTAGATTTATTCATGCCGAAACACTGATATTAAGAGCGCTAATTGACTCCAAGAAACTATGACGTCACGCCGTGCGTTTTTCATAGAAATCCCATACAAAATATTTGTTTTGACGTTTAGAAAAAAGTATCTGTTTTGACTTGTTGGCAACTAGCGGATTCTACTATTTCGTAATATACTACCCAATCTATTCTGTAGCCACCTTTTCTTCAGAAGCCACTTCATCGTTCTCGGGGAGGCTGCAGTGGAACTTGTGTTTTATCAATATGGTAGTCTTCTTAATACAGCTTATTTGGTTTGTATGTACTGAGTTTACGAATTCTGTAGACTAAAATAAACTATTGAAATTATATCGAGGAAAACGTATTACGTATTAATTTTTAGCTCCTCTACACGATAGGCTATCATTAAACAGATTTATTGTCCATTGCTGCGTTGGATGGAGAACTTTAAAAGATTTTGTGAGTTAAACAGCAATGTACAGTGAATTGACGCAATAATGGCCCATCGCGTGAATGAGCCATTAGGAGAATCAAAGATATGAAATGCGGCAAAAAACACATGAAATGACATTGACAGTTATTGACACTGACAGTTTATTTTTTTTAAAGCGTGCTTTAGTAACGCAAGTGCGTAAACAATCCTCAAAATAAGTAGATAGTGTGCGCCCCGCGTTCACTATAGAACTGAAATCGGTAGTAGAGCCCGTTTTAGTGATCGCTATTTACAATACGCTTCAATAACAATCGATTCCCAGTAGCGATGTTAATCGATAACAAACTAACATGTGGCTAAATCCGACTAGCCGACTATTTAGGTTAAATACTTACTTTCTAACTAATCCTGCTGTGTTTAGAATTAATTTGTGTATGGGACTTCGTACTCCACCGACAAGAGCATAGCTCTTAAATATAGATAGATAGATGGGACTGTAGGTACAGCAAGAATTTTGTTTTGCGCAAAGTTTTACAGCAAGTTCAGTTCATAATGCTAATTAGATTCCTCTAGAAAAATAGGCGAAGTGTCTCCAATGCTGGTCCATGGTTTGTCCAAAATGACAGAACTTTTTGTATGTAATATTTCGTCATATACATTTATTGAATCCTGTTACCCGGAAAATAATGACGAATCGATTGACATCTCATTTGTGAAAACTAGATAAGCGGTTTGGTTACTACAGTGAGACATAAAAACCCACATACAAACTAACATCATCATCACGTCTATTTTTAGCCTCCACTGCAGGAGCATGACCCTCTCTATACTATCAGACCATGTATAAGCCACAGCAGTCAGAGGATTTGGCCTACACTTTCTCCACGCTGGCCAGACGGGTTGGAGTGGTCTCATTGATGTTTATAAGCTTTGTTCCTTGACGACCTTCGTGGCGTAATGGTTAACACGCTAGACCGCTAATCCGGAGGTTTTGGGTTCGATCTCCAGCCAGGGCAAGTTGGAAAATGGCCTCATTCGAATTGTCCTGGGTCTTGGGTGGGTATTTATATATTTATCATAAAAATATAGTATCTTTGAGTTACGAGTAGTATCCCATAACACAAGTTTAAAACTTATTTTGGGGCTAGCTTAATCAGTGTGATTTGTCTCTATATATATGTTTAGCTTGTGTTTCCTATGTCGCCTTCTACGACATCCACGGGAAGACTTGAGTGGTCCTATTCTACTCTGCCGGTAACCACACAGCTGACACATACTTACATAGACTGCGAAAATCATTACTCTTTCATTTGGCTTTACCGTAGTCGGGTAAAAAAATAGTATACGGTACCCTAGACCGGTAGGTATGTTAAAAGTTTTATCTAAGCAAAATTTTGTGGACTTTTAACGATTTAAAAAGCATGATCATACATAATAGGCTAAGTGCTTATTTACATATGTAAAATTGTAAAAAACATAAGTGAATGAAGCTATAAAAGTTATTTTTGTATCGATAGTAATGTAGAAATGTTAACATTATGGTTATAGGCATTCATTTTACGAGGGTTAACTTCTAGACGCCCGCGCCGGCAATAAAATCACACGTATGAATTCTCTATTTTATTCACAGCTGTGAAATTGATATTAAAAAGAATCGTAACCTATTTCAATAGCGAACAATATAGTTTTTATTTTTTCTTCTGACGCATTTTTTATTGCTACGCAACTTGTATATTTGTATGACAATTATTCCATTAAAACTAACGAGGCGGCTTTGACACACAAGCCAACGAAGTCATAATACTTATGTAGTTTTCTTGTCAAGTCGATAGAGTTCCATATACAAGTATGAAAGTAAAAAATAACAGAAAACTAAGCCTAATAAGTTAAAGTTCATTGTTACATTACAGTAGCTAGTAGATCGCCGCGAACTTAGACCTCGCGTTTTTTTATTAATATTTCAAAAACTACTGAACCGATTTTGATGCCCAACGAACTTGAAAAATTCTTTTTGTTGATAATTGAATATTAAAAATAGAAAATTTATATTTCCTACATGCCTACCAAATTTCATCAAAATCGGACCATCGGTTCGGCAGTTATAGCGGAACAAACATACATACATACATACAAACAAACAAACAATGTGTTTTCGCCCCAACTAGAATTATAGGACAAACAACTTACAATCCGCTCCTTTCCAGCAATCAGATATTTTTTTCTAAACGTCAAAGCAATATTTTTTATGAGATTTGTATGGAATACCAGACCGTGACGTCATAGTTTTTGGTGTCAAATAGCGCTCTTAATATCAGTTTTTCTGCATTAGAAAATCTAAAATTCATTGATCATATCCATTTTGGTCCATTCATCATTGATCATATCCATTTTGAACGTCCAATTGGATATGATCAATGACAAGTCTCATTATTTTTTGACGTTTCATTCTCTTATCAATACAAAATGATTTACTTTTGAACCAGGACTACCTTTTATTCAAATACCAGCCCTCAAAGTAAAGCCCGCCATTCTGACAGCGTCTCAACTGCTCGCAGTATGTGGTTGCTGTAAATAGATCGTTACCGGCCGTCGCCGAAGGCCTAGGCCTAATGGGCTGTCTTTCCGCATGCCCTACACGGCCATTCTAATAAAGATGTTACTGGGATGTTTTGACTTGGTTACTTTGATTTACTGTTGTTTAAAGACTGTTTCATTCCTTTGTTACAAACTTTTATTTACTTTCACCTGTCCCGTTGTCTGTAATGAAATCTTGTAAGTTAAATTTGACCAACAAAAAGTAAAATATGTATATCGCGTGACAATGCAATATTTATTTATTTATTTATTTACCAATTTATGTACACGGACAATATATACAGAGAATACGTAAACAAAAAGTTGTACAAAGGCACTACTTACCTCAAAAGAGATCTCTTCCAGTAGGCCCGTGAGAGGAGATGTTCATATATGAAAGGTATACAGGCGTGTTCGTTAAATAAATAAAGAAAAAATAACATACTATGAAACTACAGATAAACATACATATACATATGTTACATACATACTTAAATAAATACATATGTCTATTTAGAAATAAATATACTTAATATATAATATATAAACTACAACTATGATGATTCCGATAAATAATAATCTTTTACTCATCTTTTGAACACAGAGATCGATTTAGATTCGATAAGAATATTATGATAAGAAGCTGATCTGATAATGGAGCTAGAAGGTGGCCATAGGAACTCCGCTATAATACGGGCTCATTTTATTCTGTTTGACCATTTTAAAGTTTTTAGTTTTAGATAAAGGCGTGTTTTTAAAAATATTTTTTTAAATTATTTAACTTCACCTGCCCTGTTGTCTGTGTGACCGTAATCAAATCTTGCAAGCTAAATTAAACTTATTACCCATTATTCAAATGACCTGAAACTTTACATACTTATGTAAGTTGGGTGACAATGCAATATTATAGTACCAATGACCTGATGTCATGATGAATCTGGAAGGTGGCTATGGAATCTTCGCAAGCTTTTCATGTTATATTGTGATAAAATTGTATTAGGCATAATATCTTTGTAAACTGAAAAAGCCCTTCCGGCGCTTAGGCGACCAATACTGTGTAAATGAGTTTCTTTCGGCGTTTCTTCTCAGCAGTGATCGTTGCGAAACGCTAGTATCGGTAGCTTTTGCACTAAAAATAATTTAAAATAATGACCTTCAATCCTCCACACACTCCATAACCTATATACGTGCTCACCTGGTTTCTCGAGCCTGGTACAGGCTTAACGAGGTCTGACGTGGCTGCGCTGAAAAAACGGATGCGATAAGCACCTATATCGGCCCGTGGCTGTAAGTGCAGTCACGTCCATTCCAAGGAGGACTTAAAGTCTGATTTTTTATTCCGTAGAATTTTGACAGCTGAAAATTTTGACATGTCAGAGATTACAAACCTTTTTCGCCGGGCACATATTTTTATTAAATTCCAGGTTTCAATAAAAGTCTGAACATCGAAGTCTGTTCATTTTATTTGTTAGTGAATGTAACCATTTCGCACGCTCCAAATCAAAAGGAGATTTACGGCGAGCGATATTTACGTCCCTTTTCATTACGACTATATTTATTTAATATTAGATTTTAAATAAATTCTACTAGCTTGCTACCGCAGCCAATAAAAAAAATACGAATTTAGTTTTATTTTTAGTAGTTAATTTTTTTACGAAAAAAATTTTTTTCAAATGCTTTGAAAAGGTTTATTATACATGAATTAGTGATGCCGGCTAAAGAAAAATAACCTGCTAACTTAAAATTATAACTTTGATAATTCAGTATTAAAAAATGTCAATACATTTTAAATATACCAGAAAGTTTAAAATTTATCTTTTTCAAGGTAAAACATAAAAATTTATCCCGAATTTAATTTTTTATTGCCTTTAAATGGGTTCCCTTTTTAGCTAGAGAGTTTTTTTAGTTGCAACACTTTTGAAATGTCAGAATTCTACGGAATAAAAAATCAGACTTTAGTTCCTACGCTCTTGCTGCGAAACGCTGGCTGGGTGGGCACAGAACTGAACTGAAATGAACTGATATATTTATCCTACATTGAATAAAAAATGTTGACTTTGACTTTGACTGTGATAAAACAACATACCCCCACCAAGTTCCTCCAATATGTCTGACTAAACTAATGTAAATTGACAGTGACATTTAATGTAAACTGTTATCGTAACCACGGACTTCTGAGTTAAGAGCCTTTAGAGCTTTCTAACATTGTATCACGAAAACGCGTAGGTCTCACCGCGCTAACATGCAAAGAATAAGCGGCTTACAAACAAATATCGAAATAACAAACGAACAAACATATTTATCCTGTAACCCTCAGGATCCGCAAGAAAAATCACCGGCGTCTCCCGGCGATTATGTTCGTAAGGGGCTCTGGTTAAGTTATGGGCCAATCTAGTAAGCTGTTAACTTAGGGCTTTATGTACCAAGGAGGTGGTTGTGTGAATCTATGGTTTGAAAGCAGCGGTGAAAAACATTTTTAATCATCTTTCTAAAATTCTAAATGCAAAGCTTGTATGTATGTATGTGTGGATGTTTGTTCCGTTTTCACGCCAAGATGGCTTGACGGATTGGAATGAAATTAGGCATGTAGATAGTTTATTATCTGGATTAACACATAGGATACTTTTTATCCCGGGAAAATGTGAGGTTGCCATGGGGTTGCCAAAATTTTGACCACGCGGGCATCAGCTAGTTAATATTATAAATGAGAAGTTTGATGATGTATGTATGTGTGGATGTTTGTTCAATTTTTACGCCAAAACGGCTGAACGGATTGTAATGACATTTGGCATTACATTTGTAAATGGCTTATTTACCTGTATTAACACAGACAATACTTTTTATCGCGGAAAAATGTGAGGATTTTCAAATAGTGCAACTTTGCACATAACGCTTTGGGCAATAGTTATTATAATGTCAGCTGCAGGACAAGAGTCCATTGCTGGACTCCCTTTACTGTAAAGTAAAGGATGGGGGAGGCACTTACATACGTGTCCTATAGTTCAGCAGTGCTGTCTTATATAGGTTGGTAAAGATTTGTTTTTATCAGCACCACTGATTTAAGTTGACTGGTAGAACAGGCCCTAGGCCTTAAGTCCATCTATTACATTTTTTTGTAATAAAGTTAATAGAATAAATAAAAAATAAAGACTTTTTTTTTAAAAAAAAAAGCGGCCTGTATCTGGCGTTCTTCAACCTTTCCAGATCGTCCGACCACCTAATAAAGTGCATGCTCAACAAAAACCTCTCTGTCCTATCGGCCATCGATATTTCGCACTGTGGACCGCACCGCACCCACTGCAACTTCAATAAGCTAATCTGTTAATTTATTAATGATTTTTTAACTTACTACTTATTTAGATGCTCTGGCTTCTAAGTTAAGGGCTATAAGGAAAGGGATTTAATTATAACCGTACACATTATAGTTTATGTATGGTTTCTTTTGGAATAAATTTTGTGTAGTGTATACTGTGTACTCGTAAGTATATTTCTTTATTTTAAGTTAATGTTGTACTAACCCATTTCTCAGCATCACGTGTTGGTTGACTGGTAGAAAAGGCCCCTGGCCTTAAGTCCGCCATTTACATGTATAGTAATAAAGTTAAATAAATATATAAATGTTCATAACCCCTGAATAGTCCTTCTGGATAGCTTAATATGTCGGATTCAAATCTCACACCGGTCAAGGATTGCTGCCGCGAACGAGATTGGCGCCATCTTGTATTTTATAAATATGGCTGTAAATAATTTCATAACTTGCCAGGACTTATTTTTAACATAACAACGCTACTGGATTATGCTATGTCTACCACTTTTTGAGGCGTATTTTAATTTCGAAGATGGCGTGACGCCATCGACAGCTTCATGAAAAAATGGCAGCAGGCTGTTATAAATATGGATCAGTGGAGAAAGTAAGGGGAGGCCTTTACCCAGCAGTGGGACACATCAATAGGCTATTAAAAAATAATAATTTAAAAGTGTTTGTATGTAATTAAAACTGAACTAAAGTAAAATACCTCAGTTAAAAACTAAAACTACTAAAATTTAAACGTACCTATGTTAAATTTGAAAAAATATAAACTTCCTCAAATTATCCCGTCTTATCTTATTACCTTACGGAGTAGACAGAACTTCGGGTCGAAGGGCATTGTAAAATTGTAGGTATTTGGACATTGTGTTTCACAATTATCTCCAAAATCACCAATTAGAGAGAGAATAATTCGAATAAATAATTTTATTACACTTTTTACGAGATCTGTACACCCAATAATCGCAGTACAGTCTTGCGGGAATAAATTGTGTGCTTAAACCTCGGTAGGCTTATGTCACATCGATTTTATGCGCGATGGCGAATTTAATCGTTGCTGTCACTAGATATTTTACAAGTGGCAGGCACGCGAATGTATCTATTAGGAGCGGAACGATATTTTCAATTTATTCGCGATAAATCTGGATTAGCATATATTATTATAACGATCAGTAGGGGACTTTGATAATAATGAGGCATGCAAAAAATGCGTGTAAAATGCGACCAATAAATCTCAAATAATCAAAGAATTATGTTTTTAGGGCTTCTTACGAGTATAATGCGATTACATAGATCACCATAACCCACCCATTTATTCTGTCTATACTAATGAGCTTTGTGATGGTACGTATTCAACAATTCCTGTGATGTGGTATATTTTTTATTGTAGATTTAATACCAGTAGCACCCTTGTAATATACAACGTGGAAGGGACATATCCGTAATAAATCGAACCACGGTCTGTACTAGATCACTTAAGTATAATGAAATTAAAATAACAGTCAAGAAATAAAAATCTATTTCGATATTCCCATACAAATCACCCGGGCGGCTGCACACTTTTGTATGGAAATGTCAATTTTTTTTGTTGTTTTTGGCTGTTATTTTAATTTAATTATACTATAATGATCTAGTACAAACCGTGGTTCGATTTATTACGTGTATGTCCCTTTTAGGTTGCATAATTCAATGGTGGCACTTCATCAATACATACTGAGTCACTTTGGCTAAGCTCAAAGTTTATAATGTTATGCAAAATATACGTCAATTTTCGTATTCCTTCGCAATACGAGAACTAAAAAAAAATTAGGCTCGTCAGGTAGATTATAAAAAAAATGGATAAATACGTATTCTTTCTTTACTCTGATTAGCAAATAATGACGAAGATACAGCGCATTTCAATTTCGTATGACGTCACGATCTAGTACGATTTTCACTAGACGGTGTCATCAATCACCCCCAACTCCACCTCTCCTCCGTTTTCGCCTTGATGACACAAGTTGGCCCACAAGAACCGGGGGAGAGGTGCGGGTGCGGGGAACGGGGACGCATATTGCGCGTACCTTAGGAGATTCCGTTCTGTTTACTCTTACTGTATTCTGTGTCACAGCTATACGACGCTATACGATGCTATCTCAAAGAAACTAATCGAAGTTTCCCGTGACCAGAAGGTTGACCTATATCTAGGTCAGAAAATAAGCATTACCATACAACGTGGCAATGCTGCCAGCCTTCTGGGCACGTTGCCGCAGGGTAAATAACTACCCGGCCTTTTTTATTTGTAAACATTAGTTAAGTAGTGTAGTGTAGTGAGTAGTTTTTTTTGTCTTTATTTTAGTTCTTAAGAAATTTATATGTATATTTTCATTTTTCGTTATAATAAAAACTAATTATTAAAGCTCAATGTTTATAACTGATTTATTTGAATTGTTAGCGAATTTATGACTGTTGCAGTTGTATGATTTGTGTAAAATTTCTCTCTTGTGTGAAAATTGCAATCTTCCTGTGCTTTGTATAGTAAATATCAGGTAGATACTACGTTTTCAAACATATTTTTATGCAAAATGTATGATCCGAACTAAGTATTGTCACAGGCCGGAATCTCCTAAGGTACGCGCAATATGCGTCACCCAGGCGTCACCGTTCCCCGTCCCCGCACCTCTCCCCCGTTTTCGCCTCGATGACTCACGTTGGCCGTCAAGAACCGGGGGAGAGGTGCGGGTGCGGGGAACGGGGACGCATATTGCGCGTACCTTAGGAGATTCCTTTCTGTTTACTCTTACTGTATTCTGTGGTATTGTCTAAAAAACTTGCTAGTAGGTGCAGTTGCACCTACAAGACAGTTTTTGGTCAACATAAATAATCGAACCATAAAATAACACACTGTAATTGTTTATAGGTCGTAATTTATTTTTAATGGACTGCCGGCTTCCGTGGGCGCCCCGCTGTCAAGCAGCAAGTTATGCCGACTGTACTTATACGTTCACACATACTAATTGTGTGATAGTTTATTTCGGTGTTGATGCCATTCATGTTTTTGTTCATTGTCATTCATAAGGCATCTTGCAAAACCCAAGGTACAGTAAAACATGTTTACTTTTTATTTTATTCGTAACTATTTTTTAAGTCAGCAAATCCACTATGCCATTTTCCCAAAACTACGTTCCTTATTAAACATTAGAAAAGCTGTATTAAGATTCTCATCAGAGATCATTATTGTTTAGGATACCACTTTTAGATTAATCACATTATTTTTTGAATCATTTATTCAATATTCACAAAAAACACTTTTATACAAAGTGGAAGGGACATACCCGTAACAAATTGAACCACGGGCTATACTAGATCACTAAAGTATAATGAAATTAAAATAAGAGTCATAAAAGAAAAAAGAATCGACATTCCCATACAAATCTCCGGGGCGGCCGCACACTTTTGTATGGAAATGCCGAATTTTTTCTTTGTTATTTGGCTGTTATTTTAATTTCATTACTATAATGATCTAATATAGACCGTGGTTCAATTTATTACGGGTATGTCCCTTCCACGTTGTATATAAAATCCGAACCAAGAAATCCTCGTAGGGTTTCCGGCGAGTCTCTAACATATGCTTAGATACCGAAATATAAATACCTAGTAACTTTTCACTTTAAATTTATTTATCATTTCTTTGATATATACTGTGTAGTTCTTTAAAAAGCTTTTTTAAATAACTAGGTATTAAATAGTTACTAACTCTTGTCTCATATAAATTGTTGTATTTAGGCATTTCTATAAAGTTCAATAAGATAGAGAGTCAAGTGCTTGACTTAGATTAACTGGTAGGCATTCCATCTCTGATTTCATATACATCGCATGTAATGTAATAATAAAATTCAGATTGATCGCATGAATATCAGGAAGTGTAAGGCCGGCCAAAGTGTGCAGAGTACAGGAATCCCGACGAGTTCTATATTGAATTGTTTAATTGGTAGGATACGCGGCGCACGCGCTTCGCTGATCGTTCCCACACGCGAAGAACACAAGAATCACTTGGGCCACTACTACGATACTTGGCGAATGAGTTGCAAACGAAATCTCGAATATATTGCGAGTTTAAAAAATAAGCGCAAGTTAAATAGGTATTAAATAGTTGGAAACCTGCTCATAACGGGTGAATACCCAATACATAGTAGATATATTCCGTTGTTATTAAAAAAGGAATTTTACATGTATCTGAACTATCTATATATATATATATAAATATATATATAGATCATATAAATATATATCATATACATATATTACTGTATGTAAGTATGATTATATTAACCACCCCACACTACCTGGTTTCCCATCACTTTTCAATATAATTGCAAAAAATTGCTTAGCGATAAGGCCGTTATGCGCTTTTTATGTCCTGTATTTTTTTCTTTTGGACGATAAAGGGTATTTTATTGTAATGTATCTTCTCAATTTATATCATTATATAAATATTAGCAAAAATATAAATACATTATAATACGATAAACACTGATCAGATATTTATGAGTATTTATGTGTTCGTCGCCCATCAAATGTGTTTTAATAACCTAATCTAAAAACCAATATCTAAATGAACATCAAAGCATGATCAAGACATGATTGTTTATCCATTTGGTCAGTCAAATGAGCAATTTACTATCTAAACGGACCAAAACCATTCTGTACATTTAAACTATTTACACATAACCGCCCAAATTACACATAAGCATTAACGAAACTGGAAAACCACGCGTTTCCCAACATAAAACTCATTTAAACTAGAATCGGAAATGTTAAATGAGATGATCAGACTTGTTTGTTTTCCGTCGATTATCGTTTTAACTCCGTTAATTTCGATTCGACATTCTTTCGAGTGTCGCAACAATGGTAGGTGTGTCATTATACTAATGTTGTGGGAAGTCAAGGAAGGAGATTGCATTTGATGATAAGTTTATTGCAATAATTAAGTAGGCTCGGATTGTTTGTGCAGTGATATTGTAGGCCGAATAGAAATTGCTGCTTCATTTGCATAGATACGGTACATCTGCATTTTCTTTAGCTTTAACCATGAGCTTAAGCCATGTTTTTTCTTATATCATTAAGGTGAAATGGTAGCATATGTGGCGCCCTCATGTGAAATAAATTGTTTAAAACTAAATATGGTGATATTTAAAAAATTGATTTGTATAGTTTTAAAACGGGTTTTTGCCAAAAGTGGCCACTTTTGGCGAAAACCCGTTTTAAAACTAGACGGACTTTTAGTAATAATTTTAAAGGTTATTCATAAAATAGTTTGAAGGTCTTTTTAGACATTGATACAAATCAAATTTTTAAATATCACCATATTTAGTTTTAAACATTTATTTTAAATGAGGGCGCCACTTAAGCTACCACTTTACCTTAAGTGTTTTTTTCATGTTTTTTTCGTGCTGGCCTGGGCTCAGCTCTGTTACTTCATACGTTGGTGACGTCATCACTTTCGCAAATAGTCATCGCTCTAAAATTTGTATTTTTCGTAGAATGTCACTTTCGCTCTTTGTTATTTTCGTAATATGTCACTTTCGCCAACGGTCATCAATAACTTTTCTATCTCATTTCCAACGGCCAAAAGGCTCAACACGCCTGTTTTTGTTTGTTATCTTTCTGTGTCAACGTACCTAACAAACAGATGAACCTAGCTTGTACCCGACTGCTAAGGAAGGGTTATGTTCTTCACGCGTATCTTGTATGTATCAGCTGCATTTTTTATATAAAAAAAGATATTCGAAGCTTAACGTCTACGAGTATAAGCAATTTTCCCTCTTGTATACGCGCTCACTTTCACGCTTTTCCTATTATATATCAAACCAATAAAACCAAGTTTTATTGGAATTGCATTCCTTAGAATGTATATGTGTGAATAGTTTTACAACTTTTGCACGAGACATTTGTGCTTGGTCGCCTCTTATGATCACAACATGAAAAGATGGAGTGGTCGTATTCAAGGCCGGAAATTGCACATTCAGCCTGTTTGGTTGTATATTCTGACTTTGTATCATGAATTCATGAGTCATGAATCCTCTATTCCCATAAACTGAGTTCAAATGGAGAAAGGGCAACAGCTTTGATACGGTTTAATTGTCCCTTAGTTACGGTTCAGTGAATAAATCTACCGAACGATCCATTCTGCTTTCAATAACGGGCATGAGACCTAATTTGGTCTAAGTTATTTTTTTATATGAGTCTTACATAAAAAACCCGGCCAAGTGCGAGTTAAACTCGCGTGAATTCTTATAGATTTTCCTGTAATCTACAAGCAATGTACTATATTTCGTATTTTTTTCAAAATTTTAGGCTCAGTAGTTTCGGAGATCAGGGGGGGAATATTCAATTTTCGTCTTCTTTCATGAATAAAATCAAAACCATTTATTTTACAGTTATAACAAAAATATATTTGAGATCCTTATAACGAGCCCTTTCATGTAATATATGACACATTAAGGTTAACAAAACTTATTTTTTTCAATTTCCTATTTTGTACCACGAAAATGACCCTTATTTAAAAAAAAATATTTATTTACTTTGCACATATGTGTTTGGATTATAGGATTAAAGACATTTTACCAAATTTCACCTGATTCGGTCCAGTAGATTCGGAGCAAATTGGCTGTGACAGACGGACTGACAGACAGACGCACGAGTGATCCTATAAGGGTTCCGTTTTTTCATTTTTTGTACGGAGCCCTAAAAATAACTACTCCGAAGAGAACACGTGTACGGCATCACATTACGTGTAATGTAAACTAATTGACTGTAAAAGTGCCTGTAAGGTCTAATTCATGAATAAACATTTGAATTTCGAATTTCGAGATAATGGGCGAGAATCAGAAATTCGAAATCATATCTCGCCCATTATCTCGTTGGACTTTTACGATCTGCATGAAGCAGTTTGTACATTCTATTATTCGTTTTTTCAGTAGTTCTCCAAACCACAGAATACAGTAAGAGTAAACAGAACGGAATCTCCTAAGGTACGCGCAATATGCGTCCCCGTTCCCCGCACCCGCACCTCTCCCCCAGTTCTTGTGGGCCAACTTGCGGCATGCAATGTGTGTTCGCCCGCTCTCGCCCGTCAACAAGGCGAAAACAGGGGAAAGGTGCGGGGACGGGGAACGGGGACGCATATTGCGCGTACCTTAGGAGATTCCGTGCTGTTTACTCTTACTGTATTCTGTGTTCAAACCACCATGGAAGATCACTTCACTAATTCGCCTTCTATACACATCTAATAGACACAGACGCCAAATGTTTATTGGTGCTCTTGCAGGTCTTCAATCTCAGTTGCCGACCTTTAACTCTGTATCATGAATCCTCCATTTCTATAAACCAACTTTATACGAACTTAAACGGAGAAAGCTATTGATGTGGTTTAATTGTCCCATAGTTAAAGGTAAACTTAGTTTCAATGAATAAATCTACCGAATGGTCTATTCTTCTTTCGAGTAACGGGCCTGAGACCTAATTTAGTCCTTAGAAGTTACGGCGAGGTAATATTCAAATTTATATACAGGGGTAAACATTTTACAGTGAATAAATTTACAGAAAAAATTGGGTAAGTCAGCCAGTGCAAGGCATACTAAGAAGGCATATGAATGGCGGCTTAAAAAAAATATTTGTACAAATACACACAGTCAGCATAGCGCAAAACGACCAGGGAATATACATATAATACGAACATATACACTTTTTTTTATAAAACTCCGGCAACATTTTAAAACAAGTTTAATACAATACATTCAGTCCGTGATGCTGAACCACTTCCACACATGTATCGAAAAACTAAAAAAAAATTCGCCTTCCCATACAAATCGGCGCTCAGCCAAATGGATTTTGGGATTTTGGATTTATGGGGGGACTAATTTTTTATCGATTTTCGATAATTGTTTTTATGGAACAAAAACATTTTTTTTTCAGATTATGTACATAATAATTACTATAAAAATAAACACGATATCTGGGACATCCTGTATATCCACATTTACGCAGACTAAACAAATACATATTTCTTAGCCTGCAGACACCATTTATTGAAATGATATACCACCTCATTGGTACGGTAGAACTTATAGCCATTGAAGCCTAGATGATCTAACGGGATCCTTATGTTTATTATTTATTTACTAGCTGTTAGCCGCTGTGATTTCCCACGAAAATCTCACGACGTTCGGGAATATAAGATTTAAAAAAAAAAAAAAAATTTATACAAGATTTTATTGTGCGTCCTAAGTACATTACTTATCAAGACCAACGTCATATTACAGGTCGTCTTTTATTACAGGATTCCTATAGCCACTTTTCAGCTCCATCATCAGAACAGCTTCAATAATTGTATTGTCATCTGATTTACATTAGCATACAAAATTTCATCTCAATCGAAAACCGGGAAGGGGCTCAAATTTAACTTGCAAGATTTAACCCAAAAAACAAATAAGCACCAAACAGGGCATACAGATAAAAGCTTGTAAAAAAGTACACTTTTTTTAATTCTCTTTATCTATTACATGTCCACGAAGCTTAGCATTTGGGCGACCTTTTGTGAAAGTAAAAGACTTATTGAAATATTGTACGGTGGTTTATTTAAATATTTATCAACTGCAGGAGCTTGACATTCTCTGTGCTACCAGAGCCATATATAAGCAGTCAGAGGATTTGGCCTACACTCTCCACGCTGGCCAGACGGGTTGGAGAGATCTTATTGATGTTTATAAGCTTTGTTTAGATTGTGTTTACTAAGTCGCCGTCTACGACATCCACAGGAAGACTTAGAGTGGTCCTATTCTTCTCTGCCGGGAACCACACGACAGTAAATTTATTAAAATATTTCCATTTAATACCGAGTATACAATTTTATGTGTTAATTAATTATATTATATGTATTCAAATGGTTATTTCATGTTATATTACAATTGCACATTTATATATGGTTACTCTTGACATTCTTAGTTTTAATAGTATTCGTATGGTAATGATACCCGACAACGATCAATTAAATATGATTAATATTTAAATTAATGATTTATTTAAATGTTTAGATATTCATTAAACTATTTATTGTTAAATAATAAATAAACACATGTTTGTTCTTTGTCCTGTAATATATACTAATGAGGTACCTATAATATTTATTTTTTTGTTTTAAAAATAACATAAACCATCAAATGGGTTATTGTACATTTGCAACAAAGTAAGTTCGTCATATTTTTGTGCACTCGATTTAAAAGAAAATTTGGCTCATGCATTAAAAATATGTGTGTATAAGTTCGTCACAGCATGACGAATTTACTTGATAATAATAAAAGCTAAATTATAAAACACAAGCTAAATTATAGAAGGAAACTAGGAAATTATTGAAACCATTATTATCTACAATATCTGGGGTCTGAGTCACCAAACCACGCAATACAATTACCGGGCTAATCTCAAATTCAATGAGACATGAGAAAGTGGTGAACAATGCGTTTGCCGGGTAACTAATAGCATTAATGGTAGCCCTATTTAGATTGTGGCCCAGGGCCTATACAGAGCCGGCCCTAGCGTAGAGTAAGTGTAGCAATTGTTCTAAGCGCCACATACTCAGCGGGCGCCAAAATTATGCACTACTGTTTGAATTAAATTTGAATTGAATTTTCAAAAAATGTTCTACCCTGTTTTTTCTTTTCTCTGACTAACAAAAAATGTGCCTTGTTATTATTGCCTTGCCTTGCCTTTGGTACAATTTTACTGAGAGTTGACGTCACAAACCCGACTCCGGAACTTAGACGTTTTGTATCTGTAATTTGACTGATTGGATGAATCGTAAATTAAGTGTCCCTTATTTTTAGTGAATCTGACTGCCTCCGTGGTCAAGGCATTTGACTGGTAATCCGGCAGTCGTGAGTTCAAATCCCACTATGGGAAGCATTACGAGTATTTGTGAAAACTTGTTTCCAGTCTGGTTAGGATATTGCAGGCTTTAATTACCTATATGCTTCGGAAAGCACGTAAAGCTGTGGATCCCGACAGCCATGTAGCTTTCGTTTAAACCTATCATTATTGGTTCGACTGTCTTCCCTTTCGCACAGAAGGCAGTATGCTATGTCAGCTATAACAGATGCCTTTAGGCAGCTTGAAAAATCTGACAACAGTGTTGGCCACTTACATACACGAAAAACAAAACAAACAGAAGACAGTATGAGTACTTATTACATCTCTCTAAAAATGTTTTGAGATTAAATGTGTGAGAGAAATTGTCGGTCCTTCGGGGCCCCCTGAGAATGGTGGCCCTGGGCACGGGCCCCGTGCCCAGGGCCACCATTCTGTTATCGGCCACCGTTATGGTGAAGACGGTATTGCCTATGACCGGCCTGAATCCAACGTTACATTGTAAATGAAGTTCTGATATTATCTCGGTACATTATTAATTGGTCGTTACCTTAAAATACTGCGTTTTGAAGCATTACTTGTGCTGATGATTAACATTATACTGACGACTTCTGTTATATGGTACTGGACGTGGCTTCTTGTATTTTTACTAGTAAACATGAAAGGATCCATTTAGTCTATACACCCTTATTTTTAATTAAGTACACAAATTTTAAGGAATTATTCAGTCCATTATTTTGAACAACTTTTCCCAATAAATGTATATCGAAATACAAAAAAATATTACTTCCCATAGTAACTAGATCACGTGAATACTTCGATTTGTATGGAAAGTGAAAATTTTTGTTTCGTATTTCGATCGATACATTTATTGGGAAAAGTTGTTCAAAATGATGGACTGAATCACCCCTTAAAATTTGTGTACTAAATTAAAAATAAGGGTGTAGTATAACAAAGGTTGACCACCACTTTTAGCGTTATGTTCGCCTATTGTTTTGTAGAGTTTGTATTTGATGGATGGTGATTATATAAATAAATATTATACTACAATTTAATACTACAATAAATAAAAATAAAAAAAATAATAAAAAAATACTACAATTAATTTTCTATTATTCTAAAATTATAAATAAATAAGGACAATCACACTAATTAAGCTAGCCCCAAAGTAAGTCTAAACTTGTATTACGAGTATGCACAACACCACAACTACACCCAAGACCCAGGTCCATTTGAAAAAGGTCATTTTCCAAATTGCCCTGGCTGGTTCGAACCCAGAACCTCCGAATCGGCGGACAAGACCGTGTCACATTACACCACGGAGGACGTGTATAGGCAGACAATCTATCATTAACAGGTATTGGTCTCTAAAACGTACAAATAGCATTTCGTAACTCTAAATACATTTCAAAAGCAATAGAACACTTGTAAAACTATATTAAACGCGCATCGGTATGTTTACATCGGCAATATTAGACAATATTCAAGCTATGTAACTTGTAAACTAAGCTTGTAAAACATAAGAAATATCAATTATATCAATTGCGTATAGGAAATTAAATGTAACCCAACCCATCTCAACTTTCTATCGAATTTAATTGATACTTTTGTGATAATCAGTGGTTGGCGATTTAGATGGCACATTCATTTATCACTCTGTAACTTTTTGTAGAAATATACAATGTACCATTGTTTGCCTACCCAAGTAAATGAAAAAAAAAAAAACTTGATGTCGTCTCTAGCGCGTTATGTGGTAGTCCCAAAACAACACTTTACATGAACGTAGGTGATTGGTAGCCGCTGTTTTGGGAATTTTAATAGCATTATAAACACTTATGGCATTGTAAGATGGTTTATGGCGGACAAATTATGAAATAATTGACCGGTTCCCATAGAATTATGATTTCATTAGAATTTCTTGTAATGTTACTTTTATAGTTACTTGTTTGGCCTACTTTCTTAAACTGTATGAAGAGATTTAACAAATCAGATATAAAGTTAGCCGTGTGGTTCCTAGCAGAGTAGAATAGGATCACTCCAAATCTTCCCGTAAATGTGGTAGAAGGCGACTTAGGAAACACAAGCTAAACAAAGCTTATAAACTTCAGTGAGACTTCTCCAACCCATCTGGCCAGCGTGGAGAGTGTAGGCCAAATCCTCTGCCTGCTCTGGCTAATATATGGCTCTGGCAGTACAGAGAGGGTCGTGTTCCTGCAGTGGAGACTAAAAAAGACCGATGATGATGATGATGATGGGACTAGCGTGTTAAGACGTAACACAAGGGCCGTTTTTCCATACAAACCTAGTCCCCTGTTTTCTCCCTGGATAATGCAAGTAGAATTTTATTTTTTTTCTGAATATCTATAGCCACTATTAGCATGTCCATGTGTTTTCTTCTTTTTCATAAATTAATTATTAAAAGAGATATGAACGTTCAAAAACCTAAAGAAATGTCCAGATTTTCTGCTGTGTTCAAACATCCAAAAAACAAAGACTAGATTAGGTATATAAAAAAATTAAAACATAGGAACACCGCTCAAGTTTTTGCTAGTTCGTAATAAAAAAGTACTTATATTGGTTAAGTTTTGGGGAAGAAATCAGGGGACTACGAATCGTTAATTTTCTGTTCTTTTAATAGATATTTTAAGTCCAAGCTGCAGTATGTCTCTATAGCACTTACTCGGTTGTTGTTCGGGCACAGCGCAATAGATTTTACAAATACCTATTTTTCATTTCTCTAGCCCTTGTTCTCTTAACCAATATGCCACGGAGGTCGTCCCAGAACAAACAGCAACCGATTTCCTATTTTGGCCTGTTTATAGATCAATCTCAAGATGCTGTAGTTCCGACCCAAGCACTGGTTATAATTTAAGTGCGCTACGTATTCCCTAATAATAACCGCCCGGTCATGTTTGTCCGTCATTCAGTCCATTGCTCACACTTCCGGAAACCACACATGCGAAACCGACATTTGTACTCAGAATTACGGGTATGAAACTTCCTTTGCAAGATATTGTACAATGTGGAAGGGACATACCCGTAATAAATCGAACCACGGGCTATACTAGATCACTATAGTATAATGAAATTAAAAAAAAAAATGGCTTGTCTATACAAAAGTGTGCAGCCCGAGCTATTTGTATGCGGGAATGTCGAATTTTGTTTTTTGACTGTTATTATAATTTTATTATACTTTAGTACTTTACGATGCCGCCGCCGCTTAAGGCCGTACCTGAATTTTCCGGGGTCCAGTGCTGCCCTCATTTAAAATAAATCATTTCAAAGAAAACGGAGACATCATTTAAAATTTTGCTACTACCAAGTTCTAGATAACCCTTCAAAGTATTTTATGACATACTGTTTACAGTTTAAAGTGAGAACGTTAAGCTTTACTACGCACATTTGCGAAAAACGGCCACTTTTGGCAAATGTGGGTAGTAAAGCTTAACGTTCTCATTATAAACTGCAAACAGTAGTTCAAAAAATAGTTTGAAGGAAGGGTTATCGAGGACTTGGTAATAGCAAAATTTTAAATGATGTCTCCGTTTTCTTTAAAATGATTTATTTTAAATGAGGGCAGCACTGGACTCCGGAAAATGTAGGTACGGCCTTAACAGACAAAGCTTTGACATATGTGTAGTAAACCGAACTACGGGCTATACTAGATCACAATACCTCTAGTATAATGTCATTAAAATAACAGTCAAAACTCAAAATAATCGACATTCCCATACAAATTGCCCGGGCGCTTGCACACTTGATTTCATTATAGTTACTATAGTGATCTAGAATAGCCCATGGTTTGATTTATAATGCATGTGTCAATTACGCGTTGTTAGTTAAAAACACCCAAGACCCAGGACAATTTAAAAAAAGCCATTTTCCGCCTTGCCCTGGCGGGGATCGAACCCAGAACTTTCGAAGTGACGGAATAGCGTGTTTATCTATACGCCACGTAGGTCATCAAAAATTAATAAAAACAACTCTACGCAGTAATGATATCGGTTTTGAATCTCTTGTTTTAAAAGTCATTAAATGCAAGACTTTATAAGTCAATATCCCAAATAAAGTCATCAGGATATTAAATAACTGTATCATTATCAAGCAAACTCATCTTTTCCAGAATACTCCGAAAACCAACATTTACCGATTTGCCGATACTAAACCTGCTTAAAGTAAATTGAGTCGCTGATTTTGTAGCCTCAAGTTCACATTTAGTTCGCTTAAATCATTGAAGACCTACGGGCTAGTAAAAAACCGGCCAAGTGCGAGTCGGACTCGCGCACCGAGGGTTCCGTACAAACCTGTAGGTATACTCGTATAAGTAAGTTTAAAATTATTTAAAATATTTTTATAATATGATGTAACAAAAAATTTATGCTTTTCGCTATTTTTCATCTGTGCTATGAGACGTTTCTTTGTACCAAACAAGATTCTGAGTTCACGGGAAGTACCCTGTAGCTTTTGATTCGATTGCGTGTATCGAAAATTTGCGGCATAAACGGCTGTATCTTTTAGTTGCATTGGCTTAGAAGTTTGATTTTTTCACAGCTCCAAGGGACAGTAGACTTGAGTATTTGATATGAATTTCAGCTTGATACCTCCACGCGTTCCTAAGAAAAAGAATCTTGACAGACAGACAGACGGACGGTTCCGTTTTTTCCTTTGAAGTACGGGAGCCTAAAAAATAAAAAAAAACATAGTGGCATTTATCACGTGCCTAAAAGTAATGACTCGCTAATTAGCATGTATGTGCTGCAACCTTCGATCAACTATGCTGCAACAAAACAAATAAGTACAAAGCAAAGCTTAGTGTTAATATTCCCGAAACCGAAAGCAATACGCTGAATTTCAGCAACTGCGGAAAATCAGTGTAATTTAGCCTGAATCACTCGCCAGTAACTGGCCCAGTATGAACCCCGTCACAGTTGATTGAGTGAGTACTTTCATGACACCGTAAAGGGTTATATTAATGTGCCATCATGCGCCGATATGAATGGACAAGTAATTTGCGTCACTTAGGTGTTACACGTGTTTCAATAATGAATTGATGTAAATTTAAATTGCAACTAGGTAATAATGTAAAGGATGTTTTCTTTTAATAACAATAGGGATGATGACTGGGTCATAAAAGTATTATTCTAATTAGTCCGTTAGATTATCTAAAAATTATGTAACCGTATTTTTCAGTTTATCAAAAAAGTAAAATTCGCAAAGATACAGAGTATCTAAGTTCCAGAGTGGGGGCTTGTGACGTCATCGATGTGTAAAATTCGTAAGAAAGCGTGACGTCATGCGAAATTTAAATGCGCTGTATCTTTGTCATTTATTGTTGAGGGTTTATTCTTCTTGAACCCCCAATACATCTAACTTACCTAATAGATTACAATAAGTAACTTACCTTAAGTGTCCCGGTTGCCCGGTTGTAGAGAGGAATGTAAGTGTCTTCAATTAGTAAACGTTTCATACTCACCTGAAACAAAAAATAAGATCAATTAAAACACCAGCTCACTTTAAATAAACCGGCCAAGTGCGAGTTAAACTCGCGTGGAGAGGGTTCCGTACAATTGATTGAATTATTATAGGTTTTCCTGTAATCTACAAGCAATGAACAATATTTTGTATTTTTTTTTCAAATTTTAGGCTTAGTTGTTTCGGAGATCAGGGGGATGGTCAATTTTCGTCTTCTTTCATGAATAAAATCAAAATTATTCATTTTACAATAATAAAAAGAATATATTTGAGATCCTCATAATGAGCCCTTTCATTTGATATATGACACAGTAAGGTTTGCAAAACTTTTTTTTTAATTTCCTAATTTGTCCCCCGAAAATGACCCTTATTTTAAAAAAATATTTATTTCCTTTGCACATATGTTCTACTAAATTTCACCTGATTCGGTCCAATAGATTCGGAGCAAATTGGCTGTGACAGACGGACGGACAGACAGACGCACGAGTGATCCTATAAGGGTTCCGTTTTTTTTATTTTTTGTACGGAACCCTAAAAAGCATCAGAAGTTTCCCGTGATACAATAAAAAATACAATCAATATGTGTGACTTCTATTGATTTTTTATTAAAATATTTATTGACCACAATGGTACAAAAGGTAAACTTAATTCAAATGATTTATCTACAGTCAACCTTTAGGGAAAACGCAAATGCATTCTCTACCAGTCAACCTTTATGGAAAACAGAAATTAATTTAATTGCAATAGGTGTTTAAAGATGTAAGTACTTAAAAATACACTATATACTAGTCTACTTAAATACATAGATTTTGTAACTAACTCGTCTAATGCAAAAAAAGTTTAAATTGGTCAAGCGTGTTTTAACTGCTTGTTTTGGTTCCGATTTGTCAAGCAACGCAAAAGCAATAATTAGTCAAGTCTCGATTTTGGTTCGATTTAGTTTTGTTTCAAATGGTCAAGCAAATAAAAAGTTCTGATTCGTCAAACGCATCTTTTATTTTAAATTAAATAAATACTGGTCAAGCAAATAAAAAAGTTCTGGTTCGTCAAACGCATTTTTTATTTTAAATTAAATAAATACTGGTCAAGAAAATAAAAAGTTCTGGTTCGTCAAACGCATTTTTTATTTTAAATTAAATAAATACTTGCCAAGCCAATAAAAAGTTCTGATTCATCAAACGCATCTTTTATTTTAAATTAAATAAATACTGGTCAAGCCAATAAACAGTTCTGATTCGTCAAACGCATCTTTTATTTTAAATTAAATAAATACTGGTCCAGCCAATAAAAAAAATCTGATTCGTCAAACGCATTTTTTATTCCAAATTAAAAAAATATTTTGCATTGCACCGCATAATACTCTATTTTAGACTTTTTTGGGCGATGTAAAGAAAACCGGAGTGGCGTTTCTCCAAAGACGACAAATGTGACTGTGGTGCTCTCCAGTCAATGACCCACTTATTGTCCTGCCCAAATTCCCCTACATACAGCACAGTGCAAGACCTCAAAAATGTATACCATCTACTGCGATGACCAACCCGTCTAGATCGAGAGCTGGCACGAATTTTTGGGTAGGTATTTGAGGCAAGTTGAAAACTTGTCACATACCTCTCCTATTATACCCCAACAAGGAACTGCAGACCTGGCTGGTGAGAAGCGGGGCTAAACCATTTTGATTTATTTAGATTGATCTGGCAGGTAGAAAGTCCCATTAAAATGACCTGTCTTTTTGCAAATCCTATTTTTTAGTTATAAGTAATAACCCTATTAAAATTTCAAGTTGCCTCAAATACCTTTTTTATATATTTTTTTTGAATACTTTTGCACGCGCCTGGCAATATCAAAGCCCTGACTAAATCGTCTGGCCTATTGATTTTTTTATTCTTTAAACATTAAACTACAACATATAAAAAATGCATATTGCCTAAAATACCTTCTTTGAAAAAAATATTAAAAATTTATAGGTTGCTTTAGCCCCGCTACTCACCAGCCAGGTCTGCAGTTCCGAGTTGGGGTATAATAGGAGAGGTATGTGACAAGTTTTCAACTTGCCTCAAATACCTACCCAAAAATTCGTGCCAGCTCTCGGACCAGTCTGCCCAGCGTGGTAATTATAGGCAGAGGCCAGTTCAGCAGTAGACTGATATAGGCTGTACCTAAAGCACCTAAAGGAAAAGACGGAGTAGACCTATTCTATGCCGGAAACCACAAGGAAAACTATCGTCAATCATATCTGTAATACTAATGACTGTCACATATGGTCAGTGCACACTAGTGGAACAATGTAGCCGGCCTGCCTGTCTGTCTGTCTCATTTAGCTCTAGATAACAGATAGTATGAATAATGAATGCCTCTCTGCTTTCGTTAGACACGCCGCCTGACGAGAAATCTAACTTGCGTTCTTGAAATATTTTCCAGTATTAGCACAAAATAAGAACCAGTACTAACGTACAGAAGTCTCACTCAGCAAAGAAATTCAAAGAAATATCTTCTCAATGTGATTAGCACGTCAGAACTCAGCACCTTTTTGTTAAGATACCTAGACATCCATTGCAAGCCAATTTCATTCTTATTACTCTGGACAAACGATTCGTATAACTGAATTTACCACTTGGAGGGGCCACTGCGCGCATAGTAATAATGTAGGTATATTTTCGATACCTAAACGGGGTGTGACACAGGCCTGGTATTAGATGGAAAGTCCATTATAGGAGTGACGACAGGGTCAGAACAGTATTATTCGTAGATTATCTAAATATATATATATATATGTTCCAGAGTGGGGGTTTGTGACGCACCGTATGTTCGTTAATTTTTGTTTCTCAGAGAGAAGAAAAAATACGTGTACAATATTTTTTAATAGGTAATCTTACCGATGGACAAAAATATTCATCCAGTCGTCATGCCTATTATGTGTTTGTGTAAAATGGAATGAGCATAAGGTATATTACAAAACGCGGAATAGATTTTGAATCAGAATCATTAATAGAACACAAAACCGTAAGAAAGACTTATTTTTGTAAAAAAAAATCTCTTGTGATTTAAACAGCAATGTACAGTGAATTGGCGCAATGATGGCCCACCATGTGAAGGAGCCCTTACGAAAACGTTGAAATGTAGTCATCACTTCGACCCACCCAACCCTTGCAATCCCAACACAATCGCGTGTATAAACTCAGATAAGATGCTAAACTACCAGTAGTAGTAAATTTACAGATACCGATAATATCAGCGGCGACGTCTCAATTTATTCAAACTAAGTAAACTTTAACATAATAGAATTATTGATTTATACCCTTCAAGATTAGAAATCTATCAATAAGTATCGGTGCCTGAGATAGCGAAATGAAGGAGATATGCTTGACTTAGTTTGAGGAAGATTCAGCTTACACTAGATTTTGTTTAAAACAAATACCTGTGACATAAGACCACATACAATCCGATTGATTATTCTTATAAATATGGCGGCGTTTGAGGTTAAAATGGCGTAAAATTAATTAGGTTCATAATTAACATGTGACAGTATTTCCTTTTTATTAAGGCCCTACCTGAATTTTCCGGGGTCAGTAAACAGTAGTTCATAAAATACTTTGAAAGGTTATCTAGGGCTTGGTAGTAGCAAAATTTTAAATGATGTCTGAGTTTTCTTTAAAATGATTTATTTTAAATGAAGGCAGCACTGGACCCCGGAAAATTCAGGTACGTCCTTAACAAATCAATGTTACAATTCATCGAAAAGCCAACTTTTCGATACCCATTTCAAGTGCAATTCATTTACACTAAGTAATCACTTAACGATAGCATTTTCTTACGGTGTTTTCAAACTATGAATCATTAACTATATGATGTTATAATTCATCTAAAACTCAATACCTACAAGATAGCTAATGAGTTGAAGCCATTTAAAAAGGAATGGACCGTAAAAACTAAGCCAAAATAGAAAGTATTGCAAGAAAAGACGGGAGGCCTTTGCCCATCAGTGAGATTAATAAAAATAACTAAAAGTTATGAAAAAAACGACTTTAAACAGCAGATCAAGTATTTTAAGGGCATATTTAAAAAGCCAATTACGTCAATAGCTATATTTCCTTAATTCCGTGATCCAAACCGGCGCCAAGGAGCAAGGAATTATAAGCCCGTTAATAACCCCATTTATTAGTTGTTATGAATTGCAAATAAATACAAATACACCGAGCGTACCTACATTATAAATACTCCATGTAAGAGGCCGAGATTTATATTGGTTTGGCATGCGACGAGTGAATTGATTTGTGACGCCAGTGTAGGGCTGTCACAACTTATTATCGCAGAAAACTGGATGCAGGACGCTTCCATACAGATACATTCATCATCATCAGTCTTTTTTAGTCTCTAAAGCAGGAGCACGACCCTCTCTGTACTACACGAGCCATATATTAGCCAGAGCAGTCAGAGGATTTGGCCCACACTCTTATTTATTATTTTATTAATCAACTTGGGCTTTTTCTACCAGTCAACCGACAGGCAGTGCATAGACAAGTGAGTCCAAAGTAGGAGCAAACATAATATTTTAATAATTACTTACTAATTAGTATTTAGGTATTTGAACCTATATTTGCTAATAAACTTCTAAATATATGTCGGGATAGTAGTTAACACGTGGTGTGGGCCACCACGTGGGCAGTTTAAATTATAAAACTCGTATAATACCCCTCTATTGCCTTGTTGTGTACGGCTTATAAAGGCGTCATGGGCGATTAGCGGTCAGTCTGGCTCGGGCGGCCACACGTTGCACAACTCGTGAATATTCGTAGGTGTGTAGTTGTGACTAGGCGTAGCCATGACTCGTTTATCAAGATTATTATAAGGAATGTGGATCACTTGACCTATTCGTTATAATGACAGTCTACTAAAGCTGGACGGTAGCCCTGAGGGCACAGGATAATTGTGCGGGCTAGAGAGTTAGTTTAAGCTTTGATGTAGTTTCGCAAGGAAGCTTCTCATAGGTCAGCGCGAGGAGGGGCGCTGACCTTACCGTCCCATTTTTAATTAATGTCCATTCATTTTAGTTCTTTGCGACACATATATTGCAATGAATAAATGACGTATGCTAAAAAATATTATACTCAAATATAATCACGCTCTTCACGCTGGCCAGACGGGAGAGGCCTCATTGGTGTTCATAAGCTTTGTTTAGCTTGTATTTCCTAAGTCGCCTACTACGACATCCATGTGAAGACTTTTAGTGGTCCTATTCTACTCTGTCGGGAACCCCCCCCCAATAACTATTTTAGCTTTACTAACCAACCACGTATTATTTTACTTGAAACTAGCTTCCCTACCAGTAATATCCTGAAAGTGTTTATTAGTTAAACTAAGATTACCGTTGTAATACGAACTTAGACCAATCGAAACGGACAGCGCATAGCATAGAATGCTTAGTCATACCTTCTCAGCAACTTAGTTGAATACACTTGCAAATTACATTTGGAAATCTTATAAGTACAAATGTAGAAGCGAGGGCTCTTAAATTTAGCAACATGACATGGCTTGCAGTAATTTCAGCATAGAATATTGCTAATATGCCAGCACATCACCAACTTGCTGTGTTCCACTTTAAACCATTGGTCACTTAGTTTCTTTAATATTTTATTTTTTACTCTCATACTATCATGATAGGGAACATACTAATACTAATGAGCATTTGAAGGGGGAGGGGGGTACAAAATACCAAGCTTGGTTACAGAGGGATTTCCATAGAGGAAATTGACTAATTTCTCTATGGAAATCAATTTCCTCTATGGAAATCTTAAGCATTTCTGACACATGGTCTAACAAAATAAACTGAAATTATTTTAAGGGTGAATTTAGTCTATGTATACTATGAATACTTTCTACAAAACTATCTAGATATCTTTTCATTATGGGTACAAGATGATAGTCAAGTGAAATAGACACAATAAGGCTCCTAAGTAACACAACAGGTGGTCGAGAAAGTGGCGTATAAATGTGTAATATTTTATGTAAGTATAATATAATATTATATTATATACGAAAGTTTTCGTCCAAGATACTAAGATAGTACAGAAATGATATAATACTCGTAAACATATTATTAGTTTTCTTTGGGAACGTAAAATAAACTACTAATATGGGCTGTTTCTCCTCACGTGTAGATCGTACAAGTCAATAAAGGGAATTGATAATAGTCCAGAATCAAGAACTAAATAATTATTCAGTAATTAGGCCTTTTCAAGCACTTTTACACGTCAATAAGTTTAATGTAAATTACGTATAATTTTTATTATTTATTTCAAAGAAAAGCTACCGATACTAGCGTTTCTGAACGACTATTGCTGAGAAGAAAGCTAGGGATTTTGCTAAATATGTAATATAAGCCAAATTTTAATGCCACTTTAAATACGACCAGCCGCCTGACCGACTTCAATCCCCTTTGGACTTGTATAGGTTTGTCGCCAGAAGCCTCATTGAAGCACTCAAAGAACCTACACCACCCTTTAATAGAAATTGGTTAGGTTAAGGGTTAGGATTAGGAATAAAGAAACGGATAGCTAAAGTAGGCTCTAAAGGACTCGTGTACAGCGCCGTAAAATAATTCCTAAATAATAAACGGGCAAGTGCGAGTCGGACTCGTACATAAAGGGTTCCGTACCACCGTACAATGTTTTAAAACGCTGGAGAAACACGTTTCTTGTATGACGACACCCTTTAATTTTCAACTTTTTTTAATTTTTAGTATTTGTTGTTATAGCGGCCACAAATCGGTGAAAATTTCAAGTGTCTAGCTATTACGGTTCAAGAGATAGAGCCCTGTGACAGACGGACAGACATCGGAGTCTCAGTAATAGGGTCCCGTTTGCACCATTCGGGTACGGAACCCTAAAAATACGTTGCATATTTATACAATATTTATCACAAACATGCTAAAACCACATACAAACTTACCTATACGTTACTTTCTCGGCCACCTGTTGCTTTATTTAGGAGTAGTGTAGAAGGTAGATATTTATAGTAAAGCTTGTGACCCATTTACTACCGGTTTGTCTCCGTATGAAATATGCGCGACGCTTTGCGATGTCTGAATTTATGAATAAGTACGGGAAGGACGTATGGAGGACGTTCAACTGTCTTCAACTTGGCGCGTTCCCGGTAGCTTCCTGACCTTGCTGCTTTGGAGCCCAGAATGAGCTTTCCCGCTTTTGTGTTTAGACACTCTTCTATATGCATGCAATCCACCATTTAACTTCTAACTATTATTTTAACGAAAGCAATTTAATTAAATTTTGAATTTTTAACAATTAAAAAAAATACAAATAAATATAAATATTTTTTTGAATTATCTTAATCATAGCATCTCTGAAATTACTATTTGTGTCTCCTTTTGGAATTACGGGTCTTATACCTCAGTCCTTTGGGAGGCTTGCGTATCCAACACGTAGAGGCCCTTTGGAGAAGTTGATGTAATGTGGCGCTCCCGCCAAAACCCTCTTATACACCTATGAAAAGTGTACGCTTGAATAATACTGTTAAAAATTATGTAATTTTACTAAAAATTATGTAATTTTACATGCAAAAAATTAGATAAACCTGTAAAATTCCCGAAAAATCTGGGAAATTTACGGAAAAATATGTAAAAATGACAAAAATTATGTAAAATTTCATAATTTTTATGTAATTTTTTTGCATGTAAAATTACATAATTTGTTTCGGATATTGTTATTACTATTATATAAACTCAAATACCTATAAGTTTGCAACACCCTGCTATGATTCATGTACTTACTAACCATCTTATGCATGTAAGCGAAAAATAAAGAAATCAAGAAAATACGAAATTATTTTGCAATCATTTGTTGATAAACCTGCAGTCAACAAATTTTTCTAAATGTGGATTGGGTCTGAAAAATTGTATTTTATTTAGTCCGTCAGTTAGATTATCTAAAAATAATGGACCCATGTTTTTTGGTTTATCAAAGTAGTGAAGATTTACAAAGTATTATAAGTATTCAGCAAGTAGTGGGGGCGATTGACGTCAAGTTAAAATCGTACTTGATCGTGACGTCATGCGGAATTTGAATGCGCTGTATCTTTGTTATTATTTGCTAATCAGAAAAAAGGAAAAATACGTATACAATAGTTTTTTATATGAGCTAAAAATATTTTTTAAGACCACATCCGTATTATTTTTGTTTCTAAATGTGTATCGAATAAGCGCTCTGAGTGTAGGGTTGCACTCGATGGGAGGCGAAGGGCCATTAGCCAATATTGTTGAATTTTTAAAATAAACTTTTGTTTACTTAAAATACATTTTCAGGACTGCATGAAAGATGGTTTGGGCATTTAGAACGGATGGATGAAAATAGATTAACAAAAAATATTTATAAGGCAAGTGTGAAAGGAAGAGCGGGACAGGGTCGACCTCGGCGAACGTTCTGCGATCAGATTGCTGACGTTCTGAAAAAAGGAGAGGTAAGAAGTACCCGTAACCGAAGGGCATGTATGAAGAGGTTGATGAGTGTAGATGAAGCGAAAGAGGTCTGTCAAGATCTTAGCAAGTGGAGGTCCATAGTCTCTGCCTACCCCTGTGGGAAACAGGCGTGATAGTATGTATGTATGTATGTATGCATGAATGATCTTACTTTGTTTGCTAAGTGCGTAAATATGTTCACTATATTGTACGTTTATATTTTTACGTATGTTTTTTTATTTAGTCGTAGAGACATTGTTATTGCTTCTAACATCACTGACACAATATGAGGTTATTTCTCGTGTTAAAATATTATCGACATCATTTATTCTTTCTTACATAAATAACACACACTTGGTGTATGTAATTTATGTAAGAATTTTTTTTAACCACACTGATTAAGCTAGTCCCAAACTATGTTTTAAACTTGTGTTATGGGATATTAACTCAACGATACTATATTTTATGATAAATACATTAAACACCCAAGACCCAGTAAAATTTGAAAAAGGCCATTTTCCAACTTGCCCTGGCTGGGGATCGAACCCAGAACCAGGCCTGTGTCACTCCCTGTTTAGGTATCGAAAATGTACTTACATTATAACTATGCGCGCAGGCGGCCCCTCCAGGTGGTAAATTCAGTTATACGAATCCAACGAGATCTATGTACTTACGTACGAATCGTTAGTCCAGAGTAATAAGAATGAAATTGGCTTGCAATGGTTGTCTAGGTACGAGTATAAAGTTGCTGAGTTCTGACGTGAGCTAAATTAAACTATATCGCTAGCCACATTGAGTAGAGATTTCTTTGAATTTCTTTGCTGAGTGAGACTTCTGTACGTTAGTATTATTTATTCTGTGACAGAACCTCCGGATCAGCGGTCTAGCAAGTTAACCATTACGCCACGGAGGTCGTCTATCACGTCTTTATCCCCAATGGGGCAGACATCACATTTTTGGGTCTTGTGGCTCTAAGCAGACAGAGCCCAGGGCTATATAAGACTGCAATACTTTTAGTGTAATTATAAGCGAGAAGGTGGAATGAAAAAAGCTATGGGTTGCTGCAAGCCGCATCGCTTAAACAATGATTTACATTTTCGCCTAATCCTTGGATCGGCTCTTACAATCTGCGCGGGAAGAGACGCAGCTGGTACATTCTACGTTTTTTTCCTCCCAGGCCAGCGTGGAAAATCTAGTAGTTATTTTGATTAAACCAATAAAACGGTAGCAGATTTAATAGAGACAAAACACTGTTGGACCAGATTCCGCAAAACCGCAAAACATTCTAACAAACGAGGACTAACCACAACGGTCCAATTGGTAACATTTGTTATTTAAGCCTTTTAATTCGTGGTCCAGTTTGTTTCAGTACCTAATTACGTTTAATCCGAATAAGAAAATTATTATCGATGTTTTATTTAGAAAGGACTGGTTTCACAGCTGTACGGGAGGTCCTCCCGTACGGATCGCCCGTACGGGGCGGACGGAATCACATGTAAGAACATAATTTCACAGCGACGCGGATCGTTCCGTACGGAACACACTCTGGGTAGAGCTCGTACAACCACAGAATAAATACCAGTACTTACGTAGTACAACGACACCCGCTCAATCGTACATAATCAAAGACTGAACACTGCTTTTAAAGCACGCGGCCGAACCGTACGGACCGTGGTACGGGTCTCCCGTACAGCTGTGAAACCAGTCCTTTCTAAAACATCGATAATAATTTTCTTTCATTATTGTTGAGAGCAAAAATTTATATTAGCAGAGTACAATAGGACCACTCCAAGTCTTCCCGTGGATGTCGTAGAAGGCGATTTAAGAAACACGAGCTAAACAAAGCTTATAAACTTCAATGAGACCTCTCCAACCCGTCTGGCCAGCGTGGAGAGTGTAGGCCAAATCCTCTGACTGCTCTGGCTAATATATGGCTCTGGTAGTACAGAGAGGGTCGTACTCCTGCAGTGGAGACTGAAAAAGACCTGATGATGATTATAATTTTTTACGACTTTATTCATACGTGTTCCGGAAAGGGTGAGCTTTTTAACCGAATTTAAAATGACAGAAGGTTCTATTTTCGGCTGTATTTTAGCTGCACATACATACTCGTATGTACAACATTTCTAATACGATTTTCGTTTGATTATTTGGTTATTACAAATAGTTTACCATAATTGACGCCTATCGGTATGCTAGAGCCGCACCATAAAAGGCCTGTCGTCTATGGTCTGTGCAAACCGGATCTCTGATTTAGGTTAATTCTTGTTAATTGAGCATTAGTTCTATACAATATATAGTTTGTTTTTCAACACTTTGCGAGACAATAAACATGTTACGTAGTGGTTTACACGCTAGTCCGCCACCCTGGGGGTTCTGGGTTCGATCTCCAACCCGGGCAAGATGGAAAATTGTATTTTTCAAACTGTCCTGGGTCTTGGGTGTTTATCTATAAGTACATGTATTTACAAAAAAATATAGTATCATTGAGTTAGTAAACCATAGTACAAATTTAAATTTACTTTGGGGCTAGCTCAATCAGTGTGATTTGTCCCTAATATTTATTTATTATTATTTACAAGTCAAAATTATGATTGTACAAAGGATACACGTAGCAAGTGTCCCTTAGAATTGTATTATAAAGCTTATTTATAACTCAATTATTTCTGTGATATAGACACACTGTCACGTCTTAACGGGGCATACAGAGCCTCGATAAAAAAGTCTCGGAATAAAAAGTAGTATTTAACCCACTTGGGTTAAATACTACTTTTTATTCTCTGTGTGCAAAAATCACGTTGATTCTTTGCGTCATTTTGATGTAAAGGACAAACAGACAAACTTTTACATATTAGTACGAATTGTACAATTCGCATAGAATATTTATCACCTAGCCGACACCATCCATCTTCATCACGTCCCATACAAAAAGACAGTAACATCCAATCAAGACGAGTCCTACGCTCTTTTTACTAACAAAGTAGATTATCTACATAAACATATTTATTTCGATAGAAGATTAGATTAAGAAAGAAGCAGCAGAACAACTTGAATGTGAAATTTTATCCTTGCACATTTTTTTCAACCGCCTTCAAAAAAGGAGGACGTATGTTTTTCTTTTAAATTTTTTTATGTATGTTTGTTACGCCATATCTTCACCAATTGTGGACCGATTTTGATGATTCTTTTTTTATTTAAAAGCCTTTACTATTAAGTTGGTTCCATTTTAATTTGGTGAAGATATGATGCAGAACTTTGGAGATATTGAAGAAACTCCTAAAAAATGAAGTCTGTTTTTTTTTTGTTAAATATTTAATTATTAGTAATTATTTAAACATGTATGGAAATATATTTTTAAACACTAGTATTAATCTAAAACAATGAACTTAACAATGTAATCCTCAAGGCGAATTTATTGAGCCCAAACATGGTGGGGTCTTCTTCTTCTCGAGTCGAAAGGCTATTTATTATTTTAACTATGTTAAGCTTGATCAATATTTGGCAACAGCGATTTACCAGTCATTTGCCTCATTTATGTCTTTTATTTAGTCGGTGGGGTTATTTTATTTTTATCACAGAGAGGCTTAAATACTTAATCTATTAACTTTATCTAACGTCTGGAAACTAAGTATTGTAGTTAGAATGGAGAACAGGCGTCAAAATTATCAGGACAATTAGACCGAAGATAAAGATGAAAATAGCAGATTTATTCGCGTACAGGGTGACTTTCTCCATGATACTGAACTCCTTCCCATTAAAATAACTAACGAAAAACAAAAAAAAAATTCGGTTTCCCATACTAATCAGCGATTGGTCAAACGGATTTTGTATGGAAGGACAAACATTTTTTATCGATTTTTAGTAACATTTTTTTTTAGAAAATAGTTCAGGAACATGGGCTGAACTTGCCCCAAAAATTTGGTTGGTAGGTAAAAAGTCAGCCTGTATAGTTATAATTATATTATGGACTGAAACTGTTAAAAAATATCCACCACAACGCCCTTCCATTATAGTGTCTACGAATACTCTCAAACCCGCAGTATCTTTAATTTATGTTGGATTATTTACATAAACATATTTAGACCACATCCGCTTAAGAAAGTTGTTCGTCTCGCCGCAAGATTGTAGGAAGTTCTAGGGAAACCGAGATAAGGAGTCTTCCGTAACAAACAATTTAATCGTTTTAAAACAACCTTCACCATCATCATCAGGTCTTTTTTAGTCTCCACTGCAGCACGAGCCTCTTTGTACTACCAGAGCCATATATTAGCAAGAGCAGTCAGAGGATTTGGTCTACACTCTCCACGCTGGCCAGACGAGTTTGAGAGGACTCATTGATGTTTATAGGTTTTGTTTGGCTTGTGTTTCCTAAGTCACCTTCTACGACATCCACGCGAAGACTTGGAGTGGTCCTATACTCTGCCGGGAACCACACGGCAAAAAAAAGTTCCAACCTAATTTTAAAGTAGTGACTCTGTGAGCTGTAAACCTCACGACACCCCATCCTTTGAATTTTATCGGATAAAAAAGTTGTTCAGAGAAAAAAGTTGCGTCTTAATAAGGGTAACAAAAAAGTTGTATGACATCATCATCATCCCAGCCCTTCTTCCGCCTACTGCTGAGCATAGGCCTCTCTTCGTCGACGCCACCCATCTCGGTCCTGTGCTGCTCTCATCCAGGTGCGACCCGCGACTTTGATTATGTCGTCAACCCATCGCATAGACATATTGCGGACGCCCGACATACTCGTATTGTATAATATGACATATTTGAAAATTTTTCGAAATGGCTGAAATATGATTATTTTAAAGTTTTAAACCGCCATATCTCCGCCATTTTGAAAAATTTACAAAAACTGAATCAACAAAAAAAAATCTATTCAATTCAAAAAATTCAAAATATCTTTATTATCATAGGATATTTATAATATCTCTTAATAATAGTCACTTTGTTTTGTTTTGCACAAATGTTGACGTCAAATCGTTACTTAAAGCTAAGTTTACGCCGCTTCCTAGGCGCAAGTGCAGAAGAAGCGGCAACAAACTGCACTGCATGTTTTCTCCAAAGACGTCAACTAACAAACTAAAAACTTAAAATTAGTTATATAGATGGACAGAGAATACATTGTTTATTATGTCATAATTAAATTGAATTATAAGAATTACGAAATTTAAAATAATGTCAATTTGTAAATTTAGTATGTACCAATGTACTAAGAGTACCTTTAAGAGGGACCCGCGCCAAGCTCAAGCCAGACCTTTTTGTCTTTAAGATAGTCATCGGTCCTATAATAAGCCTTCTCACAAAGTACTTTCTTTACATAAGCTTTGAATTTTCTGTCTGGCATATCAAGGACCGATTCTGACATTCTTATTACGTAAATTTCTATCTGTAAAATCACTTACTTTATTGAACATGGAAATATTTTTCCTTACATACATTATATTTTCAAATATGAATTGTGATGCAAAAGTAAGTATACCTATTTCCTTGAATAATTCCCTCAGTGAGTCTCTCGATCCTAAACCGTAAATGGCACGAATTGCTCTTTTTTGTAAAAGAAAAATAGTCTGAATGTCGGCTGCAATTTAATTATTGAACCAGCTTATAAAATTTCACGAGAATCGGTTGCGAAATGCGACCTGTAGCGAGGAAAACCGACAAACTGACGGACAAAATTGGTATTTTTGGCCAATCACGAAACTTAGATGCTTTGTTCGCTCGGTCAATAAGAACAAGAGGATGGTGTCGTGTCGTGGTACATCCAGTGAGAACGAAATTCCTTACTGCAGCTTTATGAACACGTAACTTAAGGCCGTACCTGAATTTTCCGGGGTCCAGTGCTGACCCCATTTAAAATAAATCTTTTCCAAGAAAACGGAGACATCATTTAAAATTTTGCTACTACCAAGCCCTAGATAACCTTTCAAAGTATTTTATGAACTACTGTTTACAGTTTAAAGTGAGAACGTTAAGCTTTACTACGCACATTTGCGAAAAACGGCCACTTTTGGCAAATGTGCGTAGTAAAGCTCGTTCTCATTATAAACTGTAAACAGTAGTTCATAAAATACTTTGAAGGGTTATCTAGGACTGAGTAGTAGTAAAATTTTAAATAATGTCTTCGTTTTCTTTGAAATGATTTATTTTAAATGGGGGCAGCACTGGACCCCGGAAAATTCAGGTACGGCCTTAAAATTTAATTAAATGATGTTTACTAAAATAAGAATTTAAAAATTAATTTTCAGACCTCTGGGATTCCAAAAAAGTTTAGATTCGGATTTCGTGACCCAAAGAAATTTGGGAACGAAAGAGAGGCCTCTCTGATGCGACTTCGCCAATTAAGTCCACGTTGTCTGTGGAATTATTCTGAACAGAATTACACCATAACAACCAAAACAATCGAGTCAGAAAACCCATCCATCTCCCTACTTCCTAAATAAGCTGTACTACTTGGAAGATATAAATCATACAGATCACAACACTTACGTTTTGTAGTGTAGTGTTATTTGAAATGCAATCGCGCAATGCGATTCTCTTAATCAGCAGAAGCTATGGAGTATACTGTAATTGGGTAGATGACTGGGTTAAAAATAAATTATTTGGTGCTGTTATGAAAGTAAAACGTCACAAAATAGTGTCACTTGTATCATATCCATTTTCAACATGATTTTAGATTTATTAATGGAGAAAAACTGATATTAAGAGCGCTATTGGAATAGAAAAATCTATGACGTCACGGTTTTGTATTTCAAACAAACTCCATAGAAAATGTTTGTTTTGACGTTCAGAAAAAAGTGTCTGATTTGACTGAGTTTTTGGTGGGAAGTCAAGGGGTTCGGTTGGGGTTTGCTTTAAATTATTTTGCAAATTGATTTTAGTGGACTTTATAATATGAAATTGGTGTTGTTTGGTGTTATAAATGCTCATGCTCATGAACAATGTGTAAAATAGTTGAAGTGGACAGTCATAGTACGGCTGTAGTGATATTTGTTTTGCGGACTGTGTGGGCGTCTTCGGGCGTCGTCCGCCACTCAGTCGTCTATAAAAACCAGTGGACTCGTACAGATTTGTCGCCAGAAGCTCTCTTGAAGCAGTCAAAGGCCTACACCACCCTTTGATTGTAACTTGTTAGGATTAGGTTAGGTTAGGATTAGGAATAAAGAATGTAAAATTATTTAATAAAAATAAAAAAAATCTGATTTGACTTGTTGCGGATTTTAACCGACATTTAAACTTAGAAAG
Organism: Acrobasis repandana; assembly: GCA_963576875.1. Lineage (NCBI taxonomy): Eukaryota > Metazoa > Arthropoda > Insecta > Lepidoptera > Pyralidae > Acrobasis > Acrobasis repandana. Next base: position 3,556,195 of record OY756234.1, on the reverse strand, counting down.
GTTTGTGATGTTACTTCTGAGACTCACATTTTATTGTTGTTGTTGTACATAAAACAGTCATATAAATATTAATAAACCAAATAATGTGTATAATAGCGGACTTATCCCATAATGGGATCTCTTCCAATCAGCCAAATTGACTAGTTGCATTAGTTGCATCGGACAATTTTGGATGGGACTTGTCAGAACCTCAATTAGGTACTTGACTCAATTTATTATGTCATTCATACATATCATAAAGTAACATAATAAGAAACCGTAAACAAAAAGTTTTTTTTATCCGCTCAAAAATAAGTAAGTATAGCCTTTAAAATATGGTAGAAGGGGAACTTGAAATGAAAAAGGATGCACATTTAGAAATATGTCGTCACTGCCATAAGGTTTCGTGCGTACGAACGAGACAACGAGATTAATAATAGATTAATAATTAACATAGCAATACGAGCAATATTATAGCCAATCGACTATGTATAAGTTGACGTGTTTAGAGAAAATGCGGCAGTGCAGTTTGTTGCCCCTTCTTCTGCACTTGCGCTTAGGAAGCGCAAGTATTCATTGTGCGAACCGCTAAGGTGTGGAATTCCCTCCCTTTGTCGATGTTTCCCCATACATATGATTTAGGAATTTTGAAGGTAAGAGTGAATAGGCATTTTTTGAGCCTGCGTGTTACACCCTAGACCTCATCTAAACTTCCCATCAGGCTAGATAGAGGTCAAACGCACATAAATCTCTAAAAAACAAAAAAAAAACTAAACTTAGCTTTTGCACTTGCGCTTCTACACTATGTGTGGCACTAAACTTAGCTGTAAATGGCAGTTCGGACACCACATAATGTAGTTATCGACTGAATGGCACAGCAGTCGCAAAATTCGTTATTAGCGTGACGCTGCCTATCTCGGTTTTCTCGACACCTCCCAATATCAGCCGCAGTTTTTTTTGCGTACCTTTTTCTACGCAATTTTATTTTTAAAATGCGGACGGGCCAATCACACGATTCTTGATGTCAAAAATCTTTTTTGGCGTCAACACATTTAAACGCTACCTTACACTATTCAACAGTCGGTTATAGCCACTCCATCCACGGCCCATCAAGGCGGGCGGTCTTCCCTCTCGCTCTTCTCTTTTTGCACGTCTACCGCTATTATTAGATAATGCGGACGAAGACAGGCGTCGATGATGTATGCTCCAGCTAATGATATGCTCAAAATGGAGAAGGTATGCGTTTCGGGAAATTATATTTGCATCAGGCGTTTTGTGCCACATTCCTTATGTGTATGTTTTTATTGACATTACTGTCTTTAGGTATATTGCTTACATGCTGGTCTGGGAGGAAAACAAAATAGATTGTACCAGCTGCTTCTCTTCCCGCGCAGATCGTGAAAGCCGATCGAGGAAATGGGCAAGAATTTTAATCATATCATATCATAAAGGCAATGCGGTTAGCAACCCATCATTATTATGATTTCCTTTTTCCACCTTCATGCCTACCATCACGCTAAAAGTGGCCTAGGCCTGGCCGTCCTAGGCTCTGTCTGTCCCGTTAGGGATAAAGACGCGATAGTGTATGGGCCTTTGGCCCGCTCCCCAAACTTTGTCCGGTGGAGTAGATATGCCGTGTGGGGCAAACTATATGTCAATTTAAAAAAATCTCTTTCTGGTCTGGGAGAAAATTAAACTAATTTGAATGTAACAGCTGCTTCTCTTCCCGCGCGGATCGTAAAAGCTGATCGAGGGAATAGGCAAAAATACTAATCATGTAAATAGGCGATACATCGAGCAACCCATTTGTTTTCTCCTGCTTCTTTCTACCTTCTCGCTACTTTGGGTCTTGCTTGCGGCTCTAGGCTCTGTTTGCCCCGTTATAGATAACAATAGTGTGTAATTACTCTGGTACTAACCTTTTTTCGTTTATTCTCAGTAACCCCTTTAGGGGTTTCTTTAGAGGAACTACTGAGCTTATTTGTCTCTGTAGTTCCCTCAAAGGTACTAAAGGAACTACTAAGACCGATTGTTCTCAGTAATCCCTTTAGGGGTTTCTTTGGAGGAACTACTGAGGTTTTTTTGTCTCTGTAGTTCCCTCAAAGGTACTAAAGGAACTACTGAGACCGATTGTTCTCAGTAATCCCTTTAGGGGTTCCTTTGGAGGAACTACTGAGCTTATTTGTCTCTGTAGTTCCCTCAAAGGTACTTAAGGAACTACTGAGATCGATTGTTCGTTAAGAGGAACTATTGTACTATATTGATGTCTTATAAATAATTAATTTTGAATATGTCAACACAATCCGCAGTGATTGCTCATGTTCAACAAATTATTTTTTTTTCCACATGATGTATGGCGTGGAGCGTACATGATCATCAGATCTAATTAGTTCGCTCCGATGCCATGATAAAAGTCGCGACAGTCACACGCCTGTAGGACAAGATTTACTTAAAGATTTTTTTTATAGTTGTACAATTTTTTTTAAACTAATTTTTTTTAAAGTACTTGTATGTAACGTATTTTTGTTACCTAGATTAAACATTGATATAAACTTTTTTAAGCATATTCTAATTAGCTTTTAGCGATATGACCGCCCATTGTACATTTAATGTATTTTTTATTTTTGGTGTACTTTAAAGTATTACTTACTTACTTACTAATTTAATCTTTATTTATGATAATCTAAAATATTTCAAATGGATATGTACAACGTGGAAGGGTAATTCGTGGTTATACGAGACCACTAAACTATAATAAAATCAAAATAAAAGTCAAAAGTAAAAAATTTGGAATTCCCATACGAATCGCCCGGGCGCGGCTGCACACCTTTGTATGAAAATGCCGAAATATTTTTTTGTTGTTTGGCTGTTATTTTAATTTCATTATACTATAATGATCTAGTATATACCGTGGTTAGATTAATTACGTGTATACATGTCCCTTCCACGTTGTATACTAGACTTGGAATAGCCTTGAAACATTGTTTTACTCAGCATAAACTCACGCCCTTACAAAGATTTCAATCATCAATCAAATCAGAACCAATTTAAACAAACACCAGTTTTTCCTGTAATATAAATTGCAGTTAGTAATATCGTAATCCCAATTCTGACAGCTGCAACAGGGGCGAACTAAGGAAAGCTTGATATTTATTATTATTATATTCCGGCTGTTATCTACGGTGTTACGCGCGTTGAACAAATGGACAGATTCAGCTGACACGTCCTTTAGTTCGTTATTTGACAATCCCGCGGAATTTCGTGGATTCGTTAAATTTTTTCGGGACCCTCTAATTTTTTTATAACAGGTTATTACATAAATCCAGGTAATGAGCTATCTACTTGCCGTTTTTCATTCAAATCTATTCAGCCGTTTTTTCGTGATAGATACTACTATACAAGGGAAAAGTTTCCGTAAATTTGGAAAGTTTTCAACGGCACATCACTATTTGTTATAGCTACATAACAAATAGTGATGCGTGTTGAAAACTTTCCAAAATTACGTAAATAATCCCCTTGTAAATTTGCGGGAATATTCCCAATGTTTCCGTAAATATTCCCGTAATATTTGACTTTTGGGAATATTTCCGGAAATATTACCAAAGTATCCAGGAACGTCACATCACTAAATTAACAAACGTCCAAACAGTTTTCGTCTTTTAATTAATGTCTATGTTTTTTGCTTTATTTAAAAATAAAAATTGAGCTTATAGTTTGTTTAGTTAAGTTTTACGTTATATTTTTAAATTTTCCATCTCATTAAATAATTTGATATAGCTTAATTAAAATAATTTGTGTTTGTGGTGTTTTTGATTTTCATTAAAAATCTTACCATTGTTTATTACTTATATATTATTAAGAATTACTAACTAATAAATTTTTGTTCTTTCTATAGCTTATGATTCTCTTAATCCAGCCCTGTGACCGTATTATTTCAGCAAAAACCAGTGATCCCTGTGAAGTGGCAACTCTGCTCTGCGGACTGTCAGATCTCATAATGAACTACTTTTTGCCACTAAGCCGGCGGGTCTTAAATGAGATTATGTTACTAACTAGTGCTTCTAAAATATTTTTTTATATTCTTCTACAACGAGGAAGCATACTTTGTGGCAGGCTTGAATCACGTGATTATCCAAAAAGAAAGATGATTCCGTGCTTTTGTAGGCACGTAAAGCTGTGGGTCCCTAACGCCATCTAGCGTTTGTGATTCGTTCTGATCTTGCCTTTGGGTTGCAGAGGTTAGACGGTAGTCGCTCGGCGTAAACAACAGTAACCTCGTCAAATCACCTAGGTGAGGTAGCGGACCCCGGGCTCTGAAGCGCTACCGCTGAGGATACAACAGGGAATACGCTCGGATGATGATGATCACGTTCTACAACGATGAATGGGTGCATTTTCACCTGCATGGTTTACTTGTTACGATAGATATAATGTATAGGTTCCGGGATACAAGTAATTTACCATCGTCCAAGTAGAAGGAAACAGGTTGGCACATTAAAAGATATATGTACATAATATATTTGTCTTGTAACATAGGAATCCTATAGTTGGCTGTGTAGAGTTTTGACAAAACCACACAGATAGTTTGTTTGTTAAGGTGAATATAGAAGCAAATGGCCTTGAAGGGTGAAATAAATTCTTAACTCGTAAATATGGTGATCATTGCCATATTGCTCTTCGTCATGCACTAGATAGCCCTTTAAATTATTTTATGAACTGCCGTTGAAACTATTATTGGTGATCCGTCTAGCTTTAAAACTTGCCGTGGCCACTTTTGGCAAGGGAAAGTTTTAAAGCTAGACGGACTAATGGAAATTCCTTTAACGGTGGTTCATAAAATAATTTAAAGGGCTATCTAGTGCATGACGAAGAGCAATATGGAAATTATCACCATATTTACGAGTTAACAATTTATTTCAAATGAGGGCGCCACTTCAAGGCCATTTGCTTATATATTCGCCTTAAATTGTTTGTTGTTTGACGACTGCTATATAATGATGACAGCCGGGACCAACGGCTTTACGTGCCTTCCGAAGCAGTTAGAGACACAGCTGACTGTGCTCAGCTTCGGTGGAGACTGGCCCTAAAGGTTGACACATATATTAAGTAAAGCCTTTTAGAATATCGCACACGGCTGACACATAATAATTACAACCATATCCATAACGCCATAAAGGCATGCGCGCGCGCATATTTCACGTCGATTAAAACGAAACTTTGCCATATCGGGGTGTCGTTATAACGCTATTACCAAGTTATTATATAGTTATCGCTGAGTGATTACATCGTAATTACTAGATGCAGCTGATTTGCATGCAAATTTACTTAGATTACAAGACGCCAGTGAGAAAATTACCTTATAAACTAATGATCGGGAAAAATTGATCGGAAGTGGTTAAGAATTGCGTTATTTTTAAGGTTGACAACCACTTGACAACTAAGTTAGTGACAAATAAATTAAATACAATCTGTAATGACTACGAGTACAAGTAGTGATCTCAAAAAAAATGAAAATGAATCTTACTGCCACGAACATAAAGTTTATATTTCCATAATGAGGTTTCATATTCCATAAATACCTAAATCTCCAATTTTGGTACCTACCTCTTTTGGGAACAGCTTTGCCACTTCATAGTGATTCTAGATTACGTATATCTTTGGTTAGTGGACTGTAGTTTTTGCATAATGTAACCTTAAAACTGTGAAAACATAGTTAAGGTATAATCCCGAATGAGCGAAACTTAGAATGAACCTGCTGCTTCTCTTCCCGTGTAGATCGTAAAAGCCGATCGAGGGAATGGGCGTGAATCTGAATCATGTAAAAAGGCGATGCGGCTAGCAGCCATCAGCCATCACCATTTTGATTCCGTATTTCCATCTTCAAACCCACCATCACGCTAAAAGTGGCCTTTGGGACTTACAGCCCTAGGCCAACATTTATCAAAATTGTAAATGCTGGTCGAGGAAATGCGCTTAGTATAGCCTTTCGCCCTAGTCCAGCTCTGTCTACCCGTAGGGGATGAAGACTTGATCATCATCCAGGTCTATTTAAGTCTCCACTGCAGGAACACGACCCTCTCTGTACTACCTGTGTGATTTGGCCTAAATTGTCTACGCTGGCCAGACGGGTTGGAGATCTCACTGATGTTTATAAGCTTTGTTTAGCTCATGTTTCCTAAGTCGCCTTCTACGACATCCACGGGAAGACTTGGAGTGGTCCTATTCTACTCTGCCGGGAACCACACGGCTCTAAGAGAAGACGTGATAGTGTATCTGTAATAATAAATTAAATTATATTTAAGATATCACATTTCGGCGCTGTAACTATATTAGAGACCGCAAACATGCGGTTTAGTCCGAATGTTCACCGCATTGGCGATAAATGATCAAAAACTGAACGCATGGAGACGGCTTTATTATCAATACTAGCTTTTTCCCGCGGCTTCGCTCGCGTATCCCAAATCCCACGGGAACATTACGCATTTCCGGGATGAAAGGTACCCTATATCCTTCTCAATACTCCTAACTACATGTATGCGAATTTTCAAGAAGATTGGTTCAGTAGATAAAGCATGAAGAGGTAACAAACAAACTAACTAATATACAAACTCACTTTCGCATTTATGATATTAGTTGGGATGATAAAATGTCATTGATATGAATAAATTTAGTTTTTAATCAATTTAGATTTTAGTTTAGTTTTAATTAAATAAATTGTTTAATTTTATAAATGAAGAAAGTGGGTACATATCCTGAATAAATGAATAGTCAAGAACAAATCACACTGATTGAGCTAGCCCCAAAGTAAGATTAAACTTGTATTATGGGATACTAACTAAAATGATGATATAATTTATTACCTAGAACAAGATCACATTGAATATTGAAAATATAATATCTATTTTATTTACTCGACTGCGCCAGAAGGAGGGTTATGTTTTTCGAGTGTACATATGTATGTATGTATGTACCTATATAAATATCTATGACACGCTCCTTAATAGATTTAATTTGAACGGTGTCGTTAGATTAGTTTAAGTCACACTACTATAAGTGTACATATTAGTATCAGAACAAAACCGGTGGTAAAAGATTTCTTCACGGTCAGTAAAGGACGTTAATACTCAGCTAAGGTAACTGATATTATATAAATGTTCATATTACGAGTAGTATCAGATCTTTCAAAACCGGTGGTAAAAGATTTCTTCACGGTCGGTAAAGGACGTTAATACTCGGCTAAGGTAACTGATCTTATATAATTGTTCATATTACGAGTAGTATCAGATCTTTCGAAACCGGTGGTAAAAGATTTCTTCACGGTCGGTAAAGGACGTTAATACTCGGCTAAGGTAACTGATATAATAAAAATTTTCATATTACGAGTAGTATCAGATCTTTTAAAACCGGTGGTAAAAGATTTATTTACGGTCGGTAAAGGACTGCTTGTCATCAGAAGGGTTATATGCCTATCTACGTAGTTGTAAATAAAAAAAATATTCATAGTCTCCATAGATTTCGCTGTCCTTGTACAGCAAGTTGGACAATTAGGTGACACGAATGCTACGCGGCGGCGACACCGCGCGAATTATCACTTACAGATATCGACACCGCACAAACCCTTCTGTTTGTGCAGATATTGCACCCACTTGTCTTCATAACCTCATAATCAATTCATCCCATGACATATTCATCTCAATAAAGTAGACATTTTCAAACTCGTGTGGTACTTTTGTTGCTGTAGGCGTTCAAGAAAGCAAGATAAAAATAAAGACAAATCTTTACCTCATTTATTACCTATGACATTGACTATATATATTATGTAATTATACGAATTATGTATGTTTTATTATTTGTATATACAACGTGGAAGGGACATACCCGTAATAAATCATACCACAGGCTATACTAGATCGCTATAGTATAATGAAATTAAAATAACAGCCAAAGAACAAAAAAAAAATTTGGCATTTTCATACAAAAATGTGCTGCCGCTCGGGGGATTTGTATGGGAATGTCGAATTTTTTTTGGTTTTTTGCCTGTTATTTTAATTTCATTATACTATAATGATCTAGTATAGCCCTTGGTTTGATTTATTACGGGTATGTCCCTTCCACTTTGTATATTATACAACTCATCTTTCATTACTTTAAGTTTTAATCTTGCACCTTTTCTACTACGTCCCTTAGGTGAAATGGTAGACAATGCTTAGCATTAAGTTTTACCTTTTGTATTATAATCGTTAGTTTATTCTGCAATAAATATGAAATATAATAGACATTGTCATGAAAGCGTACAAAACACCATTCTGACGTAACAAAAAAAAATATGGATGCCTCTGTAGTTGCATACATAAATGAACAAAACAAACTGATTTAGACGAGACTTCTCTTAATGGAATATGGGATGAGTCACCAATAGATAAGGAAGGAGCAAAAGTAAGGGCAAACGGGTGCTAATAAAGTCACTACTTGTGTCATAATACAAATTTATGACATCTAGATTCAGTATTGATTTTACACACAGATTTTAGTATAAATGTTTAGACATTAATCTTACTGCCGCCTACTAGACAACTTCCGCAGTCCACAGTTTATGTCGTTAATAAAATATTGTCCACGTAATAAATACTATTTGAGTATATATAGGAGAGCGCTGGATGCAGGCCGCTTCCTATCGGTCGTTTTGGAAACCCTTGGGGGAGGCCTATGTGCAGCAGTGGACTTCCTGTGGCTGATATGATGATGATGATAAAGCAAGTAAAATAATAGTGTTCGGGCATACAAAGAAACAGAGCAATTATGTAAAACTGGAGAAATCACCACATATCACTCTTTTATTTTAAGGTGAAGGTATCGGTAAATGGCCTTGAAGTGGCGCCCTCATTTGAAATAAATTGTTAACTCGTAAATATGGAGATAATTTCCATATTGCTCTTCGTCATGCACTAGATAGCCCTTTAAATTATTTTATGAACCACCGTTGAAAGTATTCACATTAGTCCGTCTAGCTTTAAAACTTGCCTCCGACAAAAGTGGCCACGGCAAGTTTTAAAGCTAGACGGATCACCAATAATAGTGTCAACGGCAATTCATAAAATAATTTAAAGGGCTATCTAGTGCATGACGAAGAGCAATATGAAAATTATCACCATATTTACGAGTTAACAATTTATTTCACACTATAAATTCACCTTAATTTTTAATTTAATTTAATACTCTTTATTGTTCTAAAGTAAAACATACTTTTAACAAATGGCGGACTAAATGCTAAGATAAGATATTGATAAGATAATTTTATCCCGTTCAATTGTAGCTATCTCCATAAACTGCAGTTATTAGCTTGCTAGCTCTTATACGCCTATTACTTTCGATAGTTTATATTAAGTACTCGTATAAGCGAAAAATGCCTTGGCGACCACGGCAAAGTGTTAAGAAATATAACTTTCCAAATAACCAGATTTCATTTTTTGACAATTAAATACAGTGGTAATTCCAAAAGAAAAGTAGTTTAAAGACAAACACGTCACGTCTTTATCCCTGGCGCAGACAGAGCATTTTGGCTCTTGCGGCTCCATGCAAATAGAGCCCAGGGCCGCAAGACCCAAAAGCCACTTTTAGCGTGATAGTGGGTGAAAAGGTGGACCAGTGTGGTTCCGGGTTAGAATAGAACCACTCCAGCACTTCCTATGGATGTCGTAAGAGGCGACTTAAGGACAAAGCACAAACATCTAGTGCTACAATTGCATTCCCAAGAAAAGTTAACGTCGGGCAGTGGCCGGTTTTTTAACTTTTCGCACAAATTCCCAAAGAGGGTTGATGTCAGGCAGGCGGCCGGTTGTAAAACTATAGCCAAATCATTTAAAGTGTTCCGGCTATTTCTTCTCCATTTTGCAAGGTTTTTGACATCCATGGGTAACCATTGACATGCATATTATATTTGGAGAAAATTTTAATTACGGAATTTGATGAATCAGGTAAACTACCCACTAAGAGAACGTATAGATCTTATTATAGAAATTGTGATACAGGTGTTCCCCAAAGTAGCATTTTGGGATCATTATTATTTTTACTGTGTATCAATGATCTCCCTAATGCTACTACACATAAATGTGTTCTATTTGCAGATGACACAACAGTTATTGTTAAGTGTGACGATGTAGATTCATATGAAGCAAATATAAACAAAGCGCTTCAAGATATAGCTCAGTGGATGAATACAAATGGCTTGAAATCAAATTTAGAAAAAAACCAAATTCATGCAATTTTCTCTTCTTATTAGTAAAATATAATGATTATGAAATTGAACAGGTCAATACATTCAAATTTTTGGGTATTACAGTCGACAACCACTTGAACTGGAAGGCGCACGTTGACGAAGTGTGTAGTAAATTAAACCGCTTCGTATTTGCTCTAAAGCGATTAAGACAAATAATCTCCTCAGAAGCATCAGTCATGGTTTAACATGGATACGTTGGATCAGTTCTTAGTTATGGACTCATCATTTGGGGAAACTCAGTAGATATTGATAAAGTATTTGAAGTCCAAAAAAATGTATACGTGCCATCAGTACAGCCTGGATAGATGACAGTTGTAAGCGCTTTTTAAGAAATTAAATATTTTACCACTGCCAAGCCTATATATTAGAGATGTTTGTGTGTTTGTTAACACGCACCATGATTTATTTCAAAAAAGAAGTGAGGTTATCATAAGACAAACACGAGAAAACATTATGAACAGATTGTATCAACCTATGAGCCATAAAGACATTTATAAAAAAAATGTTTATAACATGTGCATCAAACTTTTCAATGTTCTGCCAAATATATCAAGCAGCTAAAAGGTAACCCTTTAAATCTTAATTGACAAAATGGCTTTTGGAACACTGTTTTTATTCCGTAAAAGAATATATGTACATTGTGAGTCAAAAAAAATACTAGATAATTTCATTTAATTCCTATATAGTAAATTGTTTTAATTTATGCACTGTGACATTTTAATTAATATAAATATGACATACTTACTTTATTCTTAATATGTATTAAAATTCAATTAACTTATTTCACTGTGTGCAACTATATGTAATGTAAACTGTATACATTTAAATTTATCTAATGAAGTAAATATATACCTAGATATTTTTTGATTGTAAAATATTTGCATGTCTGTTCTCAGACTAATACATGTACTAAACTATGATGACAACAACTTGTAACACTGTATTTTGGCAAATAAATGATTATTATTATTGATTATTGAGAAGAAATAGCGGGAAAGCGCACCCCGGGCTCCGAAGCAACACAGCTGAGGATGCAACCGGGAATGCGCTTAGACGAAGAAGAAGGGGGTGAAAAGGTGGAAAAGGAATCAAAATAGTGTTGGATTGCTAGCCGCATCGCCTGTTAACATGCTTTGCATTTACGCCCGTCCCTCGAACGGCTTGTACGATCTGCGCGGGAAGAGAAGCAGCTGGTACATTCTTTGTTTTTTCTTTTCTTCCAGACCAGCATGGAAGATAGTTTGTGGTAAGCGCAATAGAAACAATTTCTGTTTTCAATTGCTATATTCATAAAAAAACATCTGCCTTCAGTCATACAGTGAGAACCATAGCATATCATTTTAAGGCGAAGATATAGGCAAATGGCCTTGAAGTGTGAAATAAATTGTTAACTCGTAAATATGGTGATAATTTCCATATTTCTCTACGTCATGCACTAGATAGCCCTTTAAATTATTTTATGAACTGCCGTTAAAACTATTAATGGTGATCCGTCTAGCTCTAAAACTTGCCGTGGCCATTTTTGGCGGAGGCAAGTTTTAAAGCTAGACGGACTAATGTAAATACTTTCAACGGTGGTTTATAAAATAATTTAAAGGGCTATCTAGTGCATGACGAAGAGTAATAATAAATAATAAAATCAATTTATTTCAGGTTACCATATGACCCATATTTAAAATGTTTACATGTCAGTCGCTGTTACAGTCTACAATTACAATTTATATATTTATATACCTATCTAGTTAAAATTACAATTATAACATTTATTAAACAATATGTCAAAAAAATAAATGATTATTTTTATTAAATTAAATATTAAGTATAAATTAAAATTGCCTTTCAAATTGGCGACATTGGACATGCCTGTCACAGCAGTGACGGATGTAGGGGCAATCCAGTCTTCTGGCAATCATCGCCAGGACGGTATTGGAGCTGGCTCGCACCCTGTTTACCAGGGACGCGGCACGCTTGCGCATGGTCGCGTGGAAGCAATCTGTTTGCGCGTACGCAAACATCCCTGATGCGCTACAGAAGCGAGGCAGTCCCAACACCGCCCTAAATGCGTTATTGAACTGCACTCGGAGAGCGCTATAGAATCTCTGCGAATATATAGCCCATAGGCTGCACGTGTACAGTGAAGTGCAGTACGCTCGGAACAAAGTGATTTTCACCTCGTCCGAGCATCGTGCAAACCTTCGGGATAGCATATTCGCCCTCCTCGATAGCGCTCTCCTCTCTCGCTCCATGTCAGCATGGTCTTTGAGATCAGCCGTAACTATATGCCCTAGGTAGGTAAATTGGTCCACTCTCTCTAATGGGACCCCATTTAATGGAACAGCTGGTAGTTTAGGCGGGCATCTAGCACTGGCCGTCTCAAACACCATGTATTTACTTTTAGCCACGTTGTATTTCAATCCGTGCTTTCCAACATATTCCTCACAGGTTTTCAACAGCTCTCTCAGGCCACAAATTGACGCACTTAGCAGCACGACGTCATCAGCATAACTAAGGTTATTAACGCACACACCATCTACATGACAGCCGACATACTGGCTGCTAAGCGCGACAATCAGTGCGTCCATATATAAATTGAAAAGCGAGGGCGAAGATAAACCGCCCTGCCTTACACCGCAGTCCAGCCTGTAGGGCTCCGACATTGCCCCCGCCCATCTAACGTAATTGATCTGGTGCATATATCAATACTTAAAGATGTTCAAAAGTTCTAGTGGTAAATTTATGGCCTCAAGTTTCTTCCACAATATTTCATATACTACTAAATCAAAGGCCCGTGACAGATCGAGGAAACAAGCATAAACGGGAGTTTTACGAGCTGTGTAGTATCTGACGGTGTGCTTGAGACACAGTATTGCACTCTCTGTCGATAACTTAGGCCTAAAACCAAATTGATTATCGTGTAGGTGCAAGCACTTGTTTAACTGTGTGTTAAGCAAACCGTCAAACACTTTGGCTATAATCGTGGCTAGAGAAATAGGCCTATAGTTACTCCTGTCTGCCAGGTCCCCGGTTTTATTCTTCACTATAGGTACTACCACAGTTTTCATGAAGTCAACAGGCAGGTAAGAGTGGCTCACACACAGAGAATAAAGCATTGCCAGTAGTCTGGGTGCATGCGGGCCAGCGTGTTGCAGGTGTTCAATGCTGAGGCCATCATGACCAGGGGATTTGCCCCTCGTCATGCCCTTAATGATTTCGGCTACCTCTTTTGCTCGAAACTGCACCTTAATTATCCTTTTGGCCTCTCAGCATTCAACACCCCCAACGTCGGGTCTAAAGTAGACTTGACCAAAAAGTGATCCTTAAATACATTTGCAATAGCTTCATGGTCACTCACTCCACCAATACTCACAGGGAGACCAGGTTTTGCATTTATTCTCTTCGTACTTTTCCAAAAGTCACGAAAGTTCCCTTTGGAGTGTTTCTGGGCAAGGGCATCCATCTTTATTTGCTCTTGATGGTCTTGGCACCATTTTAAACGCGACTTAAACATCTTTCTTGTTTTACACATTTCATCATAAAAACGTCCAGATTTAGGCCTACCATTTACTACCCATTCAGTGAAACATCTCCTGGCTTCCCTGTGAGCCCTGCTTACATGCCTGTTCCATCCAACTATGCGCGGCCCGTTCCCCCCCGCCCGCGCACTCCCCCGACTCGCCACAGACGCGTCACGAATATGGAAATTATCTACATATTTACGAGTTAATAATTTGCTTCAAATGAGGGCGCTACTTCAAGGTCATTTGCCTATATCTTCACCTTAAGAAGTGCAGACTTTTAACGAATTTGACAGAAAAATCAGCGCTCCTAAAATAGGTCGCATTGTAATATATTACTGATTAAATTACTGCACAATTAGCGCACTTGTCAGAAAGGTATTCTGTATGTGTGTGAATTAGTGAAGACTTCGCACGACAATCACTCGGACAGACGTATCGGAGTATCAAAGCGGGGATAGCGTCATTTTTTACGGATTTTAGTGGGAACCTGGCCCGCTGCCAACGTGAGATTCGGCAGCCCATGTTAAGGCCAAGTCTAAACCGATTAATAAAAAAATCTGATTTCACTAAGTTATTTAATAAAAAATTACAAATTGTATTCGATTTTTTTAAAGGTACTTAATATGTTTACAAGCTTTTATGAAGCTTGCCCTGTTTGTTGTTGTTTGTTTTTTGCGTCAAATCTTGCAAGTTTAATTTGAGCCACTTGGTTTCCGATTGAGAGGAAATTTAGTAAGTAGGTATGCTAATGTAAATCAGATGACAGTGCAATTATTATGTATAACAAGAAGCTGATCTGATGATAGAGCCGGAAGGTGGCTATGGGAACTCTGTTATAAAACGACGGAACCCCATCCAGTTCGGGCTTATTACATATGTATAGGCCTCACAATAAAAGCTTGTACGAATAAAAAATTTTTTGTTTCTTCGAAAAATTTATTTATTTTTAAGAATAGTCCACGAGGAACCCTTATAGTTTCGTCATGTCCGTCCGTCCGTCCGTCCGTCCGGGCTCGTACTCCGTCGCTACTGCACCGATTGTCACGAAAATTGTGGAGAGATAGATATTATTCCAAAAGTTGGTTTTTAAAATTATGAAAAAATGTTTTTTTTTTCAGCCCCCACCCATACAACGAAAAGTGAATTAAAAAAATTAAATTGGACCCCAAAGTGTGGGGTATAGTTGAAAAAGTCTTTTAAAATGCAACAAAAACTGCTTTAAAACTATGTAGATCAAACCCCCCAGTCTCGAGATAATCTAATACAAAGTTAAACTTTAAGGTGTCCCCCCACCGTAACTTTTGAAATATTACTAAAATAATTCTGAAAAAAATGTGGTATATACCTCAAAGTATGTACTTTCAATTAAAAGTATAGTGGGCTCGGTATCATAGATAGTTATTTTTAATACGTCATCAATCGTAAACCGCAATTTACCTTTAGAACTTTTATATTATGTTACTTGCTGCTACGGAACCCTTCATGAGCGAGTCTGATTCGCACTTGGCCGCTTTTTTATTTATTTAAATATGAATTATCTTTGTTATTATAGTATTTACCAATGCGATGATATTAGATGACTTATGAACTTCATCTTCTTCCTTATCTTCGACCCATTATTGGGTTGCCAAAAAATAAAACAATGGTTTAAACGGCTATAGCCGTCACATTATCGGAAAGACTAAAATATATTTTTGTGAAAAAATGTTCTGAATTCTATCTTTTTCTTTTTGTTCGTCATTATAAAGAAGTGCTTCCCCTTAACACTAAATCGTATCGCATCTGTGTGGTCGCATAACATCGAGCGTATCCAAATTTCCAGTTGTTAATGAACTTCGTATATTCTTCGCTAAATGTTTCAACAATAAATAATACTAATTCGTACCCATTCTGCTGGTAATTTAGATTTTACACGACTCTTTTTAGGGTTCTGTATCCAAAGGGTGCAAACGAAACCCTATTACTGAGAATCCGCTGTCTGTCCGGCTGTCTGTCCGTCTGTCTGTTCGTCTGTCACAGGGCTCTATCTCTTGAACCGTAATAGCTAGACACTTGAAATTTTTACCGATTATGTATTACTGTGGCCGCTATAACAATAAATACTAAAAATAAAAAAAAGTTAAAAATTAAAGGGGGTCGTTATACAAAAAACGTGTTTTTTTCGGCGTCTTTAACTAGATCTTTATAATGGCATTAACTAGATAATTGAAATTTTCACAGATTATGTATTACTATGGCCGCTATAACAACAAATACTAAAAATAAGATAAAGTTAAAGATCCTGCGGCTCTAAACAAACAGAGCCCAGGGAAGACCTAAATACCACTTTTAGCGCGATGGTGGGCGAGAATGTTGAAAAAGGAATCAAAATATATGGCATTATATTAATATAGTGCAAAGGAATAAAAAAAGCAGCTGGTGCATTCTAATTATAGTAAGTTTTTTCTTTTCGCCCAGACCAGCATGTAATAATAAATGTAATGTACATTCAAAATTACGATATTTACCCGACTGCGCCAGACGGAGGGTTATGTTTTTCGAGTGTATGTATGTTTGTATGTAAATTTCTTTGGCACG
The DNA here is from genome assembly GCA_963576875.1 of Acrobasis repandana. Taxonomy (NCBI): domain Eukaryota; kingdom Metazoa; phylum Arthropoda; class Insecta; order Lepidoptera; family Pyralidae; genus Acrobasis; species Acrobasis repandana. Next base: position 3,539,845 of record OY756234.1, on the reverse strand, counting down.
CTGTACAGCCTAAACGGCTTGATGGATTTTAGCTTGAGAGGTGTCGTTAGATTTGCCCTGACTCTGAGAGTGACACTGGGTATATCAAAAATTCAAATAATCCAAAATGGCGGATTTTCGCGCCAAATTATGTGTCTTCGTTATTTTTTTTTATTTAAAACCTATCGAGTTGGGTATCAAATTAAAGAATTTAATACAAGGATTACAAAAATATATACAACTAATATGTTGGCAGTCGGATTTTTTGTTTTTTTAATAATTACTTGTTTAAGATATGAGTTTGATTTATAGGTAGGTTTTGAAATGATATGAAAGAAAAATAAATTAAATGAAAAATTTTATTTGCAAGCAAACACGGTAGAAATACATTTGATATTACAGGTCATTTACACTTAAATTTATTGAACAAGCGTGTTGCACCAAAAATCGGCATGCAAATTTTTATTTATTTATTTTATAAATTAGTGTTTCATCACAACAATATAATAATAATAGTCACTATTAACAATATCATGCATGTCAAATAATTTACAATAATTTACAGTACCTATACAATATTTTTTTTAAGAGTAATAATTATGTCAAATGATGATGATATACACCTAGCAAGACGTGGTGACGACAGGTGGAGCAAAATATTAACAGAATGGTGGCCCATAAATGGCAAGCGCAGCGTGGGTCGTCCGTTGGCAAGATGGGTAAACGACATCAGAAAATTCGCAGGTCGAATGTGGATGAGAGTAGCTCAGGACCGTGGTAAATGGCATTCATTGCGAGAGGCCTATTCCCAGCAGTGGGAGGTTCAAGGCTGTGAATGATGATGATGATATGGGCGCTGCATGTCAAAATTTAAAGTCAAGAAATTCGTCAACGGTATAAAAGCATTTGGTCACTAACAATGTATTGAGCTGTTTCTTAAGGCGACGCGACGTGGGTTCACAATTTGCAATACCGTGCGTGTTTTTGAAAAATCACTTTTATTAAACTACTACAGGTTATTCCACAAAAAAATTACGTCAAAATCTTAAGGATTTTCTACAGACACCCACAATAGCCAAAACACGATTGAGAATTTTTGGCTCGATAGAAAAAAATCACAAACATACCTGTAGAAAATCCTTAAGATTTTCATGTAATTTTTTTGAGGAATAAACTTTAATAGTTAAATAACAGTGATTTTTCAAAAACACGCACGTTATTGCAAATTGTGAACCCACGTCACCTTAAGCTTTGAATATGGCAAAGATTTCAGATTTTCTGGTAAACAATTGTAGAGCTTTCTTTATTTTTAGGTTCGTTATTTTTAAAATTATATTATTCAAATTCGGTTTATTTGCTGCAGCAATCTAAAAGATTTATGTTTCGGCATAGATTCTTTAAAATGGACTAAATTTTACTTTAATTAATCACGAAAATCAATTACACCGCGCAGAGATGAAGATGCTCAGGTGGGCAGGTGGTGTAACTAGGCTAGATCATGTCAGAAACAAACACATAAGAGGCACCCTTGAAGTGAGACCTATCCCAGATAAGATACAGGAGAGCCGTCTGCGGTGGTACGGACACGTTATGAGACGACCATCCGAACACATGACCAGAAAAGTGTTGGACATCGAAACTATGACTATAACATGGATGTCCTTAGTAAATAAGAACCTCAAAGAAGCCCAATCCAACAAAGAGACGACCCAGGACCGAGCTGCCTGGAGACGCATGATACGGAGGGCCGACCCCAAATAAAATGGGAAAAACTAAATTTTACTTTAATTTACTTAAATCACTACATCTTGCTACAACTACATACATTTTCCCTTCTATTTGACGTAAATTGGCGCTGAAATAAGTATTTATCATTGTAACCTGAATGTCGAATTATAAAAGCACAAAAAAATAATATCCATTAATAAAATTCTTTATTAGCTGTTTATAAAACCCTACGAAATAGTTGGCGATTATTTTTACTCCACATATTCTCGTTTCATTGTTTATGTCACCGTCTATCTTAAACACGAGAATAAAAACACATAAAACTAAATGGACTCTATCGTTTGCCCTAAATCCGCCATTTTTATATGCATTTCGACTTAATCCAATACTTTGAGAACTTTATTAAAATGCTTTTATGCAAAGTATCTCTTATCTACTATATAATAGAGCGGCTATAATATAAAGGTCTCATATAACGTATTTTAAGGACATCGTTTAGAATCAGAATATAAAAACTATTTTTTTTTTAATATAAATAATAAATCACTCTGATTGAACTAGTCCCAAAGTAAGTTTAAACTTGTATCATGGCATACTAAATCAACGATAAAATATTTTATAATACATACGTATATATGAAGATAAACACTCAAGGCCCAGGACAGTTTGATAAAGGCCATTTTCCATCTTGCCCTGGCTGGGGATCGAAACCAGAACCTACGGAGTGGGACTAGCGTATTAACCATTACGCCACGGAGGTCGTCATTTTGAGATTAAATTTGAACACGGGAGATTAAAATCAAGTGTTCCGTGCATTTTATTTGTTTAATGTTGTCTCTGTCTTAAGGTCAATAAATTGTGGATAAAGAGAGGAGGCCTTTGCCCAGCAGTGGGATATAAATGGCTACTAAAATTAATTAAAAGTAATAGGTTTCGTATCAAGTTTAAATGCCAGAAAAATTGAAACACGTATTGAACGGCTGAACCAATTTTCATCAAACATAGCTAAGAACTATCTCGACAGATAAGGCTTTCTATTTAAAAAAACTCATCGAAATCGGTCTATTCGTTTGGGAGCTACGATAACAAAGACAGACACATAGACACGTAAATGACTTATGTACAGGCTGACTTTTTATCCACCGGCCAAATTTTTGGAGCAAGTTCAGTCCATGATACTGAACTTTCTATAAAAAAAGTTATCGAAAATCGATAAAAAATTTTCGTCCTCTTATACAAAATCCGTTTGGCTGAGCGCTGATTTGTATGAGAAGGTGAATTTTTATTTTAGTTTTTCGTTAATTGTTTTTATGGCAAGTTTTGAGGCAAAATTTGGCTGGTGGATAAAAAGTCAGCCTGTATATTATATACAACGTGGAAGGGACATACCCGTAACCCGTTATAATTCAACCACGGGCTATACTAGATCACTAAACTGCAATGAAATTAAAATAGAAATAGAAAAAAAAACGACATTTCCATACAAATCGCCCGGGCGGCTGTACACTTTTGTATGGAAATGACGTTTTTTTTTTTGTTTTTTTGCTGTTATTTCATTTCCATTATACTGTAATGATTAAGTGTAGTCCGTGGTTCGATTTATTTCGAGTATGTCCCTTCCACGTTGTATAAGTAGTACATAAGTTAGTTACTTTTTTTACACAATATAAATATCAAATAACTTACAATTAAAATTGTTATTGTAGAAAGACTGCATACGAACTTACCTGAAAATAAAGAAACGAAAATAATTATATTATTAAACATAAGTTTTTAAGATATGCCATGACAGAATTATTTAATTATTAAAATGACAGAATAACTGTGTTTTTCTTTTAAATTGACAAATTAAATACATACTATGAGTATTTACCTCTATTATGTATGTTTGTGTAAATATATAATGATAAATAAATAAAAACATATAAGGACAAATCACACTGATTAACCTTATATTGTTTGCCTTTTTCAAATTGTCCTGGGTCTTGGGTGCTTATCTATAAAATATTTATTATAAAATATAGTAAAATTCACCCCTCTTTTTCGTCGGAAGTTAAAAGCCAAAAGATTTCAGAAGAAAGTGTTTTCCATTTTTCTCTTGCAGTAATTTCCTCTTTTCTTGGCACAGCCAGAAGTATACATTTCAGATAATGTTACGAGCATAAATTACGATCTCAATTGAAATCTACACCTCAGTCTAGACTACGTAAAAGTCTACAATTGTGTAACATTTCATACACCTGTTTCATACAAATTTACACCGGTAGCGTTGCTTATCACTCTCTAACCTATGTATATTTAATACCCGTGCTCTTCTAACATCTATTTTCGTTTTCAGAAATGGCCTTGCCAAAGGTGAATAGCCGGCGTGAATTTCAATATAAAATGTCTAACAATAACATTTATGGGCTTACGTAAACCTGTGTTTTAATCATGCATCTGGTGTGTATCGAACTTCACGTAATATTTTAAGTGGGTAATTTTTAAATCTAATTTCAATCGTGCGGTAGAATTACCCACATGAAGAGATCCATGGTCTTTTCATTCACACTTTTTACAAGATTAAGGAGTTAAAGGAACGCCATCTCTCGTTTGTTTAAACCTATCCTAGGTTTTGGTCTACCCTTAATTGGTTCTAGTCTACCCTTTAAGGCCGTACCTAAATTTTCCGGGGTCCAGTGCTGCCAACATTTAAAATAAATCATTCCAAAGAAAACGGAGACATCATTTAAAATTTTGCTACTACCAATTCCTAGATTACCCTTCAAAGTATTTTATGAACTACTGTTTACAGTTTAAAGTGAGAACGTTAAGCTTTACTACCCACATTTGCGAAAAACGGCCACTTTTGGCAAATGTGCGTAGTAAAGTTTAACGTTCTCATTATAAACTGTAAACAGTAGTTCATAAAATACTTTGAAGGGTTATTTAGGACCTGATAGTAGCGAAATTTTAAATAATGTCTCCGTTTTCTTTGAAATGATTTATTTTAAATGGGGGCAGCACTGGACCCCGGAAAATTTAGGTATGGCCTTAAGTTGCGGAGGTCAGACGGCAGTCGCTTTGTGTAAAAACCAGTAATCTCGTCAAATCACCTAGGGTAGGTAGACCCCGGGCTCTGAAGCGTTACCGCTGAGGATGCAACCGGGAATACGTGTGGATGATAATGAGGAGCTAAAAGGGATGTTAGGTACTAAATCCGTCTCGGGCATCCCCTTGACGTTGTTTCAAGCCTAGATGGAAAACCATTAATGTGGATTTTACGTAAGGGCTAACATACATACGAGTACTATTACGTCTGTTTCCCACAGGGGTAGGCAGAGACTATGGACCTCCACTTGCTACAATCCAGACAGACCTCTTTCGCTTCATCTACGAGTACACTCATCAACCTCTTCATACATGCCCTTCGGTGACGGGTACTTCTTATCTCTCCTTTTTTAGGGTTCCGTACCCAAAGGGTGCAAACGGGACCCTATTACTGAGACTCCGCTGTCTATCCGTCTGTCTGTCCGTCTGTCTGTCCGTCTGTCTGTCCGTCTGTCACAGGGCTCTTTCTCTTGAACCATAATAGCTAGAAATTTGAAATTTTCACCGATTATATATTACTGTGGCCGCTATAACAACAAATTCTAAAAATAAAAAAATAAAAAAAAATTAAAGGGGGTCATCATGCAAAAAAGTGTTTTTCAGCGTTTTTAACTAGATCTTTATAATGGCATTAACTAGATACTTAAAATTTTCACCGAATATGTATTACTATTGCCGCTATAATAAAAAATACTAAAAATAAAAAAAGTTAAAAATTAAAGGGGGTCGTCATACAAAAAACCTGTTTTTCAGCGTTTTTAACTAGATCTTTATAATGGCATTAACAGATACTTGAAATTTTCACTGATTATGTATTACTATGACCACTTTAACAACAAATACTAAAAATAAGATAAAGTTAAAAATTAAAGGGTGTCTTCATACAAGAAACGTGTTTCTTCAGCGCTTTAAAATATTGTACGGAGGTACGGAACCCTTCATGTACAAGTCCGACTCGCACTTGCCCGTTTATTTAGAACGTCTGCAATCTGATTGATGAAAGTTCGCCGAGGTCGACCCGGTCCCGCTCTTCCTTTCACACTTGCTAACATACCTATAGATTTGAGTCTTGTAAGGGCTAACATACCTATAGATTTGAGTCTTGTAAGGGCTAACATACCTATAGATTTGAGTTTTGTAAGGGCTAACATACCTATAGATTTAAGTCTTGTAAGGGCTAAAGTACCTATAGATTTGAGTCTTACTCTTAAGTCATTGACACATTCGATCATTACACATCTAAACATATTCAGAAGGGCGTAGACATACTTGCCGTCAGTCATTGACACATACATTTTCTAAACATACAGTTGACTCATACACATCGCCATTTATTTTGTTAATACTCGTAATGACATCAAAATGTGCGACACATATTTACGCCCCCGCAAAAGAAAAGTATGTAAGTTTATTTTAAGTGTGCGACTTTTTAGGGTTTCGTACCCGAAGGGTGCAAACAGGACCCTATTACTGAGTGTCTGTCCGTCTGTCTGTCTGTCCGTCTGTCACAGGGCTCTATCTCTTGAACCGTAATAGCTAGACACTTGAAATTTTCACCGATTATGTATTACTGTGGCCGCTATAACAACAAATACTAAAAATTAAAAAAAGTTAAAAATTAAAGGGGGTCGTCATACAAAAAATGTGTTTTTTCAGCGTTTTTACCTAGATCTTTATAATGGCATTAACTAGGTACTTGAAATTTTCACAGATTATGTATTAGTATTTGTTGTTATAGCGGCAATAGTGCCGCTATAACAACAAATACTTAAAATAAGAAAAAGTTAAAAATTAAAGGGGGTCGTCATACAAGAAACGTGTTTCTTCAGCGTTATAAAACATTGTACGGTGGTACGGAACCCTTCATGTACGAGTCCGACACGCACTTGCCCGTTTATTTTATATCACCATGACACCTGTCATAATTAGAATATGATTTAGGTTGATTTTGACAGGTAGCAAAGACATGAGGACTTTATACAGTGCACAAATTAGAGAAAGTTTAAGAGGGCGCCTGATGTCAGTAATCTAAATTTTGCTGCCGCTTCCACGCACACAAATTTACTCTAGCCGAAGCGAGACAGCGAGCCATGCGGGGCGCTGGGAATCGCGGTGGGTCAATGAGGCTGGTTCTGGTTTTGAGGTTTTTTTCGTTTTACAAAGAATATTTAAGAGTTAATATTCTTAATACAATACAAATTATCTTTATTGCACCATAATAATTTATAAAAGTAAGACATATGATGACTGCCTTATCTATACTAATATTATAAAGCGGAAGAGTTTGTTTGTTTATTTGTTTGTTTAAACGCGCTAATCTCAGGAACTAATGGTCCGATTTGAAAAATTCTTTTTTTGTTGGGTAGTCCATTTATAGAGGAAGGCTTTAGGCTATATAACATTCCGACAACGACGCGAACGAAGTCGCGGGCACAGCTAGTGTTTAATACAATTATAATCCAAAGTTACAAGTGCTAAATTATTGTATTTCTTGAATACTTTCTGTTTTAGTATAATTCTGAGGTGATTTGGAGGCAACTTCGCAATGTTTTTCTATCGAGAAAATTTTAAGAAATCGTGTTTTCTAAACTTATTATGTTTAGAGTTAGTCCTGAACTTTGCTGTGTTTTTATTTCAAAGTGAGTATTTCGTTAATATTGATAAATATTTAAGATCGCTAGATCGAAGAACTTTAGTAGTATGGGCTTTTAATCCATGGTACAGAATTATGAAAAAACAGTGGCACTCTGGGAGTGCCGACAGAAGTGAAAACTTGTATAAGGTGGTGTCGGTAACAGTGTCGCGAGTTCAGCGGTTTTTTCTCATCTAAAAAAATGCCCAACGCGCCTAAATAAGTTTTTACTTCAAAAACATGATAAACTATATAGTCTATTCGTCAATTGGATGGTATGCTGTCGATGCGCTTCAAAGGCAGCATCGCTACAAAGACGCGGCCTTTGTGGCGTGCTGATGGCAAGCACACCAATTTAGCCAATTAACTACCTATAAAAAAATCAACCTGTCAACTCAAAGAAGTGCGTTTTATCAACTGTTGAAACTTATATCTGTTTTTTATTTTATCTATAGTCGCAGGTCGCTCATGGATGAGAGTTAGAGAGTTAGAGAGAGACGTAAATAAATTGATATTTCTATTGTGTCTCGCTTAGTGTCCAGCAATGTGTTAAGGAACGGTGTTAATAGGCAGCAACCCTATTTTGTTTCCTTTACCTATACAAGTGCTAATAAAATAATTATAAATGCAACACTTCGTTATTTTACCGATACTACACAACTACCGATACAACATTGTTTTTTTTATTTATTTATTTATTTTTAAAATTTGTTGTTTTACAATGAAATTGTCTTACAATTGGCGGACTTAACGCTAAAAGCGTTCTCTCCCAGTCAACCATAGGGATAAACAGATAATTAGTTGCGGCGCAAAATAATTAAATAAATACGTACTTATAACATACCAAATAATACTCATACATGCATATATACTCATAATAAAGATATATATACGCATACATATAAAAAATATATATATATATGTATATATTTTTATATGTATATATATATATTATATTTTTTCTGGTATTTGTACCATTATTGCTTCGACCCATCGCTGAATATGAAAAGGTTTTTGACCGGAACACTAGAATTTTGGCAGCCCACCAGCATACTGTATAGAATTAAAATCTAGACTATTATATTAATAGTTCCTTCTAAAATACTAGGTCTATTTTTGATACACATTGTTCTGTTTTATTTTCACACGCAATTTGCGACTGATTCGATGGTCTTAGAATCCAACAGTCTGACTTTTGGTATTAATAAATTCAAGAGATTAAGAGTCAATAAACATACATACATACTATCCTGTCTTTACAGTTAACGGGGTAGACAGAGCATTTTGGGTCTTGTGGCTCTAATTTTAGCTTACTCCTCGATTGATTTTTACGAAGGACATGTATGAAGAGGTTGATGAGTGTAGATGAAGCGAAAGAGGTCTGTCAGGATCGTCGCAAGTGGCGGTCCATAGTTTCTACCTACCCCTGTGGGAAAGCGGCGTGATAGTATGTATGTATGAATGATTTTTACAATCTGCGTTGGTAGAGTACTTACTTAGTTCATTTAACTTTTTTCGCATTAGTATTTTCTTGTGTGCGAAAACAAAGTTAAAATATACCATCACTGACGGCCCCGAAGATGTAATCATCCAAAGTGCTTGAATGTACTTTCTTATAGAGAGAATCTGACTTAAGGCCGTACCTAAATTTTCCGGGGTCCAGTGCTGTCAGTCATTTAAAATTTTGCTACTACCAAGTCCTAGATAACCCTTTAAAGTATTTTATGAACTACTGTTTACAGTTTAAAGTGAGAACGTTAAGTTTTACTACGCACATTTGCGAAAAATGGCCACTTTTGACTAATGTGCGTAGTAAAGCTTAACGTTCTCATTAAAAATTGTAAACAATAGTTCATAAAATACTTTAAAGGGTTATCTAGGACTTGGTGGTAGCAAAATTTTAAATGACGTCTCCGTTTTCTTTGAAATTATTTATTTAAAATGGGGGCAGCACTGGACCCCGGAAAATTCAGGTACGGCCTATCTTGTCTCTTTCTCTTTGGAATGAAAATGGAATGTGGCTATAGGGTTGTAACAAAACGACGCAACCCCATCGAGTTTGGACTTATTACATTTGTTTTGGTAACTTCTTAGGAGTCACAGTAAAAGCTTGTACGAATTTTTTTTGAAAGCAAATTCAATTTGTTTATATATTTAGGTATTTATTATAAAAAATATATTATCGATGAGTTAGTATCCCATAACGCAAGTCAAAACTTACTTTGCAGCTAGCTCAATTAGTGTGATTTGACCTTATTTATTTATTTATTTTTTGTATGCAGCAATAAAATCGCTAATGGCTGATCTAAAGCGTTCAGTATGTCATAGTCCTAACACTACAATAAACAGTTGGTAGCATATCCGGTCAGTGAAAGACTTCTGAGTTCTTTTGTGATAAGGAGCTTCCTCCACTGATAACAGGGCAATGACCCTGCGAATCTTATAATCTTGATGGTTGATAAGAGATTATTATGAAAGAGCAGCGTGTAAGATGTTTGGTGCGTCGACATTTTATGTGAAGGCGGTGCACGGAAGTATGTGGATCTAAGTCAAATATAGGTACAGTGGGTTTTACCTATAAATTAATAAACGTTTAGTAATAGCTAGCCCTATAGTAAGTTTTAAACTTGTGATATGGAATACTAACTAATGCCAGACAGAAAATTCAAAGCTTATGTAAAGAAAGTACTTTGTGAGAAGGCTTATTATAGGACCAATCTTAAAGATAAAAAGGTCTGGCTTGAGCTTGGCGCGGGTCCCTCTTAAAGGTTTGTATACTTAGACATGTCATAATTTAGGTACATTGGTACATACTAAAACAAATTGACATTATTTTAAATTTCGTAATTCTTATAATTCAATTTAATTCTTATATGACATAACAGACAATAAAATCTCAGTCCATCCATGTAACTAATTTTAAGTTTTAAGTTTGTTAGTTGACGTCTTTGGAGAAAACGTGCAGTGCAGTTTGTTGCCGCTTCTTCTGCACTTGCGCCTAGGAAGCGGCGTAAACTTAGCTGTAAGTAACGATTTGACGTCAACATTTGTGCAAAACAAAAAAAAGTGAATATTATTAAGAGATATTATAAATATCCTATGATAATAAAGATATTTCAAATTTGAATTCGAATTTTACTCAAAAATACTATATTTTATGATATATACATACATATATAGATAAACAAATCATCATCTACAGGTCTTTTTTCCACTCTCCACTCCACTGCAGGAGCACAGCCCTCTCTGTACTACCAGAGAGCCACAGAAGCAGCCAGAGGCTTTGGCCTACACTCTCCACGCTGGCCAGATGGGTTAGAGAGGTCTCACTGAGGTTTATGATCTTTGTTTAGCTTGTGTTTCCTAAGTCGACTACGACATCCACGCAAGACTTGGAGTAGTCCTATTCTACTTTGCTGGGAACCACACGGCACTACGAGTATCAGTATGATTTGTCCCTATATATTTATCAATTGTAATTTCATGGTGCCTGGTTAACTGTCCCGCAAAGTGTTAAGATTATGAATAAAGTCCAATACTCTGTACAAGTTACGTTATCAACATAATATTATAATAACACGACGTAGGAATCTAGATTAGTAGACGTCGATAGTAACGAATCGGAACAGATAAGGGAATGGGCATTCGCTCTGTCATAATATTTACATACTTGAGGAGATATCATTGCATTTTCGTGCATGTTTGTATTGTGAAGAAGGTTTATAAGCTTCGAAATTGGTATTTACTATTTTGGGCAATGGAGATTTCCGTTCTCTCTGTTCCATGGTGGTCTGGGAAAAAAGAAAAAACTTAAAAGTATAGTAACAGCTGATCGACGGAATTGATGAAAATTCGAATCATGTAGGTAGGCGACGGGGCCAGCAACCCATCACTATTTTGATTTCATTTTCCAGCTTCTCGCCCATCATCACGCTTAAAGTGGCCTTTGGATCTTGCGGCCCTAGGTTCTGTCTGCCCCAGTCTGCCCCATTAGAAATAAGAACGTAATAGTGTATGTAAGTATGAGACTCTTGTTCCGGATTTTTAATTTCTGGTACAAACGTTGGCCATTGCTATTCAGAAAGGTAATTCAGCTAGTGTAAATAAATAAATGATTGACCTAGTCCCAAACTAAGTTTTTTAAACTTGTGATATGGGATGCTAATTCAACGATTTATATTTTATGATATATACGTACTACGTAAACACCCAAAACCATGGAAAAAGGCCATTTCCCAACTTACTCCGGCTGGGGATCGAATCGAACCCGGGACCTACGGATTGGCAGACTAATTCTGCCACGGGCCGTCGAATTGTGTTGACCGTTGGCCGCTTTGCGAGTTTGCACGGAGCGGATTTGAAATTTGTTGTGAAAACAAAATGTAAATCAAGCAATCTCAAAATACTTAGTGGTTGTTAATATTTTTACTTTCTGTGCTTTTGTTGTATTAAACAAAAGATATAAAGTCCCATAATAGTTTTGATAAGATGGAAATGAAACGCGTTCGCTTAGGCATAGTGAAATAAACCTCAATCCAAGTTTTTGTTTAGACTATAGAATTATATCATTAAGCTTGTGACACTAGATACCTGGCTCTAGAAACAGGTTCTCCGGCAAAAACTAAGGGCTGAAGAAAGTTATGATCGCGCGCAACAACTTATGTTACCTGATTGATAGGTAGCACGCTGATAGGCGAAGCGGTTTTTTATAGTCTAGCCGTCTAAGAAATCCGTTCTTTCTACGTACATACATACTTTTTTACATAAGATATAAATACATACTTAGTCTGCACTTTTGATATTTATATATTGGAAAGTATGCTCAATGGATTTAACAAATGACAATTTATAATTCAAAAAATCATTTCTGGTCATTCATTACATAACTCACAAAGAATATAATATTGGCATTCAATTCAATGTCAACACTGTGGTTCTGTCTCAATTAGTTTCTTTTTACGCCACGTTTGACGAACATGTTTACTCGTTTGACTCTTACACTTAAATACCGTCTGTGATGATGAAAAAGCGGCCATGTGCGAGTCGGACTCGCCCATGAAGGGTTTCGTAGCAGCAAGTAACATAATATAAAAATTCTCAAGGTAAATTGCGGTTTACGATTTATGACGTATTAAAGCATAACTACTTACTAGATCTCGTTCAAACCAAGGTATTCGGTGGAAGTTTGCATGGTAATGTACATGTTTTGAATAAAAGTGCTTTGTTAGGAGACTAGCGCCATCTGCGTGTGATCTCCACAAACACGGGCAAGATTATCGATTTATCGATATCTCGGCTGTCGAGCGCGGATTGTATTTGCCCGGCCAGAAAATAATCATTGTCTTTGCGTCAAAGTCTCGATTGACATTGTGAATGACTGACTTGCGTTCTCCGGTCGCGATGATAGCCGATGGCCGGCATTAATTTTGTATTTTTGATATAGTGCGAATATTTCGTGAAGAATTGTCGCTAATTGATTTGTGCCCAATTTGTTTGGAACGGCGTGGAGCCGAAAGTATTTGTATTACGTAAAGAACAGTGATTTGTGTCAAATGTAAAACGCGTGCCATGCGGCCTTGTAAATTGTTCGTTTGTGTCTATTTCCCGTGTGATACGGAAGTATTTGTAAATTGACTATAAAAGGAACTAATTTTGGTGGCGTGAATGCCCATAAATCTATAAACAGTGATAAGTGCTTGAATCGGAGCGAGGGACATTCCATGTTACGTTCCGCTGTTTAGGTTATGTGAATAATCTTGAAGTGTCAAGAAAAGGAAGAAACCTTTTGTGCTGTGTTGGAGTGGGGCTATAAATACGACGTATTCGTTTGGGGCGACATACATGAGCTCATGGTTAGGTTAGGTTAGGGACCCTATTTTCCTCACCACTGACTTGGGACCCATGACGGGACCTAAGCCCGTCGCCAGCCCTGAGGAGGACCTCAGACTCGACGCGAAGGCCAGGCGAGGCTGCCTGAAGACTGCGTGGACGCGGTAAGTTTTATAATTAGTGTAATTACTTTTAATTAGAATTAAGTTCAACTCATAATTAGGTTAGGAGGTTCCCTGGACCTTATCTGGGGTTGTAGCAGACTGCGTAGGTTTGTTTGTGTGTTTGTTTGTTGCCGGTGGGATTGCCGGACTCGTACCAAGAGCGTAGTTAGTAACATCTTTGGTATCAGAACGTAATCTTAGCTATCTGCGCCCACATACATCATGTATTTTTTTTAGTTTTATCGTTCTCTTATTTTAGAAGTTACAGCAACCCCCCCCCCCCACCCTGGGAGGGGGACACGCATTTTACTACTTTGGAAGTGTCTCTCGCGCAAACTATTCAGTTTAGAAAAAAATGATATTAGAAACCTCAATATCATTTTTGAAGACCTATCCCTGGATACCACACGTATGGGTTTGATGGAAAAAAAATTTTTTGAATTTCTATTTTTGTGTCAAAATCTTAATGCGGTTCACAGAATACATCAACTTACCAAGTTTCAACAGTATAGTTCTTATAGTTACGGAAAAAAGTGGCTGTGACATACGGACGGACAGACAGGCAGACATGACGAATCCATAAGGGTTCCGTTTTTTTCCATTTGGCTACGGAACCCTAAAAAATGTGTGAGACCGGGCTAGAGGTCTAAGAAATTTGTTACCTACAATAGCTGCAAAAAATAATGGTACACGAAAAAATGGCGCCTGATATATTGTGCCTTATCAATTTGTCATAATGCCGTTATCAAAATCTCTGTCGTGATGCAATGAAAACGGAGTATTTTATCGGACATTGACCTTTTCACTGCATCCTTGAAATGCCTTGAATTAAATCTTCTTTTATCTGTTTATCTAATAATCATCACGGTGTGGAAATTATAAAAACGTAGAATGCACCAGATGCTTCGCGTCGCGTGCAGATTGTAGAAATTATATACATATATATTTTTTTGTTTTTTTTTAAATAGGTACAAATCACACTGATTAAGCTAGCCCCAAAGTAAGTTTTAAACTTGTGTTGTGATACTAACTCAACGATACTATATTTTATGATAAATACATACATATAGATAAACACCTAAGACCCAGGACAATTTGAAAAAGGCCATTTTCCAACTTGCCCTGGCTAGGGATCGAACCCAGAACCTCCGGATTAGCGGTCTAGCGTGTTAACCATTACGCCACGGAGGTCGTCAAATTGGTCAAAAGAATGGGCGCTGACTTTGAGATCCTTCGAAATAGGCTATAGACTTAAAGGCTAGTACTTTGGTTGCTCAAAGCTTAGGCGTTGCCTCCACGGGCAAGAGAATCTCGACGATATAATCGTCGTGCCACCTAATTGGGTAGATGACTGAGTCAAAAATAAATTATTAAGTACTGTTATGAGAATAAAACGTTAAAAAATAGTGTTACTTGTCATTGATAATATGCATTTTCAACATGATTTTAGACTTATTAATGCAGAAAAATTGATATTAAGAGTGTTATTTGACTCGAAAAATCTATGTAGTCACGGTTTTGTATTTCATACAAATCCCATAGAAAATGTTTTTTTTGACGTTTAGAAAAAAGTGTCTAATTTGACTTGTTGTCATCTAGCGGATTCTATACTGAGTATATGAACCAATCTCTACACGACGATATCATCGCGGCGATTTGATGTATAATAAAAACATTAAATAATACAGTAGATGCTAAAAAAGATAATGAAATATTAAACTAAACTATAAATAATAAAGTGGCAAATAACATATTATTTTATTAATTATGTGGCTTTATACATCATCCAAGGATCCAATCATTAATTACACAGGAAAAGGTTCATGAATTACTATCAAACATATAATCCAATTACATTAAACTAGAAACCTGGCTTTCCTGAACTCTTGATCACGGCTTTCTCTGTATCCTCGATCTCAATGCCTGGTCCATTAATTGAATTTGTCATATTGAATTAGAAGCAGTAATCGATGGGGTACATCGAATGAAAGCGGTTTTATGATGTTTGCAGTTTACTTTACTGGTATGATATCCTTTCCAGGTTCAGTCACGTTACGTGGTTTGTTTATACTCATCATCATCGTCATCATCATCATCATCCCAACCCTCCTTTGGCCCACTGCTGAGCATAGGACTCTTCATCGACGCCACCCATCTCGGTCAGTGCTGCTCTCGTCCAGATACACTATTATGGCATTCTCTCCTCTGCATTTGGGTTGACTGGTGATCCCTTAAAGGGATAAGTCCGCCTTTGTGTTGTTATTTTTTTGTTCTTTTCTGTGTATCCTTTTATGTACGATAAAGAATTTACATACATAAATACTATAACGTTTATCCCTAACGGGGCGGACAGAGCCCAACGTAAGACCGAAGGGCCATGTTAACAAAATGGGCGGGAAGGTGAAAAAAGGTATCAAAATAGTGATTTTTGGCTAGCTGCATCGGCTATTAACGTAATTCTCATTTCTGCCTATTCCCTCGATTAACAGAGATCTTCGCGGGTAGAATAGCATTTTAAGTTTATTCTTTTCTCCCATATCAGCATAGAAAAATAATTTTACTAAAACATTAAATCGTTTCGTCGCGAATGGTCAAATTCGCAATCGATCTTTATGAAAATCGCAATTCGTCAGTATAGCAAATCGTCAAAATAGCAGACCGTCGAAATAGCGAACGGTCAAAATAATATTTAGTAAAACCCTGGTTATTATCGCTCGCTTGTAACGTGATTGTAATGTAATCCTAGTCAAGGTACAGGCAGCTGGGATGAAATGGCTTCCAGTCTATGCACAATATGTTAAGGTGAAGATTTAGGCAAATGGCCTTGAAGTGGCGCCCTCATTTGAAATAAATTGTTAACTCGTAAATATGGAGATAATTTCCATATTGCTCTTAGTCATGCACTAGATAGCCCTTTAAATTATTTTATGAACCACCGTTGGAAGTATTTACATTAGTCCGTCTAGCTTTAAAACTTGCCTCCGCCAAAAGTGGCCACGGCAAGTTTTAAAGCTAGACGGATCACCAATAATAGTTTCAACGGCAGTTCATAAAATAATTTAAAGGGCTATCTAGTGGATGATGAAGAGCAATATGGAAATTATCACCATATTTACGAGTTAAAAATTTATTTCACACTTCAAGGCCATTTGCCTATATCTTCACCTTAATAACTTCATCTTAATCATGTTTCAGAAGATAAACAAAATTAAAAAAGTGATATTTTTTGTTGATGCTTACTTTTTTTCTTCTAAGACGAATATTTTACTTATGGGTATTATGCAGGTGATTGTTTTTATACTAAGAGCGATAATGGTTTTTCCCCCTAAAACCTATTCCGATTTTGACTATTTTCGGAAATGTTGTAGATATAATAAAATATAGTATTGGTGTTAGTATCCCATAACACAAGTTTAAACTTACTTTGGGGCTAGCTTGTATAGTGATTTGTACCTATTTATTTTATTTATTTTTTATGAAAAACTAGGTTCGTTAAAATTGGTATAAGTGTACGTAGGACTTTATTTATATTTTGAATATTCATTTCTTCGCAAAACGATCGTTGACAAAGTGTCAACATAGTTTTTTTTTCTTTTATAAAATGGAACTAAAAGTTCAAAACGTATAAACCCAGTTTACAGGCAAATACGAGGTGAGATATTGCACGCCTCATAAGCGAAGCGCATGAGGTAGTGCTCTACTCTCGCCTTACAAAAATCAAGTGATTATTTTACCTAAATGTGTCTGTATTTATTTTCTATCGCACTTGTACAATAATATTTACACATAAATGTCAAGGAAAAACACTAGTTTCAACACTTATGACATTTTTAAAAGACATCTTGCCTTTTAAATAAATAAAAACAATGTTTAATGAAATCATTTTGTGGACGTCCGTGTGTCTGTATGTATGGAAACTGGCGTGGTCACGATAACTCCCGAAAAACTTATCTGATTAAGTCCATTTTTTTTATACGCTTCAGTATTATCCAAAACTAAGTCCTTTCGAAGATCACGGTCTAATTCAATGTAGTTTAGTTATAGCGAGCAGCAAAAAAATTCAAATCGTCGCGCGTGAGCTCGCTATTTTGTTACAAACCAAAATCTTACTGTCAAAAACAAATCAGGGTGACAGAACTTGAGCTGCTCTTCGCGCACGCGTAGATCGTCGGGGTGTAGGCAAAGAGGTTTGCAATGGGTCCTCCTTCACAGTGCCCGCTATATCTTTCTCAGCAGCGGGAAGTTAAAAATAAAAGTTAAAAATAATCTCCAGTCGTGCGTTAAAGCCGACACATACTTTTCTTCGTTTTAAGTTAGCAATAAAACAATCAAAATCAATTTAATTGTGAAAAATGAGATTATGAGGCGTGCACTTTTGGATTTTCCAAACTATTTTTTTATTTTAAAATTGTATTCTATGAAATATAAAAAATCCTAAATACTTTTTTTAAAATATAGTATTTAGGGCCGGCAATTAATTGTAGAAAATGCTTCATGTCAGACAAATGTCCACCCCTAACAGCATGGGAGATTGAATCCTTTTCATTGCGTTGTTCATTACATTGTCACGCATTTCCTGCGTTATTTTAGTGAGTGTGTCTCGGATATTTTGTTTTAATTGTTGAAGGTTCATTGGCCTGTTAGCATAGACACGTCCCTACAATGCCATGCTGCTCAAATTTATTAATTAAACTAGTTATTGTTAGTCGCGAAGGCAAGTGCTTCCTACCAAAAATTGGGCGAATTTGATTTTAGTTTCCGCAATACATGATTGGTGTATGTAGAATGTTTTTATAATAAAACGCTCTATAACAAATTTGCCGTAAAAACAAATTATTTTATAACTCCAAGTTGCCCACCCTGTAGTATCATGAATCAAATAATACAAAAATTTACTTATTTTAAGGCCGTACCTGAATTTTCTGGGGTTCAATGCTGCCCCCATTTAAAATAAATCATTTCAAAGAAAACGGAGACATCATTTAAACTTTTGCAACTACCAAGTCCTAGATAAACCTTCAAAGTATTTTATGAACTACGGTTTACAGTTTAAAGTGAGAACGTTAAGCTTTACTACACATATTTGCGTAAAACGGCCACTTTTGGCAAATGTGCGTATCATTATAAACTATAATCAGTAGTTCATAAAATACTTTGAAGGGTCGCTAGGATTTGGTAGTAGCAAAATTTTAAATGATGTCTCCGTTTTCTTAGAAATGATTTATTTTAAATGGAGGCAGCACTGGACCCCGGAAAATTTAGGTACGGCCTTAATAAAGTTTTAGATGTGGAAAGCAGTTATCGCATGAAACATTAATTTTACGAAAAAATATAATGGTGTGTCCGTGAAACACAGACAAGCCGCGTATCATACGTACACACACACACACACACACACGTATATCATCAGGCAGGAGCACGACCCTCTCTGTACTACCAGACCCATATGTTAGCCAGAGCAGTCAGAAGATTTGGCCTACACTCTCCACGCTGGCCAGACGGGTTGGAGAGGTCTCATTGATGTTAATAAGCTTGGTTTAGCTTGTGTTTCCTAAGTCGCCTTCTACAACATCCACGGGAAGACTTGGAGTGGTCCTATTCTACTCTGCCGAGAACCGCACGGTTATCCATATGCCTAAACTATCTCAATATTTTTTTTAACACCAACATTTTAACTAGATATAAACTAGCATAAACGCTATAAATAGAACTAAACAAGGAACAAATCGTACGAAAAAGGACTAATTCATACCAATTGTCCAATGCAATAAATCATACAACAATTGATTTTGCCACCCTTCAGTAACCTCTAATGGCATAATTTTCAAACAATGCTACTACATTGCAATCGTGCCTACGAATATAACTAATTCTTACAGTACAGAAGTGACGCTTTGTAGAAGATGCACTAGTTTACTATCTTCAAGATATAATAGAAAGTTGTGTTGATTAAATTAGTACTTATCTTACTTGACTTATCTGAATATACAGGTTGACTTTTTATCCACCTGCAAAATTTTTGGAGCAAGTTCAGGCCATGATACTGAACTACATTCTATAAAAAAAGTTATTAAAAATCGATAAAAAATTTTCGTCCTCCCATAAAAATCAGCGCTTAGCCACACGGATTTTGTATGGGAGGACTAAAAATTTTTATCGATGGACGACCACGCGTGCGTCTTACCAGTCCTGTGTCACTCCCCGTTTAGGTATCGAAAATGTACCTACATTATTACTATGCGCGCTGCCGGCCCCTCGGGGTGGTAAATTCAGTTATACGAATCCATACGTATGTCCAGAGTAATAAGAATGAAATTGGCCTGCAATGGATGTCTAGGTATGTAAACGAAATGGTGCTGAGTTCTGACGTGATTTAAATTAAACCATATCGCTAATCACATTAAGTAGATATTTCTTTGAATTTCTTTGTTGAGTGAGACTTCTGTACGTGAGTATTAGTCTCTATTCTGTGGTCTAACGGAAACTACGCGCATTTTACTCAAATCCTGTTTGCATATCTGTCATAAACCTAATTTCAAAAGTTGACCTTGAAGCATCTTTAATTGTGTTGATTGAACAATTAAAAAAAATACCAATCAAGTGCGAGTAGGACTCGGGTTCATGAAAGGTTCCGTATCTTTGTCCAATGTTTTAAAACGCAACAAAATCACGTTTCTTGTATGACGACCCATTTAATTTTTAACTACGGAACCCTTAAAAGAAATTCGTTGCACACCCATGCTCATAATTTTAGGTACCTACCCTAAAAATACAAAAAAAAAACTACAATATTTCTTCTTATCTTTCTATATTCTAGACATTTTACCCTACAAGTACACATTACATAGCTGATTTATGCTCGGCGTGTGACTCCAATTAACCTATCCTGTATTAAAACACCATTTACATCATCTCCAATACCAGTCATTTCAGAATTTATTAATACATCGCCGACTTCACTAGATAACAATTATTTATTATTCGAAACGCGCAAGCATTGGACATCGTCTTTAAGGATATCGTCTTGTAATTGATTACTGTATATGGATATTGTTTTGAGGTGTTTGATGTGTATTCAAACAGGCCTTGCGTTGACATTATTGTGTTGATTTAGGTCCAGTTCGAAATATTTGTAATTGTGGGCGAATACATTTACATTTGACAAGGAATTCGACATTCTTTAGCATATAATGTTACTAAATTATTTATTTTTTACGAAATGATACAATTAAAGTACGATATAAGTGCATTATGGTGTTTAACCAATATACGCACGTATATTGTAAGATGTTTTTCAACACACTTGCGAGGAAAAATACCTAATAAACTGCTTTTATTTTTATTGTTATTTTACATAAACTCAACTATTTACTTTTCAAAATCAGCGCGGCGGCGGCGTGCTGCCTACTGGCAGGTGCCGCGCGGCAGCGGGCCAGTTCGAAATTTGAAATAAAAAAAAAAAACAATTTCAGCATTTAAATAGCAAATAGTGCAGTTATAGAATATAACTTCAGTATTTGCGTTTATAACGCACACGTGTTTTATAAGCTGCTTTATATATCTAAAACCGGTGAAATAAGACCCACTTTACGACCAAGTGTGTTGAAATAGTACACATTATAGAGGTCGGGAATAAAGCAATGTGCGGCCGAATGTTATTGGTCTTCAGTAAGTTGAAGAAGTGTGGTCTGCAATGTAGTGTCCGACAGAGTAGAATAGGACCACTCCAAGTCTTCCCGTGGATGTCGTAGAAGGCGACTTAGGAAACAAGCTAATTAAAGCTTATTAAAACATCAATGAGATCTCTCCAACCCGTCTGGCCAGCGTGGAGAGTGTGGCTAAATCCTGTGACTGCTCTGGCCAAGTATGGCTCTGGCAGTACAGAGAGGATTGTGTTCCTGCAGTGGAGACTAAAAAAGACCTGATGATGAAGTTGATAAATTAAATTTTTAACAAAAAAAACAACCGACTTAAATTTTTTTAGGAGTTTCTTCCATATCTCCAAAGTTCTTTATTATATCTTCACCAAATTAAAATGGGACCAACTTGGTGGGAAGGGCTTTCAAATAAAAAAAGAATCATCAAAATCGGTTCACAATTGGCGAAGATATCGCGTAACAAACATACATAAAAAAAACAGTCGAATTGATAACCTCCTCCTTTTTTGAAGTCGGTTAAAAAGAAAAAGCCGGAAGGCGCACCCCGGCCTCTGAAGCAGCACAACTGCAGCCAGGAACGCGCGAAGATAAGAAGAAGAGACTAAAACACTTAAGATTCCTTTTCTTTGGTTTAGCTCGTCTCAAAGGGATCGAGGTACCTAACGAACCAGCCTAAGAGTCTACGTCAAGTCCCTTTCATATTTTTCTTTTACGATTTGTAGGTAAAAAATGCGTAGAAATACCAAGCCGATGCAAATTTCAATTTCACATTTAGTATTTGACGTACTTTAAAATCTTTACAACATGATATTTCCCCAGGCGCGAGATAAAACAAATTGCATTTAATTAAAGCTTAAAAAGGTATAAAAGAGCCGCGTAAAGTGCCATTAACACGATCTAGAACAAAGCCGTAAAGACAGCACCCAGATAAGAGTTAATAACTGTTAACCGTGAAAGTGAAAGGTTAACAAAACAGCTCGGTTATTATGTCCCATTGGGCAATGAAAATGAAATGCCCCCAGACTTGCTTTCATATTCATGAGCCTACCCTCTGTGGAAGCTATTACCGCCCTGATAAAATATTCAATTACTGCTGAAGTACTTTCACCTCAGAGTTCAGCGACACCCGAATTTCAAATTAGCAAAAAACCTCATTTTAAAATTCAAAACGAGGCACGCTCTCATTTTGCAAATTATCAGCAAATTACATTAAACACGGGTCTGACCACGTCGGCGGTCCGCTGCTATTTGAACGAATACGTTCCAAATTCAAACGAATTCTTTTTAAATGCTCGCACGTGATTGGTGGTCGTGATTTTCGTTGCTACTCTATTATTATCCGAGATGAAGTTATCAAACGGAAGAGTAAATTGTTGGTTTTTGGACTTTCGCTTTCATATTTACTTTTCGTGCCGTATAATTTTATTAGGCACGATTAAGTTATTCCACCGAATTGTAAGGTGAGCGGTTTGAGCAAGCATTATATCTGAAATATGATTACTTTGTATAAAGACGTTACCCACTGACTTTATTTAAATTCGTTCAAAACATCGTCCGTTACATATTCATGGCAGTAGATTCATACAAAATACTGTTGTATGTAAATGGAAGTTATATTAAATGGTGTCTAGACGAGTAATGTATAACAGTAATAACGAGAAAATACGGAATAAAATGCATTTAAAATGCGTAAAGCGGTTACGTATCTCCGTATAATAATGAACAAGGATGATAAAGATAACATAAAAAACAAACAAAATGTCTAACGTAAGACACAGAGAGATATTATTAAACACTGGTAAATTAAAAAATATGGAAATTGCAAAATTGAAACTTCATTGTAGTGTCTTTAGGGTTGTGTTGTGGTACTTGTGGTTAAACAAAGCTTTAAATCAGATTTTTGTATGTTTCCTTTGTCTTACAAAAAGATTTTCGTTACTAATAAAATAAAAAGAAAATCAAAATATAATTACATTTTTTAATACTTTTGTTAAGGCCGTACCTGAATTTTCCGGGGTCCAGTGCTGCCCCCATTTAAAATAAATCATTTCAAAAAAAAACCGGCCAAGTGCGAGTCGGACTCGCGCACTGAGGGTTCCGTACAAACCTGCAAGGCTTAGTATTTGGTATGAATTTCAATTTAATACCTCTACGCGTTTATGAGGAAATGGGTAGTAAGTTTAAAATTATAAAAAAAAAATATATTATGTGATGTAACTAAAAATTTATGGTTTTCGTAATTTTTCCTTTATCTATGCTATAAGACGTTGCTTCGTACCAAATTTCAAGATTCTGAGTTCACGGGAAGCACCCTGTAGGTTTTGATTCCCTTGCAAGTGTCGAAAATTTGCGGCATAAACGGCTGTATCTTTTGATTGCGTTGGCTTAGAAGTTTGATTTTTTCACAGCTTCAAGGGACAGTAGACCTGAGTAATTGATATAAATTTCAGCTTCATACCTCCACGCGTTCCTGAGAAAAAGGGTCTTGACAGACGGACGGACGGACGGACAGACGGACAACAAAGTGATCCTATAAGGGTTCCGTTTTTTCCTTTTGAGGTACGGAACCCTAAAAACGGAGACATCATTTAAAATTTTGCTACTACCAAGTCCTAGATAACCCTTCAAAGTATTTTATGAACTACTGTTTACAGTTTAAAGTGAGAACTTTAAGCTTTACTACGCACATTTGCGAAAAACGGCCACTTTTGGCTAATGTGCGTAGTAAAGCTTAACGTTCTCATTATAAACTGTAACAAAAAACAAAACTAAAAACAAACCCTATTGGGTAATCCCTATTACAAAAGTATTAATAAAATCGCTTCATACACCTATGTCTAAATACACCGCGAGAAAACTAGACCAAAATAAAATAGTGAACTGAACGATCTACCTATCGGTGTATTCTTCTGCAGTCTCATTATTTAACAGCTCGGTTCATTGCGCAGTTCAATTATCGTCTTGGCACTTAATATTTCCCACTTTCCTAGCTTGGTGGTAGTCCACCAGTGGCTTTGAGTGTAATTTTCACACTTTGTTTTTTGTTTACTTTAAGATTTTAAAGAAATTTTACATAATTTCGGTAAGTAAAGCACGGTATGAAGAGGTATTTGAAAAAAAAATGTTGTAAATTTTTTCCATTCTGCTGTTACTCTGGCTAGTAAATGAATGCATGAATCAGTAATTTTAACAAAACCTACATGACTCATTTTGTTAGGCACAATACACACCAAAGCCGCCGACCGGCCAACATATGTCGGGAACTTTTTGTCGGCGGGCTTGGTTGGCGGCATTGCAAGTCGGATAACTTTGTCGGTGGCATGTCGGCGGGTCGACATCAGGAACTTATTAGGTAGTTTAGTGCTATGCATATATATATAATGATTGCCATGCGTCGAAAAAGCAATAATGTCGCCGGGCAACTGAGCGCTTGCATACGCAAGCCGCCAACAAGCCGCTAAAGTGTCGGCGGGCAACACGCGCGGCGCAGGTTGTCGACGTGCTTCTTTCGAAAAGGTCGCCGGGTTGTGTCGGTGGGCTGTGTCGGCGGGTCGGCGGGTTTGGTGTGTAGTGTGCTTTAGTTATACTTATAAATTAGGGATTAGTAACATGTATCTTTCGCTTTTAACATTTAAATTTATAAAGGTCACTCTTGCACCGCACTACTTGCGATCATCTTCAGGACGCTGTCTGCTTTCGCTGGCCCGCACCCTGCACACCAGGGACGCGCATATTTTGCGTAGAAATATTCACACTATACAATTTTAAGTACAGATAAAATAAAACAACAAACATGCCAAAATATAAACGAATTAGTGTTTTTTTAAATATTAAACTACAGCTAGATGATACATGAACGCTATCGATTTATAGTTTAGTATATTATATTAAGGAATATCCGCCAAAAACCCATGCACCAAGAATTAAATTTAAAAAGTTAAGATTTCTACTCTTTTAATCTAAGTAATTGTTATTTTCCTTTTGCAGTTTTGCACGTACAATCAGATAAGGTGCAATCTATGCCACTCTATTAAATTTAACCGAACGGCTCTCCAGTAGGAATACGATATAGTTAATGCACATAACTTTGCCCGTGACTTATTATAAAAGTCCCGTGACATATTCGTGTTCAATAAAGTTCAAGAAACATGGCCTATGTGTAACACATTTTTATTATGATTTTAAATTTTCTCAAGCTAATGAAATCCTTTCTTTAGTTATTAATAAATAAAAGGGCAAGTGCGAGTCGGACTCGTACATGAAGGGTTCCGTACCATCGTACAATGTTTTACGCTGGAGAAACACGGTTCTTGTATGACGACCCCCTTTAATTTTTAACTTTTTCTTATTTTTAGTACTTGTTGTAATAGCGGCCATAGCAATACATAATCTGTGAAAATTTCAAGTACCTAGTTAATGCCATTATAAAGATCTAGTAAAAAACGCTGAAAAAAACTCATTTTTTGTATGACGATCCCCTTTAATTTTCAATTTTTTTTTTATTTTTAGTATTTGTTGTTATAGCGGCTACACGAATACATAATCGGTAAAAATTTTAAGTGTCTAGCTATTACGGTTTAAGAGATAGAGCCCTGTGACAGACGGACAGACAGCGGAGTCTCAGTAATAGGGTCCCGTTTGCACCCTTCGGGTACGGAACCCTAAAAATGAGAGAAATGCGTAAAAAAGAGAGATGTTTTGTGTATGTTAACCCTACTCTTCTCGGGACACTAACCGCTAAAGATTGTTAAATGTAATATATTTTTTTTTATATTGGTAATTGCCTGGCTGAGAATAACACATAGTGTTTAATACATTTTAGGCTTCTTAGCTTGTACCAATTAATTTGATAGGTACAAATTACTTTAAGAAAGAAGTACAAAATAAATTCTATACTGAATAATTTGAGTAATGTAGGTAACGCTAAGCAATGAAGTGGGTTCGATAATATTTGATATCAATAAAGTATGCGTGGTGATCGATTAGACCGCCGCTGCTACCTACAGGTTGTATTTTTAAGGAATGTGTCCTCCGGATCAGTAGTACCATTGACTAGTACCATTGATGGCACAAGAGACACAACTTTGTATCTCTAGTACCTAGTTAGTATTGGTTGTGTGGTTGTGTACCATTAATGGTACCAACCACCTTTTTCAACGCTCACAATTTCGGTAGCGCAATTTATTTGTCGTCATATTTATTTATATTTCAGTGCTATAAACCTTGTTTATCAGTCTTCCATTTTTATAAAGTTATAAAGTTAAGGTTTTCAAAATCATTCTTCCTATTGTCTTAGTTATAGTTTGCTCTGTCGCTTGTTCGATAGTAGTCAAGACTCACGAAATGTTATTAATGTTTTTATTCCTATTTTAAATAGTAATCTCTTACTTATATACTTATTTTTTTATTTAAATTTAATTTATTGAACTTAAAATCTTAAGATTAGTACAACTTAACGCTAAGCATTGTTTACCCTTAAATTATCCATCAAAATAACTACTCAATTACTTACTTAGTAAATTCTTAAAAATAAGGTATTGAGTATCGTCATAATTCACTTTTGGAACACACTCTAGTTGTGCTATAGTCATTGATCTAAATATCGATTAGATGTTATTTGTGTAACGGTGCTCCCAGGAAGCATAAACAAATCCTCCGGATTTTAATTTCGAATAGGGATGAGTGCGACAGGAATAGTGGATACGGCTGATAATAATTCACCTATTTTGTTTTTGTTTAAATATAAAAGATCTTTTATTGACTCTTAAATAGGATACACTAATTCACTTATAATGAGCCTAAAACGAATTACAAAAATATGTAAAAACTTTATGGGCAATAATAAAAAAAAAACAGAAAAATAAATATTTTTTACGTTTTTTGCATGAATTCAAATGTACTTATACTACTAGTACTAATATTAGTACAGTGATATTACTGTACTACTGTTGTACTAGTACTAATGTTGTTATTTGTTTAACGTTGGTCCCAGGAACGAAGCAACCAAGCCTCCGGATTTTAATTTCGGATAAGGATGCGTACATGATGAATAAGCCTTTAAAAAAATTGCCATTTTGTTACTAGTCAACTACATTCACTTCTCTTGGGGTTCTCATGGAAATAAAATCTTACAGCTTTGCAGAAACTTTTATTTACTTAAAGGATTTAAAACTCTGCTTCTTTTCACTGTTAAAAATAAAATACTAAAAATTTTTTGTCTGCAAAATTTTATCTGACGTCTTTTATTGATATTGTTTTTTTACAAAAGCAACAAAAATTCAGTACAACTTCACTTATACTATCGATATTTTCAAGTATGGATTTCGCACTATCCATTCGACTTATTTATGAGGGACATTTATCTAACGTCCGCATCAAATAGTATCAAGGCGTATCCACACAAAGCCAACGCAAGACGCGCTACCCTATTAAATCACAATAAATGAAAATATTTATATTTATTAGTACGATGTTACTATCTGGAGTGAATTATATTGTTAATACAGTCATAAACTCGGTTTAACTGTATTGTATATTTGTTAAGTGATCTAAACGGCCCACCCGGAAGATATCAAAAAATTTTTGAGATTTGAAATTGGAAATCCTTTGATTTTTTTAAATCTATTTTTGATATTGTAATGGATGTCTTAAGTTGGTAAATGTAGTTTTGGATGTCGGATTAGGTTGTCTATTCATTGTTAATATACAAGCTATTATTACTGAAGGGTACCTCATGTAAAGCATCCTTTTTTGATTATTTACTCAAATGGAAACTGCATCTGAGCCGTTAATAAATATCCAGTCTTCTGAACTTCCCAGCGGTGGTCGTTCCGAAACGCTAGTAATTTGTAGCTTTTGCCTAAAGAGAATTTAAAAATAATGAACTTGTTGAAAGTAATATACTTGTCTTACGTTGAAAAAAAAAATAACCTTGACTTTGAACAACATAGCAATTAAATGAATATTTGGAAATCTACAAATATTTGCGAGTAAGTTGTCAATACTGTACTGGTGTCAGAGGCATTCTTTTTCGAAATTCATAGGTATATACTTTTGTAAGATATTAAAAGATAATAAAATGTAATCGTTAGTATTATATATAAAATGTATAATATTAAATAATAAATATATTAACTACTTCAGGACTCTCTGAATCATTTAAAGAATCGAACCGACTTGCTAACCATCAAGATCGTAAAGTATTTCATAATAAATAAATTAAATATTCAACAAAATTAGGACCCCACTCCGCTTCAGTGTCGGCAATCAAAAATTCAAATGAATGCACGAACATAAAATAAGTTCCTAATTATAAAATACTGCAGGGCTGTTCGCGAAACGTGTCGAAGTCTGTCATTTGGCCCTCGTGTTGGGAGGGTTAGGAAGCGATTTAGTGGATAAGTGGAGCGGATATTCGTGAACTCTGTAATTGAAAAAGTTTATATTTAGAAAGGTAAAGAAGGGCAAATAATCAAAAATCAAATATTTATTCAGTAATTAATTAGGCCTTCACAGGCACTTTTACATGACAACAATTTTAATGTACATTACGTGTTATGTTTATTTTTATATATATTTTTTAAAGCTAACCAATACTAGCGTTTCGCTTAGAAACGTCGAAAGAAACTCTTTTACACAGTAGTCGCTTACGTGCTAGACGGGCTTTGTCAGATTACAAAGATATTATGCATAATAAAATTTTATCACAATATAACATGTAAAGCTTGCGAACGAGTGCCAAATCCAATTTACAAATAAGTAATACTGAGTAGTCAAAAACGGAGCCGAGTTGACCATTCCCTACTGGCGGCACCGGTTCACGAGTTGAAGAAGGCATGTAAATATAAAGACAGTGATGAGACTATGAAGCGAAAGAGGTTTGTCAGGATCGTAGTAAGGTCAATAGTCTCTGCCTACCCCTGTGAGAAGTCGTGTTTGACAAAACTTCGCCAGGAGGGTTGGGTTGACGTCAGGCAAGCGGCCAGTCGTAAAACCACACCCAATAAAAAAGAATTAAACAAAAAATCGAACACCTCCTTGTGGTTTTTTCTGATGGCTTCTCCACACGCTGCTGTTTAACTCACAAAAGCTTTTGAGAGTTTTCCATCCAACGCAGTAATGGACAAAAAATCTATGCAATGATGGCCCATCGTGTAGGGGAGCTATAACATTTCAAAATACAACGTTACTGTCTAAAGTTGACTTTGCTAAATCAAATTATTTATTTAGATAAAGTGTTTATTCTTACTGCTATTTTTTATTTCATATCATCTTCTGACCGGGTTAATTAACTTTATAACACAATGTTTTTCCTTTTGGTAGAAAGTGTGAAAGCTTTCCGCTTTTTCTTATGACTACATCGCCTCCCGAACAATCACACGGAGCGGTAATGAGCGGTACCTTTGTCGTGCTGACTGCAGATAACATTTGGTAATGGAAACGGTTGGTAAAAGTGGATATTAATGGAGATACGACTCTAATATAATAAAAAGTACAGCATACAACCATGCAAGGCGGTGGAAAAGGAATGTTTCAGATCGCTGAATATGTGTTTTAGTTGGATGAAAGATGTGTATATTATACACACACATGTTTCATACAACTGAAAGATGTGTAAATTAACTTGTCCTAGTCAGCCAAGCGTATTCCCGGTTGCATCCTCAGCGGTAACGCTTCAGAGCCTGGGTTTGCTACCTAACCTAGATGATTTGACGAGGTTACTGGTTTTTATTTGGTTGGTGACCAGAACCAATCCTAGGATAGGTTTAAATAAACGCTTTTGGTGTTCGGGACCCACAGTTTTACGTCACAGATAAATAAATAGTTACGTGCCTTCCGAAGCATAGTTGGTATCATCTTTCTTTTGGAATAATTAGGTGACTCAAGCCTGCAACATCCTAAACAGACTGAAAACAACTTTTCACAAAGTATGCTTCCAAGTGGGATTTGAACCCACGACCTCCTGATCACAACACAAACGCCTTGACCTCTGGACCACGGAGGCAGTCAAGAGCAAGGAGGTAACTTATGTTAGTAAAGGCAGGTAAAAATAACATGTTTGTTTGTATTTCACAAGAAATTGCTTTTTTATTTATGATTTTTTATGTTACTATTACTATTAGTTTATTCTTATTACTATTTCGAAATTAGGTTAGTTCTGCATAGGAATGTAGCTATTCAATATACGTGACTGCTTTGTAAATAATAATAAAGTTAGCAAAATTATTTGCAACTAATAGGTCGCTTGCTAATAGTAAAGTTTACTACAAACAGACCAACGGAACTTTCCGCCGCTTGGTCAACAATTTCTTGGTTATTTGTTAATATTAGATATTGACAATAAGTACTATGGAATCTTACATATGACCTTATGTAAAATTAGCAAAACCTTTTTGTACTTAATCCTAACAAATCAAAGTCAAATGTTTAGATTTAGAATAATCTTAAAATATGCAAAGGCAAATAAAAAAAATGTATATTGGAGTCCATATTTTACTCCTACGAGTACATTAATTACCACCTGAAATTCTAAACATTGCGGGCAACTCCCACCCAATAAACAGATCATTAGTATAAACCTAGTATTTCTTAAATTTTCCTTAAAATAAAGTAAAAATTACCGTCTCAATTTTTTTTATTAAATCGTCATAAAAAATTTAATGAACGTATCCACACAAATCTGTCTTTTTATTAGTGCAGAATTTGTTTGCAAAATGTGTCATGCGCATTGTTTATAGTCCCGAATACAAAACAGCTGATAACAAGGAGGTAGTATACCTAAATACTCGTATATTAAACAACACTGCAAGTCACGCCATTAACAACCATACGTATGTTAAAGTTAAAATTCCAAATCACAGACGGGTAACCCTAATATTGCATATTGTTTTTGATTCATAGCGTGTTGGTAATTAAATATTTATGATCGTTCATCTTTTGATTTTAAAGCAATATTATAATCATTGATTTCGACGACTTGAAATTTGTCAATAATTCCATTTGTTTTTTCAACACATTTCAAAAATCGGCAAAATCAAATGGGGAAAATAATGCATTCAGTAAAATGCACTCCTTGAAATCGTAACTAAGATTTTTTTAATATTTTTAAAGAAATGTATAGTGTCAAAATTAGATTACAAAGTTTAATTAATTTGAATTTTATAAAAAAATGCTTTTACATAAAATGAAACTCAGATTTAGATTGCATTTTCTAGAAAAAATGTTTTTTTATACATTTAAAATTGCAATTAGCGATGACTTATGGCCCTGGAACGTGGTCCCTTACTTCTTCTTCTTGTTCTTCCTCACCTTATCCCACTTTACGTGGGGTCGGGACAACGTGGTTCCTTACTATGAGTCTCTTCACTCACACGCGAATCACAAAAAGGCTTAGGGAGTTTAAAGGCTTTTTCTATGTAATCGAATCAGAAATGAGGAAATTTGTACGATTACAATAGACACTGACGTAGCCCAGCGGATTAGCTCGTTAAAGTATCAGTGGGCGGGACACATAGCTAAACGAACCGATGGCTGATGTGATAAAAAGGTTCTCGAATGGTGACCAGGTACTGACAAGCGAAGCGTAGGACACCCACAAGGTGGTCAGACAATCTGACCAAGGTCGCTGGAAAGCGCTGAATGCAAGCCGCTCTAGATCGGTCATTTTGGAAATCATTGGAAGAGACCTATGTCCAGCAATGGCCGTTATGCGGCTGAAATGATGATGATTGCAGTTAAGTAGTAATAAAGAGATCTTAATTTAAAAGTATATTAAAGTTCAGTTATTTTAACTAACAGTTCAGCCTCTTTCCTTTTGATTGAGTTAAAAACATTGACACCCTACATGCAGCCGTAGTCCGTTGCACACGCAAAAAAATAGATACATTAGTGTCGATAAAATTTAAAGACTATTAAAAATCCATGTCGATAGAGCGACATAAAAACGCAATTAATTCGCCGTTAAATCATTAGGATACGAATCACAAAAACAAACCGACGGGATAACATTTTTTATTACTTATTTATCAGTTAGGACGAGATCCGAGTTGTATATAAACTTTTTTATTACTTTTTAATCTAAAATTTCGCTGAGATTCGCCGCCTGCACCAGGGTTATTAAAGATGGACATTACATGGGCGATCAATATATTTTTATGTTATTTTTGATAAAATAAAATTTCATTGGGTAATTATCTAAGAAATTGCAGCCCGTTCCGTTTTAAAGTAATTCAGTTTAAAATTTACCGTAGTTTTGAATGTTGAAATATTTTTAATTTTTTAAAACGTATGATGTCATATCTAGAATTATATATTTTAATCCAATTTAATATCGTTTAGTCTACATCTCTTATAAGTTTCATGTCAGGACTATTCTTGTAAATAAACAAATGATGACGAAACTGAACATTTTTCAAAAATATGTAAAAATTGTGAATGTATATTATTTTATTATGCAAAGAAAACTCTATATGGTATGCATAAATAAGTAGATTATGTTTTATGATAACTAAGATATTTGTCGCACAAATCTTTCCACTCGTAAATCCCAAATTCTATGTCAACCTAAACCTATACTCTCAGTCGTAATGAAATCGCCCATCAATGGTCAGCTTTAATCTCTTGGAAATAAAAATTTTACGAGTTCCAAAATAAAGGGTGATAATACATGTTTTTAGATCAGTAGGTTCCCATACTATTTGAAAGCTATGAAAGTTAAGTGCCTATAAAGGTTTTATTGGTGGAAAATTTATCAAGTGCGAGTCGTGGGGTGTGTAAAGAAATGACAGCTGCTGATAGGGTTATCGTCTGTTTTGACATCGGCGGTACCTGTGTTGGGCCTTTATATTTATTTTTGGGGTCGTAAACTTTAAAGGCTACTTTTAGCATGCCTCACAACTGGCAACAACAACATTGAAGAGCTGGAACTCGTAACATTCATGTTTTGCATTACTATTGATTTGTCAAAAGAGATTTTTATTAAGTCACGTGAGACACAAATATTAATAATATGCAATAAACGGGAACTCATGTAAAAAGTCAGCTACTGACTGACATGTTTCGACCTTATCCTTCCTCAGGGCGAATGTGACTCGCGATGCATATACGATGTCATCCCGAACCGCACTGATGTTAGCTGACTCTTTACGTGAGTTAGGCGTTTATCGCATATTACAAAGGAACTGATTATTTGTTCCTAAAATCATAAAGAACATGATATATTTTTGCGGAGCACCGTTTAAGATTTTTTTCTAAAATTTTTTTTGTAGTAGAGATATAAAAAGAACTGTTTAAAAAAAACATAAGATATTAATTAGATACCGCTAGCATCTACCCACTACTTTTTGTTAAAGTAAATTTTAATTTTGTGTAAAAAATACGCAAGTTGCGTAAAATATTTGGTCACCCTATTCAGTTAACAAAAATATTAGTCCTTTCAAATAATTTATTAAGTCTACATGACCAAAAATGTTCTAATTACACTAAAATTATCAATAAAAAGGCAATAAACAGTTTTAATCCACAAGATGGTCGCGTGTACTATTTGTTAACATTAACTTGATATATGTGGATAGTATAATCGCCTAATCAGAGGGGAAAGCGCCCTAAACTTGTTACTTTGGTCAACATGTTTTTAGAAACAGAATGATCTTTCCTAATACAAGGCAAAAGTGGATCACTTTATCTCAACTTCAATTTATTTATTATTAGCTTTTGCCCGCGGCTTCCCTCGCGTATTCCACGGGAACATTACTTTTTTGCGGGATAAAAGGTACCCTATGTCCTTCTCAGTACTCCTAACTATGTGTATGCAAATTTTCAAGAAGATTGGTTCAGTAGATACAGCGTGAAGAGGTAACAAATAAACAAACAAATATACAAACTCACTTTGGCATTTATAATATTAGTTAGGAAGTTAGGATTAGGATTTCATAATTCCTTGAGAAAGGCCTTTTTCACACGGAGAAATAGCTAATCCACACCACTCACTCACGAGGATGGGGAGTGAGGGACTCAAACTAGGGGTTTACTCCATGGTGCTTGGTGGTAAAGATCAAATGGCTGGTTGGTTTTCGTGTGTGAAGTGGCCAACTAAGGATTGGAGAGAAAACACCTAGGATAAAGAATTAAGAGAAAAGATAGGGAAAAGGGATCGGTGTGAAGTCAAAGAGGACGTAGTGACAAAAGTAGAGAAAGGGATGTTAAGATGGTTTGGGCATGTAGAAAGGATGGATGAAAAGAGATTAACAAAAAATATTTATAAGGCAAGTTTGAAAGGAAGAGCGGGACAGGCTCTCGGCGAACATTTTGCAATCAGATTGCGGACGTTCTAAAATAAACGGGCAAGTGCGAGTCGGACTCGTACATGAAGGGTTCCGTACCTCCGTGCAATGTTTGAAAACGTTAAAAAAAACACGTTTTTTGTATGACAACCCCCTTTAATTTTTAACTTTTTTTATTTTTAGTATTTGTATTGTTGTTATAGCGGCCATAGTAATACATAATCTGTGAAAATTTCAAGAATTTAGTTAATGCCATTATAAAGATCTAGTTAAAAACGCTGAAAAAAACACGTTTCTTGTATGGCGACCCCCTTTAATTTTTAACTTTTTTTTATTTTCAGTATTTGTATGTTTGTATAGAGAAGTGCTTAACTCGAGGAAGCGCTAGTAATACGTTTTCCGAGCCACCGAGTGCCTCAATCAAATAATGAACCCTAAATTAGTACTATAATTTATACCTAATACGAGTACCAGGCCCCTTAGCATGTTACCAGCGACAGCGTTTATCGAGCGCTATCATCTATCAATATCTCGCTCTACGTCATGATAACGAGCAGGACGGCACTAGTCCGTCGCGATAAACTTTATCTGGTTTTATCAACGCTGCCATGCTACAGGGGCAGGTACTAATTTAGGGGTAATTATTATGAATGACGACAGCCGACTTAAAACTAACATTGGCTGGCCAATATAAATAATGACGTGCCAAAACAAATTTATTATTCACTCGTAAATCAATAAACGCTGTAACATAAAGGTTTCCGTTCCGATTCACTCACAAAGTGCATTAATATGAACCGTCGCGTGCCCGAAAGGCATTAACTACAAATCAATAAATCAATGTAATTTTTGATAAATGCCCAAATCCAATGCATTATCCTAATATATTATGTATTTAAAGCTATAAGGCGGTTGATCCAGATCGTTCTAGAATATATGAACCGTAATTTATTACCAGATTACAAAAAATCGATGTAATACATCTATTGATTTTTCACTTTAGGTACTCGTATACGAAAGATACACTAACACGTCTTATTCCCTAACGGACGAAATATACGGGAACATACACTGGTGATCACATAAATATTTTCAATGTTAAAAAGGAAATCATAATAGCTATGGGTAATCATATAGCTAGCCGCATAGCATAGCCTGAGATTCATATTCTCGCCCATTTCCTCGATCTGCACGGAAAGAGAAGCAGCTACTAGTACATTCTATGAGTTTTTCTCTTATACCAGCGTGGAAGAATTAAAAAAAAAAGATTACAAAAATATCGATGTAAAATATCGATTACGGAAAAATGCTCCAAAATTGAAAATCGTTTAAAAAAGTATCAGACCAATTAGCAGAGAACCATGTATGGTGCGTTCGAATTTCAACGAGCAAAATTGAACTTCTGAAAATGGCAACACATAAATCTTGGGTACAACAGCGTCGGGTTCAAGACGTTCAATCACACCACTTAAAAACTACTACACTGCGTCACTAGATAGCGTCATCAAGCGTCGGGTCGCCGCTGGCACTCGCCCTGTAGATGATCGTCTAAATCGATCGAAACCAGGTCGGCATTTTCCGACTATATCACGTCAGTCAACCATTTCAAAATAATCAATTATGGATTTATCTCACGTTAGTTTTAATAAAATAAGTTGGAAAATGGCCATTTTCCATTGTCCTGGGTCTTGGGTCACTATCACTACATAGTATAAAACAAAGTCGCTTCCCAATGTCTGTCCCTATGTATGCTTAGATCTTTAAAACTACGCAACGGATTTTGATGCGGTTTTTTTTAATAGATAAAGTGATTCATGAGAAAGGTTTATATGTATAATACATACTCGCCGTAATACATAGCCGGGGCGGGCCGCTAGTTTTCAATAAAGGTGAATTTAAAATCCCCTAGCTATATTAAAATACTGTAATTATAATTTTAAATAGAACACAAAACGGTTAAAAAAAGGACTTATTTTTGTTATTCTTTTTAAGGATTTCTTTTTATATTATTCACAAGTTATTCTTCTGCAATTTATTTATTTGATTAATATGCCTAAATTTATTTCAATAAGTAGCTATAAAAAGCAGACATATGTCACCATAAATTAGCATCCGAAACTAGATGGAAGCAAAAATGTAGTAAAATAGCTTAGATATCACTATTATTTAATGATTTATCAAACTATTTCACCGCAAACGTTTTACGTAAGTACTTAATTTTATATTCATAGATAAGAAGAAAATACTTTTATGCAATAAATTATTTCTTTTTTCAAAGCAAAGATGAAATGGCGCGACAATCTGTCTGCTTTTTACAAGGAATGGAGAGACAAACTAGTATTTATTATAGATGCGAAATTTTGTGTGGATAAATTGAAGCATTGAAATGGAATATTTGTTCCGATTGAAATTAAATGTGGCACATACTTTCTATCCCAAAGAAATACCAGTGGGTTGAATAATATTACCTAATCTCGCGGGCAACAGCTCACCCTGCTCACCTCATTGAAAAGCGTCCTATCCAAGCATGTTTTTGTATTTATTAAAGGCAAATCTTGTTAGCAAAAAGAAAAGAGATGTTATGGTGTAAGTAGTATTTCCTTGCGTTTACTCATGGCAATTTAAGACATAACGAACTTATACGTATATCGACTAAAAATAATAACTATAAAACTGCGTTGTACTTGTATTTTCAGCCAGTACGTTTTTAGTTTATGAAAGTAAAGAAAAAAAAGTAAATGTAAAAAAGAAAACAATTGCTTTATACTAGTATTACCAGCCAGTACGTTTACAAACGACATGTGTCAATGTATGCAATTTACGTCGCATGACGTATCACCTTGATCGAGTTGTGACGTTGCTTATGCAACTGGTACAATGACCCCGTACCTAATATACAAAAGTATAGAAGAATAACATCTATCGAAACTCAACTATTTCTACCATATGTTTTAATTTGTTTCGAGATGTGACTGTGACGTCTGCAGTGATAATGATAACTCACAGAATTGGGTCCCAAATCCCAATGCCGGGAGCGCACATGTCCGCACCCGCCTGCATTTATTATTTAAATAAGTGCAGTATGTCCCACGACACATAAAAACGGCAGTAGAATGCTATCGTAATTTGAATAAGCAAGCAAAGCGAGCGAAGTCTTCCGGGCCAAAAATATTTTCCAAACATCATGTCTACCATTATGAACTGTTTGTATAAAAAACGCTAGCTGTAAAACGTTGAATGATCAATTCAAAAATAACTGTCATTTCGTGTCACAAGTTCGTTTTAATGTATAATTACTTACTATTCTGAAGGTAATAGGATCTAAATTTGATTTTCTAATTGTGCGGCACTGGGTACATGCTCATGCGGTTCCTGGGGTGGCCCATGGGTCAAAAAAATATTTAAATTAATTTATAAAATATACTAACATAGTTTCGTAAGTTCTGTACTATACTAACACTAAATGGACGTTTGTCTAAATAAATATTTTTTTATTTTTATTTATTTTTATAATAAAGGAAATTAAGGTAAAAAAAGATTCGGGAAATATTTTACGCTAACTGCATCATCAACAACAAGATTCTATACTCCCGCCATTTTGTGCCAGTAGCTTGGCCGAACACACAAATATTTACTTTCGGACATACCTGTGTTTTGCAGCTCTATTTTAATCTATGACTTACGAGTAGGGTGACCAAATTGTAATTTTCAAAAATGCCCACATGGAAACAATAAACGAATTGAATTCCCTACCACTTGCTTATCGATTGTAATTTTCAATAACGTCCTAAATATTTTAATTTCATACGCTAACTGCATCATCAACAACAAGATTCTATACTCTTGCCATTTTGTGCCAGTAGCTTGGCCGATCACACAAATATTTACTTTCGGACATACCTGTGTTTCGCGGCTCTATTTTAGTCTATGACTTACGAGTAGGGTGACCGAATTGTAGTTTTCATAAATATCGAGTGTAATTACCCAATTTTGGTGTCAGATTATCGAGCTGCCTAAAGGCATCACATCTAGTGACCATAATAATTATTCGCCACTAGTGAACTACATAATTAAATTGAATTATAAGAATTACGAAATTTAAAATAATGACAATTTGTTAATTTAGTATGTACCAATAGGTACCAATGTACCAAAATTATGACATGTCTAAGTATGCAAACCTTTTAGAGGGACCCGCGCCAAGCTCAAGCCAGACGTCGCACAGCCAAGATAGACTTTTGAAACACAAATCTCTATCATTATTACCTAAGGTTTTTTGTAAAGCAGTTTGTAAAAAGATATTAATAATCTAACAAGTCAAATAAAGTATAACCCAAACATGAAGGCCGTACCTGAATTTTCCGGGGTCCAGTGCTGCCCCCATTTAAAATAAATCATTTCAAAGAAAACGGAGACATCATTTAAAATTTTGCTACTACCAATTCCTACATAACCCGGCCGCGGAAAAACGGCCACTTTTGGCAAATGTGCGTAGTAAAGCTTAACGTTCTTACTTTAAACTGTAAACAGTAGTTCATAAAATACTTTGAAGGGTTATCTAGGAATTGGTAGTAGCAAAATTTTAAATAATGTTTCCGTTTTCTTTGAAATGATTTATTTTAAATGGGGGCAGCACTGGA
Organism: Acrobasis repandana; assembly: GCA_963576875.1. Classification (NCBI taxonomy): domain Eukaryota; kingdom Metazoa; phylum Arthropoda; class Insecta; order Lepidoptera; family Pyralidae; genus Acrobasis; species Acrobasis repandana. Next base: position 3,500,845 of record OY756234.1, on the reverse strand, counting down.
CCCAGGATAGTTCAGGTACGGCCTTAAGTAAAAGAAACAAAACGTAAATTTTGGTTTGGCGGGAGAAACTGATAAGAAAAAATAGGTACCGAGGATAACTTTGAAAAAAAGCCTCCGTATTATTTTAAAGGCATCTTAGGTATATAAAACACTGTTAATAACATGTAACTTCAAAATTTGATTAACTTATCACGATTTAAAAATACGTTATAAATCTTACAATCTCACAATCCTTATCAAGATGCAATAAATTAAAATTAGTCGGCGACCGACAATGGCTGGTATGAAATATCTTCAGACAATGTGATTTTATTTTATTGGGGTCTTTACTTGTATCAAGTATTTATGAAGAGATCAGTAAAAATCGATCTTTTAATGTCTTCACCACCTCTTAACGCGCGATTTTTAGGGTTCCGTACCTCAAAAGGAAAAAACGGAACCCTTATAGGATCACTTTGTTGTCCGTCTGTCCGTCCGTCCGTCCGTCTGTCAAGACCCTTTTTCTCAGGAACGCGTGGAGGTATGAAGCTGAAATTTATATCAATTACTCAGGTCTACTGTCCCTTGAAGCTGTGAAAAAATCAAACTTCTAAGCCAACGCAATCAAAAGATACAGCCGTTTATGCCGCAAATTTTCGACACTTGCAAGGGAATAAAAACCTACAGGGTGCTTCCCGTGAACTCAGAATCTTGAAATTTGGTACGAAGCAACGTCTTATAGCATAGATAAAGGAAAAATTACGAAAACCATAAATTTTTAGTTACATCACATAATATATTTTTTTTTAATAATTTTAAACTTACTTGTCGTAATGAACGAACTTTGTAAACCTTGCAGGTTTGTACGGAACCCTCGGTGCGCGAGTCCGACTCGCACTTGGCCGGTTTTTTTTACCTTAATTTCACATACCTAACATAAGCGCACTTGAAAAAAACTTGCCTCTTAATTCTTAATTAAAATTACATATCTTTTTGAGCCGCGTGGTTCCCGGCAGAGTAGAATAAGACCAAGTCTTCCTTGGATGCCGTAGAAGGCGACTTAGGAAACACAAGCTGAAAAAAGCTTATAAACATCAATGAGACCTCTCCAACCCGTCTGGCCAGCGTAGAGAGTGTAGGGCAAGTATGGCTCTGATGGTACAGACAGGGTCGTGCTCCTGCAGTGGAGATTAAATAAAACCGGCCAAGTGCGAGTTAAACTCGCGTTGAGAGGGTTCCGTACAATTGATTGAATTCTTATAGGTTTTCCTGTAATCTACAAGCAATGAACTATATTTCGTATTTTTTTCGAAATTTTAGGCTCATTTGTTTCGGAGATCAGGGGGGGGGGAATGGTCAATTTTCGTCTTCTTTCATGAATAAAATCAAAACTATTTATTTTATAATTATAACAAAAATATATTTGAGATCCTCATAACGAACGCTTTCATTTGATATGTGACACAGTGAGGATTGCAAAATTTTTTTTTTAAATTTCCTAATTTATTCCCCGAAAATGATTATTTAAAAAAATATTTATTTACTTTGATATGTGTTTAGGTCATAGGATGACACCATCCTACCTTTCACCTGATTCGGTCCAGTAGATTCGGAGCAAATTGGCTGTGACAGACGGACGGACAGACAGACGCACGAGTGATCCTATAAGGGTTCCGTTTTTTAATTTTTTGTACGGAACCCTAAAAAGACTTGATGATGATGATCGTTTTGATCGTATATTTCTTAGATACTTATATTGAAAGTCTGTTTATTGTGCTATCAAAAAAATATTACTAAATACATTATCACGTCTTTATGCCTAACGGGGTAGACAGAGCCCAGTGGTGTAAGACCCAAATGCCACTTTTAGCGTAATGGTGGGCGTGGGATCGAAATAGAGATGGGTTGCTAGCCGCATCTCTTTTATTATCATGATTTAGATTCTCGCCCATTCTCTTAATCGGCTTTTACGATATGCGCGGGAAGAGAAGCAGCTGGTACATACCAAGTTTTTTCTTTTCTCCCAGACCAGCTTGGAAGAAAAAAACATTAATCTATCCTACTGCGAGTTTGTTGTTGTTATTGTAGCTAAATAGTTCATTGAACTTTTCTATTTAGACATCTCTATAGGACAATTAACAAGCTCTTGGTCATTTTTAGGGTTCCGTACCCAATAGCCAACGGGACCCTATTACTGAGACTCGCTGTCTGTCCGTATGTCTGTATGTCACAGAAAGCTATCTCTTGAACCGTAATGGCCTAGAAACATAAAACTTTCAACGATTATGTACATGTATTACTATGACCACCATAACAACAAATACTAAAAATAAGATAAAGTTAATAATTAAAGGGGGTCGTCATGCAAGAAACGTGTTTTTTTTTCAGCGTTTTAAAACATTGTATAGAGGTAGAACCCTTCATGTACAAGTCCGACTCGCACTTGCCCGGTTTTTCTCCTTAGACATTAGTCAGGCAAATCAAATAATTGAACAGGAAATAGTGGCTTTGTTTTATACTATTTGTTGATTATGATAATAATATCAAAAGCCTCAATAAGGAAAATATCTATATTGTAGAGCAGACAGTGAGAATTACGGTTATACTATCTTTTAGATACATTATATCTTTATCTTTAACTTATATAACGACGCCTTATGCCTAGTTTACAAACGCTTAGTACAGACGGTCTTTGTTGCATATTGATATAATACCTTGTTCCTATTACAATAGGATATTTGACAACATTTAAAATAAACCATAATTTGTTGTCATCCTATTATACGGGCTGACTTTTTAACCACCAGCCAAATTTTTGGAGCAGGTTCAGTCTATGATACAGAACTACTTTCCATAAAAACTATTAACGAAAAACTAAAATAAACATTCGCCTTCCCATACAAATCGGCGCTCAGCTAAACGGATTTTGTATGGGAGGACGAAAATTGGTATCGATTTTTAATAACTCTTTTTATAGAAAGTAGTTCAGTATCATGGACTGAACTTGCTCCAAAAATTTAGCTCGTGTTTAAAAAGTCACCCTGTATAAGGAAGAAACATATTTCACTTAATTATTATAAATAATAAATGGTTTTTGCGAAATATACAAATAGGTAAAAGTTAAATTAATTTTTTTTATCTATGGCGAAAACGCCCTGTGAATGGTGTCTTCTTCGGTGACGTCACACGATTGTAAACGTGGTGTTTTGACAGACTTTCTGTATCGTGAATCACCTGTATTACCTAATGTGTGACGTCATCAGACAAATAAATAACCGCCGCCGTAACAGAAATCAGCGTTTTGGGCGCAGTAAAAAAAAAATTAAACTTCAAAATTGATTTTATAATACAATAGATATCCCAGAAATGTGAATATATTATGTAATAAAGAATTATTTAAAACGATTCTTCAAAATTTGTCAAATACCGTATTGTATTTGTTATAAATGTTTTTTTTTTTTTATAAAGTTAAAATGTATGTTTACTTTGTCGGTTTATATTATTTTATTCGCTCGTCTATCCCCGAAGGTCCTGGGTTCGATATGAACTCCAACGGATAAATATTGGTGGTACCTACTCATTTTCACAGGCATTCGTGTGCAGTTCAGGGTTTCATCGTGTTTGTGCCCATATCGGACCCATGATACGAACTTAGTGCTTAGTGTTAGCCAAAGAAAGATGTTTATTAATTTATCAGAACTGTATTTTAGTATATACGTGTCACGTGGTAAATTTAGGTTTTTATGGGTGGTCGTTTTTTTTTGTTGCTCAAATGTGTCTTACTTTTTATAATAAAAAATATAACAATATATACCACAATATATAAAGGTATCCTATGTTTTCTAGCGAAAGTAGTGCAGCATTTAAGCTTAAATAAACTTGGCATAGGAAAGTTATTCTAATCTACAAACTTATTATTATTGCAATGAAATTGGGGCCCTGCAATATATTAGTCTAGCTTTTATCAACAATTAAAGTCCGTAGTGTAGATATTGTGAAAATTTACGAATTTTCCAGAATTAACCAGTTGACAACCAATACAATTGAAAGGTGACGATTGTTATAGATTCTTCTTCTGTAGGATAAGTGTTGTTATACAATTTAAGAATTTTAAATAAATGTATACTTACATTCGTCGAAATAGATTGTTTTTGTTTTCTCAAAAATTCACCGAATTTTGTACATCAAAATATTTTTTATGACTGTAAACAGTTTGACAATTTTGTATTTTTTCATTTTTATAGGAATGTTCCTATAAAAATAATATTCAGACACAATTTTTATTGTTTTTACGAATAAATTAATTAAATTGATTGAAAAACTATTTGGTACGAGTAGGTACAGTAGATCGGCTCTACGACCTATGGTATGAGAAACAGGTAGTAAACATTACATTTTTTCTTTGGGTTCCGTACTCAAAGGGTAAAAACGGGACCCTATTACTAAGACACCACTGTCCGTCCGTCTGTCTGTCTGTCACCAGGCTGTATCTCATGAACCATGATAGCTATACGGTTGAAATTTTCACAGATGATGTATTTCTGTTGCCACTACAAATACTAGAAACATAATAAAATAAATATTTAAGCTCCCATACAATAAACGTGATTTTTTGCCGTTTTTTACTCGATATTAATAATAGCAACAGGTAGACGCTTGAAATATTCACAGAATATTTAGTTGTATATTCACTGCAAAAACAAATAATTAAATTAAAATAAAATAAACATCTTAGGGGTCCCATACAACAAACATGATTTTTTTGGTGTCTAATTTTGTATAGAAAATGGTACGGAACCCTTCATGCGCGAGTCCGACTAGCACTTGGCCATTTTTTTCGTTTCTACCACACCAACATCGAAGAAAAGATTAAATGAAACACAAATCCCGACGTCGCAACTTTGTATCAAACAGGTTACCAAGTTGACATTGCCAAAAAGTCAGTAATTAGTACTTGCGGGATTCCATACCAGGAACAGTGATAAGAAGAGAGTCCAGATATGTTAATTACGTTTGCATGATAACTTTTATCGCTACATCTTAAATAAAATAAATGCAGAATGTAAAGCATAACAAAAAAAAAATACGCAGGAATTATATTGTTTTAAGGTTGTAAATTCTGAAACTGAACTATTTTATGAACTACTGTTTACAATCTTAGCATTTTGCCAAAACTGGCCCTATTCCGCAAAAATGCTAAGAAAAGCTTAACGTTGTCACTTTAAAAACTGTAAACAGTAGTTCATAAAATAGTTTGAACGGTTATCTAGGGCTTCACAAAGACAAAATTTTAAATGATACCTCCGTTTCCTTTGTAATATTTTTTTTCAAATGGGGGCAGCACTGGACTTAATGTATCCCCTTAAATAATATAAGATTTCTTCAGCTGAATTTCCAGTTGTCGGACAGTCATAGCACGTGTTGAGGAGGACATATTTTACAACTAGAGACTGATGACACAGAATACAGTAAGATACAGTAAGAGTAAACAGAACGGAATCTCCTAAGGAACGCGCAATATGCGTCCCCGTTCGCCGCACCCGCACCTCTCCCCCGGTTCTTGACGGCCAACGTGAGTCATCGAGGCGAAAGTGGGGACGCATATTGCGCGTACCTTAGGAGATTCTGTTCTGTGCTGATGGGTAAGGAATATAATAAAGGCTAGAAATATATCGAGTCTTCTGACATGACGCCTTGTCGTTGTTAAAAATTTCATAGGAACCGACCCGTAAACCGTCCTCATCAACTTTTTCCTCATCGCATTTTAAAGAAAAGTCCGAAAAAATATGTCGTTTATCACCTTTTATACAACGTGGACGGGACATACCCGTAATAAATCGAACCACGGCCTATACTAGATCACTAAAGTATAATGAAATTAAAATAACAGCCAAAAAACTAAAATAAATCTCGGCATTTCCATTAAAAAAGTGTGCGGCCGCTCAGGCGATTTGTATGGGAATGTCGAATTTTTTTAGACTGTTATTTTAATATCATTATACTTTAGTGATCTAGTACAGCCCGTGGTTCGATTTATTACGGGTATGTCCCTTCCACTTTGTATATGGCATCCTACCAAATCGGTACAAGCCTACAAGATCTGCAAGGCGGATAAATCAGTATTTCTAGATTGCGAGATAGCTTGATGGCTTATTAATATCATTAATCATATTTTATTAGTGCCCGCCCACACTAATTTGTGATATTTAACGCTGGTGGACGCTAAACGATTGAAATCGCGACTTTTATGTTTGGATGGGAGTGATTTGTAACACATATCTAATTAATGTGCGTCATACAGTAATTAAAGAGAATTGGTTTTGGATATGGAGAGAAATAGGAGTCTTCTTCTTCTTCTCGAGTCGAAAGGCTATTTATTAATTTAATTAAATCAAATAGGGGTGATTGGTCACTACACAAACAAGAGGTCTTAAATGAGAAAAGGAAGATTGTTCTATAATTAGTTTGATTGTGTTATATTGAAATTATTTATTTGCACTTTAAGAACCGCCTTGATGTAATGTTCTATCAGAGGTCTGTCTGAATATTCTGTCAGAGTTCGATTTCCAGTCTGAGCAAGTCGGAAAATTATTTAATAGGCACTTATCGAATCTGAGTGATTTGCCCATATTTAATTAAATTAATTAATTTATCTAAAGCTCCTGTTAAGAAAGATTCGTTATAATATTACATCAAACGCCGTTCAGTGGTCGTTTTTCAAACTATTAAAAGACCATGGAAGTATTTACAAGTCCATTCATTTCATTCATTCAGGAACGATTAACGTAAATTAACGTCGTTTATTTTTCTATTTTGCGTTACTTCCGGATTCCGCGACGGATTTCAAAAGATCTTATAAAAATAAATCTGTATTCTTTTTTGTAGATTGTTAGTTAAGCAAAATAAAATAGTTGTCTATAGTCCACTATTTTATAAATAAGTGCTTCCCGATGCCTTTCTTGTACCACATTTTGTTTGAAAAAATTATGTCAAAAATCTTTAGGTTAATAAAGATTATGACTACGAAAACATTATGAGAAAGAACATTACGTCAAACTTCGGTCATAAAAAAAATTGCCGTCATTATGATAAACAATATTATGAATTAAAAATGTAGAAGAATCAAGTGGATCCCGTCGGTCATTAATATACTCGAAATAAAGAACTTGAAGATTAGCAAACTCGTGCCCAAAACTACCTTGATCCCCATTACACACGTGTAGGTCTGAATGGTTGCCCAATATCTCAATAATGACCAGTTAATAACCACTTGTAATTATAGCAGTTGTAAGTTGTAACTTATCATCTAATTAAGCTAATTGTCTGAGTTAACGGTTAAGTTATTATTGGAGGGAATTTGGATTGCTTAATTATATGGCTATTGTAGCTATTATATATTATAGCTTTTGCAAAGACTTTTTATACAGTCAAACTATTTTATTTTAGTAATTAAATGACGACCTCCGTGGCGTAATGGTTAACACGCTAGACCGCCAATCCGGAGGTTCTGGGTTCGATTCCCAGCCAGGGCAAGTTGGAAAATGGCCTTTTTCAAATTTTCCTGGGTCTGGGTGTTTATCTATATATGTATTTCTCATAAAATATAGTGTCGTTGAGTTAGTATCCCATAACACAAGTTTAAAACTTACTTTGGGGCTAGCTTAATCAGTGTGATTTGTCCTTATATATTTATTTATTTATTAATTAGAAAGTTAGAATGCTCTTGACTCCAGAATATAAGTTTTGCTCCCGCTTCCGGTACACAAATTTACTCTAGCCGAAGCGAGACAGCGAGCTGAGCGGCGGGCGGCTGGTTTACGCGTTTTGCGAGGCTTTTACGTTTTTTTTTGTTTTACAAAGAATATAAATTTAAGAGTTATTTAAAAAATAATGCATATGATGACTACCTTGTGTTAAATACAATTCAATTATAATGCAAAGTTACAGGGGCAAATTTATTGTACACTAGCCGTTTGAGTGTAATTTGGAGGTGATTTGGAGTCAACTTCGCAATTTTCTTTCTATTGAGAAAATTTTAAGCAACCGTGTTTTTCAGTCATATAGTGACTAGAGTTAGTCCTGAACTTTGCCACAGAATACATAAGAGTCAAACAGAATGGTCTCTCACAGCGTCTCCTGCAAATTGGCGTCCCCGCACCTCCCCCCCGCACTTTGTGAGCTTTGACAGCTCCAAACCAGGGTTTAATTACTAGCCGCACGCAATACGCGACGTGTGTTGTCTTGAGAACTGTCAACCAATAGTAACCATTATGGTGAGAAGGTGCGCGTATAATAATTGTTTATCCTCCCAATACTCTAAAGAACGTATATTTCATACATTTCCAAATGATGAAAACAGGTAAGCAAAGCAACAATATAATTTCACGTTATACCCAGCAACCATCTTGATTATATACCCTTCTCGCTCTCTCGCATTGGCGGGAGATACACAAGAGCGAGATTGTAACATTACCGGATTGCTACTTGACATGCTGTGCGTGTCAATTTGTCATCATCATCAAGCGTGATAAACATTTGTTTATTTTTATTGAATTTATTCATATAATTACCGTATAGTTTTGCGCCGAATATGCAAATTACTATATTACAATAGTGAATTAGTGAAATTAGTGCGTTACATTATAAATGACTCAATAATAATCAGTAAAGTGAACTAATGGTGAAATGGACAATGGACATAATGAAAAATATTTGTGAAGTGATATTATGTAGCTGTTTCCGACTTTCTTGTAACATTAAATACATATAAAACAGAATATTTTTTACGTCATAGTGTTCGCAAATCTTCCGGTATGGAAAAATATAATCGTAAATATGTCGAACTCGTTAGTAGGTAAGTATTAAAATAATTCTGCGGTGCGACCCTAAGTATAAAACTCACACATCGACGTGTGTACAGATAAATTGTTTCGTTTGTAGTAATAGTAGGTATATATGTTACTCTGAATCAATGGAGAGTCATACCAGTGACTTTGCTGTGTTTTTATTTCAAAGTGAGTATTTCGTTAATATTGATAATACTGAAGATCGCTCTAAAAACTTTGGAGTATGGGCTCTTAAGGCTAAGGCTCTTTTATCCCAGTCAAACAACAAGTGGTGAAGCTATCAATTGTTAGAGATAATTAAAGTAGGTACCTAATACTAATACTCTGTGATAATTTAAGCCCGGTTTGAGTTTTAAAAGATTTGCACGTTTAAATCGTCTACCTAGATAACGTAGTACGTAATTTGACGTCTTCAATTTTTTTTCATTCAAAACGAATTGAGTGGGGTATAAAAAAAAAGGATTTTATAGAAGGATTACAAAAATATATTTATCTTATACGTTCTAATGTAATTTGGAATGAGAAATGCTAAAAACAACATAATAATATCGCTCATGTTGTATCAGGCAGTCAATTTTTTTTTTTTTCTAAATTACTTGTTAAAACTATATCTTGTTAACCTTAAGCACCTCAAGGCCCATCGACACATAAGCGTATATTGTCAGACATAACAAACGTAAAAAGGCGACACAAGTATTCGCTTTGCTGCATTTTGCGAAATACCTCAAGTCAACTGAGAACAATACAGTGCAAAATAGAATACAACTCAAGCTGGCGCCGGACCTAAGTTACGAAAGGTGAAACCTTTTCCTTCTTTATTTTTTAACTGGCTGTGCCCGCGACTTCATTCGCGTGGTTTTCGGAACGTAATGTTATATAGCCTAAAGCCTTCCTCTATAAATGGACTACCCAACAAAAAAAGAATTTTCAAATCGGACCATTAGTTCCTGAGATTAGCGCGTTTAAACAAACAAACTCTTCCGCTTTATAATATTAGTATAGATATGCACAACTGCTGCATATACAATTTCCCAGAGCCGTAGCTACGCAAGGTTTACTTGGGCCCCCGCCTATGCCCTCCCAGTCAATAGGCCTCGCCTTTTTTTCAGGACGGCAGTTGGCGTCTGAAAGAGCTTTATCTACTAGCCAAAGGGCCTTGGAAGAATTATTACTTCTATTTCCTTTTTGAGAAGTATACGTACGTATATACAGGTTGACTTTTTAAACACCAGCCAAATTTTTGGAGCAAGTTCAGTCCATGATACTTAACTACTTTCTATAAAGAAGTTATTAAAAATTTATAAAAACTTTTCGTCCTCCCATACAAAATCCGTTTGGCTGAGCGCTGATTTGTATGGGAAGGGGAATTTTAATTTTTCATTTATTGTTTTTATGGAAAACCGTTCAGTATCATGGACTGAATTTGCTCCAAAAATTTGGCTGGTGGTTAAAAAGTCACCCTGTATAAGATATAAAATTGTTACTTACATTTGGGACATTGGCTGATTTTCCGAAAAACGTTCAAATGATATCTAGCGACTTGGGGTGGTGCAGAATTTTGACTTTCAAACCCCTCCTCCCCTTGTCACGCTTTTTTCGATTACTTTAACACTTACTGACACATTTGGCTTGACCCCCCTTCCCCCATCGCTGGGGACGTGGGACTATGTGGATGGCCCCTATTTACTGCTCAATGTTTCGTACTTACCTGAAAAAAAAGAAATATTACAATTAAAAAAGTGTTTGACGACGACGAGGGTAGCGGTTAACACGCCCGTCCGCCACTCTGGAGGTTCTGGGTTCGATCCCCAGCTAGGGCAAGTAGAAAAATGGCATTTTCAAATTACCCTGGGTCTCGGGTGTATATCTATATATTTATTTATTATAAAATATAGTATCGTTGAGTTGATTCCCATAACACAAGTTTAAACTTACTTTGGGGCTAGCTCAATCAGTGTGATTTGTCCCTATATATTTATTATTTATTTATTATAGATACAAAAGTTTTTATCGCTCTAAGTTACTAACTTAGCCATATGCCAAACATACTCGTACAGGGCATATATTAAATGGAAGACTTACTTAAGCCAAGGAACTGACATCAACTATTACATGGTTTCTGCAATGTTGCTTGCGTTGACATGGTATTTTTAGATCTATATGTTGAACTAGCGGCCGGTACAGGGTTAGAATATGTATGTGTAATATTCTGGAAGTTCAGGGTTCGTATCCCAATGAAATAAAATATGTTTTATGTTGCAAATTACTAAATTTACAATTGTAAGATAGTGGTCAGGTAAAGGCGTATACACACCACAAGGGATAATAAAAAATATAATATGTAATAAATAAACAAAACAGACTCAGGCTTTATATTACACTAGCCGCGACATCGCTCGTGTGGTTGTCGGAATGTAATGTTATATAGCCTAAAGCCTTCCTCTATAAATGGACTACCCAACAGAAAAAGAACTTTTCAAATCGGACCATTAGTTCCTGAGATTAGCGCGTTCAAACAAACAAACAAACAAACAAACTCTTCCGCTTTATAATATTAGTATAGATTCTGCTTTTACCAAATTGCCAGCCTACATAGGCAAACACTCTTTTAATGCAGCAGTAGACTGATAAAACCGGGCAAGTGCGAGTCGGACTCGTACATGAAGGGTTCCGTACCTCCGTGCAATCTTTGAAACGCTGTAAAAACATGTTTATTGTATGACGACCCCTTTAATATTTCGCTTTGTCTTATTTTTAGTATTTGTTGTATTGTAATTTGAAGTATCTAGTTAATGGCATTTTGCAAGGTCTTTTACATACTTGGGTGACCATACTGACCATTGACATGCATGTTATATTTGGAAAAGAAAAAGCGGGCAAGCGCACCCCGGGCTCCAAAGAGGCACAACTGAGGATGCAACCGGGAAAGTGCTTAGACGAAGAAGAAGATGTATAAGTATGTAAACATAGAATAGCAACAGTTGGGGTAAGTGCCTTAGTAAACAAAAGCTCATATTACTGTAACAACCTATTTTTAATGTGAACTTCACCTCATAATTGATACACTTCACATGACCTGCCCCACTAATCAACAAAATCTGGTTTTGGTCACGTCGCACACGGAATCTGACACTTTGTTCACAAATGACGTCACTGCAAATAGACAACAGTTTTAGTGTCTTAAGTAAATTATAAGTGAGTGTCGTCAAAATTTGATTGAAAGATAAGTACATGTAGCTCCAGAGTAAGTTATATGGCTACACACATCTATTGTATAAGTAGTTCGCCCCGAACTTTTAAGGTGACGTGGGTTCACAATTTGCAATACTGTGCGTGTTTTTGATAACCACTGTTATTAAACTACTACAGTTTAATCCTCAAAAAATTTACATTAAAATCTTAAGGATTTTCTACAGACACCCACAATAGCCAAAACACGATTGAGCATTTTTGGCTCGATAGAAAAAAATCACAAACATACCTCTAAATTTGCCTAAATTTGCCTTTATAATACGTATTACTATTTTATACAACCATCTATTTATACGAAAATTATACCAAAAAAGTGTATTATCTAAATATATATCCGTTTTGGCTACAGAAAAAATTATACATATAATACAAAGAAAATAAATAAATAAAACACTGTATCGTCGAGCACGGCTCCGACCTTCCCTTCGCTCTCGATGAATATTTCACTGTATATATATAGATTTGAATTATTTTATAAACAATTGTGCTTTTACGCGGTGGCCTTGGTTAGGGAATAAGGATACATTACCTATACTTTTTTAGAAACTTTATGAACGTATCGTAAACCGAAATGTTCACGATACGTTCGATATTACGAATTTTATGATAAATTAAAAGTCGACATTCAATCAATTTCCAATTTGCTCCCACCACATCGGGCATCTAAAAAGGATTTTCTTCACTTTAAATACGATGAAAAACCAATAAAACTCTAGAAGACCTAAATAAATATCTAATTTTAAACAGTTCCTTTCCACAGTTCAAGTTCAAAGCAACATCAATCAAATTCAATTTAAAATTAACTTGTGTTATGTAATGACTCAATCCTCGCGCAGTGTAATTAAACCTCTGACGCCGTGTTTGATCAACATCTCAATGTAGAGATTCTTCAAGGAATCTGGTATATTGCCCTTTTATAGCGCTTAGTAGGGTGTGGCCACAAAAACAGCGGGAGAGAGAAAGTTTTGAAATAAACGTATTGAAGTATACGTAAAGCCACAGAGTAAAACATTATTTTTGGAAACAATGAAATTTTAAAGATTTTTGACACAATAAAATATTTTATTTAAAATTATTTGCTGTTTTGTTGCTAATTATTAGCTGGATAGCGTTAGACGAAGGCCGCTCTAGATCGGTCATTTTGGAAATCCCTGGAAGAGGTCTATGTCCAGCAGTGGACGTTATGCGGCTGAAATGATGATGATGATGATTTAAAATTAGTTACATAAATTGGTACAACGTGGCAATGCTGCCAGCCTTTTGGCCACGCTGCCGAGGGGTAATATCTAGTGGGACTACATAATTTGTATTTTTTTTTAGTTTTAGTTCTTCCATAGTTTTAATTTCTCTAAGTTTCTTAATCTAGATTTAATTAAAATTTTAATAAAACGAAATAGAATAGTATTAACTTTGGTTTAATGATTTCATTTTTATTTGACTCTGAAGTTTTCATGAAATAACATTTAAATTGAGACTTTTATGTTTACGTATATTATTTGCTTTTTATTCAGAAAGAAGATTAACAAATAAATTAAAAAAAATAAGAAAAATTACGTATATTATTCCAAAAATAAATTGTTAACTACTACCCTTGAAATAATAATATTAATTACTTCAAACCTCTTGCCATAAAGCGGGAAACAGTAATGGATTTAAAATTCAACAAAGTTAACAAAGTTACAAGATAACACCAAATATAATTTAAATACAGATCTCTATCGCTACACCTTTATTCCACCGATAAATTGCGTACTAGATATTTATCGACCAGTTAAATAATTGTGTCAAGTGAAATTAATATCGTCTTAATTGAAAATCTTACCGTTAACCGTTAAGTGAGAGACAAGTCTCGGCTTGCATAAATTTTCTCGGTCCTAATCAATTTAGTGTGTCGAATAGATAATTTTATGGATGAGCTGTTTGACAGTTGATGTAGCTTTTGTTGACATTTAAATCAGCGCAATTACAAGGAATTAAACGTTTCTATTATAATTTTTGTTCTTATTTAGAAAGCGAATGTACTTTTTGTATTAAACTTTTAATTTTATGACTAGACTAGCGACGATAAATGAGGGTGTAAAAGAATAAAAAGCCGGTCAAGTGCGAGTCAAACTCGTACATGACGGGTTCCGTACCTACTTACGACGTTTTAAAACGCTTAAAAACACGTTTATGACGACCCTTTTAAACTTTTACGATTTATGACGTTTTAAAAAAAAAACTACTTACTAGATCTCGTTCAAACCTATTTCCAGTGGAAGTTTGCATGGTAATGTACATCATATATTTTTTTAGTTTAATCATTCTTTTATTTTAGAAGTTACGGGGGGGGGGGACCAAAATTTTACCACTTTGGAAGTGTCTCTCGCGCAAACTATTCAGTTTAGAAAAAAAATATATTAGAAACCTCAATATCATTTTTGAAGACCTATCCATAGATACCCCACACGTATGGGTTTGATAAAAAAAAATTTGAAGTTTCAGTTCTAAGTATGGGGCAGCCCCAAAATTTATTGTTTTTTTTTATTTTAGTGTAAAAGCCCTAATGCGGTTCCTAGTACATCTACTTACCAAGTTTCAACAGTATAGTTCTTATTGTTTCGGAAAAAAGTGGCTGTGACATATGGACATGACGAATCCATAAGGGTTCCGTTTTTTGCCATTTGGCTACGGAACCCTAAAAAGGACTATTTTGATTCTGAGTAAAGAAGTCGCTGTTTTCCTGGCCCAATTTTTAAAGGTGCTGTATACATTGTCTACCCCACCTTGACACTTAAGTGTGACGTCACCGACAAGGTTATTAGGTTACGGCTTATCAACCTGATTGTTACCACGAAGCCTCATCACACAAAGGAGGCAGGGCTGTAAATTATTATGAGATGTGTTACACTGTGTCAAGTTTGCCCTTTAGAAAGTGGATATTGGTGTTAAATTACATTTTTTATGTCTCAATGTGGTAAAGATGCTTAGTATTAAGTAGTATTTTAGAATTTGTGTGGGGGGGGGCTGTGTCTATAATGTGCCATTATAAATCTATAATGCAACTCTAATTTCTTTGCGCCATTTTAAAGTTAGTACCAGGATTTATAAAAATTTAAGCTGATATTATATCAATAATATATTTTTAATTAACCTATTAAAATATTTTACACACCAATGTTAACTGTTCTCTGTTAAATAACAGAACCTACTTATAATACAAATAAGGATATAATCATAATATATCATGTGAACTGAAGTGAATTAGGCAGATAATATTACTGAAAAAATATTTTGTTTTGGTTTTAACTCTGTCTAGTTCATTTATTCGTTGAATTAAATACAAACTATACTATTGTATAAGTACTTCATTAAATTTAGATATAGGTAGTATATCTATGTAAGAACTAAAACTAAAATGAAACAAAAAAAATTACAAATTGTGTAGTCCCACTAAAATTACCTCGGCAGCGTGGCCAAAAGGCTGGCAGCGTTGCCACGTTGTATACCTTTATAAAATTGTGTACCTTTACAAAAATGTAAAGTTATTTCTAAAACAAAACTTAAAAACATAACGTGAAACTTAATGAAAACTTACCCAACAAAAATAATAAAAAAAACTAATTTACAAAAAAAATGGAATTTAGAATGAAGTAATGATTACTTGCTTTGTTTTAAAAAACCAAACAGTTAAAAAGCTTTCGTTTTTAGGTTGAAAGGAAAGTATCTCAAATATTTATTGTCTTAAATTAAGCTGGCACTTGTAAAAGTGTCAATCGAGAGATTTGTCAAGTTACTTAAGTTATTTTCCTTTTTAGGTTAAGTCGGCGTAAACTCGGTTCTTAAAGGGCAAGTTACTTAATTTAAAAAGCTCTCTTTCACTTAGCTTTTGGTAAATGTTCCAAAACATAAATTTAATGTTTTACTTTTTTGTAGGAAGTTATAATTTTAGTCTATAGTTTTATATTTAATTTGTTTTTAAGTTTTAGTTCAATTTATTTATATATTGTTATGTAATGTATGTAT
The DNA here is from genome assembly GCA_963576875.1 of Acrobasis repandana. NCBI lineage: Eukaryota > Metazoa > Arthropoda > Insecta > Lepidoptera > Pyralidae > Acrobasis > Acrobasis repandana. Next base: position 3,484,763 of record OY756234.1, on the reverse strand, counting down.
TTATAAATTAAAATATATTGTAATACTTATTGTAATGTTACATTTTTTTATTTACTCTATTTTTTCAGTTTAAAAGCTTATCAGTTTTGTGAATGTTGATTTTCGTTCATGTTTTCATCTCACACAATTTTTGGTTTTGTATTGGCTTTTGTAACCATTTGCGATGCAGTTGCTAAATAAAACAATCTTAAAAACACTAAATCTTTAAAAAAGAAGGTGGCTTTTTACCAAATATATATAAGCTTATATTTATTTATTTATTTATTTACAAAATTTATGTACACAACATACAAACAAAGGAACTTACAAATTAAGAAAATAGAGTACATAGGTACTGCTTATTTCATAAGAAATCTCTTCCAGCAGACCCAGGAGAGGAAAATTGAAGAAAACAGGTAGTAGGCGTGTACAAAAGACTATAGTTACAAATACATATAAGTACTTATCTAAAATGTTAAACATACATCTAATATACAATACATCAATAAACATACACACATATTATACATAAATACATATACATATAAATACCTAACTATAAACAAATACATATATAGTATATAGGTATACTATTCATTACGTTAAGGAAAGATTATACTCTTTTACTCTCTTCCTAAAAACAGGGAAAGATTTGGAGTCTCGTATAATGCGTGGTAGTGAATTCCATAATTTTACCGCTTGAACAGAAAAAGAGTGGGAATAGCAAGCAGAAGTATGGGCAGGGATTCTAAGTAGGGTTCTAAGGTGGGATCTACAGGGCACATTTGAAGGACGGGCAAAAGAAAATCGATCACGTAGATAAGCAGGATAGGTAGGGTTATACAAAATTTTGAAAAGGAGACATAGGATTCTTTGGTTTCTACGCAAACGGATAGGGAGCCACTCAAGTTGTTTGCGGTATTCTGACACGTGATCAAACTTTTTCAGCCCAAATATAAACCTAATGCAAAGATTTTGCAATCGTTCCAGTTTATTCAGTAGCTCCTCTGTAGCATCTAAATAGCAGGAATCTGCGTAATCGAGGAGTGGCAATATAAGGGACTGGCATAAAGATACCTTGGTATCAAAAGGCAGAAAATACTGAAGTGTTTTGAGACTGTGGAAGGAGAAATATATTTTACGGCTAACTTCAGTTATATGCGCAGTCCAACTGAGTGTCGATTCTATTAAAACACCTAAGTTTTTGACAGTTTCGGAGAATGCAATGATAGAACCGTCTAGAATAAGTGGAGGAGCAGTACTTAAGTCAATAGAGTTTTGCGCATACCGACTTCCAACAAGCATGGCTTGTGATTTTTTTGGGTTCACCAATAAACCAAATTGCTTAGCCCAAATAGCCAGTTTATGTAGATCAAAATTCATTGCATTAATGGCTGTATCAATGTCAGCAGGTAGACAATGCCTGTAAAGCTGCAAATCGTCTGCGTAGAGGTGGAAGCTAGAAGAGAGAATTTGGGTAACAGTATTAATGAACACAGAAAATAAAAGAGGAGAAAGAACACCGCCTTGGGGCACACCCGCGCTGAGTTCTCGCCAATCGGAGAAAGTCTCTTCGAGGCGGACACATTGCGAGCGACCGTGAAGATAGGAATCAAACCAGGATAAAGTAGAAGGAGAAACATTTATAGACCGAAGAATGCCTAAAAGAATGTCAAAATCTACAGAATTAAAAGCACTACTGAAATCAAGAAGAACCAGTAAGGTAAGACATTTGTTATCAATCGCCCAGCGGATATCATCCGTAACCTTGAGTAATGCAGACACAGTACTATGTCCCTCTCGAAAGCCCGACTGAAATTGCGAGATGATGTTATTTTCAAAAAGAAAGATAGAAAATTGACTATGGACAATTAGCTCAAGAACTTTTGATAGGAAGGGTAAAATAGAGATAGGTCTGAGTTCAGAAACTAGGTAAGGAGAAGGAACTTTAGGTAGCGGAATAACATGAGCTAATTTCCAAGCCGAAGGAAAAGTGCTCGAAGTTAAAGAAAAATTGAAGATGTGAGTAAGCACAGGGAGAATAACCGGAAGAAGAAGAGTATTCATTTTAGAGGAGAGAAGATCGTTACCAGCAGCATTAGACGAGATATGTAGAATCCATTTCTTAACATCATCCTCGGAAACAGTCGTTAGTTCAAATGGAGTATAAGAGGGGACAGGTGAATTTGAGAGTTTGAATAAAGTATCGGCTTTAATATCTGGTGGAATAGTGACCGGAGGAGCAGAGAAATGACTGTTGATTTCTGATGGATCTAAATTGGTGTGATTTAAAATAGGAGATTTACTTACCTTATAATTATAATGAGTTTAAATTAATTTAAAACAATAGCAATGTTTGCATACTTGACTGCAGGTTATTATACTATATTGGACATACTAACATCATTAATATCTATTGTATAATACAACGCTGTATATGGTCCTATAATGTGTTACATACGGTATATTTCACTGTACATTTAAATTTTTTTTTTCTGTGTATATATTTTATTCTTGGTGTACAATTAAGTATTACTTACTAATTTCCTTATTTAAGATTTTCTCAAGTATTATTATTATTACTTAACGATTGCAGTACAAAAACTGTACTTTATATAACAAAGCCACAGGCTGTCCGTCCATGCACTTGTGTACACAGATATGTGTATTTTACCAGCGCCGAGAATGCGTCGCCAAGGCTGGATCTGTGTTCATAAAATAATTGGTATTTTCTCAGCCTTACAACAGTTTGCGAAATGTATGTCACAAGTCACAACACAATAGTCGTTTAGCCTCATCGCACACTACAGACTCTAAACAAGATATTGTTTTAAAAACTAAAAAGTACATTTATCCATTAAATGCAAGCACAGCATAGGAGCAACAGCTTCCTGTATATACAGGGTCTAACAAAATATACTGAAACTATTATAAGGATAAATTCAGTCCATGATACTGAACAACTCTCCCTAAGGAACATATATCGAAATATGAAAAATATTTTATAACCTCCCATACAAGTTAAGCAAACAGCTGTTCCGAGTTAGTATAGCAAGCAATTCAATTCAATTCAAAATATCTTTATTATCATAGGATATTTATAATATCTCTTAATAATAGTCACTGTGTTTTGTTTTGCACAAATGTTGACGTCAAATCGTTACTTACAGCTAAGTTTACGCCGCTTCCTAGGCGCAAGTGCAGAAGAAGCGGCAACAAACTGCACTGCACGTTTTCGCCAAAGACGTCAACTAACAAACTAAAAACTTAAAATTAGTTATATGGATGGACTGAGATTACATTGTTTGTTATGTCATAATTAAATTGAATTATAAGAATTACGAAATTTAAAATAATGTCAATTTGTAAATTTAGTATGTACCAATGTACCTAAATTATGACATGTCTAAGTATACAAACCTTTAAGAGGGACCCGCGCCAAGCTCAAGCCGACCTTTTTGTCTTTAAGATAGTCATCGGTCCTATAATAAGCCTTCTCACAAAGTACTTTCTTTACATAAGCTTTGAATTTTCTGTCTGGCATATCAAGGACCGATTTTGGCAATAAAAGAATTTACGTATTTCAATATTTTATTTTATTAATTTAAACTTTATTGAGTAAAAAGCTACAATAGGTAGACTTAATTAATATATGTTCCATGGGGAAAGTTGTTTAGTATCATGAACTGAATTCACCATTAAAATAGTTTCAGTAGATTTAATTAGACGTTATATTTTTGAAATGTGCTTTTCAGCCCTTTCATTTGATTCCTCTTTCGGTATGATTAGGTTTATTCTATTTTTTAGTTCATTATGTTATGGCCTATAGAGGGCGACACAGTGGATTTACTTTGACGTTACACAATTGTAACCAGCTAAAAATAAAATTCGGATTTTCATACAAATTGACTCGATCGGCTGATCAGTTCGTATGAAAATTCAATTTTTTTTTTATTTTGGTGAAAAATGTAGAACAAACGTTGTTCAGTTTCATGGGCTGAGGTACCATCTGATAGGTTTTGCGTTATTTCATTAAGAGGGCGCTTGATGATGATAATCTAAATTTTGCTCCCGCTTCCACGCACACAAATTTACTCTAGCCGAAGCGAGACGGGGAGCCATGCGGGTCGTAGGGAATCGCGGCGGGTAAATGAGGCTGGTTTAAGTGTTTCTGGTTTTTGAGGTTTTTTTCGTTTTACAAAGAATATTTAAGAGTTATTTAAAAAGTAAGACATATAATGACTGCTTTACGAGTATGTTTAATACAATTATAATCCAAAGTTACAATGGCTCATTTATTGTATTTCTTGAACACTTTCTGTTTTAATATAATTCTAAGGTGATTTGGAGGCAAATTCGCATTTTTTTTCAATTGAGAAAATTTTAAGCAATCGTGTTTTCGAAACATATACCTAATGACTGGAGTTAGTCCTGAAGTCTGCTAGGTTTTAATTTCAAAGTGAGTATTTCGTTAATATTGATAATATTTAGGATCGCTCAAGTACTATCGCGGTCATACGGGCTCTTAACACGTATAAATACAGACATACACACATAGCAGCGAAACAAGTATTTATTTCATAGATTCTATCTAATTGTAAAATATGTCTGACAACAGTTAATTCGATAACGGTGGTGGTCAATGGTCATCCTGGGAAACATGGAGCTGTCAGCAGCCAGGAAACCCTGCCCACGTTTACGGCACGCGATTTAAAGAGAGGCTTAGTAAAAGTACCGCCTGATGAATTACCACTTTTCAAATATGTATAAATATATATATATATAGCAATTATTTTATACGATATTTATGTTTTATTATTAAAAAGTAGTTATTAGGTATATATATCTGGATATTGTATCTATCTATTTAAGACGCCAATTTCGGCCAATAACGGTGGTGGTCAATGGTCATCCTGGGAAACATGGAGCTGTCAGCAGCCAGGAAACACTGCCTACGTTTACGGCACGCGATTTAGAGAGAGGCTCAATAACATTTCATAGAATCAAATAAAACTGAAAGAATATTCAGTAATTATAATTAATAAGTTTAGTATACATTATGAATATAATATAGGGAAAAATCACACTGATTAAGCTAGCCCCAAAATAAGTTTAAACTTGTGTTATGGGATACCAACTCAACGATACTATATTTAATAACAACATCCAAGACCCACATCAATCTGAAAAAGATCATTGATGACCTGACCGGAGATCGAACCCGGGACCTCCGGTGTGACAGCTTGGCATGATGACCACTAGGCCACACAGGCCGTCACATAGACAAACACCCAAAACCCAGGACAATTTGAAAAATACCATTTCCCAACTTGCTCGGGCTGGGGATCGAACCCAAAACCTCCAGAGTGACGGACTGGTGTGTTAACCACTACCTAAGTCACGGAGGTCGTCACATAATGTGTACTTAATGTTTATTTCTATTTAAATTATTATTATTATTATTATATATTATAAAGCGGAAGAGTTTGTTTGTTTGTTTAAACGCGCTAATCTCAGGAACTAATGGTCCGATTTGAAAAATTATTTTTTTGTTGGGTAGTCCATTTATAGAGGAAGGCTTTAGGCTATATAACATTCCGACAACCACGCGAACGCAGTCGCGGGCACAGCTAGTTTAAATTATAAATTATTTTTAAGAAAAGCTACCTATAATAGCGTAACTAAGCGTCTAAGCCCACTCTGTCTACCTCGTAAGGTATACAGACGTGAAAGTGAATCTGTATCAAACTTCAAGGTGACTAAAACCCGCTTGCTTGTAAAACATACAGTAGATGATCAAAAAAAAGGGTGTCCTATGACAGTGTGACAGACAGACGGCAGACGGCCACTGTATCGTGTGACAACACTATGTGATACATGAAACTTTTGATTACTTACCAGGTTCTTTTTATAGACAACCATGGATCAAGATAGACACAGCCTCTGTTTAAATTTGCGTGTCGACTTATCTGACGGCAAATTGACTTCATTTAGGATCGTCACTTTTAGTCGTGTATGTCAATTCATTAGATCGGGCATTGAGCTGTCTACTTTAAAATACCTAAATCTGCCGTTTAGAGCCGTAGAAACACGTCGTTGGAGGAAGTAATAAAAAAGATTCCTTCCGTTTGTAAGTGAATTTCTTATTAAATATTGTATTGAAAATTGGCACGTCATGTTTTCATATAAATTGAAGGACTTTCTTTATCTAGTAGTATATACAGTTATTTACATATATATACTGCTGACACAAAAAGTATTAAACACATTTTTTATCGAGTTTCAACCATTATTTTTTTAATTAAATTGAGAGATATCAAACACTTCAAAAACATACTAAAGAATAAAGGCTCACATCAAGGGCCTTAAAAAGCCATTTATTTTTAGAACGCAGCACATCAAACAATTAATAAACCTAGCATTGGAGCAAATGAAGGTAGATTTCAATAAATAAGTCTCATTTCTCCATCATCATCATAAAAACAGCAAAATGACTAACAAATAAAAAACTTAAACATTGTTTGGTGACAATGGGACACGTTTTACGAATATTTCAAGTTCTACACACATTCTAGTCAATCATTATAGTTATTTAAACGATCTTTTTGAGCAATATGCCAAAATATAAGTCGTCTATTCTTTATTAAACGTTATGTATTGGTATAGTTTAAATAATTAAATGTCATTCGCGTGGGCCAGACAAATAAAGTTAGATTTAAAGCGATGTTTGTTCAACAAAAGAGTTACATAAGTTTTCTTGCGTATTTTGTTTAGATTTTTTATTGGTCGCGTAACTGTCAAGGGCCTAGTAAATTACGTTGCTGTTAAAAGTTTACGGTTTCACCTTTGTCAGATTTAATTCGAAACCGCATTATTTTATGTTATAAGACAACATGTAAGTGACATATGCGTAATAAATCGAAGCACTCTATAGTAACATCATCATTCTTACGTATTTCCGATTGCATCCTCAGCGGTAACGCTTCAGAGCCCGGGGTCCGCTACCTAACCTAGGTGATTTGCCGTCTAACCTCCGCAAACCAAAGTGTAGACCAGAACCAATCCTAGGCTAGGTTTAAACAAACGCTAGACGGCATTCGGGACCCACAGCTTTGCGTGCCTTCCGAAGCTCGGGATCATCTTTCTTTTTGGATAATAAGGTGATTTAAGCCTGCAATATCCTAACCAGACTGAAAACAACTTTTCATAAAGTATGTATCCCAGTGGGATCTGAACCCACGACCTCCAATTCACAAGGCAAACGCCTTGATCACAGGACCACGAAGGTAGTCAAAGCTGTACTAGATCACTATAGGCAGTATAATAAAAGTAAAATAACAATAAAAAAATAAGAAACTCTAGAATCATATTTGCTTAGGCCTCTAGCTAGAGGCTTCTACACGCTTTGACATCCACAGGAAAAGATGAAAGGACTATTCCTTTAGGTCAAGCCACAGGGCCAATACGGCGCGGCGATAGAATATTGACTATGCGTCACGCTATGTTTTCTCGGCGAAGTAGTATGTTTGTTTGCGTGCTTTTCTGTCATTTGTCACGGCTAATCAGCCTGAGACAACGGGTTAGTTTAAACCAGTAGTTAACATTTGAATTATATTATCATAGCCAAGCACAAGCCACTGACTAAGCGTTCCACCCGATTTTGCTTAAATACAAGATTCTTTTTAATCGAGCACAAATATTTTAAAAGCAGTTCAATACACATTTCTAAACAATCCCTATGACAGTACTTAGGCCATTATATAAAGTAAGTACGTAAGTAGTAGTTTTTTTTAAATTATTTTAGGGCCCTGGATACAAGTCCTTTAGAGCCTATGTTTAGTTTTGTTACTTCTTTATTCTTAACAAATCACAATCAAAAGTTGGTGTAGGCCTTTCATTGCTTCAAGGGAGCTTCTGGCGACAAATTTATACGAGTCCACTGGTTTTCAGCCGATTGAGTGGCGGAGCGTGCCTTAATACGCCCACCACAGTCCGCATAACAAATGTCACTACAGCCGTACTATGACTGTCTACTTTAGCTATTTCACATGTAGTTCATGAGCATGAGCATTTATAACACCAAACTACACCAATTTCACATTTATCATCAGGTCTTTTTTAGTTTCCACTGCAGGACCGACCCTTTCTGTACTACCAGAGCCAGAGCAGTCAGAGGATTTGGCCTACACTCTCCACGCTGGCCGGACGGGTTGGAGAGGTCTCATTGATGTTTATAAGCTTTGTTTAGCTTGTGTTTCCTAAGTCGCCTTCTACGACATCAACGGGAAGAATTGGAGTGGTCCTATTCTACTCTGCCAGGAACCCTACGGCTCATTTCAAATTAGTCCACTAAAATCAATTTGCAAAATAAATTGAAGAAAACCCAAACTGAACCACTTCACTTCCCGCCAGCACCAATTGGTGAAAGTTGTTCAGTATCATGGACTGGATTTACCCTTAAAATAGTTTTAGTATATTTTGTTAGACCCAAGATAATACAAACAAACGTACATTCAAATTAACCACGGTTGTAAGTTAGAAAGTTTATTGCGACGACATTCATCACTTGGCAATCAGTTAAAACTTGTCGCACCCAAGCAATTAACATTGATACAATACTTGGGAAATAATTATTTTGCAACTAACATAACAATTATGCCGTGTGATTCCCGACACAGAAGAATAGGACAGCTCTAAGTAACTTAAGGTAGCTTCTGACCTAGACAATGCAGACATCGAAAGAGAACGCATAGTACTATCTTTGCGTGCTAACATGATAGCTCGTAGGTTTTTGCTCACTGCACTAGAGAAGTTAAGATAACCTTGTTCCGTACCTACTGTATATCCTTCTATACAAGCAGCCTATGGATACACTACACACAAAAGCAGTTTAGTGCTCTGCGGGTACAGTACAATGACGCTTTTAGGGTGTTGATGGGGCTGTCTCGACGTTGCAGCGCGTCAGGGATGTTTGCCGTGGCGCGTGTGGACTGCTTCTATGCAACCATGCGCAAGCGGTGCACATCTCTAGCGGGCAGGCTTCGAGCCAGTGACAACAGCATCCTAAAAGCGTTTGCAAATAGGCTTGATTTTCAGTATGTGAATCACTGCTCAATGATTCATATACTGAAAAACAAGGAACTATGAATCCCTTTAGGTATAGTATACTAACACCAGTCTTAAGGTGTGTTTCTCTGTTACTAACACTTAAAATGTAATAATATTATGGGAACCTTAGATGGTTGAAATAAATTATTTTTATTTTATTTTTTATTTAAGTCTGCCCGTGGATGTCGTAGAAGGCGACTTAGAAAACACAAGCTAAATAAAGCTTTTGAATATCAAATTGCTGATAGATTCTGTCATGTGTTGTTGATTCAAAATGTCCATGGACAGTGGTGATCACTTACCATCAGGTGACCCGCTTGTTCGTTTGCCGCTCTATAACATAAAAAATAAGCTAGACTACGTTTCAGTAAGGGGGACCCTTAACGCCCACCATCATGCAAACGTTGCCTTTGGGTCTTGCGACCCTGAGCTCTTAATTCAATAAACCAATTTATTAAAAATTAACCAGATGAGTGACACGCTATACGAAATAGTTAAGTTAGTATTTAATATTCATTAATTTATTGAGAAAGTGCTTAAATTTACTGAAAACGAACCAGTGTTACCACTGATTGTGACATTCATGACGTAGTCTTGGGCCATCGCGATAAGAGAATATCATGTTTTATTATTATATTTATTCTATATAAGGACAAATCATACTGATTGAGCTAGCCTCAAAATAAGTTTATACTTGTGTTATGGGATACTAACTCAACGATACTATATTTTATAATAAATACATAAATACCCAAGACCAGACAAGTACGAGCGGCATAGATGATAGAACTTGAATGAAAGAGAAATCAGTTATATAAAGTCTCCATTCTGTTGGAGGTGTAAGTATAAAAAACAAAAAAAAAAACCCAAGATCCAGGATAATTTGAAAAAGACCATTTTCCAACTTGCCCTGGCTGGGGATCGAACCTCCGGATTGGCGGACTAGCGTGTTGACCATTACCACAGGCCGGAATCTCCTAAGGTACGCGCAATATGCGTCACCCAGGTGTCACCGTTCCCCGTCCCCGCACCTCTCCCCCGTTTTCGCCTCGATGACTCACGTTGGCCGTCAAGAACCGGGGGAGAGGTGCGGGTGCGGGGAACGGGGACGCATATTGCGCGTACCTTAGGAGATTCCGTTCTGCTTACTCTTACTGTATTCTGTGCCATTACACCACGGAGGTCGTTATAATTTTTTTATTATACCATGGATGTACGAGTATGTATAACTTGATTGTCAGCCGACTGTACCCGCGGCCTACATGCGAGGCATTCATCACTTTATCTCATGTTTGCGCGGAGATAATCTGTCGGGATGCTGCGATTTACAGCCGCTGAGCATTGTAGGGCTGTCCCTATTGCACTTTATAAAAATATGTTTAATTAGGCAAACTGACTACCGTGGCGTAGTGGTTAACACGCGAGTTCTCTACTCCGGAGGTTATGAGTTCGATCCCTAGCCAGGGCAAGTTGGAAAATAGCCTTTTTAAATTGACCTGGGTCTTGGATGTTTGTTTATCTATTTATTATAAAATATTTTAATATTACAGACTGTATAAGCTCCCAAATTAATTATATCACCTCTTCCCACCTTATCTGTAACACCCTGTATTATATGTCAACGCGCAATCGCGGTAAAAGTAAGAACTTTTTTCTTAATTTTGTTTTTTTTTTTACTTAGATAAGTATGTTTACTTCCAAAAAAAAAAATTATAATTATTAGATAAATTAATAGTTACATACAAAAATAAATCAGCAACAAGCTTCGTCAAAAAGTGTACAAAAGGTATCCACAACATGCTTCGTCAAATTTTTTTTTAATTTAATTTAATTTTTCTTAATTAAACAATGTTTGAACTGTAATTTTCACACAGTTGTCACTTGTCAGCCCTGTCCAGTGTACATATTGACTTGCTGTCTTAAGTTCTTAACCCATTTACAGCAAGTGGCGGCTTCTAGCAACGGACTGTATCAATTCAGTCGGGTACCATTTGGCCTGTAAAAATTTAAATTTAAATTCTAAAATTCAACATTTAGACATATAAGTTGTTCCTACTTTTGTAATCTTATTATAAACTGCTTTATTTTGGAACACCACACGGTAGGTTTGAATAAGAAAAAAATAAAACATATTTTCACACAAATATTTTTTTTAAAATCTAACTACACCTTTCAATATAAAATCCAGGCTGGAGAGCGTGCCAAAGAAATAAGCAGTCACTTTTTCTTGTCGGTGGTTAAGTGGAGATGCATCCATTTCTCTTCTCTCTGTCATCTTTTTATTGTCCTTGTATATTACGCACACATACTCTCAAAATATAACCCTCTTTATAGCGCAGTAGACTAGAAAACGTATCTTTTTAGGGTTCCGTACAACAACAAAAAACGGAACCCTTAAAGGATCACTCGTGCGTCTGTCTGTCCGTCCGTCTGTCACAGCCAATTTGCTCCGAATCTACTGGACCGAATCAGGTAAAATTTGGTAGAATGTTGTTATCCTATGACCCAAACACATATGTGCAAAGTCAATAAATATTTTTTAAAATAAGTGTTATTTTCGGGGGACAAATTAGGAAATTTAAAAAAAAAGTTTTGCAAACCTTACTGTGTCATATATCAAATGAAAGGGCTCGTTATGAGGATCTCAAATATGTTATTGTTATTATTGTAAAATGAATAGTTATGATTTTATTCATGAAAGAAAACAAAAATTGACCATTCCCGGGCCCCTGATCTCCAAAACTACAGAGCCTAAAATTTAAAACAAAAATAAAAAAAATCAGATATTAGATTACAGGAAAACCTATAAGAATTCAATCAATTGTACGGAACCCTCTCCACGCGAGTTTAACTCGCACTTGGCCGGTTTATTTAGTATTTTTTTGGATATTGTATGTGTCTTTCAATTACTTTAGTAACGTGGCTATTTACCGGGTTTTTTTCGGTTTCTTTAGTTACTGTGTGCATCAAGAAGACCCTGCAAAGTAGTGAAGAAAAATCGGAAAGCATATCGCGAGTTCCGAAGCAACTCAGCAAAGGATGCAATGCGTATGTGTGTGTTGTGTAAGTTAGTTATGCAACATACACGTGCGTACACACTTGTTACTTATACTTAGGTGTCTATGGTTTATGCAAAACCCGAATCTGTGTTAACGATAACGCTTATCAGTGCGTCTACACCGTTATCGGAGGTTAAGCGACTGAAAACAGCTTGGGTGGTCGGCGGGGGTAATCAAAATTCAATCTTATCGCTTCAGCAATAAAGTAGGAATTGAAAAGTGAAGTGGAGAGGAAATTCGTAACGATGAATGATCAAGTGATTTAATGGTCTTGCATTGTAGTTTGATAAAAGATTTTTAATAAGAAAATAATAATTAGAATAAGGTAACGTTGATTGTATAATACTAGAGTTTGAAAGTAACTAAGACATAACAAGAGTCAGCAAAATCAATGTAAAACTTGATTGCTTCCGTGGTCCAGTGGTTAGGGCGTTTGCCTTGTGATCCGGAGGTCATGGGTTTAAATCACACTGGGAAGCATACTTTGCGAAAAGTTTTTTCCAGTCTGGTTAGGATATTGCAGGCTTGATTATCTGAAAAGAAAGATGATTCCGTGCTTCGGTAGGCACGTAGAGCTGTAGGTTCATCTGTTGCCTCGTATCTTCAAAGATATCCATGATACCTTGACAAATTTAATAAAGTATATTCTGTCATAAACAAGATATGCTTTTAAACTATTCTAAAGGTGAATTTTGTCCATGATACCGAGAAACTTTTACCATAGAACAACAAGGTATCGTCGGTGTCCGCTGCTTATAGGTTATGTGACGTCATATTAAATCCACTGTAGCGTAAATATTCCCCAAAATTACCATTTTAGGCAAAAATGCCGGGAATGCTTACGGAAATATTCCCAAAGTTTCCACGGCACATCACTAGCCGTATGCTTTTATTCTCACTATTAAAAAATATAAAAATGCGTATATCTCATCCGAAGATACTCAAATATGGCGGCTTATATGGCGTATGGCGGGGAAATGAGAAGTTTTATAACACCCACTTTTAAGGTTAAGTCATGGCCGATTTATGGCCGACATTGAACTTGTATCGGTAGCGATTTATATTATAATCTGCATTAGCATTTAGTCTTTCACGCCGAATTTAAGCTATCTGTTATTCAAATTTGTCTGACAAGATGTTGATTTTTCTTACAATATATTGGTTTATATTAAAATGTTTTGCATAAGATCGTTTAAATAAAATTTACAATAATAATCAGCGGCGTGTAATGTCCGACGACATAATTATGAATTTACCATGTTGGTAGGTAAGTTTAGTTAGTTTATAGCAAAATGCATAATTCCTCCCGTTTCTACATTATTTCAGCATTCTAAGGTCTTAGGCATTATTAAGGTGAATATAGAAGCAAATGGCCTTGAAGTGTGAAATAAATTGTTAACTCGTAAATATGGTGATAATTTCCAATTTGCTCTTCGTCATGCACTAGATAGGGCTTAAATTATTTTATGAACTGCTGTTGAAACTATTATTGGTGATCCGTCTAGCTTTAAAACTTGCTGGCCACTTTTGGCGGAGGCAACTATTAAAGCTAGACGGACTAATGTCAATACTTTTAACGGTGGTTCATAAAATAATTTAAAGGGCTATCTAGTGCCTGACGATTAACAATATGGAAATTATCTCAATATTTACGAGTTAACAATTTCTTTCAAATGAGGGCGCCACTTCAAGGCCATTTGCTTCTATATTCACCTTAAGCACGCATACTGTGCCTATTTGTTTTTTTTTTACAAAATGCTGGCAACTAAGAAAATATTTAAAAAAAAGTTTGTTTTGGGAACATGGTGAAAATTTTATTGCTTTTTTGCCGCCATTTCGTGTAGCATAAAGTGTTATTTGTTGGTTTTATTAAAAATACAAATTAATTAAATTTTAATCACTATTTATTAGTTATTACTATTTATTCATTTCTATATTTAGGGAAACAAAAAGCTAGAACACACCCTGCGGGTTCTAAAGCAGCACAGATAAGTTTAGAATATTTATTTGAGGACCTCGTAATTGTTTGGGTCCATGATAGTCAGTAAATGAAAAAAAAAATTAAAGAAAATAAACTAAACTAAACTCAATTAATTTTTAATGTTTTTTTATTTGGTGCAATAAAGATTTTTGTATTGTATTGTAAAATATTAACACCTGTTATGTATATCAATAACGTTAACCAGTTTGAAGTTACCGTTTCGTATCTAGGTTAAAAATAGAATAGTTATTTTAGGAAAGATAACACATGTAAACTTAGATACGTGTAGATTCCGAGTACTCGTCACTTTGTGTCTATAATATATTTGCTTAATTTACACTTTAAACTTAGTTTAGTAGTAACAACACAAGGAAAAAAAATTAAATCAAAACTTTTTATTGCGTGACTATACGCTTTTTAATACAAAATTCCTGTCGTCCTTTTGCAAAAAAAAAAATTGGTTGCCTGTAAAGTCGGTATACGGGCGAAAGTTTTACGTGACAACGACTTCACTCCACTTCACTCCAAACTTGACTTCTACTCGGGCATGGTTAGCCCGCCTAAGAGCGAGAGAGACAGACATAAAAAGTGAAAGGCACGCGTGCCTCTCACTCGCTCTCATTGTGAGCGCATAACGTGAGCGGAGCGTAACGCAGTTTCTTGAAGTGTCACCCGGCTAACCAATTTATAAGACGTTGTCACGTCAAAAAAAAAAAACTAAACTTCTGTCGCAAGGAACTTTGTTCTATATACATTTATTTATTTGACAGCAGTTACAATTATACAAAGCTTTCAGATAAAGATAGATACAATATCACGTATTTATCTTTAACGAGGCAAACAGAGCCCAGGGCAAGTTTCGCGTTTGTGATGGGAGAGGTGTTGCAAAGTGTTTGTTTGGAATTTTCTATTTACGCTTCTTATAACTTTATAATCATGAAAAAGAAGCAAAAATTCTAAATAGGATTCCTAGGTGGTCAACTCAGTATGAAATGAAGCCAATTAAATCCTCATCAACCGTACCATCTGACAGCTGACAGCGACAAATAACTGTTATTAAAACGCTATATTATTATAACGTTATTACTTAATAACGAGTAGTTGTTAAATAAGGATGTTCTTGGATTTACGTGACTGAAATTTTCATTACAATAAGTGCAAATAATAAATAAATAAATAAAAAATTCAAAAAGACAATCTAACTCTAATAATATTTTAAATGCCAAAGCGTGTATGGATGTATGTATGTTTGTTTCGCTTTTACACGTTTATATAGTAATATTTTATGATGTATATTGTATTGCTTTTTTGCACTGCATAATTTTTTCTGCTTATGCCTATGGTTGACTGGGAAAAAATGCTCTTAGCAGTAAATCCGCTATTTGTTAAAAGTATATTTTTACTTTGGAACAATAAATTTTGATAAATAAATAAATAAGTTATTATATAAGTATATGTCATAGGACATTTATTTAACATAACCCTTATGTTGGATGACTTTTCTCTGTAATGTTCTTTTTTTAAAGGATTGAAGGTTAAATAAATGACAGTGAACTGATAGTGTGGTCACAGAGGATCACATAGTCCACTGCTGTACTAAAGGCCTTTTCCTTTATTGGTAGACCGTAGGTACCTTATCGTCTGTAATGATAAAGTACCTAATTATATGGTACCTTACCTACTAACTAATAAATGTACTTATTTACATTTATTAGTCAGTAGGAAGATACCTTATCATTACGGATCGCAAGTACCACTATAAACATAACTGTAAAAATTTTGAAGTCGATCTATTCGAACTAGATTTTATCTCAACATCTCGCTTATCTAGTCATTTTGAATACACATGGCAATTTTAACGAACGATCTGTTGACTAACTGACTGACTTAAAGGCGTATACAACTACAGACAGTCTCATTAACGTCGTATACTGTATGTATACAGGCTCTGTAGCTGTCACAATGACGTTGATCTGTGGTAGGCTGTGCTGATTTTGAAATAAAACGAGTTGGGCTTGTTAATTTGGCTAGCTTTTAGCTGACCAGGTGTAACCTGCATAACTGACAGGATCAACGAAGTTTAGCTACTAATGTCTACTAAATAATCCATTAGTTTCAACCACAAACAAGTCAAATAAGAAATTAGATACTTTTTTCTTAACGCCAAAACAAAGATTTTCTATGGGATTTGTATAATATAGCAACCGTGACGTCATAGTTTCTTGGAGACAAATCGCGCTCTTAATATCAGTTTTTCTGCATAAATAAATTTTAATTAATCACGTTGAAAATGGATATGATCAATGACAAGTGATATTCTTTTTAAGGCGTTTTTATTCTTTTAACAGTACCAAATTATTGCTTTTTGCTCCAGGAAACTACCCTATTGTAATTTCCTTTATTGAAACAATGTTTACCCAAGTTAATGGTAGTGATATAATTCAAATTAATGATAGAGCCAACCTCTTTTTTTTCTACGAATTTAACTCTGTCAGAGGTCTGGTATATCCACAATTTTAAAGCTATATGACGTTTAAATAATTTGATCATTTACAAGTTTCAAGAGAAGGCTCCACTATATGTCTACCATTTAACCATTGATTCATATTCTCAATTCTCTAAAAATCCTTTACTATAAGAAGAACCAAACTCTTAAATCACATATTTATATACAGGGGGATGTCAATTAGTCTTTTTGACCAAAGATTCAATTAATTAGGGAAACAAAGTGGAACCATTTCGAGTGATGGATTATGGTTAGTTATCTAAGGATCTGATCTGATACGTTTTTTATGGCGATAGTAAACGTAAGTACCTAATTATATTTGTATTCAACTCTGTTGAAACTCTCAAAAGTCCTGTACATTTGGTTGAACCTGTGTGTTCAACCAAATGTACAGGACTTTTGAGGTTTTGTAACGAGGTTCCTCGCGGCTTCCGGGAGGAGTTGCAGGGAGAAATTGAAATGTAACGAAAAACCGTAACATGACTTTCGGTCTGTGCTTTCGGTTCCTTCCGGTGTATTTTGCGAATTATCAAAAAAACTACGTAAGTACCAAACTCGTTTTTTTTTCGTTTAAGTCACATACATAAAAAAAATATAGTTAGTTCGTTAGTTAAGATCTTTATTGCACCAAAACATAATGATACAGAGTAATAGATTAAAGAAAACAGATGTCAAAAGGCGGCCTTATCGCAGCTGCAATCTCTTCCAGGCAACCGAGGTACTTAGAGATGTTTAACGATTATATAACTTTTTTTGTATATAACCATAATATACTTAAACTATTTTAGGGGTAGATTCAGGTCGTGATACTTAACAACTTTCCCCAAGTAAAATACATGAAATACGAGTATATAAGGAAAATATATTTTAACTCGGGTCAGCTGATCGGTCGGAAGGCCGACAATTTCTTTTTTGTAATTTAGGTGTTTGTTCCATTGGGAAAGTTGTTTGGTATAATGGACTGAATTCACCTTTAAAATAAATTCATTAAATTTGGTTATAACCTATAGAAATCATGATAGTTAATCGAGTAGGTATATTTTTTCTTTTCTGTTGCGAATCAATCTAAAAAATAAAATTTTATGTGAAGTCACAAATTGTTTAGTTAGAAAAAACGAAATAAATACAATTGAAATTAAACTTACTACAAACTAAACCTAAAAACAAATTAAACTAAAAACCTAATTAAAATTATTGATTTGGAAATCTTAATCAATTTAATGTTGATTTTCTTCTTTGATTCTACATAAACATATATGATGACCTTGCCATATATAACCTTTTATTACACTATTAAAACATATAGTGCTATTACGTATGTAAATTATTTAACCTAGAGTGTCAAGGTAAAAATAGCATTTGCTATAAGTAGGCCACGTCTCACCCTTATGATAAATTAACCAAGCATTTATATATCGATTTATACAAAAGATTGATGAGGTTAAAAGTCACAGTTTTGTATCAATTCATTATGTATATAATAAGGCAGCTTAATCTTACAACTATTATACAGATACTAACACGTCTTTGTCTCTAATGGGGTAGATAGAGCCAGGAGTTCAGCGTGATGGTGGGCGCGAAGGTGAAAAAATAAATCAAATAGGTAAGCTGAGATCAGTTGCTTACTGCAAACTACTATTTATATTATTTCGAACCACTAATAACTGCACCGTACTAGCCTGTTTGCAATGGAATAGTAGAAAGAATTAATTTAGAAAGTATACAACGTGGAAGGGACATACCCGTAATTAATCAAACCACGGTCTATACTAGACCATTATAGTATAATAAAATTAAAATAGCAGCCAAAAATAAAAAAAATTTTCGGCATTTCCATACAAAAGTGTGCGGCCGCCCGGGCGATTTGTATGGGAATGTCGATTTTTTTATTGCTATTATTATGGGATTTTGACTGTTATTTTAATTTCATTATACTTTAGTCATCTAGTATAATCCATAGTTCGATTTATTACGGGTATGTCCCTTCCACTTTGTATTTCTTTACTGAGTAATCTTTTAAAACAATTTAGAATAATGAAGTGTGGAAAAAATACCCCGTGTGGTTCCGGGTTAGAATAGGACCACTCCACCTCTTCCTGTGGATATCGTAAGAGGCGACTAAAGGACTAAGCACAAACATCTCGTGCTACAATTGCATTTCCAAGGAGGATTAACGTCAGGCGGCGGCCGGTTGTAAAACGTTTCGCACAAATACATTCCCAAAGAGAGTTGACGTCAGGCAAGCGGCCGGTCTTAAAACTATAGCCAAATCATTTAAATGAATCCGGCTATTTCTTCTCCATTTTGCAAGGTCTTTGTCCTTGGGTGCCCATTGACATGCATGTTATATTTGGAGAAGAAAAAGCGGAAAGCGCACCCCGGGCTTCGAAGCAGCACAGCTGAGGATGCAACCGGGAACGCCCTCAGACGAAGAAGAAGAACCAGTGTGCAAATAAAGTAACCATCTCAAATCTTGGGTCTTTAATTAAAAACACAGTCGATAAGAAGAAGAAGCAGAAGAAGATGTAGGTCATTTGACTGTATGCTTACTTAGTTGTTTAAGGTGAAGATATAGGCAAATGGGCCTTGAAGTGGCGCCCTCATTTAAAATAAATTGTTAACTCGTAAATATGGAGATAATTTCCATATTGCTCTTCGTCATGCACTAGATAGCCCTATAAATAATTTTATGAACCACCGTTAAAAGTATTTACATTAGTCCGTCTAGCTTTAAAACTTGCCCCCGCCAAAAGTGGCCACGGCAAGTTTTAAAGCTAGACGGATCACCAATAATAGTTTCAAAGGCAGTTCATAAAATAATTTAAAAGGATATCCAGTGCATGACGAAGAGCAATATGGAAATTATCACCACATTGACGAGTTAACAATTTATTTCACACTTCAAGGCTATTTGCCTATATCTTCACCTTAATACAGAGAAGAATGTATAAACAATA
This sequence comes from Acrobasis repandana, assembly GCA_963576875.1. Lineage (NCBI taxonomy): Eukaryota > Metazoa > Arthropoda > Insecta > Lepidoptera > Pyralidae > Acrobasis > Acrobasis repandana. Next base: position 3,465,173 of record OY756234.1, on the reverse strand, counting down.
ATAGTTGATATTTTTTCAACATAAAAAACCGACTTCAATACCAGAAAATTTATTTTCAAACAATTGTATACTTAGACGATATATTTTTTCTAGTAAAAAAACAAATCAAACAACCGATTTTATTAAAATTTCTATGAAACTACCTGAAAAGTATACGCTTTGAAACAAAAAAAGAATTTTCCAAATCGGTCCAGGCGTCTTCGAGTAATCGGGGAACTTACATACAAAAAAATCGACGAATTAATAACCTCCTCCTATTTGAAGACGGTTAAAAATATGTTAAGGCGAAGATATAGGCAAATGACCTTGAAGTGGCGCCCTCATTTGAAATAAATTGTTAACTCGTAAATATGGAGATAATTTCCATATTACTCTTCGTCATGCACTAGATAGCCCTTTAAATTATTTTATAAACCACCGTTGAAAGTATTTACATTAGTCCGTCTAGCTTTAAAACTTGCCTCCGCCAAAAGTGGCCACGGCAAGTTTTAAAGCTAGACGGATCACCAATAATAGTTTTAACGGCAGTTCATAAAATAATTTAAAGGGCTATCTAGTGCATGACGTAGAGAAATATGGAAATTATCTCCATATTTACGAGTTAACAATTTATTTCACACTTCAAGGCCATTTGCCTATATCTTCGCCTTAAGTAAAAAAAACAATAGAAAGAAATTTATCTTTAACGAGACCTAAAATAAAAAGTTAATTGAAACGTAACAACCGATAAAGGAGCCTTGTTATATATTTAGTGGTGTTGTTAGTATTGTAACGTTTATGGAGCGTGTAAATTCTTTGATCCGAGTGGCCTTCTATTCAGAGTTAACGATCTTGGATAAGATTTTGAGTCAAATCTGAGTTGATTAAAATGAAAAATGGATACAAATTACTGATCTTTACGGCTACCTTTATCGAATCAGAAATGAGGAGATTCGTAGAAGAACTAAGGTCACAGACATAGCCCAGCGGATTAGCTCATTGAAGTGGCAGTGGGCGGGGCACATAGCGCGAAGAACCTTTGGCCGATGGGGCAGAAAGGTTCTCGAATGGCAGCCACGTACCGGCAGGCACAGCCAGGCCTGTGTCACTCCCCGTTTAGGTATCGAAAATGTACCTACATTATTACGATGCGCGCAGGCATCCCCTTCGGGTGGTAAATTCAGTTATAGGAATCATTTGTCCAGAGTAATAAGAACGAAATTGGCTTGCAATGGATGTCTAGGTACGATGTTACGAGGATGTTACGAACAGGTGCTGAGTTCTGACGTGAGCTAAATTAAACCATATCGCTAGCCATATTGAGTAGATATTTCTTTGAATTTCTTTGCTGAGTGAGACTTCTGTACGTTATTATTATTGATTCTTTGGCGCAGCGAATGGTGGCTACCTTTAATGGTTGCGTAGAAAGGGAATCTAAATATGAATTGCTGACAGCACCAGTGCACCACCCATCGAAATGATTTCTTGAGAATTTCACTCATTCCCTCAATCGAATTTAACAATCTGCGCACAAACAGAAGCAGCTGAATATATTCTGGGTATTTTATTTTCTCCCAACTTACCTTCCTACCTTCTTGTTAAACGTGACTTTTGTGTTGCGTTAAGCGACTTTTAGCTCTACATACATAGATAATAAAGACTGAGTATGCATAATAGACAATATAATACAGGACAAGACTGAAAACCTTCATACTTTGAAGCGTAATTCGAATGTTGTAGCTACATAGAGCTGCTAATACGAAAGAAGGTAGTTTCGTAGTGGTGCCGCTTAATTTAGGAAAGATTGCGGTATAAGCGTTTATTTTCTACGAGCAAACCCATCTTTGATTTTTCGTTATTCGTTATAAAGGTTATTCATAAAATAGTTTAAAGGTCTTTTTAGACATTGATACAAATCAAATTTTTAAATATCACCATATTTAGTTTTAAACAATTTATTTCAAATGAGGGTGCCACTTATGATACCACTTCACCTTAAGGCATCTAATATAGCTTGACGACTGCCATTCAATGATGACAGTCCATACCAACGGCTTAACGTGCCTTCCGAAAATTATAAATAAGTAAATGTATAAATAAATGGAGACAAATCTAGCTAGGCTGCTAGCTAAGTACGTTTTAAACTTGTGTTATGGGATATTAACTCAGCGATACTATATTTTATGATAAATACATATACAGGGTGACTTTTTATCCACCAGCCAAATTTTTGGATTAATTTCAGTCCATGATACTGAACTACTGTCTATAAAAAAATTTATTATAAATCGATAAAAATTTTTCATCCTTCCATACAAAATCCGTTTGACTGAGCGCTGATTTGTATGGGAAGGCGAATTTTTATTTTAGTTTTTCGTTAATTGTTTTTATGGAACGTAGTTCAGTATCATGAACTGAACTTGCTCCAAAAATTTAGCTGGTGGTTAAAAAGTCAGCCTGTATAGAGATAAACACCTAAGACCCAGGAGAATTTGAAAAAGGCCATTTTCCAACTTGCAGTTGCTTGGGATCGAACCGAGAACCTCTGGATTAGCAGACTATCGTATTAACAATTACGATACGGAGGTAAAATAATAAAAAATATCTCTCTAAAAACAGGTGTTTCAAGAAACTTTCTCCATTACGTAGTAGATTAATGCTACTGCTTCCCAACAATGGCTCGTCGACAGGTCCAACGTCATTGTATGCAGCGATGCAAATACATATTACCATACAGTACACCGTCTTGTTTGCTTTCGGTTAACCACGGTTCTTCGAATTGCATTACAATTAAGATGTTTCTTCTGATGTAACATGTTAATGTTTTAGTTGTACGATTGTCGTCTTCATCTTATCTGTCATCATCATCAGGTCTTTTTTAGTCTCCACTGTAGGAGCACGACTATCGACATCGCCGATTAGTAGGAAGTCTGTGTGTCTTCTACAGGCTGCATTTCGGGGAGTGTGCGTAGGAATTACATAATTTAATTCCCCCTGCACCATTCGACCATCGGACAACACGACGTGGACAGGGATTCCACCCATTTGTGGATGATATTCCTCCTCATCGTACCTCTCAATTCGCCTCCTCCTTCATTGTGCGAACCGCTAAGGTGTGGAATTCCCTCCCTGCGTCGATGTTTCCCCATACATATGATTTAGGGATTTTCAAGGCAAGAGTGAATAGGCATTTTTTGAGTCTGCGTGTTACACCTTAGACCTCATCTTAGCTTCCCATCAGGCTAGATAGAGGTCAAACGCACTCAAATTACTTATAAAAAAGTTAAAAAAACGACCCTATCTGTACTACCAGAGACATTCTTGGCCAGAGTAGCCAGAGGATTCGGCCTACACTCTCCACGCTGGCCAAACGGGACGGAGAGGTCTCATTTATGTTTGTAAGCGTTGTTTAGCTTGTGTTTCCTAAATCGCGACATCCGAAGGAAGACTTGGAGTGGTCCTATTCTACTCTGCCGGGAACCTAAAAGGAATGTGTCATATCTATATAAAGTAACTTAATTAAAACGCAATGAAAATAAATCAAATTCCAAAAACTAGTTTTCAATTAAACAAAGCGATAACCGTGAAGGCACTTCTTTCGCATAAAAATTAATCTCTTATTATCCCAAATGATTAAAACATGACGACCGTTTTCCACTAACTCAATTTACAAGGTCGAACTTGAAATGGGGCTATAAAAAAGCTTTAGGCACCGGATTCTTTCTTTAATTTTCCGCGGGTGCCTACTATGGGAACGCGAGTCGAAGTGAACTCGATCGAATGCCGATAAAAATATAATAAAGTTTGAAATCGCTTAAAATATTAGTAACTATAATCTTTTTGGCGACATTCTACTAATATTATAAATGCGAAAGTCTGTTTGGATGTATGGATGTTTATTCCGTGGATTAACTTTTTAGTTCTAGCGGGTTTGTCAAAAACCTCTTCCTTAGACCACACGGGAAAAAGCTAGTACAATAAATAAATGCAATAGAACTATCGAGATCAATATAGATCAATTAATGATGAACAAAATTTAGATTTTTAATTAAGATTTTAGTTTTAGTTAGATTTTTAGTATGGAAAGTTGTTTTATATCTATCATATAATGTTTATTGAAAGATATAAATAATTAAAATCGCAGATTTTTTTTCTTAACCAACGAATTATCTAAACCTATAAATAAAGATGATTTGCTTTGATGACTGCGCAAGGTCCATACTGCGGCAATTGTGTACAACAGGCTGTTCAAAATATAGGTCATTTTACTGAATCAGGCCATTGAATTAGGTAAATTACTTCCTAAACCTTGAAATTTTATTTTTCTCAGTATAACATAGTAAAGTTATTCATAAGTTGATACGGATTCTTGAATGACTTATCTCTGTTGAACAAACATTTATTTCTCCATGTTAAAACGATATGTGTGGTTTAAATTTAAGTGGGTAATTTGATGTTTGAATAAATTATGTTGTTATATGCGACTAAGTCAAGGTTAGGTTCTTTTGATACACGCTTTTTGAAGAACACAGCTATTAGTTTTACAAAGCTTAATTGTGATGGTATTAACTTAGACAAAAATACTTTTAGGAGCGTACCTACTTCACTTTTACCTAGTGTTACTTGTACTTTTCTTTTATTTAGAATAAATATATGACAAAAAGAAACATTAAGTAGGTAACTAAAACTAGACTATATTACTAGATCGCACTTGCCCGTTTATTTATAGTTAATAAGTGAAATAAAAATGATCGGTTACTTTTACTACTACTTACTTATATTTAAAACTAATTACTATACTTGTAAGCATTCCATTCATAAAACTGTTTACTAAGAAAATGTTAGTAGGTATATCACTCCTAGACCTGTATGACAAACATATAATAACTGTTATATAATTGATTTATTAAGACAATTAGCTTAACTTCGTGAAAATAGTACTTAATATTTCACAAGATAATTTAGGATTCTTACTGCTCTAGTGTACAGTTCCTGAGATTACAAGATAATATTCAAAATCTAGATATTTAGAACTCAGCAAGGCAATTTATTTTGTCACATTTGTGCAAGCAAGAGTGTCTAAATGTTAAATTACTAGTCTAACAATTTAGACATAGACTAGATTGTAAATCTAGCATTATGTCTTTATAATTTTAGTTATTGAAATTTTATGTATTTATTGTACTCTACAGATAATTGTGTACACCTGTGTAGTTCTTTTGCTCAATCGGTGTGCACTGTGCATGCCCTCGGCGCGCCACAAAGGCCGCGTCTTTGTAAAAGCCGATGCCGCCTTTAAATCGCGCCCACAGCATACCATTAAATTGAACAAATAGATTATATAATTATCATACTTATTCAAAGCTCAATCTAGGACATCATTATCTAAATTTTTTTGCTTATTTCATAAACTCAATTTACTCCACGGACAAGAGCCACTAAGCTCTTTAATAAGTAGAAGAATTACATGAACTATGATAGAAAGTAATTCCTACATAATAACAAACTAAAAATCTAAAGTCAAATATTTTTATAGGCATTTATACAGACATATATTACTACTTTTGAGTTGAGTATTTATTGCCATTTTGTCAAATTTCTTCTTAGCAACTGAAATGGGTACATACCAAAACACCAAAAAGTGAAATCACACTATGGTAGGGGCATTCAACATTTTTTCACTCCAAAATTTGGCGGTACGTCATTTTTGGTAAGTGAGTCGAGTTCGACACCGCCGCCAAACGAACTGGTTGCCGCGTGTCGATGCACCTGTGCTAATAAAGGCCAAAGAGTAGAGATGCAGAAGGTGCAATCTGTATAAACTCTGTTTTAACCATCATTTTCGATAAGTGAGACGAGTTCGACACCGCCGCCAAACGAACTGGTTGCCGCGTGTCGAAAGGGGCAAAGAGTAGAGATGCAGAAGGTACAATCTGTATAAACTCTGTTTTGACCATTTTTTTCGGTAAGTGAGTCGAGTTTGACCGCCGCCAACGTGGCAATGTACCTGCGCAAATAAGGGGCAAAGAGTAAAGGTTTAGAAGGTGCAACTAATTGAATGAGAGAGTCAAGTTCTCCGTGTCTATATGGACTACCCGATGTTTGTATGCATCTAAAAATGTGAGTTCGACGAAAAATAGTATTTTAATCATACCTTTATTGATCGGCGAGTAGAAGAGACAAATGTTCAAAGAAGAGCTAAATCGGTTAAGTGGTTCATTATTAGATATGGTGCGGTAAAAGGTGCGCAAACTCACAGTTCAGGACGTACCTACTAATAGCAAGAATTCTCCACCTCAATACAAATCGTAGACTAACTTTATTTCTAAGTTTAAATAAATTTATCTACTTACCTAAAATAAGTTGACATCTACCAATATGTCACTTTCTCACCTGTCAGTGTCTACAACATTTGGGCGGGTAATGGCGTAAACCCAGTACTAATTTTAGTCCGTATCTTATAATAAAACGGTTGGGTCTCGCTTATTGTAATGCTACTGCTATAATATCAGACTCGTAAAATTGTCGTAAAGTATAAATAAAACTATGTTTATATAAACAAATTGTATTCTAAGAATAAAAATGATACAATAATATTAGATCGATCATTGATATCCATTCCCATTCCTTCTCTTGCAATAAATAACTCAGTCGATTTAGATCAAAGGCGAATCGTTCATTGATTCAGCTCGGCGATTTGCGACTACTGCGGCTATCACTGAATGCGTTTATTCAACTTAATAATAGGTTTTTAATCAAAAATTTTTTTTTTAACAAAATTTAAATGAAAAAAAAATTCTAGTTTCGTAGTATTACACGATCACGTGACTGCTGTTATTTGTATAGGACGAACTAAACGTTTTCGTTTTTAGGTGTAGATTCATTAGGAATATTGTTGCCTGACTGCCTCCGCGGTCCAGTGGTCAAGGCGTTTGCCTTGTGATCCGGAGGTCATGGGTTCAAATCCCACTGGGAAGCATACTTTGTGAAAAGTTGTTTCCAGTCTGTTTAGGATATTGCAGGCTTGAATCACCTGATTATCCGAAAAGAAAGATGATTCCGTGCTTCGGAAGGCACGTAAAGCCGTTGGTCCCGAACGCCATCTAGCGTTTGTACCTATCCTAGGATTGGTTCTGGTCTACCCTTTGGGTTGCGGAGGTCAGACGGCAGTCGCTCTGTGTAAAAAACAAGTAACCTCGTTAAGTCGCCTAGGTTAGGTAGCGGACCCCGGGCTCTGAAGCGTAACCGCTGACGATGCAACCGGGAACACGCTCGGATGATGATGATTCATTAGGAATACTCGTATTGTTCAGAATGATATGGATTGAACTGGAGTGCTATTTTTTATTGTGGGAGTCAGCGAAACACAAAACGTGTGTGTAGTTCAAGTCTTCGCTTGCGTAAAATACCATTGCATCGTATTTGTTAAACCGTCGCGTCTGTGAGTAGGTAGTAATATTGATTTACGCAGAAAACTTATCAATGGTTTTCTAAAAGTTTCAAAAAAGCAGCATGAATCGAAACGGATCCTCATTAAAAGATTTCTTTGAAATTTGTACGCCACAAATGCCAAAAATGTAAATCCTTCGCATACAAGTCATACGACCCATTCAAAACTGCGCCTTTTTGGAAACTCTCGCGTAAACCATTCGTAATGTTACTGTTGATTTCAAAAATACGTCCCCTTGTCCTCATTTGTACTCAATAACTAATGACCGTGTATATTATGTTGCCTCATACAAATATTAAACTTAAGGCGTTGCATGTGTGAAAAAACAATAGGAAACATATGTTGCCCTTTAGTTGTCTATCAAATAACATATTCTGGTAATTGATAGTAATAAAACGGCATGTGGTAGTGACAATGTGAAAAAACTGAAACATAAAATAGTAATTTGCAGATAACATTTTATTATAGGTATGCAACACAACTTATTACAGGTGGTCACCACTATTACTTCTGAAAACAAAATAGTGAAATACGGAACACCTTTCAATACAAAAGATCGCTGCCCTAGAACACGATTGGCAGAAAATCTAGAGGCATATGAGAAGAATAGGCGAACTATTATTACCACAGATAAGTTAGTTATGCGTAAAACAATGGAAGGGAGCTTTTTTCAAAAAACATTGGACAACATAGGCTTGTAAAAAAAATACTGTTATCATGTATGTTTTCCCATAGATAATTGGGGATCTCGATGGACTGACGTGCGCACGCTGTAACCTGTGACGCTCTAATTTCAAAATCTAAGTAAAAACTATATTGCAAGTTATATAAATTTATCTGTTATTGAATATCAATTTTTTTACTTGGTTTAAATGCAAAAGCTACAAACTACTAGCGTTTCCAAACGACCATTTGAGAAGGGATGCCGAAAGAAATTATTCAGTATTTTTATAAGCAAAACTCTGTACAGAGAGGAAGCAGAAATAAATTATCTTATTCTAATTGGTATCTAATTGGGGCGGAGGGTTGATAACCTAACATACAGGATTTATCCTTGTTCAGGTGTCAATCCACCTTAATCAACAGATTTTGTTAGTTTTAAATAGTAAATACCTATATTGTATGATGATTATGGTGACCAATAAACGAATTATTCTTATAAAATTATTCTATCTCTTTATAAATAGAGTTATTAAAATCTCACTGCATTCAGATTTTGCATGAATATAATACGCGACTTAATACAATTTTTGAATGTTATTCTTGTTTTCGGTAAGCGAAAGTACTTTAGTGTATTTTTACCTTGACACAGAAGCAAAGTAGTCTAGAAGGCAACATATGAGCCAAAACTCTTGTATCCAAATCCCGCCCAGCTAGAATGACTAAACCTAGAAACCTCTTAAATACTTTGTGAAAGAACTTGATTTTCGGTAGTTCCACTGAAGTATTTTATCAAGGAAGCTGTGATTTGTAAAGGGACATTACATGTTTACTACTGCCATGCTGGTCTGGTAAAAAAGCTGCTTCTCTTTCCGCGCAGATAGTAAAAGCCAATCGAGGAAATGGGTGAAAATGTGAATCATGTCAATAGGCGTATGCCATATGCCCCTTTGTCTAAGTAGTTGTTTTAAAAATTATATACACCCGACTTGTTTGTAAAATGTTGGACTACGAACGACAATTTCTGGCAAAACCTGGCCCAAAACATTTATAAAGGCAATCGAGAAAGCAGTTCACGGTCAAGACCACACATTACATGCCATATATTATACTGTAGCTGTACAACTGAGATACGGTAGCTATTTACAGCTACTATAAAGATTACGGTGTCAAGGTCTGCTTTTTTAAGATATTTATGGAACTAAGACTAGAACACCAAAAGCAACACGATATACGTACGTAGCTTCGTGCTAGCGTTGCAGTGTCAAGCAATATTGAGCGCTACGACATTAAGATAAAGTCTAATTTGGTTTGAGATTGAAATAGGACGACGAAGCTATCCCCAAAGTAATTTTAAACTTGTAGTCATCATCATCATCATCAGGTCTTTTTTAGTCTACACTACAGGAGCACGACCCTCTCTGTACTACCAGAGCCATATATTATTATTAGTCAGAGGATTTGAAGGATTTGGCCTACACTCTATACGCTGGCCAGACTGTTTAGAGAGGTCTTATTGATGTGTATTTATAAGCTTTGTTCAGCTTGTGTTTCCTAAGTCGTCTTCTAAGATATCCACGGGAAGACTTGAAGTGGTCCTATTCTTCTCTGCCAGGAACCACACGGCTATTCGTTTAAAATAATGGGTATTATCAGCTGGCCTATTCTCCGTAAATATGCAATAGACAACATTCCGTAGTACATTTTTAATGAGGCAAAACATTAGTAAATAGCTTAGACGATTCGACATTAAACACTAATTGGAATGATAAATTGGCTAAACACACCCAAAACTTTTTATTGGTCGTTTGTGCTTAATCAGGAGTTATAAAACTGGTTGCTGATAAAACTAATTCAACATTACATTATAATAATGATGCAGTAGCTAAATACTTTGTATGTTTTGATAGGGATCGTTTATGTATTACGTAAGCAGAATTTGAGACATTTTTAACCCCCCTTGTCAGCAACGATCAATGCTTACGTAAGCATTGATAGATTTATTATTTATAAAATCTACTTACTTTTTTATTGTTTTCTTGAGTGAGTAAATTGTTCGTAGCTTTATTTCGCTGTCTGATTAATTTCAAATCGAAATTACAGAAATTTGTCAAGAAATATAAAAAACTAACTAAAAATTTATGCTTACATAATGGAAGAACAGACCCCGAACCCTTATGTCACCAAATAAGCAAATCAAAGACCACCCTTCCCCCCACCAGCATAGAAGTCTTTAATACGTACGCTTTTAATTACATACCGATACTTTGACGATATGTAAGTAATGTAATATTATGAAAACCTGTTGAAAAGCTGGCCTAGCATAAAACCCATCAGTTCTCACGTCGTCATGACATAAATCAGTATAATACCTGACCATTTTCCTCATAATGGTTTCTGCAGAAGACCAAAATCGTACGATGAAAGGCATGGGCGTAAGTATAGCTAACCCTGTTAAAGAGGACCCCTCCTAAAATCTTAATTACTTAAGACTTTTTACGATTTTGATATAAACTTATTGCGTTTGTTTTCAGAACATATCAGACTATCATATAATTAACTGATAGTCATTTCCGATATAATTAAGTGGATCAATAATTCTTATTTGAGTTTAATGCAGCAAATCCGACGACAAAGACATTATCTTGTTAACAGTAGATATATTTTGCATGTGACCATAGACAATCAAAAATTATGAAGAATTGTCAAGTGCCAAAATTTTAAGCAAAAATTAAATCAAGAATACAAAGTATGTCAAACAAGTGAGATGGGGTGGGCGGTTCACCCCAAACCCGTAAAGACACCTTCTTTAAATACGTCAACGAGGAACCCGTTTGGAATGAAGACGTCAGGATCTCGGAAGTCCAGCTTAACAGGTGTAAATTGCTATATTAAAACACGGCCAATCAATCCACTGTCGATGCCGACAGCCCATGAATAATATGTATGAGAAATCAGGATTTTTTCTCTTGTTGCTGTAATGGCAACATTCGCAAACTGAATTACATTTCTACACTTGATACGTGACCACAGATTATATATAGGTTATTTCAACGTTGTTATGTTTGACCCGCTTTTCAATCATATAAAAATTTAACTTACTATTAAAATATTTGAGAACAATTTAGAATTTATTCATATACATCGTGTTAATGAAAGAACGCAAAACCTCTCAGATGGTACCCAGCTCATGTAACTGAACAACCTTTGTTCAACAACTTTCACGAAACCAAAAAAAAATTGAATTTTCATACAAACTGATCGGCTGATCGAGTCAATTTGTATGAAAATACGAATTTTTTTTTGGATTTCGCGAATGTTGTTGAACAAAAGTTGTTCAGTTTCATGGGCTGAGGTACCATCTGAGAGGTTTTGCGTTCTTTCACTAGCACGATATATATAAACAAAATGTTTTTGGAAAGTGTGCAGTTATTTTGTATTTCCTTAAGAAACTAAGTTCTTATTGCATTTTGTATAAAAAATGTATTGATGGTGAAAATAGAAGGCTTGTAAATATAAGGTACATCAAAAAGTACCAAAAAATAAATAGTGATGTGGCATGGCGTTATCGATTTAAGTCTGATATTTAATTCATAAGAGTACAATCGACTTAATCCACACGATTTTATTTCATATTCACTTTGAACTATTGAAGCCGGTTTAAAATTTGGTTATAATGTAATTTTATCGACTAAATATGACATGTTATGTTAACTGAGCGCGAACTTAACGAATATTTCATAATGTTATGCGATAGTTACTGTTCGTAAATTCGTCTTAATCACAACGATTCATGAGAAATGAAACTGGTTTTATTAACGGTGTAGTTTAAAACAAACATAATTTGTGTTAATATGCGCCGAAATGATTTTTATCGGATAGTTGCATAGAGTAACGTAATGATTCCAGAACAGAACCCGTTTAAACTGAAAATTTACTGCCTTTTTAGATGATAAAGAAAAATCATAAGTAATATATTTTTATTACAGGTATATTATATACTATATATGGCTCTGGTAGAACAAAGAGGGTCATGCTCCTGCAGTGGAGATTAAAAGACCTGACGATAAAGAATATATTTTTATATTTGTTTTATTAATTATTCATATGAATAAGTATTTTTATTTGTGCTATTAAATAAACATTAATTATAATGTTTTTCCTAATCGCTTGGTAAATAAGAGCAGACATGCATTTCATCGACCGAAAAGTCAGCAAACAAGCAATAAAAGATTTATTATCACAACGTTTCACAAGAAAAACCGCAATCTAAACGTAAAAAGCGAAAGCGCAAACATGTTTCTTGATTGAACAAAGTTGTAAAAATGTTAAATATTATGTCCGCAAATATGACAGCCGTAGGTTTGCACCACCTACAGGAATAATCGTAAATATGTATCGATAATATATTTGTCTGTTTCGCGTCACTTTTTGCGGGGCCGTTGCTAAATGTCCCGGCACTAAACCCATTTTTAGTTTCCTGGATTACAATGTTGATTTTACCTTTTACATTTGAGACCTGCATTTTATATTTACGAGTACTGCAGAGCACTCAGACAATTCAGTTTATGGATACCTAATTTAAAGAAAAAACTAGTTTTTACAATGAATAGATAGACTGGCAGACGCCCACCGGATGTCTTAAGATGTATTAATTCATTCAGTAGTTTTAATATTTTAATTCATACTTTGGTTCCACATGTGTCTCAGATCTTAGGGATTGTCTTTGTCTAGATAATATCTTAAAACATAATTAATTACTAACATCTGAGTCTAGCCTATTGTTATCCCGGACTTTTAAATTACTTTAAAGTATTTTGCGATGTAAATGACCTGGTGTTCTTATATTTTCATTGTACGTTTTATGTGACACGTGTAATTAGAACACATATTAGGTTGGGGAAAAAGTCTTTTCGCATATAGTATGTATGAACTTGTAATAAAACCACTTTGGCTATACTATTTGTACCTGGCTGGTTTTGGTATCATTTAAAAGTTTAAATTTTAAAAAAGATAATTCCAAATTCAAATTAGGAAAATGCGTGATTTTCATTTGTTTTTCTTACCGTCAAGATGAGTGATTCTAATGAAGAAATTAGATACATTTTAAAATTTTACTACCAAAAAGGTAAAAATGCAACGCAAGCCGCGAACAAAATTTGCGATGTTTATGGACCTAGTGCAGTGTCTGTGAGAGTAGCACAAATTTGGTTTAAGCGTTTTCAATCCGGAAATTTTGATGTCAAAGATGCACGTCGATATTAGGGTACCTCACGAGCTCTCTGAAAGAAACCTAATGAATCGTGTACTAATTTGTGATTCTTTATTACGACGTAATGAGACCGAACCATTTTTTTAGAAATTGATAACTGGTGATAATAAGTTGATCACGTACGACAAGAACGTGCGAAAAAGGTCATAGTCAAAGGCCGGTCAGGCTTCACAGACTGTGGCGAAACCCGGGTTAACTCGCAACAAGGTGATGCTGTGTGTGTGGTGGGATTGGAAGGGCATTATTCATTATGAGCTGTTACCACCAGGCAGGACCATCGATTTAGAACTCTACTGCGAACAACTGATAAGATTAAAGCAAGAAGTTGAGAGAAAGCGGCCGGAATTAATCAACAGAAGGGGTGTGGTTTTTCATCATGATAACGTTAGACCTCACACATCTTTAACCACTTAGCAAAAATTAAAAGAGTTTGGCTGAGAGGTGTAAAAGCATCCGCCGTATAGTCCTGACCTGGCACCTCCAGATTTCCACCTGTTTCGGTCTCTTCAGAAGTATTTAGGCAGTGTCAGGTTAACATCACGAGAGGACTGCCAAAACTACTTGACGCAGTTTTTTGATCAGAAGCCCTAAAATTTCTATAGCAATGGGATCATGTCCCTACCTATAAGATGGCAAAAAGTTATCGAACAAAATGGTACCTACATACTTTAGTTAAATGTAAATAAACTATATTAAAAAATGTTTTGATTTTTTATATAAAATGCGAAAAGACTTTTTCCCCAACCTATTATAAAAGAAAAACGACGGGTTGCACTCCGGGAGTGCCGGCAGAAGTGAAAACCTAAATATTAACGTTGTGCATTTTTGATATTTTGGAATGGTAAGGGAATAATTTTGCAAGAATTGCTTTAATTTATCAGTATAAAAGTACTATAATTTATGAGGTAGAATACAATATTTATTTATTGCGCTATCGTACACAAACATGACAATTTATATTACATTAAAAAGTTTATCACAGCTAAACGAATCAGCAGGCGCAGGCTTACATTTTCACCGCGCCGTAGAAAGAGAGGGGGATACTTCCTCTCCTACGCCGCGCCGGCTGTCTACTCTCCATCCGTCTTACGAATTTTCGATCAGGACACGTGTCCTGACGCGAGTTTAACATTTTTTACCCATTACAAAAAAGTGCACAACGCCGCTAAAGAAGTTTTCACTTCAAAAAACTATGTTAATACGAAATGAATAGGGTTTTTAAAATGAAATGAAATATAGTTTATTGCTTAAAATGTGGTACAATTTAGGTGGTACAAAAGTCATGTTGTCATATTTAGTCATCAGTGACATGCAACAGACGTTAGTATATCAATAGGGTATATTCATGTCTTTTAATATTATTTTAAATGATTCTATAAGTTATTATATAAACGGAAAAAAATATCACACTCACAGAATATTATTAATAAGCTTAAAAAAATATTTAAAGCTACTATCATTTTCGGATGACTTAAACGCGGTGCCATTTTGCGCTTTTATTCTGTGACGTCGCCGCTCACTGTCAATGTCAGAGTCAATGTAAATAAAAAATCAAAAAATTGTCGTACCATATTTTAGGTTATATTTAATTGATTGACTTGTCTCATAAGTACAAAACTGAGGAAAATGGAAATTTATCAAATATCTATAAATTATTTACCTCGCGGCTTTTACTCCTCTGAGTTCAAAGGATGTAAAATTGGAATAACTTGCGAAGTACGTAGTCATCATAAACAAATCAATTTTAAGCAGATTATCTGACTGTATCTGGCACAACAAAAATTTTAGTACATATTTTATTTAATGTCAATTAAAATTCTTATTAGTCCAATTATAGGTATCAATTATAGAATTAATTTAATTATTCTGACTGGTGTTTGTTCTTGGATAATATTTTTTTAACGAAAGAACAAAACCACTAAAAAGAAATCTTTTTAAGAAAACAGCACAAAAATAAATTAATAAAGGAACAAGCAATTAGCATTTCAAATATTGGAAATAAGAAAATTAGGAGCGTGGTAAAAAAAACCTCTTTTGTATGCGCGAAACCTAATAACGTATGGCAATGTCGTCATTTACCTATATGTGCATTCTTTTTATTATTTTGCTGCTACGCGATCTTAGTATTTTGCAAAAAAATCCCTTATTTTAATTATGTACAATATCTGTCTACGTACGAGTAAAAATTGTAGATGTCTTAATGAAACATCCAAAATATTGCCTGTAAAAATCTTAGGTAGGTATTATAAATTACTCACGAATTCATCATTATTCATTTTACAATGTGTATAAAAAGCAGTATACATTTCAAGTCAACTTAAACAATACATAACGAATTTGAACAGTTGCTACATCACATACCTATGGAGACGGAGGCGAGGAGCCTATGGTGTAAAAAAAAGGCGCGAAACACTACGTAAACCACACCGGATTGTTCGTCCCACGCTGAAGATCAATGATTAATAATAAAGCCACGTTTAAACGAGCTTATTAACTAAACGGCTTAGAATGTAATTATGTATATACTCGTACAGTCTATGACACTATATCGATCAAGTCTCCATTCCAGTTACTCTATTGAGTGCAAAGTTTACCAGCTGTTTATGTACGCGTCCAAGACATTACGCCTTTAAGTTCTGCCTCACTTTAGACACTACAGAAATACCATAGTTTTAAGTTTTCATCATCATCAAGTCTTTTTTGCTCTCCACTGCAGGAACACGACCCTCTCTGTACTACCAGAGCCATATATTAGCAGTCAAAGGATTTGGCCTACTCTCTCCACGCTGGCCAGACGTGTTGGAGAGGTCTCATTGATTTGTTTAGCTTGTGTTTTCTAAGTCGCCTTCTGCAATATCCACGGAAAGACTAGGAGTGGTCCTATTCTGCTCTGCAGGGAAACATATGGCTAAATATAAGTTTATTTGCTCAATAGTTGGTATTCTAAATTTTATCTAGTTGCATGATGTGTTAATTGTAATAAAATGAGGCTTTTTCTAACCTTAAAATATTGACATTGATATGATATCAGTTTATATCCAATTATCCATGCACATGGGTTGGGGCTCTCAGTTCATATCCACTGATATAAAATTTACTCTTATTGAGTAATTTGCCTCTCACTGTTGCTAAATAAAATGAACTCGGTACTACTAAGCACATAGCTCTAAAGAAATGTAAACAAGCCATAATAGCTATCGTGGAGCCATCTGTGGTATTGACGGATTTATTAGCCGGAGACACCTAAGATGGCAGCGATATTTGGCGTAATATGGTCTTTAGAAGATAACACATATGTCGGCATTGCGTAAATCACATAGTTTAGTCGATTTTTGTCTTTTCTATGAAAGATGAATAGCGACTCGAGAATTCTTTGAAGATTCCTTGTCTATGAATATAAAAATAAGATTATAATCTCCTTGCTTTCAATTATAGTGTTAAAATATATATGCGTATCATGATAATATCAAGATATTATAGATAGTGCTAGAAATGATATTTAAATTGACTCTGTCCTATTTTTTATGGAAGGTGGTTCAGTATCATGGACTGAACTTGCTCTAAAATTGTTGCCGGTGTTTTAAAAGTAACCGTGTATAAATTACAAAACAAGGATTTTAAACAATCAGATTAAGCCAACAAAAAACTGCCTTCCTGGTAGCAATTTGCTCAGATTGCGATATTTAACTCGTCACCGTAATACAAGCATACAAGCAAGCAATCATACATTCTCATTTCTAGCCAAACCACTTCGATTTCCGACCTTACTATATTAATTTTAAGATATAAATTCGCTTTCTAGAACATCAAAATGTATTGTAGGCCTGTCTTGTAATCCATTGGTCTGATTATATCAATTATTTCTTTATTGGGAGCGATTTGGTAGAGATACGATACTTCTGAAGTTGAGATCTCAATTCTATTATTATCGCAAAAAAGGTAAATGATTGTCAATTCAATTGTACGACGAGCGTATTGTAAAATTTTTGTTTATTTTAAACAATATTTTTTTAAAGGTATTTTTACTGAGTTGGTAAGGTTTTTTAAATATATTAATAAATATATAGGGACAAATCACACTGATTAAGCTAGCCCTAAAGTAAGTTTTTTAAACTTGTGTTATGGGATACTAACTCAACGATACTATATTTTATGATAAATACATATATATATATATAGATAAATACCCATGACCCAGGACAATTTGAAAAAGGCCATTTTCCAACTTGCCCTGGCTGGGGATCGAACCCAGAACCTCCGGATTAGCGGTCTAGCGTGTTAACTATTACGCCACGGAGGTCGTCAATCGAGTGAATCTTTGACTCTTCGATTTTGTTTATTACTTTAAACATATCATCTTATATGTATATTCACCATCTGTTACAATAAAATATCAATATTATTTTGCCACTTATTACCCATTTAGGCTAGATAGTTATAATATTAGCGTATTTATCTGGATTACGCGAAAAAATGAAAAAAAAAAAAAACTTATTACCCGTGTGGCCGGATTAGAATAGGACCACTCCATCTCTTCCTGTGGATGTCGTAAAAGGCGACTAAAGGACTGAGCACAAACATCTCGTGCTACAATTGCATTCCCAAGGAGGGTTAACGTTGGGCGGCGGCCGGCGGTAAAACTTTTCGCACAAATACATTTCCAAAGAGGGTTGACGTCAGGCAGGCGGCCGGTTGTAAAAAGCAACGTTTAAACGGACTTTATATAATAATATCTACCTATGTAATATACAAAGTGTAATTGACATATGTATGTGTAATAAATCGAACCACTGGCTAAACTGAATCACGATAGTATAATGAAATTATAATAGCAGTCAAAAACCAAAATTAAAAGCCGCATTTTCTTAAGAAATTGTGCAGCCGCCAATATGTAAGGGAATTTGGTTTTATTTTAGTTTTGTAATTATTATTTTAATATCTTTATACTAGGTACCGCTATAGTGATCTAGTATAGCCTGTGGTTCAATTTAGTACTATCAACGTTGTATGTAGCTATAGTAACCGACCTTATTTGCTCAGCTGCTCGCACGTTTGTTTGAGACGTCCAAATATTTTTCCATAGCTATAGCTATATAATATATAATATCTCGCGAAACTACTTGTAAGAAATTCTCTATACTAGTAGATACTGAAGTATTTTTTAAATTATATAAATATTGAAATTTTTTCAGAACCCCTTTAAAACCAGCTAAATATTTAAACAATTGTTGACAGGGAGATGTCATATCTCCAAAACTGTTCACCGCTGCTCTGGAAGATGCCTTCAAGCTTCTAGAATGGAAAGGACTGGGCATTAACATCAATGGCGAGTATATCACTCACCTTCGATTTGCCGACGATATCGTTGTCATGGCAGAATCGATGGAGGACTTAAGTACGATGCTTGAAGACCTAAATCGAGTTTCCCAACAGGTTGGCCTGAAAATGAACATTGACAAGACGAAGGTCATGTCGAACATGCACGTAACGCCTTTACCTGTTTCTGTTGGGAGCTCCACCCTCAAAGTTGTAGACCAGTATATCTACCTGGGTCAATTGATCCAGGCCGGAAGTTTCGTCCAAAATACCTCAGTGCCTCAAGACGACAGTGCTTAATCAATGTGTGTTACCAGTGATGACTTATGGCTCTGAAACGTGGTCCCTTACTATGGGTCTCATAAGAAGGCTCAAGGTCGCTCAACGGGCTATGGAGAGGGCTATGCTAGGTGTTTCTTTACGTGATCGAATCAGAAATGAGGAGATTCGTAGAAGAACTAAGGTCACAGATATAGCCCAGCGGATTAACTCATTAAAGTGGCAGTAAGCGGGGCACATAGCACGAAGAACCGATGGCCGATGGGGCAGAAAGGTTCTCGAATGGCGGCCACGTACCGGCAGGTGCAGCGTGGGACACCCACCTGCTAGGTGGTCAGACGACCTGAGCAAGGTTGCAGGAAAACGCTGGATGCAGGCCGCTTCCGATCGGTCGTTTTGGAAATCCTTGGGGGAGGCCTATGTCCAGCAGTGGACTTCCTGTGGCTGATATGATGATACTCTGACGACATATTTTTCTAGTTTTTTTCGTTTAAAAAACAAACCACACAGTTGATTGTAATAAATTTTCTATAGAACCATCTCAAGTATAACCTTTGTAAGCGTTCTAGTTGAGTTTCACCCATTGTAACCAATCAAATATGAGATTGTGTGCAATAAATAAACCTTTTAAACGATAAAAGAATTTTCGAAATCGGTCCAGGCGTCTTCGAGTAAACGGGGAACATACATAAGTTCGACATATTATAATCAATTAAATACGAGATTGTGTGGAATAAACTTAAATAAATAAAATACATTAAAAAAATATTCCGACGAATTCATAACCTCCTCCTTTTTTAGAAGTCGGTTAAAAACGCACTGAGTAAAATCTTCTTGTAGGCATTATGATACGATATTTTTTTTCAATGATAAAAGTACTGAGTTTTTTTATGAGTACCATTTTCCTATCACTTTACATTTCTATCTTGCAGATCAAAAGCTTTGTTTTATTATTGTTCATGATTTATAGTCCCATCTAAATCTAACCGTGACGCAGACAGTGGAATGATTTGTATAATCAGTCGGTCCATCAGCATCTTCAAAGGTAAATAATATTTATATTGTTTTTATAGTTTTAATGCTCTCATTAGCGGTAACTTTAGGACAAAAATACCAATAGGATCATCAGTAATCATCACCGTCCTCGTCCTCTTCCCTATTTGAGGTCGGCTCTGTATGTTAACTCCCTCCATCGTTGTTGACGACCTCTGTGGCGTAATGGTCAACACGCTAGTCCGCCAATCAGTCAGTCGCTAGTCAGCCGGGGCAAGTTGGAAAATTGCCTTTCTCAAATTTTCCTGGGTCTTGGGTGTTTATCTATATATGTATTTATTATAAAATATAGCATCGTCGAGTTAGTATCCCATATCATAAGTTTAAACTTACTTTGGGGCTAGGTCAATCAGTGTGATTTGATTTGAATTTGTCTTTATATATTTATTTATTTAGGGCAAGTTGGAAAATGGCCTTTTTAGGGTTCCGTACCTAAAGAGTGCAAACGGGACCCTATTACTGAGACTCCGCTGGCTGTCCGTCTGTCCGTCTGTCAACAGGGCTCTATCTGTTGAACCGTAATAGATAGACACCATGAAATTTTCACCGATTATGCATTACTGTGGCCGCTATAACAACAAATACTAAAAATAAAAATAAAAGTTGAAAATTAAAGGGGGTCGTCATACAAGAAACGTGTTTCTTCAGCGTTTTAAAACATTGTACGGTGGTACGGAACCCTTCATATACGAGTCCGAGTCGCACTTGCCCGTTTATTTAAATTGTCCTGGGTCGTGGGTGTTTATCTATATATGTATTTATTACAAAATATAGAATCGTTGAGTTAGTATCCCATAACACAAGTTTAAACTTACTTTGGGGCTAGCTTAATCAGTGTAATTTGTCCTCATTTATTTATATTATTTAATATCGTTGCTATCGTTCAGTATATTTAAATTAACTCTTCTTTCTTTAATGTCCCGCTTCACACATGCCCCCACAAATAAAAATAAATGAAATAAACCAGCCAAGTGCGAGTTAAACTCGCGTGGAGAGGGTTCCGTACAAATAATTGAATTCTTATAGGTTTTCCTGTAATCTACAAGCAATGAACTACAAATTGCATTTTTTTCAAAATTTTAGGCTCAGTACTTTCGGAGATCAGGGGGGAATGATCAATTTTCGTCTTCTTTCTTGAATAAAATCAAAACTATTTATTTTACAATACCAATAAAAATATATTTAAGATCCTTATAACAAGCCCTTTCATTTGATATATAACATAGTAAGTTTTGCAAAACTTTGTTTTTAATTTCCTAATAATTTTTGCCCCGTAAAAGACCCTTATTTTAAAATAATATTTATTTACTTTGCACATATGTATTTGGGTCATATTTGGTCATTACACTATCCTACCAAATTTCACCTGATTCGGTCCAGTAGATTCGGAGCAAAATTGGCTGTGACAGACGGACGGACAGACAGACGCACGAGTGATCCCATAAGGGCTCCGTTTTTTGATTTTTGTACGGAACCCTAAAAACCACAATTATTATTGTTATTAAGTTGTAGTTATATGTTTTATTAGTAGATATTTTTAGTTTCCTTATATCATTCTATTTACTCGTGGTGCAATTTTAGTCCATGGTACTGAACTACTTTCCATGAAAAATATATTAAATATCGATTAAAAAATTTCGTCATCCCATACAGAATTCATGTGGCTGAGCGCTCATTTGTGTAGGAAGGTAATTTTTTTGTTTTTCGTTAATTGTTTTTATAAGAAATAGTTCAGTATCATGGACTGAACTTGCTTTTTCACTGTATAAGTCTATTCTGAAAGTACTTAGTTATGATTCAGTGAATGTTTGTACCGAATAAAGAATTCGTTTGTTCTTTCACTAGGATATGTTCCAACAATTTATGTTTTTTTAAGTATTTATTTAGTAGTAGGTATTTAACTTATAAATCTAGGTCGACGTGATTTTTCATGCAGCATGCTAATGTCGAAATCGCCGGCAAAAGGAAGCAGAAAATTAAAAAATTTTTGAAACGAATTAATTCTCCAAATACAACTTTCACAAATCCTTATCAAATATCGTAAATGACAGTCCAAAAGTTAATTCTTATAAAGTAGGGGTTACCGAAAATTATGGCTGTATTTTAAGAAAGTACATTGAACAAGCGACGCCGGGAGCGAAAGATGTAAGATATCAAACGTGGAAGCTCGAAAATAAGGACTGTACCAAACGCCTTTATTTTGTCCTTTTAATAAAGAATATACAACTTATATAATAGGGATGTGAACTGGGGCCGAAGAATATCATTTTATTTAGTCCGTCAGATTATCGAAAAATAATGGTCCCATATTTTTCGGTTTATCAAAGTAGTAAAAATTCACAAAAGATACAATCAGTGAATGCGAATCTTCGTCATTATTTGCATAACAGAGAAAAGAAACAGACGTATACAAAACATTTTGATAATTTACCCGATGAGCAACATTTTATTTTCACATCCGTATAATAGTTGGAGCAACCACTTTACAATTTTCATTTGGGTTGTCACGTAAAACTTCACCTTCGCAAAAAGTCACTTTCGCTTAAGGTGAAGATATAGGCAAATGGCCTTGAAGTGTGAAATAAATTGTTAACTCGTAAATATGGTGATAATTTCCATATTGCTCTTCGTCATGCACTAGATAGCCCTTTAAATTATTTTATGAACTGCCGTTGAAACTATTATTGGTGATCCGTCTAGCTTTAAAACTTGCCGTGGCCACTTTTGGCGGAAGCAAGTTTTAAAGCTAGACGGACTAATGTAAATACTTTCAACGGTGGTTCATTAAATAATTTGAAGGGCTATCTAGTGCATGACGAAGAGCTATATGGAAATTATCTCCATATTTACGAGTTAACAATTTATTTCAAATGAGGGCGCCACTTCAAGGTCATTTGCCTATACCTTCACCTTAAAGTCATTTACAATCTCTCAACACGAAAAAGATGGGTGTGTACAAGATATAAGATGGGAACATCGATAGATATTATCTAATTAAATAGCAAATTATTAGTTTGCTGATAAAATAGTTCCCAATGATGTAGACAATTGCGGAGAATAAAAATCTAGTAATTATTATTCGTAATATTGTTTTTGTTATAAAGATGTAGGCAGTTAATACATCTCAAATAAAAGTCACAAGCAAGCTACAATTCTAATACAATAAAAGTTGTAGTAAATCGCTTCTAATGACGCTGATCGATCATAGTTGCTACACACATAAGCGGGCCAGGCCAGCATTGTCGGTTCAGCAGTATTTGTTGAACAACAAAGCCGACCCGAAGCAATTTACTCTATGTTGTTTTTATCTTGTTTTTCTAAGTACAATAAAGTTATTACAAACAAACAAACAATTATTACGGCTTATCCCCCGAACATTCATCTACATATGTATATTCGATTTTACCGCCCGGATGTGCCGATTAATGTCGGCCCGAGTAAGTGAATTAATTCAACCCCTTTCAATTGTGACAAATATCTGAAAATCGACACAAATAAGATAAACTTGCAACCCAATTATTGCGTTACGAAAGCGAAAGTTGGTAATTAATTAATTTTGTATTTTAAACAGAGATCGCAGGCAAAAAGCTAGATTGTATTAAGGCTGCGTGTGCGACCCGCCTAACTCGCATGGTGGTATAACTCCATTATTACAGACAATAAAAGAGTTATTCGCGTTTTTATGCGCGTTTAATTTGCTTGCCGAAAATACGCTTTAGTATCGCTTACACGGTGGCCATTTTTTGCAGATAATTTTTGTACGTATGTATTTTTTTCTGTAGTTATGTTATGTACCCTATATTACGTGTTATTTAAATTGTGTGAAATTTATTCTTCTATTTCTCAAATACATAGATTGCAATGCATTTTATGTATATATATATATATATATATATATATATATTATATATATGTGAGTATTTTCTCTATTATATTATATAATTAAATAAGACATTACGATTTAAGTGCGTTATGCTGGTTATAACACACGAGGTGGAATTTCAGTCGAGCCGAAGGCGAGGGCGTCATAGAACCGAGTGTGTTTAACCAATATACGCACGTATATCGTATGACGTTTTTCAACACACTTGCAATGAAAAATATCTAATTAATTTTTTTGATTTTAAATAAACTCAACCATAAAATTGAATAGATCTACTTTACAAACAAATGTGTTGAAAAAATATTTTTTAACTTATATTTTAGTTTTAATTTTTATTTATTTATTTATTTATTTATTTTACTCTTTATTGCACACAATTTAACAAATTATACATAAATAATAGAGATAAATGTTAGCATACAAAAGGCGGCCTTATCGCACAGCAATCTCTTCCAGGCAACCTTAGGGTAGTATGGATACAAAAGAAATTTAGATATGTTACAGGTGAGGTGCAATATTTCAAAGGAGATATACAAATAAAATGTTATAGAATACATATAATACATTCTTATATGAAAAATATATACATATATATATATATATATATAATATAAATAAGATAATGTACACGAAAGAAAGTAAGAACCTAAACAAGATGCGAAAGATTCTTAGTTTTACGTTATGTTGTTAATTTACTATTGTAGTTTTAGATAAATAAAAAACTTATTTTGTAATCCTCCTCCACCAAAAAAAACAATATTTTAACTAAAATAGGTATAATATGTAATCAACTACTAACTAGTTAGGTACCTACCTATAATGGGTATTGCAATTGTTTCTCCAATGTACGGTTATAAGACCACCTCGGTAACCCTGCGGCAACATATCTAATTGAGTAATTATCACAATTTGAAGTACAATTGCCGACATTACTGTTACGACCTATATTATTAAGAAATATCGAATGATATAATTTAATCGAGCCGATCTTGATCGCCTGCCAGTTAGTTATTTGGATGTCTTAAAGATTATATAGTTTAGAACTGATTCTAATTGCTATTTAAGTTGTCAAAATGTTTAGTTATTTTGTCTTTATTTCTTACGCGTTACTTTTTTATGCTAAATTTTAAAACCCCTCACAAAACATATTGTGTTGTGATCGAATTTAAATAATATTTTAAGAACATAATATTTTAAGTATACTTTTTTATAATAAATTGTCAGAATCGGTCCTTGACATGCCAGACAGAAAATTCAAAGCTTATGTAAAGAAAGTACTTTGTGAGAAGGCTTATTATAGGACCGATGACTATATTAAAGACAAAAAGGTCTGGCTTGAGCTTGGCGCGGGTCCCTCTTAAAGGTTTGTATACTTAGACATGTCATAATTTAGGTACATTGGTACATACTAAATTTACAAATTGACATTATTTTAAATTTCGTAATTCTTATAATTCAATTTAATTATGACATAATAAACAATGTAATCTCTGTCCATCTATATAACTAATTTTAAGTTTTTAGTTTGTTAGTTGACGTCTTTGGAGAAAACGTGCAGTGCAGTTTGTTGCCGCTTCTTCTGCACTTGCGCCTAGGAAGCGGCGTAAACTTAGCTGTAAGTAACGATTTGACGTCAACATTTGTGCAAAACAAAACAAAGTGACTATTATTAAGAGATATTATAAATATCCTATGATAATAAAGATATTTTGAATTTTGAATTTTGAACATCGTACTTATAATGGAAAATGATTAGCAAAAGAGAGGTCAAGTTAAAAGTAAAAAATATTTATCTTTGGATATTTGTATCATTGATAATTGTCAGTGATTCTTTCGTTTTTATAAAAGTTCTTGACGTCAAATCGTTACTTACATTAATGTAGCGATCACGTCATAACTAAAAAAATATAGAATCGGAAAAAAAACATATCGATTTATGAAATATAATTACTTACCACGAATCAAATCCACCAACTATTAAATCAAACTGACTCAAAAATGTATTAAAAAGTCAACAGTGTTAAAATGATTAATATACGGCAGTTGCTACATGTCTAGCCTACGTCTGGTCGTCATAAATATGTCGTGGCTGTATGTGTTTACGCCTTAGGCCGTTTTTATGCCAATGAACAAACTTTTCTATGTCTATGGTCTAATACGATAAAAGTGCTTATTATATCTGGATATTATATCTTTTAAGTATATCATATGGACGCTAACTTTCTTATCTGTTTTTATTTTCAAAGGCAGAGAATTTAGCTTTAAGTCCTCGCTTTTGGCTCAAAAAAGCTTAGAAAAAAAATATGGATTAATTATATTGATAGTGATTATGCGATGAAATTCTGATTCGAATTCTGATAAATATTTATTTATTTACTAATATATGTAATGTACCTACACGGAAAATGTAAACAGAGAATACATTAAAATATTAAAGTTGTACAAAGGCACTACTTGTCTCAAAAGTACGCCAAAGTAGGTTTATACGAGAGAGGCATACAGGCATGTTCATAGAATAAAAGAAAAAAATAACATTTCAGAAATAGTGCAAAAACTGAAATATTTGAAACTAGAAACACTTACCGCCATTTATACATACCTACATACCTACCTAATAGAAATACACCAACACATATAAAGTTACTTTTATTAAAAAAAATATGCAAAAAAGAAAATCTTCTATAACAAAAAAAAAATATATGACTTTGTGTACCATTTTTGCCGTAAACATTTAAGTAATTTGTATGCGTTTTTCTACCATTGAAGTCAAACTGAATTGCATATAACGCCGTTTGGTTATCCAAGTGCATGTTATCCCAGTGAAAGTACGCGGCCGGTTTTTTTACAGATCCTAATATTCGGTATTTCAAGTCTCATTTGACCGGCCTAAGTCATTGTTTCTTATTTCTAAAAGAGCTCAATGTTGCGGCGGGAAGACTTTATAATAACGCTTACGTAAGTTAAGCAGTCCGGGCGTGGTCCTGAATTGGATTGTTGACCATAAGCTCCATAAAATGTCTTATATCTAGTGATGTGCCGTCAATGAAAACTTTGGGAATATTTCCGTAAACATTCCCTGAAATATTCCTAAAAATGGAAATTTAGAGAATATTTAGTGCAAATTTAGAATATTTCCAATTGCACATTTACTTGTTATGTCTATGATTTTAAGAGTCTCTCTGTGTTTGTCTTGGTTAGGCAATGCGTTGGCCCAGTGCCTGCCGAATGCAAAAATGGCCTTAACACTGGGTAATGGCTACTAAGTAGGTCGTAGAACCCATGCTGTACTCCGCTTCCTCTATCACCGGGGCTTTTGCCAAATTATCTCATGTCATCGCCCTGTTTAATAGGTTTCATGTTCTATGAAACGTCGAAATAGTTCCCATTTACATTATACTTAATAATGGGGACAGTTTGCTCACATGCACGTGTCCACGCCATTCCATCTCTCTTTCTCATCTCAGCGTATTCCCAGTTGCATCTTTAGCTATACTGTGAGCCCAAGGCCCGCTTTCCGGGTTTTCTTCTCTCCTTCGCACGGTCTTGATAATCCTTGGTTGTATGTAAAACCATTGGCACGAATGTCATCCTTGACGACGTCAAGCCAGAATTTATTGTGACTACCAAGTGTGCCGGGGCCAACGGAGGTAGCATGGCTTTACATTTGTATCCTACGTAACTGCCGGTCCGCGCCATTCCGTATATTTAACCAAATTTTTGTGGATGATTCTATGGCCAAAGGCCACTTTAAATGACATGATGGGCGAGAAGGTGGAAAAAGCATTTATGGCTAGCCGCATCCCTTTTATCATGAGTAGTGGTACATTTCTATAATTCATTTTCATCCATTGGTACAAGATTTTCTTTTTTCCCAGATCAGTCCCTATAGTGAGGAATGAGAGTTCTAGGAAAGCGCTACCCGTGCTTCAAAGCAGCACGAATAATGATGCAACCAGAACCGTGCTATGATAGAATAAGAACAAAGGTAATCCTGACCGGTCTACCAGAGTAGAACAAAAGAATCGCTTTAACATGTTGATATGAGAAAAAAGGACGAAGAGGATTTTAATTAAAATAGTTTGATGTATTAAATGAAGAAGTACTTAATTTAGTTAATGAGAAAAGGAACTTATTGAAAACAATCGATATTAGAAGAGAAAAGTTGTTTGGTCATCTTATACGCCACGATCAATTTATTAAAAACATAATAGAAGGAAAAATGGAAGCAAGAAGAGGAAAGGGAAGACCAAGAAGAGCATTTATAGATCAAGTGAAGGAGAAAGTTGACGCCGTGTCGTATAGGGAGGTCAAAAGGATGGCTCAAGAGAGGGAGACATGGAAACTACTCCACCGACAAGAACGTAGTTCTTAAATTATAGATAGATAGAAGTGTATCATGAGCTACTTACTGTGCTCGCTGCTGCTGTCTGAGGTGCCGTTGACGGTGCCATCTGGCCATAACTGCAGATAGCGATTCTTGAGGAACATCTGTATTCTCCGCGAGGTGCCTGTTATGTGGCTTAGGTTCGCTGACCGCTGGGCCCTCGGCTCGGGCGCCGGGGCTGCGGCGCACGACGCCAGTGCCAAAGCAGCTATGAAGAGCTGCAAGGGGCGCGCACGCGGAATCATGGCGCGCCGCGCCCATTTCAAACGGCCTGACGCCGTCACTGCTCAACACACTTGCATTCCCCGCACTATTATCTGTATCTACTTTCGCTATCTCGCTCGACGCTACTGGACAGTTCGATTCACTCGCGAATTTCGTTGGTACGGCATTTCCCGCATGTTTCGTTCTAGTGTTGCGCCATTCACGCGTGTCGGGTTCCGGACCGCAAACGATCCGGTGTTTGCGGGGTCACACGATCTGCAACAAAATGCAATGTTAGTTTTGAGGATTGCGTCTAAATATAGATTGTTTGGGCTCCGATTCGGAGTTATTGACACGTCATGTGATGTGTCACTTCGAGAAACAATGTTGTAGAGGTTAAATTTGGAATGACAACGGCTTCTTAACAATATATTGCGGCCTCTGTGTCCTAGTGGCCACCATGCCAGGCTGTCACACCGGAGGTCCCGGCTTCGATACCCGATCAGGTCAAGATTAAAAATAATTTTTCCGATTGATCTGGATCTTGGATGTTTATTTATATATGTATTTGTTATAAAATATAGTATCGTTAAGTTAGTATCGCGTAATACAAGTCTCTCGAACTTACTTTGGGGCTAGCTCAATCTGTGCTATTTGGTTATATATATATTCATTTATTTATATGCATGTGTAGGCTTCTAAATCAAATTCATGTACCTAAATGATTAATTTATAATAGATATATGAGTCAGTAGAGATGGCAATTTTTAAAAGGTACCTATGCCAACTGTCATGCTGACAGACCCCCGTTTTTAGGGTTCCGTAGTCCACAAGGAACCCTTCGGGTTTCGTCATGTCCGTCCGTCCGTCTGTCTGTCCGTCCGGGCTCGTACTCCGCCGCTACTGCACCGATTGTCACGAAAATTGGTGGCGAGATAGATATTGAAGTTCCAAAAGTTGGTTTTTAAAATAATGAAAAAATGTTTTTTTTAGCCCCACTCCCATACAACGAAAAGTGAATTTAAAAAATTTAATAGACTAACTCCAACGTATGGGGTACCGTTGAAAAGGTCTTTTAATATGCAACAAAAACTGCTTTGAAACTATGTAGATCAAACCCTCCAGTCTTGAGATAATCTAATACAAAGTTAAAATTTGAGGTGTCCCCCCACCGTAACTTTTGAAATATTACTAAAATAATTCTGAAAAAAATGTGGTATATACCTCAAAGTATGTACTTTCAATTAAAACTATAGCGGTTTCGGTATTATAGATAGTTATTTTTTAATACGCCAGAAATCGTAAACTGCAATTTACCTTTAAAACTTTTATATTAATGTTTCTTGCTGCTACGGAACCCTTCATGGGCGAGTTTGACTCGTACTTGGCCGCTTTTTTTGTCTAAAAGTAATAAACAACAATTGTTTAAAAAAAATAAAAAATTGGAAAACATACATTAATGAATTAAAAAGATATCGATGTAATTAATCATCACTATGTACCAGTGGCACCTTACGTCATACAAACAATCGGAGAGCCTGTAAATAGCAGAAACTTGTAGACAAAATATTAGTGCCAGCTGCTCACAGAGATGGCAGCACACAAATTACTAGCAAACCTGTTAAAGGTAGGAACTATAGGTTCAAATGCAAGGTTAATAAGTTTTAAAATTTTATTTTTGCTTATACTTTGGTCTCTCTTGTCTCTGTACCTTTCGGTTGACCACTTACAACTTTTGTAATTAAGTTGAATGAGTTAAATAAAGAGACTATAAATAGGTAGACCACGAAAGAGATGTCGAGACGATATCGTCAGCTTCATGAAGGAATGGCAGCAGGCTGCTATAAATAGGGATCTGTGAAGAATGAAGGAGGAGGACTTTGCCCAGCAGTGGAACACAGGGGCGGGCTACTAAAAAAGTTAAATAAGTAAAACACGCCATCTCGTGACCTTTTAAAAAAGATATTTAGAGAAAGCCAAATCTCTTCTCTAAATGTTTTTTAAAAGGTCATCGCCTTAAATTTCTGCTCAATCCGTAAGTCGTACGTTAGAATTTATAAATTTTCCGGGAAATCTGTCACAGTGGCACTTAGTAACAGGAAATCCTACTTCCAAGTAACGTTAAGTATTCAGCAACTGCGTTATCATCACTATTACTCGTACTAGTGACACAATGACGTATTGAAGACGTATTTGCATCGAGAAATACGCGTTCCACGTATTCGCGATATTCTGATATTACAGAAGGATAGCTCGTGTAGGAATATCATTATTCGTAAATAGTAAATACTGCCTCCATGGTCCAGTGGTCAAGGCGTTTGCCTTGTGATCCGGAGGTCGTGGGTTCAAATCCCACTGAGAAGCATACTTTTCAAAAAGTTGTTTTCAGTCTGGTTAAAGAAGATGGTAAAAGAAAGATGATTCGGAAGGCACGTAAAGCTGTGGGTCTCGAACGCCATCTAGCGTTTGTTTAAACCTATCCTAAGATTGGTTTTGGTCTGCCCTTTGGGTTGCTAAGGTCAGACGGCAGTCGTTCTGTGTAAAAACCAGTAACCTCGTCAAATCACCTAGGGTTAGGTAGCGGACCCCGGGCTCTGAAGCGTTAACGCTGAGGATGCAACCGGGAATACGCTCGGATGATGATATCTAAAAAGCGAGCTAGTTCTCCATTGTTTACATCTTCTTTTTTGATATTCCCGTCAAAATGTAAACGTTTTCGTAAAAAAAGAAATTCATGCAAGCTCCTATTGTGAGGCGTAAGTACTAATCAAGACAAATATAATAAGCCCAAACTCGATGGGGTTGCGTCGTTTTTTTTTTTCAGGGATCCTACAGTCACTTTCCGGCTCCATCATCAGATCAGCTTCTCGTTGTAATAATATTGAATTGTCATCTAATTTACATTGGCATAAAAAGTTTCATCTCAATGGGAAATCGGGAAGTTGCAAGATTTGACCCAAACAAATAGCAACAACTGTTTACGAATCGAACGTCAAAATATGAAGCGCCTAATCTCTACTCTCATTACTTTATAGAGTTAAGTAGTAACAGACCTGTTACAGGCTAATAAAGTGGTTGACGTTGACATTTGACTCGCGCCCGTGATTTTCAGTTTGTTTTGCTATTACTACACAGGATACTCGTACTGGTATGCAATGTAACGGCTTCGATTGTCACTCGACTAATACCGTATAAGAACTTTTTGTTTCGATCAATTTACAAGTTTAAATTCGTTTTACATGTCTAAAGTTACAAGTGTGAACATTTTAATACAATACTAACATAACCTGTGTACACATCAGCGTATTGTACTGTTTGTTTTTCGTTTTTCGTGAGTGTTACACTGGCGACAGATTTTTCAAGCCCTTAGGCGAAATGCCACCAAAAACAAATTTTGACGCGTTTTACCTAAAAGCAAAACTATTTATTTGCTTGTAAAAACTACGAATTTGCCATAAGTTATGCACGATACTGAAAAATATTTATCAGTCGTTGGCGAAAACCAAAACACGATTCATAAAAATTCCCTCGACTGAAAATAATCTGAAAGTTAGCTCCAATTCTGCAAATTGCGATAATCAGTTTAATTCAAGAATCATAAAAGATTTTTTGTAATACTTTATGAATAATTGAAAGTTCTTTTTACTAAACAATAGTTTATATCTTATAAAATATAAATTTATTAAAAATCGTTTATTTTCACGGCGAAATGTTACTTAAAGCTAAGTTTAGTGCTGCTTCCTATATAGGCGCTAGTGCAGAAGAAGCGGCAACAAACTGCACTGCAGCATTTTCTCAAAAGACGTCAACTTACAAACTTTCAAATAAAATTAGATATGTGTATAAATAGACTGAGTATACATTGTTTGTTGTCACATTTTTTTTTTAATATCGTCTTATTATATCAACCTTGAAATTTATTTGAAATATTGAATTATTAGAATTACGAAATTTAAAATAATGTCAATTTGTAAATTTAGTTTGTACCAATGTAACTTAATTATGACATATCTAAGAATACAAACTTTAAGAGTGACCCGCGCCAAGCTCAAGTTACTGTAAATTGAAAGCTACATGTCTTTATTACCATTTTTCAAGCTGGATTAATGTTGCTTATTCTTCCGTAGTCCTTACATTTTGTAGTCGAAGTGGCAACCTCATAATTTACTATTATATTCATTCAAGTAATAATAATTAGTTATATCATCGATCAAAACTTGCAAATATATAAAAAATCTGAACTTTTTGATGTAAAATTAAAAAATATATATTTAACTGCGAAATTCCCCAAATCAATACTCTGAATCATCCAAATATCGACACTGCTAATATTAAAAGCCATTTGAATTTTTTCCTCAACTTTTTATTCGATTCGATGCCATTACCGATCGATTGAATGTGTTTTTTATATCGAATTTAAACACATAGGTATCGATTTTATCAGCTTATGTGTTAAAACTCGGATTTAATGATTCAAAATGACCCGAATATTGGCTTTGGAGGTTTGGTAGTCAAGCTTTTTTGAAATGAGCTTTTTTTGGGTTAAATATGAATATTTATAAAACGTAAGAAAACAATTTATAAAGACATTTATTTGGAGTATAGCTTTATATGGATGTGAAACGTGGGCAATGTGGAAGAAGGACATAGAAAGTGTACGGGTCCCTGCTTAGGCTCCGTACATTTTATTGATTGCCAAGATGGGATGTCAATGTTGTCAGAAAAATGATCGAATCTGCCGAGTGCCTTTATTACACTAAAAATTAAACACTATTTGGATTGTCACAATGTCATTGTACAAAATAGGTCGCAGCTAGGTGCTGCGTTTGTAAAATTTATTAACTATAAAAATGTTCGGCTTTGCCTGAACAGAAAGAATAGAAGTATTCGAGATGTGATGCTGGATGGATAGAGTAAGCAATGACTAAATAAACGGGCAAGTGCGAGTCGGACTCGTACATGAAGGGTTCCGTACCGCCGTACAATGTTAAACGCTGAAGAAACACGTTTCTTGTATGACGACCCCTTTAATTAATATCTATAAACTTTATCTTATTTTTAGTATTTGTTGTTATAGTGGTCATAGTAATACATAATCGGTGAAAATTTCAGGTGTCTAGCTATTACGGTTCAAGAGATAGAGCCCTGTGACAGACGGACAGGCGGACAGACAGCGGAGTCTCAGTAATAGGGTCCCGTTTGCACCCTTCGGGTACGGAACCCTAAAAAAGTTGGAGAGAAGAAATATTTTTAACACTATTGAAAATAGAAGAGGGAAGATGACTGGACATCTAATAGGACATGAAAATATCTTTAGAATAATAGTAAAAGGAAAAATAAAAGGGTAAAATGAAAAGGTGTCGACGTCAGGTAGGCGGCCAGTGGTAAAACTGTGGCCAAATCGTTCAAAATTTTCCGCCTATTTTTGCTCCAATTTGCTAGATTTTTGGCATCATTGGAATATAAAATATATTTGGAAAATAAAGAGCGGCAAAGCGCACCCCGGGCTCCGAAGCAGCATAGCTGAGGATACAACCGGTTACGCGTTCAGATGAAAAAGAAGTAGGTTAGCCATAGATTAGAAATTAAAAAAAAAATTACAGAAATTAGTCTATTATTTTCAATGTAAGCGGTACAAAATTACCTTGTATGTACCTATAATACATACCCGGGCGATTCCGGGATGGGTCTATAAGAGCTCACTGCATCATAATAAGTCAGTTTAGTTGAGAAAAGAATCGCGGCCCTCATACGAATACAAATTATACATAACTGAGGTTAATTGTAAACAAACACATTCGTTTATCTCAAACTTTTCCAAGAGTTGTTTTTATAAATTCAAATGAATCACATATCGATTCAATGCGGTATCGATACATATTATTACAATAAACATTTCGATTAAGCAAAGTTCGGGATATCAATTGGGGATCTCTAAATGACCTTCCTTATCAATGTTACACTGATACTGATACGTATTCGATTAAAACAATCTTTATTTATTTGTTTAGGGATCGGCAGGTGAATTTAAAATTGTTACTACTTATGTAAAATTTGATAGAGTAGGAATTTCACTAAAAATACTCGTCTCACAAAAAAAGTACTATAATATTGAGAAAAATGTAAATATACTGAATAATCTTAAAAAATACTTTTTAATCGCCTGTCAAAATTTTGGAACTAGTTCAATCACAGGGCCACAGGGCCTAAAACCGCAGATATATACCAAAGTTCTTACAAAAAATACCAAAAGTAAAATTTTAAAAAAGTTTGAGGAAAATAAAATGTCTCACGAAATAAATAACTTTCTTCGTATGATGATGGTATGAAGGTCATTGTAGTTCCCATACTATTTCTTAAAAATATTGATAATAAATGTTTGTTATTATGTACAAAAATGAGGCATTTCAGCAAAAAGTATAGTACTTGTACTCATTCATTAAAATAGACGTCTCAAAACGTTTCAAATGAATATGCTCAATCACCAACTATCAAAATTCTAATATTATTTATATTCTACGGAACCAATGAAATTAAAATAAACGCAACTTTTTCAACATGACCACTTTTTAATCTCACGTCATCGTCACCACAATTATTTTGTGTTGTGTTTTATCATTTCTCTTGTGTCAAATATTGCGTCACCTAAATATCTGTTAGGAATTTCCTAAAGGGGCAAGCACATGCCACAAAATTTTAATATTAAAAAAATAAAAACCAGCTTCATAACGAGCCTCCTTGTACCATACTCTGTTCAGATTTGCAGTACTGGCCGTCAAGAAAAAAAAGAAAAGCGAAGCTGTCATGTCGGTTTGTGCTGTTGTGATTATTGAGGCTTGGCCGTTTCTTCACTCAATATTGGCAAAAATTAACGCCTATTGAATGAATTATTTTCTGTAATTCATTAAATAGGCACTCTTACGAAACGGCCAGGCAACATATTTTTACTAAGGTGTAGAGTTTGTAGAGAATACAGAAGTCTATACGCTATTATGAGAGTTATGTTGGGGCGTGTAGAGTTAGGAACTTGGCTCTCCATGGGGATAACATTTTTACAGTACTACTCGTCTTGGCAATTTTGGCATTACTTTACATGAAAATGTTTTTGGAGGGGTTAATTTTGCAAATTGTACATGTTTGTCACGTATAATAGCCTATTTTGCTAATTTCTCCTATTAAAGTAAAAAAGGGATAAGAGACATTAATAAAATACAATAGAATTATTTTTAAAAAAAGTTTATTTTTGGTTATTGTCATAGAATTATATAAGCTTTACAGTTGCGTCATTGTGTGAATACATCTCAAATGTATAATCTCTTCGACTGTACATTCACATTATAATATTTATTTTCTTTATTTAATTATGCGGGTCAAGGTCACGTGGACACGCTGCGGGTCTTTATCGAGTTTGCATACAAATGGTTGTCATGTGAAAATGATTCTTTCAAATGCCGTTTTGTTTTCACATGTTTTTACGGTTCCGTACCCAAAAAGACTCCGCTGTCTGTCCGTCTATTACAGGACTCTATCTCTTGAACCGTAATAGCTAGACACTTGAAATTTTCACCGATTTTGTATTACAAAACGCCTAATCGCCCCTATTCCGAAACTTCAATGCGCTGTATTTTACCGTCCCGGAAAAATACAGGTCCATTATTTTTGAATATTCAACCGACGGACTAAATAAGGTATTTTTTGGACCCATTCATCATCATCCAAGCGTATTCCCAGTTGCATCCTCAGCGGTAGCGCTTTAGAGCCTGGGGTCCGCTACCTAACCTAGGTGATTTGACGAGGTTACCTCAGGATCACAAGGCAACATCCCTATTTTCAAAATACTAGGATGGTGCAAAGATAATACACCTATTAATTAAGATATGACATCTCAAATAACAAAACTAACCCTTAGTCACAAAACAAATTGACTGAAGCAAGTGACAAATACACCAATTTGACAATGTCCAATCTAGCTTTGTTCCAATCAGGTTTTCCGACGAAGTATTAATAAATTCTAATCTTACCAAGAACTATAACAGTCGTTTGTATTACGTCATATTATAATTAACGTTTTATTTTTTTTATGATGACACTTCTTGATTAGCTTGTGAAGACAATTATACAAACAATTAATAAAATGTGTGGAAAATACATTTTCCAAGCATCTTGTTTTAATTTTGTTTTGTGCTTATTGGGAAATATTTGAGGTATCCCGTGACCAAAGGGCTGGAAATTATCTGGCACAAAGAATCAGCATTGCCAGTAAACCTCGTCAAATCACCCAGGGTAGGTAGCGGACCCCGGGCTCTGAAGCGTTGCCGCTGAGGATGCAACCGGTTATACGCTCGGATGATGATGAAAGAATCAGTATTTCCATACAACGTGGCATGCTGCCAGCTTTTTAGCCAAGCTGCCGTGCTACTTAATTCGTAATATATATTTCTTAGTTTTAGTTCTTATAAATTTTAATTCATAAAAAAAATATTATCTAATGTATAATTTAAATAAATGAATTTTCAGATTAGGAAAATAACATTTCTTAAATTAATCTATATTTAAAATAACCAAAAAAGGGGGAGATTCATATATTTAAGTAAATAAAAGATCTAAGTATAGATACTGTCACATTCATATCAAAATCTGACATCCTATATCAGTCATACAGGTGAATTTTCAACCACTAGCAAATTTTTGAAACAAGTTCAGTCCATGATACTGAACTACTTTCTATAAATGAATTATTAAAAATCGATAAAAAAAATTTCGTCCTCGCTTACAAAATCGTTTGGCTGAGCGCTGCTGCATGGGAAGGCGACAGACTGAGAATAGTAAATAATTAACCTTTGTCAACTGTGAGAACTATTCATGTAGATTTATATCATCTATATTCATTTAAAGGCAAAATTGACTCAAGACACCCTTCACATCCCACCTACTTAAGCTACAAATTGCGTTCCCTTTTCACCCTAAGTTTTTCAAGCAATCCTTATTGAAATGTTAATAAATACGGCATTATCGCTCTCGTAACAGCTGTGCGTGACGTCTGAATGATAAGCAACATTGCCTAATACGATATCGTAAACAGATTTTATTAAAATACATCAATATAGACGCAGGGTTTTTTTTGTGCGCAAATTTATACAACAACCCATCACTATTATGATTTCCTTTTTAGGTTTCCGTACCCAACGGGTGCAAACGGGACCCTATTACTGAGACTCCGCTGTCTGTCCGTCTGTCTGTCCGTCTGTCACAGGGCTCTATCTCTTGAACCGTAATAGCTAGACACTTGAAATTTTCACCGATCATGTATTTTTGTGGCTGCTATAACAACAAATACTAAAAATAAAAAAGTTAAAAATTAAAGGGGGTCGTCATACAAAAACTTGTTTTTTCAGCCTTTTTAACTAGATCTTTTTAATGGCATTAAATAGATACTTGAAATTTTTACAGATTATGTATTATTATGGCCGCTACAACAACAAGTACTAAAAATAAAAAAAGTTAAAAATTAAAGGGGGTCGTCAGGAGAAGGACTTTAATTTAATTATAAAAGTTCAATTTAATGTGGCAGTCTAGGCCTCTAGGGTACGTTCTTAACAAACTCAAGCGTATAAATATAAGCCCATGTGCCTTCTTATATTAATTTCATTTAATTTTTCATTATTTCTCAAATTATAAAAGAAATTTTGTGCGTAACAAAATGAGAGAGTAATTAAACTGACATCAAATTTACAGCGCTGAGTAAATATCGTAGTTTATAGTTACTGCTTAGAAAATAGTAGTCAATTCCTAATTACATTGTCTCTTCTCCCCATTTAGCTAACACGCCTATAAATTACTGAATGTGAAATTAGGAACAAAAGACGACATACTAACAATGCTGGCTAGACGACGCCAAAGATGATATGCGTGTGGTATCATTACCAAGGGCGTCGCCAAGAGGGGCAAGGAGGGGTATCTGCCCCCCGAGATATTTTTTTTTTGTTTTTTTGTTATTTTTTTGAACAGGAAAAAGTTTGAGAATCTTTACATATAGGATTTGTAACCCTAGACCAACTGGGCGGGACACATAGCACGATGAACCGATAGCCAACGGGGAAAAAGGTACTCGATTGACGTCCACGTACTAGCAAGCGAAGCGTAGGACATCCACTTACAAGGTGGTCAGAATTGTCTGACCTTGGTATTGACCAAGGTCGGTGGAAAACGCTGGATGCAAGCTGCTTTATATCGGTCATTTTGGAATTAGAGAGACTTATATCCAGCCGAGTGGTTCCCGGCAGTGTAGAATAGGACCACTCCAAGTCTTCCCGTGGATGTCGGAGAAGGTGACTTAGGAAACACAAGCTGAACAAAGCTTATAAACATCAGTGAGACTTCTGCAACCCGTCTGGCCAGCGTGAAGAGTGTAGGCCAAATCCTCTGACTGCTCTGGCTAATATATGGCTCTGGTAGTACAGAGAAGGTCGTGCTCCTGCAGTGGACTCTAAGAAGACCTGATGATGATGATGATGTCCAGCAGTGGACGTCATGCGAAATGGTGATGATGATGAAGAAAAGAAAGTGGGGGAAATAACTTTTTGTGCTTATATCAATGGTCCAAACGACACTAAAAAGTTTTTCACTATCAATGATGTGTGTTACCCTGATCTCAATGCAGATCTTCTCAATAAGCTTGATCGTCTCGTTAATAATTGCATTCGATTTATTTTCTGTCTTCGCAAATATGATCATATAACTCCATTTCGCTCGGAGCTTAAATGGCTTTCCATCCGTGAACGCAGACAAATGCGAATTCTGTGCACTCTCTTTTCTATTTTTTCTAATCCAAAATCTCCTGAATATCTTAAATGCAAATTTCAATTTCTTTCCGACACTCATGATCGGCAGCTTCGTTCTTCTGATACCCGTCTCCTTAGTATTCCTCTTCATCGCACAAATTTTATGGCAAATTCTTTTACTGTTCAAGCTTCACGACTCTGGAATGCTTTGCCCCTTGACATCAAAGAAATTTCCACAAAATTTTCCTTCAAGAGAAGAGTACACTGTCATCTACTAAATTAGTCTCATTTTCTTATCTACATCATCATTCATTGTAGGTATGTATGTATTTGTATTTATTTAATCATGTATATATATATATATATATATAAATGTATATATATTTTATATGTATGCGTATATATGTCTTTATTATGAGTATATATGCATGAATGTGTATTATTAGGTATAAGTATGTAATTATTTAATTATTTTGCGCCGCAACGAATTATCTGTTTATCCCTATGGTTGACTGGGAGAGAACGCTTTTAGCGTTAAGTCCGCCAATTGTAAGACAATTTGTTTGTTAATCAATAAAGTTTAAAAATAAAATAAATAAATGATTCTGGCCAGTGCGACGGACTTTTTACTCGTTCTTAAAAAAATATTACATACAGACATATTTTTCATTAGGTTCAAAAAACGGACATATAATATTCAAAATCATGTAAAAGTGCAAATATTAAGTAAGTCTTGAGCTGGCTGATAATACCAATAGGTCGTTGACCCCGTGACGTGTACAACGGAAATACGCGGCTCAAGAAAACGGGCGGGCTATTAGAAATGCCACTATTTTGAGATGTCATCTTTTTAGCGAGTTTTGGCAGGCATGCCGGACCCATTTAGATGGTGCTTTGATCTATTGACATTTAGTGGTGTTATGGCCACTCGGGTTACTAGAATTGGAGAGTTGCGTAGAATGATTGGTTTTCCTCAAACGATTTTACAAAATAGTCTTAGGGTGCTTATAACAAAATATACTGAAACTATTCTATGAATAGATTCAGTCCAAGATACTAAATCGCTTTCCCCAAGGACGTATATTGTAAATATACTCGTAAATCAGTACCTACCTATATAAAAAAACCTTTACTATCCTTGTAGTCTAGTAGGACTTATGTTCATCAAAGTCCCTTCCCAGGTAATTTTTACGGATCCGTACAAAAAATTAAAAAACGGAACCCTTATAGGATCACTCGTGCCTCTGTCTGTCTGTCGGTCCGCCTGTCACAGCCCATTTGCTCCGAATCTTCTGGACCGAATCAGGTGAAATTTGGTAGGATGGTGTTATCCTATGAACCAAACACAGATATGCAAAGTAAATAGTATTTTTTTTAAATAAGGTTCATTTTCGGGGACATATTAATAAATAAATAAAAAAATTGCAAACCTTTCCAACCACCAACCAATATATCAAATGAAAGGGCTTGTTATGAGGTTTTCAAATATATATTCTTTTTA
Organism: Acrobasis repandana; assembly: GCA_963576875.1. NCBI lineage: Eukaryota > Metazoa > Arthropoda > Insecta > Lepidoptera > Pyralidae > Acrobasis > Acrobasis repandana. The sequence goes on along the minus strand of OY756234.1, from coordinate 3,424,411 downwards.
TTAAGTTTTGTAAAAGAAATAGTTTTGATTTCATTTATTTGAACTTTATTTACAGAAACGAGTGGTACAAAAGGCGGACCTAATGCTAATAGCATTCTCTCTCTCTCTCTCTCTCTCATCTCAGCGTATTCCCAGTTACATCCACAGCTGCAACGCTGCGAAGCCAATATTATATTTAATGCTAAAAGCATTCTCTACCAGTTTTATTCATGAAAGAAGACGAAAATTGACCATTCACTCCCTGATCTCCGAAACTACTAAGCTTAAAATTTTGAAAAATATACAAAATATAGTTCATTGCTTGTAGATTACAAGAAAACCTATGAAAAGTTGGTACGGAACCCTTATCACGCGAGTTTAACTCGCACTTGACAAGTTTATTTTTGTCATAGAACTAATATTTTTATGTCATACATTTACTTAGAATATAAGGTTGAGATTCTCCCGGAACACACGGCTTCTATTGACTTCATCTAGAGACTATTATTAAAATGAAACACAAGGGCCGTTTTTCCATACAAACGTAGTCCCCTGTTTCCTCCCTGGATAATGCCGGTACAGTAATATTTTTTTCCTGAATATCTATAGTCACTATTAGCATGTCCCTATGTTTTCTTAAATTTATATTGTTTTCTTAATTTTATTTTTCTCATAAATTAATTAGTAAAAGAGATATGAACGTTCAAAAACCTCAAAAAATGGCCAAATTTTCCGCTGTGTTCAAACATCTATAAATCAATTTTGACTACATTATATAAAAAAATTAAAACATAGGAACACCGTTCAAGTCTTTGTTAATTCGTAATGAAAAAAGTACTTATATTGGTTAAGTTTTGGAGAAGAAATCAGAGGACTACGAATCGTTGATTTTCTGTTCTTTTAATTTCTTTTAATAGGTCCAAGCTGCAGTATGTCTCTATCGCACTTGCTCGGTTGTTGTTCGGGTACAGCGCGACAGCAATAGATTTTACAAATACCTATTTTTCATTTCTCTAGCCTTTGGTGTGTCCTCTTAAGAGATATTATAAATATCCTATAATAATTTAGATATTTTGAATTGAATTATATTGACATGATACGAGCAAATCCAGCTATGAAACTCACTGAACAGGAGCCGTCACCACAAGAAGACACATTGGACAAAGGTCGCAATGTGTCACGGTTGAGTCTAATTGCAGTCGCGGCATGCGGTACTGACAGTCTTTTGCTGAATAAAGATTTGCCAGGCGACAAAATAGCGTAAGAAAATACTAGGACATTTTATACTTATAATAACGTATCTTAGAAATTGACGGCATAAGTATTGCAACGTAGAAAAGGGTCGATAAATAAATAAATATATAACGTCTAACAAAATATACTAAAACTATTTTAAGGGTGAATTCAGTCCATGTTATTGAACAACTTTCCCCAAGGAACAATATCGAAATATGAAAAATTATTTTTGACTTTGATATAATACGTTCCTTGGGGAAAGTTGTTCAGTATCACGACTAAATTCACCCTTAAAATAGTTTCAGTATATTACACCCTGTTTATTATATTTATAATTTATAACGTTTCCATTGCTCATAAAAAAAATTACGTCTAACGTCACGTAGGCCATTCTAATGCGGTGTCAATAGCCTATAGTCGAGGCCGATTCTTTAATTAGTGCCTTTGTTTTAATTGAGTTTTATTTCGGCGCCGAATTGATATGATGAAGATCATCAGATAGGCTTAAGACGATACACGGAGTCCAGTGCTGCCCCTATTTGAAATAGATTATTTGTAAGGAAACGGAGATATCATTTAAAATTTTAAGCTACTAAAACCTATTAACCCTTAAAACTATTTTATGAACCACTGTTTACAGTTTAAAGTGAGAACGTTAAGCTTTAGTTTGCATTTTTGCGAAAAACGGCCACTTTTGACAAAAACGCAGCTTAACGTTCTCACTTTAAACTGTAAACAGTGGTTCATAAAATAGTTTGAAGGGTTATCTAGGTAGCTTAAAATTTTAAATGATATCTCCGTTTCCTTACAAATAACTTATTTCAAATTGGGGCAGCACTGGACACCGTGTTTCGTCTTAACAAGTTCTAGGAATTGATCATCATCATTAGGTCTTTTTAGTCTCCACGGCAGGAGCACGACCCTCTCTGTACTGCCAGAGCTATATATTAGCCAGAGCAGCCAGAGGATTTGGCCTACACTCGTCACGCTGTCCAGACGGGTTGGAGAGTTCTCATTGATCTTTATAAGCTTTATTTAGCTTGAGTTTTCTAAGTCGCTTTCTACGACATCCACGGTGAGACTTGGAGTAGTCCTATTCTGCTCTGCCGGGAATCACTCAGATATCGATTAGATAATGTAAAATGTATAGCTAAAATGTGATATTAAATGAAAATGACAAGGTGAGAAACACCAAGCTGCGCTCAAAAACACAAATTGCGGATGTGCGCAAAAACTGAAGGTGGAACTAAGTGGGAATATTTGCCGAATTCCGAAAGCTGGGCCAAATTATCCACATTTTGGATTCCGGACGGGCGCAGGGGTAGGCAGTGTAGACTAAAAAAGACCTGATGATGATGTTATTATTAAAAAGTACTACATATTTAAAATTAAATATGTTATGTTCCACGGGTAAAGGTACCTTATGAACGGTGGCGCTTAGGACGTTTAGAAAAACAATTCGTACAATTAACTTAGCTTGAATAAACACAATGTCGTTAGTGCCACCGTACATAAGGTACCTTTACCTTTACTTCATATATTACAAAAGAATAGGCGACCTGAATGATCAATGTTACACTACAATAGTTTTAAATAAAATTAATTTATGACGGTACTAAACTAAGGTCGCTGATTCTATAGCAAAAGGAATAAAACTTTATGAATATCAACATGAATAAGATTAATTTTAATGTTTAGAACCTAAATTATGGTCAAGTTAAGTGTCGTGTGGTTTCCGGCAGAGTAGAATAGGCCCACTCCAAGTCTTCCCGTGGATGTCGTAGAAGGCGACTTAGGGAATACAAGCTAAACAAAGCTTACAAATATCAATATGACCTCTCCAACCCGTCTGGCCAGCGTGGAGAGTGTAGGCCAAATACTCTGACTGCTCTGGCTAATATATGGCTCTGGTAGTACAGAGAGGGTCGTGCTCCTGCAGCGGAGACTAAATAGACCTGGTGATGATGATTATGAAATTAGAGTTGCTGACCCTGTAATTTTGTTGCAAATTTGTGAGGTAACGAGATTCTAGGTTTACGACGGCGACGGGCTTGTTACAGAACGAGATTTATGAAGTGTAACTCATTCGCAAAATTAGTCTATTATTATGTTTATATGTGTCCTATATTGTGTATTTTTAGGGTTCCCTACAAAACATGAAGAAACGGAACCCTCGTGATCACTCGATCACTCGTTCGGAGGATCACTCGTGCGTCTGTCTGTCTGTCTGTCCGACAGTCACAGCCATTTTGCTCCGAATCTACTGGATGAAAAATACATGTTGAGATTGATAAAATAAACCTTAAAGATTATCAAATTTCTTGCTTGTCTTGTGAATTAAAAAACGCACAGCGTTAAGCAATCCTTACAGAATTATCTGATTTCGGCGGTATCGTAAAACTTAAAGGAACATGTGCTCCAATTATACCTAAAGAGCTAAATCAAGACCTTCAACCATCGAATCTAAATTAATGCTCAAACAGGTTACGATTTAAAATAAACGAGCGTTCGTTAATCCCAAAACCAGAGGATTGTCCCCACTTGCTACAGTTTTTATACCTTATTATTTAAATATATATATATATATATATATCAAATCACAAACGGCAAATAAAAGATTACTTATTTGGTTTCAACGAGTCAAGAAAAAATATAGGATAAATAATCATTATCATCAGGTCTTTTTTAGTCTCCACTGCAGGAGCACGACTCTCTCTGCACTGCCAGAGCCATTTATGAACCAGAGCAGTCAGAGAATTTGGCCTTCAGACGGGTTGGAGAGGTCTCATTGATGTTTATAAACTTTGTTTAGCCTGTGTTTCCTAAGTCGCTTTTTACGATATTCACGGGAAGACTTGGACTGATCCTATTCTACTCTGCCGGGAACCACACGGCTTCTTCTATCGGATAAATAATAATTTTAATAAAAATTACAAGTAAAAAATGTCGCGCAAGTCATTGCTCTGGTTTCAATTGTTTAATATGTTACTAGGCGATGCGGCTAGCAACCCTGTCTGTCTGTCTCCTCTGTCTACTCTCTTTGGAAAAAGACGTGATAGTATCAAGCACAATCTATTTTATACCATCATCGAAATATCACGATTCCGAATGACATATATCATCATCATGACGACCTCCGTGGTGTAATGGTCAACACGTTAGTCCGCCAATCAGGAGGTTCTGGGTTCGAACCCCAGCCAGTGCAAGTTGAAAAATGGCATTTTTCATGTTGCCCTGGGTCTTGAGTATCTATGTATGTATTGATTATAAAATATAGCATCGTTTTATAGTATCCCATAATACTATGTTTAAACTTACTTTGGGGCTAGCTTAATCAGTGTGAGTTTTCCTTATCTATTTATATATTTACTAAAAAAAATATAAAGAATCATCGTCATAATTTCAGCCGCATAAAAAAGACATACATACATACTATCACGTCTTTATCCCTAATGGGACAGACAGAGCATTTTGGATTTTGCGACTCTAAAAAGACAGAGCCCAGACCGGCCACATTTAGCGTGATGAATGTGATGATGGACGTGGTTGAAAAAGGAATCAAAATAGTGTCGGGTTCCCTCACCAATTAACATGACTCGCACTTACACTCTCCCACGAGCGGGTTCTACTATCAGCGCGGGAAAAGAAGCAGCTGGTACATTTTAAGTTGTTTCTTTTCTCCCAGACCAGCATGGAAGAGATATGTTTACATATTTTCTTGTAGTGGACAATATTGTGTCAAATGTGGAACAAGCCAAATCGGAGACGGTAGTGTCACCGGACAATGCATAACTCCGTCTGTGCGGGACGAAATTAGCACCGATATTTTGCGCGTGCGCATAACATCAATAGTGCTATTCGCTAGAGCTACTAGATCTAACCCACAGTCTAAAGCCACTATCTGTCTTTACCCAGTGTCTACATTTATATCATCATTAGTTCTTATTTAGCCTCCACTGTAGGAGCACAATCCTCTCTGTACTACCAGAGTTATACTTGGCCAGAGTAGTATACTCTCCACGCTGACCAGACTGGTCGAAGAGATCTTATTGATGTTTATAAGCTTTGTTTAGCTTGTGTTTCCTAAGTCGCCTTCTACGACATCCACGGGATGACTTGGAGTGGTCCTATTCTACTCTGCTGAGAACCAGACAGTTTACACATTGCTTGTTTAATGAAGATGACATCCAGATTGTTCATTACAAAACAGGCAATATACACTGAATTGGACACAGAATTAGTCTACGTGCGATAGCGTATCGACTTAACCGAGCTTTGACAGTCGTCTACACGTTTTGCTATATCGAAGCAATAAGAACTAATTTTTTATATCAGAGTTGATATTCAAAATTGATTTGTATCTCCTTCAAATAGAGAAGTGTTTCCTATCGTGACAAATATCAGTTGTAGTGTATTTATACTGTGATTTGACTCTTATGTATTCTGTGACTGTGATCTAGCCGCCTCAATGAGTGCAAATGTCACATGGGCTATATTTGTGGGTAGTAAAGTTTTATATCAATTTGCATAGTAAAGTGTTCATTGAAGGGAATGTCATAATAAGGCCCGCCATTCGTTGCATAGGTTAAGGTTTTATGTTGAATTTTATATCTACCATAACGTCCATAACATTATTTATTGTGATCAGTGTACTTTACTTACAGAATCTATTGTAAAATACAACGTATAAGGGAAAAGCGTAAATGTCAGTAGTTTAATTTAACGGCACTTTTACTCTTTTTTTATTTAATGATCAACAAATCAAAATTTTGTTTACAGTTACATACTTACAGGTATTTATATACTAAAAAAAAGAATACCTAGTTAATTCAGTTACTTTTGCGGATAACAATCTGGCAAATCATAATTACCCATTAATAATAGAAGATAATTCATGTGATGAAGTAGCATATGAATAAGCTTTACCTGATGATGAAAGCAAAAATTGTGACAGTAATGAATCTAATGATTTCGTTAAACAAGCAAATTATCTCCTTTCACGAACTATCATCACCTATGCGGCAAAAAACAAAGTTTTACTATTTACAATATGCGAAACGACTGACGTCACAAGACCGTTAGGAATATAAAAAGCGCAAAAGTGTGAATTATGAAGGCCACACGTTGGACACGACTCACTGGTTCAACAAATATCTCAGATGACATGAAATTGAAACGCTTCACGTCTAAAATGTCCGAATTATTAAGAAACCGGTATTGAATATCGTAAAGCTAATTGTTGGTTGATTAACTAAGTTATCCAACTAATAAATGTCAATAAAAATTATTTTTAAGCAAGTCATGATCTGATGGCTGATGGCTACATGAACAATTCGACGATTGTATATGTAAAGATGTAAACTTACGATAACTTGAGTATGTTTGATCGAAATGCCATGAAATAAGTTAGGCTTGCATGTGAGACTATTAGAATTTTTAACTTCGAACACGAGCCAAAGCTGTCAAACAAATGCCGAGATGTAGGTTGGTAAGAGAATCACGTTTTTCCTTTTCTTGGCGAACTATTAGTATTAATAAATATAACATATACAACAACTAAGATATTCTTATTATCAATCATTTCTGCATTGAAAGATCCACTCTGTGTGACCTAAGAAACTGTATTGTTTTTAAAAAACACTTCGAAACAAAACTAGATTATAAATTGAAGATAAGTGAACACAATAAATGGAATGTCATTGGTATGTGCTTTAGAATAGATAAAAGAATTCGTAGCGCTCATAAATACAAGCCAATAAAATCTAAAGCAAGCAAAGCGTCATTCTCATTGTGGAAAAAACCAGCTTTTTAAACAATATTTGGCTCAATGCAGATCATAAATAATATAAGAAGTATAAACAGGTCTATATCCCATCGTCATCATCATCATCAACAGCTTTCACGTAACCACTGCTGGGCATAAGCCTCCTTTTGTCTATATTACATAGGTCATTTTAATTATATCTGAAGTTTTCATCTTCAGTAATAATTTCTATAATATTGGTGACATCACCTGTCTATTACGAGTATCATGTCTACATAAGGTTCAGAATTACGAATCATGCCAAATTTTCTTCAATTGTCGCTTTTCATAGTATTGAATTCTTTAATTGCGTTTTATAGGTGTATTGCACTGTTCCGTTTCTTTTTGTCTATCTGTCTGTCACAATTAGATGCTTAAAAGAGCGCCGCAGTCGCTGATTGCTGTCGTAAAATTTTTATTACAAGTATTCTGACTTGCGATGTGGAGCAAATCCCAATTGAGATAGTCATATCATCGTTAAAGTCCAGGACATCATGCCAATTTCTGCTTCATCTTTTGAAACATAACTTTTTTCACTTTCCGGTTTCCGATGGAGATGAAATTTTGCATGCGTCTCGTCTTTCCAATGAGATGAATGGGCTATAAACGTCTTCTTAAGGAAATGCACACAAAACCGTGCCTATGTATCGCAGTATATCTAAAATACCATGCAATATTAACCGTTTATAGTGGAACACCCAAAGAGATCCCATACCACAGAATTAATACGAGTACTAACGCATAAATTCAATTTATGTATTACTAACATCATGGTACAAGAATATAGACTTACTATAATAACTTTTGCACTTGCGCCAAGGAAGCGGCACTAAACCACAGAATAAATACTAATACTCGTACTAACGTACAGAAGTCTCACTCAGCAACGAAATTCAAAGAAATATCTACTCAATGTGGCTAGCGATATGGTTTAATTTAGCTCACGTTAGAACTCAGCACCTTCTTATTACTCTGGACAAACGATTCGTATAACTGAATTTACCACCCGGAGGGGCCACCTGCGCGCATAGTAATAATGTAGGTACATTTTTGATACCTAAACGGGGTGTGACACAGGCCTGGTATTACTAACATCATAGTACAAGAATATATGCTTACTACAATAAAATCTGCACTAGCGCCAAGGAAGCGGCACTAACCTTAGCTGTAAGTAACGATTTAACGTCAACATTTGTACAAAACAAAAGGAAGATTATACCTATAAATATCCTATGATAATAAAGATATTGTGAATTGTATTAAATATTATTCTCGTATCGCGTATTCTCTTCACTCTATGGCCCAAGACTTCGCCACGAATATTATGTCACGATAAGTGTTATCCGATTGTTCTTTTCAGTAAATTTTAGGACTTTCTCAATTAGTTAATGAATATAAAATAAAATACTCACCAACTTAACTATTTCGCATATCGTGTGATTCATTTAATAAATTTTTATATTAAATTATTACTTCATAATCGGTTTGTATTTATTTTGGGGGAAAAAAAGTGGCACGAAATAACTGGATTAAGACGGCACAAGACAGAGAACAATGGAAGAAACTGGAGGAGGCCTATACCCTAACAGGGGTTCCTATAAATAAGAAATAATACTTTAACTATTTATTTTTGTACGAGTATGTACTTAACTAGACGAGGAAGGGGGAAGACCAAGGATTAAGTTTTTCCAACAAATTAAGGAAGGGTTGGGAATAAGGTCCTACCAAGACATTAAAAAGATGGCAGAGAGAAGAGAGGAATGAAGGCATCTTTACTTAACTCCACTGACAAGAGCAAGCTCTTAAGTTAAAGAAGAAGTACTTAACTAATAATTTTATCGGAAATAACCTGTAACGATGCTGCATGCATCCTCTTCAAACCTCCTTTCTTCATCTCATTCTGTCCGTTTTTCATTCTTCATTTCATTTTAAATTCCCTTTCATTCCATTTTCAAATCATTGACTCATTCCAGCTGATCACTTGCTTCTCTCTATATGTTGTATCTTAATAATTTAAATATTATTCTTTTATACTCGTATGTAACAGTCAGTATCAGATAATAAATTTCATATAATCCATCGTTTATCGAGTCTCTATTCTCCACTTCTCCTACTACTATCTTCCATGTGGGAACTCGCCTAGAGCGCCGGGACAGGTCGAGGTCCCACAAACCTCTTTATTATTATTATATTATAATCGGTTTGTTAAGTAAGAAAATGCATTTTGTTAGGGTAACTCAATCACATAACGTGGCAACACTCCGAACTGATGACGTATTCTTGGGCCAATCACGTGACTCAGCTTTCACGGGAAGAAAATACCGTGTATTATACCATGACCATATACTTAGTTATTGACAACTACAACCTCGCTCATCCGTGTTATTGGTTGCGTTCTAGGCACACTGCTGTTGTAGGCATGCACAGTCGTGGTAGAGCCTCGCTACCGGCAAAACTCAGTTTTGCTAGTAGCATGAATGGGCCGGCTCGTCCGGGGAAGTACCACACTCTCACAGAAAATCGACGTCTGAGTAGCTTCACCGCTTCTATGCTTCGTTCGGTGAGGGAGAGAGCCGGAGCTTTTCTATAATTATAGTATTACACAATTAATACCCATATTATTTAAATGTTCATTTCTAGATAGTTTTATTAAATAATACACGAAAAAATTCATAAAAATACATACATATATAATTTTATAGTTTTTAAGTTATTTTTTAGTTTTAATTAGTTATGAAATGCTAGTATGTAGATTAAATAAAAAATAAATAAGGTACCTAATGAATTAATAATATTGCATACATATATAATTATATCCACATACTTTATAAATACTCATTTTAATTTATTTTAGCTTTTAATTAATTTAATATTTATACTTTGCGATTTTCGTTATATCGAAGTAAGTAATGGAAGGCGGACCTTAGTATTAATTGATTTCCACAGACTTAAAAAGCCAAGAACTCCCACGAAGTACTAATGTGAACATTTAATGGCTTTTAGTTGACAAACTCATTACTTATGGTAATCTTGTCGAATATTTTGTTGGATTTTGTTCTTTATTGGAATTTCGACATGTCTAAACTTACGTTAATCTGCTTAATACCATTAAAAGGTGATATGGAGGAATAGAATAAAATTGTTAGGATTAATTAATTTAAGTACAATTTTATATTTTGGATCTTTGAAAATTTACATTCATTTTTTATTAACATTATTTTTAAAAAAGTCGTAAAAGCCGATCGTCAAATGGACGAGAATCTGAATCATGTTCAGACCCCTCCCATCAATATATTGGGCACCAGCTAGCTGTTTATAAGTAAATTATATGCTTAGCGAATGCACCGCAAAATTACCCATTAAACCTTTGCTAGTGAATATATAAAATTTTATGTTCTATTATTTTATTACAAATAAATATTTGTACAATAGCATTCCACTAAGTGTGGTCAAGTGTTCAAAAGCAGAACTAATAACCAAATGGGTCAAGATTTGAATCTTGTCAGACTGCCTATTAAACACTGAGCTATCGAGCTTCTACCGCTTCTACTACTTTCCTCATGGCGATCTTTCTTTACCTACCTATATCATTTACCTACTGAGTAGAGTAGGGACCTGTAGCAAAGAATATAACGTCTAACTATTTTAAAGGTGAATTCAGTTAAAAAAATATTTTTCATATTTCGATATATGTTCCTTAGGGAAAGTTGTTCAGCATATTTTGTTAGACTCTGTATATACCTACACTACGCGAACCTATAGTGAACTGGGTTTCTTCATATCTTCCCAGCAGTGGTCGTTCCGAATTTCTAGTAGTTTGTAGCTTTTGCACAAAAAATAATTTATTTATTAAAACCTTAATTGACCACATGATACAACCGGTGAATTTAACGCTAATGCATTCTCTACCAGTCAACCTTTAGGAAAACAGAAATTAATTTTATTGCGATAGGCGCTTAAAAATGTACTTAATAATTCACTATTTACAAGTATACTTAAATACATTCATATAATACACATAATACATATCAATACTAATAATAATGGCCTTCAACAAGTGAAATATTTATCCCACTAAGCTTAAATGGTATAAACTCTTTGCATAAAAGAAACTGTTGCTCGTTATGTCGTCCTAACAGTACAAATGGACACTATTTTTGAAAGAGTTGTAGTTATTTTTTTAGTTATATTTAGTACACAACTTAAATGTTAGCGGTGCTGGATACAAAGTATCGAATCATTGGGATCTCATCTTTCATCCAGTTTAAGAGGTACGGTAGCGATTTGCTTTCAACAGGGTTGTCAATCAGAGTCGTCATAAATTTCATGAAAAAAAATATTATTTTTATACAACGCTGCGGATGATGTTTGTAATGATGATATTATTTGACTTTAAGCTAGATCGGATGCCTTTAGGCAGCCTGAAAAATCTGACAACGGTGTTGGCCACTCACACACGAAGCGAAACGATATGATTTTAGAATTTCATGTTTAATTTTAGAGATAATGAAAAAAAAATGTAAAGGTTATAAGAGTAAATAGTAAAATCAACATAAAAATTTAAATAAAATTACAATATAAACAATTACATACATAACAAACTGATATTGGGCTACATTGGATGCTGGCCACTTATAGATCGGTATTTTAGAAATACTTGGGAGAGGCATATGTCCAGCAGTGGACGTCATGCGGCTGAAATGATAATAATCATTGTTCTACATTTCTTTGTAGATATCCTTACGAGTAACATATTTAATTTTTCAAAACGCAAGGAACGCCGCGAGAACAGCTACTACAAAATAAAAGTATACTAAATAAAACTTTTTCTGCAAATACGTAATATTTATAGTTTTTAGATGTGACAACCCTACACTTTTAACGACAGTTTCGCCCTCACTCAATTAAAGTGAACTGTTAAATCGACTGTCACTTTAAATAAAACGTGTCTTTGTTGACGACAACAACACGTAAACATGCCCAACTCTTTGAGAAACAGAAACAAAATGGCGGCACTAATTGAAACTCTAGAATTTATTGACATATAGTTAATTTAAAAATGATTTAAACTGACTTAAAATATGAGAAACTAGAAAGATTTAAAATAAACGGGCAAGTGCGAGTCGGACTCGTACATGAAGGGTATGTCCATTCCCCAATCGGCTTTTACGATCTGCAGCTAGCACCTAGTACATTGCAATTTTTTTCCTTTTTTCCAAACCAGCATAGAAGAAAAATTTGCTAATAAAAATTGACAACTTAATAATCCCCTTACCCTTGACTTTCCCATACAAACGTAGTCTAAGTTTTTATTTTGAAATGACATGTCAGATTTCGGTAAAAATTTGTAACTAAAAAAATTGCATATATCTTTGTTATAATTGGTTTTCACAGTCAAAATATGAACTTAAAATTAAATATACCTAAGGGTGTAAAATTTTTCCATACTGATGGTCAAAAATTATATAATACACAATATTCTCTTTCAAGGTCATATTTTGACTGTGAAAAGCAATTATAACCTAGATATATGTAATTTCTATAAAGTTAAAAATTTTAACCAAAATCTGACATGTCGTTTCAAAATAATACGTTTGTATGGGAAGCTCTGATTCTGACTAGGGTAACCACTCATACGCAGGAAGTAGGAAGTTGACTGCTACATAGGCCAAGGATTTTTAAAATGATTGGAAACGGCTTGCATCCAGCGTTTTTCTGCAATCTTGCTCTGTTTACCGACCTGATCATGACTGCAGGCAAGCCTCTAGAATCGCTTGATTTCATGGGTTCTACGGAGCTTGCTGATAAATAGTCACCATTTGTAAACCTATCTGCCTCAGCGGCCATCGAAATATATAACAATGCAATGCAATCTTTATTAAATTATACCTGACAGTTTTATAGGGATTGCCAATAAAAACCGTAAGTCCGGTAAAATAAAAATTACCGGAAACATATTTATTGTGACTGAAATGGTCATATCGAAATACGCCTTGCTACATCAAAACGAACTACAATGGTCATTCAATCCAAATATATTGTGAAATTATAGTCCGGACGCACGGAACGAATTAATTAAACAGCAAGAGACCTTTCGTAATCTTCACAAAGTGAGCATTATCTATAGGAAATCATACAGATATCAGAATAGGCCAAGTAAATAAACAAATTGCTTTGGATCTGTGTTACATTCATATCTATCTAAATATAAGATAACATTGAGACTATGTCGCAATAGAAAATTCTATAAGGCCATCTTTTATTCCGAACGCCTTACTAGCACGACATATTTTACAAATCAGTATCAGTTCAAAAGGGGGAGTTATCATTCAGTTATTCATTTAGTTAAAAAAAACATAAAAATTGAAGCATATTTTTGGAGTAAGTGATACATACGTATGTATATCACGTCTTTATCCCTAATGGGGTAGACAGAGCCCATAGTCACAAGACTCAAGGGCCACTTTTAGCGAGATGGTGAGCGAGGAGAAGGTGGAAAAAGGAATCAAAATAGTAATAGTAGGTTGCTAGCCGCATCGCCTATTAACATGATTTGCATTTTTGCCCATTCCCTTGATCGGCTTCTACGATCTGCGCGGGAAGAGAAGCAGCTGGTACATTCCAAGTTTTTTTTTCTCTCAGACCAGCATGGAAGTAATTAAAGCTCAATAATGTAACGACTTGCATAGCTATTATATATCAGTACGATTAGAAAAACCTTCAAATACAGCTTCTGAAGAGCCGCCAAATACGAGTAGTATATAATATTAATGGTATCAATTAAAATAACCATAAACTAGACATCTCAATAAAATTAACCATACAAGACAGCTATGTTCAAGTAATTTCAAATCGCTAATAAACAAGTTCGTAGCTGTTATTGATCGTTAAGTTTTAACTATTAAATGCATTTTTCTCAAGTTAATGTCACCATTATTGAACGAGTAAGTGAAGTCTTCAAGTCTACTTAGACATTCCGGCATTCGTATGTACGTGTATTATGTAGTATGTACGTATTCGTACGGCAAAGCAGCAGATTTTTAAAGATGAAATATGTACTACATCTGTAAAGGGGTTGCAGAAATACAGGGTTGTGAGACAGGACACGATTTCACAGTCAGATCAAACAATACGCTATTTTGCATCAAGTCAAATCAGATACTTTTTTCTTAACGTCAAAAACAAACATTTTCTATGGGATTTGCATGATATATAACGATTTATGACGTCATAGTTCCTTCGAGTCAAATAGCGCTCTTAATATCCGTTTTTCTGCATTAATAAATCTAAAATCACGTTCAAAGTGGATGTGATCAATGACAAGTGGCATTATTTTGTGACGTTTTATTCTATTAACAGTACCAAATAATTTATTTTTGACTCACCGTAATACTCAATTAATTGTAAGATGTAAGTATAAGTACACTATCGCGTCTAAGGTCAATCAGAATTGTGATGTGTGTGATGTGAGACATGATTCAGATCCTCGCTCATACCCTCGATCGGCTTATACGTTCTGCATGGAAAGAGAAGAAGCTAAGTATTTTTCTTTTTTTTTTAAAATAGCAGGGAAGTAATTTTAGATGTAATCAATTGTATACCGGCAGATATTCCGGTTTGCCGGTGTACGGTTACGTCACTAGCTCCGTAGACAGTTGGCAATTAGCCGAAACAATCAACTGACAGCTATTTTAGTGGCTGTTAAAAAGCACAGCGAAATTAAAAGAATGTTACGGCGGATGCCTACTTCATTGAAGCTGGAAGTCTATGGCATACAATCTACTTAATTTGGGTATTTTATTTATTTACATAATTTGTTTACACAAAATACAAACAAAGTAAGAAAATAGAGTACATAGGTACTGCTTATTTCATAATAAATCTGTTCCAGTAGACCTAGAAGAGGAAAACAGAATAAAACAGGTAGTAGGCGTGTACAAAATATATTAATATTATAAATCCGATAGTTTGTATTATGTATTGGGAATGTTTGTTTCGCTGTCACGCCAAAACTTCTGAACGGATTAGAATGAAATTTGGTATCCAGATAGCTCATTACCTAAATTAAAACATAGGATACTTTTTAACCCGAAAAATTTAAGGTTCTTTAGCCATGGTGTTACAGCTAGTAGAATATATATCTTAAATACTAACATTGTATGGGTAACACAACACGCCGTATGTCACAGACAGACAGACTTTTGTTAAGAATCCCAGCGCAGAAAAATACGAACTGAATATACAATGTTGAAGTTTTCCATGATAGTCAAATATGATATGACACAGTATATTCTCTTTCAAGATCACATTTTGACTGTAAAAGCCACTTATATGCATAGATAATTTCTATTTATAATATTATAATTTATTTGCAATTTCTTTTAAATTACAATATTTAGCCGAAATCAGTCGTTTTAAAATAAGAGCTACGTGTGTATAAGTCTAATTCTGTCTAGGGTAAGGAGACTCTTAAGAACGACTCAATAATAAGCCGCTAACCATTACATAAGCAAATATACATCCTTATTTTTTACACAATCCTGACAAAAAGTCAATCACTCACCAACTTAAATAAATTTTCGATTACAGTTAAATCAATATTGAGTAGCCTCTATTAAATACCTGAGCTACTATGAAGCGCAAAAAACACCATTTATTACTACGACTTAGGTACTAACTATTACATAAATATCCCAGGGTTCAAAAAACAATGGAGAGTATTTTAAATCTTTGATAGACCAATATTAGAAGACCTATTACCTAGTCAATGACCGAGAGACCTAGAAAGCGAATTCGATAAAAAATACTATCTGAGTAGTTCTAAAAGTCTTTTTGTAACAGATATACGTTACAGCTGGGTTTGATGAATCATTTCAGTTGATTTAAATGTTTGGTGTTTTTTTTAATGAATCGTTTCAAATAGTGAAGTTTTGTGCCTCGCAAAGATTTACACGGCTTTTCATTTAGTAACTTTTTGTTTGTAAACATTTTTTATTTTTATTTTGTTTTTTAAATATGTTTAAACTATTGAGGTATTTACCCTATCCTACATACATTTTTTTTGCTTTGACTTTTTTAAAGAGTAATGATTTCATGTATGTATTTGTATCTACATGTAATGTTTATTTGTATTGTACAATTACTATATAATTGTGTTGTAAAAAGTTAAATATTTATCTAACTAAAACTAAACTAAACTCTAATTTAAAAATCTATTTTGTTTGATATAAAACTGCTTTTAACTATAAAAAATATGTACCGAGTAAAAATAAATATATTTTCCCTTCTTTACTTTCAAAGATAATTTATATATTGAGAGAAAAGATTTTTTAGTAAAAGGCGACAAAAAAAAATATTCCTTAATTAAATATAGGTATTTAACGAAGGCGTTATAGTATACATAAGTACACGTAGTCAAAGAGCATTTAGAAATACTCAATTAAAATAATAACTTCTACTGCAATGACAACAGGACACTGGATATCCGTATCCGGCCATTGAATACACCGATTCAGAAAAATCGGTAAATTCCGGTTTTTAAAACAACATTCGCACCGCCCTAATTTTGAATGTCATCGCCATTTCGTAATACTTTGACCAATTTGTGCTAAATGTGTGAACAATAAATTTTATCGCATATAATGGTGGAAACTTGTCAATTTTTATGCTATTTGAATATCTAAATGATGTGAATGAATAAATATTAGCATAAATAACTAATTTAAAATATATTTTTACTTTTTTTCTAATTACAACATCGAAGAAAATGAGTTTTATTGTTGATAAAGTCACAAGTTATACTTAACCAAATATTAAGATATTTCAAATTACTATTTTTATCAGTAGAATTTCGGAAAATTCGTCTTCTTTCTTAAAAAATTAACGGGAAAGTGCATGTCGAACTCGTACATGAAGGGTTCCGTACATCCGTACCATGTTTTTAAAGCTGAAAAAACACGTTTCTTGTATGACGACCCCTTTAATTTTGAACTTAATCATATTTTTAGTATCTGTTGTTATAGCGGCCATAATAATACATAATCATACATAGTTAATGCCATTATAAAGATCTAGTTAAAAACGCTGACAAAACATGACAAGACTGCTTTTTGTATGACGTCCCCCTTTATTTTTTTTTATTTTTTGTATTTGTTGTTATAGCGGCCACACATATCCGTAAAAAATTTAAGTGTCTAGCTAGTACGGTTCAAGAGATAAAGCATACAGCCCTGATAGACGGACAGACTGACGAACTGACAGACAGCGGAGTCTCAGTAATAGGATTCCGTTTGCAGCCTTTAGGTACATAACCATAAAAAATAGAGACTTAAGTAAATAAATATTTTATTAATACATAAATGAAATTAAATAAATGAAAAAGGAAATGTAAAACAAATTCCAGAAGCAAATACATATAGCTATGTTCTCTTACGGCAGAACCATGTGTAACAAAAAATCAGACGTTTTGTATGAAGAGTTTCATTGGAATTTCTTCTGTCACGTTAAATAAATCAGGTTTATTTCCACTATCAGTGACCTAAAGCGGCAAAACAAGTCTAAGAATCCGACATTGCCAATCAAGACTTATACGAACGTGCCAACAGCCCAATCTTGGCTTTTCGAACTGATAAAATTCAGTTCAAACACAAATTAAAAAGACTTGCAGAATGATACATTTATGTTAATAAGTAGGTAATACAGGTGCTTTAGATATTTGAAATAAACCTTGAAGGCAAGGGACTTCTAGGCTTCTCTGTCTGTAATATTTTAAACAGCTTACCCAAATATTTTAACAATTAGAAATTAGATTTTATTTTAAGTGTACTTATACGTCGTCTTCTCTGAAAAAAAAACCTTGTGTGCAGCTCTATCACCTTGTTAAGTCTATTTCTTTCAGTATTACTAACTACAGAAATCGTCATTACAAATTTTCGTCTCGCCTCTTTTTAATTTGTTCCAAGTCCTAAAAGGTGATTTACCCAAATAAAAATAAATCCGTCTGGCGGCTGTCTATAAAAAGACATGTTCAAACCCATTGATTCTCATGAGGTCAACACTCTTACAGGTGTGTTCTATTATTGACAAGAGTCGTTGAAATTTGGCAT
This sequence comes from Acrobasis repandana, assembly GCA_963576875.1. NCBI lineage: Eukaryota > Metazoa > Arthropoda > Insecta > Lepidoptera > Pyralidae > Acrobasis > Acrobasis repandana. Next base: position 3,406,288 of record OY756234.1, on the reverse strand, counting down.
TGCGTCTATTAGTTATGCCTCGGTGTGAAAGAGACGGACTATATCTCTTCACTTTATTTTCACTACCGTTACTAGAGCTAGGCTGAAATTTATCTATTTTTGAGTCACGTGCTGTCAAAAATAGAAAATGATCTGTATTCATATTGTTATCTCCTTTCTTCGCCAATTCTTTCTTATATTACCCACAGTTTCGTGACCGTAATATGAAATTTACGAGAGCAATTTTTAGTGGGAAGTCAAGAGGTTCAGTTAGGTTTGCTTGAATTTATTTTGCATATTGATTCTAGGGGACTTTAGAATGTGAAATTGGTATAGTTTGGTAGTATACATGCTCATGCTCATGAACACCATGTGGAAAAGTTAAAGTGGACAGTCATAGTACGGCTGTAGTGGTATTTGTTGTTGGCATCGTAAGGCGCCACTCGATCGGCTTAAAACCACTGTAGATTTGTCGCAAGGCCTACACCAACCTTTGATTGTAACTTGTTAGGAATAAAGAAGCAACATAACTAAAGATAGGCTCTAAGGACTTTTGTATCCAGGGCCATAGAATAAATCTTAAAAAAATATGGAATTAAAAGAGTTTGGTGGCCTGATGGGAAAACTCATTACTGGCGCTTTTAGCAAGTTAAGTGTCTATTTTATAAAACTAGGCAATATCACATTAACTTGCCTAGTTTGTTTAATAAAAGTAGGTCCTGATAACCAATTCCTATCAGTAGCGATCAATCAGATAACTGCATTTAATATATTAACATCGTAAATGAACATCATTAAAAGATATGACATAATTTATCATCAAATCCACTTATCGAATTTGCAATCAATTAAATTTCACACATCATTGGCTAACGTATCGTTTGCCAGAGAAACGAGCTTTTAATTTCAAGTTAAACGACAATTTGAGTGAAATATAGATATACGATTGTAAGTTCTATTCGTTTTTAAAGGTTTGATAAACTTAGGCGGGTCGCATCGGGTCGGGCCACTGCGCAAAACTCTGCCCAATTCTCTATGACCGCATGCGGTATTATAAACGTGAGCGGTGTCTCTCTCTCATCTCAACATATTCCTAGTTGCATCCACATCCTCAGCTGAAATGCTATTCACAGCATCACACCCCAAGACCCCAGGCTTCAGCCTGGGGTCTGCTTTCCGGCTTGAGCATGCTTGGATGTAACACCATTGGGCGACCATGTCCCTATGGAGATCATAGGGACTTGATTCATGTGAACTGACTTGAACTTTTTTCGTCGACCAGTGCCGGTTGTATTACTGTTACTGTGCGATATTAGAGCGGGCCAAAGTGTATCCCATATACTATTGCCGGGTCCGACTCGCTTTAGCCCGTCGCTGTCATACATATGTAATGGAATTGTCTGGACAGTTTATAACTGATTTCATAGATTTCCTTAAATAAACTTACAATCAGTATACTGTCTCCAGTTAATCATCATTTTGGAGGTTTTTATATAGTCAATATTGCTATATTACTTAATAAAACGTGTTTTCAAGTAAAAGCATGTTGGGTTTTATTTTGAATCAGTCAGAGTAAAGCAAAGAGTCTATAACAATTATAAACACGCGTCATTAAAAATCCACCTATACGGCCTATACTTACGACCTCTAAAATGCGAAGTACGCAGTTTCATTATGACACCCGCTCCGCCCCGATGAGACCCGCCTCAATCTGCCCATTTCATAAAAAGCAAGTCCGTTATTACTTTGTAAATGCTAGTCAGCTCAGCTTCTGATATCATCGTTACAAACCAGTATTGGAGATCATTAATAAAACTAATATAACAAATTGACGGTAGTGCGTATATTAGTGTCTATGGACTGCTAACACCTACTTAAGTAGGAATATTTTTACCCGACTGTGCCAGAAGGAGGATTATGTTTTTTTCTATTTATTTGGCTTGCTCTGCAGCCTAAACGGCTTGAGAAGTGTCGTTAGATTCGTCCTTATTATCAGAATAACATTGGGTACCTAAAAAAAAATTGCGGATTTTTTTAAAAATTTCGCGCTTGCGGTTTTTTTCATAGATTTATATTATTTAGATTTTTTTAAATTATACGATACCCACGTTAGTGTGGTTCTTAAGAAAGGGTAATTTCAGATATGTGTACATAGCCGCTTATATGTTGTTTTTAAAATTTTTTATTGCAAATTACATTTAAACATATACGTTTTACATATATATTTTTAACACACGACAGGGTTTGAAAAAATAAAAAATAAATTGACGATTAAAAGCCCCTTTTTAATTTTTTTTTATATCATGATTCTAAATAGAATTTAAGAAACACCAATACTTATATAAAATATATGGGTACACGGCACATAAAATAAACATAATTTTATTCATACGTTTGCAGATAATAAATTAAAAAGCACTCAACCGATCTTTTAATATATCCATGCTGAGTGACGAGAGTTATCATCTAGTGGAGTTTGTTTAAAATAAGGTCAAGACCGATTGTCAGATTGAACCATAGATTAAACAGCACTTGAAACAACTTCCTGTAAAAGTCTTATAATAGCTTGGTAAAACAAACTCAGGTTATTTTTAAAATAGTGATGTAAAAAAGTAAAACAATTTTTATAACGTTCAGGCTAATCCACGCGTCATCTCGAGAACGGGTGCCGCCAGTAGGGACTGGTACCCTCGGCTCCGTTTTTGAACATTACTAAGTATGACTTATTTCTGTAAATGATTTGGCTTTCGTTCGCAAGCTTTACATATTATAATGTCATAACATTTTATTAGGCATAATATCCTGGTAAACTGACAAAGTCCTTCTGACGTGTAGGCCTAGGCGACCAATACTGTGTAAATGAGTTTCTTTCAGCATTTCTTATTAGCAGTAGTCATTGCGAAACAAGCACAAAAATCTATTTCCGTCTTGTTTTTCTATATAGTTTTCTAAAATCGGTTAGTTACCAATTAAAGATTTTTACAAAAATCGTAATTTTATCGCAGATTTAATAAATTAAAATCGTCAGTTTAATACACATAATTCACAAGTAAAGTAATTCGAAAAAAAATAGGAACTAATTACAGATAATGAATAAAGATTTCTAAAAAGTCATTACAATACCGTTCTAAGTTTTTGCGACAGTGAAATCAGAGCGAGTTTGGCCGGCCTAACGCAATGGGTTATACCACAGACTTCCAAAATGGGTAGACCAGTCACAAATTAATTGAACAAGCGAGCGTAGCGTGCAAAGTTATTCAAATCTGCTGGGACACTGAGGCGTGTGTATGTCTGTTTGAAGATAACTTGAGAGTATCTAATAAGATCAGCTCTTAAAAAATAGGTGATCTTGACCTAATTTTTCAGATCGAATATAAGCCAAATTTCAAAGCCAAAATCGAGAATAAGCCGTGTGGTTCCTGGCAGAGTAGAATAAGACTACTCTAATCTTCCCGTGGATGTCGTTGAAGGCGACTTCGGAAACACAAGCTAAACAAAGATTATAATCATCAATGAGACCTCTCCAACCCGTCTGGCCAGCGTGGAGAGTGTAGGCTAAATCCTCTTACTGGTCTGGCTAATATATGGCTCTGGTAGTACAGAGAGGGTCGTGCTCCTGCAGTGGAGACTAAAAAAGACCTGATGATGATGATGATTATAAACCAAATTGATCAAAGAGTTACTAAGATATAGATTTGTGAAAAGGTCGCAGGTATTTAGTATTATTTACTAAAAAAATTACGTATATCTACTTTAAAGTAGATCAAATTCAATTACGTTGTGCTACTACTAAAAAACTTACACAATTCAGTATATCTATACTAAATTGGGTAAGTTGTTTAGTATCTGGTAAGATCCTAAAGATAAACACGCTTGTAAAATAGAGTAAGTTATAAGGACCTTTCTTAACATGTATTTTCACCGTGTTTGCGTGCAAATAAATTTTTTTCACTTCCAAAAAACTATTGAATGAATGATAATATAGGTACACAAACTAAAGTTAAAAACCTAAGTATATGTATATTTAAATAAAACTAAAAGTAACATACAACCTGAAAACTAATTTTAATTGTAATTATTTCTTTTTTCTCAGTAAATAATTTTTTAACAAAAAGAATAAATGAAGATTAAAACTAAAAAGAAGAAACGTCGATGACTGTCTATCGTTTTTAAGTCTATGCTTTTTGCGATTTTTCGGATGGCAACCCATTTTTGTTAATTGCGCTGTTGGGCGTAACGAATTTAAGCAGTTCTAAATTAGTTGCTCGGCAGTCAGCAGGCCATCAGCGAGTAATCAGTAAGTTGTAATTATTGCCGTGGATAGACAATAGATTGATTAGGTCGTCAAAATATTGACGGCACGCACGATATGTGGGCAACCATAGTTTAATAAATCTAGGTTTGTGAGAGCAACCGAAACTAGTAAGTTTCGTAGGTATGTGTAAGGGGGGCGGGGGGGGGGGGGGCTAAGAGCAAACTGGGCAGTCTAATGATGACAACCAAGACCAACTACACCAACTACATAATCTTCGAAAGCGAAGCACGGAGCAGAAGGAAACTAATGGTTCCGTTACAGAAGACAGTAAAAGTGTAACATACAGAAAGGAATCTCTTCAGTTCGCCTGCTCTTGCCCTCGACAAGGCGAGAGCGGGGCAGAGGTGCGCGGACGGGGAACGGGGACGCATATTTCGCGGGACCTTATATAGGAGATTCCGTTCTGTATGTAATGCTCTTACTGTCTTCTGTGTTTCTATGAGAGCAGTAGACCTCGCGGGCTCTTATTCCCCTTTTCCCTGGCTTAGCAAAGCTATTACAGTGAAATCCGTCCATATATACCTACGAACAATAATTGTCTAGAATCGTAAGTAATCCCGAAAAATAATTCCACGCGATATGTACCGCGGCGGGCGGGGCTTAAAATATGAACAGCGCGGCGCGACAGTTCGCCGTGACACTCGAGTCGTGCGGTTGCGTCTCAAGAAGTTTCCTTTGAGAATATTACTATGTTTTTGCGATAATCGAGTCATTAAAAATGCCGTTATGTGCCGTGTAGTGGTGTAGAAGCCATACAGACATGAAAATTAGTTATTCAAAAAAAAGTAACACGTAAATATATTTATTTTAGCGTAGCGTACCAAAACCATCCGAGCGTTGTATCTCACCGCTCATTGCGTTGACTGCCTCACCCGACTGACGACGACGCGTGACCTTGTCGCGACCAATCGCATGCATCTTTGTCTATGTATGCGTTCGAGTGTGTCGTTGTAATTACTGTTCGTTTGTTGGCGAAAATGGAATCAGAATCGAAGCGGTAAATGTAGGAGCGTTAGGTATCTAGAGAATTATATGTCGATGATATATACCCATATAGAACGCAACAGTAAAATTTTATACATACAGATGTCATATAAGGTTTAGGCAAATTTAGATCATAGCAGTATTGGTACCACAGACCTACCACTACTAGACTTGCAACGATATTGCTAGAAAGAGACTCAAATACAGTACAACGTGAATGTGAAAGAAACGCTGATATGTTTTTTTGTCTCTATCGGCGTGGCTGCTATAAGCTGGCCTACTGTCAAAATCTGGGCCAAACAAACCACAAAACGATCGAAGAAAGTTATTAATTTTAGGGATTTTATCATATAAAAGGTGATTTAGGGTTTTATTTGAACCATAGTGTGTTCTGTGATGTGTGCAAAATATGGGTGGAGGCAACAATCAAAGATAGAAAGAGATGCACTAAAGTGGCCACGCACTATGCAGGTCTAGTAGTGGTAGGTCTGTGATTGGTACGATATTCCGGAAGGAACTTTACTAACAAACAACGAAATACAAAAACTACCCGTATGGTTCCGGGTTAAAATAGGACCACTTTCTCTTCCTATGGATGTCGTAAAAGGCGACTAAAGGAAAAATAGCACTGAAAGCTTGTGCTACAATAGCATACCCAAGGAGGGTTGACGTCAGGCAGGCGGCTGGTCGTAAAAGAAAGCCAAATCATTTTGATGGAAAGTCAGTCAACGAAATACAAAAACTACCGCACTCAAGTACTCTGACAGATGCACAGATTAAATTAAATAATGCATGTAAACACGGTAGCAGTGTGGGAAGAAGAAGACATCAAGTTTATCTGTAACGGTTTGAGAGATATACAGATCTGGGTGTTATTGCAACAAACATACCTTCACGCATGCGACAATAAAATTAAAAACATTAAAAAGATAAAAAAAGAACAAGCTTTTATTGTAAGGCCTAATTACTAATCTAGGCAAATGTAATAAGTTTGATGCGGTTGCGTCGTTTTATTACAAAATACAAGTACTTCATCTTCTTGTTATAATAATATTGCATTGTCATCTGATTTACATTAGCATACAAAATTTCATCTTAACCGGAAACCGGAAAAGGCTCAAATTTAACTTGCAAGATTTGACCAAAAAAAAAAACAAATAAACAAACAGGGCAAGCTAAATAAAAACTTGTAAAAATGTGATGCCAGAAACTCCATTACAGCCTTTTTAAAAGACGTACTACATACTTAGGCAAGCACATAAGGAGGTCATTATGTTTTTTTTACATGTATATGTTACGCGATATCTTTGCCAATGGGCATTGTTAATTTTTTTGGAAAGCGTTATTTTTAAATTCGTTTCGAGATTCAGTTAATGAACAGTTGTTAGTCATTTTTTGCTAAAATAATCAATGGTTTCGGATATTTGTACAAACAAACGTAGGTATGACCTTTGTTTAACCTTACTCCGCGGTTGTATCGGTTAAAGCTCTGAGTCCTTTCATTAAAAAATACGAGTCGCCTTTATGGTATTTATCCGTCACCGGCAATAACGTCAAATGTCACCGTTTCCACCAATCATAACTAAGAAAATAACTTTCCGTCAATCATGGGTAACTGAATTCACTGAATGACACTGACAATCACAAAGACTATTATGACACTAGCGTGTTTTTTTTTATTTATGTATTGGGCTCGGTCGTTTGTTTTTTAAAGCCGACGGTCGACACGACTTTGTCTTTGATATGATTTTTATAATAATTTAGGTATAAAAATTTAACAAAGCCGTAATATGAAAAAATATTTAAATTAGTTTCTTGAAATATGCTATATTTTGATATAAAAAAATAACAATTAGGGGTTAAAAACATTTACAATGCCCATTGTGAACCGATTTGATGATTCTTTTTAGGGTTCCGTACCCGAAGGGTGCAAACGGGACCCTATTACTGAGACTCCGCTGTCTGTACGTCTGTCCGTCTGTCTGTCTGTCCGTCTGTCTGTCTGTCTGTCCGTCAGTCACAGGGCTCTATCTCTTGAACCGTAATAGCTAGACACTTGAAATTTTCACTAATTATGTATTACTGTGGCGGATAGAACAAAAGATACTAAAAATAAAAAATTGTTAAAAATTAAAGGGGCTCGTCATACAAGAAACGTTTTTTTTTTCAGCGTTTTTAACTTGATCTTTATAATGGCATTAACTAAATACTTGAAATTTTCACCAATTATGTATTACTATGACCACAATAATAACAAAAAAAAGTTAAAAATTAAAGGGGGTCGTCATACAAGAAACGTGTTTCTTCAGCGTTTTAAAACATTGTACGGTGGTACGGAACCCTTCATGTACGAGTCCAACTCGCACTTGCCCGTTTATTTTAATCAAAAGAGTTTGCTACCAAGTTGTTCCATATTAAATTTGGTAAATACCATGATGAAGAACTTTGGAGATATGGAAGAAACTTTAAAAAAAAAAAACTAAATCAGTTGTTTTTTTTTTGTAAAAAAAATTATTATTAATGAAAGACTCTTTATTAATGTTCGTGTGGCAGGCATAATTTTCCTGGGTAACAGTTACTTGTAGCGTTTTAAACCCTTACAATTACTTTGTTCGTTCACATATCAATTCAATTGTTCCATTTCAACATAAAAGTAATGTTCAAATTTTACGACTGATTTCACCTAAACTAGAGAAGAAAGTTACATCTGTATCAACTAACAAGTGACATAAAATATTTTACAATTACTCGCATCTGGTAAACAAGGGGTTATAAAGTTTTCATTACCTACCAACCTATGCAATTAAATTCGTTTTATTGCGTCCCTGAGCTCTGGTTACGAGAATTTTCGATATTCCTTTAGATAAATTTTGAAAACATACGAGTGTGTTCTGTATTAAAAAACGATTTTTAACTACCAGCCAGGGCAAGCTGGAAGAAATTTTTTTCAAATTGTCCTGGGTCTTGGGTGTTGATCCATTGTATTTATTATAATATATACTAGCTATCGCGAAGTTAGTGTCCCATAACACAAGTTTAAAGTTATGTACTTAGGGGCTAGAGCCTAGCTCAATGAGTGTTATTTGTCCTTTGTCATCATCATCATCAGGTCTTTTTTAGTCTCTATTGCATAAGCACGACCCTCTCTGTACTACCAGAGCCATACTTGGCCAGAATAGCCAGAGTATTTGGCCTGCTAAACTCTCCACGCTGGCCAGACGGGTTGGAGAGTTACATGATTCGCATATTCATCCATTCCCTCAATCGGCTTTTACGATCTGCATGAGAAGAGAAGCAGCTGGTACTAGCTTAGTTTTTTTCTTTGGGACAATACATTTTAGAAGTATATTTCATATTACTCAATAACATTTCCGATTTTTAACTGAATTAGAAAAATTTTTTTGCACAAAGGGTGCAAACGGGTCCCTATTACTGAGACTCCGCTGTCTGTCCGTCTGTCACAGGGCTCTATCTCTTGAACCGTTATAGCTAGACACTTGAATTTTTCACCGATTATGTATTACTGTGCCGCTATAACAACAAATACTAAAAATATAAAATAAAAATTAAAGGGGGTCTTCATACAAAAAACGTGATTTTTCAGCGTTTTTAACTTGATCTTAATAATGGCATTAACTAGATACTTAAAATTTTTACAGATTATGTATTACTATGGCCGCTATAACAAAAAATACTATAAATTAAAAAAAAGTAAAAATTAAAGGGGGTCGTGATACAAGAAACGTGTTTTTTCAGCGTTTTAAAACATTGTACGGTGGTACGGAACCCTTCATGCACGAGTCCGACTCGCACTTGCCCGTTTATTTATTATGTGAAAGGGTATGCAAGTTGGTCCCACTGTCGCCAGGTGAAGATCTGATAATGGAATCCTCGAGAAATCGAGGGAACTTCTTAAATATTCTATGCACACATATAAGTATAGTGTTTTGATGAAAGTATTTGTTAATAAATCAAGCACTGGAATTTACAAAGCGTGGTTTGGTAAGTGGAACTGATCAATAAGACCAGAAATTGAATTCGCTTTGTTTTGTTTAAAAATATCCACCTGCTAATTTTTGGAGAAAGTTTAGTCCATGATACTGAACAACTTTCTATAAAAAAGTTATTAAAAATCAATAAAAAATTTAAGACCTCCTATAGGAATCAACGCTCAGCATAACGGATTTTGTATGGGAGGACGAAAAATTTTTATCGATTTTTAATAAGAAAAATTTAGCAGGTGGATACAAAGTAAGCTTGTATAGACTAACGGTCCAGCGTGCACGCCCCAAATTCTTCCCCGTATGTTAAGCAATGCAAGTTAGAACGGCAACCTGCCCTGTCAACGCAGATGTAGTACCTGACACCACAGATTGTACCACACGTGGACCCAAGGCCAGACTACCTGTTCACTGCTGAAAATATATGTTCGAAAGGCATATGTTTTAACCTTATGCCTTGTAGATAGATGGTGGTTTAATTAGAGCAGTATAAATTTGTAAGTTAACCAAATTTAATAGGGATGTGGACTAAGGATTATTCTGTTTATGTATTCGTCAGTTAATGTATTCAAATTAAAATGGACCCATAATTTCAGTTTATCAAATTAATAAAAATCCACAAAGATACAGCGTAAGTGGAGGCTTGTGACGTCGATGACGTAAAAATCATACGAAACCGTGACATCATGCGAAAATAAAAAATGTGTAAACAATATTTTTTTAAAATCTTCCATCCTTGTCTGGGAGAAAAGAAAGTACATAGAATGTACCAGCTGCTTCTCTTCCCACGCAGATCGTAAAAGCTGATCGAGGGACTGGGCAAGAATCTAAATCATATCAATAGATGATGCAAGCCATCACTATTATGATTTCCTTTTTCCACCTTCATGCCCACCATCACGCTAAAAGTCGCCTTGCCGCCGGCTCTGTCTGCCCCGTTAGGGATAAAGACGTGATAGTGTATCTGTAACCTGATGTAGCAATCATTTTTTTAGCTACATCCCAATTCCAACTTATTTGGTCCAGTATATTTGTTGCAAATTTTCTACGACAGACGCAAACGAGATAAAAGCTATGAAAGTTCAATTTTGTCACTCGGACATTACCAGAACCCAAAAACACTTGAAAATATAGTGAACCTATTAGTAGCGTCTCTACTTACGAGTACGTACATCACATATGTAAATAAATATACAGATTCTAATCACGCCTTGTTTCAGCATACAGAGCTTATGGCCATAAGAACGAAAGACAATGTACTGGATTCCGTACATTCAATTTCTAAATATTCTTCTTGCTGTTAAAACCATTAATTGTCCTCTATCAGTAGGTATTCATCAGGTCAAGTTAACCTTAAAGCGCCTTTGAACAGTAATAGTGGCGAAGTTGCAATGATTGTAGTGTACAGCGGGAGTTGCTACTTGGTAACCGATCACTCTTGCAAGTGGCATACAGATAAGACAAACGTCTTCCGATGTAGAGCAAATTGTGGGGTTCAAGTGCAAGCGACAAAAAATATATTTTTTTCATTTCAAAAAATTTATTCATACTTTTTTTCATTTCAACTAAGTCATCATCATCAGGTCTTTTTGGTCTCCACTGAGGGAGCACGACCCTCTCTGTACTACCAGAGCCATACTTAGCCAAAGTAACCAGAGGATATAGCCTACACTCTCCACGCTGGCCAGACGGGCTGGAGAGGTCTCACTGATGTTTATAAGATTTGTTTAGCTTGTTTTTTCTAAGTTGCCTCCATATCCACATCCACAGGAGGACTTGGAGTAGTTCTATTATATTCTGTCAGGAACCAGACGGCTTCTACTATTTATTAATTAGGTATTTATAAATAAGTGAGGTTTTTTTTATATAAACGTCTAGTGATTCAGAGAAGAGAGGAATAGAGGCATCTCCATTAAACTCCACCGACAAGAGCAAGCTCTTAAGAAGTGATTCAGAACGTAAAAATGGGCGAAAATGCGAATCATGTTAGTAGGCGATGCGGCTTGTCGACCCATCACTATTTTGATTAATTTTTCTACTTTCTCTCCTACCATAACGTTTAAAGCGGTCTTAGAGTCTTGTGGCCCTGGGCTATGTCTGCTTAGAGTCGCAAGACCCATAATGCTGTCTGCCCATTTTTTCAAGCTGCCTAAAGGTATTTGACATAGCTTGTCATATAATGATGGCGGCTGGGACCAACGGCTTAACGTATCTTCCAAAGCTCGGAGAAGCTCGAGAAATTTTTATGCCGCTTTTGGTGGTTACCCATCCAAGTGCGGACTATATCCATGGTTGCTTAACTAGCAATGCGTACTTCCACTGGGCTACCGAGCTCCTCAATTTAGTAATGATGCAACACTATAGTTTAAGAGATGTCCAGCAGTGGAGTTCCTATGTCAAAATGAAATGTAAGTATTTACCGCTGACAGTCACAACACAACCTTTCGCTTCCCGCACTTGCAGATTCGATTTTAGGTCGTTGCCTTACATAACAATTGAATAATGACCAATACGCGACCAAATTGCGTTGCACCCGCATCTTTTGCATCGTGCATGCGTGTTTACACTGTTTACGTACGGCCGGGTAATAATAAGTGACTACTAATAGATTTCATCCAAGGTAACGTTTGAAAGGCGCGACGTTTTTGCAACCGCTCTGCAGCTGAAGAATAATGCGCAGCGAAGGCGGATTTTAACGTAATGTACGTACGTGTTACGCACAACCCGATTCTCATACTTTCAGGAGTCAATAATGAACAGAAAACACCAACCAAGTGCGATTCGGACTCGCGCACGAAGGACTCCTTACAATTATCTACAACATTAAACATCAAAAAAATCACATTTGTTGTATGGAAGCCCATTTTTTTTACTATAAACCTACAATACCACTGACTGACTGACTCACTGATTAACATAGTTGTTATCCCTGTTCCAGGGTGACATGGGTAATTATTGATATACCTTCGCGTAGAGGGTGCTCCAGTGTATTGACATTTTTTTATTTTAAATTATTTTTTCACTTAACGGATCATTCCGAAGAATCCCGCTCGATTCCGTCTCGTCTCTAAGTCCATAATACTTACGAATTGCAATATTTTGCTCGTAGTTTAGAAACATGTGGTTTGACCGACGACAACTAGGCTGACCGCTGCGGTCGCTTGAGTTATATTCTGGTCTAGTTGTAGACACGTTTATAGAAAGGCTGTCATCAGCAAAACCGCAGGCGAGGTTACAAATGCTTGTTGATTTCGGCCAGAAAGCGCTCAGGCATTGTAGTCGAAATATACACTCACGATATCATCATGTATTTGTTTACTTCTTCTAATCGTGTCAATTGACGACCTTCCGTGGCTTATTGGTGACCACGGTAGTCTGCCATTCAGAGGCACTGTTTTAAATTGTCCAGGGTCTTAGGTGTTTATCTATATAACGTCTAATATCTATCGTAAAATATACTGAAACTATTTTAAAGGTGGATTCAGTCCATGATACTGAACAACTTTCCCCAAGGAACATATGTCGAAATATGTAAATAATTTTTGGCTTTCCCTACAAACTCGGATCAGCTGATCGGTCAACTTGTATGGGAGGTCAAAAATTATTTTTCATATTTCGGTATATGTTCCTTGGGGAGAGTTGTTCAATATCATGGACTGAAGCCACCCTTAAAATAATTTCAGTATATTTTGTTACACCCTGTATATGACAATGTATTTATCATAAAATATTGTATTGTTGAGTTTGTATACCATAACACAAGTCTCTTTTCTTGTTTTTCGTGTGTGTAAGTGGCCAGCACTGGTGGTGGGCGGGCACCCAAAGGTATCTGACAAATCTTGACTGCCTTACAATGATGACAGCTGGGACCAACGGCTTTACGTGCCTTCCTAAGCACGGAGGAGCTCGAGAAAATTCTATGCCACTTGTCACCACCCATCCAAGTGTGGACTACGCCCGGGGTTGCTTAACTTGCGAAAGCGCAACCTATCTAGCATGCAAATTCCTACCGGGCCACTGAGCTCTTCTAGTCTCTTACGACGTCCACAGGAAGAGATCAGTGGATCTATTCTAGGTCGGAATTCACACAAAAATATTTTTGTTAGTGTAGAGTTTGTTACAAAAACAAATTTAAAAAATTGTTTCTATTCCATGTTCAGGGGAGTTGATTGATAGGTCCTGGTGGAAGGTCATAGCACTCGGAGCCGAGGGGTCTCGATAACATGTTTTGCATCCTCAATCATAGTCTTATTTCGTGATCTACATTCTAGGAGAAATTATGCTTTCGCGTAAACAAAGGCATTAAGTATTTGATGTCTGTCTTAGCGTTGAAAATTCCGAAAGAAACATATTGTTTTTTTCGGTGAAAGAAACGATATCTCGTTTTTTACCGTTTTATTCGTTTGTTGCACTGAAATATTCCGGAAAAAACCTTCGGAATTCTTTGGAAGATATCGGAAAATTTAAAAAAAAAACGGTAACATACATAATACATTACACATAAAATGTTGTTGAATCCTTGGGTTGGGAGAGCCCTTGTTCGGAATTGGACGTTATGCTACTGAAATTATGATGAATGATGATAAAACGGTTGTAAACTAACATAAAGAATGATTGTATATGTGCAAAATGATCTTAAGGGCCTGTGTCGACGAGCACGGTTTCTACGTGGCACGGCGCCGCGCCGTCACGAAGCCGTCGATGCCAGTTATACTACGTCTAAGATACTGAAACCATTTTAAGGGTGAATTCAGTCTATAATACTGAACAACTTTCCCCAAGGAACATATATTGAATTACGAAAACTAATTTTTGGTCTCCCATAGAAGTTGACCAATCCGAGTTTGTATGGAAAACAAAGAAATATTGTTCATCTCGCGATATATGTTTCTTGGACAAAGTTGTTCGCTATCATGGACTGAATTCACCCTTAAAATAATTTCAGTATATTATGTTAAACCCTGTATATGTATGGAGCTCCATACAGATATATATATATGAAGCCAGCGCGATTAGAGCGGCGCAGCGCTTTGCCGTGTTAAAACAGTGCTCGTGAACACCAGCCCTAAGGCTGTATTGTATTGTTTTACTTGACATAATCATCATAAACCTTGTAACTTTAACAATACGGAACTATCTTAAGGAAATACTAAACATGTTTTATGAAATAGTTTTAAGAATCAAGCAATACGTGTCATCGTCATTATCATCATCAAGTCTTTTTTAGTCTCCACTGCAGGAGCACGACCCTCTCTGTACTACCAGAGCCATATATTAGCCAGAGCAGTCAGAGGATTTGGCCTACACTCTCCACGCTGGCCAGACGGGTTGGAGAGGTCTCATTGATGTTTACAAGATTTGTTTAGCTTGTATTTCCTAAGTCACCGTCTACGACATCCACGGGAAGATTGGGGGTGGTCCTATTACTCTGCCGGGAACCACACGGCAAGTTGTAGTATATATACCTACTTATATATTTTCACGCCTGCTTCCCACTGAGGTAGAAGGTCTACCTCACTTGCTACAATCCTATAGATACAGTTACCGTTTCTCATAGAATGACACTTCTTCTTCATAATAGCGCATTCCCGGTTGCATCCTCAGCTGTGCTGCTTCGGAGCCCGGGGAGCAATAAACCGGTTTTTTTTCCTCCAAATCTAATATGCATATAGTCACCTTAGCATGCCAAAGACCTTGCGAAGTGGAGAAGAAATAGCCGGAACAGTTTAAATAAATTGCCTGTCGTTTTACGATCAGCGGCCTGCCTGACGGCAATCCTCTTAGCACGAGATGTTTGTGCTTAGTCCTTTAGTCGCCTCTTACGACGTCTACAGGAAGAGATTGAGTGGTCCTGATCTAGACGGGAAGCCACACGGCACATTCAATGTAAAACCATATAAAGCAGAAAAAGCTGGAAAGCGCACCTCGGGCTCCAAAGCAGCATAGCTGAGGATGCAACAAGAGACGCGCTAAGATGAAGAAGAAGACGTGATAATTTAGGTATGTATGTAAAAGCGAACGCTTAGCGGCCGTAAACTACTATTTTTTGGCCCGAGAATACGCACGAATATTTATTATAATACCTGCGCAAAGCCGGTGCGCAGTGCTAGTTAATGATAAGAGTAAATCTGAGAGAGTCAATTGAAACAAGAAGCACCGCGACCGAAGTAGTAAGTGTATTTATGTCTGGATGCAAATAGCACGCTTCATTGGCCCAGTATTCTGTCGAACTTCACTTGACAGTCTGTTGTCTGATAATACTAACAGGCGAATTAGTTTCAAAGTGTAAAATAACGTGCCGTGCCGTGTAGTTCCCGGCAGAGTAGAATAAGACCACTCCAAGTCTTCCCGTGGATGTCGCAGAAGGCAACTTAGGAAGCTCAAGCTAAACAAAGCTTATAAACATCAATGAGACCTCTCCAACCCGTCTGGCCAACGTGGAGAGTGTAGGCCAAATCCTCTGGCTGCTCTGGCTTATACATATATGGCTCTGGTAGTACAGAGACAGTCGTGCTCCTGCAGTGAAGACTAAAAAAGACCTGATAATGACGACGATGATACTTTTTATCCCAAAAAATTAAAGGTTCCAATGTTAATTTTATTATCCTTTCAATCCTACAGGTACTTGTAAGAAATAAAGATGTATATTTGCATCGACTACTGTATGATTAATTTGAAAACGAAATTGACAATGCAAGTGGCAGTTTAGAGGTTAACTTCACCAAATAACACCGGAACCGGATTCCAGTGGAAACCGGTTCAAAAACTGCATTTCATTTGGTGATTTCTTATAAACGATGTCTGATTAAGTATCGACGTTAATTTGGAGTAAGTTATACAAACATGTGAGCGTAACTAGATAAATCTGTGCCCTCTGATTTCCGGCCTAGTATAGGACCACTCTGGATTTCTAGTTGTTTTGTTGATCGAAGGATTTGGAGAACAAAAGATACATCTAGAAATGCGCTTAAATGAGAAGATTTTGTAATTAAAACGTTCATTTGCCGGACAAATAAAAAAACCCTTACTTTCAAGCGTCCCTGACTTTCATCAAATATGACAGACATGGTTTTCAATAAAAAAACGCATCGTAATCGGTCTTTTTGATTAGGAGCTAACCTCTTTTTAGTCGGGGGTTAAAAACAAATGAAAAAATAAAAGACTGCGTGACAACCCTTGCGGCACCAAAAAAGGCACGCAGCGAAAACACGGTAACTCAAAATTTTGCAAAAAAATAAACCGCGAATTTATCATGGTATGTATCAGAGCACTTTGCCGCACTTCATCCGTAATGTGAGCGAAAAAAATCAATGGCATATCATTATGTTTATTTGCGGCCGGTACTGATAACATCTAGGCGTAATGTATTTGGTGTTTGATAATTATGCGATTGCCACTTGTTGCTACGTCGATAATTTCGTGCGTGTTTAAATTTATGTGTACTGTAGTAATAGATTTGAAAGTAGATTATTTCCTTTCTCCTTTTTTATTTTTTTTACCTTCTGCATCTACTTTTAGTAGATTACTTATTTATTAAGTTTTGAAGTGCAGCCAGAGTGCATTTATATAATCGTGTTTATAATATAGTTTTTGGTTATTATTGAAATTAAAAAGTTGACTTTTTCCTTTCACTGTATAAACTAGAGGTTTTATGAGAACAGTAGACCTCGCTAGCTCTTATAACTATGCATAAACACTTTTCCATTTCTTCTGGCTTAGCAGCCATTTTAGTGAAATCTGTCCATATATAATGCTAGAGCAGACTACATTGCTTTTTCACTATATTTTGAAGTGCAGTATTTTAGATTAGTGCAGTATAATAATATTTCTGACAACTAAAACAAGGCTTTTGAAATTTGCTGTTATCATATCGGTTAAATATAAATGTTAATGTTTACTTATAAACGGGATGAAATTGGCCTGCTTTTCACACCACAACTTGTTTGTGTCCAAAAATTTTCCTCAATCATTAAATTATTCAGTTTTAAAACCTTTCACGGGCTGCACGTTACTTTATAGACGTCATTTGTATACTTTTCTACGTCAAGTTATCGCTCAGCAAGTTTTGTGCGCTTACGCATTCCACCATATTTTTAGTAACTAAAATGCTGCTGCATTAACAAATATTTAAAATCAAGAATTTTTGTCTAGATAATTACTAATATCATTCGTCTGCTCTTCCAAGCTGGTCTGGGAGAAAAGAAAAAAAACTTAGAATGTACCAGCTGCTTCTCTTCCCGCGCAGATTAAGAAGAAGACGTAGAAGGCGATCAAGGGAATGAGCGAAAATGCGAATCATATCAATAGGTGATGAGGCTAGCAATCCATTACTATTTTGATTCATCTTTCCATCTTCCTGCACATCATCATGCTAAAAGTGGCCTTTGGTTCTTGTGGCCTTGGGCTCTGTCTGCTTAGAGCTGCAAGACCCAACATGCTCTGTCTGCCCCATTAGGGCTAATGACATGATAGTGTGTGTGTGTGTGTGTATATTCCTCTGGCTGTTAAGTAGATATGACACCAAGCTTTATTTTAAGGTTTCTTTCATTTATTTTACCTTTATCTTAGGTGTTTTTGCTGTTCAAGTCCAGTTTACAACAGTAGAAGTTTACGAGTACAGTTACAACATTGTTGTAACATTTCATATAAATTGTACTAGCTGAGACTGCAGATTTTATTTCAAAATTTACAACCAACGCACCTATTACATCTAGGAAGCATTCTTAGAGGCTCGTAAAAAGTAATAATAAACGATACTTAACGACTCCCTTGAACTAGGAAGCGATTTGAACTATTTTAGGAGACACTCCGTTCGGCAACACAACGGGTGCATTTGTCACACAGGGAATTTCGCAATAGCCGGTTTTAGCATTTGGCCAGAGAAACGGGCACGGAAGAACCGTTCTGCCCCAATATTCAGGAGTCGGCAACCCTTTATGAATCTGCGCGAAAAGCGTACGGTATGCACTAAACCTAATTCACAAATCTAGCAGAAACTTCTTGAGAAATATGTTCATGATAGAAAAAATTTCATTTTAGACTATTAATAGAGTCGTTACTGTTGTATTTTCGTCGAAGCCTACTTATTTACTTATATGGGTTAAATATTAAGATTTTTAACTGTAACCACGTAACTATTAAAAAAACAGCTTTTATCTTAAACTAAAAAGTTTTAAGTGTTCAAGACGAATCAATCAAGCTCAAAATTGGAGGGGTTATGTTGTGTTATCATGCCATGGCCACCTTCCGGATTCATCATGTGATAGTTCGTACCACAATATTGCGTTGTCACTTAACAAACATAAGAATGTGAAGTTTCGGCTCTATCGAATAATAAGAAGTGGATCTAAAGCTTGCAAGATTTGATTACGGACACACAGACAACGGGGCAGGTGAAAAACTAAATAAAAGCTTGTAAAAAGTATATGGATGAATAAAATTAGAATTTCGTGTATTTTGATGTTGAACAACAAGAACAAGGGAACAACAGACAGTTATCGTATAGTTATAAGCAGTGATCGGAATAGGTTGAGCAATTTTTGGTACTTCTATAATGTCTTATCTAACATGGACATGCCTTTTTTCCAGCAAGTACCGTTTCTTTTCCAGATTTTTGTGGGTTTGAATTAATTTATTCTACTTTATTCGAAATTTGAAGAAAGGAATAGTAAAACATTTTAAATTGATTTTATTTATCTATCGAGTAATAAAATAAATGTGATTTTTTTGTCTATGGTGTTCCGATAAAATTCATCTAATTGAGTTGAAACTTTGGTGAGTTGCTGTGTGAAAAGCAATGAAAGTTTCTACGTACTTTATGACGGCAAAACATGTTTCCCACGAGAAAATAAGTGAAGGTTAACTTGTGAAACACCGTCTAAAAATCATTGAAAAAAAGAAAGTGTCCAATCGAATGTTACACAGGCATGACCAGTAAAATAACCTTTTTATAGCCGATCTTGAGAGTATGGGTAAAAAAAAATGCATAAAAAACGGTACAGTTAAAAAAATAAAAAATATTTTCAATGGCATGTCCATAATAACATATACGATTGAGATCATAGACTCCAAATCGCTATACCTACTCCGATTACTGGTTATAAGCCTACGCCGTTTTTGTGGCCAAACTTAGGCGTGCGTGTTTAAGTACCTGTAGACGCCAGCAGCATTTTAGGGCTCATATTAAAATTAAGGTTAATTGAGTTTTCGGCTATCGTTATTGATTCTCGGCCGTTTGTTTGTTAAAATAATCGAAATGGCGTATTTATAGAAGCGACGGCCGTTTTCACACGACGTTTATTCGTCTGCGTCCTTTAATTGCGCGCTGGCAATTTGCAATTTAGTATTATACAAGGTGCTTTAACTGAAAACTAAACTATTTACAATACCTATAATAATGATAGAACTAAAATAATTAAACTAATAACCAAACTAAATGTAATCAGTAGAAAAGACATTAAATTATATAAAAGATGGACCCCAAATCGCTGCGCTCACAGAGTAGGGTACCCAAGAGGTTGAATTCCAAGAGGTGATTCAGTCCATCCTTAAGTAAATCCTCAGATCACGTGACTACTTCGATTGTTAGAACAATTTTTTTTGTATTCGAAACATATTCACTGAGAGTAGTAAGTAGTTCAAAATGATGGAATTAAAATATTTTTACTTTAGAATATTTTACTTGCGTAAAAAGCGGTTATTGAGTGTTCCTCCTAGGGCCCGTTCACATTTCACACAGAATTTCGACTTTTCGGTTTCGGACCACCCTTGTCACGATTTCTTCAACATTTACTGTCACATTTAGCATGATCGCCTCCCCCCCTCCCTACTCCCCCGTCACTGTGATGTAATATGTGAATGGCCCTTTATCGATTAATGTATTTTCTATAATTTTATCTTTCAGTGGGATTAATATAAAAATAATTAATAAAGCAAGATAAAAGGAAAATCTTGCACGACTAAAATTCTAATTTTATCGCTGTATGACATAAATACAAATTGTTACCCGAGGTTAGTGGCAGGCACATGATAAGTAAAATTTATAGATAACACGTGTGGAGCCAGGTTTGACGTCCTGTCGAAAATATGGAAAAACACCGATCAAACCCAATATCTGATTTCATTCAGTTTATCATTATAATTATTAAAACTGTCGTGTGGTTCCCGGCTGAGTAGAATAGAATCACTCTTCCCGTGGATGTCGTAGAAGGCGACTCAGGAAACATAAGCTAAATAAAGCTTATAAACATCAATGAGACCTCCAACCCGTCTGGCCAGCGTGGAGAGTGTGGGCCAAATCCTCTGACTGCTCTGGCTAATATTTGGCTATGGTACTACAGAGAGGGTCGTGCTCTTGCAGTGGAGACTAAAAAAAGAATAGAAAACCTCTACCTACGACACAAGATTTCGATAACCGAAATAGATAAAATTCTCACAAAACTTTAGGCTGTCCGAATGTGAAACGTGTATAAAACGAATTCATTTGACTCTCGATCAATCATTCCTCAAACCGGAGACTTCCGCTAAATTTTTCGGTTGGTAGATAACGTAAACGGGGCAACAGATAAGTAATTTATATCGCTCTTATCGTCCATTGTATACTTTCTCACTTATCGTGTCATAATCAAATCAGTGCATGATACTGCGGTAGGCGTAGGGGATAACGCACCTAAAACTCGACTTACAAGAATACGGAAGGGGACTAAAACAGTATTTTTACCTTAATTATTTATTTAACTTCATTACAATAAATGTAAATGGCGGACTTAAGGCCAGGGGCTTTTTCTACCAGTCAACCATCAGGTGATGCTGAAAGAGTAATCTTTTGGGGTTAGTACAACATAAACTAAAAAAAAAACAGAACGGGTAAACTTATTATTCAATATATCAAGTATAGTATAATATATATATATTATTATTTATATATATTATTTTATATATAAAGATATATATCTCGGATAAATCTACACAAAAATAAACATAAATAATTATAAAAAATAAAATAAAAACTATACACATACATAAACTACATATATACTACTTATATAGCCTCTGACAGTTTTCGTAGATAATGTGCACGCACTGCTCTCTTAAACGCAATACTGATTAGGTAGATTTAAAAAATAAAATGGTATGCTTACGTATTTTTTCTTTTTTTTATTAGCAAATCATAAGGAAGATACTTCTTCTTCTTTAATTTAAGAGCTTGCTCTTGTCGGTAGAGTTAAGTGGAGATGCCTCCATTCCTCGAAGATACAGCGCATTTAAATTTCGCATGACGTCACGATCAAGTACTTCGACGCGCTGCATATTTGTGAATTTTCACTACTTCGATGAACCGACAAATATGGATCCATTATTTTTGGACATATTTGGATATTGGAAAATTACGTAAAAGGAACAGTCTTATTTTTATAAACATATTTTAATTGTATAAATTTATTCTAACTCTAAACCTTCATGAAATTTCCTTTAAGGTGTATTTAATATCATAACACATCCCACAATGTGACAGCAATTATGGGTGTAAGCCCTTCTCAATACACACCATCCATCTTAGTATTCTAGTCTTGTATGCGTATTATCTAATCTTAAAAATATTTTGTTTCTCACAAACTTAGAAATCCTAGTATTAAAAAACACAGAACGGTCATGCGTATACTAGCTCATATATTTTTAGTCTTAGCAAAATTTCGACGAGGTCCTGGTATGAGGTATGAGCAGACGGCGGTTCGCATAAATTTGTTTGTCTCCAAACGAATTTAATGAAGTTGAACGTGTTTACATAATAGGGATTTGGACTGGGGCTGAAAAATTGTATTTTATTTAGTCCGTAAGTTAGATTATCTAAAAATAATGGACCCATATTTTTCGGTTTATCAAAGTAATGTAAATTCACAAAGATACAGCGCGTCGAATTTTTGGAATTTGGGTGATTGACGTCACCAAGTGAAAATCGTACTTAATCGTGACGTCATGCGAAATTTAAATGCGCTGCATCTTTGTAATTATTTGCTAATCAGAAAAAATAAAAAATACGTATAAAATATTTTTTTCATTTCATCTATTCGAAAAAAAATGTTTTTCATCCCAAATACTTGGGGCTAAAGTCACTGGTAATTTTCTAGGCACTAAAAAGTAAAAAGGAAATTCCCTAGGCGTTTAAACACATTTGAAAATGGAACACGAATGTAGAATCAAAAGTAATATTGCCAGTAGCAAAAAAAAAAGAAGAATTTAGTTTTAAGACAAAGAAATATACCTAGGCAATGGCATCGTATTTTTTTAAAATTGGAATACAACATGTTTTACATGGATGACTGTAGGTTAACATTTATTGGTTCTTTTGCTTCAAAATAATATATTAATAAAAACCAATAAAAACACGCAATTCTTGTCTCTGATTTGAATAGTAATTTTATTATGGAACTATAAGGTTATTTTTACACAAAGGTATTTTTTTGAATGTAAATATATTCTTGATGAGGCCGATAGTAAATAAGTATGAAGTATACGTATATACACATATTTAAATTCATATAGAATTTTGCACAAGGAAAAATTTAACAAACGTTTCTAATGACAGGAAAATGTATAAGATGTGGTGGTCCTAGAAAATATTTTCATAGTACTTCTTTAGTAAAAACGCCACCAAATAAAGGTTTGTAACTGTCTGTTATAGGTACTACTTTCGTACTTTCGTTAAAGGTATATATTTACAAATTTTTCTCATAGATGGAGATTAAAAGAAGAATGTGCTATGGTGTACGGTAATAGTTTTATCTCGGGCGATACTATACTTGAATCCCTCGCTTCACTGAAACTATCATATAAACTCTCGCTACGCTCGTGATTCTACTTTGGTATCCTTCGTTTCGCTCTGGATTAAAAAAAGCGCCTTAAAACTATTACCTTTACGCCTTGTAGCACAATCTACTATTAATAATCTACCTGATGTACCAAAAATATTTTTTTAGTCCTCAAGCATATTGTAACAAAATGAATAATACGGAAGTGGACTAAAAAAATATTTTTCTTCTCACAAATATTGACGAAGATACAGCGCATTTTAATTTAGCATGACGTCATGGTCTCATACGATTTGTACAGAGCGGTGACGTCACAAGCCCGCACGCCGGAACTTCGACGCTCTGTATCTTGGTGAATTTTTACTAATTTGATAAACGAAAAAATATGGGTAGGTACATTTTTTTTCTAGCCTGTTGGTGTTATGTCCCACTTCTGAGCAAAGGCCTCCCCCTTCCTCTCACATTATTATTGGATAATCTAATTGCTTAAATATTTTTAACCTTAAATGTGTCTTATGAATTTATATTTATGTACCTATGTATGTAGTTATGATACTCACACCAATGTTACCTATTTCTTTCATTACTTCCTGGTTCCATCTATATAAATGCAAATTTCGACTGTTAACATTTCTTCATTAATAATATCATCATCATTGCAGCCGCATAATGTCCACAGCTGGACATAGGCCTCTTCCAAGGATTTTCAAAGGGAACAATTTTTTTGAGCTGTTTCCAATTACTTCTATCCTCGGCTGATTCCCTCCATTCTTTATCGAAAGTGGACAACTCGTCTCTCCATCTCATCCTAGGTCTTCCTCTCGACCTGTTTCCGTCTGTAGGTACCCATGCTGTTGTTGTGTGGGCCCATCTTTCGCAATATGCAATACGCTACGCTAAAATAAATAACCTTATTTACGTGTTACTTTTCTTTTAATAACTAGTTTTCATGTCTGTATGGCTTCTACACCACTTCACTGCACATGACGGCATTTTAATGAATCGTTTATCGCAAAAACACAGCAATATTCTCAAAGGAAACTTCTTGCGACGCAACCGCACGACTCGAGTGTCACGGCGAACTGTCTGTAACGCCGCGCTGTTCTTTTAAGCCCCGCCCGCCGCGGTACATATCGCGTGGAATGATTTTTCGGGATTAGTTACGATTCTAGAGAATTATTGTTCGTAGCTACGCACCGAATTTAAATGCGATTTCATCAATAGATAGAGTGATTCAAAAGGAAGGTTTACATATATTCCACATACCCATGCGAACCCAGGGCGGCCAATTATGCAGTAAGACATATAGATTCTAATTCCGTAATAACCTAAGTATTAATAGAAGTATTTATGAAATCTGTATGAGTATTAGAGAATGTTCGTCTTCATAACAATGTTGGATGTTAATTGTTTAGTGTAACTCATCAATAAGAGTTACTAGTAAACGTATGTAAAATTATAAATAGAAATAGAACTTTCACTGATTTGATTGACAAGTAATATTTTATGCTAGTATTTAACAAATCAAAGCAGTTTAAGTACAATTTACATGAATACCTATTATGTCTTTATGATATTTTCTATACGGAAATTTTAACATGCAGTGTTAAGAAAATGCAGCTAGTTGTTACCCACGGCATTGTCCGCGTTGATGAAGGGTTTTTTACTTATTTGACAAATAGGTTCTATTTGATTGTCAAGAGTTTCGATCATTAAAATATTCTATTTAGGCCAGTTGTCTGAATTATTCTAGGTTGCAAAAAAATGGCAATGTTCTGATTTTTGGGATGTAAGGACAGATACGAGTACCAATAGTGTAAAACCAAGTTTGCAACCTTGAAAGACCTGTGCTAACTTCTGCTCGAAAAAACTCGGAATTTTTAGACTTTTTTAGGCTTACATCTTTTAAAATATGCATTTTACGGCAAAGTCATCTAAAATAAGTCTTTATAAGTAAAAGAAGACAAAATTAGCGACAATTTAAGCGTATTATAGTAGTTCTGGTAATAACCTACACGTCAAATTTCATTCCAGCCCGCTTTGCCGTTTTAGCGTAATTAAGAACAAACAAACTTCCAAACTCACAAACATCTAAACTTTCACAGTAGGAAGAACAACAGTTAAAGATGTTACCCTACACTATTACGTCTTTACTCCTAACGGGGTAACAGAACCAAGCTCCGCAACAAAGGCTCTTAGCGTGATTGTTAAAGGAA
Source organism: Acrobasis repandana (assembly GCA_963576875.1). Classification (NCBI taxonomy): domain Eukaryota; kingdom Metazoa; phylum Arthropoda; class Insecta; order Lepidoptera; family Pyralidae; genus Acrobasis; species Acrobasis repandana. Next base: position 3,380,985 of record OY756234.1, on the reverse strand, counting down.
TCAAAATAGTGATGGGTTGCTAGCCACATCGCCTATTAACATGATTCAGATTCTTACTCATTCCCTCGATAAGCATTGTTGATTTTCGCGGGAAGAGAAGCAGCTGGTACATTCTGAGTTTATTCTTTTCTCCCAGACCAGAATGAAAGATGTTAAAGTAACAAATACAAATAAAAATAATAGTAGAGGAGCCCAAGAGGGGATTTTGGGATTTACTCGAGCGCGTCAGATAAACATGCAGCCGTGTCATGTCAGAATGACAGTACAATATAACTATGGTAAACTGATGGTGGAGCCGGGAGGTAGCCATAGGGACTCAGTAATGAAACGTGAAAACCTATCGTGTTTGAGCTCATTTGATTTGACTTGACTAGTACTTTGGTCTCACAATAAAAGCTTTTACAAAAAAAATATTCTTTTCTTAATCTGTCGGTTTTAAATAAAAACTATTCAAACCATCAGATTAAGAAAAGAATAACTTTTTTAGAGTTCCGTAGCCAAATGGCAAAAACGGAACCCTTATGGATTTGTCATGTCTGTCCGTCTGTCTGTCCGTCCGTAAGTCACAGCCACTTTTTTCCGAAACTTTAAGAACTATACTGTTGAAACTTGGTAAGTAGATGTATTCTGTGAACCGCATTAAGATTTTCACACAAAACTAGAAAAAAAAAACAATAAATTTTGGGGGTTCCTCATACTTAGAACTGAAACTCAATTTTTTTTTAAATCAAACCCATACCTGTGGGTTATCTATGTATATATAAGTCTTCAAAATTATATTGAGGTTTCTAATATCATTTTTTTCTAAACTGAATAGTTTGCGCGAGAGACACTTCCAAAGTGGTAAAATGTTGGTCGTCCCTTGTAACTTCTAAAATAAGAGAATGGTAAAACTAAAAAAAATATATGCAAACTTCCACCGAAAATTGGTTTGAACGAGATCTAGTAAGAAGTTTTTTTTTAATACGTCATAAATCGTAAACCGCAATTTACTATCAATAACTTAATTATACAAATACACTTTTATTAAAACATCGATCAAAGTTACAACGAACTACAAGAACTTTTATATTATGTTACTTGCTGCTTCGGAACCCTTCATGGGCGAGCCCGACTTGCACATGGCCGCTTTTTTTACACACGACACGACAAGACACGACTGCATGTTTATCTGACGCGCTCGAGTAAATCCCAAAATCCTCTCTTGGGCTCCCCTACTATATATAAATTTATAAGGACAAATCACACAGATTGAGCTAGCCCCTAAGTAAGTTCGAGACTTGTATTATAGGATACTAACCTACTTTATTTTAAAACAAATCATATAACACAATGTAAGGAAATAATTTCCACCTTAATAAGCAGACTCAAAGCCAGGATAGTTAATCACGATTCAAAATGGAATAACGGAAAATATGGATATACGAGTACACGAGGACAAGATCTAGATCTACGAGTAGATCTAGCCCAGAACGTTCCTTTCAATGTCTTTCATCGGTCAGCTTTGATAAATGTCGAACTAACTCTATGCACTTTTGAACGAGTCCGAACTAATTTGCTATTACTACCTTGTTAGTTTTAATTGGTTAGTTGTTGCTTTTTTAGGGTTCCGTACTCAAAGGGTGCAAACGGAAGCCTATTACTGAGATTCCGCTGTCTGTCTGTTTGTCTGTCCGTCTGTCACAGGGCTCTATCTCTTGAACAGTAATAGCTAGACACTTGAAATATTCAAGTTTCATTCAATTTTTACTGTGGCCGCTATAACAATAAATACTAGAAATAAGAATAAATTAAAAATTAAAAGTCAATGTCGTTATACAAAAAACGTGTTTTTTAGCTTTTTTAACTAGATTTTTATAATGGAATTACTTAATACTTGAAATTTTCGCAGATTATGTATTACTTTCAACTCTTATGTATTCTGTGGTATTACTATGGCCGATATAACAACAAATACTATAATATAAATAAGATAAAGTTAAATTTAAAGGGGGTCATCATACAATAAAACGTGTTTCTTCATCGTTTGAAAAAATTGTACGGAGGTACGGATCCCTTCATGTACGAGTCCGACTCGCACTTGCCCGTTTATGTAGATATTTTCAACTTCACTCATATTTTGTATGTAGGTATCTATGTACTTACATATCCATTTATAAATCGATTGTGTTTTCGTAGATTTTACACAGAATTTATTTATTTATTTTATTTACCAATTTATGTACACGGACAATATACAGAGAATACATAAACAAAAAGTTGTACAAAGGCACAGGTTTATTCGTACTAATATAAAACTTTTAAATCATGAAATTGAAAAGGATACTCGTACCTCCAGGGTTCACTTTAGCCTCCGAATAGCTATGAAATCATTTTTTTTTTATTTATAGGCAAATAATCGGCGGCAACTCATTACTATAATGATTTATTTTTCCACCCATCATCACGCTAAAAGTGGCCTTTGGGTCTGGCGGCCCTGGGCTCTATCTGCTTAGAGCCGCAAGAGCCAACATGCTGATACATAGATGTGATCCCTGACGGGGCAGACAGAGTCTAGAGCGGTAAGGCCCAAGCAACTTTTAGCGTGATGGTGGGCATGTAGGTGGAAAAGGGAAATCATTATAGTGATGGGTTGCTAACCGCATCGTCTATTCATATGTTTCAGATTCTCGCCCATTCCCTTAATCGGCTTTTACGATCTGCACGAGAAGAGAAACAGCTGGCACATTCTACGTTTTTTCATTTCTCCCAGACTAGCAAGGAAGATCTTAATTAAATTTCGAACATTAGGCGTTCATAGTTTATAAACCCAAGTCACGCAAAAATAAATTTTGTTGCAACATTGCCGGTTATTTAAAAAAAAATACCATTATTAATTCAAGAGCTAAGTCGAAGTACAGTTTTATACAAGCTTATTTTTAAATAAACGGGCAAGTGCGAGTCGGACTCGTACATGAAGGGTTTTGTACCACCGTACAATGTTTTAAAACGCTAAAGAAACACGTTTCTTGCATGACGACCCCCTTTAATTTTTAACTTTATTTTATTTTAGTATTTGTTGTTATTTTGGTTACAGTAATACATAATTGGTGAAAATTTCAAGTATCTAGTCAATGCCATTATGAAGATCAAGTTAAATACGCTGAAAAAAACACGTTTCTTGTATGACGACCGCCTTTAATTTTTAACTATTTTTTATTTTTAGTATTTGTTGTTATATCTGCCACAGTAATAGGTACATAATCGGTGAAAATTTCAAGTGTCTAGCTATAACGGTTCAAGAGATAGAGCCCTGTGACTGACGGACAGACAGACAGACGGACAGACAGACGGACGGACATACAGACAGACAGACTGACAGACAGCGGAGTGTCAGTAATAGGGTCCCGTTTGCACCCTTCGGGCACGGAACCCTAAAAGGTACAAATATTTAAAGAGGTAATTCACGCCATCATTTTGGACAACTTTTCCCATAAATGCGTATATCAAAATACGACAAAATCACTTACCATAATACCTAACTAGATCACGTGACTTCAGAGTAATACAGAGCAGTAATTTGTGTGGGATGTCAAATTTTTTTCTATATATATACATTTATTGGGAAAAGTTGTTCGAAAAGATGAAGTGAATCACCCCTTTGAATATTTGTACTTAAATAAAAATAAGCTTGTATAAAACTTTACAACAACTTAGCTCTTGAATTAAAAGAACAGGCAATGTTTCAACAAAATTTACTATTGCGTGACTTAGGTATAACTATATAAACTATGAACGCCTACTGATTAGTAGCCTTGTGTTATCGGTAAGTACCTAACTCGAATTATTTGATTAGCTGGTCAAAACATGGTTATTGACACCTTTTAATTAAGTTATTTTAATGAATATGAAAAAGAGCCATGCAACGGAACAAGTCGTGTTTTAACATTCCTGCAACACTTTTGAGTTAAGGGTGAAGTTAGAAGTAAATGGCGCCCTCATTTAACTCGGAAATTTGGTGAAATTTCCATATTTCTCAATGGTTAGCACTAGATAGCACTTTAAATTATTTTATGAACTGCCGTTGAAACTATTATTGGTGATCCGTCTAGCTTTAAAATCCGTTTAGCTTTTTTTTTAAAGCTAGACTAAATACTTTCAACGGTGGTTCATAAAATAATTTAAAGGGCTATCTAGTGCTTAACATTGAGAAATATGGAAATTTCACCAAATTTGCTGTGAAAACGTGCCACTTCTGCGTGTCATTCACCTTAAGAGGAAATTGATTGTATTTCCATACAAACGTTGTCCCCTAAATCCCCGCCGGATTGTAGGTACCAGTAGAGCAATGTTTTTTTCCAAAACTAAAGTCTATGGATACCTATATTGGCATGTCCCTGGGCCACCGAGCTTTCTCGATGAAAAACACAAAGAAAAAGATGTCCTATATATAATACCTAGCTAGGTTTTATACATAGAACTTATTTTTCTAGCTAGCTAACTAGATCAATTTTTCATCCCCGAAACACATACCAATTTTCATCGAAATCGTTGAAGCCGATTCCGAGATACTTATTATAAATAAGTATACCATAATAGCTCGTTTAAAGTAATAGGAGATATAATAAAAAAATATCAAAACAAGAAAACGAAATAACACTAAGTTTTACGGTTCTTTTGTTTGATTTTGAAACTTAGTTTGAATTTTTCTTATAAATAAGTTTAACCCTTAAAAGTGATTTCTTAAGTTACGTCAGTTTGACCACCTACGGGCTCTTAAGGTACCGGTAGGTGGAGCGTTGCTAAGTAGGTAGGTACATAGTACTTTCACAATACACACCTAGGAATATATTTATTTAACGACTAGTTTTAATTAAGACTCTACCGGCTCTAACTGTAAAAACTATGTAGAGACCATAAATATTTCAATTTCAACATCTTAAATCTCACCAGTACGCTTAAAGTAGCTTTTGGGACTTACATAGAATTTACTTTTCATAGAAATCCCATAGATATAATTTTTTTTGACGTTTATAAAAAAGTATCTGTTTTGACTTATTGACAACAAGCGGATTGTAGGTATCATACAATATCAATTTCATTGAAGTTTCAGTAGATACTTTAGTCTTTCTAATTTAGATTAACTTTACCATGAGCACCTACATATTTCTTATAATTTTAAGACCTTATTTTAGAAATTTTAAGATTGCTGCCGAGAATCTGAATCATGTTAATAGACGATGCGTTGTTTCCGTATTTCCGTCTTAACGCCCACCATCACGTGTGGCCTTTTGGACTTACAGCCCGGGGCACTGTCAACCCCGTTAGGTATAAAGACATGATAACGTATCTGTATCTAAGAAAATTATTGTAACGCACCTTCCGAACTAAAGAAGTTTCATTATATTTTCAACTGTTGATGAAAACTTCCATGTAAATGAATCTTAATTCTTAACACGTTGAACGTCATGGGGGTCACCGATGACCCCCGAAAAATCATAAATCTATTGTGTCTGCAATGATGGCGTTTAAAGGGTTAAGATTAAGGCTTACCTGTCCCAATCATTAAACGACTCGGCGAAAAGGTGCACAAATTCACTTTCAGTATAAAAGTACACTTTCGAAACGTCCACACACACGTCTTTTCCAAAACCGCGTAAGTTTCCCAACACCTCGTGTCACTTTCTTACCGTTTCCGTATCGTATTCACTTGTGGTTATTGTAACTCTAACTGAACACTGGTATTGGTTTGAATCACATAAGGAAGGTAACTGATACTAGTGACATTTCCCAACGGCGTTTGTGTGAGCTGAAAATCACAAATGACACATGATCCACTTCGAAACTTGTTGAGAAAAATCATAGAGTAACAAACGGAAGTCAAAAAAGTTGTTAAAATTAAAAAAAAAAAGATAAAGGACGCGATAAAGAACCTAATGTGGCGAATGTTTACTCAAAAATTTGGTGCGCCGCGTGAAACGATGGCTAAACGTGGACAAACTTACATTACGCATTCGTGCCAAAAGAAATTCTGTCGAACAATTAGCGGCTAACTGTCGTCTGACGGCGAGCAAACGACTTTTTTTTCAGAACAAAACTTCGCCTCGAGTGTTTCGTAACAGGCTCGAGTCATTACACTGAAATCGGCCTAAATTTGCCCTCCGCGAAGCATTAAAAAATCCACTAAAACCAAAGACACAGTTTTCCCGTCCTTCACTGCATTGTTATGCAACCAACACTTCGCGGTTGCCAGAACTCGAAATTTGAACTACACTTCGGAAAACTGCATCCGGAAAAGTTATAACCTCAAAGTGAAAGCGCGAAGTTTTGACGTGCCGAAATTTTACTCTATGATTTTTCGTGCGTCAATCACATGTTGGTAACGTGGTTCGCCGAGAACGTAACGTGAGGTTTCGTGCGGAGATGGTGCGGCTGGACGTGGCCGCCACGCGTGAATGTTGGCGCGATACTAACTGAACGAAGCCAGAGCCACGGCCCACGGGCCACGGTATCGTAGCGTCTGCTATCTGAACTCTGGGCCGATATAGTTTGTCTTCAAAAAGCTCCGACCTATCGCGGTAGCGTCCGCAATGGAAACTAGTTTGCGAAGTATGGTCAGAAAAAAAATCAAACTTATTAAATACTTTATTTAAATTTTCAAGTAGATATATATCAAGAATCATTTATTGGCATTATACAATAGATAAAATGTTGTTACTGAATGTTAGTATGTACATTGTACATACTAACATTCACTAATATACTTCGATCACTTATGTCATTTTAGACATAGACCTAGGTCTATATATAGACATAGATTTTTTTATCTAAAACTACACATATACACAATTAAGAACATACTTACACAATATTATAACACACACAGAAGAAATATTAAAAAAACACAAAAATAAATAAATAAAAAACATTGTTTTTTTATGCGCGCTTTAGCAGATCAAATGGGATATGACTCAATTGTTTGCGTAAAATTAATTACTTTTTATAATTTAAATTAAAATATATAAATTATTTCAGTATTCTTATTGAAATCAAATGTCCAATTGTGGACTTCCTGTGGCTAATATAATGATGACGATGATTTTAATAAAACTTTTTAATTTAAAACTTTTCAATTAGTATTTCTTATAATTTCTGACCTGTCGTTTAAAAAAACAACCAAACTTAATAAATTAGAAATATAATAAAAATTTACTTCAACATATAAGATATGCCGACACATGCATACCTACATCTAACTGTAGAGAACGTAGCCTAACGGTTTAAAGGAACCACGGCGTATGTATAAAATTCTTTTGAAGCTTTAGAATAAATGATGAGGTTCGGGGACCCTTGTTTTATATTTTTTCGTGACAATCACTGCAAATAACTTATGTAATATTTTACCTAAGTTAAAAGTACTTAGACACAATTAGACTTGATTTAGGTTACCACACTTTTCGAAAATACAGTCTTTATTGTGATATTTCAAAGTCATCTTAAGTAAATGAGAAAGTAATGCACTCATCATCATCCGAGCGTATTCCCGGTTACGTCATCAGCGGTAACGCTTCTGAATCCGAGGGCCGCTACCTAACCTAGGTAATTTGACGAGGTTAGTGGTTTTTACACAGAGCGACTGTCGTCTGACCTCCGCAACCCAAAGGGTAGACCAGAACCAATCCAAAGATAGGTTTAAACAAACGCTAGATGGCGTTCGGGACCCACAGCTTTACGTGCCTTCCGAAGCACGAAATCATCTTTCTTTTCGGATAATCAGGTGATTCAAGCCTGAAATATCTTAACCAATATGACATTAAAACCTTCAAAAAACGAGTCTATATCTTTCTGAAAGGCCGGTAGCGCTCTTGTTACGCCCCTGGTATTGCAGTTGTCCATGGGCAGCAATGATCACTTACCATCAGGTGACCCGCTTGTTCGTTCGCCGCCCTATAATATAAAAAAAACTAGACTGGAAACAACTTTTCACAAAAGTATGCTTTCCAGTGGGATTTGAACCCATGGCCTCCGGATCACAAGGCAAACGCCTTGACCACTGGACCACGGAGGCAGTTATGAATGCAATGCACTATCATGTCTTTGATGTGTATCTCTAATGGGGCAGACAAAGCCTTGGGTCTTGTGGCTCTAAACGGACAGAATCCAGGGCCCCAAGAATCAAAGCTTTTAGCGTGAAGTTTAGTCTTTAGTCGAGAAGGTGAAATAATTAAATTTTTAACAAAAAAACCGGCTAAGTGCGAGTTAAACTCGCGGGGAGAGGGTTCCGTACAATTGATTAAATTCATATAGGTTTTCCTGTAATCTACAAGCAATTAACTATATTTCGTGTTTTTTTTTTTAATTTTAGGCTCAGTAGTTTCGGAGATCAGGGGGGAATGGTCATTTTCGTCTTCTTTCATGAATAAAATCAAAAATATTTGTTTTATAATTATAATAAAAATATATTTGAGATCCTCATAACGAGCCCTTTCATTTGATATATGACACAGTAAAGTTTGCAAAACTTTTTTTTTTCAATTTCCTAATTTATTCCCCGAAATGGCTTATTTTAAAAAAATATTTATTTACTTTGCACATAGTGTTTGGGTCATAGGATTACACCATCCCACCAAATTTCACCTGATTCGGTCCAGTAGATTCGGAACAAATTGGCTGTGACTGACGGACGGACAGACAGACGCACGAGTGATCCTATAAGGGTTCCGTTTTTTCATTTTTTGTACGGAACCCTAAAAACAACCGACTTAAATTTTTTTTAGGAGTTTCTTCCATATCCAAAGTTCTTCATCATATCTTCACCAAATTAAAATGGGACCAACTTGGTAGTGAAGGCTTTCAAATAAAAAAAGAATCATCATAATCGGTTCACATTTGGCGAAGATATCGCGTAATATATAATACATAAAAAAAGACAGTCGAATTGATAACCTCCTCCTTTTTTGAAGTCGGTTAAAAAGGAATCAAAATAGTGATGGGTTGCTAGCCGCATCGCCTATTAACATTATTCACATTATTTTTATAGGATTTTTTAGGCATTCAAGATGCAGTACTAAAGTACTCAAATTAAATAATGAAATACTTCATTGTAACATGGGTTAAATCAGATACCTTACTTGTAATAGTGGGTAGTAGTGTTGGTGACGCAAGCCTAGTGCGTGTAGGAATATCAAATGGTGGCGAAATTTGGCGTGCGGAGTTGAACACGTGATGGCTCAGATGGTAAGAGCATAGTCGTATTAAGACTAAGGTCGCGGGTTCAAGTCCTGCTCCTGTGGTATTTTTCACCATTTATTATTTCATTATTTAATTTTTCACATTTTTACCCACTCCCTCAATCGGCTTTTACGATTTGCACGGGAAGAGAAGCAGTTGGTAGATTCTAAGTTTACGGGCAATACAAATCAGCGCTCAGTCAAACGGATTTTGTATGGGAGGACGAACATTTTTTATCGATTTTTACTTTTTTTTTAGAAAGTAGTTCAGTATCATGGACTGAACTTGCTCCAAATATTTTGCCGGTGTAAATAGTTCAAAGTACTATGCTATTGGTAAACATAATATACAGGGTCACTTTTTAAACACCGGCAATATTTTTGGAGCAAGTTCAGTCCGTGATACTGAACTACTTTCGATAAAAACAAATATCGAAAAATGAAAACAAAAATCGGATTCCCATACAAAATCCATTTGGCTCAGCGCTAATTTGTATGGGAAGTCGAATTTTTTTTTCGTTTTTCTATATTTGTTTTTATAGAACGCGAACATGATTCCGATAAATAATGACCTTTTAATTGTTTTTTAAGCACAGACATCGATATAGATTCGGGTATCAAAATGAGCTACCTCTATGCCTTTAGGCAGCTCGAAAAATTTGACACTATATTTTTTTAATTATTATTTTTATCTCCTTTGGGATCACGGGTCTTTTTATCCCGGTCCTTTGGGAGGCTTGCGTGGGGATACAGATCCAACACGTAGAGGCCCTTTGGAGAAGTGGATGTAATGTGGCGCTCCTGCCAAAACCCATTCTTGAATATACCAATGGAAGATATACCCTTGAACAGGTTTCGGCAGGAGAAGAATCTATTTCAAGAAAAGGGAAAGGTTTATGGGTTATGGAATGAAGTTGGGATGGACTGATGCTGGGCTATTGCAAAAGAAGTAACGGCACTTGCCATTCATGATTACTGACAATTTTTGTGTCAGGTGGTGGCTTGCCGCCCACTAGATGGGCCCCTCAAACGAGCCGACGATTGTTGTCAGCAAAGGGGCAACACCGGTGTGGGCGACTAAGGGGTGTCGAGAGGTGTGCTGCGCTTTCTCCGAAGTTACTCGCGGCGTGAGGCCTTTTAACACTTCCACCCCTGGAACAATAGCTCCAACGACTCCTCTCTGCAATGCAGTGCTGAGAGTAGGCATTGCCTTAATTATTATTATTGTTTAGAGCCTGCTAGATCCCACTGTTGGGCAAAGGCCTCCCTCTCAGCTCTACATTCCTACTGACACTATATAGTGTTTGCTATTAACACACTCGATACGAAAGACAGGCTACATTTGGGGTGATTGGATAGGCTGAAATAAATAGGTGGTGTATAGCGACCACTAGGGTGCATCACTGTGTAGTGGTGAGGTAATGAAACCCAATGGATCTGCTTGATCCATCACAATCTATAGGCCAGAAGTGGCGACGGGATAATGGATGATTTATTATCATAACAACGGGTATTTATGTAAAAATATTTACAATGTTAACCTTAGCTCTACACGTCCGTTTCGTACGTGATGTGCTATATTAGCAAAATATAAAATGCTTATTAATTAACTATATATCCTAGTTCACATCACGTACGATTATAAGGATACCGCCATATGTTGCAATTATGTACAGTTTCATGTTTTTGGTATCTATGTGCTTGTCTGTGGCATCGTTACTCCCAAACTGATGGACCGCCTTTGTATTAGTTTTTACTTTAAATAAAATAATTTTAAAATTATTATTTAACTTGAGTACTTTAAATTGAGTAAGTACATCTTGAATGCCAAAAACCTTTAAAACATATATTATAATTTTTTTATCTGATTGACATTTATAGTTGTAGTTATGTTTTCATTGTATTTACACACAATTTATACAGTTAAATTACACTGGGATTGGTCAGTAGGGACTGGTCAGCTCAGACTACTCAGTGTTACTTATTTTTGTAAATTGGATTTGGCACTTGTTCGCAAGCTTTACATGTTATATTGTGATAACATTGAATTAGACATAATATCTTTATAAACTGACAAAGCCCTTTTGGCGCGTAGGCGACCAACACTGTGTAAATGAGTTTCTTTTGGCGTTTCTTCACAGCAGTGGTCGTTGCGAAACGCTAATATCAGTAGCTTTTGCACTAAAAATAATGAGCTTCAATAAGTGATATATTTATCCTACATACGAGTAGAATAAAAAAAAATTACTTTGACTTTGCACAGGTAACTGTTTGACTCACAATCACAATACAAAATAATAATAAAATCGGTCGCTCGAAAATTAGTATTAATAATTATTTACGGATTGGTGCGGATACGGATTGAACCTAAATGTCACATTTTTATATTTTATTTTAAAAAATCTTTAAAAATCAAGTCAATCAAAAAAGTACTTACTTCTTACTTCTCCCTAGGACTTCTTTTCCGCAATTTGGTCCATTGCGCTGAACCTGTTTTGCGTGTGGAGCCGGCGTAGTTATCAGTTTTCAAACCAGCCCAGCTCCTGCAGGAATCCGAGAGCGCTCCCCGGCGCCCTCACGGCTTCCTCCACAGTTCCTTGATGTTCCAGGAACCCTCTTCTTATGTGTGCGACGCCACCGCACTCGATGAGGAGATGACTCGCAGTTTCATCAGCCTCCATGCAAGCTCTGCACAGAGTACTGTCTGTAATTCCTAGGGTGTAAAGGTGTTTGTTTAGTGCAGTATGACCAGTAATAATGTCAACCATACGGCGTAGATTTCTCCGGGGTAGTGCTAACAGGCGTCGGGATAGGCGACTATCCCATTGGGGTAGTGCCTCCCTAGCCTGCCGACATGTCCGGAGGGATTGCCATGATTGATTTTGTTCTTCGCTAATGCGATTTCTGATCCAGGTGCGAACCTGCATGAAGGGGATCGGAGCCATAGGAAGAGGTCCCAACGGTGTCATACTCGATCCTCGACGCGCGAGCTCGTCAGCTGCATCGTTACCCAGTGAGTTGCTGTGTCCTTTGATCCATTGGAGAGTGACTGTGTTATACTTACAGAGTTTTTCCAGGGATCTGTGGCATTCTTGTATTAAGGCAGAGTCCACATGTGTCCTTCTGAGGGCAAGTAGGACCGCTGCGCTGTCAGTTAGGATACGGATGGACATACCTGATACCTTCCTCCTAATAATTTCTGTAGCCGCGTGGGTTATAGCTGCGCATTCGGCTTGGAAGATGGAGTTTTCCTTACCCAGGGCATATGCAGAGTGAATGTTGAGGTCATGAGAGAATACGCCAGCACCTACACCATTTTGTGTCTTTGAGCCGTCTGTGTATACCCTCATTTCTTCAGTACTGTATTTTGTATTTTTTGTCGAAGACAAATTGCTTGTGGATCCTGTCGTTTATCGCGCCTATGAGGTGTGATGCTTTGAGGGCTAGTGGCAGGATTCGCGTATGAGGGGCCTTGTCTTTGTGTTTCCACAGGCCTAGTGTTTTAAGTCTTGCAGCTGCGACTTGTGCTTCTTGTTTGATGTGTAGGTGTAGCGATTTGATATCAAGAATTGCCTCGAGTGCCGCTGTTGGGCAAGTTTTCATGCCTCCACTTATTGCCAGACATGCAGTTCTTTGGAATCGCTGTAGCCTGTCTTGCACTGTCGTCAGTGTGGTCCTATGCCACCATACTAGTGCTGCGTACGTAAGTCCTGGTCTTATGACTGTTGTGTATAGCCATTTCATGATTTTAGGGGAGATGCCCCAGTTTTTGCCCACTAATCTTCGGCAGTTCCAAAGATTTATGTTTGCTTTATTTATCTTTTCCTCTAGATGTGTGCTCCAATTAAGCTTTGAGTCTAGTTTTACACCTAGGTATTTGACTTCATTCGATGGAGTGAGAGTCGTTCCAAAGAGCTTTGGTGGTTCGTACTTTCCTAAGACTCTTTTGTTGGTGAACATGACCAGTTCCGTTTTGTTTGCGTTTACTGAGAGCTCGTGTGTGGTACACCATGTCTCCACTATGCGTAATGCACTTCTGGTCAAGCTGCACACGATACTTGCCGAATTTCCTTGTATGAGTATTGCCAAGTCATCAGCGTAGCCGACTGTGTGATAGTGTTTGTCGTTTAGCGATGTAATTAGATCCTTTACCACTAAGCTCCAGAGAAGGGGAGATAATACCCCTCCTTGTGGGCAACCTCTGGTTGCCATTACCCTTGTGGTGTCACATATGTCTAGTTGTATATTACGTAGTTTTAGCATGTTGAATATCCAGCCAGTTACGGTGCTTGGTACTTTATGCCTATTTAGTGCTTCTTGTATACAATTGAAGTTTGTCTTGTCAAAGGCACCTTCGATGTCAATGAAAGTTCCTGAGCATAGGTTTTTGCTGTGTATTGCGTTCTCCAGTATTGTTACCACTTCGTGTAACGCTGATTCAGTAGATTTACCCGTGCAGTATGCGTGTTGTTTTGGATGTAATGGGTAATTCATTAATGCCGTATCTCTGATGTGCCTATCACATAGTCTTTCCAACACTTTGAGGAGGAAGGACGATAGAGAATCAAAAAAGTAACGGATAATCCGAAATAATTTCAAATCCGTAACCGTGAGCAATAAAATTATTTCTATATCCGTATCCAGATCCGAAATTCCATATCCATAACATCCCTGGTGCTTTTTCTTCTTCTTGTAATTTAAGAGCTTGCTCTTGTCGGTGGAGTTAAGTGGAGATGCCTCCATTCCTCTCTTCTCTTTGCCACCTATTTAATGTCCTGGCAGGTCCTTAGTCCTAACTTTTCTTTGTATGAAAAACTTCTTCGGTGTTTTTGCTCGTCTCCCTTTAATTCTTCCTTCTACTATTATTCTAAAGAGACTGATGTCTTATTAGATGTCCAATCATCTGCCCTCTTCTTTTTTCAATGGTTTTTAAATATATTTATTTCCTCTCTTACTCCTTTTAGTACCTCCTCATTGCTTACTCTATCTATATAGTTTATTTTCTCCATTCTCCTCCAGCACCACATCTCGAATGCTTCTATTCTTTCTCTGTCCTTCTTCCTCGTTGTCCACGTTTCACATTCGTATAAAGTTATACTCCAAGCTATACCCTGATGCTACTATACTTCCTCATTATCATCAGGTCTTTTTTAGTCTTCCCTGTAAAAGCACGACCCTCTCTATACTACCAGAGCCGTATATTAACCAGAGAAGTCAGAGGATTTGGCCTACACTCTCCACGCTGGCCAGACAAGTTGGAGAGGATGTTTATAAGCTTTGTTTAGCTTATGTTTCCTAAGTCGCCTTCTACGACATCCACGGGAAGACTTGGAGTGGTCCTATTCTACTCTACCGGGAACCACACGGCTCTAAAGAGATTGTCATGTCTTATTAGGATCCAATCATCTTTTTTTCTTTTTTCAATAATTTAAATATATTTATTTTTTCTCTTACTCCTTCTAGTACCTCCTTATTGCTTACTCTATCACACATCAAGTTTTTTTTTCCATTTTCCTCCAGCAACACATCTCGAATGCTTCTATTCTTTCTCTGTCCTCATTCCTCATTGTCCAAGTTTCACATTCATATAAAGCTATACTCCAAGCTGTACCCTGGTGCTACTAAACTTATTTGTTATTAATTGTTAGACGGAACCTTTCAAAAATGCGTCCCCTGACTCTATGAACCCATCTCCACACGGATATCATAGCGGCGAATTGATGTATTGGTTTATGTCAACTCGACGCGATACTCACGCCCGTGGAGGCAATGCCTAGGTAACGTTTTTAATGCCCCGTTAGTTCAGAGCCAAGAATACCTACTGTGAGTGTTTTTTTTTTAAAAATCACTGTAAATAAATTTTTTACAGACACCCACAATATCCAAAACACGATTAAGCATTTGTGGCTCTATAGAAAAAATCACAAACATACCTGTAAATTTGCCTAAATTTACCTTTAAATAAACGAGCAAGTGCGAGTCGGACTCGTACATGAAGGGTTCCGTACCACCGTACAATGTTTTAAAACGCTGAAGAAACACGTTTCTTGTGTCATACAAGGACCCCCTTTAATTTTTTACTTTATCTTATTATTAGTATTTGTTGTTATAGTTGTCATAACATAATTGGTGAAAATTTCAAGTATCTAGTTGATGCCATTATAAAGATCGAGTTAAAAACGCTAAAATAAACACGTTTCTTGTATGACGACTCCCTTTAATTTTTAATTTTATCTTATTTATAGTATTTTTTGCTATAGCGGCCATAGTAATACATAATCTGTGAAAATTTTAAGTATCTAGCTAATACGGGTCAAGACATAGAGCCCTGTGACAGACGGACAGACAGACAGACGGACAGACAGACGGACAGACAGCGGAGTCTCAGTAATAGGGTCCCGTTTGCACCCTTTGGGTACGGAACCCTAAAAAGGTATTACTATTTTATAACTTTTAATTTGAAAATTATACCAAAAAATGATACTAAAAAATGATACTAAATTACTAGTCGATTTCGCTACACAGAAAATTATAAATATAATACAAAAAATAATGTGAAACATTCGTCGAGAGCGAACAAAAGCCCGGACCCGTTAATAAAAAGGTATCGATACTTCTTGAGGTATCGATATAAATCCCTGCTTTTCATTAGACCTGTGTTCCAGTTGCCAGGTCAGGTTTTGACTGTACCCGAGGCTTGATCTCATGTTACTTACCCTAGATAGGATATTTTTAACCGACTTCAAAGGAGGAGTTTATCAGTTTGACTGTACCTGTTTTTCGGGTTCAGTACCCAAAGAGTAAAAACGGGACCCTATTATTAAGACTCCACTGTCCGTCTGTCTGACTGTCACCAAAGTTGACCTATCTTATGAACCGTAATAGCTAGAGAGTTAAAATTTCTACAGATATGCAGTATTTCTGTTGCCGCTATAACAACAAATACTTACTAGAAACAGAATAAAATAAATATTTAAGTGGGGCTCCCATACAATAAACGTGACTTTTTATAAATAATGGTACGGAACTCAATATAAGATTGTGTGAAGTACTTAAATAACAGAACAAATAAAACCACTTTTTGCGCGAGTCCGACTCGCACTTGGCCCGTTTTTTTAGTATGTATGATTATTTTTTTACCCGACTGCGCCAGAAGAAGGATTATATTTTTCGAATATACGTATCTACATAAGTATTTTATTTATTTAAGTTTATTGCACACAATCTCATATTTGATTGATTACAATACAATGGGTCAAACAAGTATGTAGGATTGTATGTTTATTTCTTGGCATCGGCACGCTCTCTAGCTGGAGGCCAGTCTAAGTGGCTTAATGGATTTTAGCTTGTATTTAGTATGGTGAGGGTGATGGACAGCGGTTTCACAGGTTAAGCAACCATAGTCGTGGTCGAAACTAGGATGGGTAAGTGAGCGCGCTTTCACATTGTACAGACGGACCGTTCGCGACGCTTCGCAGACTTAGGTACCTACATATTGGTTCGTTAAGAGCGCACTGACGTGACGACGGCGCTCGGTAGGCTATATACTAGTACTATTTTATTCTAAATTCTAAGGTAAAACGCCTTAAACTGGCAATATTACGCGCGACGCGAATAAGCACATGCACCAGCACTCGCAGACGCGTATATTTGTGGCCAGGCGATTACTGACGCTTTCGCATGGGTTACCAAGTGGCACACAAATATATCGAGATCATCCGTGCTTCAGAAAGCACGTTAAGCCGTTGGTCTTGGTTGTCTGGCTTGTTGGTCCAGTTGTTATCTTTTGCGAAATATATAATCCTAGTATTATACGAAGTGTAAGGGACATAAACAGTCAAAGAACGAGACTAATGTAACTAAAATATGTCAAATAGTGAACAATAAACTTAAGGTGAAATGGTAGCATAAGTGGCCACTTTTGGCGAAAACCCGTTTTAAAACTAGACGGAATACCAATATTACTTTCAAAGGTTATTAATAAAATAGTTTAAAGGTCTTTTTTGACATTGATACAAATCAAATTTTTAAATATCACCATATTTAGTTTTAAACAATTTATTTCAAATGAGGGCGCCACTTATTGCTACCACTTCACCTTAAAAATTATCAAAACTACCAAAATTAAATTGTTCCAGTTCTTCAAATAATGGGGGAACATACATAAAAAAAGATTCCAACGAATTGAGAACCTCCTCCATTTTTAGCGTCAGTCGAAAAATTTATCAATGTGGCTTTTTCAGTATCTAATTAACCTGAATAGTACTCGACATTGGAAGTCAAATCAGAGATAATGTTAAAAAGATTTAAAATGTCTGGAGCACATTGTAATGTTTTTTAGTGGTGCTAGAACATAATATCTATATTGCTTCAATAGTTCAATCCAATGTTAATCAAAACCGCATCAAAATCGACCCAACAATAGTTTTTAGAGTTTATCCTGTCTGTGATATAATATTAAGAATTAGAAATAGCGTAAATTTTTGATTTGAAGAACGATTGATGATTTGATAAATTGTATTGTCATTTTACGCCATCTATTTTTATTTAAATGAACTTTAGTAATCAATTATCGTATCACAAAGCGATCAAAATTAGGAAGAATCGATTCACCGACTGAGCTACCAATGTGATAATAAAATTATAAAAGCAAGAAATTACCGATTGAATCGGTAATATATTTTGTCTGTGGTTAATTATTCTTCATTCATTCAACTGTATCCGTTTCCAATCAAAAAGCGTCTACTCTTAATTCCTTCGTTCGTTCGATCCTTTCTTTCTTTTCAATTTCAATGTCGTGTCCTTGCGTCGCCGTTTGATTTTTTGGCTTTGCATTGCAAAACATCTTGGGTAAGATTTTTACCTTAGAACCCCACATGGTTTATCTTTGTGTCATTTATTGTAATGTTTGTAAAGATTATCAGTAATGTAAATAGATTGTGTTGTTTATCGATAAAATCGCGTTATTTCAGTGTTAGTAGCGGATTTCGTAACTTTATTAACAAGATGAAGGTTAGAATTTGTTTTTAGCTCTTTTTCTCGTAAAAATTGCTTTATTTTATCGATAAATATTTTTAGTAGCAGCTTTTGTTTGGGGTGATGGTAGTTTTTAATGGTCATTTTGTTACGCGATGGTTTTGCTCTTGGTCGCCTATACCTAATCTAATACGTAGGTACGCGAATAGAGTACCTACATCGATGTACCTACATAACTTCATGCAAAACTAAAAGAACTGATTAGGTTTACAACACAGAAGTTTACAAATAAAACAAAACAAACGTGATTACTGCTAAACCGCATCGAAATGTTGAAACTAGTTAAGACGCCTTTTGTACAGAGATACCTAGAAAAGATTTGGGAACGGTTTTATAAATTAAAAATTTACTTCGCATTTCCAACCCGTCTAGCCAGCGTGGAGAGTGTAGGCCAAATCTTCTGGCTGCGCTGGCCAAGCATGGCTCTGGCAGTACATAGGATCGTGCTCCTGCAGTGGAGACTAGAAAGACCTGATGATGAAAGTAATTTACAACCACTCCAAGCCTCGCTCATACATATTAACAAATTAATCATAAAAAATATTTACCGAGCAATCAAGGCACAACTGCTTGGCTAGTGGGCACTAGGGTTTGCTCCTCGCACACTTAAACAATAACAATCATAATTTTTCAGATTGGTACACATGATGGAGTATTTCATTGTGACGAAGTGCTTGCTTGCTTCATGCTCAAGCGTCTACCCACATTCAAAGACGCCGAGATAGTTCGTACCCGTGATCCAGAGAAGCTGAAGGAATGTGACATTGTTGTTGATGTGGGAGCTGTGTTTGATCATGAGAAGAAACGTTATGACCATCACCAGAGGGAGTTTACGGATACTCTTAGCTCGTTGAGGCCGGAGCTTGGGAATAAATATAAGATCAAGTACGACTATTTTTTTTAACTATATTTTACATACATTTATTATAACCTATTTCAGTGTCCCACTGCTGGGCAAAGACTTCCCCTTTCTGTTTTCAATCTGTCCTGTCTAGGGCAGTAGTTTACCACTTGCTCATGTACTTGTCCAAGTCATCGTGCCATTTTCTTTCATGGTCTGCCTCGTGTTCCGCAACCACTCAAGATCCACTTAGCAGCCATAGGCTAGAAATAAAAATACATAGTTCTAGATCTCAGAGGGTTTGAGACATGAAAGGCCAAGGAGATGTTGGCGTTTCTTGTCTCCACCCCCTTCCAGAGTCCACCAAGCAGTGGACCAAGCATGCAAAACCTACATTTAGTGACATCTAGTGTCCTGTCCTAGCCCAGATGTCACAAGGCGAGCTTCACAACCACGCAGGTATTACAAAGCATACGAGACTACTGAGGACCTGAGGTTTCGTCCGTGTGAAAATAAGTTGTGTCTGCTCGCTCTGGGATCTTGGACTATCAGTCTGTCTGTCCGTCTGTCACAGCCAATTTGCTCCGAATCTACTGGACCGAATCAGGTGAAATTTGGTAAAATGGTGTGATCCTATGAGCCAAACACATATGTGCAAAGTAAATAAATATTTTTTTAAAATAAGAGTCATTTTCGGGTGACTAATTAGGAAATAAAAAAAAAGTTTTGTTTTTAAAATTAAAATAACAGCCAAAAATCAAAAATAATTTTCGGCATTTCCATACAAAAGTATGCGGCCGCCTGAGCGATTTGTTGGCATATCGAATTTTTTTTTGGTTTTTTGACTGTTATTTTAATTTCATGATATTTTAGTCATCTTGTATAGCCCGTGGTTCGATTTATTACGGGTATGTCCTTTCCACTTTGTATATAAAATTAAAGGCCTTGTTATATGGATCTTAAATATAATTTTGTTTTTATTTTAAAATAAATAGTTTTGATTTTATTCGAGAAAGAAGACGAAAATTTACCATTCCCCCCCCTCTAATCTCCGAAACTTCTGAGCCTAAAATTTTGAAATAAAATACAAAATATAGTTCATTTCTTGTAGATTACAGGAAAACCTATAAGAATTCAATCAATTGTACGGAACCCTAACCACGCGATTTTAACTCTCACTTGGCCGGTTTTATTTTTATTAAAAGCTGACGTGTTCGAGATGGTTACTTTAAATTTTTAATTTTATTTCTTGCTTTTAAAGAAGTCAGTCAACTTACAATGAAACTGATTAAATTTGAAAGTGATCTGACTAATCTCAAAAAGAAAATGAATGAACTTTGATGACACTTTTATAATATTTTTTCTGCCTTGTAGGTTAAGCTCAGCAGGATTAGTATACACATACTACGGTGAAGATGTAATCAAGCACATAGCTCCAAAAGATGCGCCGTTGAGCAAAGATGACTTACAAATCATATACAAAAAGGTCTATGAAAACTTCATCGAAGAAATAGATGCCATTGACAATGGAGTACCTATGACTGAAGAAGAACCTAAGTACAAGATTCGTACACACCTTAGCCGTAGAGTTGGGCGGTTAAATCCAGAATGGAATTCAAAACAAGAGATTGATACAAATGAAATCTTTAAGAAAGCAATGGTTTTAGTTAGCGAAGAGTTCTTATACACCATTAATTATTTCATATCTGTTTGGTTACCAGCAAGAGACTATGTTAAGTCAGCCCTAGAAGACAGGTTCCGTATTCACAAGTCGGGTCAGATCCTGGAATTTAGTGAACGGTTTCCATGGAAAGAACATCTATTTGATCTGGAGAATGAAATGGGTATCGGTCATGAAATTAAATATGTCTTGTTTAATGACAAACCGAAGTCTTGGAGAGTTCAAGCAGTACCGCATGATCCTACAAGTTTTCTTACAAGGTATGTATCATATCTATTTAATCTAGATTACTCCATTACCTCAATGGCCCAATTAATGTATGTATGCATATTTGCACTTACATTACACATGTCAAGGTTGGTACTAGATTGGTGACAAGTGACATAATATTTCAATCTCTTCGTGAGTTTCCAAAGGCATGTTAAGCCTTCTCGGTTAATGGGTCATTAGATATATTCGCACAAATTGAGCTAGCCCCAAAGTAAGTATTTTTAAAAACTATACGGATTTGTATAGGAAGAGAAGCAGCTAGTACGTTCTTAGTTTTATTTTCTTGCAGACCAGCATGGAGGATTAAGTACTTTTTGTATAAGGGCGTTCACAGGAAGAGACATAGTCAAAAGTAGTTTTATTTTAGACTGGAAACACAGCATTATTATACTTTTTGGGGTTCCATACCCAAAGGGTCCCAACTGGACCCAATTACTGAGACTGCTGTCTGTCACAGGGCCACAGAATACAGTAAGAGTAAACAGAACGGAATCTCGTAAGGTACGCGCAATATGCGTCCCCGTTCCCAGCACCCGCACCTCCCTCCGGTTCTTGTGGGCCAACTTGCGCCATGCAGTGTGTGTTCCTAGAGATTGCAAATTGCAACCCGGTATGTTTCTCAACCCGGCCGGGCCCGGCCGGGTTGTGTGTTAGCGATGAAACTTTTAAAAGTATTTTATGAAGAATTGATATATTTGAATGGAAAAAGACAATGATTCAAGGTTAATATTTATTTCAAACTGGCTTAAGAACAATTATCACAATAATCAGTCTCACTCACGTCTCAAAATCACACTTAATACAGAATTGATTACTTTTACTTATGGATGGAAAAGTAATATTAGTATTAGTAATTATTCATTTTTATAATTTGCAGGACTTTCTCTTTACTCCTTATAGTGTCTTTTTGAAAACATAGTATTAAAATAAGAGACTAATAACTAAACGTGTCATAACAACTTAGATTAGATAGATAAATAAACTTTTGTAGCTGTGGTATAAACAAAACAAATTCTTATTTGCTAAATGTAAAGTATTATGTTTTTTCTTAAACTTTGGCTATTAGGACTAGTAAGTGTTACTATTATTAATTAAGCAAAAAGCGAAATCTTATAGGCTAGGCTGTACTGTAACTGTAAACAACCAAACATGTATAGTATGAACTAACAAAATGTAACGTAAAATTGGTTACGTTACGTAGGCTTCATAAGTATAATATAACAATGCAAAAAGTATTTTTTGACTTGCATAAGGCAAGACAATTATTTTTCAGTCTGAAAGAAAGATCTTAAAAAATAAAATGTATTGATAGTTTTATCACCTAACCTGGTTCGCAACTTACAGATATACCCTGCCGCCGAAAAAGCACTCTCAGCTTCAACACTAGTTGGTTTTATGGACATTATGTAGTCTTGAATGAGTTAAATAGTGACTTTTCTTGTCTTCAGCTTCATACTGACTGACTGACTTAATGCTGACCATGCCAACGTACATTCTACGAGTTGGCGCTCCCGCGCGGGTGCATAAAAGGGCACCGGGCCCGGTTTGCAATCTAGTGTTCGCCCGCTTTTGCCCGTCATCAAGGCGAAAACGGGGGAGGGGTGCAGGGACGGGGAACGGGGACGCGTATTGCGCGTACCATAGGAGATTCCGTTCTGTTACTCTTACTGTATTCTGTGACAGGGCTCTCGTGAATAGGGATACATTGAAATTTTCACCAATTATGTATAACTGTGGCCGCTATAACAACAAATACTAAAATTAAGAAAAAGTTAAAAAGGGGTCGTCATACAAGAAACATGTCACTTTTAGTGTTTTAAAACATTGCACGGAGGTACGGAACCCATGTGTAAATCCGACTCTCACTTGACCGTTATTTACTACGACTTGTCTTTAATTTACAGGAAACCCCTGCTGAAATCCTGGTGGGGCGTTCGTGATGAGTTGCTCAGTGATGTGGCAGGGATAGAAGGCTGTATCTTCTGTCACAGTACTGGCTTTATAGGGGGAAATGTCTCAAGAGAAGGCGCTCTGCAAATGGCGGTCAAATCATTAGAAGCCGAATCATGATAGATAATATTATAAATATATACAAGCGAAATCGAGAGCAAGGATGTGCAGCAGTATTTAATTTTAATTTTACGAGTTAACGCATTCTTTTCATCTCAGGACGTTCGTGATCGCATCCTCAGCTGTGCTACTTCGGAGCCCGGGGTGCGCTTACCGTTTTATCTTCTCCAAATATAATATGCAATGGTCATAGTCACTCAAGGACGCTGAAAACCATGCAAAATTGAGAGGAAATTGCCAGAACAGTTTTAACAATTTGGCTATATTTTTATTTGGTTTTTAGGCATTCAAGATGCAGTACTAAAGTACTCAAACTAAATTATTAAATAAGTTCTTTATTTCATTAATTAGTGCTTAAACTAAATAATGAAATTAGAAACTTATTATTATATTAGTTTGATACCTCACTTGTTATAGGGGTTGTAGTGTCAGGTGACGCAAGCTTATTGTGTGTTGTGGTATGGTGGAAAAATTTGTCCCACGTGATAGCTCAGGAAGAGCATGATCGTATAAGGGTTGGATCTCATCTGTCAGCACGGAACAGCACTTTCCTATGCTGCTATCCTTTTCTGTCCGACGAAAAAGGATAGCAGCATAGGAAAGTGCTGTTCCAGCATAGGATAGCATAGCTGTTCTGTGCTAATAGATGAGATCCAACCCTAAGGATCAGGTCTTTCTTATTTCATAATTTGGGTTGGTTATATTTTTACGACCGGTTGCCTGCCTGACGTCAACCTTATGTGGGAATGTATTTGTAGCACGAGATGTTCGTGCTTAGTCCTTTAGTCGCCTCTTACGACATCCACAGGAAGACAGGAAGAGATAAATGGTCCTATTCTAGGCCGAGCGACACGGTCAAAGTAACAGGCTAAGAATGCAACTGGACCTAAATAAGGCCATTTAGTATCTCCATCCTTCATCACCTTCTACGCAGGTTGCTGGTTGGAAACTTAGCTGTGCTGTTTCGGAGCCCGAGTCCGCTTTCCGGGTTTTCTTCAAAGTTTAACAGACAAGAAAAAGCCAGAAATAAAACGATTTTTCGCTGTCGCTGACAGCGAAAAATCGCTGTCCTAGGTAGGCCTCTTGTGTGGTGGATATCGTTGTCCTAAATAACTGTGTAAAACAACCTAAAAAGAAACTACTGAATAAATGTTTGATTCATTAACGTGTTAAAAAAAAGAAATATATCTGGTTTTCCATAGTTTCGTACAATTACATGTATTAACTGTGAAAAACCAGTTAAATCCTAAAATACATGTACTTAATTATAATTAATTTTGAAATGAAATTGAAATCTGACTAGTTAAGCGTGAGTTTGTATGGAATGGGTGGGCATTTTTAAGTTCTTGATTGTGCAAAATGTCAAAGATGTGGAATTTCGTATATTATAAACCGGAAACTGAAAATATTTTTTTATGTACAATGACGCATTTATCCCTAAAAGGGATATTTTTATTTTTTATATTATATTTATTTATTATATAATTTTTAACTAATATCTTATTCTATTTCACCAATCTTTATAGAGGGTGCTTCTACTCATTCTGGAACAAAGCCTGTTTTGGAAATTTCCATCAAGACTGGATGGTTTATGTCGTCTTCTCTCATAGTTTGAAGAGCGTTATAACAGGCAGTGTTAACTGCTACAGCACTTGCAGAGAAATTGTTTGAAGTGTTAGCCATGAGACCCACTTTCCTCATAACTTCAATTCTGGATGCAAGGGGAGTTGCAGCTGATTTGTATCCAGCTTTGTAATAAGAAATTAAATTGTCCAGGGAAGTGAAATTATCATCCTTTTTGTGAATGATGTCGTCCAACTTTATTGCTACATACAGCATGATTGCATGTATGTTTGATTCTCCTCTTTTTGTCTCTGGGTGCAGAGAAGGTAGGAATGGACAACAAATAGCATGAGACACTTTTTCCTCTATGGCCGTAGATCCATCAAGCCCTGAGTTTATCATTGATCTCATACTTCTCTTTCAGAATTTCCAAAATGTCTGATATTCCCTCCAATGATTTCTTAATAATTTTGCTGATGTGATTGTTTCTATATAAGAAAATGATGACCAGGAACTCTATATCCTTAGCAAAAGAATTGTGTCTAGAAAATGAGTCGGTATTCTTTGAAGTTGATGGGTTCCATCTAAAGGCATTAGCTGTGTTAGCCATGTCCCATTGATGTTGGGATGGATGTTCCCTTATGTACTCTGCCCTGAGTTTTAGCATTCTTTTTACTATGACTCTAAGATCAAACCCTTGATATTCAAGAGCAGTTTTAAGGGTTTTTAGGAAATCCTCATTATAATTGAAAATCTCATTAAAATCAGCTGCCGTTAAAGCCTGACCAATTTCTGGGTCTTCTCTAAAATAGCTGATAACATTAAGGACCAGTCATCTCTGTTAGTTTGACCCATGGTTGCTTGCAACTAACTCTTGTGCTGATTTATCAAGTCTTATGTTGTACTACCTAGTCAATTCCAGAAAGATAATACTAATAAAATTAAGCCGACAATGTGCCATCACAAACTGATATGTCTGATGTCTTTTATTCAACCACCAATGGTTTGATATTCATAATATGGTATTGTTATTTCCCACAAGGCAAAGATCTATTTTTCCATTCATCTCTTGTTGCTTGATTGTACTAAATTGTGGATTTGTTGTTTCAATTTGTTGTTAGTTTATAAAATTGTATTGTTTCGTTTCTCAATTAGAGAAATGGCTTCTCATTCGAGTCTGCTGTCTGCTTCTGTGCAAATTTGTCGTAACTTAAAAAATTATTGAAAAAAGATTTTTCACCCGTGGCCCGTGGCTTACATATGTTGATTTGTCTCAGTTTTTCCAATGAATTTTAATTTTTTTCTTGTACTCCAGCAAATACAATTAAAAGTTGTTTGGTCGTTTGTCAGCTGTCTCAAAAGAGATACCATCGAAAGTCGATTGAGAAAGGACCCGTTAATCCATGACAGTTTCTTCGAAATATGGTCTTCTATGGTGGCAACCGAAGCGTCGCACATACGTAGATTTCAATTATTTAGGCGGCCAAAAATATTTTTTTCTGGAAAATAGCTATACGTACAATAGGAAATTAAAATAAACTCCTCTTGATCCGAAAAAAATATAATTATTGATTATGCAACATATTTACATCGATAAAATACAAAAAATAAAAATTATTTTTTAAATTACCAACAAAATAAAAACGTATGAATTATTAGTTACAAGCATAAATATGGTAAAATATCATATATATCTATATCTTAAATATATACTTATTACAAATAAAACTACATAGCCCTTTCCACCCGGCCGAAAAAAGTTTCGAATTTCGTAAAAAAACACATGGAGCCAATTTATGATACCTAATGGGCTCTAGGAAAAATAAGGAAAAAAAATCGGAAAAGCACAGTTTCCCGGAAAATGACATGCACGATCGTGCATTTCAGGAATAAGTTGCTATATGCATGATCTTGCATGTTCGAAAACTTGAAGGAATTATAAAACAGTTTTATCATAGAATCAACAGTTATTAGCAAAAATCAACATCAATTATCAAGAACCAACATTTATTTAGTAATTTAAGTCTTAATTTTTTTAATCAGCCTCATCAGTTAAGGTCAGTTGGAAGTGCGGCATATTATTTTAAAAGTTGACTTTGTCCTTATGTGATTCTGAACGTGTGCAGATTTTACACAATTGGGTACAAACATCAGATAGCCTGGTGTATTAGCTATTTTAAAAAGTAATTACTTTGAATGAATGGTCGCCTTTTCAACATATTTTTTTAAATTTTTTGTAAGCCCTGACTGAGCCGCACTTTCCCAACGAAATGGGGCAAGTGCGGCTATACTACAAATTTACTTGATATTGGCCACTTTTCCACAATTTGACAGGACGATTAGGTAGAAAATGTAAAAAAATCATATTCGTAATTTTTAGGATTTTAAAATGGCAACATTGATGCCAGTTGACGTTTGAAGTTTTCATATGGGGCAAGTGCGGCGTACTTTTTAGGTCGGGTGTGCGAAACATTTTGTAAATTATTAAAATTATTACTTTTCACTCACTGACCCAGGTGTCAGTGAGTGAAATAAATCAACAAAGTATTTTAAAAATGTCTCATGGCTTAGTTTATATTAAAAAATGTGTAAAGTAACAATTTGAACTTTAAACATGTACTTAAACTTAGTCAGACTCAGCTGCAGTCTCATTTGGTAACTTATTCATAGGTATTATGTAACTAGAAAAATTGTCATAACTTTAATAATTTCTACTTATTAAAAAGACTGCATTCGTAACCTCTTAACCATAATATCACAAGGGAAAGGAACATGTCAAAATAATTTTACTTAATACTAAAATAATAATCAAAAATACTAAAAAAAGTTGTAGTAAAGAAATAGAAGTATTGGTGTTGGTATGTTTGTGTATCTGGCTACACGTATGTGAGGTTGTGTTTGTTTGTAAATATACAGGGTGCAAATGCAAAACTGTAAGCCATAATGAGGTAAATGTACTCATAAAAAATATTAACTGCTGAATTATTTCCTACAAAATAATTTAGCCGATTTTCTTTTAAATAGTAAAGTTAGACTCATAGAAAAAGTTGACTGTGTTCAAAAGTACATTCATCTCAACAATACTCGTCATAGTTAATTATTTAAGATTTTGCATTTACTCCTGTAAATTATAATTATGAGAATTAAGGAGGAAGATTTAGCAGTAGTGCTTTAAACGCCATTAAATTTTAAATGCCCGAGAAATATCTGCAGGCGTTATTAACTCATTGATATGAACAAACTTTAGTATTGGCCTGACTCTGTAAACTAATAAAAAAAGATAAACTGTTCCATACATGGGTCGAGTAGATTGAACTTTTGTAAGGAACAGCTGATTTTTTCTACGAGATATCAGAGTCGGTCCCGTAGTAAAAGTTCATATTCATGAGCAGGTGCACCTGCAGAAGATTTTCGGGTAGGTACATAAAATTTAACGGTGTGTAGATGTAATTACTGTACGTTGTAGAGATCAAATCGCATTTTAAAAATAATATGGCCACGGCGGGTTATCTCTGGCTCTGGTAGCACTACCACTAAATCTTCCTTGTGTTTTAGTTCACAAATGTCTTCAATGATAGGGTAAGCAAAAATTGAATCTTTTTTTGCTTTATGAATTTTTCTAACATATTTAATGGTAGGCACACCATCTTTCATAGATACAACTTGACCAACGAAATGTTTTAGCGTTCTTTCTGCAGCAAATTTAACTAAAACCCAGTCTTTTTCTTTGCATTCAGAAGATTCATCAGTAATATTCTCAACATTATCAGTAAGGTCAACATTAACTATATCAAGCGATTCACAATTGTCTGCATCGTAATCGTCCAGTTCTTTAGTAATAAAACTGTTTAAATCCTCGTAGTCGGACATATCATGAACGCTGAAATCGCTGCTGTCAGTTGATGTCTCATCATTTTGATTTCGTTGTGTATTCTTAGTTTGTTTCCTCTTCGAGATCAGTTTATTTTTGGTTTTTATCTCTGCATTTTCCTTCTTCGGTTTCTTCAAACTTTTTTCTTTAATTTTTCTGTGTACATTTTGTTTTGGATCAGATGTCTTTTGTTTATTCTTGACTTGTAACACGGATTTTTTATCAATATGTGTCATGGTCTCTATGTTTAAGTTTAGTTTTAAGTTGTCAGATACGCATTCATTGCTGATTATACTTATTTTTTTTGAACCTTGCGTCTTGTTAGGTTTTGATTTTTTTCCAAGTTTTTCTTCTTCCAGTTGTTGTAGCTTCTTGACAACATCATCGTGTGTGATAACTTCACCTCCTCGTGCAATTCTTGTTTTTTTTTTGTATGGTTACTTTGCTTTGATCTCTTTTTATTGAATTCAAAATTAATTCTTAAAATGATTTTTTTTCTTTTAATGGTGGCTGAATAATCACATCGTGAGACTTGTCTGTAGATAATGGAGTTTTTGAGTGGACCAAATCATTGTCTTTAGTGAAAATACCATTTATCTTATTTACACACAATGATGACAGGGTTGACGGGTTGGAAATAGTTAATTTCGAATTCAGGGCAGCAATTCTTTTCTGTTCTTTCCATCTTTTCAAAGCATTCTGATCTAGTTTTTCGTCTGGTACGACATTATTATTAAAAGGATGTATTCCCCCTTTTTTGAATCCATTTATAATTATCTCCTTGTCCAAGCCGTCCCAAACTTTTCCAATAATAATTGAAAATTCCTTCTTTGACAGTTTTTGGCCATAGTTTGACCTTTGCCATTTCATCATTTTTTCATCCCACTTGTCTTTGTAGGGCTTAAAAACTGACAAGTGGTTGGAGTAAATGACTTGTATGGGGGGGTAGTTTGATGATGGTAATATTGTTTTGAATTGCTGTTTCTACAACCGCCAACTGTATATGCGTGCTGTGTCCATCGAATATCAACAGAGTAGGCTCATCTGTTTGACCAATCATAGGTACGAAACTCTTCTGGAAAAACTCTGCGAAAGCTTTGCTTTCAATCCAGCCATTCTCTGTCGCCGTATATCGAGTTCCAGGGTACGCGTCGTTAGAAGTCCATTCACTCCATACGTTTTTCCCTTTGAATATTATAAACGGAGGACCTTTTCCACCAGCTGCGTTGCTTGCAAAGAGAACTGTAGTATTTTCTTTGCCAGAAGTGGCAGTGGTTCTGGTGGAGGCAAATCCCCGTAAACCTACAACTTTGGTTTTTTTCGGGTCATTTACATAACTGGTCTCATCGATGTTCCATATACGGTGCGGTTTATCCTGTAGATTTAGTTCACATATTGTTTTGTGCAGCATTATGAAATAATCTTCCAGTATAAATGCTTGTTTTCTAGCATATTCTACAGATTGTGGTTTTTTTATGGATAGGTTGTGGCGCTGCACAAACCCAGCGAACCAGTCATATCCAGGAATTCCTTCTTTAAATGGGGATTTTATTTTATTTTGTTTGACATATTCCGAGACTAGCTCTACTACTTCTTTTCGCGAAAGACCAAACCCGTTCTTTTCCATGGTACGGATGCAAGAAGCGAGGGTAACTTCTATATCCCATGGGAGAGCTGTTGGTCTTCCACATGTTTTTGATTTTTGCCCTCGTCGACCGGTTATGTGGTCGAATAAGGTAGCTCGCGCTATTCCGAACTGACGGCTTTTTTTTTTTTTTTTTTATTAGAAATTTGAGTGCGTTTGATCTCTATCTAGCCTGATGGGAAGCTAAGATGAGGTCTAAGGTGTATCACGCAGACTCAAAAAATGCCTGTTCACTCTTGCCTTGAAAATCCCTAAATTATATGTATGGGGAAACATCGACGCAGGGAGGGAATTCCACACCTTAGCGGTTCGCACAATGAAGGAGGAGGCGAATCGAGAGGTACGATGAGGAGGAATATCGACCACAAATGGGTGGAATCCCTGTCCACGTCGTGTTGTCCGATGGTGGAATGGTGCAGGGGGAATTAAATTATGTAATTCCTGCGCACACTCCCCGAAGTGCAACCTGTAGAAGACACACAGACTTGCTACCAGTCGGCGATGTTCGAGGCTGTGGAGCCGTCCTGCCGTAAGCAACTCATCACCAACGAGTCTTCTGGCACGTCTGTCGATAGCTTCCAGGGCTTCGAGCTGATAGCGGGCAGATCCATCCCATAGGTGGGAGCAATACTCCATACATGAGCGGACTTGAGCTGTGTAAAGGCTCAACAGTTGGTCAGGGGTAAAATATCGTTGGACCTTGGAGAGGATGCCCAGTTTTTTAGAAGCCGTCTTAGCCCTGGACTCAATATAGCTACCGAAGTTAAGATTTGATGAGAGATCGATACCGAGAAGTTCGAGATGACGGGTGATAGGAACAGGCACACCCCGGAAAGTGGGAGCCAAGTTGAGAGGGCTCTTTTTAGCAGAGAAGAGACACGCCTGTGTCTTAGAGGCATTGAATCTCACAAGGTTGGCATCACCCCAATCGGAGACAGCTTGCAGAGTAAGATTGGTATGGAGCACCATTGCCTCTCTTAGTTCGTCTATTTCCGGTTTTTTTGCCCTTGCACTAGAAAAATATCTTTCCGTAACGGTGCTATCGTCTGCATACCCAAAAATACCGGGCTTTAGCAGATCGTTAATGTGAAGCAGAAATAGCGTTGCGGAAAGAACAGATCCCTGAGGTACTCCAGCATTAATTGCCAATAGGTCAGACGAGCAGCCGTCAAGAGTTACTCGAATAAACCGTTCCCTCAGGAAATCGGAAATCCAAGCACAAAGGGTGGGAGGGATACCGTAAGCGGAAAGCTTCGCTATAAGAGCGTCATGCCATACCCTGTCAAATGCCTTTGAAATGTCAAGTGAGACAGCAAGTGCCTCACCGTATTTTTCAAGGGCTTCACCCCAAAGATGTGTAGCGTACACAAGAAGATCCCCAGTAGATCGGTTCTGGCGAAATCCGTATTGCCGGTCACTGAGGAGATCATTGTCCTCAAGGTACGCAAGTAAGCGCTTGTTAATAACACGCTCCATTACCTTACACAGAATGGAGGTGATTGCAATTGGGCGATAGTTTGAAGGGTCGGCACGTCTACCCTTCTTAGGTACGGGTTGAACATTGGCGAGCTTCCACATTTTTGGGACGATTCCGGACCGAAGAGATAGACGAAACAGGCGCGTAAGAACAGGAGACAACTCGGGTGCGCAATTCCTTAAGACAATAGCAGGAATACCGTCGGGACCACTGGCCTTATTCACATCTAAGTTGCGTAGAGTCTTGAGAACCTCCTTTTGATGAATGCGGACTTCAGGCATTTTACATCCACAAGGAGGTAACTGGGGCGGTGTTTGATTGCTAGCATCTAGACGTGAGTTTTCGGCAAACAGTGAAGCTAGTAAATTAGCTTTTTCTAAAGCCGTGTGTGCCAGTGTACCGTCAGGTTTCTGCAAAGGAGGAAGTGAGGAGCGGCAAAAGTTAGCTTCAACGCACTTAGCCAGAGACCAAAATGCTTTACTACCGGATGGGTACGAAGCAAGTTTGGCACCAACTCTGCCTATGTGGTCGAAGCGAGCCTTTTTAAGCGTTTTTTTGCAGGACTTGGCCGCAAAGTTAAAGGCTTTCTTCTTTTTACGCGTATCCGGAGCTCTGCGCTTACGAGCGTCAGCCCAAGCCTGGTATGCTGACTGTTTAATAGCCTCAGCTTTTAAACAGTCAGCATTGAACCAGGGTTCAGCTTTGATGCCAGAGGGTCGATCAGAAAATGGAATATAATACTCCATCGCCTGACCGAGAACCTCAGCAACGGCACTTGCACAGCTCGACGGATCGCCAGAAGAAAAGCAGGCTTGCAGCCAAGGGTAAGAAGCAAGGAAATGTCGCATCTCTTCCCAATCTGCTGACTTGTACCGCCAAACCCGTCTATTGCCTCTAGGGCTGGAGTCAGGTGGAGGACATATGAGGACGGACTTTACCAGACAGTGGTCAGAACTCCCAAGAGGGGCTGAAACAGACACGTGATATCGGTCTGGTTCAGTCGTCAGCAGAAGGTCCAAGCAATTAGCTATGTGATTCTCAACGTCGGGTATCCTAGTCGCCTGGTCGACCAGCTGGGAAAGGTTCGAAGACAAGGCAAACTTGTACGCCTCTCTACCAGCATGGTCAGTTTTCTGGTATGGGAACAACCATTGTTCGTGGTGAGCATTAAAGTCCCCCAGAAAAACGATTTGCGCGGTAGGATACCTTTGCTGAGTCACATCAACAGCCTCACTTAGGTGACGAAAAAGCCTCGTTGTCTCCTGGTCACCGCTATGCGATCGGTAGACACCGACATAGACAATTTGTTCTGTGCCGGTGTCCACAAGCAGCCAGATTGAAGAAGAAGAGGGATCTTCCAAGTTACGGAGACGCTTACAGCAGATGTCATCACGCACATAGAAACAAAGCCCTGCCTTAAAGCGGAAATTGTGCTCCAGGACATATCCTGGGTAATTCAAGTAGGATGTATCAGCAGGGGTAGTAATTTGCGTCTCCGTAAGCAAGAGCAGATGCGGCCTTACAGTCTCAAGATGGTGGTGGACTGGGACGAGATTAGAGTGCAGACCTCGAATGTTAGTGAGGTGCACTTTTAGCGAGAGGCCGTGTATCCGCTGTTGATTCCTCAACTTTTTGTTTCTTTTATTCATTATTGTTTTTATTTTTGGGGCAAGAGGGAAAAAAGGCGAAGAGTGGCAGTTACGCGAGGCATCAGCCAGCCCCCTCCAGAAGTCACAGTACTGTTGCGCGGTAGGATATGACTAGTGCGGAGACCGCGGGGACGCCCGGACCCCCCCAAGGCCGCCTGTCGAGGCCTCTCGCCCGGTTGCCAACCGGCCCGACAGGGCCAACCTTAGGATTATGCGCGCGATGGCGGAGCAGCCTTTCACAGAAGGCTAGTCTGCAATTGGGCTCCCAACTATCGGCGGGCGGCCAGCGAAAAAACCGTTGCTCCGGATCCCGCTGCCCTCCGAAACTAGGCACCCCGCGCAACAACACTGTGAGTCTGAATTCGGTACATTGGCAGATGCAAAACTGCGTAGACCCACTCCTCGAACGGCTACTCAGGGAATGCAGGATGGAACGCGCGAACGCTTGGCACCCTGATTTTTCCACTGAGGGTGGTGACCAGCCGCGGCCTAAGCCTACCACCGGAGAGGGTGTCACTCTTTAGCACCACCCGGGGGTCACGTGTAGGGTCTCGAGGGTAAAGCCTACGGACGCGAGTGACAATCGACCCCGGCTAGCAGCACATAGCGACAAATGCTCTTTTTCAATAGCTTCTAAAGCCAATTGCAAAGTGTTTTTGGTCCAGTGAGGCTCTTCTTTTTTCTTAATATAGTTTCGCACCATGGTAAGACTAAAACAAAAATGAAATAAAAATTAATGAAAAAGTTAGGAAAATTTTCGTATGGTTAAAGTGGGGCAGTTTTAGAAGTACCTAGTAATATTAAAGTCATACTAGCGATCCGCACTGCTTTGCCACGTGGAAATCGACATTCAGCAAAAACTTAATTAAAATCATTTTACATAAAGGCCTTTTGTAATATATTTTTTAAATAGGTAACAATAAAAACAGTATTCAAAAATCGACATAGACCTGAAATTCGAAGTAGAGTACTGCAGTTGACGCGTTTTACTATTCTAACCACAAGAATAACTATCCAAAAACGGCATTCGGGAGTTCTTTTCTTGTACGCGTCAACTGCTTTGCTCTCAAATGTCAGATCTATGGAGATTTTTGAATACCTTAGTATCTTTATCCAAACCCGTTGCGTGGTTTAAAACTTTTAGACATTTAAGTTTCATACAACGCCATCTAGTATGAGCAAAGAAAGCTTAAAAAAAGAAAAGGAATATCCCTCATTTAATTATAGTCTCACACGATTTTATTTTATTTATTTGTAAAACTTATTGTGGCATTTGTTTATATATACTATTCTAAATATTAATTCACGTATTAAAGGTTTGACACCCCTGTCTTGGGATAAGAGCGGCGGGGCGCCGCACTTTCCCAATACACAGAAGCCGCACTTTCCCAAACACTACAATTTGAGGTTATAATTTTTAAGCCCATATTTTAGCGCCGTACTTGACCAAATCTATGCTTTATTTACATAAATATGATGCTAACGATTCAAAGAATACTCACGCATTGAAAACTTGGCTATCTTCTTCTAAAAACGTAATTTTTTATCCAGCACAATAAACACGCTCCAACTCTGTAGTGTGGTGAAATGTCAGAGTAAAAACAAAATGGCGTTTAATAGCTGTCGGTCTCCGTAACGCCATCTAGAATACACCTCCGGAACTATATTAAAGTGGTTTTTATTAACTAGATGGCAGTTTAATCAATATCTCTGTTAGTTTCTGAGAAAATTAAAGATGTCGCACTTACCCCAACGCCGCACTTCCCCCAACTAACCTTACTACAGTTTTCATCAACTTATGTCTAATTAGGAACATTTTAGGAAAATCACTATCAAAATACTTAGGTCTACTTAGTATGATAATCTTTGAAGCAGTTTTGGTTGCGTGCGATGCAAAGATATGTGTTGCATTTGATGCAACGTATCTTTGTACGGCTTTTGCAAGTCTCATTTTGACAGAATCTTGGCGATTTCAAGTCATCTGACATTGGTAGATGGTCGTAACCATCATAGCGCAATGTGGTTGCTGGTTTGATAGCCTTGCGGTGCTTTTTTGGTGCGACAACCTCTAGGATATCATCACCAGATTCGCGACGTCTCTTGTCAGGTGTCTTTGTCAGAACATCTCCTATTTCCAGACGGAAATCCAGCAGGTCCATGGTATTTTTTCGAGGCAGATTGTTGGCTTGACAGTCAATTTTGTACGCCCGCCAAGAATTCACCAAGGCGAGATCGCAGAAGTGTATCAGAACTTTGAGAGTCCATTTCTTTGTCTTTATGAACGTGCGATAATACTCTATTTGCTGGTCAAGCACATCCACTCCGCCCATGTGCTTGTTGTAGTTCTGAATCACTTTTGGGGCGGGTATATCCACGTACTTCCTGGTTTTCTTGTCCCATCTCTTTACGGCATCATTGGTGGAGTTGCCTGTGCAGTTGGATGCCATGAGCACCGATTTGCTGTCTTTCCATTTCACAATAACAACAGACTTCCTCACCATGTGCTGGCTTTCGCCTCGGGCCATCTCAGTATCCTTTTTGAATTTTAGGTTTGCTCTTTCGGGGACCCTGTTTACCATTATGGTTCCAGTGCTGTGAATGTTACGATTGTCCAATTCTTCGACCAGAGGAATCGTAGTGAAGTACCTGTCGTGGTATAGGCAGCTGCCTGGGGGAATACTCCTGATAAGGTGCAGCACAACCGAAGGCCCCAAGCCAAGTGATGTTTCTTCGAACATAGTTTTAGCACCTTTGTAGATTTCAAAATCTAACATGAGACCTCCGCTTGTAGTTAAAACAAAGTTTTTGAGTCCTACGGGACGGGGCTTATTTTTTACTACTTGGCGCAGGGCACATCTTCCTGTGAATGGTATCATCTGCTCGTCGAGTGAAAAATAACCAGGGACTCTTTCTTGCTTCTGACAACCTTATCGCACTTGGTCTATCATCGGCTGCACCTTCCAAAGACTGTTCTGAGTTTCATCGGGTGGCTGAGTATCGGAATCAACGACATGAAGAGCATTACGTAATTGTATGAAACGATCTCTACTCATTGTGTCGGCTATCTTTCCCAACGAGAAACCTGATCGCCAGTACATTGGAAGTCGTGGATATGGAATACAGCCCATGATTACATGAACCCCGATCAATTTCATTATCTCAGTCTTGTTCGTTTTCAGCTCTCTTCCAGTCTTTCGAAGGAAGTAGTTATTGGTGCATACACTGACATGCTCAAAGAACTGATCGTCAAAGTATTCCATGTAGTAATCCATGGGATCTCGAACTGGCCTAACAGGAGCGTCCTCATAATCATGTGGCTTGTCTTGGAAAGACACCGCTTTCCAAGTGTCAGGGCGAGAAGACTGAGGCTCGGATCTAGGAGAAGCAGCTGGACTACTTTCTTGAGCTGAAACATCTGCTACAGCCACATTTCTAGATTGCCTTAGTTGTATAGATACCAATCTGGAAGATGACTTGCGCCTGGATGAGCTTGAGGAACTAGGTCCAGGTTGTGCAGCTACAGCATTGGTGGATCTTGTCGATTTGGGTCCGGAAGACCTGGATCTAGCGACAGAAGGTGGGCCCGATGGAGAAGAAGGTCCCGGTCGAGATTCTTCACGAAGACTAGCAGACGTGGGTCTTTTTTTATTTGTGTAAGTCCTAGTTACCTTTGCAGATGGCCTGACGCTAAAGACGGGGCTTGAATTGCTCCTGGGTTCCATTTCAATAGTTTAGTCAGGGATCCCCTCTTTGTCAGCCTCATCATCATCTTCGTCACAGCCATCATACATCCTTTCGAAGAAAGAGGGATCGAATTGGGGATCGTCGCAATCCAAATCAGTAAATTCTTCTATTTCTGAGTCATTTCCATCGCCTAAAGTCTCCAAAACATTCGAAATCTGGTCTTCGTTCAAGGAGATGCCTAAAAACAAAAATTAAAGTAGAAAAAAAACATAAAACAACAGGAAACAAACCAAATAACAGAACCACACACTTTCAATCTATACCTCCGGCCAACAACCGAAGGCACACGAATGTGCATGTTTAAATTTCGGCCCTAGCCATTGCTTACTACTGCATGCTTTTATCGTACAGCCATTTTATTTTATTAGATAGGATCTTTGTCTATGGAAAAAGCCAAAAATAATGCCTATTTACCATACAAAAACAAATAGTAAAAAATACTTACGCGAGGCGCGCTTCCCACCGAAAAACGCAGCCATCTTTGAACGAACGCTGTGGTCGACTGGCCGGTCACGAGGTCATGGTCATCTTTTTTACGTTGAAGTACATAACATGCACGTTCGATCGACGTCGGTTGCGTCGCGGAAAACCTGTTGGTGCGTGCTCAGGATTTTTTCAAAGTCAGATGCACGATTGATTCAGCTCGGGTGGAAAGGGTTAAACACATATTTTACTTTGAGAGAATTCAAAGATTATTGGCTATCTCTAGAAGTAAGGAAAGGCGGGGCTATTCCGTCCGAAAAAAACACTCAAAAAAGAACACGTCTGTATTTTTTCTTAAATAATAGTTACGGAAAATTTGACAATTACATCAAAGCAAGCCGTTATTTCTTATTCTATTCATCATATTTGGAACGTGAAAAACGATTGCAGTAGCTAAGAAAATAGCTAAATTCTAATAGGAGTCGACTTTGGACAAGATAGCCCCGCGCGGGGCTATTTCGTCAGGAGTTTAATAGAACGACATCTGTGGAGCAATTCTCGTTTTACTCAGAGCTAGACAATACTGATGACGCTGCCTATTTGAATTTGTATTTAGTTACGCAGACATAAGGTTCATTTTCGAGAATAATCATTCTAAATTTTTGGAGGGGCTATTCCGTCTCGCGTCCATACAAGATAGTGACGGGCTCACTAAGTATATATCGATACAATTTATTTTTTTGAGATATCGATAACTTTTTGTCTGGAATCAATTTGAATAAGAAAAGTTAAGGGGCTTCTTGACGCTATGTGGCGCCCTCATCACTAAAAATTAATTACTTGATGTAAACATAATTTATCCCAAATCTATTTTGGGTGAACTGAAGTGTAGGTACTTACACTTATTTTAAGCATACCATAATTATTAATAAATATTTCACTGTAGCTACAGATAGCAAAACTGCTAAAAGTGGCCGTTTTTCGCATATTTTCTATCTTAAAATAAGTGTAAGTACCTACACTTCAATTCACCCAAAATGTATTTTGGATAAATTATGTTTACATCAATTAATTAATTTATAAGTGATGAGGGTGCCACATAGCGTTAGGATGCCCCTTAAGGTAGAACAATTTTTCTTACGAAAGAAGCAATACATTCTAAACTTCCAAATATAATTCAATTTGATTCCAATTTTTTTTTGACCCAAGTCATAAAAAAGCACATTTAAGTAAGTAGTAAACTTTATTAAGGAACAAAATGATAAAATTGTATTATACCCGTTTTAAACAAAAGTAGAACTGTTATTAAATAATAGTACTAAGTAATTTCAACATAGGTACTCAAAACACACTTAAATTTGCTACAAAACAAAACAAGATGACTCTTAGTTAATAAAATTGCTACAAACAAAAAGACTATCGTATTAATAACTGTTGAGTTCTTGACGGAAATTATTTTCGATGTTCCTGGTAAACTTGAGTCTTTTTTCTCCTTTTGTTTAGTTATTTTTGGATTTTTCTTTATATTTCTGGCTTTAGCTAACTCTTCTGCTTCTTCAGTCGATATAGACTTACCGGGTGTACAGTAACACCCGGTTAGTCTGCTGTTTTGGCCTATGTTTATCGGTTGTGAGCGTCTATTTCGCTGTAAATATTCCAGTAGGCATGCATCAAATTGACTAGTGTTTTTTTCTTGCACTGTTGGTATCTTTATTGTTACCCTTGAAGGATTGAAAGGGTATATTCCACATCCTTCAAACCCCTTACGTAAATTTGTCTCTTTCGTCATGTCTATTTTAGTCATAAGTTCATCTAATAATTGTGGAAAATGACATTTGTTAATAGTATTTGCACTGCCGTATGTAGCCTTATAATTAGTTAAAATTTCACGCCAATGACGTTTCATTGGTCCAAAAAATGCAACGTCTAATGGTTGGGTAAGGTGTGTGGCATTTTTTGGAAGAAAAGCAAATCTAATGTTTTGTTGTTGACATATTTGTATTGTCTCGACGCTAAGGTGCGATGCTAGGTTATCGCCAATAATAAGCTTCATGCCCTCTAGCGAGTTTGCCCACGGCAAAACTATAGTTTTAAACCAATCATCAAAGCAGGTCATGTCGAACCACCCTGATTTGGTCCGATTATACCGTGCATTTTTAGGTCCGTTTTCGCACCATCTTGACCATAAATGATCCGCTTTATAGACAATGTAGGGCGGTAGGCATTGTCCGTCAGCAGTCCCACTAAACATAACGGAGACTGCGCTTTTACTCGCGTTAATTACCCTTTCAGGGTGTTTAGTCCCTCGCTTGAAAATACATTTTTGAGATCCGGGATCATCGGTTAAATTTGTCTCGTCAAAGTTTAAGATATTAGTGGCAGGAATATCTTTAAGGGAAGTTTCTAGATTTTTGAAATATTCATTCAGTTCTTCTACTGTCTTTGCAGCCCGATTCCTTTTTATATTTTGTATTACTCTCTGTGAAAAATTATGACGTTCTAAAAATGCCCTGGCCCAGCGTTCTCCGGGCATTTTCCCTTTGAAAAGGTCAAGTTTTCCGCATTTTGTCAGGTAGTTGTAGACTACGATGCGTAAGTCTAACATAGTTAGAGGACTACCAAATTTTGCAGAAAGATTCACAACATCAGCTATGTGGGCTTCTTCCTCTGTCGATAATTCAGTCGGTCGACCAAATGCTTTGGTGTGTATATTTTTGCTACGGTTGACTATTGTACGACGTGGAATTGCAAACTGCTTTTCCGCGTCATATGATGAAATAACTTTATTTCTTACCAGATCTGCTGCAACTTCTAACATTTCTTTAGAGTAATCAGCATATTTACGAGCTCCTGGTTTTCTTCTACTTCTATATTTATTGTTCTCCATTTTTGTATGAGCAACTGAAATAGAAGAATGAAGTCACTATTCGTTACATGACATTCGTTGATAAAGAAATCTCTTAATGATTTCTATTCTGATACGTTGATGGCTATGTGCCTACTAACTACTTCATAATAATCTTTAGTAAAACCTAATTCAGTACTCATAAAAATTCAGAAATCAAATAGTCGAAACCAACTGTCACATAGTTCAACGTTCATCGCGTAAATACCTACATATTCGTGTTCAAGTTCATTGGGGTTACGCGACGGCGAACCTTCGTGGTCTCGATCAAAAATCATTTTCGCAACTTTTCAAAACTAATAAAAATCACGTATACATATAGTATCTGTGTACTAAAATCAGTTTTCTTCTATTATTGATTTAGTAACAAATGTACAAACAAACATCCAAACTTTTCTTATTAGAACTAAGTACATACATATGAAAGTTTAATTATCATTGACAACCCTAGACCTAGGCAAAGTTGTGCCAATCGAGTTTTCAGAACCCTGCCCAACATTACCTAGTGAGTAAATTTAGTAAAATCTTGTCATTTTTACAGAAATATAAATCAATACAGCAAAAACAGCACATTTCCTTACCCTGGTACGTTATCACAGCACATAAACACTTGTTTTGTAGTCCAGACGGCAAAAGTTCTGGGACACTGTAAAATTTCTCGTAGAATGCGTTTCATAGAATAGTTCCTTTGCCGTCATGTTGGCAGTATTGCCTATCAGTGTTCCCATCTACGGTTCCCATACTACCCCATTATACTACCTTAAATTAAGGGAGATATTTTTATTAGTAATACAATAATATGATCGTTGAATCATTAGGTATTCATCTATATATATCATTTTGTTACAATTAACTACTAGCAGATTTCATGATTCCCTTTGATTGGTAGGCGCTTTCGATGGGTTATACGTTTGGATTGGATTAACACGAAATTTACGCTGATTTGTCTTACATAGGTCATAGGGGTTTTGACGAAACTTTGACTGGTTCCAAGTTTGGCGCTACTCTACTATGGGTGCTAATAAGGGATACTATTCAGGGCGCTAGGAAGGATAGGTTATCATCATCAATAAAAAACAAAACATTTGAGGTATCATTTTATTATATTTTTTTACAATAACTGTGTTCATCAATCATGTCTACATCTGACATTTCGTCATAAATAGATTCACTGTCATCAGAAGTATCACTATCGTCTCCTACTTCGATTATGAATCTATCTGTTTCATTGTCGACGGCTGGGCCAGCAGCGTAGTATTTTTCTTCAATATTTATTACGTGCTGGCATTCCTTTTTCCATTCCTCCTGAGTGATCGTAGCAAAAGCTTCTTCCGTAATTTGTACTATCTTATTAGCTTCTTGACCTACATTTTTTTCGGCTATCCTTCTTTTTAATACACTCCATATTAGCTCAATGGGGTTTAAGTCACAATGGTAAGGTGGAAGCCTTACCACTTTATGGCCATGTTCTTCCAACATCACATCTGCTTCATAAACAGGTGGCTGTTTATGTTCTCTGATAATTTCAAACAGCTGCGCTCTTAGCATGGTCGGCAAATATGAAAGTCCTTTATTCGTGATCCAAGATTGCATCTCTGACTTTGTACTTGACATTGTGGGTGCCTTATTTATCTGAACAGTATGGTAGGATGCATTATCCATGACTACAATGGACTGTGGAGGTAGATTAGGAATTAATTTTTCCTTCAACCACTTATTGAAATTTACTTTGTTCATTTCGTCATGATAATCAGCTGACTTCGATTGGGATCTAAAAATCAGTTGAGCATTGGGTATAAAGCCCATGGCGCCACCAGCGTGGACAATGATCCACCGTGGTCCTTTGGAATCTGAAGACAAAACACCTTCTTCAGTCTCGCTTTGCCAACATTTTCCAGCGCAATATGTGGCGCGTATGTATGTTTCGTCTAAATACACGACTGGCCGTTGGGCTCCAAGACGATTATTTCTTAATTCTTCCAGATATCGATGACGCCAGGCAACAATGTCGTATCTCTCCATCAAAACCTTTCTTTTGGATTTGCATTTATTGAAATAAAATCCCATCTCTTTTATAATTCTCCACAAAGTAGTGCGACTACCTTTAAAGTCTATCTCATTTCGCATTTCATGTAACAATTTCAACAATGTAGGCAATTCCTTTCTAACGGAATAAAATTCATGTATTTTATGCCTTATAGTACATCGTTCAAAATCATCCAGTTCATGAGTTTTGCGTCGAGGACCAATTTTGCGCGGTGTCGTAACTTTTTTCGACGTTGAAGCTGCCTCCTTACCTTCTTTGCTGATTTTCGACACTGTTTTTTCAGATATACCTAAAACAACGTCAAATTATTTATTATTATATAATCATGACGTAACTCTCTATTTTTCTATTATTTTTCTGAATACGCTATAGATGAAGAAGATATGATCGCATCCTTAATTTTAATAACAAAATTATATATCATCAGAAAATTAAACGAATTTGGACTTATGAACAAAAATTAACTACTTTTTTCCACTGGTGGCATTAAACAGCAAGGGTGATTAAACTGATGCTGGTAACCCTATTTCACTAACCTGTAATGGCGGCGACCCTAGCTTGTACACATCTTAATGGAATAATTAGGTCATCGTTACGTTTTTCACGTTCACAAAACTCCTTCACTTTCAACACCATCATTCTTTCACCACTTTTCAACGTTTTCGGCATGATTTTCTCTAGGAATTACAATTATAGTAATAAAAACTCGCAGCGTATGTTCACCGTGTTGACGTTATTGACAAACACTGGTGCCAACATGACGACAAAGGAACTATTTGATGAAACGCACTTTAACAGGTGTCCTAATAGATCGCGCGATGTCTATCGTGCGATGCCGTCGCTCGATGGCTGGCGTCGCGCTTTACGCCACTTTAACGATGGCTTTTAATAGAGATGCACAGTTTTTGCTGTCGGGCAATATTGCTTTAAAAATTGCAAATGACATTGAAAAAAACCGGCCAAGTGCGAGTCGGACTCGCGCACCGAGGGTTCCGTACAAACCTGCAAGGTTTAGTATTTGGTATGAATTTCAATTTAATACCTCTACGCGTTTATGAGGAAATGGGTAGTAAGTTTAAAATTATTAAAAAAACATATATTATGTGATGTAACTAAAAATTTATGGTTTTCGTAATTTTTCCTTTATCTATGCTATAAGACGTTGCTTCGTACCAAATTTCAAGATTCTGAGTACACGGGAAGCACCCTGTAGGTTTTGATTCCCTTGCAAGTGTCGAAAATTTGCGGCATAAACGGCTGTATCTTTTGATTGCGTTGGCTTAGAAGTTTGATTTTTTCACAGCTTCAAGGGACAGTAGACCTGAGTAATTGATATAAATTTCAGCTTCATACCTCTACGCGTTCCTGAGAAAAGGGTCTTGACAGACGGACGGACGGACGGACAGACGGACAACAAAGTGATCCTATAAGGGTTCCGTTTTTTCCTTTTGAGGTACGGAACCCTAAAAAGGAAACGTAGACAACATAAAATACTTTATAGATCCAGAAATCTGCGCGGTGAATTTTTCAACCTTTATTTTGATGTACGATATAACGAAGAAGACTTTTACGATTATTTGTCCATGTCAAAAGAAACATTTGACTACATCTGCAATGGAATACGTAGCGATTGTAATCATAGAGTGACCAACTTTAAAAAACCCATTAGTGTGGAAGAAAGATTGGTATTAACAATCAGGTAAGTTTTTTATTATTATTATGTGTGCGTATATTTAAATGAAAGACAAACATTTTATGTATTTATTATATATTTTTATTATGTATTTATTATCTTTTTTATTTTTCTTTCATATAGGTAGTCATTATGTCGGTTTAATGTGCAACAGAGTATATAAAACACTTCTTAAGTCAGCAAAATTACGTAGAATTCTAGTTTTAAACTACTGGATGTACAAATTTTAATAAAATCTTTTTAATCTTAATTTTTGCACTGGATTCATATATTTAAAATATGGAGCTAGCGATTTCAAAAATAGTAAATCTTCATCCTCAACTTCTTTTTCTTTCTCCTTAAACGCTTTAATTTTATCTTCTTCGATTTGGATCATTCG
This sequence comes from Acrobasis repandana, assembly GCA_963576875.1. Taxonomy (NCBI): domain Eukaryota; kingdom Metazoa; phylum Arthropoda; class Insecta; order Lepidoptera; family Pyralidae; genus Acrobasis; species Acrobasis repandana. Next base: position 3,336,482 of record OY756234.1, on the reverse strand, counting down.
ACGCTGATATTCGGTTAAAGATTGATTTTCTTTACGTTTTATGTTTTGGGATCCACTTTGTAATCCACTATCCAAAGCTTCAGTTGACAAAGCACTCGAGCTCTGTGTATTTGTACTGCGCACACTGGTAGACAGTGGTTCGTCATCAGAAGATACAAAAGTCTCGGATCTATTAATCATTGCAGTAGAATTATCTTCATCAGGCAACTGAAGATTCTGCTCTGATCCTGAAGTGGATGGTAGTAGGCTGGCATCATTATTATTATTTCCAGTTTCTTGATAAACACTATTTCCTTCGGTTGGTCGAGGCATTGAAACATCCTTTAAAAACAACATATGTTGGTAATAGGTCCACTTTCCTGAGTAATATTGTTCATTTGGGCTTCCTGGATCTCCAGAGCGAGGCTTACGAACTTTTTTCAATTCTTTTAGAAAGACATCCCTTAAGTGTCGCCACCTAGTTTTAACGTCCATTTCTGTAATAAATAACAATAAATTTTAATTCGTGTTATTATTTACAGGTACTTAATAACAGGAACCTCTTTTCGGAAATTAGGAGTGCCATTTCGCATTTCAAAAACCGCAATAGCAAGTATCGTGATGGAGGTTTGTAGTGCAATTTGGAATAATTTTAACGAAATACATATGAAGTTTCCAAGTATCGAAGATTTTAAGGAAATAGCAAATTCATTTTCAAATAAAAATAAATTTCCACATAGCTGTGGGAATCTGGACGGAAAACACATTCGTGTCGTAAAGCCACAACTCTCTGGAAGCATGTATTTCAACTACAAAAATTATTACTCAATTGTTTTATTAGCGATCTCCGATTCAGACAACACATTTCGCATCATTGACGTAGGTGCATACGGGAAAGATAGTGATGGAGGCGTTCTCAGCAATTCAAAATTTTTTCAAGAACTTAACAGTGGAAATATTCAATTACCACCCGAGGAACGATTACCGAATAGTGATATTGTGGCACCATATGTATTTTTAGGGGACGAGGCTTTTCCTTTGAAAACGTTCATAATGAGACCTTATCCAAGAACACAAGCAACAGGAAATGCAGATAAATCAAGATTTAATTTCAAATTGTCTACTACAAGGGTCGGTATAGAATGCACCTTTGGAATGGCTGCTAGTAAATTTAGAATTCTTTTAAAAAGCATCGAAACATCTGTGGATAATTCAATTAAAATTGTAAAGGCAGTCTGTCTGTTGCACAATATTATAATACACAGAGATAAGAGAGAATCAGAATTATCTGTAACAAATAATCACTTAAATAACAATTATGAAAGACTTCCTCGTAATAGAGTTAATAATCGCGCTACAATAACAGCAATTAACGCTAGAGAACTCTTCACCACTTATTTCCTTAATAGAAATGATTCCTAATTAACAGTTAATTTACGTCAATAGGACTTAATGCATGGTTGGCATACTAAATTCACCTATGAGGAGCCCCACTATGGGAAAATAAAATTATAAAAAATGTAAAAAATATATTGACGATTCAAACCCTCATATCTTCTAACGTATACCACTTACGACAATTTACTTGACACATGTTTGATCATTGGCTGTCACAATTTTTTTCCCCTTACTGGGGCTCCTCATGGGTGAACTCACTATGCCAGGCTTCATAAAAAAATGTCAGAACCTCTTCAGTAATGAACGCAGGTAAGATTTACGATTACGATTCAAATTATATCTAACTATACTAAGTCGATACTTAAGCCGTGTGTGTGGTATACATTATACAATTCTGGTTGTGATTAAAACTAAGCTCAAATTACTATCTACTTACTTGTTTTATTTACGTTCCTCGCAATTATATCCCATGCTCTTTCACTTTTCAACCTGTTTTTATAGTCATCACTCTGTTTATTCCAAACAACAGGATGTAAACGTACTTGGTTAATTAAATCTTCTTCGAATGTCATCTTGTATGTAACAGAATAGCCAAACGCTTTACACAAACAATGAAAACACAAAATGGCGTCCGGCCACGAGCGAGCCGAGTACCTACTGTGTGTCACTGGTGTTGGCCCTTGCCCGTTTCTTTCGTCCCGCGCCCCTCGCGCGTCGACGCATCGCGTATGTAACCAATTAGGACACTCAAAAGAGATCTGTTGCTTTGATTACATGATCGCACAATCAAACGCATCGTACGATCGTTATTAAGCATTTCATGTGCTCGCACGATTACTTGCGAGGTTCAAATAGGACACTCTGATGAAATTTGTATGTTTGAACTCATCGCACGACGAGAACGCATCGCGCCATCGTACGATCGCTCCCAATTAGGACGACGCCTTACGCTTTCTTGTTCCTCATTCTCATTTCAGTCATATTAAGTGCTCGCTGTTTTATCAGCTTCAATTTAGTTTTTAAGAAGTATCTGTTTTTATTACTTTTGTTTCCCATTTTGACAAATAATTAGTTTTTTTTTAATGTAAGTACACAAGAATTTAACAAACAAATAAAAATATTTTACAGAAAACCTAACCTTACCCTAAACTAACATAACCTTTTACTTATGTATTGGTATAATTATAAAACCAATCTAATTATTATTTCCTATTTAGGTAGCTATAATACAAAATCTGCAATTTCAATAACCGAAACACAAAACGCATAGGTAAAAAAAGTAAAAGACACCGCTGCCGCTGTTTTCGGCCGACAACTTCTACTCGTATCAATACAAAAAGCCGAATATCCAGAAAATCTGGTCCTAGCGTAAATTTTTGATACCTTGGGTACAGATTCCTAATTTTTTTTAAATAAGATATAGCCTAAGTTACTCGTTGAATAACTTGAATACGGCCACTTTTGGCTAATGTGCGTAGTAAAGCTGAACGTTCTCATTATAAACTGTAAACAGTAGTTTATAAAATACTTTGAAGGGTTATCTAGGATTTGGTAGTAGCAAAATTTTAAATGATGTCTCCGTTTTCTTTGAAATTATTCATTTAAAATGGGGGCAGCACTGGACCCCGGAAAATTCAAGTATTGTAGATAGATTTTTTTAAATCGGTCCAGTTATTAGTTTATCCGATACAAACAAACACAAACGCACAAAAACACATAACTTGATTTCAACAATATTTAGTTATATATCAGCAAGTAATACCATAATAAATAATATAATTGATTCCTACAGTTAGACGCCACGCCGTCATCACCTTACTTATTCAAACCTTTTAATTTTTTGTCTTTACTTACAAGTGCTAGCCATAACTCATTCCCTCGTCACCCTTGTTTTTATATTTGACTTTTTTGTGTATTTTCGATGGTCTCGCTTCATGTGACCAGCATTATTAGTTAAGGATTAGAATAGGCACGACATAAACTCTGTCGTCTTAGGTTAAGTTAAAATATTGTAAACGATTGAAATAAAATCTTTCAGGTTTACAAAATAAATAATTTTAATTTAATAAAACCGCTCCCGAATCTTAACTGGCGCAGCCGGTAGGATTGCCGATGTTGCCTGTCGCGAAAGTCCGCGTGTGAAAATCTTATAAAAGTGTCACGTCGAGAATTAGCAGGGCAACTAAGCAGAGTTGCATTGCTTAAAATCAGCGAAGCGCTCTACATCAAGGCAATCCACGAACCAAACAAATAAGTTAGATCGGAAGATGAGCAAATAAGAAAAATCTGGTGGTTGGCAAAGACAGTGAGTAAAATCCTCCTTCCTTCCCGATTCCCTAACACTTTGTTAATAGAATCTTAACATGTGTGTAGATTTAATTAGTTAAAAATTAGTGTTAAGTTGGTATTGATAAAATATCAGTACAAATTGTGTAATATTTTCTTATTATAAATTGATTAACATCATCAATTGTAATAAAAAGAAATTATCAAATAAATGTCATATTTTAATAAATAAAATCTTTATAAAATTTTTTATGTTACACTATTTTAATTCAGAAAGTAAATTTTTAAATTTATTATACTTTGTTAAAAATATCTAATTTAGACTTTCTTGAATTTACCTTTTGTTAACTTTATGTACGTATGCACTTTGTGTAAACTTTATTTTTATACTTGATAAAAATGGAAAAAGTAATTCCATTGCAAATAGATATACCCCTAGATGTAATCAGATTAATTCCAGAATATAGTGGTGAAACACATTTATTAAATTTATTCATAAGAAAGTGCGAATTTGTCATTCAAAAATATCATGGAAATTCTGATCGGAATTAATTTTTATTTCAAATTATTACTAGTAAATTAAAAGGAAAAGCCGCCGTCCTTATCAGTGAACGAGGAGACGTGAACACATTTAGTGAATTAAAATCTTTGTTATCACTACGTTTTGGAGATCCCAGAACTGAACAATGTTTAGCAATAGAATTAGAGATTTTAACAATTAACCCTAATGAATCTTACTTGGAATTCTGTAACCGAATTCAGGACCTTCGTGCTATATTAATCTCAAAGATAAATCAAAATACCAGCTCTCCACAATTAAAATGGGCCAAAAGTGTTATCTATAATGACACGTGTCTTAAAACTTTTTTGTTTAACTTGCCGGAACAATTACTAGAATTTGTTCGAATTAAAAAGCCTGATTCTTTAGAAGACGCCCTAAAATATGTGCTCGAGGAACTTAATTTTCAAGAACAGTATAAATTACGAAGGAAAATGCTTGAAAATCATAAAGAAAATTCACAATTACTATCACAAACTTGCTCAGAAAATAACATTGATTCTAATATGAATACCAATCCATTCCAATATGAAAATGTTAACCAGAATCATGTCAACCATAATATGTTCTATCAGCAAAATTATTATCCATTCGAATTTGATACATTTCAACAATCTAACTTTAGACCTCAGTTAGGTCAGTTTCAATACAGACCGATAGGCTTTTGCCCGCCCAAGACTTTTTTAAATGTTGATGAAGATGTGACCATGAAAACTGCTTCATCATCAATTACGTCACAACAAAATGTATATTTAAATAAAATTACTATTAATGACGAGCTTCAAAATAACTTTGAAGATAGACCAAATTTTCATACAAAAGTCATTCAAATCGTAAACGCCGGTCCATCTAAGGTCAATAATACAAGTCAACTAAAATCTTTATCTAAATCAAAGACTTCCATTTTTACAATAAATTTAAATAAAAGAAAAATCAAAGCCAAATACAAATATAAAAAGATAGTTGTTAAAGTTCAGTTAGAACGTAATGTGGTTCCCATAAAACTAAAAAAAAAGATAGCAAAAAAAAAAGACTCGCAAACCTCTTGACTTTTGAAGTTAGTTAATTTGTGTAGTTTTTATTGGTAGTAATAATAAAATAAAAACTTCAAAATAATACTATTTTTCCATAACACAATTGTTTGAAATTTAAAACATTTGTGTTAAATAAAAATATGCAGCTACTATATTATTATTCTTTGTAAGCATAAATTTTATAAAATGTTATTTCATTTTGTCTCCATTGAAACTAACATAATTTAAAATTGATTTACGTAGTCAATTTAAACACAGTTATTGATGGCAAATTATTATGTGAAACTGCCCATATTTTACTTATGTATACTGTAAAATTGATATGTTATTAACTCATTATATTCTCATGTTTAGCTTTAAACTGTATTGTTATTTTTATGTAATTAGTTGTTTAGTTACCTATTAATAATGTAATAATTAGAAATTGTAATACCTATCCATTAACCATTCTTATAATTACTAACTTATCCCAAATTTCCTTATCTCAAAGTAGAAAAAATATGATATCGCCAAACGAGAGTTAATAAGAAGAAAAAGACAATACCACCTAACTGACAAAAGGCCAACACACAAAAAAGATTTGCTCATGAGATGAATATAAAAAACGGTTCTTGTCAGCTGTTTTAAGCGTAAATGAAACAAGGATACTACACAAAGGATATGATTAAGGATCGTAAACTACTACAATAAAATAACCCAAATTCAAAGATGAAGTTTTCAATATTACAAAAAAATGAGACACGTTCCAGAGTTGCATCTACGAAAGCTGATCTTCACGTTATAAAAGTGCAAAGTTTTAAAGTGAAACCTAAATGAAAATAATCTGCGTTGATAGTACAAATGTGCAAGTGTCGTTAAAATCAAATATATTTCTGTACGCGATTGTCTTTGATTGTAATTAGCAATAATTTTACTATTAAGAATTTAGTTTTTTCAATATGTTTATCATTGTAATATCAATTTATAGTGTTAATTTTAATTTTATCGAAGTTTTCGAAAACACAGATCTTCTGAGCTTTTCCGATAACTTCGATCTAAGGGGGGAAGAGTTATATATCAGCAAGTAATACCATAATAAATAATATAATTGATTCCTACAGTTAGACGCCACGCCGTCATCACCTTACTTATTCAAACCTTTTAATTTTTTGTCTTTACTTACAAGTGCTAGCCATAACTCATTCCCTCGTCACCCTTGTTTTTATATTTGACTTTTTTGTGTATTTTCGATGGTCTCGCTTCATGTGACCAGCATTATTAGTTAAGGATTAGAATAGGCACGACATAAACTCTGTCGTCTTAGGTTAAGTTAAAATATTGTAAACGATTGAAATAAAATCTTTCAGGTTTACAAAATAAATAATTTTAATTTAATAAAACCGCTCCCGAATCTTAACTATTTTCGTGAATATAATAAAAAAAAAAATTTTTGTACCTAGTGCGTTCTACTTTTACTACATGTATAAAAAAAATGGTTTGTAAAGGCATTTTATTGCGGGTATATAAATAATTAAAATATTTTTTTTAGGTTTTTAAATAAGTAATTTTCCAATAAAAATCAAAATAATAAAAAAAATATAAAATTGAAAGACTCATTATGTCGGGACTTGAACGTGGAGCACATATTTGTTGTATTACAGACCGCTGCGCCGTTACTACTGCGGTAAAGTGGACGAAATTAAACAGCATGTTCCTAAAGAAATCTCTCGTAAAAAATCATAATTTGAGGCTGACAAAATCGAGTACACGTCTTGCCTCTACAACATTGACTTGAAGACTGGGCGTGTCGTCGGAATGGGACAAGTTTCGAACAGTGAAGAGCGAGATAGGGAGATATCGGTGTGCTTGGGTTATTTTTACGTTTTTACATATTATTAGCCAGATATGAATAAATTATAAATATATTTTTTAACATAATTTTATTACTACAGTTTCTTAGATATACCTGTGGCCGTTATTTTGAACAAATATTTGCTGGTTAAACATGCGGCATTTATCTACACTAGTCACATAAAGAAAAAGGAGAGGTAACTTTGGATTTATTTTCTATCGAGAAAATTATAAGCTATCATGTTTTCAATCCTCGGGTATATAATTAATTAAAATATATATTTAATTCAGATTTTTTCATAGTCCACATTGGACGATACAGTCACATAAAAACACCCATTTTTTTAGGTATCCCCTTAACATACCGTAAAATGCTGCAACTTTGCACGAAATTTAATGTTTTTCATTAATACCCGCTAGAAAAGATTTTATAATCTGTGCGGGTTTACAACATTAAGGAAATTTAAGACGTATAGCTCACGTATTAAGGTTCATAATACAAAAACTGATGTTAGATTGATGTTCAGGAACTGTCAAAGTTGTAGGCAAAATTGGGGGGAAATGGTGTAACTTTGCCTGGATGAATATCGGAACAAAAAATGCAATTACAACATTCAAAACTAGTAACTAAAACCTAAACCTTGTGTTAAATGTCATGATGTCTAGATGATGGCCAACAATCCAATAATATTTTTTTCTAAAAAGTAGGCAAAGTTGGGCTTAATCAGGCAAAGTTGCACAGTATCTTCATACTAACCAATAAGCATGGCTAGGGTTGCCACAAATAGAAAAATACAAATGTAATACGAACTTTAATGAATAAAAATTAAAATATTAAAAACAACGTTACAAATCAATGAGCTTACTACAAATTAACTAATGCTCTTTTGGCGAAAAAGAATAATCATCACAATTTTTATTATAAATTCTACGAAATAAAAGAAACAAAAATCCCTAACTTCTCTGGCATTTAGCCTACATAATCAGTCTCAAATAATAAAAACCTAGAATACTTTAAAGGTATCACAAAAAATTTCAGGAATGTCGTCATAAATTATTTCAAAAAGCTTCAAAAATTAACACAAAATAAAATCAACATAGAAATTAACTTATAAGCTTCAAAAATTAACACAAAATAAAATCAACATAGAAATTAACTTATATAGGCTTCGCAAATATTCGAAGTTACATATAATGTTCATTATAAATTCTTAGAAATAAAAATAACGGAATTCCCTAACTTCTCAGGCATTTAACAAAATAAAGCCTACATACCTAATCTCAAGGTCTCTCATAATAAAAACTTAAAATACTTCAAAGGTATCACAAAAAAATCTTAGGAATGTGGTTATTAATTACAAAAAGCTTCAAAAATAAAATCAACATAGAAAACCCTTAGGTGCATGATTTTTTATTTTAATTAAAAAAAATTATATGTGGTGTGGAAAGGTCTATTTAATACGGGAAAAATATTTAAAAAAATCACAATTATATTTAAAAAGTTTTATTTATAAAAGAAAGTTATCAATTTTGATAAACTATGCAGTAAGTAGATAAAAATGTAATACGGAAATTATTGATGAAGCCTGATCAGCCAATACCATATTCTTCTTTTTCCATAGCAAATTCCGTGAATTGCTGTAGTTTACGGAATGTAGCTGATTTGTCTTCAAATCATCAGATATCAGCGGAGGATCGGGAGCTGCTACGTCCTCTTCTTCTGTTGGATGTCCATCTCCTTGTCCTTCTTCTTCTTGTCCCTCATCTTCAAGATCCGCTTGTAACTCCCCAACATTATCGTAGTAATCCAAACCATCTTCGTCTAAGTCAGCTTCATCCTCTGATATCTCACCGTTTTCCAATTGCCATAAAAGGTGCGCGATGTGGTCCTCATCCATGACAGCTACTTTTAACCTAAAAGCATAACAAGCCATGCAAAACCCAACCAAAAGCAAAATAATTCGCATAAATAAGATCCAAGTAATAACGCTCACATAAGGAAAAAAATATACCGCCACTGCATAAATTATCATTTTTGATAACAAGTTTTAACTCGAAAATAAAAGCCACAGTCCAACATTCCCACAAAAATATTGAAATTATTGCAAAATATAGATCCTTACCTGCCCAAAACAGATTTTTCACAGGAAAAAAACACAATATTTCGTTAAGATTTTTACAGATGAAGTTTTACAAAACGTTGCTTCACAATTTTTTCGAACTGCTTTGACAAATTTCAAATTTTTAACCAATCACACGCAAGTTCTTTTTTTTTTCTCAATGTCACATAAAATATGACTGATTCAGACACGTTCAGAAACGTTGTTTTTAAGTAAATGTTATTCGTTCGGAAGCTACGACCAGGGAAAGTTGTATTATCAATTTTGATAAACTATGCACTTAAGGGTTAAGTTATGGGCTTCGTAAATCTTCATAGTTACACATATACTTATTTTATATAAATCTTTTTTTTTTGTAAAATGATATCAAAATATAAAAAGTAATCATTTAAGATTAGAAATAAACAGCGTCTCCTAGGTCATGTACTCTTCTGGTTTATCAGATATTTTATCAATTTTAATTATCTTTTCAATTAATACTTTTGGCACTGTGTCTCTGTCAATTTTATTCTTAGGAAATTTAAATCTTAGGGTCAATTTATACTAGCACAGAGTCGAAGCGCATCGAAGCGTCAAATTCTTCAGAAGTAAAACGAAGCCGCACGAATGCGCGCGTAGTCTCGCGAATGCGCGCGTATTCGCGAAACTACGCGCGCACTCTTTTACATGTAGTTGAATCACTTGCCAGTTGACTCTCGTAGCTGAAACGTGTGTAAAATGGTTGACATTGATCTTGCTATGATATTACTTATATCGGAAGTTGAAGAAGAAGAAAACGAAGAAAGAAGAAAAAGAAAGCAGAATTATAGTGTTCACAACTTGTGGAAGAAAAGACGTGTTTGTGGTGAATTTACGACTTTTTACGTTGATTTATATCAATACCCGAGTTTTTTTTACGACTATTATAAAATGGACTACGATCAATTTATAAACTTAGTCAATATTTTGAGACCACATATTGAGAAACAAGAAACTAATTTAACGATACCCATTTCCGTTGAAGAGCGAATATCAGTCTGCTTAACCCTTTAGTTCGCAGAGTCATTCAACGTAACTTTTAGACTTTTTTATGTATTAAATGGGTATATATAAGACCCAAAAGCACAAAAAAATACATAAAAAAAATCTAACTTGTGTACTTTTTTGGAAAACTTATGTTGAATATACTCAACATTGCGAAATTTAGTGGCAATCTAATATCGAAATAAAAAGGCAAGTATTGTATTAAAAAATATTTTATTATGAATCAACAAGAGTCAAGAATAGGTCTCTTTGTTTATAGGAACTTTAAATTTATAGTTAAACAGTCTTTAAGCCTCTTTTTTAATCTTAAAACTAATAACGTTAACACTATTACCAAGTACTTAGAACAAGTTGAGATCATTATAAACCAACATAACAAACAAATTATTTCGATACATGAAAATCATAAAAACAATTTCTCTTGGATACCAAACACAATCTAAGATTACACTTTGTGCAACTCATGTTGGTGTACCCATTTTTGCAGTACTTGCATCTTCCGTAAGATACAAACACAGGCATGTGCCCTGTGTTGTCGTATCTGATTGCTTCAGTGGGTCTTGGAGCAACAGGAGTCTTTATAGGAACAATGTTTGCATCGTTATTGCTTGTCATTGGTGTTGTCCTGTTTTTCTTCAACAACTCGGCGACAACTTGAATTCTAAATTTTTTTAGAGGCAGGCTTTTTTTCATACTCGCTTTAAAATCGCGTCGCTGTAGCAACCAGGCGTTGTTCACACAGACATCCAGAACTTGAGAAAATATGGCCATATACCATCGCTTGGTTTTAAAAGGAGTGCGATATAAAGCAGTCAACATATCTGAAAGATCAACTCCCCCCATGTGGACATTATACTGCTTTACGATTTGCGGGCAATCGACGGGGACGCGGGACTTAGACTCCTTTGAGTACCGCTGTATTGTCTCCATGGGGTAAGAGTCGACAAACGAGCTTGCTAATGTTACGGCTTTGTTGTCGTACCACTTGATGACGGCGAGTTTATTGGTGTTGCAAACCACCTGCTTGCTGGCTCCCCTCCCTTTTTTAGCGAGAACCTTGTCTGCAGGCAAGTTATCTTGGCACCCTCTTAGTCGGTTGCTCTTTATTGTGCCAAGACTGAAAATCCCGAAGCTGTCTCGCAACAAATGAATAAGCTCAAGTGAGGTAAAAAAGTTATCAAAATACACAATCGATGGTTTTTCTTTTATGGTTTTACAAAGTGCTATAACAACTTTTGCTCCAAGGCCCAAGCTATTTTCGTAATCTGTAAATTGATGGTTTCTGAATGTGTCATCTCCACCATAGGGAAGAAAATCATACACCAATCCAGAAACACCTGCCCGAACAAACATTTTAATTCCCCACTTCTTGGGTTTTTTTGGTAAGTACTGACGTCTACTCCCCGCTCTCGTACCTTTGTACGGTATCATCATTTCGTCAATACTATAGCGTCCTTCCTCTTCAATCTGCAGACAATTAACTCGAACTTTTTCTAAAAGTGGTCTAACTTTAAAATACCGATCATCGTCCATTTCATAATTATCGACAAAATGCAGAAATTTTCGTATTTGTTCGTATTTTTTCAACGTCATTACATCAGCTATTGGTGGATATCTTAATTCTTGGCTCCAATAATCCCTATAAGCCGGCATGTGAACTACACCCATCAAAAGCGTAATAGCTATAAAATCTTTAATATCTTCTTTTGTTATATTTATATTGTTCCCAGCAGTGCTTTGTACAGAATACAAATTAGTTTGTTCTGTGACAAGATCAAAGATATCTTCAGAAAAAAAGTTGTGGAAGTAATCAAGAGGTGACTTTGTATCATCTGAAGGACTTGCAAACGTGAATGGATCAACAATAGCTGTATGTTTAAATCTACCAGTAGACCATTTAAATGATAAAGGTTTTCTTACGTATTTTTTAGTCTTTTTTGTTACTAGTTTCGGTGCAGTCTTAGCTTTTCTCTTTGAGCGAGTTTTTTGAGCTGGTGAATCAATGTGAGGAGACAAAACAGATGAAACTGAATTTAACGTTGGCAAAGTGTTATGCTGAACGTGAGGTGGAAACATGTCATTAATAACAGGCGTCAATGGTGCAGTTTCTTCTTCAGACAGCAAAGAATTATTTCTGTTAGGAGAATTAGACTGAATTTCCTCATCTGAACTCAGAAAATTCAAATTTTCCAAAGAAGAAGGCAATGACCGCGGATCTGAACTGCAGTAAGTCGCGTCGTCATCAGTATCGGGCGCTTGATTTGTTTTCTTCAGAAAGATATTTTCGTCATCTGAAGAACTACTTCCATCAGAAGGTGCATTTTCGGGTGGCACAAGCGCTAAAATATTTGCGGCTCTAGTCCATTTGTTAATCTGAAGCAAGCAAAAAACATGCATAATACACCCCTAGATAAGTGAGCGTGATTTATATGCCCTAGGTTAAGACTAAAACATTACAAATATATTAAGGGTAGGGGTCTCTAAGTTATCGATCTTACATTCCACACGATGAGAGCGAGAACAAAAAGTTTCCTCAAAATCTATTCAGTACTTTTAAAGTTTTGTTCGTGTTTATAATAAGGGATAGAATTCTTTATACGATTGCTTTGAGTTTCGCAATAATTATACTTAAAACATTGTTCTCGGTTATAATTTTATTATGTTATGTGCAGTAGCCTTTGCTTCGCAATGTTGAATATGCTCAACATACGACGAATCAAGCTTTACCGGAGGGTCTCGCAATGTTGAATATGCTCAACATAAACATTACAATACGATTTACTACGTTAACCGCTATGTTGAGAATACTCAACATACATGTATACATCCTCAAAACTAAGAAAATACTACGTTATCATGCATATTATATACCCAAGATTATAGCATAAACATTCAGGTAAAGAAATTCAATAAGAACGTATTACAAAATCCACAAATACTATTAATATTACAATTTATTTACCTTCGTTCCGCGGAGCGCACGTTGTCCAGGAGCCATTTTGGCGCGAACTGTCAAACTCAAGAGTAAAAAATGTTGCCATATTTTTATTTCAATTCTATTTAAAATCACGAATGAAAACAACAAAACGCTTTTACTTTTTTATTTATGGAAACGGATGAATATTTTTTTTTCTACAATGTTGAGTATACTTAACATGGTGTCTTAAAGGGTTAAGGTGAGTGAAGAGGTAGAGAACTCAAGAGGTAAGAATTTTTTTTTTTTTCAAGTAATCCTCTATGTATTGACTAGAAATTTTTTGTTAGAAATAATCAAAATCTATGATTTTGCCAAATTTCAAGAAAATATTTTGAGAATTACTTTTAAAAACTTAATTCTTACCGCCTTGGAGGGGTCAGGTTTATCTGCCCCTGATTGACGACATCCACGGGAAGAGATGGAGTGGTCCTTTTGTATTCTACTCTGCCTGAACCACACGGCAACATAATTTTTTTTTTCATGCCTCAGATAGAATAGCTTAATCAAACAAGGTTGTATTTCAAGATTCTTTATTTAAAAATTTGAAACAATTATTCACCATGTAAAATCACAATTATTGTCATTTTTATCAGTCACTAGCTGACCCGGCGAACTTTGTTCCGCCTTAATGTCAATAAATAAGCAGATTTTTTTTTTATTGGAAAAAATACAAAAAAAATTAAATTTCTACATCAATCATTCATAATTATTTCTGTATTTTAGTACATAGGTTGCTCTTCATTTAAGTACCTTGTGATACACGACATTTTTTGTTTTATTGTCAGGCGCAAAAACAAACAACGCAGATGGTCTTCCGACCCGTGAACATGCCACGTATAATTGACCATGGGAAAAACATGAATGTTCTAGATTTAAACCACAAACTTTTAAGGATTGTCCTTGTGATTTGTTGATGGTCATGGCAAATGCAAGACGTATCGGAAATTGAAGTCTTTTAAATTCAAACGGCATATCGGTTGGGATCATCGGTATCCTCGGAATGAGAACTTCCTCACCTTTGAATTTTCCTATCATTATCGTAGCGTAAATTACATTGTTCATCAATTTTCTAACCACCAAACGCGTACCGTTGCACAGTTTTGGTTGGTTTATGTTTCTAAGCATGATTACTACGGAGCCAACCTTTAGGCGTAAATTGTGCGGTGGTAAGCCAGGCACGTCCAAAGAGTTTAAAAATTCAATTGGATAGTTGGTGGCTTCATCTTCATTTGTGACGCAGTCAATAGATTTGAATGAATGCATTGTTCCACTGATCTTATTTTGAATTATGTAGTTTAGGTCATCTAAGGTACAAGGGTCGAATATGGTCACCTTAAGGTTTAACGTCCTACATCGTCATTTTTTTGATAATTAGGAATTGCTATTATCAATTTTCTGTAAGGTATATTAACTATGTATCATATGGCTATAACAAATACTCCAAGGTATAAATGATATTGCAGCTAAACTAGGTTTAAAAAAATATGGCGGATTGACCATATTTCCGACCATGTTGGTTAATATGCCCGTACTATGGGCATATTAACTGAATTAGTTATTAAAAATAATAAAGAGGTATAAATAAAATAATATTAAGAGGAATTCAACACTGTTTAATCATTTTAAATGTGAAACGAAACACATCTTACATTTAACAAAAAGAAAACAAAATACTTAGGCGAAACACACCTTACATTTAACAAAAAGAAAACAGAATACTTAGGCACTTCCTATTATTAATGTAACATATCAAAAATTTAAGCAATCATCTTCTTAAATCATCAAACAAAATTTTTAATGGCACTTCTGAGATCAATTTAACGTTATCACAATCAGCTATAACTACCTTATTAACTATACTTTAATTATTTTTAATCTTCGCATCGGTTACAAACATATTCTTCTTTATCTTTAGCAGTAAGCCCTACGCATTCTTCGTGGACGTAAGATGCACAATTTTTGCATAGCCTCATGTCAGCAATTTTATCTTCTTGACATACAAAACAATACCAGGACTCAGACGCTCTTTCCTTTATGGCCTTACCCTTCCCTTTTCCTTTCCCTTTACCTTTTTTTAACCCTTCTTTTTCTATATTTTTATCTTGGCTTTTGTTTTTATCTGTCACCTTCTGCTTATTAGTAATTTTAATTCTATTTTCTTTGTTATCAAAAATATCTTTAGTTAATACTTGTGCTAGGCTGTTAATAGCCTTTTTTCTTGTTACAACTGGACTTGAAACTTTCTGTGGAGTTTTGAACATCATTTTGAATGATATGTTAGAACCTGATGAAGTTGATGGCATTGGTACTAGAGTCTCCACAGTCTTGTCGTTACAATCTTGAGTTGAAGATTTGGTAATCAAAGGAGCTGAAGCCTCAATATCCCTATAATGCTTAACTGGAGATGAATATTTAGCAGCTAGCAAAGCTGAGTCTTCTATACCTATATTAAAATTCTTAACTGGAGTTGAGTATGTAGCAGCTAACGGAGCTGAACTTTCTATAGCCATATCAGAAACCTTGACTGGGGTTAAATCTTTAGCAGGCAATGAAGTTGAAGCCTCAAATAAAACGTTATCTAAAAGAGATGGACTTGCAGTCTGAATTTGTCTGTCCTTAGACGATAACAAGAGTTGGCCTGAAACATTTATATTCTCAGAAGAAGATGATTCGGTATCTGTCGTCTTTTTATTTGAAGAAGCAGCTTCACGAAATCCTGCAAAATCATAAACAGTCTTGTCTTCGGGAGACAAATTTTTAGTAGCCGTACACTGAGAGGAACTAGGGATTGGGAGTTGATCTTCCTCTGTCAGGACTGAAGGGCTTTGTGTTTTGCCTACAGATCCAGATGAACAAGACGTGGTAGAATCTCTATTTATTGAAGAAACAAACGCTGCCAGTGGTATATCATCTTCGCTGTCACTGGAATCTTTTGTTGCTGGATTGACAGATTCTTCAGGAATCGATACATGAGTAGGAATACTTGGCGCGTAAGCTTCTTCAGGAATTTTATTCGGGTCAAACGGATATATTCCCGTCGCTTCAAAACCAGCTTTGATGTTAGCGGGCGTCATTGCTTTGTCCCATACCTTTGAAAATATGAGACCGAATCTGTGTTTTGTGATTCTTCTATCTTCGTGATGCGCCCAATACTTCAACACTTCCTCATCCCAGAAGTACTCAAATGAGCGAAACACTGACTTGTCCATTGGTTGGAGTTCGTGGGTCGTGTTACTGGGCAGGCAGAATAGCTTTATCTCAAATTTATCAGCAGCTTCTACGATGGAGTAATCAAGGTGACATTTTGCTCCATCAAACAGCACGACACATGGTCCAGGAAGTTTGTATTTGGCTAGATGGTGTATCCATTCAACAAAAGTAGCAATGTTCATACTACCTTTGGGAGTCATTTGGACATTTGTTCCGTTTGGTAATGAGTCTTTCCACTCCGGTTTCATCCGCTTTCCTTTAAATAGTATCATGGGCGGAATAGCTTGACCCAAAGCATTGCCACACGATACTACTGTTACGTTCTCAGCATGTTCGTGGGCTACTAAATGCACCCTCTTTGCACCTCGTTGAGCTAAAACTTGAGGAGCTTTATGGAGATTTAACTGACACCCTTTCTCATCAATGTTAAATATTCTTTCTGGGCTATTCAGTAAATCGTTGTCTTCCAAGACCTTACGGAGTTTTTCAAAATAATCAGCCACTACTATTTTGTTGAGCTTTTGAGCTCTTGCTGGGTTAAGATTTTGTGCTTTTCTTTGGCTCAAGCCTTTATGACGTTTGAGGAAACCCCTCAGCCAATCACGGCCAATCATAGCACTGTTGCTTGATACGGGTATGTTGTTCATGTTGCAGAAGGTCTTAACACTGGTCCTTAATACACGTGGAGTGAGGGGATACCCAACATTACACAAGCGCAAGATCCGAGCTTCGAGGTCATTTTCTTGCTCTTTACTGAGTAATGTTTTTCTTCCTAGGGATGACTTTTCTTTCTTATTATCAGTAAGATATCTCTTGAGTGTACGTCTCGGTATATCAAAATGTTTTGAGGCAGTATAAACTTTCATCACGCCGTGTTTTACCGCCGCTAACGCTTTTATCATGTTGTCTTCGGTCCATTTGCCTCGTATACCTCTGGATTTGTACCGCGCCATAACCTGAAACCACATAAAATATAGTTCAAAAAACTAAAATCACGCTTTTACAGACATTTTTTTTAATTATTGTATTGCCATGGGGCCTTGAAAAATGTGTAAAATTTCGAATTAATCTGACCGCTCAAAGTGGATAAAAATTCCATAACATACAAACATACATACAGGTGAAGTTAATAAAAAGCGTGTAAAAAACAATAAAAAAAAATATATATATTTAGTACGGGAAATATGGTCACAACGTGGCCATATTTACCTACAACACGTTTTTTTCATAACCTATAAATAATATAAACAAATATTCAAATAAGTTCAAGTTACACTTACCCATCAATAGAATACTAAACAAAGTTTGCAACAGTATATAGATATCACACTAAATATTTCAATATTAACGATTTTAAGCGAATATTAAAGTATATTTTTAATAAGAGAGACGTGACTATCAAGCACAGTGCATGTCGGGCGACTGAATAGCGCGCGAGCCGCGTGGCTTGCGTGCCATTCAAGGTCATGCGTCGACGTGTATACGGAGTGAAGTTGTCGACTTCTGCGCGTGGTTAGTTTTCGAAATAATACCTACCGGGCATATTTACCGATTGCGCATATTCGACCCAGGTACCTTACATCTTTATTCTTAGTCGCTAAAATTGCTCGCTCACTCATCCATTCATAAAACTTCATTTAAGTTTTTTAGGTGTAAAAACTTAAATTTTCAACCATACCGAGTTTTATAGTTCACTTCACTGTTTATACGAATGGGCAATTGGGCAATAATGTTAATTATTTATTTAATAGAAATAGTTTTATTATTGATTTCTTACAAATATAAAATTGTCATCCATACGTCATTACATAGCTGTCATTATACGTCAATTTTGTTATTCTTTTTTGTTATACCACGTTTTATAGTGACTGACGTTACATGTCAAGTCACACGGGAATGATGTCGAACGGGATAAAAAGTATCCTATGTCCTTCTCCTGGCTCTAAACTACCTCCCTGCCAATTTTCAGCTAAATCGGTTCAGCCGTTCTTGAGTTATAAGTGAAGTAACTAACACGACTTTCTTTTATATATATAGATAAGTTAATTCTTCGAATTCGCCAAATTTCGATTGCTGCTGTTGCTGTGTTCTCGAAATAGGTTGTGGTATGTAAGGTGATGGTGGAGCAGATGTTGTGTTGGATATAGTGTCGTAATTTGTATGGTTGGGTGGCGTGGTTGAAGTAGATGGTGGACAATAAGTAGTGGGTGGGATGTAAGTTGAAGTAGATGTGGGCAATAAATTTGCTGTTGTTGTGTTCCATAGCAGTTAATCATAGATGATGGAGTATCGCTACTTTCTACGGAGGCAAGTTTGACTTCTGCGTCAGTAACCAGGCCAAGTACAGCCCGTTTTAATTGAGCTTGAATTCGTATGGGCATCTTTTTTACTGATTTACTCATTGACAGAAAAAACGCATCTAATGGATCTTCTTCCTTTCCTTTGGCCTCGACATATGTTCTGAATAATTTCTGCGATAGAGGTAGTGTTTTATTTCTGGTAGTATTATTTGACAATGCCGAATCAGAGCGTGAACTTTCCCCGACGTCAGATATTTGTGACTCTGTAATTGAGATGTCTTCCGTGTCTACGTCTAAACTATTATCAGAACAATCAAGATTTGATGTCTGTGATCTGTCCTGTAGGTGTGGCTTTAAAAATTCTAACTCCTTCTTAAATTTGATTGGTTTTTCAGTTTTTCGCGCAGCACCGCTTTTATATTGTCTCAATCTAAGAGCCTTTTTGTAACAGTCACGAAGTTTCTTCCATTGTTTCTGACATTCAGGCACTAGAAAAAAAAACAGTTAAATAAAAATATGTACCTAGTAAACCATTGACTTATAATTATTACTATCGTAAGGACATGCCCGTCGTAGTTCTAATTATCCGTCACAGGTGACGCTAGTGATCTTTGTGGAATTTGTGGACCATTTCTTAGCATTGAATGTTCCCTTGACCATATCCTTACTTTCTAAATCAATGTAGTAAACTTAATTCATTTGTTACAGATTTCTAACTACTGCTATCAGTTTCAAAGCACTGGCTCATACTTTTCGAATGGGCTATGCTACAGTTTGGATGATTGTACATGAAGTTTGTGCCGCAATTTGGAAATATTTACGACCCATTGTAATGCCAAAACCAACGACAGAGTCGTGGGTTAAAATAGAGGATGATTTTAGAAGGTTATGGAATTATCCTAATTGTATAGGAGCGATTGACGGCAAGCATGTCAATATAAGGGCACCCTGGAACAGCGGAAGTCTCTACTACAATTATAAAAAGTTTTTCAGCACTGTCTTATTAGCTATTACTGACGCTAAATATAAATTTATTGTAGTAGATATTGGAGCATTTGGGCGTAATAACGATAGCGGCATATTAAGCAGTTCCAAATTTGGACAACTATTACAAAATAATATGCTTGATATACCGCCTAGTAAATGCTTGCCAGGCACGACAATACCAGTCCCCCATGTTTTTGTTGGGGACGAAGCATTCCCTCTGTCTGAACACCTTATGAGGCCTTATCCTGGAAGTCAAGTATTAAACGACAGCACGAAGAAAATTTTTAATTATCGTCTTAAGTCGAGCAAGGCGTCTAGTGGAAAGTTCATTCGGAATATTACAACAGAAATTTGAAGTTTTTCAAAAACGTATAAGAATGCAACCAAAGTTTTTAGATACGATGATTCTTGCGTGCACGTGCCTGCATAATTACACTTTGGGAAATTTTGGGTCTGAAGACGTTGCCCTGTCTAATAACAACATTTTACAAAGTTATTCTTTTGACAGCCAAGACATGGACATAACCGGTAATCAAAACGTGGACGCTATGGCGATCAGAGAGAACTTCAAAACTTATTTCAATTCTGAACATGGGGCAGTAACATGGCAAAATGAAATGATAACACGATGTTAAGCAAGAAATACTTAATTGTCAAAAGATTTGTTTTTTTGGCGCCACCCCGCTCTGCACCACAACGGCAACACATCGCACGGCAGCGAAAATAATATGGTGTAATAATAATAAACACTTGTTTTACTTACCAGTTAATTTCATTTCTCCGCTAACTTTTTCCCAAGCATTACTTTTGGAATGTTTGTCGCTATAATTTTTGGCTTTTGGATTAAATAGGCATTCATATTTTTGCACCAGGTAAATTAATTTTTCGTCCGAATCCATCGTGATCAACATTCAACACTGACGCACGTCAATTTCAGACTGATGACGCGTAGGTTCGCTAGCGGGCGTGTGGATACGCGAGAATGCGCGCGCACCAATCAGCGTTGGTCACGCGCGGTCACGCGCAGACGCGCGAAATCCGAAGAATGCGCGCGTCTTTTTAAAATCTCAGAACTAATGTCAACGTTACGCTGTGGAGTTTAGGTTGAATTTGTTATGTTCAGTTTTGGATAGACGCTTCGATGCGCTTAGTATAAATTGACCCTTAGCTCGCCTTTATTACGTGTCATAGCAAGAAATGAGATATCAAATGTTTGGTCACTATTACAAGCCGTGATCACTCCAATGTAGTACTTCCATTTCTTATATCTACTATAATAACGCACCAAGACTTTATCGTTCACAGAATAATCGAAATCCGGTTCATTGTTGGGATTTGGTATATCATCAGACATATCAGCGTTACTGATGATTGGCTTTGTGTCTTGTCTGTCTTTTGGACTACATTTGTCTTGTCTCAACACCTCTTTTTGATCTGCTGAAATAAGGACATCATCTCCACGGCAACTTGAATCAGCACATGAATTTTTTGTGGCCATATCAGGTAATACATCATCAAGATCATTTAGACAATGTATGTCCGAGTCGAAAGCATTACATGAACTTGACTTTTTAAAACAAGAAAGTGGAATTTCTTCGAAATCTATGTCGTCTTCTTCCAAATCAATCGCAATGATACTAGAGTCAGTGTGTATACTCATGTCATCCGACACACTAGTAGTACTTGAACTCCGGCACCGTGTCGGTTTTTGTGCTTTGGGTTTGTGATTTTTTACTTTTCTTGATTTATTTTGTTTCTTGTTTCTATTAAATTTAACATTTTCTTTATTTTTTGGAATTAATGACATTTGTAACACTGATTTATTTGTTCCCAACGTAACCTGCTCCTTTAAATACAAATATTTTCTAAGTTAGCACGCTGGTTTTCCAAATTCTGACAAATATTATTAGGTTTATCGCAACTCGTGGATGATCCTGCTTTGATTACTTTTTCAGATAAAATCGCTACTTTAGATGTTTTTGATGAGTTTGTAAGAATTTTACTAGCAGAATCAATCTTTGTAGTTGTTTGCAAACTTTTTGGCAGATCATCTGTGTGTACAGCCATGAATGGTAAATTTTCATCACCTGTCTTAGATATTTGGCTTAAGGAACGAACATTCGACGTTAGCAATTTCCTTTTCATCATTGTCCTTTTTTTTGCAACAGTAGTTACGCCATAATCTACAGTTTTCTCTAAAAGTAAAAAATTGTTTACAACTTCCATACTTAAACTTTTTAACGATTTTGGCTGTTGTAGTAGTGGCAAGCTTGCTGCGTCTAAAGGATTTTTTTTGTCGTCTTGCCTTTGCCCTTTCCTTTTATTGGTTTTTCTGCTTTTTCCGTTGATACATCTTTATTTGTAGTTTTTCCTTTCTTCATTTTCTCTGCTTCTTCCGTTGATATAGACTTTCCTGCGGCTATTGCCAACTTTTTGTTTGATCCTGTCTTGGACTGCGTTGTTGGGGTTCTAATTTTTTGTAGGTAATCTAAAAGACAAGCATCAAATTTTGTACTTTCGTCAGCCGCGACGACTGGTATTTTTGCAATAACCCTCGATGGGCTAAAGGGGAATATTCCAGAACCAGAGAACCCGCTACATATATTGGACTTTTTGGTCATATTAATGTTGGTCATAAGCTCTTGCAGCAACTGTGGAAAATCACATTTATTAATTGTTGTTGAGGTTTGGTAAGTAAGTTTGTACTTCAGCAGAATTTGTCGCCAAGACTTTTTCATTGGGCCAAAAAAAACAACGTCAAGTGGCTGCGTAAGATGTGTTGCATTTGGGGGTAAAAATACCAATCTGATATTATTCTCTTCACACAGTCTCACGACTTCAACACTAATATGGGATGCCAAATTATCTCCAATCACAACTTTCACACCCTCACGTGATCTGGCCCATGGCAAGATAATGGTTTTGAACCAATCATCGCAGCAACACATATCAAACCAGCCAGACTTTGTGCGGTTATAACGGGCATTTGGTGGCCCACCTTCACACCATCGGCTCCACAAATGTTCGGCTTTATAGACTACATATGGTGGCAGACATTGGCCGTCGGCTGTTCCGCTAAACATAATCGAGACAGAGCTTTTGCTTGAGTTTATCACGCGTTCCGGATGTTTAGTGCCACGTTTAAAAATGGCTTTTTTTGATCCGGGGTTGTCACTCAAATTTGTTTCGTCAAAATTGAGTATATTTTCACTCGGTATGTCTTTGAGCGACGTTTCCAAGTTTTCAAAATACGAGTACGTATGTATAAGTAAGCTAGGTAGCTTTGTCGCAAATAAGAGGCCATAGGTGTTGTTATTATCTCTCTTGTTTTCTTTTCTTCTTCTTTGAGGGCAACTACACACTCGTTTCCTTCTTTGAGGGCCTCTGCATATAGGTCTACATCCGTGTATTTACCATCAACTATAAGTTTTGACCATGCCCAGGCCCACTTGTTTCTATATGACTCTCCATCTATTTCGACTTTTTTGGCGCCCCCTGCTGTACCCCACCTTAATGGGTCTCGACAGAACTCATCGAATGTGAGGTGGTGTGAGGAGTTAGAGTCTTTTGGCCATAAGTCGAAGATTCGGTCCATATATGGTCTCAACAATTCTAGGTTTCCCTGGTCCTTTCCTGATACCCAGTTATCGATGTCGTTAATTATCTGCGATTTTGTCCACGGTGAATGCCCGCCGAGCATGTCACCATGCATCAAAAACATGTAGGCCGGTCCTTCAGTGAAGACTTTGGGGAACGCCCAAGCTGAGATGGCTTTAAGATGTTTTCTGAAGAAGTCATCTGCACAACTGGAACGGATGTTGAAATGTTCTGAGCACCTGCGCATTTTTAGGGTGTACAACTTCTTGATTTTATAGAGTAGTCCAAGGTACGTGCGAGCTAATAGGTGTTGGCCCGCTTTGTTTAATGATACGTAGTAAACAAAAGTCCCGTCGGCAAATGACGTGTCGAATGTAGGAAAGGTCTCAGGCACGCTAACAGAGTAGCGTTTGTACCTGTCCAAATTGGTAACGTTAGGTAGAAAAGGTCCACAAACTCCTTCCAAAACTGTGTCCAATTCCTCGTCACACTTGATCATGTACAAACTTGCTCCTCGTTCGTGGATTTCGCTGTTGACCACTGGGTATTTGTATCTGTCCCCACGCATATATGGGTTGTCCCAGTTTCCAGGGTTTTCTTCTACGTCAGTTGTTTCAAGAACCTCTTTGTCATATCGTTTTTCGGGGTAAATTACGTGTTTTGTTAGTGCCCTTCTTTCTTTTCGGGCTGTGCCGTGGTTGGGCCGGATAGAAGTGCTGGTGTTTCTGGCACATTCGTGGGGATCTGAGGGAGTGATACGGTCGCAGCTGAACTGATTGCTGGTCCTGTTGCAGCCACCACGACCGGTCCCTGACTTTGATTTTGACTGGGGACCTGGGCCATCTTGATCTGTTGAGTGGCGTTTAGTTGCCCCACTGGTTTTTCTTGAGACTTGTCCTGATGAGCCGGTTGTCTGTTCGCCACGGCCTGCCCGACCTGAAAAACCTCCACATTAGGTGGATCGGGATAGTAGAGGGGATCTACTGACGTCATTGAGGCGAGGTCCATTCGTGAACAAACGTCATCGTTTATCACCACCACTTGGTTGTCGTTGGCAGTGTCTAGGTAGTGGAACTTCATACTCACTGAGAGTATGTTAGACTGGTAAACATGCTCAGAAACATCTGCGTCAAAGGTCCCGCTAGTCAGCTCGCTCCACTGGTCGAGTTTCATAGGTAACCCTCTAGACCCAGTGGTCAGTTGTTGCATGTACGAGGCCGGAGCAGACCAGTGGACGTTCATGGTCCCGGCGGCAATGGGTAATACTTGATTGTTACTGCTATCGAACTTGGCGTATCTAGCAGTTAGCCCCGTTGCGACCATACCTTTGGAGATGGTGAAGTTGGCACCTAGTGGGACGTTGCATTTGGCCGCCCATTGCATTAATGTGTACAGTGGCATTGGGATGTGTGTGGCCCAGTATTCCTCAGTGCTATCAAACCCGTAATAGTAATCAAAACACTGGTCGACAGTGCTGTTTCCGTAAGCTCGCGTGTGGGCGAAGGTGTAGTTCGGGTGTCGCAGCTTGACGTAATTTGATGTCCAACACGCTACCACGTTTGATACGTTCATACGAGCAGTGGCATGGTCGTCGGCACCCAACCCAGTCCATAGAGATAGACTGACATCGTTACGTAACATGGCTAGGGACAGTGACAAGGTTAAGGTTACCCCGTTCATAGATAGCAGAGATTGGAGTGCAGCTGGGTTGGTAATGTTGAATTCGTATTCGTTCTTCAATATGTATCCTAGACACCTCAACACACGGTAAACGGAGTGTGAGGTATGGCAGAAATACTGACTAGTCACAGATGTTGGTCGCGGATGTAACCAGCGCACCGCTTTACCTACGTATCTTTCACCGTCCAGAGCGTCCACTACGTGCACTTCCGTGTTTGATGCTGCATACTGAAGACATGGAGACAACATTGAGAAAGAATAAGCTGATACCATTTTAGAGAGGTTTTCTTCTCGCATAGCTTCACCCCCGGCGTTGACGTCATTAGTGTGCATAAAAGGGGCTCTGTTCGATAAGTTACGTGCCCCAAACGTCCAACCTCCACGCACTATGTTAGTGTAAGTACGCGCGTTGTTCCCTAATTCTACTTGAAGACCTTCGGGCATTCCATTGGATAGCTCGGATGCCAGTGTTACTGCCATTGGAAAAGCCATATTCGTACTGAGGTTCTTCTCCATGTAGGTCAGTGCGTGAAGCATGAACTCTGCAGATCTGGGATAGTTGTTGGTGGTAAAAACTTCGTCGTATATATGTGGTCCGATGTCCACCACATAGTTTGCCAAATTGACTACGTCAGCTGCGGTCGTCCGTGACCCCTGGTAAACATTGACCACCCCAACATGTGGGATAGTTATCGACCGCGTTGTAGAAAAAGTTGTATCTTCCAACAATACCAACATAATTTTGGTAGGTCCAGGGATGTGTACGTTGTGGGCTGCAGGTATGCTTGTAAACCATGATTGGAAGTTCTGGTTCGCGTTTCCGCGATATAGAGCATTCCACAGCCAGTTTGTTCTCCCCGCCCAGAACTCAGTAGAAACAAAGGCCATGATGTATTCGAATAGCCAAGGTTGGTGTAGTGTTTCTGAATCAATCGGGACGACCGCCCACGTAGTATCCATCTCTGCCAATCCGAATCCCTGGTTCACTTCGTTATCTAAGTTACCCAAGATGGTGTCAACTCCTTTGAGGTGCCCAACGAATGCGGGCAATGTGGTGACTAACAGCTGTAATGTCGCTCTGTCGTTTTGGGCGATGTCTATGATCCTCACTGTTAAGCCAGATCTTGAGCCGGGGACCTGCTGCCGTATAAATTGTCTGTCTGTCCTCTCTGATGACCAGGCGTCTACGTGGGCAGGGTTCACATATAACATGGCCCGTAGCATAGGGGCAGTGTCGATGAAGGTGGAGTTACTACCCTGCATGTGCGAGATCATGTACCCTATGGCAGGCATATCGCGGGTGAATACTCCTCTGACCCCGGGGGGGAGCCCTTGCCCAGCTGGGCCCTTCTCGCTGGCGTTCTGTTCCAGATATATCCATGATTGTGTTTTTGGAACACCAATCGGCTCGGTTGCCTGGATTGAAGCTGTAGTTGTTTCGACACATCTCACGGGTATACACTTGACTCTACTGGAAGGGGGGGCCTCTTCATTTGCTACTATACTGGAAACTGAACCAGGGGTGGATGCTCGAGAGTCCGGGGAAGCGGCTAAACTGCTTGGGGCCGACACTGATCTCAGTTGACGTAGAGCGCGTTCGTTGAGGACACTTTCCCTGAACGTGTGACGTTGAGGTAGCTTTTTAAGGATTTCTCCATGTGTGGTCATCCACCGTTTTTCATTTTGGAGGTCGTGCACCATTGTGTTTGTCAGGTCAGTTCTTCTCCTGATGGCACCTGCCAAAGCTACCCCCCTAAGTATTACTGGTACGCCCAGTCTCAGCTGTGGCTGGACGGGAGCCACGAATTCCCACCCCTCCTCGGGTACGTGAACACGGGAACCAACGGACACGAGGACGGACCGGATCTGTGTGTTCCAGGTTGTATATCTGGCCGGTGCGGCATTGATCACCCGCACTCCGTCGATGCCCTTCGGATGTTCATTTAGTGCGGACGAAGATACACCACTGTATGGTAACGGGGCCGTGAAAATCTTCTTGAAAATGTTGGCTGTTTTGTCATCTCCGGGTTGTATGTCGAGGACGGACCTTGTGTAGGTCTCGGTCACATTGCCTTCCATTTTAACAGTTTTCTATAACCGCTTTACAAATACGATGAATCATTTGCTTACCAGCGGTTGAGTTGCTGGCCAGGTAAACCTGTATGCAAAAGCCGGCTAGGGCCAAGATCCCTAACAACGTTACCAGAAGGATCAGTAATATAAGTCTTCTCTTAATGTCCGTAATCCTGTGCGTTATCTCTAACTCGGACAAGTTGTCTTCGGATGTATCCTACGTAAGTGGTCATTTCTTCGACAGTCTTTGATGCTCGACTACGTTTGATATTTTGCGTAGCCCGCTGCGTAAAATTATGACGCTCCAAAAAATTGCGAGCCCATCGCTCACCGGGCATTCGATCTTTAAAAAGTTCTGTTTTTCCACATTTTTCAAGGTAATTGTATACTACTATTCGTAAATCTAGGATCGAATAGTAGACTCATTTTTCACCTTGACACTCAGTCTTGACATGACAGTACTGTTGAGTTGACAGCAAGGTGACACATGACGTTTAATATTTTTTTAATTGGCCGTAGTCAAATATAAAGTGTTGCAGATAAAAGATGATAAAAAAAAGAAGTAAAGTTGGGAACCCGAAATAAGCCGTTTTGAAAAGTCACTCCTCTATAAAGTTTAATATAAATTTTAATCACAAAATCAGGTCAATTTAACAGTCACACATTAGACTTTAAGAATTATAATAATAAAATAAACAAAACAGGTAACACAGCCGTATATTAGGTCCTTACATATGAAATTGCCGTTCAGTATCAAAAAAGTGAAACAAGTTTTTTTTAATGAAATTATTATTTAATCAATCGAAGTATGCGCCGTTGTTATCGATACACTTCCGCCATTTTATAGGCAGATCATTGATACCTTTGGAAAAAAAATCCTGGGAGCGAGAGTCTATGAACTGTTTGAAGGCGGTTTTGACTGCCTCATCAGATTTGAAATTTTTTCCTTGTAAAAAGTTATCCAAATTTTGAAAAAAGTGGTAATCGGTTGGGGCAAGATCTGGAGAGTATGGTGGGTGACGCAGAGGTTCCAGTCGCAGCTCCTCTAACTTGGCGATCGTTTGATGTGCAGTGTGTGGTCTAGCGTTATCCTGAAGGAGCAGTGGGCTAAAGCAATTCATCAGTCTCGTTTGTTTAATGGCGAGCTTTTCCATCATTGTTTGCAATTGTTGGCAATACAAGTCTGCAGTAATCGTCTGGCCTGATCTCAAGCTGTAGTGGATAACACCAGCACTGGTCCACCAAACACTAACCAGAATCTTCTTTTTGGTCAGTTTTCGCTTAGGGCAAGGTTTTGCCGGTTCTCCAGGGTCAAGCCATTGTGATGATCGCTTCCGATTGTCGTACAGGATCCATTTCTCATCACAAGTCATGATACGGTTCAAAATTCCCTCATTATTGTGGCGATTAAGCAATGAAACGCAGCAAGCAACGCGTGTTTGTTGGTTTGCTTTAGTCAATTCGTGCGGTACCCACTTTTCGAGTTTTTTAATTTTTCCGATTTGGCGCAAGTGGATAAGTATCGTTTTGTCACTTACGCCGAAGGCTACTGCTAATTAGTATAGGGCATATCTTACAAATAGCTATTTTATTTACATCAGTTGAACCGTCGAAACAATTCCATAAATTGCTCGTTTTCATTTTTCGTGAATCCGCCATGGCTATCAAGAGCAGTTAATTCACTGTTTATTTTATAAAAGATCACTAGTTTAAATTTATTATATACACAAAAAATTAACCATATTTACACAGCACATTTTTTAATTCACTATTGTTACGAGTGTATATGTATATGCATAAGAAACAGAAATGACAATATTATCTCACTAGCTTAAAGTTATTATTTAAACATTTTTAACTATTATATTTACACAGCACCTTTTTTTACTTCACTATCGTTAATAAGAATGAAAAATGAAATGTTAATTTTCACGAATTTGTTTAACTTTTTCCTTTGTTAAACTTTCTATTACTTGCTAATAATTCACGTGCACTTTTCAGATGAACACAAGCAAAAAAGTGACAAAATTGCCTTGTGGACGATGAATTCTTTTTAGTTCGAGGAAATGTAAACAGACCAAAGCTAGAATAGACACGTACACAAGACATTTCAAAATATTTTGTACTTAATTAATATTCTAGGTATTTAATTATTTATCTAAAAGAAATACGAATAGTACCTATTCAGCTGATTATTAATTTTTTCCTTGCATAGTTTTAAGTTTGTACTTTATTATACATTATATTATGTAGCAACAAATAATAAAATTTTCAAATTTAATTATTGATTTTCTAATAAATTAAACTTGAAATAGCCAATTAATTATATTGGAGTACTTATTAAAAAACAAAATTACATATTTATGTAGAGGGGTATAGAATCAAATGCAGCTAAATCCACTTTTATACTTTTACCACAAAACGAAAAAATAAGTTGTTTTAATAATTTATTGAGGCAACACTGAAATGATTTTTGATTTTGGTATGTTTTAAACTAGTAACATCAAACACAAAGAAAGTAGAGTATGTGATGTACAACCAGCATTTTTATAATTATTTCTACATCACTTAGCTGCATTTGATTCCAAATGTAGGATTTAGCTATCTTTGATACTCATTGTAAGGGATATAGCTACTTTCGATCCCAATACTAAAGTGATGACGTCACAATAATAGTGATGTGACATGTGTAAATATTATCGAAATTTATCATAAAGTATCTAAGACACTGGTGTCATACAAAAAGTTACTACGAATAATTGGATTTTTTTTTTTTTATTTAACTTGCGTAAAATAGTATCCATCTAAAGAAGGATTGAGGAAATGTTAACGCCTAAATAAGGATTAAGGAATGTAGGTAAATAAAACATTAATACGTATAATTAGTTACAAATTTTAATTAACCTTAAGACCACGAAAATCTTTACCCTTAAAAATTAAATCCTCAAGTCATCGGAGTCTTCTCATGGTTCGCAAAGTTCTCCCACAATCTCATTTTCTTCTTCCATCAAATCTTCTGATATCTTATTTCTTCCTCATCTATCTCATTAAGTAATTGTTTGTAAAAAATAAGATGAGGCTTAAAAATGCAAAAGATTAGTTTTTGATTACTAAAAGTGGGTAGATAACAGGTAGATAATTATGTCCTAAATCCTATGTGAACTCAAATAAATAACATAAAAATGCAAAAATAGTAGTAGCTTTTTCTGTAAATTATAGTAAGACCAATGTCTTACTATAAATTAATAAATATCTCGGCTGTTATCACTAGCTAAAAGTCGCCTAATAAAATTGGCATGTTGAATACAAACATGTTGGCCAATAACAAAAAAAAAAGCTTAACATCAAAAAAATAAAACATAAAAATAGCCTCTGTCATATGACTCGATCCAAAGTCCTATCATGCAATAAGTTATTTATTCCTTTGTATTAACCACTCCACCACGAAATTTTATGAGAAGGCTGTGAATAAAGCAACTTCCTACTTATAATGAAAACAAACTTGATCTCTCACACAAAGTAAATTCAGGTGACAGTTTCCGTCGATCGGGTATTATCAGATCAGCTCGGTGACCGGTTATCTCTTTCTCTTTTTTATCCTTGTTATTTAGCTGACATAGAAAAATGAGAACATTTTTCATATTAATCTGAGGCGTAAAAGATTACATTCCTATTAATGGAATATATGTTCTATTTAAATATGTGTGAGTGAATTGTGTGGCAGACGAGTGGAAGCGATTATAACCTTTAAGCTATAAATGGACTTTGCAACCGACTGCACCTCAATTTTTTACTTTTTCTTATTTTTAGTATTTTTTGTAATAACGGTTACAGTAATACCTAATCGGTGAAAATTCCAAGTATATAGTTAATGTCATGACAAAGTTTACGTTAAAAACGTTGAAAAAAAAACACGATTTTTGTATGACAGTACCTATCCTTTAATTTTAATATATTATATATATATAAACCTACATTACCACTGACTGACTAACTGATTGACATAGTTGTTTGACCTGTTCCCGGGTGGGTGGGGTAATGATTGATGTATGGTCGTGTAGAGGATGCTCCAGTGAGAACCAGAAAAATCTGACATTTTGAAGATCATCAGATCTTAATGTGGACGAGGTACGGCCTGCAAAAACGGTTAGGGTTAGGGGTGTGATTTTTTTGTCAAAATGTAGGGGGTTATAACCAATTTGACGACTGTCATTTGTTTTTTGATTTTTTTCAAAATCCAAGATGGCCGCCATACAAGGACAATTTCCGAGTGTGTACCGCGAGACCGCAGGTCGAGCGGAAAGCGAGGCCGAAGGCCGAGCTGCGTGGCAAGGGTGACGCCCGAGCCCCTGTTGACCTCCTCCCTTCCCCAAGAACCCCCCCCCCTCAAGTGTCTTTGCGAAGTCAGAGGCCAACGGCCGAAAACTAAGCTCCCCGCGAGGCCGAAGGCAGAGCTGCGTAGCGAGGGCGAAGCCCGAGCCCCTCCTGACCTCCCCCCTCACCCTGAACCCCCCCCCCAAGTCACTAAGCGAAGCCTGAGGCCGAAGGCCGAAGGCTGAGCTGCACCGCGAGGCCGTAGGCCGAGCCACTCCCACCAAGCGCTGAGCGTTTTTTTTTAAATTTTCCAAGATGGCCGCCAATACTCGACTGCTTCCGATTTGACTGAAATTCAAATTTTAAGGGTATTTTACGCCGGGGAATCCAAATCTGAATTTTTTTTTGGAATCCAAGATGGCGTCTGGATTTAATTTTTTTTAACTTTATTCGTTCATTACGTCCTCCTGGAACATCGATGGGGTCTTAAATTTTGTATGCTGGGGTAAAGCACCCCGCGGTATTCACAACTGCAAACAAAATTTGATTCCAAGATGGCGGCCCGTATACTTATTATTTTTTTATACTTACTTTAGCACCTTACCTATTCTCGCTACTGGAAATAAGATTTCAACCAATTTCAACAGCTGCACGAAAAACCGCGGGCTGCTTGCAGCCCGCGCAGCGCCCGAAAAGCTAGTTATATAAACCTACATTACCACTGACTGACTCACTGATTGACATAGTTGTTTGACCTGTTCCCGGGTGGGTGGAGTAATGATTGATATATGGTCGTGTAGAGGGTGCTCCAGTGAGTACCAGAAAAATCGGACATGTTGAAGATCATCAGATTTTGATGTGGAAGGGGTACGGCCTGCAAAAACGGTTGGGGTTAGGGGCGTGATTTTTTTTCCAAAATGTAGGGGGTTGTAAGCAATTTGACGACTGTCATTTGTTTTTTGATTTTTTTCAAAATCCAAGATGGCCGCCATACAAAGACAATTTCCGAGTGTGTACCGCGAGACCGTAGGTCGAGCGGAAAGCGAGGCCGCAGGCCGAGCTGCGTTCCGAGGGTGACGCCCGAGCCTCTCCTGACCTCCCCCCTTCCCCCAGAACCCCCCCCCCCCCTCAAGTTTCTAAGCAAAGCCAGAGGCCAAATAAGCTTCTCGCGAGGCCGCAGGCCGAGCTGCGTGGCGAGGGCGAAGCCCGAGCCCCTCCTGACCTCCCCCCTTCCCCAGAACCCCCCCCCCCAAGTCACTAAGCGAAGCCTGAAGCCGAAGGCCGAAGGCTGAGCTATACCGCGAGGCCGCAGGCCGAGCTGCGTGGCGAGGCCGTAGGCCGAGCCACTCCCACCGAGCGATAAGCGTTTTTTTTTTTAATTTTCCAAGATGGCCGCCAATAGTCGACTGCGTCCGATTTGAGTGAAATTCAGTATGCTAGGGTTTTTTGAATCGCGGAATCCAAATCTGACATTTTTTTTGGAATCCAAGATGGCGTCTGGATTTTAGAAATTTAACTTTATTCGTTCAAAACGTCCCACTGGAACATCGATGGGGTCTGGAATTTTGTATGATAGGGTAAAGCATCCCGCGGAACTCAACACGGCAAACAAAATTTGATTCCAAGATGGCGGCCCGTATACGTTTTTATTTTTTTTTATACTGACTTTAGCACCTTACCTATTCTCTCAACTGGAAATAAGATTCCAACCAACTTCATCAGCTGCACGAAAAACCGCGGGCTGCTTGCAGCCCGCGCAGCGCCCGAAAAGCTAATTATAATATATAAACCTACATTACCACTGACTCACTGACTGATTGACATAGTTGTTTGACCTGTTCCCGGGTGGGTGGGGTAATGATTGATGTATGGTCGTGTAGAGGGTGCTCCAGTGAGTACCAGAAAAATCTGACATTTTGAAGATCATCAGATTTTGATGTGGAAGGGGTACGGCCTGCAAAAACGGTTGGGGTTAGGGGCGTGATTTTTTTTCCAAAATGTAGGGGGTTGTAAGCAATTTGACGACTGTCATTTGTTTTATGATTTTTTTTTTAATCCAAGATGGCCGCCATACTAGGACAATTTCCGAGTGTGTACCGCGAGACCGCAGGCCGAGCTCGTTCCGAGGGTGACGCCCGAGCCGCTATTGATCTCCCCCCTCCCCCCAGAACCCCCCCCCCCCCCCCAAGTCACTAAGTGAAGCCAGAGGCCAAAGGCCGAAAACTAAGTTCTCCGCGAGGCCGAAGCCCGAGCCCCTCCTGACCTCCCCCCTTCCCCATAATCCCCCCCCCAAGTCACTAAGCGAAGCCTGAGGCCGAAGGCTGGGATGTTCCGCGAGGCCGCAGGCCGAGCTGCGTGGCGAGGCCGTAGGCCGAGCCACTTCCACCAAGCGATAAGCTTTTTTTTTTTAATTTTCCAAGATGGCCGCCAATAGTCGACTGCGTCCGATTTGAGTGAAATTCAGTATGCGAGGGTTTTTTGAATCGCGGAATCCAAATCTGACATTTTTTTTGGAATCCAAGATGGCGTCTGGATTTTAGAAATTTAACTTTATTCGTTCAAAACGTCCTACTGGAACATCGAAGGGGTCTGAAATTTTGTATGCTGTAGTAAAGCACGCCGCGGAACTCAAAATTGCAAACAAAATTTGATTCCAAGATGGCGGCCCGTATACGATTTTATTTTTTTTACACTGACTTTAGCACCTTACCTATTCTCTCTGAAAATAAGATTCCAACCAACTTCAACAGCTGCACGAAAAACCGCGGGCTGCTTGCAGCCCGCGCAGCGCCCGAAAAGCTAGTACTGGGTGGCGCAAAAGTAAAGACCCTATTTGGTTCAGCTATAACATTTTTTCTAAATTAGAAAACTAGATTTAGGTTTTTTTAAATGTATATTTGTGCCATTAAATTTCGTACCATTAGGATTTAAAGATGATGTCTTTTAAATGGTGACCTCCAGAGTTGATACACATTTGAGCCCTATTTATGACATTTTGCATAACTTGCCGTAACACTTCCTGCGATATGTTCGTTATTTCTTGACGAATGTTTTCTTTTAGAGCTGCGAGAGTCTGTGGCTTGTTCACATACACCCGAGATTTCAAAAAACCCCAAAGAAAGAAGTCTGGACTGGTCAGATCGGGTGATCTTGCAGGCCAAGGCAAATCGCCAAAACGAGAGATAACTCGGCCTGGAAAAGCGTCCCTCACTAAGTCCATAGTGTCGCGCGCTGTGTGTGCCGTAGCGCTGTCTTGTTGAAACCAGATGTGCTCCAGCCCCAATTCGTCCAAACTGGGTATCAAAAACTCTCGTAACATGGTTCTGTAGCGTTCTCCAGTGACAGTTATCGCATTGCCTCCAGCGTCTTCGAAAAAATAGGGTCCGATCACTCTGTCAACACAGATGCCACACCATACAGTAACTTTTAGTGGGTGTAGAGGTGTTTCTTGAATAATGCGCGGATTATCAGTGCCCCAGAACCGAGTATTCTGCTTATTGACATGCCCTGAGAGATGGAAATGCGCTTCGTCACTCATAACCAATTTTGAAGGAAAATCATCCTCTTCAAGGTTGAGGTTTATGACGCGCTGGCAGTAATCTAGACGAGCTCGGTGGTCAGCAGGCAGCAGCTGATGAGTCATTTGAGTTTTATACGGGAACATCTTTAAGTCTTTCACCAAAATACGCTGCAGGGTCCGTCTGGAAATGCCCAATTGCGTGGCACGTCGCCTCGTTGATGTTTCTGGACACTCTTCCACATCTTCGCGCACAGCATCGATATTTTCAGCTGAACGGCCTGTTCTTGGTCTCCCAGACTTAGGTCTATCCAATGTTGAGCCAGTTGCTTCAAGGCGTGTGGCAAAGCGTCGAATTGTGCGACCAATCGGTGCCGGACGGTGGTGAAATCGTCGACGAAATTCACGTTGTGTTCTTATCACTGATGAATTATTCCGTAAGAACATTGACACAATTATTCCACGTTCTTGGGGAGTAAAACGGTCCATGTTTATTTTCAGTGTATTTTACATTTGTTCACTACACAATTTTCAACAACAGAATGACAGAAAATGTCATATAAAAAAAATAAAAGTATTTTCTTTAGTGCCAGTACTTTTGCGCCACCCAGTATAAATAGTTAAAGTTACAGGTTTTTTAGAGTCTTCAGACTCTTCTTCATCAGAGTCCATATCCGATCATTCTGATCTGAAAACGAGATAAGAAAAATTAGAACTACGAATAATTTCTTATTTAGAGGTAGTTCGTTAAGGATTAAATAAATACATATATACGGACAAATGTCATAACATACATATATAATAACATATGTAGATAAATTCCTAAGACCTCAGTCAATCTAAAAAAGAACATATTCCATCTTAACCTAACCGGGGATCGAACCCGGGACGGTGTGACAGTCTAGCATGATGACTACTAAACCACAGACACCTAGTATAGATATATATATATATCTATACTAATATTATAAAGCGGAAGAGTTTGTTTGTTTGTTTAAACGCGCTAATCTCAGGAACTAATGGTCACAACCACGCGAACGAAGTCGCGGGCACAGCTAGTAATAACATATGTAGATAAACTCCTAAGACCTCAGTCAATCTAAAATAGAACATATTCCATCTTAACCTAACCGGGGATCGAACCCGGGACTTCCGGTGTGACAGTCTAGCATGATGACTACTAAACCACAGACACCTACAGAGGTCGTCAATTAGAGTGTAAGTATGGTTAGGCCTGTGTGACTCTCCGTTCAGGTATAATATACCTACATCATTACTATGCGCACGGCGACCACTCTAAGTGGTAAATTAATTTATGCAAATCGTTTGTCCAGAGTAATAAGAATGAAATGGACTTGCAAGGGTTTCAAGGTATCTAAACGAAAAGGTGCTGAGTTCTGACATAAGCTAAATTAAACTTTATTGCTAACCACAGTAAGAAGATATTTCTTTAAATTTCTTTGCTGAGTGAGACTTTTGTACGTGAGTACTTGTACTTATTTTGTGGTATGGTTAGTTCAATTATAACATAAAAAAATAGGTAACAATTTCGTATTACGAGAAAATAAATGCAGTAACTATTTACATTTATGTTAATACATACTTTTCTTCGTCTGACTCTTCAGAGTCCGATATCAGTATCGGTTCCGGTTCCGATGATTTAGATCTGAAACAAGATAAGAAAAATTTGAACTACGAATGATTTCTTTTATTTAAAGATAGTTCGTTAAGTTTTAATTTAATTTAAATAAATAAATATATACGGTTAATTGTCACAGTTGAGATAAACCTAAAGTAAGAGCGAGACTTGAGTTATGAGGTACTATATCAATAATACTACGCATATTATTACATATCTAGATAAACTTTCAACACCTCAATCAATCCGAAAAGAAGATCATTACCCTTAAACCCTTCATCCGATCTTCATATTTAAATAAATAAATATATACGGTTAAATGTCACAGATTGAGATAACCCCAAAGTAAGAGCGAGACTTGAGTTATGAGGTACTATGTCAATAATACAATGCATGTTATTACATATCTAGATAAACTTCCAACACCTCAGTCAATCCGAAAAGAAGATCATTATCCTTAAACCCTTCATCCGATCTTCATTCAAATTAGTAGAAAATAATTAAAAAGTTATATGAGCAAGCAAATGTATTAATTAATATTTAAGCTGCAGTTGTCTGTTGAAGAATTCGGTCTCCAGCTCCAAGACCTTTTCTCTGATCTTAAAAAATTACATGGGACTTGCCTTGCAATGCATTCTTTAAAACGAAACATATATTTTTCAATCGGTTTATATTTGACGGAGTAATGAGGTAACATACATAAAAAAAAATATTAATATTTGAGCTGCAGTTGTCTGTTGAGGAATTTCGGTCTCCAGCTCCAAGATCTCTTCTTAGACCTTAAAAAAATTACATGGGACCAACATTGCGATGCATTATTTAAAACGAAACATATATTTTTTAAATCGGTACATATTTGATAGAGGTATGAGGTAACATACAGAAAAAAAACATACACTTTGAATTGATAACCTCCTTTTTTTGAAGTCGGTTGAAAATAGGTAACAATTTCGTATTACGACAAAAGAAATGCACTAAGTATTTAATTTTATGTTAATAATACTTACTACTAATTACTATTACTTTTTAGGTGCAATATCTTCGTCTAAATTAGACTAATCTAATTCGTTGACGTTGTCTTACTCGTATTTATTGACAAAGTTTAGGTTAGAATTCACAAATCATCACACAAAATCACATTCAAACTTAGATTAGCTAAGATAAGAAAGAGGTACGTACCTTATTCCTAAAGGAGCTGTATCTTCTCCCGTCTCAAAACCCACATTTCTTTTTTTCGACCTATAATTATAGTTTGAATCATCACTTTCATAGTCCGACCTGTAATTAAACACACAAAAACTTTATTTTAAGAATAGTAGAAGCATTGTTTTATTCGACTGCCTTATGGCAGATGATCTGGTTAACGTAAAGAAAATTCATACTCATGTAGGTATACATAAATCCACTGTTACATTACTTCATAATTAAAAATAAATATAGTAGGTATGGGCGTGTGATAAAGATAATACTTACATTTTTCAAGAAGATGGCAGAAGCACAAACAAGACAATGATTGTGGTGGTATGAGTATAACTACCTTATAAGTATTTGTACCTTAGAAGTAGCTGGATAAAATATCGTCACATCCACGGCAAACTTACGAATCTGCACAATTGGAATTTGACAGGAGAACGTTTTGAAACATGAAAAAGAATATATATTTTTGTTTATAAGGTTATTTACGTATTGTGATA
Organism: Acrobasis repandana; assembly: GCA_963576875.1. Lineage (NCBI taxonomy): Eukaryota > Metazoa > Arthropoda > Insecta > Lepidoptera > Pyralidae > Acrobasis > Acrobasis repandana. The sequence continues at coordinate 3,298,265 of OY756234.1, read as the reverse complement.
CATTTAGCTTTTAAAATGATTATCTTTTTTAGGTATATAATAACAGATTTACCATAAATGATGTAGATTAGAAATAAACGCACATTCGTATGTTTACATCGTCATATATAGTAATTAATAGATATATACTTCTACCTTGGTAAACTTACGAAAGTGGTACTTTCGAAAGTATACTATGGTCTAGAATTTGAATTTTATAATTTAAATATATAAATGTCCTCTACGACCATGAAAGAGGATACCAAGAAAAACCAAATTTATGAAATGTTTTTATTAAAAAAATATAATTATCATCTTATAATCAACTCACTTATGCTTACATACTAGTGTACAGGGTTATTTGTAAAACATCAATAATCTCTCAAGGGGATGACTCAGACCTAATGGACAACTTTTTGTACGGGGCAAATGCTAGGAACTCGAAAAAAAATTGGCTTTTCCATACATTTTGCCCGTTCCGCCGAACTTTCTTGTATGAAAATGACTTTTTTGTGTTCCCAGGGTTAGTCCCAAAGGAAAAGATGTTCATATTGATGGTCTGAGTGCTGGCCCTGAGAGGTTATTGACGATTTACAAATAACCCTGTACATGCTGTATAAGATTAGCCCTCTTCCTCATTGGCATCGGGCTCTGGCAAGCAGTCCCGAACTGTTTCCGAGTCTGGAAGATTTTCATAAAATGGGTGATAGTATTTTGGTATTTGATTATCTTGACACAGTTTTATTAAGTCTCTTTTTTTAGCCTTTGAAATAGGCATTCTTGCAGCATACACAGGTACAGGCTCTATTGATGCAGTTTTTCCTTTCTTTTTTGGTTTCATTTTCAATTCTTTAAATGTTTCATCATTATAATCTGTTTTAATAAAAATAGACTTAGAACTGCTTTTTCGATATTGAATCCACACAGCATCTTGGTAAGTAATATTTTTATTTTCTTTGTTCTCGTTTTGTTGTTCATTCTTTTCTTTGTTCTCATTTTGTTCTTCATTTTCTTGTCTATTATTTTTTGTTTTCTTTGAATTTTTATTTCTTTTCTGCGTTCCTTTTTTTTAGGTTCGTCAACAAACTGACAATCATTTGGATTGAAATTTAAAAACTCGTCATAAACTAACGCATTGACATTAAAAGGCCTAGGGTTCGTTATAGCCATTCTCATTACTTGAATCCATCCATCTGGAGTGTACACAAGGGTGGAGCGAAAATGTATGGAGAATTTAAAAGTTTTTTTTTTCTCTACGGCATAGCTATTAAAAGTTGCCTTGTAATATATAAAACAAACATACAAAATATCAAACAGCTGGCTTAATGTTTTGAGGTGCCCCAGTACAGTCAAAAATTTAAATTAAAAAAAATACATTTTAAACATTTATTTCGAAAAATATTCTCTTATATTACTTAAAATACTATTTAAACATCAAACTGTTTTTTTGTATTAAAATAAGGCATTCGTTGACGCGATAGCAATCTTGCCCTAATAAAACCATCTCTTTTATTTTCCCCACAAACTGCACTCGATGCTTCTGTCACCAACTTGATGCAGCGCTCCACGGCTTGGGTGTGGCATGGAAAATCTTTAATATTCTGACATGTACCAAGACCGTTTTTGATAATGTCTTTCAATGTTTCATCAGACATATTTAAAGTTAGAGGTGGATCAGTTATGTCACAGTCTCGCCACATAATAATGTCAGTGTAATCTTTGGCATCGAAGTTGAATGCAGGTACTTTAAACGTTCGAAGTCTTCGAGCATTCTCTGATCTTGCTTTTACAATTCTTCGATATGCAAGATCCCTTATAACCTCCCTGTCGTCACCAAGCATGGCAATGAGATTTTCTGGGTGACCAAAATATCCATTTCGTTGGATTACTTTGTCAACGATTGCTTTCATATCGGAATTCAAATAACGACTTAGGTTAATGGTTTGCCATAGGTTTTTGGCTCCGTTAATGCACGAGGAATTACATTTTATTGTTAACCACATTGGTCCATAAACTTTCATAACGTAAGTGGCTAATACAACTAGCTTTTCTTCTGGATCAGTTTTAGTGGCATATAATCTCAGAATTCGATTAGCTGTTGTGAGCCATCTAGAATGGTTAAGGGCTCCAGGTTCCATATTAGCTAAATCAGAAGAAAATATACCAGTACTGATAGCAGTCATTATGACGTATAAATACTTTTGGTCGGTACTAAGCTCTTCCCTAGTTATTTCAGGTAATTTTGTAGGTAAAACGGTAAATTCCACTATCGGCATTGTTTGACAAGTTTGTAATTGAGATCCGATGGCGCCTGAAAAGCATTTAGGTCCTGTAGTTTTTCCGTCTAAATGTAATAAAAGATATACGTAGTGGTAACTCATTTGAATGCAATTGACAGATTAACCACTGTAATGGCCTGTTGAATTCCTCCTCCATCAGACGAATAACACCACCTTTGAAACCTGTATTCACTACAGTTCCATCGCACCCAACAACAGCTAATTCGCTCAGCTTTACCGACTTAGATTTTAAGTGTAATAATATAGTGTCTTTAATATTTTTAGCAGTCCCCGAGTCACAGGTGACATGACCAAAATAGTTGCTTCCTGGTTCCGATAAAATCACATAATGATCCTTCTATCTGTCGTTTTCTGTAAAATTTTCCTTCTTTATCAATACAAACCAAAGTCTTATCCTTCCTTCCGTCAAAATACAAACCACGAAGTATTTTATTGCAGTCCGCTTCTTGTAAAGTTGATCTTACCTTAGTTCTTTCACGGCGCAACTTTGAACGATCAATGACACAACTTGGATCGTTCGATGAAATAATACCGACGTCTTTTAAGACAGAAGAAGCTATAATGGCAGCGGCTCTATCGGAGACTCCAGTACGATCACAGGCTAGGGCTAATGACGGCAAATTTAATCTTTTTTTTTTCAGAGGTGGTGATAATTTTCCCTTGTCCTGTTCTGGGTATTTTTGGTTAGGACTAGATGGTACGAGAAAACTGTCACATGAGCTGCTTTCAATTGAAAAGTCATCATCCAAAGAACGAGAACAAGAAGGTTTGTCAAAATAGTGTACCTCTGTGTTACGCGATAAACTTTTTTCTTTTCTATCTTGTTTTTTCTTATTCTTCACAGTTGCAACTACGTGGGGCGCACTATAAGTTTCCGGAATGAATATGAAAGAATACTATTAAATTAAATAATTAAATCTCCCTTGGCGTCTATGGACTTTTTCATTCGATGAAACCAGTTTTGAAAACTTTTGTGCCACTCCTCTGTGGTGACCTCTGAAACGTGTTTTTCATACTCCTCGACAGCCTCTTCTGGTGATGAAAATCGTTGACCGCGTAATTGGTTCTTAATTTTTGGGAACAGAAAAAAGTCACAAGGTGCCAGGTCGGGACTGTATGCAGGATGACTCATGAGTTCTACATTTTTCGCCTTTAAAAAGTCGTTTGTCTGTCTGGCCGTGTGAGAACTAGCATTGTCGTGGTGCAGGATGATACAGCGTTTTCGGTTATTTTTACGGAGTTCGTCAATAACTTCCGGCAAACAAATGGTCGTGTACCAGTCACTATTCACTGTACGACGATTCTCTAAAGCAACAGTAGCCACGTGTCCAGTTTTATTAAAAAAAGAAGCAATCATCCGCTTAGATGCACTTTTCACGCGCGCCACTTTGGTTGGTTTCGGCTCATCTTGAAAGACCCATACGCTCGATTGCTGCTTTGTTTTGGGTTCGTAGCAATAAATCCATGTTTCGTCACCTGTTACTATGTCCCACACCAAATTTGACGCACCTTCGTTGAATCTGGTAAGCATGGCACTGCACCAAGTGACACGGTCCGTTTTTTGAGCCTTGGTCAAGTTGTGTGGGATCCACCGCGAGCACAGCTTTCTCACACCCAAATGTTTGTGTAGGATTAATTGTATTTGACTCATGCCTATTTCTAAGGATGCGCGAATTTCATGGTAGATCACATGCCTGTCTGTTTCAATCATACGGCGCACAGCATTGATGTTTTTGTTGGTCACAGCGGTGGACGGCCGACCATCGCGAGATTCGTCACTGAGATTGATACGACCACGCTTGAATTCTGCAAACCAGCTATAAACAGTTGTCTTGCATGGTGCTTCATTGCCAAAAGCTGTTTCAAGCCGAGCGATGCTCTGTTGAGCTGTCAAATTACACTTAAAATCGTAGAAAATCATACTACGAAAATTTTCCCGAGTTAAATCCATGTTGATGCAGACACACACTTTTTTAAATGGCGCCACAAGGTAAAAACAAAAGACAGTCAGATGAAACAAACTGCATTCTACAGCCAAAGAGTTCTATTTTCAAATGTTGCAATAAATTTTTAAATATTGTTTATGTAAGTGGCCAGTTCCGGAAACTTACAGTGCGCCCTATGTATATCGACACCGCCTATCATCATTTTTCTTGTTGATCTTTGGTCGAGTAAGAAACTTACTTCTTCCTTGGGAACACGACACCCTTTTAAACAACTACAATTCCCGATATCTTTGCACTTGCAGCTGCAGATATCAAATAATCTATGGGACTCTGATATAAATGTTTTAATCTTTTCTTGGTATTTAATGTTAGTTTGACGGCCTTGATATGGTTTCATTAAGCTCCTGTATTTGTCGTGGTAGGAACGAATCAGTTGTAAAATTCTTTTTACACTAACAGTTGGAAGTGACGATTTTTGCCATATTTTAAGAACTTCATCCGCTAAACTTTCAGATATTTCGAGAACTGTCGGCTCCTTTGTTGTCTTATCCGGCTTTAATTCATGTTTTATGAATAGATAACATTTCATCACATCATTATATGTAGGTAATTGAGAAACAGGTAACTTCTCCGGCAAACCAAAGACAGGACAGCTCGTCGTTTGTCGTGTTTTAACTTGAGACATATTTCTGCAATCAAGACAATTAATAAGTACTAAATACACTTATTGACTAAGCTACAAGCGTCATATATGCATGAAAAATACTACTTACAGTAAATATCCCGATCCCAGCTTTAAAATTCGATGTAACAAATAAATGAACGGCGAACAAGTGAACTGCTGTAAGCGCGCGAAAACTCTAAATGTCACTGTCACTCTATCGGTGAGTGTGAAGAAAGTAATACCCCTCCCCCGCACCCCACCACAGTGTTACGCAAAACGCATGTTTCAAGTATCTTACTCTAACGTAGCATCGTTTAGAACACCAAATAGCGTATAATAAAATGTTTGTAAATTTATGAGTATTTGGCATAAATTCTCAAAACTTCATGTCGATGGGGGCACCTCTAAACATAGCATGATATTACTGATTTTTCTTATGTTTAATGTTTACCTAAAACAGCAACTTTCTACAGGTATACCGAAGCAAAAATAAAAAATAAATAAAATCGCTCCACCCTAGTGTACACAGCAGAATTTTTACATTTTTGTTCGATTTTGGAATGTATGGAATCACATTCCATATGGCTATGCCCAGACTCATAAAAAACATGATCTATTGTGTGAATTGTTGGATTATTTGTTACCAAGTATAACAACATACAAGAGAAGTTAAAATTTTTCTGCTGACCGCCACAGTTATCAGACATCATCCTTACATGTGATATACCTTCCTTGCCTGAAATATATTTATATACACAAGTTGTACTCTGTACTTCCACGTTTGCCTTCCGTTTCGTCCCAAGTAAAGCAATCGACATCCTGGTTTCCAAATTTATAAAAAGTTAAATTGTAGACAGCTAGCTTTCGCACGTAAAAAAATGGTCCAGAAGCACCTTTGGGTGTTTGAAGGACTGCTTCTAGATCAACATTAAAAGACAAAGTGTTTGGCTCAGACGTAGCTGCTTTATTATCAGCATCTCGGCGCAAGTAAGCGTCGTCGCATCGCTTCAGATGCTTGGAATATTCATCATCTTCAGTATTAATCGTCTCATTAATGTTTGAAAATTTGTGAGCGACACATTTTTCGCACAAATCCTTTTTTGGTACATGGAATCTTAACTTATGTGTCCTAAACACTCCGATACAGTGTTGCCACCTCAGATTTCTTTTTTACCCTAACGCTCGGCTAAATTACCCTAAATTAGGCACTTTTATTATTTTTTTACCCTAATTTTACAAAAAGTTTTAAAATAAAAACAAATCAATTTACGTTTAAATCCAATTTAATAGGTTAATACTACACCGTTTCTAAACATTCTTGGAATGCATCCATAGTAGCCTGGGCTTCTATGTCATCTGCAGTAACTTTTTTCTTAAAATCGTACATTTCATTCGTAAACTTTTTCAACATCGCGTCTGTCGGAGTAAATTTAACGCAAGACATATAATTTATTTTTAAGCTGTACCTCACTAGCATCAAATGTTGTAACATCTCAAGAGATAATCGGTTCCGAAGCTTATTTTTGATAATCGAATAAATAGAGAAAGCTCTTTCCACTGTAGCATTTGATAGCGGCATTGACAATACGGCCAAAGCAAATTTAGAGATGGCACCGAACCTCTTATTTCCTCCCGCATCTAAATCTTTATTAACCTCGGCCCAAAATGATACGCTGGACAACGTATTCCTCCATTCTTTATGATGCAAATTGTGCCATTCTGATTCTGCTTTAGTCTTATTACCATAAACCTCCTCTCTTTGGAACATTTGCAGAAAAAGTGTTAGAGTAGGTTTCACTTGCGAGGTGGCAATTTGTGGGGTCAGCAATGATACCGACTTCAATATATGAATGTGCTCAGGAGTTCTACTTTGCACCTCTGAGCACAAAGTGACCATAAAGTTTTTGCAACGGTCACGAAGCTCGCACGCTTCATTCTCATTTATTTCACGCAACAGGGTCTCGGTGTCATGTCCAAGGTTAATAGCACTTGTATGCATTAAATATTGTCTGAAGTCAAATGTTATTAAATCTTTGTCACTCACTTTCTCAAGTTGTGAGGGTACAACCAGTTTTTGTAGCAATCCTCTCAATAACAAATAAACGTCCTCCAGTAATTTAACAGATTCTACATTTTCACTCTGAAATAATATGTTGAGACTGGTAACGGGTTTCAGTCGTTCTTTCAAAAAATTAAGATAGCATTTGAATACAGGACATTTCATTATATCATGTATTTTTTCTGCCATATAACATTTGTCTTCTGTCTTTGAGAGTAAGAACAATAGTTTCAATTCTTCCCATTGATCAAGGATTGTAGAAATGGCGTTGTATCGTGCTAACCAACGAGTTCCGCAGAAACCTGCAATTTTCTTTGGATTCCTACTATTATTCATGGTTTCGTATAGATCCCTATATGCATCCAGACGTTTGGAACTGTAGGCAAACCAGTTATGTGTTTCACGTATCAGAAACTCAAGTTGACGTGGTAGAGTTGTCGCCGCCTTTTCTGCACATAAATGCAAGGAGTGACTTGTACATTTTATCACTATCAGATCAGGTAACCTTTGCTTCAAAAGAGCGGCAAGGGAATGATTTCTTCCTATCATGACATTAGTTCCATCTAAACCAATGCCAACTAACATTTTGACACGAAGTCCATCCTCTTTCAGAGTGGAGCAAATTAAATTGTAAAGAGATGTAGCATCGCAATCTGTAACTTTGACTATTCTATAAAAGGTTGTAACCAAATCATTCTTTTTCTTTGAAAAAAAGCGAATCATCATACATAATACCTTTGTGGTAGTAATATCAGTAGTCTCATCTACAATTATGGAATAAGGAGAGTTTCCGATATCCTCCAGTAGATCTTGAAACATACATGGACCCAGAACATTTTTTATTAGCATAGTGCATTTAGTTCTATGCAGTTTTATATTATTTAAAATTTCGGACTTGGGGTCAAGTTTGGGGAGCATTTCACCCAAATGGTCAACATTTGTTGTTGAAGAATGTTCGACAATGTATGCGGCTATCTTCAATACGGCAATTTTCCTTTCAGCTGGTACTACCTTTTGAAATGTGATTTGTTTACATGATTTTGCTGTTTTATTAAGAGAAACAGTTTTTTCATGTTTTTTACTCTGAGCGTGATATAGTAGGCTCTTTTTATGCGGGACTAAGGATACGTGACAGTATTTGCAATATGCACTATTTTTTCCAGCAGGATCCGGAGCAATCCAATCTAAAAAAAAAAAGGCTTAACATCAACTAGTACATTTTCTCCATATTTGGGTAAATGTCATTTACTTGGTAACACTGAGCTGAGACCGAATGTGATTGATAGAAGTCAGAGTGACGCTTTTTATGTATGTGTGTCTGACAAGTGTCTGTGGAGCGAGCATAATAATTGACAAAGATTCGTAGAACCACGATCCCCGTATTAAGATTTTATGAAATGAAACTGCCTGCACCTTCTTTTAGTTCTTGTTTAACATCGTACTTGCCTTATAATTATTACAATAATGCAACACGACACTTATTGGAATCCGATACACGATTACTACTTAACGCATGCTACTAAGAAAGAATACTAGAATATTTTTATATATTAGCACTTACCTTTCAGTACAGGGTCTGTTTCCCATTGGCGGCTATATTTTTGTTTATATTTAGCGCTTTCAGGAGGCATCTTTCGTAGATAAAACTTCTTTTGTTTCGGTCCAAGGAAGGAATACCACAGGAATACTATACTCACAAAACAAGAAGACAACACCAACAAAACACGACGACGCGTACGCCGTGCAATACAAACAAACAAAGATGGTGGTAGGTGGCATACATGAATAAACCGGTTTCTCTCACTCCGCACGATAGATATCTCTCTTCCGCGTATACGAACCTTGGAGTGTGAAAGAGAAAAATAGATTGTTGTCTATTGCTAGCGGAAGAGAACGGTATAGCTTTGTCTTTTTCTATTCATCCATTCTGGACAGGCAATGATCTAGGACCATACAGCCTAGTCTTTAGTAAAGAACGGTACAGCGTCACAACAAGTTAGTACGTTCGGAAATACGCGTTCTCTTAAAATTCTCTATATTTATTTTAACCTGAAAAATTACCCTAAACAATTTTCTACCCTAAAAAATACCCTAAGTAATTTTCTACCCTAAAAAATACCCTAAACGCGAAAAAATGCCCTAAATTTAGGGTAAAATACCCTAAGGTGTTGACACTGTTCCGATATGTTTCTATACCAGCTGGAATAGACCCTTCTTTATCACATTTTTCTTTATATTTTTTATACATTATTTTAATATTCAGCCCGGAATCTAAATATCTATATTCTGAATTTTTTCGGCAATAGTGGGACTCTACGGCAGGGAATGAACAAATATGATTTTTTATTAACATGTACCTATAAGTAGATAGTTTATTCGATGGAGGTTTTTTGCCTCTTTTATCTGGCATTACAAAACCTTCTGAAGAAACTTTTTTTAGAGCTCCTCTTATCATCCCTTCTTTAATGTTAAGAGTGTCCAAAAAGAATTCTCTGCATACATCAACCTTCTTATGATCTATCGTAAAAGAATAATGATGTGTAGATTCTTTGCGTGAAGGACCATTTGTCGTCGACCTTTTCTTCTTTTCTTTTGTGACATGTTGTACCAAAAAATGCCGTTGAGCCTCTAAAGTCCCCAGAGCTCGAAATGAGTCGTAAATTTTCTTTCTGGCTTCTTCAGGCACATTAGCATTACAATTAAAGTTCGGTTTTTCTATACACTTAGGTTGCTTTACAGGTGCAGCTGCTACAAATTTACCTTTAATAGTTTTATATGCTTCTCCTCTTAACCCTTAACCTGGTAAGATTTTTTTTTTGCAAAAATACCTAAACCTTTTATTAATATGCACTATAATAGTCGAAAGGAATGTAAAAAAAATAAAATAAAAAATCTAGGTATCCTAGGTTTTAAGAAAACTTATGTGTCCCACAGTAGACGTTGCCAAAGAAGGGGAAATATATACAATTTTACTCATGTGCACAGGGGGACACATTGCCAGGTAAGTAATAAAATACATTTAGAATATTTTAATATGTTTAATGAAAGAAAATGAGAAAATACAAAAGTTATTTCAGGTGGAAAGCTGTAAAACAATTACGTTTTTGTTTTCCCACAACAAAACATAAGTGAATTTTGCATTTAATGCAATAAACAGTAGTTTTTCCTGTTTTACAGTATTTGCATCGCACCTTTTCGTCGCCCCCTTCAGGGAAATGTCCTATTTGGTCATAACGTACCCCTTCCGTAGGGCGGGCTGACATCGGCTTTTGAATTAACAAGTCTTCACTTAATTCCGATCTAGATTTTTTAAAGTTAGTTTTTCTTCCTGCATTTCTTAATTCTTCGAATAAATCAAATCTGAAATCTTTTAACGACCCTTTCTTGCCATCTCGTCTCGTCAAAAGCCACGCATTATTTACACACATGTCTATTAATTGCGAAAATATTGCCATATACTACCTATGACTTTTAAATGGAGTACGATAAAGGGAAATAAGCATATCTGCCAAGTCTACTCCGCCCATATGTTTGTTGTATTGTTTAACTATTTGGGGGCATTCCACTTCAACTTTTTGCTTCTCTTCTTTACAGTAGCGTTTAATTTTTTCAATGGGATATATATCCACGGAGGAGCTTATCAGAGTCTTTATTATCGTTCCATTTGACCACCGCTAATTTATTTTTATTACATACAACTTGAGCACTGCTTCCACGTTTCTTCTTCTTCATGAGTTGGTCCGATGGCAACAAATCTTGACAACCCCTGAGTCTATTTGTCCTTATCGTACCCAAGCTGAATATCCCATATTCTTCTCTTAGAATGAAAACTAATTCAGGAGACATGAAAAAATTATCCGCGTAAACAATTGCAGGTTTTTTTTTAATAGTTTGGCATAAAGCAAGCACAGCCATTACTCCCACGCCTATTGATGTTTCATTCTCAGTGAATTTAAATCCACGAAACGTGTCATCGCCACCGTAGATGAGGAAATCATATATCATTCCTGATACCCCTGCGCGTACAAAATTTTTAAAGCCCCACTTTTTCGGTTTCATTTTAATGTATTGTTTCCTTTTTCCAGCTTTACGCCCTTTATAGGGAATCATCATTTCATCTATCGAATACTTTCCTTCTTCTTCTATTTTTAAGAAATTTTGTCGTATCTTTTCCATAAAGGGGCGTATTTTAAAATATTTATCAGAATTCATTAACGTATTATCAGCAAAATGTATGAATCGACGTATTTGTTGATACCTTTTCAGAGGCATAATATCGGCAACAAAATGAAATCTGCTTCTTTTTGACCAGTAATCGGTATATGCCGGCATCTTTACTATACCCATCATTATTTCTATAGCTAAAAAGCTCTTTGCCTCATCCACGGTCAACTGAATAGATTTGCCTTGCTGTTGTACTGAATACAAATTAGTGTTATGAACAATGTCATCGACGATATCCGGGGAAAAGAAAAAAGAAAAATAATCAATTGCAGAAGCTAATTTCGTTTGATGTAAGGTATAGAGATCTTCATCAAGGCTGGCTTTATGACGAAAATCTGCTTTGGGCCAGTGATACTCCAGTTGAAATTTATTTATTTTCACTTTTTTGGCAACAACATGTTTCAAAGATTTCTTGTGCTTAGCTCGAGTGAATGGTTGTTTTTGTTGTTTGCTTGAACTAGCTTGTGGTGTCTGTGGATCTTCGTCATTCGTGGGTGGGTGTAGGTAAGGACTGTATTGAATTTAGAGTTGGTATTGCATTGTAGTTACTAGTATTCGGAGAAGGGAAAACTTCTTGTAAGGTCGGAGTTAAAGGATGACATGGGTTTTCTAAATCGGTGGAACTGTCTAATAAATTCAGGTTTTCTAGGGAAGATCTCAATGAGGGTGGATCCGAGCTTACGATGGTTGGAGATGGAGGAATTATAAGGTTGTTTTCTTCGTCTGTGGTCGAGCTATCCTCAGAGCATGCATTGTTAGCGGGTACTAAAGCCACAATTCTATGTGCACGTGTTAGTTTTAAGTTCTGTAGGCAAAACAAAAAAAAAAGGCTCAAACAAGGCACAATCATGCATAAATAAATATAAAAAACAAAAGTTAAACACCACCAAAAACAAAAACGTGATTTGTTACTAAGCTGGCAATGTCTCGTGCGGTGCACATTGTTGCGCGGAGGTCATACACCGTGTTCTTGGCAATGTGCACCACCGGAGACGTTGATAATGATTGGTCAATAACTCTCAAAATACATTTGTTAGCTCTGCGTAAACACTTGTTACATTTGAATCATATATTAAAAATCATGACAATAGCAAAACATCACATTCTTTCATTCATAAAAGTTAAATAAAATAATATTTACTTACCCGTGTCGCACGAACGCCTTGCTGCCTCGACGCCATTTTGACCTTGACAGGATTAGAACAGTGTTGCCAGGATAATTATATTTTCTACATAATCTACTAAACCAGTAATATAATTAGTAGAAATATAAATAAATAAAAGTTTTGAGAATAACTCACAGGATTTTTCTGAAAAGGATGTCACGTGTGGTGCACGTTGCCAAGTTAAGAGTTAAACGTTTGTCTCTTTCAATTCTTCTTTTCCATTTCGTAGGGTCTGATACATGTGTTTTTTTCGGCGAATTAGACTTTGGTAGTTGCTCTAAAAATATAGCACCAGATATAGAAGCACTTCTTCTAATCTTTTTGGATAGGGATTTCGCTTGATTTAATTGTTGCAAATCATTTTCAGAACGACGTCTCTTTGGCGGTTTAGAGATAGGAATTTGTAAATTGCTTACTGGAACTACTCTTTCAGGTTCAGAAAATATACAAATATTATTGCCCTCGCGTACATCATTGAAGGTTTTGTGTAAAGCAGATTCATCAGATGAATTGCTATGTATGTCTTGATTTGCTTCGTAATTAGATGTAGCTGTGTTTTCACAGCGTAATGTAAAACTCGATATGGTTATTTTTTCTGGAAATACTTACTACTTTCTAAATCTTGTATCCGTATGATTTACAATGTACTCAATAAATTAATTGTACATATGTAAATATTGTAAATAGACAGTGGGATAATGACTTACGGGTCTAATTTTTCTAGAAGCCAGGGGTGCAGACCTCTGGTTCATAAAAACAAATATAACGTCTTATCAAAATATACTAGAACTATCTAGTTCTGAAATCCGACGGCAGTGCTAAGAGCGGCGCGAGGTGTATTCCCTTTTTTTTAAGTATTTTTTTAATAAATTCAATTTTATATAAATAGTAACAGGTAAAAATAAACAATATTTTAGAAAATTTCGGGCATACAGAGGCACATACTAAATCAACTATCTTTGGCAAATGAATCTCGGGTAAGTTAGTTTAGTATACAATTACATACAAATCACAAACACTATTTGGGATCACAAAAAACAATTTAAAAGAAATCAACAGAAACAAATAGTAACATAATTCTTACCCTTCATCTCCGAACAATTCAGTCATTCGGTCGAAAATTTCGTCGGAAGACATTATTCACTTCAAGTTATCTTCACCAAAGTAACAGAGAAAGACTGTGCTAAATGCTTAGACTAAACTCTGATTTTTTATTCCGTAGAATTCTGACAGCTGTCATTTTTTGACATGTCAGAGATTACAAACCTTTTTGGCCAGCCACATTTTTTTTCAATACGAGTCTGATTATCTGAGTCTATACATTGTGCTTGTTAGTAAATGTAACCATTTTATTACGTGCGGTGCTCCAAATCAAAAGAGGATTTACGGCGAGCCGTTTTCATCACAAACTGTTAAATAATCGATATAAAATATTAAAAAAAACTGTGAAAACTGTATCTGATTAAACAAACATACAGATGAACAGACAAAAGAACAAAAAATAGTTTTGATTCTATTTTTATAAAGACCCATCATATTAGTTCTTTTATAAATCCTTCTAGCTTTCAGCCGCGGCCTATTTGTTTCCCCATGGGAATAAGACATTCTTTAGTAGGAATGTCATTTCCAGGGTCTTAATCTACCTCCATATCAAATTTAAATCAGTTCAGCGGTTTAAATGTTTAGATAGATGTACAGACATTGATCAGTTACAGTTTTTTGTTATACATATGTATATGTATGTTATGTACTTATATGTATAGATGTATATTGAAGGGGAAAAAAGTAAACAGTACAAGTAAAGGGAACATATTTTATTAAAATTCTAATCATCATTAATACTAATATCACTATCTTCATCATCATCATCATCGCTGACATGAATTATTAAGGAGTCTGCAACTGTGTCAATCAAATGATCGAGAGTGCACATCTTATCTTCTTCTTTAATTGTATGACTGATACATTCTTGCCATTTGTCAGGAGTAACATTATTAATACCTTCCAGTAACAGTTTTTTAACTTCTGCCATTTTAAAACTTCTATTGTGTCTTGCGACATGCCCCTTCGCTTGAGCCCACACCAATTCAATAGGGTTGAGCTCACAATGATATGGGGGCAGTCTAAGCACAGTAATGCCTTGTGCTGCGGCCATCTCGTCCACAATACACTGTTGGTATTTGTATTTTTCCTGACCCACAATTTCTAATAATTTAACTTTGAGCATTTTTTCTTCAAAATTTAAATTTTTTGAAGTCAACCACGCTTGGATATCACTAAATTCTTCTTCTTATACTCTCTTGATCAAAATGTTTTTAGCTTTCCTCATTTCTGTTATTGTTAAGTATTTTGGTTTTGATTGATTGCGTGATATTGCTCGTAACGTCCAAGCGAGTATTCTGATAGCTCGATTAAAGTTGCTGTTTTTATTTAATAAATTATGTGCGATGTCATCTGTTTGAGGTGTCGAAACAGTAACATTGATTTGTGCTGATTTTTTGGCTTCCTCTATCGTGGTGTAAGTTGGTCTGGTTTCTTGATTTTCTTTGAATGATGTTAACCACGACGGTCCGTGCCACCACAGAGAGTGATTACGTAATTGATCGACAAACAACTCTCGAGAGGCACAATTAGCTGGGTTTTCGGCTGATTTTACATAGTTCCATTTTTCTTTAGGAATAATTTCGACAATCTGCTTGACCCTGTTAGCTACAAAAGGTTTCCAGCGGCCAGGGTCGCCTTGGAGCCAACCAAGTACAGCCGTTGAGTCCGACCAACCGTATACAGTCACATTATTATTCGGTAAACATTTTTGGACTGCTTTTACCAATTTTGATAATAGATGAGCACCGCTTAGTTCCAATTTTGGTAATGAAATGTTTTTCAGCTCGGCTCGTACAGGTACAAGTCTCGATTTTCCCGCCACAATAGTTATAGTTGATTGATTTTGACTGATATTTGATCTGATATATATGACGCAAGAATAGGCTTTATTCGAGGCGTCGCAAAAACCATGCAGCTCTATATTTTCGTCCTTGTGTGTCTGTAACCACCTTTTAACCTTGATAAGTTCTAGTTCTGGTAGACTTTCTTTAATTGATTGCCACTCAGAGTTGATATTTTCTGGTACTAGGTCGTCCCACTGAAGGTCCATAGTCCAGACGTTTTGGAAAAGGATTTTGAGTTTTGTAGAAAGCGGAGGCAACCACCCAAGAGGATCAAAGATTTTTGAAATATCTGATAGGAGTGATCTCTTGGTAATTCGTGTTGACGCAGTATTTATTTTATTTTGAAACATGAATTGATCTTCAGAGGGGTGCCATTTTAGGCCTAACGTCTTAGTTAATTCCTGATGTTTAAATTCAAATGGTTCTTGATTGTCGGATGCTATATTGCCTAAGACTTCTGGTTTGTTAGATGCCCATTTACGTAAATCGAATCCCCCTGACCTCAGTAAATTCGTAAGGTCTTTTTTAAGCTGTATGACGCCCTCTAAGGTAAGATAATAATCTTCCTCCAGGATCTTGGCAGCAGCTGGAAATCTTGATCGTTCGTCTTCCGCTAACTGACGTAAAGTCATCATAGCGAGAAACGGTGCCGCTTTGAGACCGTAAGTAACTGTGGTCAGTTCGTACTCATCTAAGGGTTTTTGAGGTGAGTCGCGCCATAGAATTTTTTGATATTTTAGATGTTTTTCATTGCACATGATTTGACGCAACATTTTTGTATATCAGCATTTATCACGAATTCATGCTGTCTCCATCTCAATATTAGACTAAATAAATCTTGTTGTAAATTTGGCCCTGTGTACATTAATTGGTTCAGGCTGTAATTGGTTGACGTCATCGATGACGCATTAAAAACAACTCGTAGCTTCGTAGTCGTAGAGTCTGCTCGTAGTACACAGTGATGAGGTAATATGCAATCAGGTGATTCTTTTCTCGTGCATTTACGCATGTGACCTAATTCTATGTACTCGTTGATAAATGCTTTGTAATATTTTGCAATTTGTTGATTTTTTGAAAATCTTTTTTCCAATTGGAGAAATTGTGCCACTGCCCTTGGTTTTGATTCGCCTAACTTTTCATCGATGTCAGATTTCAAGGGTAGGCTTACGACATATCTTCCATCCTCTCTTCTCCCTGTTTCTGATTTGTACTGCTGAATACAATATTGATCATCTGATGACAAATTGACGTTGTTTTCCTAAATGTCTTCTACTTCCCAAAATCTTTGTATGTGTTCGATATTGTTCATGACGACATTGCATTGATAAGATGATCGCACGTTTCCGCACAAGATCCATCCGAGACGAGTTTGCTGTACTACGGGATATGAATCTTCCTCTTTGATAATGCCGGCCATAATAATCTCGCAGTATACGTCCGCGCCAAGCAACAAATCGACCGGGCGGCTGACATTAAAATCAGGATCCGCAAGCTGGATGTTTTGTAAGAATGGCCATGATGGTTTGGCGAAGGAGTAGTTAGGCAAATGGTTGATTAATGTTCGCATTACTAGGACTTCACGTTCGAATGTGAAGTCAGAGTATAAGGAAGAGGCTGAGATAGTGATCAACCCCTTGCAGTTGTGCTGTTGCGTACCTATGCCAAATATGGAACCTTTACAAGCTCGACGAGGAAGACCCAGCATCTGAGCTGCGTTTTCCGAGATGAGTGAAACTTGGGAGCCCTGATCGATGAGGGCTCTTAGTTCAAAGATTGATCCATTCGCTCCCTTGACTCGAACAATTGCTGTTGCTAACAGAGTTTCGGTGATTTTATCTTGTGAAACATGAACGTTATTATTTCGATGTTTTTGTTCCCGAGAAGTAGAAGGCGATGCGCTTATCGGCGCGCGTAGTCAAGTTACAAGACGCGGCCGTCGCCTGTCTCGAAAGAGAAGTATGCTGTATGCATCGTACAGTCCCTTTGACGACTAGCGTTGTCTCAATAGCAATATAACTTAACCAAACCTTTTCTTAAACGTTGTTAATCTGATAACTCTAATATTGTCCCTATGACAATTGTGCGTTGTCTCTGTAGCAATGAACGAATGTTGTTAATCGAACAACTCTTATATTGCCCCTTTGACAACTGAGTGTTGTCTCTGTAACAACCTTCTACTTCCACGTTGTTAATCTAACAACTCTTAAATTGTCCCTTTGACAACTGATCGTTGTTTCTGGAGCAATGACTCCAATGTTGTTAAACGGACAACTCTTTAAAAGAGCAAATTTCTTTTTAATGTTATTTGCGTAATAATTGTTGTTGTCACAAAATTTTAACAACAGCAAATATATTTATAGGCTGATCATTGTTTTCACATGAGTTCTCCATGTTTTACGTGGGTAGGCGGGCGAGGAGTAAAGGTTGATAAAATCACAAAATGCGTTTTAAACTAACAAGACACTTCTTTAATGATTTGGTAATTAACAATCAATAATCAAATTATTCACTGATCACTTAGATATTAACTGATTAATTTCTCAAATGACGTTCTACCGGAACACGTGGGGTGCGTGCTTCACGTCTTTACTTTGCGTCCGCTCAAACATCACTGCCTCACAAAATGGCCGCCGCCCCAGTGCTCGGTATTACGTCAACTGTCAACCATAGACAGCTAAGGTATAGAAGAACGAATGCACATAGACTTAGTGAACATAGACGGTAGTGTTTTGTAATTTCTTCGACGCGCCGTCACGGCCAACCCTGACTGTCGCACGACCTTGTGCGCTTACTCGTCCTGATGAGGGTCACCTGAAAAATGAAGACATTCGTATTTGCTCGACCATTCCTGACAGTTAAACAGTCACGGACTAAAGAGTAAGGACCGGGCATACAGGGCCCCTTCGACCTACGATTTCTTTAGCTTAAGCATGGACCGGGCATACGAGGCCCCTTCGACCAGCTTTTCATTATCTCAGGCTCAGCCCGGGCATACAAGGCCCTTTCAACCCTTGCCATATAAGATTCTCAGTAAAACGCATGGCGTAGCCCGGGCGTACTGGGCCCTTTCGACTAGCCTCCGCAACTATAGGGCGTGGACCAGGCGTACTAGGCCTTTTCGACCAGCCGTGCAAATCAGTAGGCGTGGACCAGGCATACTGGGCCTTTTCGACCAGCCGTGTCCAAACAAGGCAGGCGCCCAAGGCGTATCAGGTCTTATTAATTGGCCTAACCTAAGCTCAGCTAAATAACAGTACCGACTAGTAGGTAAAGTTCAAAAATAATGACACCGTTATTGCTAGAGTAAGAGGGTTCCTAAAACTCACTTTCTTGTACGTGACCTTCCATTTCAGAAACGACTGAAAGAGTATCAGATCCAGCGGTCAAGGTGGCCTCACTTGAAATTGAGATAGTATCGCTATCGCTGTCAACTGATGATGAAGGGTCGATTTGCTCCCCGTCAATCGCCGTCTCGGTTTCCTGACTACTAAGCATGCCTGACGCAACTTCAGTTAGGCCCTCGAAACCTCTCGGTACTAAACGCAGGTTTTCGTGTGAGTATTTATAGACGCGGCTACCGCCTGAGATAGACTTCAGCTCATATCTGTCGTTATCGAGCACTTTGGTTATTACAAAAGGTTCACGAAACTTTCTAGACAACTTGGTTTGATTTCGTTCGCTAGATTTTATGAAAACGTAGTCCCCGTTCGAAAAAGGTCTTACTTTTGCCCTGCCGTTATCAAAACGCTTGGCTTCGGATTCGGCCGCCTTTTGAATGCTATTTGATGCTGCGCTTCGAATGAAGTCTAAATCGGCACGTTGGGGAGAACTTACGTTCGGTGATATCCTAGACAGCCCTAAATATTGTGCGCGAATACCGAACATCAGTTCGGTTGGAGTGTATCCAGTAATTCTGGACCTTGTGCTGTTCAAAGCTAATTGGACATTGTCAAGTTCTTCCCGCCAAACTTTATCCGAGTCATTTTCTATGATGGTTAGTAGGCTTTTTAGGGAACGCATCACTCGCTCCACTTGCCCATTTGCTCTAGAAGAGCCAGTTGCGATCAAGTGTAGTTCAATATTATGTTCTTCACAAAATTCTTTAAAACTTGAACTGATATAACATTTTCCCTGATCAGCTATGACTCTTCTAGGTGCTCCAAACAGCGAGACTGCCTTTCTTAAGGCTCTTACTGCGCATGCAGCATCTAGAGACTGAGTGTATTCTAACAGAACGTATTTGGTAAACCCATCTATTATGACCGACGCATATTCTTTACGGTCACTTTTGCCGCTAAGCTTTCCTGTTAAGTCGACGTGAATAGTATGCCAAGGTACTGAGGCCTTGGGAATAGGATGTAAACGTAGTTGCTGGGCTCCCGAGGTACCCTTTGAGGCCGTACATACTATGCAGGAGCCAACGAATTTTCGAACATTTCGTGCCATTTGTGGGAACCAGTACTGCTCGTAAATTTTGTCGAGTGTCTTTTCATAGCCTAAATGTTTGATTTCGCTATGAACATTATTAATTAGGGTCCAAAATAGAGATCTTGGTACGATCGGCAACCAGGAGCTGGTTTTGTTGCGCTCAACTTTTCTATAAAGGATACCATCCCGGACGTCGTATGTGTGAGATATAGCTTCAGGAAGTTCGTTATTAGTGTGTTGACTAATGAGATTTAGGATTTCGGGATCTCTCTTTTGCTCAACCTGAAGCCAACTATCATGGAGTTCAACAAAATTAATTATTTTACGCGAAGTGGATTCCTCTAATTTCGATTCTAATTGTTCTGCAGTGGATACAGACGAGGAAGGTAACGGATTTCTTGACAAGTAGTCGGCATGTTCCATACTACGCCCTTCTTTGTAGACTATGTCAAAATCATGAGCTTGGAGATAAGCCCACCAACGATGGACACGCGGAGAAAGATCTACTTTAGCTTTTGAAGCCTTAAGGGAATTGCAATCAGTGAAAACGGTAAAGTGTTGACCGTATAAATAGTGCCGAAAGTTTTCAACCGCACGCACCACTGCCAACGTCTCCAACTCATAGGAGTGGTACCTGGATTCTGTGTCAGTGGTGCGACGACTGAAGTACGCAACAACACGTGGCATATTATTGTCCCTTTGGATTAGAATGGCCCCATAGCCATCAGAACTCGCATCCGTGTGAAGTTCTATCGGAACTTCGGGATTGAAGATCGTTAGCACCGGTTCAGAAGTTAAGATAGCAATTATTTTACTATGAACTTCGCGATGTTTATCGGACCAGGTGATATGCCCCTTTAATTTTGTGAGCGGATACAACGGCCCAGCAAGTGTAGCGAAGTTAGGTATAAACCTTCGAAAGTATGAGGCTAAGCCAAGGAATTGCCTAACCTGAGTAGCTGTAGCTGGTGCTGGTGCATCAACAAGGGCTTGAATTTTCCGCGGGTTGGGTCTAACTTCACCGGCCCGAATCACGTAACCAAGATAGTCAATCTCTTTCTTTAAGAATTTACATTTTCGAATATTAAAAGAGAAGCCGGCTTCGGACAGAGCCCCAAGCACAGCATCTAAACGATGTAACCCTTCTTCTACATCCGAAGAAAAGCAGAGTACATCCATATATGCAAGAGCTACGGTATCCTTAAGTGATTTCAATGCCTTGTTGATACATCGTTGGTAGACGGAAGCTGCATTTCTTAACCCGAATGGCATCGCCAGGTACTCATATTGCCCGTCCGGCGTCACAAAAGACGTTCGTTCAATCGAACAGGGCTCCACTGTAATCTGGTGATATCCAGACGCCATATCGAGCGAGGAAAAGAAATGTGCTCCAGTCAGCTTATCTACCTGCTCGTCTATTCTAGGTAGTGGATAGTGTTCAGGGCGCGTGTTTGCGTTGAGTTCCCTGTAATCAACGCACATCCTGTCCGTACCATCCTTTTTCTTCACTAACAGGATAGGGCTAGCGAATGGTGAAGAGCTTTCACGTATAACACCTGCTTCTAGAAGGGCCTGAATTTTACTTTTAACAATTTCTTTCTCGGAAGGAGACAGTCTATATGGACGGCGTTGCACCGTTTTATGAGGATCAAGTAAATCAATTTTCAGACTACCTGTCGAAACACGCCTGGTAGGAACACTGTCTATAAAGAATTCGCTATATTTTTGCAATATATTTACCAAAGCGAGCTTTTCCGCGCCTACCAGATCAGTATCAATAGCGTTAAAGTCAAAACCGCTCACATCATTACATACATTGATCTCTTTACGTAAGGTGAAAGCAAGATGGTCACTATTAATTTCAACATGAATACCCTGTTCGAGAACATCCCTTCCTATTATAATTTCTTCTGAGATAGCGTCGTCTGGTACAACGTGAAATAGTACTGAAAGAGGGATATCTTGAATAGTAACAAGACTCAAAGTTTGTTTTGTGCATTTGAGATCTTCCCCACCGATTCCGGTTAAATAAACGATTTCATCACGTTTAGTACCAGCAAGCTTCGTGGCACAGGAAAATTTTACTAGGGAGCATGCGGATCCACTATCGAAAAGGAACAAAATGACCTCACCAGTTGACGTCGACAGGGTACCTCTCACAGTGCGCCGCGTGCAGATCTGAACCTCCTTGCGCGTTGCCTTTCCCACTGCTGGCTTCTTGTCGGGGCAGCTGGTGCTGAGATGCCCTGCTGTTCCACAGGCGAAGCAGGTGACAGTTTCCTCTTTCTGCAGCTTCAATTTTGTAGTGTCACGACGTTTGCGGCAGTCTTCTCTTTTGTGGCCTCTATTACCGCAGAAATGGCAACTCCCTGAGAATTTATAATCTGCCAAACGCGCACGCTTGGATTCGGTCTCGCTAGTTTCTGATTCGTCGTGGCGTCGCTTAAGCGAAATCCCATTCATAATTCTGAAGAGTTGAGCCCTTGTAGTCACAACATGTGAGTTTAACTCTCTTCGTATCAAGGGGTCTTTTTGAGACAGTACTGAAATAGCGAATCCGGTAGTGACATCTTCATCTATTTCAAGCCTCGGGACGCGTTCGAGAGTCTCATAGCAGCTTCACTTGCGGTTTCTTTATTCGTTATTTGAAATTTTATTATGTCGTCAAAATAGTCCTGCATTAACATAGGACGTCCAAACTTGGCAAGCAAAGTCTCTTTCACATGTGCCCATTTTATCTCTGCATTACTCAGCTTGGTTAGGCACTTAGCGGCTCGTCCTTTCAAGGCATGCGTGAGAGCGAGTAGCAACTCGGGTCCCTCCAATTTTCGACTATTCACAATTATTTCGGTTACGTTACACCAACCTTCAATATCTGCATCGGCTTCGTCCGGGTCGAACTTGATGAGACGAGGCGTATTATGTGCTGAAGATGAGTTTTGAGACGCTGCCAGAAGGCGAGATAAGAGCGCCTCCATATTAGTAAGGAAACCTGACGCCTCGATGTGTGTATTCGAAGAAGGGCCAGCGGCAGCAGTCGTATTGCTAGACTCCTCAGTGTTTAGCCCTCGAAATCCCACTTCTGGGATTATATCTATAGGCTGATCATTGTTTTCACATGAGTTCTCCATGTTTTACGTGGGTAGGCGGGCGAGGAGTAAAGGTTGATAAAATCACAAAATGCGTTTTAAACTAACAAGACACTTCTTTAATGATTTGGTAATTAACAATCAATAATCAAATTATTCACTGATCACTTAGATATTAACTGATTAATTTCTCAAATGACGTTCTACCGGAACACGTGGGGTGCGTGCTTCACGTCTTTACTTTGCGTCCGCTCAAACATCACTGCCTCACAAAATGGCCGCCGCCCCAGTGCTCGGTATTACGTCAACTGTCAACCATAGACAGCTAAGGTATAGAAGAACGAATGCACATAGACTTAGAGACGGTAGTGTTTTGTAATTTCTTCGACGCGCCGTCATATTCATTTACAGAAGTCAAAATACAATACAACAACAACTATTTTTCAAATAATATTAAAGAGTAATTTGCTTTTTAAAAAGTTCTCAGTTTTACAACGTTCAAGGCATTGTTACAGAGACAAAAGCTCCGTTGAAAAGAGACATTATAAAAATATAAATCTATTAAAAATTGGGAACTTTCTCACCAGGTACGATTCGGGGCATGGTTTATTTTTTGACTAGCAGGTGTTTGTATTTGTTGTTTTAGTTCTAATTTTGACATATTTTATTGTAATTGTTTGAAATTTTGTAATTGACATCAATAAAATTTCATATTAAAAATTTATTTTACTCTTGTCTATGCATTTTAAATTAATACTGATAGCAGACGAGGGGTCTTAAATATTAAATAAACTTGATTATTAATACACATCATATAATAAAGAACCATGTATTAACACTGAGAAAGAAATGGTTACATTGATCAAGGCACTTATTTATTATATTTAATGTTAAGGTCAATGATTCTGTTGATTGAAATTATAAGGAACATGGTAGTGCTTATCAAGTAACTTGATTAATTTTTTTAGCGATGTCTTCGTTAAATTGTAACTACACAACATAACTTTTAATAATGACAATTGAATTAATTGATACAAACGAACTTATGAGCGTGTTACGTTAATAACCGTTCTAGAAAATCTTAAAAATACTTTTACTAAACGGGAGTAAGTTTTACTCCAAGGAAAAATATAAGACCTAATTAATCAAAGACGATTTACAACTAAAAATAAAGGACCCTTTCAATCTAAAGATTTACTCTAGCTTAGGTACTTACTTACTCTAGCTTGGCAAAATTGACACTTAATCGTTAGTTTATACAATACAAACATAACATACTATCACTACTTACACACTCACTTATTCTTAAAATAAAACCACAAAGGAAACACATCTCAAACTACGAGATGTGAAGACATAAAAAAAACACAGGTATTTTGATCGGAGAGTAGGGAGTTGTCAACCCTACTACCTCATACAACTTAGCTACTACCGGAAGTTTGATTTTAAAAGGTTCCGTAGTTATTATCACTGAAAGTATAAAACATATTAAATCAAACCGTAAGTAAAAAACCTGATAATTATGTATGTTCGATAGTTTAATAGTTTTACCATAGATGTTGTGTTTTCGTAAGCCATGTCGAAGCACACAATGTTTTCTGGCGTGAACTGGGCAGGTTGTGTATTATGCGCAAACAAGTGGTCTTGTTTTGTCATCGAGTTCCAGGATAATGTACATGGTTGATAGTGCTCCTCAAGAAATGTGAATAAAATCAAGATTGCTCAGTCAAAGCTGGCACTTTCGCAATTCCAACCGGTTAAAAATATGATCCCAAAGTCAACCTTGTGTGCTCACACATGTATTACTAAGATACAACACCTGTCCCCGTAGTATGGCTGCACAATTTAGCGTCAAATTGCGATATACTCCAATTTTATCGCAGCGCTTTCATTTGTTTTGTATGGAAATCGCAATGACGTTAAATTGTGTAGCCATACTAGGTGGGCTGAAATTAGTTATATCTTGATAGGCGATATGGTAGGGTCGACTACTCCCTACGCCCCGACCATTTGATTGTTAAATAGTATTAAAATGTTACAAAGGCTTCCGCAAAATAACATACTTTAAAGTTAGCCCACCGTGACTCATATTTATGAGATTGCAAACAAACTTGTATTGCATGGTCTGATAATCAACATACATCGTGTCATCCTTTCGAGTATCTTGTACACAGTAGGCAAAATAATGTTCATCAAATCCAACTGTGTTTAAAGGCGACACCTCAAAAACTATATGACTCTCTTTGTATACATATACGTTTAGTATTGTGGCGAAATGGATGTTATCTGGCTCTATACGATAAACTATAACAGCGTCTTTATGAAAACGTGTAGACGATATTGAGACCCAAGACACCGACTTAATGTCATCAACAGTGTTCCACTGAAATTTTTGTGCAAGTAATGAATTCATCCGCATAGGAATTACATTTTGAGTCCCAAAACTAATAATTTTTTTAAATTTATTGTTCAAAAAGATGTCATCAATTGATGCCTTTTTGCAATGGACAGAGTCATATTTATTCTGTTTGTCGATGACTTTGATGGTAACTTATTGGGGCGATGCTTGGCTTCAAAACGCATAGATAAAATATAGCGAAGAGGTCCAAATTTAAGCATTGCTGTATGGTAGTGTAATAAATTGTGAAACTTTGGCTTGAGGTTTTGAGCAAATAATATTATGTATGTTTCGCAAATTGTCGAAACCAAATGTTGCAAGTACGTTGTTATTTCTGGGCGAAATACTGAACACATAACAACATCTAATAAAAGCATGAGATGAACATAAAGTGTCCAATATTTATCATTTCGAGGAACTAGATCACCAAACATGATACCAAAATATCTGCACAAAGTGTTCACTTCTGAAGAGCTTAAGCGCAAATTCCCCTTCCGTAAATGTTCCATAGTTAGCGATACCGGAACGTCTGCTTTGTCAGGACCAAAGTCAAATGATGCGAGTTTATTATTAACAAGTTGTATAGAAAAGTACTTAGCTTTGTCTACGAAAGCAACAATAATCTCACACATAATGTGATTACGCCTTCGTTTAAGTCTTGCATCACATCTACACCAACTTGTGAAAATAATTCAAAGTTTTCAACACGCAACCATATGCATTCTTCTTTTATTCCAGTAAGTGAAACGTTATTTATTCTGAAGTCTTCTCTGTAATTTTCCATATTTCTCAATACTGACCTATCCTCCTGAAACATTACTGACATCTCGTTTTTGTTAACTTTGCAATTTCTACATGGAAAATTACAGCTGAAGCTTTCGGCAAATCCAGTGATACTATGAAGACCCAAGTTATCGCCAAGAATAAGAGACCCAACTCAAAATAAATTGTGCCTTTAAAATCTGGAAGGTTAAACAAAATACCTTGTTTGCTCAAATAATTTAATTCGTCAATTAAAGGTTGAAATATTACTCTGTTTCCGAATTCCACTCGATCCGAAGAGTGGTATAACAATGCCAAAAATATGCTCGTCAGTTGAGACTGATACTGTTTTGGTAAACAAGGCAGTGAAACATAAGCAGCGCCTAGTTTGTGAATAGAGCTATGACTACCCAAAGCATTCAGCGGTTTAAAATCATCGATTTGTAAGAAAATGGGCATTACCAATTTGTTTTGGTACAGCGCTTGTCTAGATTGCCAAAAAGAACCATGTAAAAAGTGTTCAATTGTTTGGGTTGCGTCATGTGCTAATAGTTCATTCATATATTGCAATGTTTCACTTAATATGTCTGGCAACAATAAGAATTTCTCCAAAACCTTTCTCAGAGGGATGAAGTGAGTCTTAGATGTAATAGCTTTGTATAACCTATGGCCGTCACTTTTTACAAAGTCATATCTTGTCCCTACTGTATATGCAATAGGTTCGATGTAGGACCCATGATCTTTAAAATATTTAAGTCTTAAGTGATAACTGCTTAAATTCGATAAAGACGAATCAATTTTTCCTACTATTGTATCACTGGCATCACTGCTACTCTGTTTTAGAAGAGGCAGGACTGAATTATCGAAAACTCTTTTTATACCATCAAAAACAGTATCAGCTACGTTTTGTGGTACCTGAGGATTAGCATAAAGAGATGACATCAATTGTGCTAAACTCACGTCCATAGGAATAGAATGGTTATTTCGTAAAATTACGTCGTTTTGGGAGGGACTGCGTATATTTTCGTCATTAATATTTACTGGGCTGTCTAAAATTTCTGCATTATAGTTTATAATATCGCCTGAAACTTCTTTACTATTATTTGTATGGCTTTCTATTTCTTCGACATTATTTATTGTATTAGTAAGAGCCAAGTGATGACATTTTAAGTAGTGCCTTCTATATGAACTAAAAATGTGATAAGTCCTAAAACAGTTTAAATTTGGACAAGAAAAAGTAACAACCTCTTTATGGAAAAAATCCATATGGGATTTCAACCTTTTAAAAGTGGCAAAACCACTGTTGCAAACCGCGCAAATAATCATCGTGTAATTTGTTTGACAAAAATATTTTAATCTACAGTATTCAGTCGGGACATAAGTTCTCTCAAAGGAACTCCTTCAACGTCATACTTTTATTTATTTATTGTAAAAACTAAATACAACGGTTTTCACCAATTACAGTATATAGAAAGAACTTATAGCTAAATGTAATTAAAATATTTTAGTATTGGTACATAGTTGGTACGACGGGTGTCATTACTAATAATGTACAGTAAAAACTTTTTTTCATTCTCGTCATTTCATTTTAAAAACATTTTTGTCATTCTCGCAATATATTAATAGGTTCCATACAACCATATTCGTTCCATCAACAAACACATCACACTCAGGTTGCTGATTCAGGATTGTGTTAAGGTCCGTAAGCATGCGACATAGAGGAGATTGCTCATGTGATACCGTGCGTGTGACCGGTGGGGCAAACAGTTTTCGCGGCTGTCATGAGCGTTGCACCAAACGTCTATTTGGTACATTTAGGCGACAAAGTTGATTATGAAGCTCGGGGACGTCGATAAAATTACGTAAAATTTTCAAACAGATTACCAATTGCCCAGCATCTCTACGGGTTCTAAGTGAGTTTAACCCGAGAGACCCTAAAAGAAACAACGTAGGATAGAGATAGGGATAATATCCGTAGATACGTTTATAGAGGTATCTTAGAAATGCCTTTTGAACTTTTTCTAGCATCAGCGTGTACGTCACTTCATGAGGGTTCCATATGGAGCTACTGGATTCTAGTTTGCTGCGAACCAATGCATAGTATAAAACTTTGATTGCATACGGATTATTAATGTCTCTTGAGTTTCGTAAAACGAATCCAAGACGTTTGAAACTCTCTTTAACTAAAGATGAAATGTGATCGTTAAAAGTTAATTTTGAATCAAATTTTACACCAAGATCTTTATATGATTCGACACGGTTAATAATGTTTTTGTTTAAAACATATTCATGATGTGTTTTGGATTGTTTTCGTCCAAATGTCATTACACAACATTTGCTTACATTAAATGAAATTTTATTTTGTTCACTCCATTTTTGAACAGCATCTATATGTTGTTGCAATAGTAGACGGTCTGTATCATTCTTAATTTCTAAGGCTAGCTTCAGATCGTCAGCATATAACAAACATTTTGCATGTTTGACAACTTTAGCTAAATTATTTATCATTATAAGGAAAAATAGTGGACCTAATATGGACCCTTGACTAACTCCTGAACGTGTGTGATAAGGTTCAGAGTTGTAACAACCATATTTCACAAATTGCTGGCGATCTCGAAGATAGTCTGAAAATAATGTCACTAGTTTTGGTGTAAAACCCATGGATTGTAAATGTGATAATAAAATATCGTTATCCACCCTATCAAAAGCTTTTTGATAATCAAAATATAATATGTCTACTTCATTACCATTATCCATACCTTCAGAAATGTAGTTTACTATTATTAAAAGATTGGTATCCACTGATCGTCCTACTCTGAAGCCATGTTGTTCATCAGATAGAAAAGAGCGCAGTTGGTTGTAAATTTTATTGTGAAGTACTCGTTCACACACTTTTGCTGGCATTGATGGTATAGCAATGGGTCGGTGGTTATCTACTGATAGATTATCGTTTGATTTAGGTATAGGAGTGACACGAGATATTTTCCATTGATCAGGATACTTACCGGTATGAATTGCTGTATTAAAGATATGTTGTAAAGGTAAAATTATAAAATCTTGGCATATTTTTAAAAGCTGAGAGGGAATATTATCGGGTCCTGTAGAGCATTCGAATTTTAATTTATTAATTGCCGATTTAATATCTTTTACACTACATTCGGAAATATCTATTTGGCAAGAATCTAAATTGCTGGTTAGACTATGTTCTGATTTGTGTGGATCTAAATTTGGTGTCTTTGGTAAAAATACGCTAGAAAAATATTTTGCAAAGGCTTCTGCTGCATCTACACCAGTGTAAGTTTTGCCATTGAAAGATACATTTGGATTCAAAGAACGCTGAGACTTCAGGTTTGAAATATGCTGCCAAAATAGCTTGGGTTTATATTTTATTTTATTTTCGATACTGTAAACATAAAACTTGTATGCTGCAGAGATGCGTTTTTTAAGATCTGTTCTTAAGTTTATGAACAATATGTGTGATTCATCAGATTTATTACGTTTCCAATCTCTGTGTAGTTTTAATTTCTTTTTTAAATCTTTTATTATATCTGCCGTGAACCAGGTTGGATAACAATTATTACATTTACTACTTCTGATTTTTTTAGGTATAGTGTGATCAAATATGTTATAAATAATATTGTAGAAGTTAGTAGCGGCAGCAGTCACATCATTCGCAGTTAGTACATTTTCCCAGGTTTCATTGGAGAGTGTATCAATAATTTTAGTGTAGTCGGCTTTGTTGAAGTTCCAGTCCCTATTTCGGTCAATATTACTGGGTTCTAATGTAGTAAGTTTATTGTTAGGCGATTCAATTTTGTATGTGAACTCTAAAGGCGGGTGAGGAAGATCAACATTGACTATGCCACCAAATACAGATTCCGAGACAGGCAATACGTTAGCGCATTCCTGAACCAGTACAACATCTAATTTGCTCCCAATAGCATTAAATATTTCATTCATCTCTTTCATACCACAATAAGAAAGAAAATAATAATAATAATTATTGACATTAGTTGTGGCACTATTTAAATTAAGATCACCCATTATAACAATGTGCCCTTTTAGATTACTAACAAAGCTTTCTACTTTACAAAACCAGTTAAGGTAAATATCGTCAGTCGCACTAGGGCTAATATACACTACACATACATAAACAGTCTGACCTTGAACAACGAAAGATGCCCATAAGTCCTCCCCAAACTCAGTTTCAAGTTCATTGTGCCGCTCCAGCGTAATACAAGAGCGAGCAGCGAGCAGCACACCACCACCTGCGGAGCCGCGGTCTCGCCTTACAACGTTCCATCCATCACACATTATTTCACTGTCAGAGAAAGTGTTGTTAAGATTCGTTTCTGTTACAGCGAGAAGGTCGTGTTCCAGTAACGTTAAATTAGTTTTCCAAACTTCTAATTTCGTCCTAATGCCACGAACATTCTGATAGAAAAAGTCCAGATCACGAGTCTTATTATTATTACATTTGGTTTGTTGAGCGTTAGTATTTTCGTCAGTGCTACAAACAATATTGTTAATTTTGTGCTTTTCGAAAGTTGCTTCTTGGCTTACGAAAGGACATCCAGGGCTTCACTAGTGCATTATTCGGCCAAATGTCAGGGGATACGCATTTTGAATATAGCTCTTCTGGAACTGTTATTTTATATGATTTGTAGTCACCTCGAGGTTTGAGTTCATGAACTGAACATTTACTGCCTGGGAACAGGCTCTGCAAGTAACGATCAATTTCCTCAGCGCTTGATGCCATGTTCCAAAGATGAATAATTTGACGGGGTTCAGCTGCTTTAAGGAATGTAACATCAGGACCAGCTGTACAGCGTTGTGAGACTGTTCTCTGTTGCTTTTTAGCACGTACCTCTATCCAGTTGCTTTCATCTAGTTTTAGGGCCTTCGATGGCGCATTGTAGGAGGAGGAATAGTCACACATTGATTGTTCAGTTTCCACTGCCTTATTTTTACTATTAATTATCGTGCTAGAAGCTTTGTTATCAGCTGAGATTTTAATAGAGCTAGAAACTTTTTATTTTTATTTTTTTTTATTAGAAATTTGAGTGCGTTTGATCTCTATCTAGCCTGATGGGAAGCTAAGATGAGGTCTAAGGTGTAGGGTCAGGGGTAAAATATCGTTGAACCTTGGAGAGGATGCCCAGTTTTTTAGAAGCCGTCTTAGCCCTGGACTCAATATAGCTACCGAAGTTAAGATTTGATGAGAGATCGATACCGAGAAGTTCGAGATGACGGGTGATAGGAACAGGCACACCCCGGAAAGTGGGAGCCAAGTTGAAAGGGCTCTTTTTAGCAGAGAAGAGACACGCCTGTGTCTTAGAGGCATTGAATCTTACAAGGTTGGCATCACCCCAATCGGAGACAGCTTGCAGAGTAAGATTGGTATGGAGCACCATTGCCTCTCTTAGTTCGTCTATTTCCGGTTTTTTTGCCCTTGCACTAGAAAAATATCTTTCCGTAACGGAGCTATCGTCTGCATACCCAAAAATACCGGGCTTTAGCAGATCGTTAATGTGAAGCAGAAATAGCGTTGCGGAAAGAACAGATCCCTGAGGTACTCCAGCATTAATTGCCAATAGGTCAGACGAGCAGCCGTCAAGAGTTACTCGAATAAACCGTTCCCTCAGGAAATCGGAAATCCAAGCACAAAGGGTGGGAGGGATACCGTAAGCGGAAAGCTTCGCTATAAGAGCGTCATGCCATACCCTGTCAAATGCCTTTGAAATGTCAAGTGAGACAGCAAGTGCCTCACCGTATTTTTCAAGGGCTTCACCCCAAAGATGTGTAGCGTACACAAGAAGATCCCCAGTAGATCGGTTCTGGCGAAATCCGTATTGCCGGTCACTGAGGAGATCATTGTCCTCAAGGTACGCAAGTAAGCGCTTGTTAATAACACGCTCCATTACCTTACACAGAATGGAGGTGATTGCAATTGGGCGATAGTTTGAAGGGTCGGCACGTCTACCCTTCTTAGGTACGGGTTGAACATTGGCGAGCTTCCACATTTTTGGGACGATTCCGGACCGAAGAGATAGACGAAACAGGCGCGTCAGAACAGGAGACAACTCGGGTGCGCAATTCCTTAAGACAATAGCAGGAATACCGT
The DNA here is from genome assembly GCA_963576875.1 of Acrobasis repandana. Taxonomy (NCBI): domain Eukaryota; kingdom Metazoa; phylum Arthropoda; class Insecta; order Lepidoptera; family Pyralidae; genus Acrobasis; species Acrobasis repandana. Next base: position 3,266,178 of record OY756234.1, on the reverse strand, counting down.
CGGGACCACTGGCCTTATTCACATCTAAGTTGCGTAGAGTCTTGAGAACCTCCTTTTGATGAATGCGGACTTCAGGCATTTTACATCCACAAGGAGGTAACTGGGGCGGTGTTTGATTGCTAGGATCTAGACGTGAGTTTTCGGCAAACAGTGAAGCTAGTAAATTAGCTTTTTCTAAAGCCGTGTGTGCCAGTGTACCGTCAGGTTTCTGCAAAGGAGGAAGTGAGGAGCGGCAAAAGTTAGCTTCAACGCACTTAGCCAGAGACCAAAATGCTTTACTACCGGATGGGTACGAAGCAAGTTTGGCACCAACTCTGCCTATGTGGTCGAAGCGAGCCTTTTTAAGCGTTTTTTTTTGCAGGACTTGGCCGCAAAGTTAAAGGCTTTCTTCTTTTTACGCGTATCCGGAGCTCTGCGCTTACGAGCGTCAGCCCAAGCCTGGTATGCTGACTGTTTAATAGCCTCAGCTTTTAAACAGTCAGCATTGAACCAGGGTTCAGCTTTGATGCCAGAGGGTCGATCAGAAAATGGAATATAATACTCCATCGCCTGACCGAGAACCTCAGCAACGGCACTTGCACAGCTCGACGGATCGCCAGAAGAAAAGCAGGCTTGCAGCCAAGGGTAAGAAGCAAGGAAATGTCGCATCTCATCCCAATCTGCTGACTTGTACCGCCAAACCCGTCTATTGCCTCTAGGGCTGAAGTCAGGTGGAGGACATATGAGGACGGACTTTACCAGACAGTGGTCAGAACTCCCAAGAGGGGCTGAAACAGACACGTGATATCGGTCTGGTTCAGTCGTCAGCAGAAGGTCCAAGCAATTAGCTATGTGATTCTCAACGTCGGGTATCCTAGTCGCCTGGTCGACCAGCTGGGAAAGTTTCAAAGACAAGGCAAACTTGTACGCCTCTCTACCAGCATGGTCAGTTTTCTGGTATGGGAACAACCATTGTTCGTGATGAGCATTAAAGTCCCCCAGAAAAACGATTTGCGCGGTAGGATACCTTTGCTGAGTCACATCAACAGCCTCACTTAGGTGACGAAAAAGCCTCGTTGTCTCCTGGTCACCGCTATGCGATCGGTAGACACCGACATAGACAATTTGTTCTGTGCCGGTGTCCACAAGCAGCCAGTTTGAAGAAGAAGAGGGATCTTCCAAGTTACGGAGACGCTTACAGCAGATGTCATCACGCACATAGAAACAAAGCCCTGCCTTAAAGCGGAAATTGTGCTCCAGGACATATCCTGGGTAATTCAAGTAGGATGTATCAGCAGGGGTAGTAATTTGCGTCTCCGTAAGCAAGAGCAGATGCGGCCTTACAGTCTCAAGATGGTGGTGGACTGGGACGAGATTAGAGTGCAGACCTCGAATGTTACTGAGGTGCACTTTTAGCGAGAGGCCGTGTATCCGCTGTTGATTCCTCAACTTTTTGTTTCTTTTATTCATTATTGTTTTTTTTTTTTTTTTATTTTTTTTTTTTTTGAGGCAAGAGGGAAAAAAGGCGAAGAGTGGCAGTTACGCGAGGCATCAGCCAGCCCCCCCCAGAAGTCACAGTACTGTTGCGCGGTAGGATAAGACTAGAGCGGAGACCGCGGGGACGCCCGGACCCCCCCAAGGCCGCCTGTCGAGGCCTCTCGCCCGGTTGCCAACCGGCCCGACAGGGGCAACCTTAGGATTATGCGCGCGATGGCGGAGCAGCCTTTCACAGAAGGCTAGTCTGCAATTGGGCTCCCAACTATCGGCGGGCGGCCAGCGAAAAAACCGTTGCTCCGGATCCCGCTGCCCTCCGAAACTAGGCACCCCGCGCAACAACACTGTGAGTCTGAATTCGGTACATTGGCAGATGCAAAACTGCGTAGACCCACTCCTCGAACGGCTACTCAGGGAATGCAGGATGGAACGCGCGAACGCTTGGCACCCTGATTTTTCCACTGAGGGTGGTGACCAGCCGCGGCCTAAGCCTACCACCGGAGAGGGTGTCACTCTTTAGCACCACCCGGGGGTCACGTGTAGGGTCTCGAGGGTAAAGCCTACGGACGCGAGTGACAATCGACCCCCAAAATATAAGATAGCATCTACTCAAACTATAGTTTGAGTAGATGCTATCTTTGGCTTTGATGTACTGTTTTGATGAGTCTTCGTTTTTCGTGCTCTAGGTTTATTTTTTGAACGGTTTGAGTTTTCGGGCACTTTATTATCAAGTTCAGGTATTGGTGGAGTAATCTGACTACCATCAGATGTAACTTTATGGCAGTTGCAATCACATGAGGTCGATTTTGTAGTAGATGTCTCAATACTATGCAAACGTTTATCTATTTCAGTCAATTTTGTATTACTTACATCCTGTTTAGTGTGTGAAGTTTCGATTAAGAGAAGAACTTTTGATAGCTTATCGTTTAGAATTACTACTTGGTTGCGTAAAGAGTGCACTTCTTGCTTTAGTTCAAGGTCGTCTGAAGTTTTTCCTGTCTCGAAGGAAATAAGCGAATCATTTTCGAAATCTATGAGACTCGTTCAATAATTGTGTTTCGAGAGGTTTAATTTTTCTCCTCTGTGTGACGAACGTATTATCTAAGGGTAGATTGTTGCAAGCATTTTTCTCTTCATCCACGTTAGTTATAGAACAAGCAAGAGTATTATCACTTTTAGGTATTTTGCTGCGACATAAATGACATGACCATTTTTCTTGGTTATTTATTATAAGCGAAAACAGCTGCGACGAGACGTTTGCGCATTGCAAATCAAACTGAGAATTGTATGCAGTACAAGTAAGGTATTGTTCGGAAATTATTGTTTTTAGACAGCCAAAACATTCAGAGTTAGTAGAAATCATAATGAAAAATTATATCCCAACACAAATCTTGTGTTATAATGTCTAAACCTATCAAAAGTTCAGCGAGGAAGTTAATTTATACAATGGTGTGTAAATTTAAAGCGAAAAAGGAAGAACTAGCCTCTGCAATCACGAGAAAGAACGATATTTTCATGAAATAACGGCTGTGACAGGTTTGAAGTTTGAAGTCATGTTGAAAATAGTGAGTTGGATAAACATCCAACACGGTGTGGCTACCTTGGGGTAAGCGCAGTCCAAGGCCCAGTACACATTGTAAATGTGTTTTATAGCTAAATTAATTGTTGGGACTTGGTATCTTATTTCTGGTGTGATAACAATTTCATATTGCTGTATGTTTTCCCACGTTGGTCCCACCGCTAGTATAAATGGCTGGTTCGGAATACCTTTTTCGAGGTAGAGCACATCTCTCTGGAAGCAATATGTTCCAATTTCAGCTGCGGTTGAAACACGTGCAGAAAACCGTTCTTTGTTTCGTCTTTTGATAACCTCCATACTTTCTTTTTCGGTACAGCTATAATGGGCATCTGTCGGAGTAGGGCAACGATCCCCAGCAACGCGGCCACGTTTGCTTGTTCTTCACCAACTGTATAAGAAACACATAGACTATATTTGGCTTGAATTAATTTGGCTAATCGATTGGTATGATAGGAAGCGACCCTGATTGTACTTACGCCGAAGGTCGCGGGTTCAATTACCGTCCCAGACAAACACTTTCGGATGAACAGGATTTGTTTGCCTGGGGCCTGGGTGTTATAAGTGTACTATAGATTTTACCTGCGGCTTCGCTTGCATTTAAGCCATAAAAAGTATCCTATATTATTTTTCATACCTTTCTAAAATATTTACAAAGTTTCATGATGATCGGTTAAGTAGATTTAGCGTGAAAGCGTAACAAACAAACGTACATTCCCTTTTTTAATAATAACATTTTATAATAAAATCCAACGCAGTTTTACCTTACCTTATTATTATAGTGATTCTACCTCTAAGAATTATAAAAAAAATATAGTTTATTACCTGCAGCTAATTCCAGCAAATCCAGCGTTGTTTGTTCTGCTTTGTTGGATTCTGCCCTTTCAGCAAGCAATTTTAGCAGCTTTTGTTTAATTACGGGAAACTTTTCTTCGAATTTTTTGCTTTTGGGTACACGACCTCAAAATCAGTAGTGAGCTGTAAAATAGTAATATTAAGTGGGTAAGTGTTTGTAAAATTAAATTTTTACTTTTAATACCTATTATTATTGTTAAGTTAGAATACGTTAAGTGTTAATAGTTAAGTTTAATTTACTGCACTAAGAACATAGAATTAGGAAAAAGTAATATTAAAAAGGTTTTATTTTAAAACATAAGAGTTATTTTTTTAAACTCACCAATTCGTATCCGTTTGGCAGTTTAAGAGCCGCAAATTTTTTGAAATAGTCGAAGTATGTACATTCCTTGAGAATAGCAGTGCGGAGATCAAAGGTTGCTTGCCACTTCGATATGAGCATATCGTGAGAAGAGGATCCTTGAAGCCAATCTAATGCATTTTTAGAGCTTTCTTGGTCACTAAGATTGAATCCATCAGGCAAAGGCCGTGTCCGCTTGCTCGTTTCAGGAGGGTTTAAACTCTTGGAGCTGCAGCCACAGTCGTTGCTGTCACCACTTTCGCTACCTAATTTGCGCTTTTTAGATTCAGGCGTCAAACTTCTACGGTGGGTGATAAGCCGATTGTGAATAAGGCCGCTAGCTTGAATAACTTTGCCGTCGACGACGTGATAAGGGACATAATACAAATTCTTATTTTCGCCTTTGAATAAGACGGGGATCTCGTTGGCCCATTTAAACCATACGTCTTTTCGAATTGTTTGGTTTATTTTTTTTAAAGATTGAAGCTCGTATTCAACTATCAAACTCACAAGGTAGCTCCTGTCTCTCGAGGTCAAAGCTTCCCTTCGAAGAAACCCTTCTTCGATTTTTCCAGCAAAGCTTTGCCGGTTGTCTGCTTTTGTAAAAGATTTTTTAATGCATCGGCTTTATCTTCATCAATGTCAAAAAAATCTCCGTCTCCTTAACCGCTCAGGCGATGCCCCGGCGCGATAACCGGCCTCTAAAGCGCTACTGCGCGGTAACAATTACCAACCGCAAATAGTGCGGTAAGTATGGGTTTTCACTTTTACAGTTAGTACAAACAAAATTGGCAATTGATTTAATTTTTAATACTAGTTTCATAAAATATATTAGTAAGGGATTATATGGACATGCATTGTTAATGGAATATTTTATTGTGAATGGAATTTTCGATATAAAAAAAATCACGTAAAAAAAATGTTTTGTAAATATTTTATTCACTTGCATTAAATGATTCATGTTTCAGAATATTAACAATAAAATTGGTAAGCTTCGTATTATTTCAAATCATATGTATTCTACGTAATTAAATAATGATAAAAAACTGATTCTCCATTACAAAAAATAAAAGAATTATCTTGATAAAGCTAGGCTATCAAATTCTAATTTCCAAACGACATTGCAGCGTGCATAGTTAAGTTAAACATTGATAGCGTTTAAACTACTTATTTATTTTACTTAATATTGACGAAAAATATAGAAAACAATATATCCTTTAACTTTACTTAACATTACTGTAAAAAAATAATATTATAAACCTTTCTAAAAATAATTGAATTCTCCGACCGCCTTGTTACATTACTATTTACAAATGTTCATATCATATCACTTATATACAATTACGCAGAAAGATTTTAAAAACACAAACTACATTCCATTGTGAACAAATTGAATTATTGCAGTATTTAAAATATCAAAAGAAAGCTTTCTAAATAAATTTGTAAAGTACATATCTAATCACACTGACTGGGGCGCGAATCCGCGCCTAGAGCGTTTTAATAACTCGCACGATAAAGGTCGTTTCACAGTGATATTTTTTCTTAACCAAACCAAGCTTGTTTGAACTACATACACAAACATACGAAAGGTAGGTTGAATGTTGTAAGTAAAAACCTCTATTATTAAAATTACTATTATTATTAAAAATTACTATTATTATTAAAATTGCTATTATTATTAAAATTTCTATTATTTGACTAGTACTTGCAAAGTACCGTACTGTTTTTGTCTATCTTGTTAGTAAACAAAGGCCCTGTTGTTTTAGTTCATTCATACGGTAGATATGTACTAATCTAATCAAAAATATCAACCAAGGGCGAGAGAAATTTACACTTGGGTTCCGTATGAAGTCTTTTTTAACCTGTTCAATGAATGAATATGGCGTAATTACAATAAAGAAAATTGTCTTATCTTAAATGTATATATATATATATCTTTAAGCGCCTATCGCTAATAAATTTATTTCTGTTTTTCCTAAAGGCTAACTGGTAGAGAATGCGTTAGTATTAAGTCCACCTTTTGTACCATTATGGTCAATAAAGATTTAATAAATAAATAAAGGTTGATACTTAGATAAAAGGTAAATTAAAAACAATATATGTTTTTTTTTACTATCATATTATGTAGGTACAAAGCCTTTATACACAAAAAACATAGGTACGAAACTATATAATAAGCATTATTAACTAGGGTACTTACCACCTATTATTTAGACATTTTTTAAAGAATTATTATTTATCATTCATAGCAAAAAACTGCGTCTTTGCTATGAATGATATTCTTTAAAACAATTTTCAAAGCATAGTGCGACTGTACACTGTTCGCATTTATATGCGGTTGTAACAAACAAAAAATATTTTGATATCAGTAGCGACATCTATACTAGCGTCTTCCAAACAAATACAATATCGGCTTGAAATTGACACGAGATGTCGCTAGTCGTCATTCATTCCTTTTAATTAAATAAGCATAAATAAAATATAAACAGACTTAAGTAAATGTGAAACTATATATCTAAAGCTATAAATAACAAATTAACAAAATACATAAGTATAAATTTTAAACTTAATATGTTTCATAAACTCATTCGATTTTTGTAAGTCAAAAACCTTTCATCTAAGTCCGTAAGGAAAGAGTATATAGAAAAATAAACAGGCTTTTGACAGCCATATTGAAGGGAATCGTCTGGAGCGTCCTGATTGAGAAAAGACATACAACTTGTACTTGTACTTAAATTTAATTAAACAAAATCCAGATTGGACGATAAAAATGAAGAAAAAAAGGAAGATGTCATAAATAAATTTAATAGACCGATATAAATCGTAAGTAAAAAACCAACACGAGTTGTCACATTGTCAATACAATGTAAAATTAAAATCCAAAATAATCAATAAATACATCTTTTGTTTTAGGGTTCTAAGATATAATTTAGATAATTTAATAAAAAATTAAAAAGTGAGCGCAGTTAGTTTTCCACATATGTAAAGGAACAGACTGCATATCCAACATCACTGATGGCTGACCTGATGGCATAACATCGAAAGGACCTTGGGAGACAACCTGGAAATCTAAGTACATCATTCGAAGGTCTACCTGTGTAAACTACTTATAATGCTACTAAATTAACAAGGACAATTTAAGTAAGTGAATCTTTATTTGCCTATGTAAAGAATTGTATTTTGACAAGTGTTTCTCAAGAAATCTAACGTCAAGCAAGTGATGAATCTGTCCCATTACGGTATGCATATATAATTAATAAAACACATCTGTTGCTCACAAATTGTAGTTTAATTGAGCAACCAACACACGCCACCTCACTCCCTGAATTGGTCTCATGTCTTTACTAGTTAGTAAGCCGGTGGTAACTTCTTGTGAATAATAACAAGTAAGAGGCTACACGGTTGTCTTTTTTTACCGTACTGTATACGGCACCACACGCATACAGTGTGTCTTGTGTCAGATTTTACCATGAAGTGATTCCCAGATAAAATTGGGCGCTCTTTTGATCGACGGTGCTGAATTTGTTTAATGCGTATGGTCCGAACCTGCGTACGGGGCGACGGAGGGCGAGATACGGACAAGGGAGCTTCAGCCAAATTATTTCTAAAACTTCTGTGTTTAATATTAAACTTGCATTTATAAATTACATCCCAAGTAGCACAGGAGTGCTGTATAATAGCTGAATCGCTGTCCACAATAGAATCTTAAGCTGTACAAGCCTGCTGAATAAGAGTATTAGCAGCGCTGTTTCAGCTGATATAACTCTGATTTGGGCACAAATTAATCAGCTGTAAGATGAATAAAGTAACGAATTGCGTTATATCAACATTATTTCAGCATTATTAAAGGTAACAGTCGCCCCAAGAGCTAAAAATTAACTGAATTTAAGAGTGTGCGTTACCTGTTATACAGCATAGTGGCTGATTATTAGAGATTTTGTTACCTGTTTTTCAGCACAAAGTACACACCAGGATCTTTTTAAAGTTTTTATGGAGCTATATATTAACAAATGGGTAAATTGTGTAAAGTTTTAACTCCTTAAGCTCTAAATTAAAGTAATATTGTATCATTCGTTGTTTGTTCGTGAATCATTTAATGTTCTGTGTTTCTGGTGAAATATTACATATTATTTTCGGTAAGTAAAAACTTTAATTTTTCCTCATTGTGCGTGTAATTCGAATGGGAAAGCAAGTTTATTGTCAAAATACCATATGAATATAGAGGAAATTTTCACGCGCTCTTAAAATATTACTGTTTACTTGAAACTTATTGTTTAAAAAAGGTTGATGATAAATATAACAAATTGAAATCTTTTTATTTTGCACATGGTATCTGACATTAAGTTGTTTACTCAAAAAATCATTACATTTTTTAACAGACTTAATTATTATTTTCGCTGGCGAAACAAAAATATATTCTTTAAATATACTAAATCATATAGGTTATAGCCTAAAAATGGCGAATAAGTGAATGTGCACTGTATTAGTTACAATTAAATGCTATGGACTGTTTAATTATCCACTCGTAGTACCTTATTCAGCAAGAAGCTGGCAAGAGTAGCTATTGTGTGATTTATGTCAGCCATAGATTCATGAAAAGCATTATTGTTGGTAACATGTATACGTAAATATTGTAATTTGTGAGACACTAAACAACGGGAATTTTAGGGATCCGTGGTTATTTTGTACAATATTAGGTGGGTATAGTATTTATTTTTACTATTAGAGTTGGAAGTGATAAACATTCTGGTTTTCGGGTTCGGGTTTCACAACAGTAGGTTATTGCGAAAATTATGAAAGACCTAACCTAATATTTTGTTTTTGATAATATTATATTCACACGCGAGAACGATGTACAGTAAATCAGTCCTTTCTTTTGGGAGCGAGCGAGCGCTTATGATAGGAATACTCTGAAAGAAGGAAAAGAAAGGAATAACCAGCGCATACACTTTTGAATAGCCGCGCCGCTTATAGGTTGAACGAGTATGTATGTATGGTCGTGGTGCCTGTGTGTGATTTGATCCAGTCATTTGCGTGCTTGTCATCCCCGCGCTCACGTGTTTAGTTTGTGGTTTCTCGCTTGTGTTCGGGTGATTGGGATCGGATTCGAGTGTCTATTACGAATTGGACCTAATTTTGTGCTCAGACGTATTATTCAATGATTATTTCTATAGTAACCTACCAAATTCTATTATATCCTATAAAGTTTTGGGTGAACTCGCAATAAAAGTATATTAGGTAGGTACTTAACTATAGTTATAATACTTTGTCATTTAAATAAATAATTTAAAAGATATCAAAGGTAAAAACGAAAAAATAATTCACAGACCGAAGTCGCACGGCTCCAAAATAGTCCAGCGAAGTTACGGTTTGACCTTGAAGTAATTATTTATGGTAGTTTTACCTCGGATCCTTATTAAACTACTAACCTCTTAAAGAGGATTTATAGCATAGGCGTAGATAAAAATAATAACAATACGAGTATTTGACACACGACACTATTATCCTTACTTAATCTATTCTATCGATCAGTTCAGTTTAGTTTTACGGTCGTCTTGACCTTGACTCTGCATTATATTTACTTAGTTATTATCAATTTGTTTTCTTTTACAGGAAAATGGCTTTTAAAATAGTACAAACTATAGAGAACCGTGTGCCAAAGTTGACCGTAGTTCCCACGCTGTGGGAAACGAATGGAATTGTCCGCTGGCCACCAAAAAATATTAAATATGCGTCAAAATTAATAAAAGACAGAGACTCAAGACCAGGACCTGAATGGGACTCATTTGAATGCGTGCTAAAAAGAAACTATATCCCAACTTACGAAGAAGCGAACAAGGAATTAAGTCAAATGGAGCAAAACACTGATACTGACTACGATAACGATAACTATAGCTTTCAGCAAATGTCTCGAATCGATCAAGCAAATAAGCACCTAATAGATTTTGAAGTAATGGCACAAAATTTGGTAAATATTTATTATTTATGATTCTTATTAATAGTAGATTTAATTTTGTTCTCGTGCGGAAGGTTAGCCGAGATTACTCCATCCTTTTTATAGAAAGATGATAGGTATTTCTTTTTGAGACGAATATTATAAATTTTTGCTTTGTTACAGGATAATCTTCGATCATGCGCCAACGCCAGCACAGCTTCGACGATAAACGTATGTGACCAGCAGCAAGACACGATTCATGTATATAGCTCACAGGAGATACAAACCGTTATTAATAATCAAAACTTGATATTAAAGTCACTTGAAACATTCGTGAAAGTTCAAAAACAGCTGGTATCTAAGATGGCTGATTTTTCAGTACAATTGGAAGAAACAAAAACCTCAATAACCCAGGAGAAAGACAGACCAGTGAATGTGACTCTTGTGCAAGACGCATTAAACACGGAAGAAAACGAATCTTTTTGTATGACGCCCATTGAAAACCAGCAGCAGTTGGAAATATTGGAAACAAATTTAGCCGATAAAACCTATAAAAAGAAGTATGCCAAGACTTTATCATTATTGTGCTCATCTTCAGTGGGTAGCGGTACAAGGTGCGCATACAAACTACTGGATGTAATTTTCTCCAGGGATTTTCTTTGCACATGCTCATGGTCTGGTGGTAGTAAGGGAGAAGTATCAAAAATTCCCCTCAAAAATTTTAAAAATATCAGGAGGTTTTTCTTCGAAATGATCAATTCGTGGGACTCTAACTATACAGACGATGATGCAGAAAGTTTTTTAAAATTAGTTCTTAGAAATGCCACAAAACGCAAGACAATGAAAGGGTTGCGGGAGTCAGCAAAACGAACCCGCAAGAATAGAAATCCCAGAGAACAGTCACATGGCGATGAGAGTAATTCCGATATCGGTTTACATAATATAAATGAACCTCAAGTTGGCGATAATAATAACAGCAATATCAGAGAAGAACTTCAAGCTAAACAAAATCAAGAACGACCTGAAACTAGAGACAACAGAGAACCAAGTGACGAAGAGTTGGACTTATGCTAATTTTTATACCGATACACAAGCACCTCATTTAGGCATGCCATACATAGAAGTGTAACGTTTTTGTTATGGAAAATGTTCATAATGTTTAATATATTATTTTGCTACTATCTACCTATTTATGCTAGGCTACTGCCTTGAATCATGCAAGAGGTACCTATCTATCTCAAAGCAACTTCATCACATTTTATCTTTTTTATAATTTTCGTTCTAAATTAGACATTCTTACAACCTGATTGTTGTGATTTGCAAAAAATAATTCGAAGTGAACTCAATCACTGCCTTCTAAAAAAACTTTATTAGAAGATAAATTTTACTTTAATATTTTTTTTCTATTAATAATGTTAATTATTTCTGCTAAATAGATATAATTAATAAATGAGTGATTGTTGCTCTCATCTAGATACCTAGTTTTGTTTAAACGTTCTACCTTTGAAATATATATTTTTTCCCCTCGTTCGCATTTGGATGGATATGGGTAGGGGTGAATAAATGAGTATTTGGTTCTTACTATCAGTAACGTTGAAGTATTAATAGGTAGAACTACCTCACATGTTTCCTTGCTTAATTTTTTTGTAATTTATAGAAAAAAGAAAACCATTTGTCCATAATCATACAGATATTAATAAATAGGTATTTGAAACGAAGTGAGTTCTTTACAAATTGTTCTTTTTTAAGATTATTTAATTGTGTATTCTTCAAGTAAATATTACTTATTGTTTGTTATTATAAAGTATTAAGTTGTAAACTTAATTCACTATAAAACAGAACTAATTGTGGGATAAATATGAATAAAAGTACAAAATAATCTGCAACTAATGTATTTTATTTCTCTACACAGTATGTATTAATGGAATAAAGTAGTCATACTCTCTATGAGAAATACAAACTAATTTACATTTTACATCTTTGGGTTCTAAAACAATCGTAGTATTGTCGCCATTTCGTAAACTTTTAGATTTGTATATACCAAGGCGAGAAGATTTGACTGGATATTCAAAAACTTCTTCTTTGTAATTTAATCGATAACCTTTTATAGATACAACATTAAACTCTTCATAAATCGAAAATATTTCGAAAATATCGTTATGCACTGTGAATAAATATCTGTCTTCTTTCTTTGATGATAGTTTAAAATCTTGAAAATTTAAAATGGTGATGTTTCTTTTCGACTTGGTTACAAAAGGATACGTAGTCTTCTTTTTTTCCTCTAGGTAAGTATTTATTCCAGTATTTTCACCATCTTCAATTAACCTTTTAGCCACTTGTGACAATGGATTTTTACCAACCCTAAGCATTTTTTTTATTATGTGTAATTTGTTCTCGAATGGATAAGCGCTGAAAGTATTTAGTACTCCGTACATTTTAACTTCAGCGGTAACGTGCACTATGTTGTGGACATTACTTGTTACATATGCCGATCCGTAAAAATCTTTATAATGTTCAACAAAATGTTTTAAAAGTGCTTCAGCCACAGGTAACAAATGATGGTAAGTTTCACTGGAACAAATGGTTATTCCGCAGTACAGCATCAAAAAGTGTGAAAACGCAGTTGATGGCAGTACATCGGGCAGAATAACTAAGCTGAGATAGTAAAAGAAAGATCTAAATTCTGATGCTTTCCAATACGATAAAAATTCAAGATTCCGCACTGAACGATGAATTTCAACAGGTAATTTGCATTGGTTCAAAAAATTCGTTACAGTTTCCATATCAGTGGCACGCCATTTTGTGATATATTTCCCAAAATTTCCATCACGTCAACCTATAAGCAATCTTTTCATGATCCCCAAATCAATAAGATGTAATGAATCGCTGACTGGAAAATTTTTAACCATATCAATTGGTAGTCGTAGTAATGGTGTGTCAGTTTTATGGTGCGCACCGTAAACTTTGTTCCGGAATCCATCATCAGTTCTATCGGCACATCTGGAATCGGGAAAGACAACGGTATGTGAAATGTGTGAATATTCTCCGACTGTTACACATTTCAGACAACCATTCTTCCCGTTGAAATTACAGACACCTGAAACATAATAAAGTAAGTTAAGTTTAATAATATTATTTATATCACGGAAAGCCATTTACACATAAACATATTTGGGGACATCTCACACATGGCCATCTGATCCCAAACTAAGCAGAGCTTGTATTATGGGTGTCAGACTGCTGTTATACATCATATGTAGATAAATAAATACTTATATAGATAAACAACATCCAGAAACAAGGCAAACATAAGAGATCCTCACACAAATGTTTGCCCTGGGCGGGATTTGAACCCGCTACCTCGTGTTTAGCAGGCAGGCGTATGTACTACCAACTAGGCTACGGAGCTGTCTAATAGAGATACAGATGTGTACGTTCGCAAATGACTAATGTGAGAAGTATGAACTTATACAACATGGACAACAAAGAGTTACCAGCCGAGAGGTTACGCGTTATTTAACTTAAATGTTGTATATAGAAGGCATGGCCGATCGTATTCCGGCAGTTCGTAATGTGCGTAGGCAGATCGTGATGAGGCGCTGTTTCATGAAATTCTTAATAAAGTTGCCTAGGCAGGCACATCACGAACTGCTGGGTTTTACGATCGGCGGACGACATTTTAAAGCAAGTACCTTTTATGTAAGCTCTGGCGGGTGAGTCGCAAATAAAACACCGTATCTTGATTGTGAACCTTCTTCCTGAATTCGAAAGGTGAATGCCCTCCCGAAGCAATATTTCCATGTCATTAATAAAATTTTCTAAATAAGAGTTCAAGTTTTTTGGTTTCCCAATTCCAAAATAAATACCAATAACAAATGGCCTGATGCAAGAATTCTCATAAATGTTGCAAAGTATAGGCCAAAACTCTTTTTTAGAACTCTTAAAGATTGGCAAACCATCCAAGTTTATATTCAAGGAAATTGTTTCTGGAGCCTCTTCCCAACTAAGCAATATTTTTTTCAAAGGTATTAATATTCCGTTGTGCCAGTATTCACCTCCATCGATATTTTTTAGAGTGATTTGTCTGGGTGTAGCTAAAATGGTTCTGGGATCAATAGGTAATGTGTTTGGAATAAATTCATTGATAATTTTTGACAAATCTCTTAAAGCAGTATGTGCAATATTTTTTTCTATAGCCCAATTTCTTATTTTTTCGCGAAATTTTTCCTTTTTATCAAAATCACTACACACACTGTCACTGTCTGAACTTTCAGAAAAGTTAGCCAAACTGTCCTCTAATATTGGCTGTATATTTGCAGAACTTTGTTCTTCTAAATATGTACGTTCTTCTACAAAAACATTTGTAGATACGGAACCCTCTGGTTCTAAAATTCCATTGGATCTTGAACCACTATTTACAAACTGTGTAGTTTGCTCAGTGTTCCCACTGTTTCCTGTGGGCCCTGTGGCAGTAATATTCCTGTTTAGGATTCTTTGGTATTCGGCATTAATTTTTCGGCGTATTCCGCCAGTTCTTCGTTTATATTTCCACATTTTAAAAAATAAATCCACACGACCACAATTCTGGGTGCTGAAAATATTAGTATTCAATGTTCTATTAACCTGCTTAGATTAGATAAATTGTCAACCATAGTACAAGTATTCAGCTCTAATCGAGATTGTGGGTAACATGTGATCTATTATAAGGCAGTTTACTGTAATTGTGCATTATATTATTTCACTCATAGTGATCATGCGGGCTATATAAGTGCTATTATACGATTGCGTGTAACAAGCTGATTAACACTATTAATGTTCAACTATGTACAGCAAGATGCATTATGGAATTGTTAATAGAAGTCACAGTATAACTGATAGCATTATAGTAGGTAACGTGTTCTTTCTTAAAATGCAAGCGTTTTTAAGGGACAACTGTGGCCTACAATTCATAATATAGCTTAGCTTTAGTCCACGATAATGCTATATTTCAGCTGACAGCACCATTATTTGCTAAATGCTGTTTAACATTGAACTATATACCAATATTAACGCTTACAACATTATAGTGTTGTCCCTGTGATGTGTAATAGTGTTGATATACAGGCGAAAGCGAAATTTTTAGCTATTGCAGTTCGAGTACACCCTAATAACTCTTCATAAATGCTAAAATTACCGATGTGGACCTTGTGTGACCTCCTTTAATGCAGATTTGTGCTACTTGGGATGTAACTGACTATTATTGTTTTGACAACAATAAGTATTGTAATTATTGCAATCGTTCTTGTAGTGGCGAATGTATAGGTTGTAACAAAATGCATTCAATATACCTACCTACTTAGGGGAATAATTTTAGCCCATAAAACTGCACATTTCCCAAAGACAATGGGCCGATATCTTAGACTTGTCCCTTTGGAAAAGTTGTACAGTATTATGAGTTAAATAATCCCTAAGTAATATTGCGGCATTTTTGTTACACCCTAAGTATTTAAGTATTATTAAAAAAATAAAAGCAGAAAAAAATATAACTTTTTATATTTATTACAAAGGAGATCTTACGGTAACGTACATTGTTTTACCATCACGACTGTAAGACAAATTATTTGGCACATAACTATAACGTTTGTCGTACAAATAGAATTCCGATACATTTTCACTTTTTGTAACAACGTAACAAAATAATCGTTCATGAAAATATAAAGATTCAAAAATTGTACTTATTTCAAAGATAACAATATTATCGTCGCATATAAAAATATTTTCTATCGATCCAAAGACAGGCATGGCGTCATTGACTACATCTAAAGTTAACACAAAGTTTCTGTTATATCTTGTTCCATTAATAATTTACCAGTCACACTTTTCAACCAGTAAAACATTAAGATTTAAATTATTTATAATTCTTTGTTTTGTATAATCATTCACTGGCATTTTTTGTCCAGTTTTCACGGATTTATATATTTTTATCTAAAAACATATAATTTAACTTTAGTTGATGTCTTATGGCAAGAGTTTTACAAATATTACGTCTGTTGCTTGATACATTTGCAGACAATTTTGACAACCGATGTTTAGCTTCAAACCTCATGGACCAAATTGAAATTAATGGACCGAATTTCTGTAGCATATGATAATAATGAGTCAAAAAATGAAATTTCGGCGTTAATGTCTTATTACTTAGTTCTAAATATAGTTTATGATGTTCCGACACTAAGCATTGAAGTAATTCAATTTCTCCAATTTGCAAATTAGTAGAAGTTACAATATCAAGTATTTTCCTTAAACATACAAACAACTCCTAAAGTGGGTCACACGAAGGGATCAAGTCATCTAATAATAAACCAAAATACCTTAGAAAACAGAGCATTTCTGAAGCTGACATTTTGATTGAAAGCTTTCGGAGGTGGTCCTTTAGAATGCAAGGTGGTTGGTTGCCGCGGTCTGGTCCATAATTAAAAGACATTATTCGTTCGTTCACAGATTCTAACGAGAATAATTTGAGCTCAAATACGTAAGTATGCAAGATAAAGGACAAATCGTATTTACAGACACCTTCCAGCAAATCATGCATAATGTCTACTCCAACATTGTCGGTAACAGAAAATCCGTCAACAGCATGCCAGATGCATTCTTCTTTAATGCCTGTCGCAGAAACATCTTTTTGGTCTAAATCTATTACATATTGTTCAATAGTACGATACAATCTTAGAACACATTCAGTGCAATACTTTAGGTTATCTTTATGTATTTTACAAATACGACAAGGAAAATTGCTAGAAAAAGATTCACTAAAACCAATTAAGCTATGAATTCCCAAATATCTCCCAAAATTACAGCTAATTCGAAATATATTTTCATGTGGCGATTAGCAATATTCAGCTCCACCCCTTCACGACTCAGAATATTTAGCTCTGTAATTACTGGTGTAAAAGTAGCTCTATTATAATAAGAATAATATATAATATATAATAATAATAAGAATGACTTAGTTAGCCCGTATTACAGGCTGAATACAGTCAGTAAGTCTTTTATGGGGAAGTGTATACTTTTTTATAATAAATTGTCAGAATCGGTCCTTGATATGCCAGACAGAAAATTCAAAGCTTATGTAAAGAAAGTACTTTGTGAGAAGGCTTATTATAGGACCGATGACTATCTTAAAGACAACAAGGTCTGGCTTGAGCTTGGTGCGGGTCCCTCTTAAAGGTTTGTATACTTAGACATGTCATAATTTAGGTACATTGGTACATACTAAATTTACAAATTGACATTATTTTAAATTTCGTAATTCTTATAATTCAATTTAATTATGACATAATAAACAATGTAATCTCTGTCCATCTATATAACTAATTTTAAGTTTTTAGTTTGTTAGTTGACGTCTTTGGAGAAAACGTGCAGTGCAGTTTGTTGCCGCTTCTTCTGCACTTGCGCCTAGGAAGCTTGTGGCGGCGTAAACTTAGCTTTAAGTAACGATTTGACGTCAACATTTGTGCAAAACAAAACAAAGTGACTATTATTAAGAGATATTATAAATATCCTATGATAATAAAGATATTTTGAATTACCAAATTTTACGCGATCAGCAGAATGAAAAAGTAATGCGAGGAAAATATTCTGTAATTTGGCCAAATAATGAGTTAGGAGACAAAGGATCGATATGTACACAGCTCCTAATTTATGCACACCCGCATGGCTGCCCAATGGATTCCCCACTTCATAATCATCAAAGTACAATGCAAGAGGTAGAACAATTTGATCCTTTCGACGACTAACTTTTTTTTCCATTCAGAACCTTGTACTATGTTTTGTATGACATTGCTGTCGGAAGAATTTAAATAATCAGTATAACATTTAATAGTATCTTCATATATATTAGGCAATTCCATGTATTTTTTTAAAACTTTTTGAAGTGAAATACTCTGCCCGGTTGCTGTGATAGGCATTAAGCAAAAATCGTTGTTGGCATAAGTGCTATCCATTCTTTGACCAATTATATATTCTTTAGGCTCTATGTATGTGCCTTTATTTTTATACTTTGTAAAACGTGTTTGTTCAGATCTTACATCTTGTAAAGAATTATTAAACATATTCAGCTGATTTTTTAAACATTCTGACCATTCTGTAGATATTTGTCCTTGAGATAAACAGAGACAACATTTCATGTAGAGGATTTATTAAAGAAGTCGAAATTAGAGTGCTCATATTCGACATAACAGATTGGACAACATTTCTAGGGATCAATGTATTTGCATGTAAATCTGCTGTAAATTGTAACACTGATTCCTCTACAGTTCTCTTAGATATGGTAGCAAAAGTGTTTTGAACTGTTGATGAACTGCAAGTAGCAACATTAGTGTTATCCTGAACCGACTCCAATGTTACTAAATTATTTTCAAGATTATGAACATCTAATTATTTTTAAAGTAAAAACCTATATAGGTGTATTGGCTATATTAAAATGTCGCTACCAGACCCTGCGATTTCCGTGACACCCGTTGCAGCTCCTTCAACTCTCTCATTGGACGGTTTAGAAAGATGCCCACAATGTGACCAGCCAAGGTTTTTCAGAGGGCGTAGAGGTCTTAACGTCCATATCACTAAAGTTCACAAACCGACATCTTCCACAGGAGGTGTTAGTGACCGGTTGACAGAGGATGTCCAGTCTCCGGCTTTGCTTGCCAACTCTCCTAGCGATGGCCACTCAGGTATTCCCTTGTGGCAAATTTTGAATAGATGCAAAAAGAGTATGCCCGTAGTTAAAAGAATACCTAGAGGTGCTCGAATATCCGTAGCTGTAGCTTTAAAGAAAGTTATAGATAAAATTGTGTTGGTCAATGACAGAACTAGCTGGGAAGCTCTGTTAACATTTGCTTTTAGAGTTTTACATGTGAATAAGGAAGAGGGTAAATCTATTTCACTTACGCAGATTATCAAAAACAATTGTGGGCATCAGGGTAATCCCCTCATTGGTGATATGAGTGCCAGAAATCGGTCTAAGCGCTTGTTAGGAGACAATGTTGAGAACAAAATTAAGAGGATAGAGAACAAGATCAGTGACGGTGATGTGAGAGGAGCTGCTCAATTGGTTTTCTCTAGTGATGTTATAGCGCCAGAAACTGAGGAAACGCTTACGTCTTTAAAACAGAAACATCCACAGTCGCCGCCATCCGGTTTATTTCCTTTGCCTTTGCCTTCAGACACAAATGGTACCGTTCCAGTTACGGCAGATAATATCATGGAGGCTTTGAATAGTTTTAAAACTGGCTCGGCAAGTGGGTTGGAAGGATTATCAGCTCAACATTTAAGGGATTTGTCTTGTGGAGCTACTGGAGACTCTGGGAGAGCTCTAATTCATAGTATGGGGTCTCTCGCAAGTATCATGTTGGCCGGTAGGGTACCGAGCGAGGTGGCGAGGGTGTTGTACGGAGCTAATTTATGCGCTTTTATTAAGAAGGATGGCGGCATACGTCCTATTGCTATAGGGTGCATGATAAGGAGACTTGTTTCCAAAATAGCATGTAAAAAAGTGGCTTCAGTTTTGTCACCATGTTTCCATCCTAGACAATTAGGTTTCGGTGTAAGGGGGGGTGTGAGGCTGTGGTACATGCTACGAGAACATTCCTCAATACTGAGAATAGTGAAATTGTTTTGAAAGTTGATATCTGTAATGCTTTCAACTCTTTAGAGAGAAAGGTGTTCTTACAGGAAGCTAAAGAACATATGCCTGTCCTTGATGCATATTTATGGCAGTGTTATGGTTCTCCTTCTGACCTTGTTTACAAAGATCAGTTAATAAGTTCTACAACTGGATGTCAGCAAGGAGATCCCTTGGGTCCTGCTTTATTCAGTCTTGGCATAAACCCCATCATATCCGGCCTCAAGTCACCCTTTAATGCCTGGTATTTGGATGATGGCACTATTGGCGGGGACGCTTTGACGGTGAAATTGGACTTGCAAACTCTTGTCTCTCGGTTCGAAGAAATAGGATTGAAACTTAATTTCTCTAAGTGTGAACTGTATATAAATGATTCGGTTGAAGGCTCGCGAAAAGATGAAATATACTCCATGTTTCAAGAGTTAGCTCCGGGAATTAAGCTTGTGCATAAGGATTCCTTAAACATTCTAGGGGCCCCACTTTTAGACGATGCGATCCCTGATTACGTAAGTGCTCAGGTAGTCAAGTTTCAAAGTTCATCTGATCTTCTATTTAAGATAAACGCTCACATGGCTTTTTTTTTACTCAAATGTTGTCTGTTTGTGCCAAAATTCACGTATGTTTTGCGATGTTCTTTCTTGTGGAAGCATCGAAACCATCTAAAAGTATTAGACGATCTTATCCAGACGTCATTAGTAAAGATATTAAATTGTCAGATTAGCGATGAGTCTTGGCATTTTGCCTCTCTTCCTGTCCGTTTTGGGGGCATTGGTGTACGCAAGGTATCTGCAGTGGCTCTACCTGCTTTCTTATCTTCCGCTCACGCTTCATTCTCACTATGCGGTAGTCTACTTGGCCCAGTAATGGGTTCCGCTGAGGTGTGTGGCGTGAGTGAGGCTAAGGGGGTATGGCTATCCAATGAACTCGATGCACTGCCTTTAAATTTATGCTCTCAAAAACAGTGGGACAATCCTCTTTGTAAAAATATCCAGCAGCGAATGATTGCAGAGTGTTCTCGAGTGGAGGAACGCTCTCGCCTCGTGGCGCTATCGGAGAGAGAGTCTGGATATTGGTTGCAGGCGCTTCCTTCTGCACATGTTGGCACCCTTCTCGATAATTGCACCTTTACTCTTGCTATGGGCCTTCGTCTAGGCGCAAAAATTAATGAACCACATGTTTGCCATTGTGGTGCTAATGTGGATGGGTACGGTCGCCATGGGTTAGCCTGTGTTAAAAGTGCGGGCAGAATCCCCCGACATGCATCTATTAATGATATTATTCATAGAACCTTGGCCACTGTCGGTGTTCCATCCATTTTGGAACCGAATGGGATCGTCCGCACTGATGGCAAGCGACCTGATGGCTTGTCCTTGGTCCCATGGAGGCAGGGTAGGTGCCTCGTTTGGGATGCCACATGTGTGGATACTCTTGCACCTTCACATTTGCCTGCAACGTTTAATCTTGGTGGAGCGGCGGCTTGTACTGCAGAGGCTGCAAGGACGTCACAACGCGCCTTATCGAGGCAACTGGTGACCCTAGAGCTGGCGGCTTTTTTGCTCAGAGAATAAGTCTAGCTATACAGCGAGGAAATGCTGCCAGCATATTGGGTACGTTGCCTCGATGTGGCGCGTTGGAAGAGATATTTTATTTGTAAAATTATTTTATTTGTGTTATTTGTCCGTATTTAAGTCATTTAGATATAAATAAACTTTACATGTAATGTACACTATAATTATTGACGTGTAAAAGTGCTTGCAAAGGCCTAATTACTGAATAAATATTTGAATTTATATGAACATCTAAAGTTGGAAATGAAAGAACATTAGATTCATTAGAATGTAAATGTACTTTTAAATGTTTTATAAAAGAATTAAGCAAAAAGTATTTTCGGTGACAACCTATATAAACTTACGATTCGCATGAATATATTTAAAATGATGACACAAATATTTAGCAGTCTTTACAACTGACATATGAAATACTTCGGCATTATATATATATATATAATGCCGAAAATATATAAGTACTATCTATGACTTGTTATTAAATTTCAACCAAGAGCAAATCAGCTAATAAGGAATTAACTGACACAAATTCTTTGTCATATGAAGTGGTTATTTTATAAAATCCTTTTTGAATGAAATGCCAAACAGTTTCACATGCCAATGGATACTCACAATGAAGAGATTGAAAAATTTTAAAGCAGACGTTTGCATAATATTGTAAACAGTGTAGAATATGTTATCAACTAATATAAAATACTGATTGATATTATGAAGATTTTCGCCAACAATGAAAATTGAAGGTTGTAAAGTAGCGCCATATAACAAGTACTTATCTTTCCTTTTTGTAATAGTTTCTTGTAAGTCCATTGGTCTAATTACATGTGTGAGAAAGTCGTCTCTGCACTCTTGTTTTGAAGGCCGCCAGGATGTTTTCTTCTTTTTCACTAAAGGTGGGCCAAGAAGCAATGACAATATTAAGAAAGCAGTAATATTTTCAACTTCCTCAGCTTTTCTTGAATCTGAAACAAAAAAATAGTAAACTGACTTACTGAGAAAGAGAGGCACATTGGTGGATCTGGATAGGTAGGTATATAAGTATGTCGATATGTAGGTAGATTGGTAGATAGTTAGAAAATAAACATAAGCGGACGAAGTCACAGTCAAAGCCTAGAAAATATATACATCATAGTATGCAAACAGCAATTATACCATAACCCCTAGGAGCTCGATGACCTAGTACGTACGCTCTAGTATGTATATGCTCTGTAAGCGCTTACGCGTGTTAAGCAACCCCGGGCGTAGTCCTCACTTGGATGGGTGACCACGAGTGGCATAAAATATTCTCGAGTTCCTCCATGCTTTGGAAGGCACGTTAAGCCGTTGGTCCCAACTGTCATCATTAGATGGGAGTCGTTAAGCTATGTCAGATGCCTTTAGGTCAGCTTTGAAAATCTGACAGCAGTGTTGACTACTTACAAACAAATAACAAACAACAAGAACCAAAACCCCAATTTAAATCCCATTAGAATTACGTTGCCTCATGCCACATTAAGTTAGGATATACAATAAAAACAAAATATGTAACTTTGTAACTTACTTTCTCCTTTAGATGCGCAGTGCGCACTGTGGTGCAGTGTTCAACACGCCAGACTGCTACACATAGGCCCCGGGGGGTTCGATCCCCGGTCAGGTTAAGGTGGAAAATGATTTTTTTAGACTTGGGTCTTGGATGTTTATCTATATAAGTATATATTATAAAATATAGTATCCCATCCCATAACACAAGTTTCGAACTTACTTTGGGGCTAGCTCAATCTGTGTTATTTGTCCTTACATATACTATATATATATATATATATATATATATATATATATATTATAAATTTATTTATTTTTAAAAATTACCTTGCTGTTGTAGTTCTGTCAAGTTATCCAACATTGTTTTAATAGTCCCATTCATGCCAGTATTTGACCTAAATTTTGTGCTCGCCAACTCCAAAATAGCTTTTTTGGACAGCATGAAGTTCTTGTACAAATTTTCTGTCGCTTCCGGATATAAATTATCAAAGTCAATGCAAAGCAAATGATATCCTGTAGGCTTCTTTAAGCCCGGATACAATGCCATATATTCTGTAATGGACATCTTTTCTGCTTCCTCTCGTCTATATTTTGTAGTATTTTTCCACTTTTGTTCTAATAGCTTCCATGGTTCAGTTGAAACTTTAATCCAATCTATGTCTTCAGAAACATCCACTGAAAATAAATATATATTTATTAAATAGTACATCCATTTAAAACAAACCTATACCTACTCACTTTACAGATTGAACACAGGTATTAAATAGGTAACACACTATATTTTAACAGTTTCACCATGTTCTGCCCTTCATTGGACGTACAATATTTTAAACTATTAGTCATCTAGTTAGCATCTCTAACAATTTCTGAAACAAAACAGTCCAAAAATATTTAGCATCATAACCATTTTGTTATCATTATGACCCAATACTACTCTCTACTAGAAGATACATGTTAATACATACCATTTTATTTTGATTCACAACTAAATCTTTTGTGGTCAATAATAAAAAACTCTGCTGGTCTACTGAACTTTCCAATTTGCTAAAAGACGGAATAGGTGATGATGCTGATGATGGTAGCGGGATTTGTGAATCAGAAGCAGCCTGCACATTATTCATAATGCTTATATCGGCAAAAGGGTCACGATGTTTTTGTGACAACATATCTACATTTGTAGACAATATATTATCACCATAATCCGTTTCTGAGACTTTGCTAAAATCTGTTATATCTGAAATATCATCTGAAATGTTTTCATTAAAGTCTCTCATCGCAACAGCCTGTAACAAAAAATAATATAAAAACTTATTCAAATTAGGGGTTTAATAATGACAGACAGAAATGTTTACATATACTTAAGCTTATTTTTTTATTATTCAGATGGTTACTATGTTACATAATAGATAAATGTATACATAAATGAACATCCAAGACCCAGGCCAACTGAAAACTATAAATTTCAAAACTGATATGGCCAGGGATAGAAGCCGAGGCCCTATGTCACAACACAGGCTGGTGTTTTAACCACTGCTACACGGAGGCACGATGCAAACAAAGTAGCAAAAATGAGTTTTACTCCAAAAGCTGTACCTACCAATAGATAATTGTTATCTGTGTGTCTGTCTATCTAGGCTAAGTATCAAACATGAAAAAAAGTACTGAAGTACCTAATTGGAGGATGCAAAATAGGTACTTAGTAGTACCATGTAGTTACATTAGTACTTAAATAAATTAATTTTGTGAGATATTCTTAGGCACGTACTCACCTGGTCTCTTTGAGATATTTTTTTATAATTCTCGAGATTTTTGGTAAATATTGCCCTGTCTCCATAAATAATAATAATACACACACAGGGAATAATTCTTTTATTAGAGGACCGTCTAACAATCCTAATATATCCACGGTAATTTTGTTTTCTGAAATAAATAAATCATGATTCAGAAAATAATATACATAGGTACCTATGTAAAAAGCATAGAATGTTCCAGTTACATCTCTTTCCGTGCAGATTGTAGGAGGCGATCGAGGGAAATAGCAAATATTACGGAAATCATATAGCCGATGCGGCTAGCAACCCATCACTATTTGATTCTCGTTTCCACCAACTCGCGAAATGAGGCCTTTAGGTATTAGTTACCTAAGTCTCTGTCTACCCCGTAAGGGATAAAGACGTGATCTTATGTATGTACATATGTAGGAAAAACCCCCGATTGATTTTAGTATTTATTAACAACAATAGGTTTTCATAATAAGAAGCGGTTGGTATTGCCTATTATTATCTATTGTTCAAATCCCACATAGTAGCAAAAGATAAATTAGGTACCTACCTAACTATGTACTTAGGAATTTAAACTAACACAAATCTTTGGTTTATCAATTAAACAATCGAGTAAGTGTCGAGTCTAATGTATGTAATTCCAATTCACAAATATATAGGTACATTAGGTACATAGCACTGTAAAAGCATTTATTTGGTGACTATTCGGCGGGTGCCACGCTGCCGGCCTCCGCAATATAACCTATGTAGGTGTTTATTTCGGCGGGTGCCACGCTGCCGGCCTCCGCAATATAACCTATTGTATGTAGGTGTTTATAATTTAAATTCGGTATAAGTACTTACTTGCAAAAATATCGATGTAGGCCTCTAGACCCCAGGTTGTAAGTAGGTTATTTATTTCTTCGTCCATTATATTTTTTCAACGGGCTTCCTTCGGGAAAGCTTAACAATGGCACTATACAGCACAAACTATTAAGAGATAGTAAAGTACGTTGTATACGAATGGCGAATGGAGAACACGATAATGAATACGAAATTTCGGTAAGACAAATATGCAAATGAATGGTAGGTATGAGAAAGGAAAAAAGGCGCGCCGCGCAGAACATGTCGTTACGTGTGTGACGCGTCGTTTGCGCCGATGGATGAGCGATGAGCAGCGGGGCGCACGGGTGGGTAACCCGCCCTCTTCCCCGCGCCGTGCCCCTTCGTCGTCCGTCATAACAAAATAAAGAGTTCACATTACAATACAACCTTATTACAACAAACCTCATTGTTAAGAGTACAGACTTCCAGTATGCATAACTATCGCGTCATTAATGCTTACTACGCAATGGTTAACACTAAAATATGTATTTTAACTAGATTTAAAAAGTAAATATTACTAATCGCTTAGTACATGCTGCAAAAATTATATTTCACATAAATCTTTTTTTGTTAGAATAACTATTTTTTAAACAACTTTACGTTCTTGTAATATTGTAGAAGAAAACTTTTTTCAGTGTATGCGAGTTGTTTGGCGGGAAATAAAGCTGCCATTATACACCATACGAAACATAACGCATCCCCATTTTGTATATTAATACAAGCGCGTTTAGATTTTATACTTTTTGGCAATTCAATATATTGACCAACTCTCAATGGGTTATAAGTACTTATTAATATTAACCTCTAATTAAGATTACGTATTGAAGTCCACCCAGAATCTTTTTCTTGAAATTCATAAATTTTTGTTGAAATTATACCAATTATTTTAAAATAATAATCCTTAAAATCACAATTATTTTGAAATACTTTGTTTTGGGTTGCAAATGATTTTATTTCGGTAGTGCTATTTTTAGGTAAATTAAACTCCGCGAATAATTCAAAGTTAACTTTTATACAATGAAAGGTAGCCTGTCTAGCCGAAATCAATTGCTGCACACGAGAACGAAGTGTGCGCAAGAAGTCAGCGGGGGACACCTGGGACAAGTCTGACTCAGACTCGAGTTCGCGGTGTGCGTTTAGAGGTCTCACTCTATATGAGGCAATTCGACTTCTGAATGCACTACTTACTTTCTCAATACCTTCACTAACTTCTATTGAACTATTGCTTTTGTGAATATTACTTCTCAAGTGTGCAGATAGCGCGCTAGACTTAACAGTTATATCACAAACTGTACAATATACTGTTCCCTTCCCCATTGTACCTATTCTTACAACTTAAAGTTCGGCCGTTCAGAGAATGCGTTCCTGACACCTATCAGTTAGTCACGACTAGTGATGGGCACAACATAACACTGAGTTCGTTACCGTTCCTCCAAAATGAACCGCCGCGTTATTTTTAAGATTATTTTCGTTTTAAATTGGCGGAATCATTTAAAATTTATATTTTAGTAATTTAAGTGGAAACCAAAAAAAGGTAATATTAATATAATAAAATTGTTTTATTTATTCTTTGTTACAAAGTTACAATCTGCATTTCTATGCAATAAAGTAAATTGAATTGAATTGAATGTGCGTACAGAATATTAATCAGACTCCGATTCGCTTGAGGAGGTGGTGTCTTCATCATCATCTTCGCCTACATGTATAATTATATTATTATCAATAACAGAATCAATCCTGATATCTCGGTCAAAATGTTCCACAATCAGGTTTTTAGTCTTCTCAACAACCTTTGCCCAGTCATCTCTTGTGACTTCCCCGCAGGCTTCTTTTAATAGGGTCATCATCTTTTTCGTGCTGAATGGCGGGGAAGTATTGTGGCGGGCGGCGTAGCCTTTTATTTGAGCCCAGATTAGCTTAATCGCGTTATATTGCCAATGATACGGTGGAAATCTTAGAACGCGATGACCGTATTCCAGAGCCAGTTCATCGATTTCGTATCGCACATTTGCCGCTTTATTTTCTTTAACTAATTTAATTAGCTCTGGTTTTATCATCTGCATATTTGCGTCAATGCCTTTTGCTTGTAACCAAGCCACCATTTCTTCTTTTTTATTAGCTTGGGTAGGTGGTTTCTGTATTTGAACCGAGTGATAGGAGGCATTATCCATGAATATTAGGTCCTTACATATGAAATTTCCGATTTTCAATACTGGCAACTTTAAAATCAAATATCTTGCGTTTCATTAGGAATTCCAAATTCAAATTTATTTCGAAATAAAGCCAGAAAAATATTGTTTTAAAATTCGTATTTCATTTGTTTTAACATCATTTGTTTGAGTTTCAACATTGCTATAACAACAACTATGGACAAATTGAAAATTCGCGGTATTTACGAATACGAGTTCCACCGTGGCACTAGTGCTGCAGAAACGACTCGAAGAATTAACGACGTGTATGGGCACCCGCTAACGAACGAACGGTGCGTTTTTCGTTTCAATGTTTCCGTTCTGGAAATTTCGATTTACACAATGAGCCTCGTGGACGACCTGATAATCAAGTGAATAACGAAGAATTGAAGGCGATAGTGGAAGCGGATCCATCTCAAACCACTTCTGAATTAGCAGCAGCCTTCGGCGTAAGTGACCAAACGATACTTATCCACTTGCGCCAAATCGGCAAAATTAAAAAACTCGAAAAGTGGGTACCGCACGAATTGACTGAAGCAAACCAACAAACACGCGTTGCTTGCTGCGTTTCTTTGCTTAATCGCCACAATAATGAGGGGATTTTGAACCGTATCGTGACTTCTGATGAGAAATGGATCCTGTACGACAATCGGAAGCGATCATCACAATGGCTTGACCCTGGAGAACCGCCAAAACCTTGCCCTAAGCGAAAACTGACCAAAAACAAGATTCTGGTTAGTGTTTGGTGGACCAGTGCTGGTGTTATCCACTACAGCTTCTTGAGATCAGGCCAGACGATTACTGCAGACTTGTATTGCCAACAATTGCAAACAATGATGGAAAAGCTCGCCATTAAACAAACGAGACTGATGAATTGCTCTAGCCCACTGCTCCTTCAGGATAACGCTAGACCACACACTGCACATCAAACGATCGCCAAGTTAGAGGAGCTGCGACTGGAACCTCTGCGTCACCCACCATACTCTCCAGATCTTGCCCCAACCGATTACCACTTTTTTCAAAATTTGGATAACTTTTTACAAGGAAAAAATTTCAAATCTGATGAGGCAGTCAAAACCGCCTTCAAACAGTTCATAGACTCTCGCTCCCAGGATTTTTTTCCAAAGGTATCAATGATCTGCCTATAAAATGGCGGAAGTGTATCGATAACAACGGCGCATACTTCGATTGATTAAATAATAATTTCATAAAAAAAAACTTGTTTCACTTTTTTGATACTGAACGGCAATTTCATATGTAAGGACCTAATATTACAGAAGGCTCTGGTAGGCTGGGAAAAAGTACGTTCTGGAACCACTCTTTAAATGTAGTGGCATTTATTTCCTCGTGGTAGTCATTTGTGGTTTTTGATTGAAATGCCAGTAACGCGTTCTCCACAAAGCCGTATTTTGCAGAACCTGCGTGGCATATTATCAGACGGGCCCCCTTACCCATTGGTACTTTCGACGTCGACGCTTGTGTATCATCCGTCCAAGAACGGGAAACCGTGTGATTGGCGTTTAGCCATGTCTCGTCAATCAACACGACATTATCCCAGTTATCAATATTTTTTGCTTCTTTCAAAAAACTTATCCGTTTTAAAATTATGTCGTATCGTTCTAATAAAATTTTTCATTTGTCTTTTTTTTTATACGAAAAACCAATATCTTTTAAGATTTTGGTTAAAGCAGTTTTACCCCCGCTAAACAGTCCAACTTCTCTTAACGATGCCAAAAGCTTCTTCCTGTTGAGATATTCATTTCTGGAATAGTAACCATATATATGATTTCTGAGTGCATCGGCGTCAAAGGTGTCAATATCTGTCACGGGTTTAGTTCTACGTTTCTTCTTCGGAGTACGTAAAATATTATCTTCCGTGCCAGTAGAGCCGAACTTTTCTTTATTAATATTTGTTATCGTTCGTTTGCTAACTCCAAGCGCCTGAGAGACGCGTTCTTGTACTTGTTCGACAGGTAACAGGGGTCCGCCATTTTGCCGCTCCCGCTCAAAGTAATCTTGCAGCTTGATGATTAACTCACGGGCTCCACTTTTCAATGTTTGTCCACGTTTAGGCATTATTATGCACCAAAAGTAAAAAGAACGCAATACAAAACGCAATCGAAGTCCGAATTAGCGCCGATGTCAGTTTGAAAAGCAGAAACAGTCCATTAAACGAAAGCCGGGTAATCAAATAAAAACATCGAAAACACTTGAAGAACGTGGTCTATGCGCACGAAACGACAACAGACGACTGTTTTAGCGGCACAAAATGGCGGCCCATAACGCCATTTGGGGTTACCATTTTCAACCCAAAATATAAAAATGCTACTTTCTTTCGCGCGTTCGGTTTGGTCGTAGTTTTATTTTTATATTTAATAAAAGTTATCTTTTAGTCTATTATTTTCAAACTCTTAAAAAGAAAAACAAAACGTATTATTTTATAAAGTATAACTGTATAAGAACAGATTACGATACTGTTATTGCCTGTTATTGTTAGCACAGCACTACAAATATAAAGCGCTGACATAACCTTGTAATAGCGCAGTATAGATTTAGAAAAATATTGTTTACCAAGTTATTTGACACTCAGTTTGGCACAAAATTATAACATTCATTGATTATTGATATAATAATGTTGTTTTAATGCTCATCAATTGTTAAAACGGTGAACAACCAGCAAAAATATTTTTATCGTAACTGCAACGCCATTACAAAGTTACGTCGTCAGTTCAATCGCGACGTGTCAGGAACGCATTCTCTGAACGGCCGAACTTTAGTGATTGTTTTTAAAAGAGCTTGTACTATTTTATTGACTCCTTAAATTATTTACTTTCTCTAGCAATTAAAAGAAGATCAGAATATGCTAAAAATCTTAATTAAAAATCATGAATAGAATGGAAAACAAAACAAGTGTAGATTTACCACACAATTAGTTTTATATAAATTAAAATTTAGCCGTGTGATCTCCGGCAGACTGGAATGATATATGATGTGGTGGAGACTAAAAAAGACCTAAAGAAGAAGAAATTAAAATTGGCATTGGGGCATAATAAAAATAAGAATAAGTAATTATAAACTGATATAAAAAGTTTTATTGTTATGTTTTATAATAACACCAAATTACAACGTGTTACACATTAAACAATTTTTTTTGCATAAAATTTGCCCTCTTCGGTAAAGAGGGGTTTACATTTATTAATAAGCTCCTTTGCGAGCAACAGTTCAGGGGATTCGGAATCCCCCTGGTATTTTAGCGAGACAACCGCGTGTTCCCAACGGTCTTTGGGGTCTACCTTCTTTATGTCAGCAACATTGTAGATTTTTAAATCTATGAAGTGGCGGCTGCGCGCTGAACTGCCGCTTCCTCCTTGCTGTCGCTGTCGAGTTGCCAGCCTTTCTTCGAACGTTTGGCCTTGGATGCAGGCTGTGCTCGACTTGTGCCCCGCTTCTTAGGTTTAGGTTCCATTTTCTTAGAACTGGAATCAAAAAATATAATTACTTAGACTAAAGCAATTTACAATAGGTAGATACGAATTAATAATCTTGATATAAAAAAATAATAAATGTATAGGGACGACACAGATCGAGTAAGACCCAAAGTGAGTTTAAGATTTGTGTTATGGGACACTAACTCAACGGTACTATATTTTATAACAAATACAAAGGTACATAGATGTACTTCCAAGAACATCTCGACTTAACGGGAATTGAAACTAACACACGTAGTTACTATTGATCTAGAATAATCACACAGTCGAAAACTAGTGATTGCTAACTGGGAATAAACGAAATTCATAAAACAATAACAAACTTACATCAAGCTTGCAGCGGATGCTCCTTCGGAATCAGAGCCGAAATTTTCAGAGAGCTTCTTCTTAGCCTGCTTGCAGCGTTGTTCGTAATACTCAGAGTCGGACCTGAAAAACACATGGTAAATCATTTAATAACACGAAATGAAATAGTGTATGCTAAACATAGTTACTTTTAAGACATTAATGACTTCTTCTTCTTCAGGTCTTTTTTAGTCTCCGCTACAGGAGCACGACCCTCTGTACTACCAGAGCCATACTTGACCAGGTCAGCTAGAGGATTTGGCCTACACTCTCTACGCTATATTACACATATGTTAAGAAAAATTAAGTCATTTAAATGTACTACTAATAATACTTATGTTAAGCTACAGAATTTGGCCTACACTCTCCACGCTCCTCCATACATATGTTAAGAAAAATGAAGTCATTTAAAATGTGCTACTAATAATACTTATGTTAATAAACTTACGAACATGATTGTAACGCAACGAATCTTCGTGTTTCTGAGTGTGGGTGGCACGCAAGACAACTAAGCGGCACAGTGGGAGGCGCGTAGGCAGGCAGCTGGCACAAGTACTCAGCAACCGACTGGCGCTTTTAGTGTCACGCGGATTTGCTCACGCACGCGGGATTGGCCCGCATGCGTAAAATTTCACGCTGCGGATCATACGCAGCATGAGTTTCAGTTTTCTACGGGCTGCGTAACGGTATAGACGTGTTCAAAAATGATCAATGTCAGAAGAATATCTGTCGCTTACATACTTTACAAACGACGAAACAAGAAGACAAGAGTACATGTTGATCCCTTTCTTGAAAATAGGCTTCTTGCTGGGGCGTTTGTTACACACTTTGGAAAACTACAAAATAATGAACGTAAATTTAAAAATTACTTTCGAATGTCCATTCGTTCTTTTGATGAACTGTTGTGTAAAATTGAGAATAAGCTACAAAAAAGCAGTTTACGAAGGATTACAATACAACCGATTGAGAGGCTCGCTATTACATTAAGGTAAGTTTAAAATTTTAAATATTTAATTTCCTGCTATGATTTAGTGGAAAGGGATTTGAACAGGTAGGATAAACGTACCAATCCCAAACCAGTAAAGGACTTTTTTGACTTCAAATTACTGTCATGTGTAAATTTACATGTGCAAAAAAAAAATTTGTCATGTACTCTGGTCAACTGCAAAAATGTTAAACAAAAATCAAATCAATGATTTTTTCGGTAGTTGACCATCGTGGTCAACTATTGAGACATCATACAACACATGTTCTAGTAATTATCCAGTCTAAATAAACGGTATAATAATGATTTTTTGTTTGAAATATCGTAAAGTAACGCGTCATTGGTTATTAATTGTTGAAATTTCATAAAATAAGATTATTTCACTCATAAAATGTCACCATTAAAGTGGAATCATTCCTACCTTTCATCACACGCTACTTATTATAATATAGATAAAAGTTATAGGTTTGCACATGACAGTAATTTAAAGTCAAAAAAAGTCCTTAATTGGTTTGGGATTGGTACGTTCAACCTACATACACAATCCTTTTTTTTATCTGATAAAGTACACATGGCCACAGATCAAGTTACCCAAAACCAGCATAAATGGAACTCGCGCCTTGCGTATTATCATACTTAGGTAACCCGTCGGAGTCCCGCTTATACTGGATTTGAGTAACTTGATCTGTGCCGTGTGTACAACCGCACTCATATGACTAAACAAACAATTAGAGAGAAACTGGAGAAAAAAAGTTAATCGTACTCATTTTAATAAAAAGAGTTTTATTCATAAATTAAAAAATCAAATTTTACATCATTCATTTCTTTGTAAATTTGTATCCTGAGCGTTGACATTTCTTTCGCCTGTAGATGATGTTGTTGCTGGGGTATAAATTACGTCATAAGATGTGATATTAAACAAGCCGCTTTCAGTCGAAATAAGAGTTTCATTGTCATTCACTGCAGCAGAACTAATAGCATTGTCGTTAAGACTCGAAGTATCCTGGATTATACTATTGGTTTGGTAATCTTGATTTATCGGTGACAAACTGTCAAGCTCAGTAAAAGCACTAGAACTTGTTGTAGGTATGGGACTGTAGTATGCAGGTTGTGTTTGACTTTCCATTTCCATAACTATATTTAACACTTTTGTTCTGAACATTAGTTTTTGATATCTAGTGAATCCTTTTAATGAAGGCTGCAGAGACTGAAAGAAAGCCAAATCCTCACTTTCTAGCTCCAGTTGATTAGACTTTAAGCATTCTAATAACTGTGCCTCAAATTCAGATGGTGCTTGCTTTTTAGATTTTACTTGTTTTTGTTTTGATGTTGGGTGAGAACTTTCTTGACGTGAAGTATCTGGTTGCGTGGACTCATTACGTGTTTCTAAACTACGTTGTGATGTTAGTTGAGAACTTTCTTGACGTGAAGTACCTGGTTGCGTGGACTCATTAGGTGTTTCTAAATTACTTTGTTCAGACATTTCTTCACAGAGTGACTCTTCTCCAACAGTTTCCGTTGTACTGTCTAAGAAAGTCAAAATGTCATAGTAAGAATATTTCTTCTTCTTCTTACTCCCAGAGCCGGATGGCTGATTTTTTTCAGATATCTTGTCTTTCTGGTAAGTGTCCCTTGCTGTTCGCCAGCGTTGTTGTATTTTCTTGTCTGAAATGACAAAATATAATAAGTAAGTGGCAAAAGTACACACAGTTTCAGATCAAGTTACCCAAAACCAGTACCAATAAACGGAACTTGCTCGGGCCTCGCCGGGCGGCGAGTCGTCTACGATAATAAACAACGCATGAGTCCTGTTTATACTGGTTTTGGGAAGCTTGATCTGTGGCCGTGTGTACAAATCTGATATTAGTTGGAAATTTAACTGCATTCGATTAAAGGCCCTCCTTAATTCACACATGTTGTCAACTTTACACTGTCTCATGAAGCATTAGATAAATCAAGCAATATATATATACCTATACAGAGTGGAAAAATAAGGCCGCAGTTGAAGGAAAAGTACCCATAATATTGATGATGGCAAATTTTACTGAATGGAAATAATTCATTTTTTACAAAAATAATTAGAATTTCATTTAAGGATTTTTGGAAAAACACCGGATTGAATCGGGAAATTTGTTTATTTGTTACAGTAAAATTTGCCATCATCAAAATTAAGGTGAAAACTTCCGGAAGTCACTAGCGCTGTAAGTTTTTAATTGTTTTAACAAAAATTTTCTTTATTTGCATCTGTCAACCTTCATGAAGGAGGACTTCTGGCCGCAGGGTGTCGTGTTTCGGAAGTTCCGAGGGCGGCTGCCCGCTGACACCGTGCACACGTCGGCGACATTACGTGTGAAATAATTAAAATAGTTTTTGTATATAAAATAATATGTATGTTAGTCTGTAAGGTATATATCTATGGGCCTCTGTTTACATTACCATCTTGTAATGTAAATATTGCCTGAAATAAACGATATTTTATTATATTATATTATATATATTTATTAGATTCCTTTCATTTGCCGTAAATTTTACCATAGGGGTTAATTTATACAAAGAAGATTTCTTATAAAATATTTACAGCATAGTTATGTGTCTCAAATCTGCTAAAAGTGGCCACTTTTAGCAGATATGAGATACATAACTATACTTCGAACTTTTCATATGAAATCATAACTGCATAAATACCCCCCTATGATAACATTTTCGGCAAATCATAGAAATCTAACGTAGCTATAGTACTGTAGTTAAAACGAATTAAAAACTTCTAGCGCTAGCTACTTCCGTGCCCTTTCACCTTAAGGGTATTTATTTTTCTTCTGAAGTAAAATTCGAGCGGTGCATGCTGTCTTATGTCTGATGTCAGCATTATTAATATATTATGTTATCATATTATTAATATATTGTTTTTGTTTTCAGATATTTGGCAACTGGTAATACATTCACTGATCTACACTATTCCTATCTGATTGGAATTGCAACAATTAGCGAAATAGTAAGACAAGTTTGTTACATAATATGGATTGAACTAAAGTCTGAATGTATTCCACAGCTTAATGGGATCAAATGGAAAGAAATCGCAGAGGGATTTCTCACATATACAAATTTTCCTAATTGCTTGGGTGCTATTGATGGAAAACATATAAGAGTGATTCGGCCGCCGCACAGTGGATCACTATATTTTAATTATAAGAAATATTATTCTGTAGTGCTCCTCGCAATGTGTGATGCTGATTATAATTTTACATATATTAATGTCGGTACCAGTGGAAGCAACGCCGATTCAACCATCTTTAGAAGGAGTCAATTGTATACGAAACTGGAAAGTAACACGTTGGGTATCCCTGACCCGCAAGAGTTGCCTATTATTTGCCCCGAAGTAGCTTATCCATCTAGTGTAAGAGCAAAGTTGCCGTTCGTGATAGTGGGAGATGAGGCATTTGGTTTATCATCACATGTGATGCGGCCTTATGCTCGTGATAATTTACCTTACAAAAAGAAAATATTTAATTACCGTCTGTCCAGAGCTAGAAGGTACATAGAATGCACTTTTGGAATTATGTCAAATAAATTTAGAATATTTCACAGATCCATGACTGTCAAGTTAGATCTAGCACAATTAATAGTCAAGACGGCATGTGTACTTCACAATTTCATAAGGAAACGGGATGGCTACATGGTCAGCCATACATTTGTCACAAATGGTTTTACGGGACCACTACCCAGGCAGCAGACTGAAAGTAGTAATACGTCGGCAAGTAATATCAGAGATATATTTGCAGATTACTTTATCAATGAAGGAAAAGTCTCCTGGCAACACCGATATATAATTAATTAACTAAACTCAAAAGGTTTTAGAAGGTTTTTGATGTTATTTGTGAATTAAATAATTATGCTTATATTAATAAAGTAATGATGGTTGTATAAATAAAATAATGAACCAAACACATACCCGCCACTTTTCTTTCCTCTTCGCTCAAATTTTCGTAGTTAGGTGCCAATTCCTTCAAAATATCTCTCCATGCAGCCTCCCTCGCGTCCCTGTTTTTGTATAATTCATTGCGTTTATCCCACAAAACGGGCCGCAGATGAACTTCAATGATTACTCGTTCTGTATCGATTTTCATTTCGGTAGTACAATACGGCGCGTGCGCCCCGCTCGACTCTAAAATGGGCACTGAAGTTGTAGGCAGCGCTTACGCATGCGGATACCCCGCACCGGGGTGACGCCCCGCACAGCGCCCCGCGTCCCGCGTGCGTTTATCACGCTTTACAATAGATACCTATATGAAATTGTTCTTTGCGGATGCTACGCATGCGGGCCAATCCCGCGTGCGTGAGCAAATCCGCGTGACACTAAAAGCGCCCTAAGTGCTGGCGGAACCACGGTAGGCGGGCGGTAAAACTTTAGGCGCGCGGCACAACGGTATGTGGGCGGCAAAACGGTAGCCGGGCGGGTAGTACGACAACGTCTAACAACGTTCACTTCAGAGAAGTAATGAAGAAGAATAATGTTCACAACAATTGGCATGCATGAATTTAAAGTAGATTTTTGCTAAATCGCTACTATTTCCAGGAATGGTCAACCAAGAATAAAAATTATATTTTTAGTCACTTACATATATTTAATTCAATAATATGCATAGCTTTCAAATATTTTCAATACCAGAATGTTGATAATCACTTACACACATTTTATACAAAGTTGGCATAATTGAATAATTATTAATAAATAATAAAATAACCCAATAACAAAAGTATAGAACTCAATAACAAAAGTGTAGTATTACATGCATAATTTCCGGTGAAATCGAATGCTCAAAGTATGCCGCATGCATATGCATGCATGACATTCATCATATCACCATTTACTTGCGTCATTTCAATTCATCATTTTACTTTCCTACCCATTATCAAAGAGGGTTATGTTTGTATTGAAAGACTCGTCACACACAGAACGATATTAATCACGCGGCATACTGCTTAGCGGTGTAATGATACGATGAACTGCTACCGTACTTATGAGTACATATTTTATATTTATATAGTAATTCACTAATTGAAGTGCATATAACCTATTTTGGTTGGAGTATTACACTTTGTGAGTTACTGTTGTTACTCCATATTTTGAATATTATTAACTTTTGACATACTTCTGTTATAAAGTGTTGTATGTACACAATATCAAAAAAATATTCCAAAAGAAGTTCAGGAGATAATCTCGTATTCTTATCATCATAAAATGTAGAAGTGGTTATTTTCCCGCTTTATAAGAGAAGCCGTAGTGTACGAATAGCCATAATTCACGAATATCAAACCGAGGTACAGTCGTAGGCATGTAAAACTGTACTCTTTCTAAATAGTACCTAGTATACATTGTATCGAGTTTATCTGTCGCCGGCTGTACACAAGCGTGGGACTGTACAATATTCATACTCAGCAAATTCAAGCACTAGTAATGAACTAGAGTTTATCGATAATTTTTAGATTTAATATCTCTTATTGTAGTTAATGTAGGTTATTTGATGCATTTTATGATATAGAATGTTATTTTTAAGAAATCTTAACCTTTAAGTATGGACGTCATTTTTTCTAAACACAACTGTGGACGTGGAGTCTCACAGGCTCCTATATTCAAACACCTTTTTTTGGGTTAATTGATATAATCCTTTAAAAATGTACTATATATTAAAGATAAGGAATATAGCAATAAAAATAATGTGCGTATATAATCAACTTTTATTACAAAAATTAAAAAAAATTCAAAAATTAAAAATAATGGCACTTTTTACTCTTAATGTACTTAGGTTACATTTTTAGGTATAAAACACAGCCAAACTTATTCTTATAACAAAATTAGTCTTTTTTTCTCAAAATATAATGTATAAATACTTTATACATCTATTTAAAACATAAGAAGCCTACTTCAGATAGCAAATATAAAAAAAAAATTACAATACCCTAATATCGGTAATTTATTGGCAGTCAGTGCACAAAGGTCTCGAACATTGAAGACACAGGTTTGTTGCACCCTACAAAAACATGAATAGTCATCCTATGTTTTTTCGCAGGA
The DNA here is from genome assembly GCA_963576875.1 of Acrobasis repandana. NCBI lineage: Eukaryota > Metazoa > Arthropoda > Insecta > Lepidoptera > Pyralidae > Acrobasis > Acrobasis repandana. Next base: position 3,227,539 of record OY756234.1, on the reverse strand, counting down.
CAGATTCTACATGCTCTTCTGGTTCCTTGATTGGTTGCTTGCTCCTGAGCATCTTCTGTAACCATGTCTTCACCTAAAACTCGAGTCATGGTCAACCTCAGCTCTCTTGGCAATCGTGTATTTATAACACGTCTTTGCATATGAGGCACCACAAGCATACGTGCTAATTTTTTAACGAAATCTCCTCTGTCCGCAGCTTTTGGTTGATATATGTTATATAGAATGTAGGCATTCATGGCACTCAAGTCTAGAACACGATATAGCAACACCATAGGCCATCTCCTTGTTCGCCGGCTAGAGGAGTAATTCGAGCATTTTTTGTCAGCCTCATCAACGCCCCCTTTAGTTGAATTATAATACATAATAATTTCAGGTTTTTTAGTATTTTCATCTATCTGGTCACTGTGATGCATGGATGATATAAGTACCACAGCTCTATTCTTCTTTGGCACGTAGGAGCATAACGTTTTTGTGCTCGTAAATCCAAATAAAGCAAAGTTTGCTGCTCGATTCTTAGCTGGCTGAAATTCAATCGGGATTTCCCTTTTGTTCTTTTTTAGCGTTCCTACATACGTCAGCTTCCGTGATGATAGTTCGTCTACAAGCTCTATGGATGAAAACCAATTATCAGCTGTCACGTTACGGTTGGTTCCTTGAATGGGTTTTGTCAGGCGTAAGACACACTTGAGTTGGAACTAGAATTTTTTTTCCTGTTCTGTCAATCCGATCCCATCTGAGTCTTTTCCAGAGTAAATATACCCATTATAAAAATAATAGTATTCGGCATCACATAGTGCTCGACTTATCAGTCCATATTTACCAGGCTTTTTTGGCATGTATGATATCATGTGACTTCTTCCTCGAAATTTGACGAGCATTTCATCTACTGTGGCGCATTCGCTCAATTCATATAACTGTTGAGAATTACTCACAAACTTATTGAAAATATTTGAAATAGCAGCCAACTTATCAGTCTTCATCCTCTCTCCACGATCATCTGGGTTGTCAAATCGTAAACACAATAACAAAACCAGAAATCTTGTCTCTGACATTAAGCACCTAAATATCTCAACACCTGTGCCATCTAAAGAGAACAAGTAACTCGTGTTTTCATCATTTGATTTCAAAACAGCAGAGTAGTATAACAGACCAATAAAAGCTTTGAGTTCAACCATATCCAAAACACTCAATTCGGGTCTATTATAACGGACAAACTTAGTTCTGTAGTTAGAAATACTAACATTGGTCCAAGTTAGAATGCATTGGAGCATTTCTTCTTCGAAAAGCTTATTCCAAATATTGTAGTGATCCTTACTATTGTTACAAGAGTGGGTTGGGGATAGAAAAGGAAACGACAATTCTATGAAATCGTACCTTAATTTACAACCTTTGTGGTCCAGCAATTGACAGTCCTCTTTCCACACTGTCTTGCGCGCGGAAACGCCACTGAACTGTCACGCGCTGTACTGACACTGCCCCGTCCACTTCACTCTTTGTGGTCCAGCAATTGACAGTCCTCTTTCCACACTGTCTTGCGCGCGGAAACGCCACTGAACTGTCACGCGCTGTACTGACACTGCCCCGTCCACTTCACTGTACTGTCACTGCAATGTCCACTTCACTTTACTCACTACTCACTTTTCGCTCGCTACTAGTACTTTTCTTCTTTCTTCGGATCTCGCTTCTCCACCAAAACTCCCCTTGGCCGCGCCTTGTACTGCTTATATACCCCCTGAATTCGAACAAAGTCGCATCAATGTTCCATATTCAAATCACTAATTTTCTATCGCCTTCTCTCTCACTCATCTTCTGTCCCGTATTTTCTTTTCCATTTGGTCTAGAGTTATCTAGAAACTTCTTTCAGTACTTCAAAAACACTATACCTGACTGTGATTTGAACCGGGGTCTCGATTCACAGCCCAATGCATAGACCGCTAGGCCAACATCGCTCTGACGTGATTGATGAAATTTTCCTTTAGGTGAATTCTTTTTTTTTTTGTTCGAATTCGTGACGTTGACATTGTCATTCATCGTCCTACGCGACACTATCCTCAGGACTCAATTTTGAAGTACCTGCACGAGACGTTATAATATTGTGCTCTGGGATACGCACTCTAGCCGATGGCGGCGTTTTGGCCCATTTATACCTATTTTTACCGTATTTATAGTTAGATTTTACTAACTCCGATAAAGGAATACTGTCCGAACTACCATCACCTGATTCTTCTCCTTGGTCTTGGTTCTGGTCCTGTTCGTGTCCTTGAACCTCCTTATTGTCACTTTCGTGATTTTGAATGAATTCGGACTCCAATGTAAAAAGATCTTCAATAGTTTCTTCATTGTCAGATTGATCCGAAGCCAACAATAACTCACTCACTTCTTGTTCAAAAGAAGGATCTCCTACCCGAAAAGTTTTTGTCACTGGGCCTTGAACAGAGCTCGTCGATGGTCTTTTTGACTTAGAACTACCGGCTTTATTGTTTTCTGACATTTTGAATAAAAAAATCTGAAACAGACATAATTCCCGTTATAATATATGTTATGGGGCAACAATGGACGTGTAGCCTCACAGGCTCCAGTCACTATTTAGATGGTCATAACTTACGAAATATTTACCGGATGACGCAACCTCCTCCCTCGTTGGCAGTTTTACGACTAAAACAAAAGCTACTGAGCCGCTCAATCCCGGGAGGTGGGGGGAACTAGGTGAAACTAAGAAATCGAAAACATCAAGTAGCCTGTCAGACTCCACGTCCATACTTAAAGGTTAAGAATAAGAAATAAAATTTTAAAAACCTGTTAATCTATACTTCTATACTAATATTATAAAGAGGAAAGATTTGTACTGGGTGGCGCAAAAGTACTGGCACTAAAGAAAATACTTTTATTTTTTTTATATGACATTTTCTGTCATTCTGTTGTTGAAAATTGTGTAGTGAACAAATGTAAAATACACTGAAAATAAACATGGACCGTTTTACTCCCCAAGAACGTGGAATAATTGTGTCAATGTTCTTACGGAATAATTCATCAGTGATAAGAACACAACGTGAATTTCGTCGACGATTTCACCACCGTCCGGCACCGATTGGTCGTACAATTCGACGCTTTGCCACACGCCTTGAAGCAACTGGCTCAACATTGGATAGACCTAAGTCTGGGAGACCAAGAACAGGCCGTTCAGCTGAAAATATCGATGCTGTGCGCGAAGATGTGGAAGAGTGTCCAGAAACATCAACGAGGCGACGTGCCACGCAATTGGGCATTTCCAGACGGACCCTGCAGCGTATTTTGGTGAAAGACTTAAAGATGTTCCCGTATAAAACTCAAATGACTCATCAGCTGCTGCCTGCTGACCACCGAGCTCGTCTAGATTACTGCCAGCGCGTCATAAACCTCAACCTTGAAGAGGATGATTTTCCTTCAAAATTGGTTATGAGTGACGAAGCGCATTTCCATCTCTCAGGGCATGTCAATAAGCAGAATACTCGGTTCTGGGGCACTGATAATCCGCGCATTATTCAAGAAACACCTCTACACCCACTAAAAGTTACTGTATGGTGTGGCATCTGTGTTGACAGAGTGATCGGACCCTATTTTTTCGAAGACGCTGGAGGCAATGCGATAACTGTCACTGGAGAACGCTACAGAACCATGTTACGAGAGTTTTTGATACCCAGTTTGGACGAATTGGGGCTGGAGCACATCTGGTTTCAACAAGACGGCGCTACGGCACACACAGCGCGCGACACTATGGACTTAGTGAGGGACGCTTTTCCAGGCCGATTTATCTCTCGTTTTGGCGATTTGCCTTGGCCTGCAAGATCACCCGATCTGACCAGTCCAGACTTCTTTCTTTGGGGTTTTTTGAAATCTCGGGTGTATGTGAACAAGCCACAGACTCTCCCAGCTCTAAAAGAAAACATTCGTCAAGAAATAACGAACATATCGCAGGAAGTGTTACGGCAAGTTATGCAAAATGTCATAAATAGGGCTCAAATGTGTATCAACTCTGGAGGTCACCATTTAAAAGACATCATCTTTAAATCCTAATGGTACGAAATTTAATGGCACAAATATACATTTAAAAAAACCTAAATCTAGTTTTCTAATTTAGAAAAAATGTTATAGCTGAACCAAATAGGGTCTTTACTTTTGCGCCACCCATGCTGTGAATAGTGAAGAAGAAAAAGCCGGATTATGGATCCTAGGCACCGGAGCAGCACAGCCAAGGATGAATCCAAGAACGCGTTAAGAGCGCGTATGAATAGTACAGTACCTATTTTTGTATGTTTGTAATGAATAGGCTCAAAAAGTACTGGGCCGATTTAAAAAATTCTTACACCGTTGGAAAGCTACACTATTCCCGAGTGACATAGGCTATGTGTGTACCACGGGCGAAGCCGGGGTGGACTGCTAGTTTTTTTATATAAAGAAAAGAAAACGCAACTAAGTCAAATGTTCCGAAGGTTTCCGAGATTCGAGTTTTAGTGATATATATATAGATTTAGTTGATTTATAAATATTTATTAAAAAAATATAAAATTACAAACAAAATTATCAAATATCTAACTCAAAAATTAATGGAAAAACTATGAAACAGAGCAAGTGTGAACGTCCGTTCGACCCGAGATGTGCCGCGCAACAGAGAGCGAGCACCGGTCCGCATGCCGCAAGCCACCTCCCGCTCTCTTCCCCCGCCAAGCCGGTCGCGTGGCTAGGCTCCGCCCACTTCAGGTTCTTCCTCAGCTAAATCGGCCGTTCCTGACAGCGGCGCGTCCTCGCCCGCTTTGTCATCAATGGTACATGGTGATGACTCAGCCTGAGCCCCTGTAGCCTCCTCAAAACTGGCAGCTGTAGAGCTACCGTGCAAACCGTCTCATCATCGTGACCTAAACTTTAACTTCAACTCCTAAAAACAGGGGAAATTGAAATAACATTAATCGTGTAAATAGCGCCCTCGGGTTATTCACAGACTTTCATAAGCAGATGGTTTACATAGCAAAAAAAATGTGTTTGTCTTTGCAAACCAAGTAGGTACACAATTAAAGGTAAGCAGAGCCCTCAGGTTGCTAGGCGTAGAGCCCTCGGGATACGCACATAATACAACTAAACACTAGCAGAGCCCTCGGTTTGCTAGGCATAGAGCCCGCAGGCCACTAGGTGTAGAGCCCTCAGGATACACACAAAACACAATTGAACACTAGCAGAGCCCTCGGGTTGCTAGGCATAGTGCCCGCAGGCTACTAGGTGTAGAGCCTTCAAGATACACACAACACAACTGAACGATCAGTGTCCGATTCAAAACCCTCTTTAGTTCTGAACCAGACCTGGCAGAGCCCTCAGGATGCCGTCCACAGTAATGCAATATGCAGCGCTACACATTACATCACCACACCACCGCAAAGACCTCAGGATGCGGGGCTAATGAAAACAGAGCCCTCAGGATGTTCTCTAGCGCAGAGCCCTCAGGATACGCACAACGTATAACCATCGCAGAGCCCTCAGGATGCGAAACAAATGAAAACAGAGCCCTTTAGGATGTTTCCTAGCGCAGAGCCCTCAGGATGCTAAACAAATGAAAACAGAGCCCTCAGGATGTTTTCTAGCGCAGAGCCCTCAGGATGCGAAACAAACGAAACAGAGTCCTCAGGATGTTTTCTAGCGCAGAGCCCTCAAGATGCGCTCAAAATGTAACTACCCATACTTACAGTCGAAAAATGCCATGCACACGTCAGGGGTCCATTAGCTTTGCCAGAGCGTCATATACTTTGCAGCTGTTACTAGTGGCTTGGTTGACTTTACGAATAAATACGACATCATTCGGTTCGTGGCTTAAGCGACTTGCGACGCTCATTAACTCGAGCGCACAATTTTTGTCCTGCAGTGTGCTAGCATGTTGCCGGACAAGTTCTCTCAAGGATCGCGATTAGGGCTCCCGGGCCTCCATTGCAACGTGACGAATCGGATAACAGGCGCCACACCTTCACTGCCAATTAAAAAAACCGTAGGTAAATATCGAGTAGATTTTTGTTTAGCAATGTTCAGGGTGAGCTGTAATTTCCAAATAATACCAGTCCAACTTTCAAGGCGTAAATTTGCCTCTACACGAATCATATTCATAACTGTACGACAATACCGCTCAACTTGTCCATTACTTTGGTGCATTTCTGGAGTAATGTAATGAATTTCACGTCCCAATTACTTTATCCAATTGCAAAACGATGAGCTTTCATACATACGCCCTCTATCGGCTTCTATTAACCGAGGAGTACCAAACAAGAAAATAACGTTCTCAAAATACACGTTTCAACTTGCAACTATCTTGTTTGGAAATTGGATATAAAAACAAAACTTAAAAAATGCATCCACAATTATATTACAAACTAATAACGCGGCAAATAAAGTAAGCAAATACTGCAAATAGGTCGCTTACGACCCTTGCTGTCAGTTTGGAGTGGTTCGGCTCCATAACTCCAAGATGACGCATCAGTGCGCAGATAAAGATGGGTCATATATGGCTAACACTAGTTGACTTACTAAACGATTTACAAAATATCTTTGCGAACTTGTTCGTACTCATCTGTCAATCAGAACTGCACACCTTTGCGCCCCGCGTCTGTACAATTTTGAAGGTCATTGTCGCTAAAAACAAAAAAGAATAATATTTTTTTTACAAATAAATATAAATTACCTAAACTGTGCTATTATTCTAATATATAATTATTTGCGGAACACGTTTTGTCGAGTAATCGGAGCGACAAACGCGACGCGACTGGTACGTGTTGCAACTCGCGCACGATATGAAAGAAAGTAGGAAGGTGTGTACTAACCGCGCGCGCGGCAGGTCGGCAACATCAAAGGAATTGACTTGTTTTTTTCTTTTAATAAGGGTAATTAAATTAGGTAAATAAGTAACACATATGGTGGGCAAGGGTAGCCCCGAAGTATGGGAGCTCTTGGGCAAAGCGTCCCAGATAGGAAGTGTGTATAGGGAAGTAGGAGAAACAAACAAATAGAAGATGTAAATAGTTTTTAATGTACACACAAGAGTTCAAAGAAATAAGAAAAACAGAAGGTGCACGAGTGATAAAATCAGTGGAAAATAAGGTAGAAAAATGTAGAAGTAGAATAGTCAAGACAAAAGAACTGAACACAAAGTAAATATTAAATTAATTTAAATTTTTAACAATGAAAAATGCTGTTACCACAAATGACAAGACATGAGAGCCCTGAAGGATGGTCATTGACAGTCGACCAAAACTCAGTACTAAAAGTATGCGCGCGCAACATGACGCCGCGAGGCAACGTGCGCGCGCAACGCAAAGTCCGTGGTCGACTGGTAAAGACCATCGCTTTAAATAAAGAAGTATAAATAAAAAAGTATGAATACAGATAAATAAAACTTAGAAGAGAAGCCCACACACACTTTAACAAATTCCGCAATTGTTAACACTCTTACTTCAGTTACGTATTTATTGATATTAAAGGAAAGAAAAAAGTTCAATGTATTTATTAAGTGTATTTTTTTAGTTAATTTCACGTATTATATTAATTACTAAAGCTTATTTTTTAACTTTTATCTAAATATAAGGTTTAGGTATAAGTTTTATGTTTCATTGCGGATCCCTAACAGGCCGTAGTAAGGAACCACCAAGGACACAGAAAGCAGCTTACAGCTGTATTTGCGCTCACTAGTTACACTTATTCCTGTTTTAGGCTGAATAACGGAACACAAGTGAATCTTTCCGCAGCCTACAATAGAATAAAAGTGGTTCACACCGATGTAGAAAAGACAGTCACCATTTTTTTTTGTATTACCTTGAAATTATTGTACTTTATCTTAGCTTACATTTTTGACCAAGGGCTTGTCGAGTACCTCCTGAGAGACAATGCCGACAGATGGCGAGAACGTGATCTTACGTTTTCTGTAAATAAAAAAATACGCATTACTAAGTCACTACTACACATACGAAATACACTTACTAGGTAGTATACTAACTTTGAGGAGGGCGTTTTTTCAATTAAAGGATTGGGGTTCGTGGCTATCCCAGATGGTTCTGGATCTAAAATAGTAAATAGTAAGGTTATGAGGACACGAGTTTCTGAAAGAAGTTTAGGTAACAGATACAGTTTATACTAACTGTCAGTCTGGGTGCTACATTTTTTCCACTTCTGCGGTATCCTTGCCGGAGGAGTCGGTGGAGTACCAGGCACAAGGGGACACTCAATACGGGTTGGGGAAAGTTTTCTGTAAAAAAAGTACAAATTTATCGTTCAACAAAATATATTCAACAAAAATATATTCAAATAATAATTATAAATCTACTTTACCTGGTAGCTGTTGCTTTTTTAGGTGCGTCTGGCAACAAGAACCGGGCCACTTGTTTTTCCTCCCTCTTTCGGAGTAGGAAATCTTTAGCTTGGGGCGGGAGCTTGGACAAATTTTGTTTATCCTTCGCTTTTGCCGCCTTGATTAACTTCATTTCTTCTGCTAACGATGATCTATAAAAAAACTGTTAATATACTAACAATGCAACATAAAGATAATAAATGTTTAGGTCAATACATACCTCGTTTGCTTTTCGTGAGCTGTTGAAGTCGATGGCAAAGTCGTGGAGGTACATGCGTCATGGTCCCTAAAAACAAAAAAATAATAAAAAATATGTCTATAGTTAATTGAAAAAGAAAAGGATTCTTCATCTGATAGTTACCTGACATTGGATACATCTGGTGTAGGTCCTGGTAGATTTAGGCAACTTTGTTCAGATACGCTTAAAATGGTAGAATATATGTTTAATATATGTAAATAGAACAGTACAAAAAATATTATTATAATAGCAAAAAAAAAAAAACTGCAACCTACGTCTCAAAGTCTAAGGAATGTTTAGAGCTTTTACCAGGGCCTCCTCTAGCTCCACGGCGACCACGAGATTGACCTCTCGGGCGGCGCAAGTTACCTTCACCACGCATAGCACCATAGTTACAAGCTAAGAAGCAAGCGAATAAAATAAAGTAATAAAGTTGTTGCCGATTTAATTAAAAGGCATGATATTTTGTTCTGACTGAAACAATATATTTTTTCTAACACCGTTGCTAAACAACTTGAGTAGCCAGATCTGTCACCAACATCTTCCCCCCTGGTAAACCTGGTAAGAGAACTACGGTAACAGATCCAGCTTTACCAGTTTTCGCGCGGGGTGGCAAAGCACCCCTGCGCCTGTGCGCACGTCCGCCACCCGCACGACGCCATCTCTTCCTGGCAATACCTTCACGACCCTGCCGCGAGGCCAGACTGTACGAGGCATATTGCTGTCGGCAATTACCACAAAATCGCCCTCCCGTAGATTTTTGTGTTCCGCGGATCCGGGGCCTCTCGGCAGAAGGTCGGGAAGGTACTCCTTTATCCAGCGGGCCCAAAAATGATCGGCCAGACGAAGCGCTTTTTTATAGTGCTGCCGGCTGATGAGGTCTGAGTCTGTGGCTTCTGGTGAAGGTAAAGTAGAGCTCGACCCCAAAATAAAATGGTTCGGCGTCAGGGCGGGCTCGTCATCGTGCGCTACAGGGACGTTTGTGAGGGGCCTGGAGTTTATGATCGATTCAGCCTCAGCCAAGAGTGTACTCAGCACTTCTTCTTTTGGCGTTCTTTCCTTGAGGGTGACCGAGAGAGCACGCTTGACACTCCGGACCAGGCGTTCCCATGCGCCTCCCATAAACGGCGAAGCAGGCGGGATGAAGTGCCACTCTATATCGTAAGAAGCGGCGAAGTCTTGAATTCGTGTATGATCAATAACCGCCCACGCCTCTCTTAACAGCCTACTCGCGCCGACAAATGCCGTCCCATTGTCAGAGATTATCTTTTTGGGGCATCCGCGGCGTAGGGCATTCGACGTAGGGCCATAATGGCGCTGTCTGCGGTGAGACTCCCAACTATCTCCAAGTGGATACCTCTGGTAACCAGACATGTGAAGAGAGCCACATACCTCTTTTCGCGGGACCTCTTCACTGTTACTTCTACCGGGCCAAAGTAATCTAATCCAGTAAAAGAAAATGGACGATGATGGTGTTGGAGCCTCTCTTCGGGTAAGTCACCCATGGGTGGAGTCGTAGTTTTAAACTTTCTGATGCGGCAAACCTGACACCTTGTGGCGATCTTGCGTACGGTTGGTCTGAGGTGCAGTATTACGTATCTCTGGCAAAGCGTGTTCACAACCGTCTCATTATTGCCGTGCATAGCCCAGGAATGGTAATGTGCGATCATTAATTGTATAGTGGGGTGTCGACCGTCGAGAATGACTGGTCTGCTCTCTGGTGTAACTTCTGGGGCCGAGCTTATTCTGCCTTGAGCTTTTAGCAGACCGTCATCACTAAGTCTTGGGGACAGCTCTTCGTCAGAGCTTTGTTTTCGTCGAGACAGGCAAGTTCTTCTGCAAAGCTTTGCTGCTGAGACTTCTTAAGTAGATACGTTGTGGCATCTTTGATGTCACGTGCGAGTAGCGGACGGAGACCACGACTTAGTGTGTCGGAAGATCGCGCCGTGCTGTCGCGTAGCAGGCGAAAGTATTGAAAACAGCGTGCAGTTACACGTAGTAGCCGCCGCCAGTCGGAAAACCGATCTGCAGACAATGAGATAAGGTGAATATTTGCGAAATTGCCTTCAAGACGTTTAACCTCTAAGTCATCCTTGAGAGCTGCAAAGTCAGGTGAAGCAGGAAGCGGCTTCATCTCACTTAAACCCAATGCGTTATTACCTGATGGTTCTTTGGGCCATTGAGAAAGAGGTTCGGTCAGAAAAGAAGGGCCAGAGAACCATCTTGAGGACATATCAAAGGAATGATTAAAACGCGTGGCATCGTCAGCAATATTTAGAGACGTAGGTACATAACGCCAGTTTTCGGCATTAGTTAATTCCAATATTTCGCCTACCCGATGGGCCATAAACGTTTTAAGCGAACGAACGTTTGTACGCAACCAATTTAACACGGTGACGCTATCTGTCCAAAGAAAAAGTTAGGAATGCTTGCGTGTCTGGGCCTCAATGATATATGAAGCGAAACGTGATGCCATGAGGGCGGCCTGCAACTCGAGTCTGGTAATAGAAACCGGTTTCATGGGTGCAAGCCGGGCTTTGCTACCTATAAGACTGAGCAACACGCCGCTGTCAGAGCAACAAAAACGCCAGTAGGCAACGCAGGCGTATGCTGTCTCACTTGCGTCACCAAAAACATGGAGCTCAACTGACTCAGCATGACGACCACCCAAATAGTGGCGAGGAATAGAGCCTTCTTTGACTTTTGAAAGTTCAAGAAACCAAGTATTCCATTCTGCTATTATTGACGGTGGCAACTCTTGGTCCCAATTGATACCCAACTTCCAGGATTTTTGGAAAATTGTCCTGCCCTTTACGATGATTGGCGTCAAGAACCCTAATGGGTCATAGATTTTCATCAGATAAGCAAGAGTGGAACGTTTGGTTAGCTTTGACGGTAAGTCTCCTAGAGATAAGCGTGCAAAGGAGAGCGTGTCAGCGGTGACATCCCAAGTTACACCTAAAATACGGACGTTTGTTGAAGCAGTGTTGGATGCGCGTAGATCTGAAGGTATGTTTGATAAAGCTTCGGGTCGGTTTGACACCCAAGATCGCATTTCCAAGCACGCTTTTGAATGAATTTCGACGATAGCTGAAGCTATTTGAGAAGGCTTATTATAGGACCGATGACTATCTTAAAGACAAAAAGGTCTGGCTTGAGCTTGGCGCGGGTCCCTCTTAAAGGTTTGTATACTTAGACATGTCATAATTTAGGTACATTGGTACATACTAAATTTACAAATTGACATTATTTTAAATTTCGTAATTCTTATAATTCAATTTAATTATGACATAATAAACAATGTAATCTCTGTCCATCTATATAACTAATTTTAAGTTTTTAGTTTGTTAGTTGACGTCTTTGGAGAAAACGTGCAGTGCAGTTTGTTGCCGCTTCTTCTGCACTTGCGCCTAGGAAGCGGCGTAAACTTAGCTTTAAGTAACAATTTGACGTCAACATTTGTGCAAAACAAAACAAAGTGACTATTATTAAGAGATATTATAAATATCCTATGATAATAAAGATATTTTGAATTGAAAAAAAAGCTTCTGCGATCGTGTCAAAACTACCTAAATAATCGTCCATATTGTCATAATGTCCTTAATGATAGCATCCGCGGCAGCAGGTGAGAGTGCCCTGTGTTCCTCAGCATTCCGATTCTTTAAATAGTTTGCGGTAGTTGGGCTAGAAGTAGCACCGAAGATCATAGACTTCATCCGGTATTCCTGGACGGGGATTGATGGATCGTTACGCCAAAAAAATCTCTGTGCGTCACGATCTTCAAGCCTTATTCTAGTCTGAGGGAACATTTCGCGGATGTCAGCATTGAGTGCCACTGCTCTCACTCTGAATCGCATCAGAATCGCTAAAAGTGGTTGTAGCAGATCCGGACCTGGTAAAAGAAGCGAATTTAAGCTTACCCCTGATGACGTTGCAGCAGCATCGAAAACTACACGAAGCTTGCGCTTTTGGGGGTGTATAACTCCGAAATGGGGAAGGTACCAAACTATGTTGTTGCTATGTGGTGGTCTGGTGCAAAGTTCCGCGTATCCTTTTTGGATAGTTGAACAAATATTCTCCCTATAAGCATCAGCATAAGGTTTGTCCTTCCTCATTTTTTCCTCTCTAAGCTGGCAAAGCGAGAAAGTGCTAGTTTACGACTGCTTGGTATATCATTGATATTGGCTCGCCACAAAAGTCCGGTCTCGAACCTTCCGTCGGGTAGCCGGCGGGTAGTTTTGCCTAAAATGTCGATAGCTCGCTTATCATTCTCGGAAAAATATTCCTTTTTAGAGATCCCTATGGAATCGACACGAAAATATTCCCTAAGTTGTAGATCTAAGAAACCAGTATCACTTACGCAACAATGATTAATGAACTCTACCGGCGACGACGCCGACTTCATGCATCCGAAGAGAACCCAACTGAGCGAAGTCAATGTCGCAACTGGTTCGCGCCGATTACCACGCCGCCTGACCATGTGAGGCACGGTCAGGTGCCAGTTGTCGACACCAATCAGCAACATTGGCTTCGCTTCGTCATAGCTCAGTTCCTCAATAAGGTCTGTTAAGTGATCATAAGCAAGTAAATCTTTGGATTTAATGCTTTGATTTGATAAAGAAAGGTTCGCGATGGCCCGAACGTTCTCTAACCTAATGGTTTGCGAACTATGACGACCTTGAACCTCAAGAGACACAAAAGTGACGTCAGATTCTTTAGACATCCCACCTGTAAGAAAACTTCGCATGGAACTCCTATCAGAGTTCCTTAAACTCGAAGCAGAAATAAAATCAAAATATAATTATGTCCCACTTCTGACACCAAATGTTGCCGATTTAATTAAAAGGCATGATATTTTGTTCTGACTGAAACAATATATTTTTTCTAACACCGTTGCTAAACAACCTAAACAACTTGAGTAGCTAGATCTGTCACCAACAAAAGTAATAAAACAATATGAAAAACCAGACTGCATGGATAAAATTAATATAGCATATGACACCAGTGGATTAAAAATATATGTGAAAAAAGCAGGCTGCAAATTAATTGAATATAGCCCATTATACCAATGTTTATTATGAATCTAACCACGTACAATTTATCAAATCGGTTTATCTGTTAGTAATTACGAGGGAACATAAAGTCGGACATACATACATATCAAACACACAACCCTCCTTTTCGGCTTTGCCGCAATTGTGTAAAAAAACTATTTATGTGTATGAAATTAAGAACTATGTTTATAAATAATAAAAACTTCTGGGTTCGATCCCCAGCCAGGGCAAGTTGGAAAATGGCCTTTTTCAAATTGTCTTGTGTCTTGGGTGTTTATCTATATATGTATTTATCATAAAATATAGTATCGTTGAGTTAGTATCCCATAACACAAGTTTAAAACTTACTTTGGGGCTAGCTTAATCAGTGTGATTTGTCCCCATATATTTATTTATATTTATTTATTTATATGTGTATGCAAAATTTTATTACCATCGGTTTAGTAGTTAAAAGCATGAAGGTTACAAACAAACAAACAAACTCACTTTTTAAAGAAAGAAAAACATCCCTGTTCGAAAAATCCGGTCTAAATCTCTTGTGTATCTCCAGCCTTACTGCTCAATATGGCCGCCGCAAAATATCGCAGTCGCTGGGAGTTACATTGGCAATCAACTAATCCTATCTTTCGTAAGGTGTATTTTTTCATTATATTTAAAAAAAAGGTATTAATGAAACAATACTTAAAATAAATAAATGTATGGAATGACCTAAATGTATTAAAAATATAACAAAAATAACAATCAAAAACTTGCCGGTTGCTGGTTGCCATCACCAAATGCGAAAAACATTATGATTACTAATTAAACTAGTCGGAATTCCAGTTGATTCTTGTGAAATATTAATCAATAATATAATTATCTAAATACTTACGAGTACATACAAAACAGAAGAAAACACTTAAAAATACTGTGTATTTTTATCCTATACCTTCGATGCCCGATGACACTGACGAGTCAGACGAGTTAGCAAAATTCAATATAGTTTTCTGAATTGTCACTGTGACATTGACACACGGGTTATTTTTTCTAAGAAGCTCTTATAATAGAGCAAAGGAATACAAGCATTTGGAGCACTAAAACTTCACAGGTGGCCAGTAAAAAATAATACAAAAAAAAATAAAAACTGGGTAGCATAATACCCAAGGTCGATCTACGGATTTTTACGGCTGGGTACTATATTACCCGAGGTCACGAGAGCGGTTACTCGGACCCGGTGCATGAGAACCCGATAAGCCGTTACTAGGCGAAGAATGCGCATTGTTATTATTTTTATACTTAAGTTTGCGACATTCATTAATTAAATGACCACTCTTTACAATAAGCGCAAGATTTAGATAAATAGTTAGAGCGCGATTTATTAGTGAAATTCTGCGAGTTATTATTATTATTATTTGAATTTACATGATGCATAAGATAACATTCTGAAGATGTATACCCAATCTTTTGACATATAGTGCACTGTTTAGTTGAACGTTGTGCCAACTTGGAGACCTTATATAACTTTTCCTAGGGATAAAGACGTGATAGTGTATCTGTATATAGCGTAGGCAACAGTTTACGAAGACCTGGAGTTGATGAGTCAGGTCTTTCAGCACCTTCCAAGCCTCTCACCCATATAGCAGCACCGATTTTACATTGGTATTGTTTTTTATTTATTTCACTCTAATTTGGAGAGGTG
Organism: Acrobasis repandana; assembly: GCA_963576875.1. Classification (NCBI taxonomy): domain Eukaryota; kingdom Metazoa; phylum Arthropoda; class Insecta; order Lepidoptera; family Pyralidae; genus Acrobasis; species Acrobasis repandana. Next base: position 3,212,216 of record OY756234.1, on the reverse strand, counting down.
TTTTGACCGCCATACGGGGCGAAGGCCTTCAAAAGCACCTTTTGCCTTGTTTATCCGCGATGCGACGTCTACATCTGTGCCTCCGGTAGTTGACACAACACAAACAAACAAACACTTCCAAGGTAGGTGAATTCTTGGACTCTGCACCTCCTCGCCGTTAATAAATACAGGGGATCCATCAGTAGTTACAAATTAATTCTCACAAGCCCTTTATGAATGGGATCCTTCCATATTTACAGGATCAGCACAGGCTGTTTTATCCCTTATCAGGATTTCTGTTTTTATTTTGATAGTGATAATAGTTGTTCAAGGACACGTTCCATGGAGTAGTCAAGTTTATTTACGGATGGCTCAAGACTGAGGTCGTTTCCGTGAGTGTGATTCGCTTGTGGACGCTATCGACCGTATAGCGGGTGAAGTCGGCGTTTCTGGATGGCTCTTTATTATTTCGAAGGCCTGTGAACGGGATATGAGATGTTGCTTAATAGATGGGAGGGTTTGGGTTCACTTCATAGTGGCAAGCAGTGAGTATATGAGGGCTCTGCCCAATGGCCATCTCATAAGAGTTCGCTTATCTCATAAAAGTTTGTATTTTCGTTTACTAAAACGTAGTTTTATACGCTAAAGCGAGGTGAACTGTCGGTATTGCAAATCTGAAGCGATTTTCTTCATCAGAAGATATTGTTTATCCCGAACAAGTCTTTGTAGGAGACATCATTCATAACCTAAGATCTTCAGTTTTCTTGGAACAATCAAGAGCTTTGATAAAGTTTCTGAAGATTTATTCTTCGTCTAGACGAGGTTCCCCGTTAGCTAACGCACCCAATGTGGTGGTCGGGATTACATCGTCCATAATCTGTAATGCAAACCATAATGTGGGTTTGAGGTGAACTGTCGGTATTGCAAATCTGGGGCGATTTTCTTCATTAGAAGGTATATTTTTGTTTATCCCGAACAGGTCTTTGTAGGAGACATCATTCATAACCCAAGATCTTCAGTTTTCTGGAAAACAATCAAGAGCTTTGATGATTTTTCTGAAAATTTATTCTTCGTCTAGAGAATGTGATGGTCGGGATTACATCGTACATGATCTATAATGGCCACATACTGGTCACAGGTGATTTGAAATAAGAGCTACAGTGTAACCATTTCGATTCGATAAGAAGAATGCAAACCATAATGTGGGTTTCTATTACATCACGTTTACGTGTTCAGTTTTTACTTGCTAACGAGTCTGCCGTCCGAAGAGCTGGCATTCGTTATCAGGCGAGATTCGCGAAGGTGATTGTTTTTGATACACAGAGGATATCTTACCTAAAGCTTAATCAAGAGTTTCGAAGATTCAAAATACACATTATATTTTTTACAGTGAATTAAATACAACTGTTTTTTTTTTTAAGAAATAATGATTTGCACACTGCGCACGCTACAAAATTCAAAGACGTACTGAAGATCAAACTGACCGGCGACAACGAAGACGACTGCAGTAGCGGTGTCGTGACCAAATATTAGGCAAAATGAGGGTAGACCACACTGGAACCGTTAAAAATTATGAGAGTAATCTCACAAGTGGGTCAAGCAAAGGCTCGAATACCTAAATAATAAAATAATTGAACTAGGTAAGTTTTTATAAGGTCTATATTAAGTACTTTGTTTGACATTTTATAAAATCAAAATATTGATAAATAAATAAAGACAAATAACAAATACAAGACACTGAGCGAGGCCTCGCGTTTACTTTTAGAGGTCTCGAAATCAAGAAATGCGCAAATGATGTACATAGATGAAAAATACATATGTCTCAGAATAAATAATAATGTATGTAACTACAGTTAATAGCATATTTTTGCAAAGTAATAAAAACTCACCTGCCATTGTGCTTCTTTTACCAATTCTTGTATTTATAGCCGTTGTACAGACAGCCTAGCAATGTTGGCGATGTTATGCAAGACCACGCAAGTATTTGTTACAAAACTAGCCGTTGTAGGGTGGTAGTGCATTTTCCTATCCACAAGCACCCGTCCCCTCCGTATATTACCTACGGTCATTATCCTACAACAATTCTTACATCCTATACACAGTATGATGAAAATAATCATGACTTACCAGATTACAGTAAGAAGTAATGTTGGCAAACTTAACTCCAAACACTCACTTTACACTCACTGATCGAGGTCTATTATACTTGCAATTCATAAATCAACTTATACGAAATGGGATAAAATTTAATTCAGGTCAGTTTGATTCCACAAACTTATATTGTGACCAGGTTGGTTCGAATCGAAGGTTATCTGAAATTATTGGTTTTTCATACAACTCAAAATTAAGATCATTGAGTCATGTCATTTCAGAGGAGAGTTAAAGCTGTTTATTATATATTTCATCTATTTTCCTGACGCCGGATTGGCTCAAATGACATAGAAATCTCAGTTATTCATTTATTTTTATATTTCTAAGAATTTGTTATAAGAAAATATCTTTGATGTTGGAATGCACATATTCAGGTCAGATTAACTCATATCTTCCACAATCTAGTCTGCTACTAGTCATCGTCCGAGCGTATTTCCGGTTGCATCCTTAGCAGGAAGGCGCTTGCCTTGTGACCCGTTGGTCCGTTGGTCGTGGGTTTGATTCCCGTGAGAGGCATACTTTGTGTTTTCAGTTTGGCTAGGATATTGCTGGCCTGAATCACCTGATTGTCCGACAAAAAGATTATTCATATTCGAAAAAACGGTCGTAACGCTCTTAAGGCCGACTTTTTTCACCGATCCTCTGGACGTGTTGATAGTATGTCGTCCTTGTTATACATTTTGATGTCGATGTAGAATCCACCCGATAAATCAATGGTCTGTTTTTTGCCATCCAAGCTTAAGTGGCTTAAAAGCCGCAACATCCGCAGGTTGCAATAGCCTTGTGCGGTTTGGGTAAAGGGTAATGGGCACAATGTTTAGTCGCTCACAAACTTTACTTTCACTTTAGGGAAAAAATGCTCTTAGCATTAAGTACGCTATTTGTTAAAAGTATGTTTTTACTTTAAAACAATAAAGAGTATTAAATTAAATTAAATCATTCACTCACCTGATAGGTTAAGTGAGATTTGTGCCCATCAACAAATAGTATTACTAGGAATTTTACTTCATTTTTAACAAGACTAGGATAAAGTACGGACTCTATGTAATCATGAAAATTGGCTGACCATTTTCAGTTAGCCCAATGCCCCAGTCTGGAGGTATGGTGGATGTGATGTTTGATGACAATCTTTCATTTGCAAAAATTATCATTGGTGGAGTAGTGATTCCATGAGCACCAAATGTGAACATAACGGTAAGTGTTTCCTTAGCCGGTACGTTGCCCACTTCATATATTTATGTTATTCACTTCATATATATTTGGTTCCCTTTGGAGCCATCCAAAGGGAACCAAAAATGTATATGAATACTACACCTGTTTTAGGACAAAGAAGAAAATTTGTTTTATCTTCGTTGTAAATACGTGAAGAATCAGAAAGGATATGAAATAAATTGTTTTTGCATAGATACGAGTACTCCTCGTTTTAGGAAATTGCTGCACTGGCAGAAGATACTGCTTCTGGGGTGCGAAAACAAATATTTGGATGACGACCCATAAAGAGTTTAAACTTTTTCTCACCGGTTTTGAAGGTGCTTCTTCTGTCCGTGTTCTTCTTCTTGACAAAATTAGACACGCTACTAATTAAGTCCTATTTTCTTTTAGGAAACCTCTTTCTACTGCAAACTTCAATCCAGTTTACTAAAAGGTTTTCTTCTGCGTCGGTTCTTCACAGTGGAGAGATCCACTGTGCTGACCGACGCAGAAGAAAACCTGGCTTTGAAATAAGGTCTGGATTCTTAATTTGGTATATCAGAGTCGTTCGTGGAACCTGGAAAGTTTTAGCCGCAAGTTTTTGGCTCATACCAATTTTTATTGCCTGTAAGGCTTGTTTTAAAGAATCGGAGTCATATTTCTTTCTCTTTATTTTTTCTCTATTTTTTTTTCAGTCTTAGCTCTACTGCCCTTTGGTTTTATTTTTAAACTAAAAACAAATGATCAAAATATATTATTGACATGGTCAACACCATTTATTGACACCATGTTTATAATTGGTAATTACGTTATTGACACCCGTGACAAAATTTAGTAGTAATTGCAGAAGCTTTTTTTGATTACCAATCACATTTAAAACTTATTGTGATGCTAAATTAAGTTTACAGTACACTAGTTTACAGTACATCTGTTGCCAAAGAAATTTTAGCTGTTGCTAACTACATATGATATGCTATTTTCAAAAATATAAGTAAAAGATTTTTATCAGCTCTAGTTTCTGAGTTTCAGCTATGTAGGTATAAAACAGAAAAAAACATTTATTTACTAAGAAAAACTTTATTAAAAAAAATAATTAATCATTGAGTTCTAAAAAACTTCGTTTTAAAGCTCTTCTCTGATGTGTAGACTTTGGAAAATGACGTATTAGCGACCAACAACAGTCAGACATCATATTTGTATCCCAGAAACCCTGATAGCGCTCTTCCATGACACGTAAGTCCTGATGCATACGCTCTCCCTGCTCTTCGCTCATATCTCCTAAATTTTTACCTCCATACCTCCTAAAGCCGTAATTCTTTATCTCTTTCACGATAAAAACTTATTTTAGTATCTGAGGAAAGCAAATTTTTTTCTTTCAGTCTTGATGCTAACAATTCTGAAGCTTGTTTAGAAAGATTTAAATCTCTTACAAGATCATCTAACTCATTTTGGGAAAAGCATTTTGGCTCATTTGACATACCTTCAAAATCAGCATCATTTTGTGATGAGCTTGGTCCTTCGATATCTTGTTCCATGGGTTCAGATATATTTTTAGGCACTGAAGAGTCAGTTGAACGCTGCACTGGACGCTGAACACAACTAGTACTTGGGTACTGCCATTTAGCTCGATTTTTAGTATTTAAACCGTTTACGTTTACGCTACAAAAATAACAGTCTTCGAGATGATTTCGTGGTTCTCGCCAAATAGTCGGTGTTCCAAATTTAAAGGCACTTCTTTTACCATTTTTCCACAATCTTCAATATTCCACACACGATTTACAAACACAATTGGGAGCCCAAGACTTCTCATTTTTATCCAAGAGCATTCCAAAATACTCAAAATAGGTATTTTTCACCAACTCTGATATAACTTTTCTACAACCGTTAAACACATATTCCCCGCATATATAACAAAAATGATCTGGATTGTTTAAACAACGTCTCCTTGAACTACTCATGACGCAAAAACTTTGGATACTAATCTTAACACAGTAAAATGTGTCTGTTATCGCTTAATATATACGCTTAAATGACAAAAATCAAAAACAAAGTAACTCGAGCTGCTCAAAAAATTTTGAGGGTAGATTTGACGAAAACAAGTCATAAGTGAACATTATCAACCACAAAATTCGCGGCAACAGACAAAAAGTTAAATTTTGTAAACTAGTGTTATTATTGAAGCAATTAAGAAATACCATTTATTGAAACATATATCAATAAATTGGTAGGTAAAGTATTATTTTTTTCTATTCTTTGCTCGAATAATTTGTGCGACTCACCGTCGCACTAACTTCTGGATTAAAATGTATACTACTATGTCATCCCAATGTTAAGTGGGTATACCAATAGATTTTAATGACACCAAGTACTCAGACGATATATCTAAATGTTCTATAATTGATTTAGCAGACTTACCGAAGATTCTTCTTTGATTTAATAGTTTTCCAATGTAAGCGTTTAGTATGTTTCGGCGATTACTGTATCTTTCCTTCAAAATATCGCATATAATTTGATAATTTGATTCTGTTATTGATATGTGCTTTACTAGTGCTTCTGCCTCACCAGTTAGACAAGATTTTAAGTATTGGCATTTGTTGACATCACTTAGGCTGCGATTGTTATTTACCAATGTTATTACCTTTTTTTTTTGGCGGCTGGCAACCCAGGAGCTTATATGTCAATTTTATTGCTCCGTATCTAATATTGTAAATTTAAATATTTTTATAGTTTAATTCATTAAATAATATTATTTAATCATAAAATGAGATAGGTGCTTGCATAATTCATAATTTGTTTGTGTAAATTTAGTGTATTTTGTGAAATAATGGTGTTCCAAGTTGACGTTCAGTGGGTATAAATTGTTACCGGCTTTTTACAACTTTTACAAGGTAAGAACGGTACAATATTGAATCCCGTTTATATATTTCACTAAAACACAGCGTCCTTTGTGCACAATTTTTCATATTTGCGAAAATTATCGTACATAAACACATCTAATTTTGATGTAAATTGACAAAGTAGATTAGGTTATGTTATTGTTATTTTTTAGTTAGGTGATCGGTTTTGCTAGCTTTATCGTGCAATTCTAGCCTTTATTATCTTCCCTAGACATTACATCTGTCCCTTTTTGTAAAATATCCTCCTCAACCCGTGCTGAGACTGCCCGACAACTGGAAATCCAGCTGAAGCAAGTCTTACTCGAGCTCAAGGCAGAAAAAGAAGACAACGAGAAATTATTACTGGAAAGGGAAGATAATGAACGCGAATATGTATTGATGCGAAATAACAACATTAGACTTGAACAAAAACTCTCTGAGAGTCTTCAGTTATGTGATGATTTGAGTGAGCAGCTGAACCGATCAAAGTTAGAAATAGATTCTTTCCGCCAATGTGGTGATACGTATGAGCAGACCCTCAGACGTACCACTGAATTAGAAAAGGAGTTGGGCGAGGCATACAGACAAATTAATAGCTATGAGCAAGATGCCCAGATGCGTCAGTCAGCAGAGGTGTCCAGCCTATATGACCAGCTCATTGATAGTGTCGCTATGTCTCCCTCAACTAATTCTCCAGTTATTGATCTCACTAGTGAGACATCATCGAGTAGTATTGATTTAGATATCTCAAAATCAATGATTAGTCATAACCAAGTTAAAAAATATGTAAAACTATCCAAAAAAATTAAGAAAACTAATAATAAATTAAAAATTAATCTCAGGAAATCATGTTTATTAAAATCTAGTTCATTAAATTGTAAATTGCAGTCAGAGTTAGAGTTATGTAATAAACAATTGGCGGAAAGTCAGGAGTCATATGAGGACAACAGGATTAGACTTGAATCTCATATTATTAAGTTGCAGGAGGACTATTCCAAATTATTCTCTAAGTATGACCTCCAACAAAAACAAAATACCGAACACATGCTGACTGTGGAGAAATTGATTAACGACAGCAGGTACAATCAAGAAACTCTTGATTTATTAACTAAGCAATGTACCTGCGGGCAATTCACCCAGCCCACCATCAGTGTCTCCACACCAGAGCTCTCTCCTTGTGACGGTAGTTTGTGTAGTAATGTGTCTGATTGTGTTGACTTTATTGACCCTCCATGTAATACAATAGTATTTTCTGACAGTATAGGTCGCAATATGGGTTGCATGTTAAACAAAATTCTAGATAAAACTTGTATAAATTACTGCTTCCCGGACGCAACCTATACTCAAATTTTAGATAAAATTAAATCAACCAAACTGAATTGTAAATCTACTGTTGTATTATTAATAGGCAATAGTAACAAAGTAGGAAAGAAAGAAATAATCAGCTGTATGGATTATTTATCTGAACTAGAAGTAAGCAAAATAATATTATGTGCGATCCCATATCTACATTGCCAGTCTCCAAAAACTAACAAAATCATTCACTATCTCAATACTTTGATACATAATATGACATGTCGTTATAGTGATAAATTAGTGTTTTTTGACACTAACAATTTTATAAGTGAATGTCATGTGACAAAAGATAATATTTATCTTTCAAAATATTTTAGACATAAGATTGCTACATTGATAGCAAATAATATAAATTTTTGGACGAGTTTACATTGTAAACAAGATTCTAGTTTTAAGACACCTACAGACTTACCAAGTTTATGTAACGGTAATTCTGTAGACTTGACGACAGATTTAAACTGACCATTCGGACAACGGGAAGGCCTCATGAATTAAGAATACTTCATCAAAATTTAGAAGGTCTTTCCAGCAAAGAATTATTAGTAGAATTAGTTTTAAAAGAAATGGATGTGGACATTTTATGTTTGACTGAACATTGGCTGCATGAGAGTCAGATGATGTTCAGCCTAAACAACTATATTATTGTTAGCTGCTTTAACAGAAAGTCTGCTCAACGAGGGGGTTCTTTAATTTTTATAAAAGATTCTTTCCGTAGCAAAGAGCGGAAGGATATTGTCAGACATTCTGTTGAGCGCTGTTGTGAGGTGGCCTGTGCCGAGCTTGATCATCATATAATTGTTTGTGTATACAGTCCACCAGATAGTAATTTCAAAAGTTTTTTAAAAGCAATGGACCAGGTTCTTAAGTCCTGTTCAACTAGTAAAAAGAATTTAATTATTTGCGGTGATTTTAATGTTGATATTTTAGTACATAATCCAAAGAGCACACAATTCCTAAATCTTTTTAAGTGTTATGGATTAGAAAACTTATTTTTTGAGCCAACCAGAATTACAGCTACATCTGGCACATGTCTTGATATTTTTTTTAGTAATATTCAATATTGTGATAAATCTGTTATTAATAAATTGCCTTCAGATCATTCTGGTGTATATGTAACTTTTGTCAAAGAGTCCACCAGTAATTTGAGAAAAGATAAGATCTTGTGTAGACCGATTACTTCTAAAAACATAAAAAAACTTAAAAATAATTTAGATAACAAATTATTATCAGTGATATATACAGGAAATAATCCTGACGACCATTATAATAAACTATTTAGTACTGTTTCCTCTGAGTATTCTAAAACATTAAAACAAAAAAGAGTAGTAGTTCATAGTAAATCACAGTTTAGTGAATGGGCTACTACCGGCATCTACATAAGTAGAAACAGGTTATATGATCTATATGCCCAAAAACAATATAACTTTAATCCTTCTTTTATAGAATATGTTAGAAATTATTCTAAAATATTTAAAAAAGTTTGTAGACGAGCCAAGTCGAATAGTATTAGCAAAAAAATAAATAATGCTCCTAATAAAATTAAAGAAACATGGAGTGTCATAAATAAGGAAACAGGTAAAAATAAAACCAAAGAAAATATTTGCCGAATCAAATGTAATGGTAAAAATACTTCAAAAACTGAAGAAATAGTAAATATATTTGATGATTATTTTACTTACATTCCTTTGGAACTCACTTCTAATGTGAGTTCTAGCGCCCAGCGTGCTGAGGCTTTGCTTAAGAGTAATGTTAGCCCTTGTGATTCTAAATTTAATTTTAAGCATGTTAGCCCTAGCGATATAATAGATGCTTTTAAACAGTTAAATTTAAAAAAATAGTTAAATTTAAAGCCGTAGTAAGTCATATTATACACATAATTGCTGCCGATTTAGCTTTTATATTTAACGAATGTATTGATGAAGGCATATTCCCTAACTTAATGAAATGTAGTAAACTAATCCCCTTATTCAAAAAAGGAGAAAAAACAGACCCTGGCAACTACAGACCTATCTCTATTCTGCCAGTTTTGAGTAAGGTGTTCGAAAAGATAATGCTCAATCAAATGCTACTTCACTTTAAGACCAATAATCTTTTCCATAGCCAACAATACGGCTTTACTGCTGGAAAATCGACCACCGATGCAGGAGTAGCACTTATTACTAATATCTACGACGCGTGGGAAAACAGAAATGATGCAATTGGATCATTTTGCGATCTTTCTAAAGCATTTGATTGCGTTGATCATCCAACACTTTTGCTCAAATTTCGTCAATACGGTTTTGATGATAAGTCAATTAAATTAATAGAATCTTACTTAACTGATAGGCTTCAAACTGTTGATATAAACGGCGTAAAATCACACGGGTCTAATGTGAAAATGGGCGTACCCCAAGGTTCAATTCTAGGACCGTTCCTTTTCTTAGTTTATGTCAATGACTTGCCTTACATGGTTGAGAAAGAGGCTGACATGGTGCTGTTTGCTGATGACACCTCGCTAATATTTAAAATAGATCGACATAACAGTGATGCTAGCGCGGTGAACAGCACCTTATCTTTAATTTCTGATTGGTTTTCGGCCAATAACCTCATGTTAAATGCGAACAAGACCCAATGCATTCGATTCTCTCTTCCTAATGTGAATCAAGCCTGTGTTGACATACTAATTAATGGTCAGAAACTCGATCTGGTTGAAAGTACTACCTTTTTAGGAATCACAATTGATTCGAAACTTCAATGGGGCGCTCATATAACTAAACTTTCTAATAGGCTTAGCTCTGCGGCTTACGCTGTTAGGAGAATAAGACAATTGACAGATGTAGCAACTGCTAGACAAGTGTACTTTAGTTACTTTCACAGTCTAATGTCTTACGGGATACTTCTATGGGGGAGTGCAGCGGACATTCAGACTATTTTTCTTTTACAAAAAAGAGCAATTCGTGCTATTTACGGTTTAGGATCGAGAGACTCACTGAGGGAATTATTCAAGGAAATAGGTATACTTACTTTTGCATCACAATTCATATTTGAAAATATAATGTATGTAAGGAAAAATATTTCCATGTTCAATAAAGTAAGTGATTTTACAGATAGAAATTTACGTAATAAGAATGACTTAGTTAGCCCGTATTACAGGCTGAATACAGTCAGTAAGTCTTTTATGGGGAAGTGTATACTTTTTTATAATACATTGTCAGAATCGGTCCTTGATATGCCAGACAGAAAATTCAAAGCTTATGTAAAGAAAGTACTTTGTGAGAAGGCTTATTATAGGACCGATGACTATCTTAAAGACAAAAAGGTCTGGCTTGAGCTTGGCGCGGGTCCCTCTTAAAGGTTTGTATACTTAGACATGTCATAATTTAGGTACATTGGTACATACTAAATTTACAAATTGACATTATTTTAAATTTCGTAATTCTTATAATTCAATTTAATTATGACATAATAAACAATGTAATCTCTGTCCATCTATATAACTAATTTTAAGTTTTTAGTTTGTTAGTTGACGTCTTTGGAGAAAACGTGCAGTGCAGTTTGTTGCCGCTTCTTCTGCACTTGCGCCTAGGAAGCGGCGTAAACTTAGCTTTAAGTAACGATTTGACGTCAACATTTGTGCAAAACAAAACAAAGTGACTATTATTAAGAGATATTATAAATATCCTATGATAATAAAGATATTTTTGAATTGAATTGAATTGAATGAATGAAAAACATCATAAAAGGACGTCCAATCTTTATAATCCCCGTTGAACTTACATAATTCTAGACGTGGCAATTTCGTTATAAATTGAGAACTATTTGAACTGTCTACTTTGAGTTTTTCCTTTTGTTCCCCCAATATATCGAGAATTTGGGACTTAAACTCTAGCTATGTTTCTAATAATTTTTTATATAAATCCTCTTTGAAATACATTAATGTTGCTCTTACATCTTTGGAAACTGTGGATAGTCTTTGGCGGCTGGAAACCCAGGAGCTTATATGTCAATTTTATTGCTCCGTATTTAATATTGTAAATTTAAATATTTTTATGGTTTAATTCATTAAATAATATTATTTAATTGTAAAATTAGATAGGTGCTTACATAATTCATAATTTGTTTGTGTAAATTTAGTGTATTTTGTGAAATAATGGTGTTCCAAGTTGACGTTCAGTGGGTATAAATACAATTCTTAAATTGCCTAATATTGCTTAATATTTATTACATGACAACTCTAATGCTTATTAATTTTATTACAACTCCTGTGTCCACTCTATTGCTTATTGACTCTATTACAATGTACAACTATTCTTAAATTATTTAACTAAATTAAATCAAATTGGATGTCACCTCCACAAAATTTATAGCTCTATGTTGTTTATTAACATTTAACTTTAAGTTACATAATGAATTTATAATATTAAACAGAATAAAGTTTGTTTTGAATAAAAGTGCTTTGTTAGGAGACTAGCGCCATCTGCGTGTGATCTCCACAAACACGGGCAAGATTATCGATTTAGCGATATTCGGGCTGTGTGCGCTCGGCCTTTTGTCTTTGCCCGGCCAGAAAAATAATCTTTGTCTTTACGTCAAAGTCTCGACTGCCATTGTGAATGACTTGCGTTCCCCGTCGCGAAAGAGAAAGCCGGAGGCCGGCATAATTTTGTATTTTGATAAATTGCGAATATTTCGTGGAGAATTGTAGCTAATTGATTTGTTGGGAACGGCGTGGAGCCGAGATTATTTGTATTACGTAAGGAACAGTGATTTGTGTCAAGTGTAAAACGCGTGCCATGCGGCATTGCAAATGGTTGGTTTTGTCTATTTCCCGTGTGATACGGAAGTATTTGTAAATTGACTATAAAAGGAACTAACTTTGGTGGCGTGAATGCCCATAAATCTATAAACAGTGATAAGTGCTTGAATCGGAGCGAGGGACATTCCTATGTTAAGGTCCGCTGTTAGGTTATGTACTTAATCTTGAAGTGTCAAGGAAAAGAAGAAACTTGTTGTGCTGTGTTGGAGTGGTGCTATAAATACGACGTATTCGTTTGGGGCGACATACATGAGCTCATGGGGAGGTTGGTTTAGGGACCCTATTTTCCTCACCACTGACTTGGGACCCATGGTGGGACCTAAGGCCGTCGCCAGCCCTGAGGAGTACTTCAGGCTCGACGCGAAGGCCAGGCGAGAATGCCTGAAGACTGCGTGGACTAGGTAAGTTTTGTAATTAGTGTAATTACTTTTAATTAGAATTAAGTTAAACTCATAATTAGGTTAGGAGGTTCCCTGGACCTTATCCAGGGTGGTAGCAGACTGCGTAGGTTTGTTTGTGTGTTTGTTTGTTGCCGGTGGGATTGCCGGACTCATACCAAGAGCGTAGTTAGTAATATTTCTTGGTAGCTGAACGTAATCTTAGCTATCTGCGCCAACAAAGTTGTTTTATTTCTTATGAAGTAGGTATGATGTATATGAACGCATTGGCCTATTTGTATCTGTGGTCACATCTATGCAGCAGTAATAAACGCGCATTCAAACGACTCGGTTGTTTTACTCACATACTTATCATTGGCGACGAGGATGGGATGATTACCCACGAATAAAAAAGTAAAATGGCCTTTTTAGGGAATTTGCCTATTTTCGATCATAAAAATAGCGAATGGGCGATATTTAAAGGCAAGTTAACGCAGTTTATCAAGATAAACAAGATAGAAGATACCAATAAGACGGGGATCCTGCTGACGCATCTCGATGAGGAGTCATATCGCTTGGCGCGCAACTTGGCATACCCGACGGAACTGGAGGCGCTGAGTTTTGCAGCGCTGGTTCAGCTGTTGGATACGCACATCAAAGAAAAAGCTATCAGATCAACATGTACCGGTTAAAAGAAGTTTTCAAATAGGTGACGTTGTATGGGCCCGATGGTACAGTGCTCGGAAAGAGACTTGGCAACTAGGTATCGTTAAAGAGAAAATTGGAAATAAAATGTACAAAATTTTAATTCATAACACAAATTCATACACAACTTTTGATTTAGAATTAAAAATGGATACACAACCTTTATGAAATTTTACTTGTAAGCCTTTTTCAAGCGATTTTCTGACTGACAACAAGTTATGTGACAACCCTGACACTATCAATCCTTCTACTTCAATGTTAATATTTTTGTACTTCACATTTAATTTACCTCTTTTAGAACTTGACAGATATTGACCATTAGCTACAAAAATTCTTACCTCCTTTTCTAAATCTTGTACATTTGTCATATAGGGCAAGTATTGGTCTTTAATTAAGTGTTCAGAAGCTCCGGAATCAATAACCAACTGAATACCTTCATGCACTTGAAAGTCCTCTGCACTGAATGCTGTAAATGCCAAGTCGTTTTGTTGTTCTTGGTCTTGATCATCTTCTTGAGTGATGTTGCTTGATTGCCACGGTCTTGAACCTCGACCTCGACTGGAATAGCTGCCTCTGGATTGACAACGCTGGCCCCGATGACCCCTGTCAAATGCTCGTCCCCTGGTGTTCACTTGACCGCTCCTACAATGGTAGGTTTTGTGGCCGCTTTTGCCACACCTGAAGCATGCCAAAAAGCTATGTGCGTCTGTTGCTGAGTTGGTATTTAGCTGTTGACCTTTCAGTTTGAGCTCTGCGTCCAACATTCTTGATTTAATGAAGTCAGTGGTCAGCTCTTTATCCATTGTTTCCAGTGTTGTTATAACTGTGTCATACTCGTTAGGTAGCGTCAATAAAAGGTGGCATACTTTGTCACTCTCCTCCATTGTCGTTCCGGTGGCTTCCAACTCAGAAATTACCTTCTCAAATTGCATGAAATGATCTTGAAGTTTTACGTTGCTATCACATTTTAGGGACAGTAGTTTCTTCCTTAGGTGTAGTTTGTTAAACACACTTTTTCTTTCAAATACTTCTTCGAGTTTCGCCATCATGTTTGCGGCCGTCTCGCACCTTTTTACTATGTCGATGAATTTGTCTGATATGCATTGCACTATCACGCTTCGTGCTTTGGCGTCGATTGCACTGTCCTTTTCGAAGTCTTTGCTGAGTGCCTCCTGTAAACTCCTTTCTTCTAGAAGTGTATTCACTCTAAATTTCCAATTTGAAAAATTTGCGCCATCTTGTAGCTTGGGCAACACGCAATTTGTATTCGTCGACATTTTGATAATCTTATCTTCTTTGGCCCTTTCTCAATATTTTAAATGCACTGCCTTTCTTCATTTTCCATATTACGCCTTTAATTTTATTCCTCGTTGCGCAGTGGAAGCGTATTGTGATTATAAATGAAATCCACATATAATCCGGGCACCAACTTTATTGCAGAGAGCGATTACCATAAAGTTACAAATGTCAATGTCAGAGAGATAAATATTATAGAGTAAAATGCATAGATTATGTAACAAGGTTGAACGCAAACTTATAAGGTTGGCTCAGCACTATACATCTTTAACACAGCCGACTCGCATACTCCACTGCGTGCTCGTCTAAACCCTCCCCCTGCACCAAAACTGCTCCTAGCGCGTAGCTGCTCGCATCTGTTTTGATGATGTAACCACTGCACCAATTCTAAGGCAAGCAGACGCTAGTAAGCCCGTCTGCTTGCCTTAGAATTGGTGCAGTGGTGAGACATCGTTTGAGCTCAGCAAACGCACGTTGCTGTTCAGTATCCCATTTCCATACGACTCCTTTCTTAGTGAGACGTGTTAAGGGTTCACTGATTTTGGAAAAGTTAGCTATGAACCTTCGATACCAGGAACAGGTTTGCAGGAAAGATAATAGGTGTTTTATGTTTATCGGCGGTAATTGTTCTGCTATAGCTGATACCTTTTCCGGATCCACTTGTAGACCTTCTGGGGTAATGTAATGGCCAAGATATTTAATAGTTGAGCAGCAGAAACGACACTTAGCCAGATTAACAGCCGGATTATTTTCTTTTAATGTCTTCAGCACTTTATTTAGGTCGGTCATATGGCCGTTGAAGGATGTTGATAGAATGATGAGGTCATCAAGATACGCGAACATATTTACGTCTGACCCGCTCACTTTCACCCTATCAATCAGCCGTTGAAATGTTGCCGGCGCATTTCGAAGTCCAAACGGCATTCTCTTAAAACGGAAAATTCCTGTAGGGGTGATAAAAGCTGTTTTATCCTGGTCTGTCTCTCGAACTTTCACCTGCCAGTATCCGGCGCGTAAATCAAGCGTTGACATGTGTGGAGTTGGCTTAGCTTCGTGAAGAAAATCATCAATTCTAGGCATGGGGTACATGTCTGGTATTTTAATGACATTTAACTTGCGATAGTCTATGCATAATCTTATCGACCCGTCCTTCTTGGGTACCATCACCACTGGGGCTGACCAAGGTGAAGAACAGGGTTCAATAATACGATAAACGATACGGTGGCACTGAGATAGGATTATGGTTTCCAGTATCAATGCAGTGTTCTGCCGAACTCGTTGGAACGCTACTCGGTTCAAATACACCTTGGTTTTCCGTTAGAAGTGATACTAATCGGTTTTTTTTTTCTAATTCCAATACCCCACAATTAACATTGTCAAATGCGATAGCGGCTATGTGGATATTGTCACCGACAAAGCCGGGAAAGAGTAAGGTCTCACTTGGGAGTCATGGTTATCTCGGTAGATTCAATGGCTGCCATTGCGTCTGCATACATGTAGTCTGCGAACTGAGGGCAGTACCCATCAAACAGAGTTCGGGACCGCTTGCACGGACTCTCAATGCCTTCAATTGGTATCAATCGATATGGTGGAAGACTTCCTATCTTTGGAGGATTTGGGTTCTGTGCAACTATTCTCGGATCCGCTACTTGTGCTGTTACAGCCACTTTCGGTGAGGCAATACACTCAACTGTTGCCATGGACATTCCATCCAACGTCTCTTCCCTGAGGTCGTATATTCTTCCAGGTTGGTCAACGAAGTGCCATGTCAACTGAGGCACATCCAATACCATTTGGGCATCCTGTATGAAGCCAACACCAAGCAGAGTTTTATTATCCTTTGCTTCTGGCATAACGACGAAAGTTGTGGGTATCACTCGACCGCACAGGCTTACTGGTACTCTAGTAGTCAGTAGGTACATTCCTTTTTTCTTTACTCCATCTGCCAGAGTCACATCTACTAGTTTTTTCTCAAAGTGGCACCCTTGCTTCTTAAGTAAATTATATAACTCAAAAGATGCAACGCTGCACTTGGCGCAGGTATCCACATATGCCGTACCTACTATAAATGCCAATTCCAATTAATGGTCTGAGACGGGCATCAGTATCAACGTTCAGTGCGCAGAAGTCCACTTTCTCACTTTTAATTTGAGATTGAGCTTTGCACTTGGGACATTTGCTCCTTACGACACCGGGGGTTCCGCAACCATAACATGAAAAAGTCGGGCTAGATGGTGAAGGTGCCTGTGTCGTGGCTGTCTCTGTCGCCTTACTGCGTTGAGATGCCTGTTGTTCTGTTTTTATTCGCTTGCGACATTGTTCTACTGTATGTCCAGCAGCTCTGCAAAAATGGCATCGTATTTTCTTCGGACGTTCAGATTCAGCGGCGTCAACTTTTTCGGCAAAGAGTTGTTCGGCTCCGCGTGCTGCTTCTAACAACTCATCAAAAGAGGAGACTAATACTCTGGGCACCTTTTCTCGAATGCGCCGGTTCAGTAATCCATATATGATGTCGAGTTGATGTATTTTGGCGAGCGGTGGAGAGGGGAGCTGTGACAAGTGCTTTATTTTTAGCCATGAAGGAATCTGTGAGCATATCGACAGGCTGCTTGTGGTTGATAATTTCCTGGAAGATTAGGTATCCGGGTTTCTTCGGCGCAAAGGCGTGGCGTATACGGTTTTCAAAGTCAGCCCAGAACTTAATATTGCTCTTCTCGCCTTGCCACCAAGTCATCGCTTCACCTTTTAATATTAACGGCAGCGATTGCAACGTGTCGTTGTCGGACATACGCTGTTACCTTTTTAAAAATAGAAGCGGTGGTTAGGAATTCTTCCACACGTTCTGCCTGACGAGTGCCGTCGAAGCTAAAAGTCGCGTTTGCAAATGACACTATGGGATTGGAACGAGCCTGAAGAGCGTTGACTGTAGCTGTTGTTATAGATGTCACCATCTCCCTTAGTTGCTCCGGTGACATATTTACTGTCGTCATCTTCGCTTCTTTTCCCGCTTCCCGGTGTGGTTTCGACCGCAACTCCAGGTTTTTCCAATTTTCCGCCGCACGTTGGGTAGCCAGATGTAACAGCAGGAGTAGCGGTAGCGGGGAGAAAATGAGAAGAGGCTGTGATGCAGCAAGCAATATATTATCTATGCAAGTTTTACAAAGTTGTATGCAACCAAGCGGTGAAAGTGCTTCGGATTCCGAACGTATGCACGGTCAGCTGCCTTCCGAAGTTCGGAAGGCAGCTGACCGTGCATACGTTCTAGTGATGAGCCCCTCACTCGTGATGCACCTCGTTTGAGTTCCTCGTCGCGTCGAATTGAGGGAGTACTCGTTTTTCAATCTTGAACCATTTCATTTTCGTTGAGGGCCTAGTCGAGGGCGAGGCGCGTGCGTATATTACTCACTGCTTTCTCAATGATGCACGCACACGCGTGAGGTGTGTGAGTGAGGTATCGTTGGCAGTCAGACACTATAAAATGAATATGATTGCATCAGTGAGAAAATACTCGTGGCGAGTAAAATGTGCACGCGCTCCGCCATTTTCATACGACTGCTTAGCAAAGCAATGTAACAGCCTGGCAATACTAGCGTGAGGCACGATGTGGTATATTGTATTATAGTCGAGAATGGATACAGATATACGTCAAATGAGTTTCTAATCTCTAAAATTAATTTATATGGGACAAATATTTATGATAGACTGTTTTGTCTAGTTTTTAAAAATAATATAACACAGTCAAAATCATTACAATTAAAATCGGATTAGTACAGTCCGATTCAAACTTAATGGCGGCTCGGATATTAGCTGCGAATGCGCAGAACACCCCCGCGCCGACCCCGTAACCCCCGCTAGTACCTAAAATTGTACTCTGCGCATCGACTCGCACGAAGTTCCGAGCCGCCATAAAGTTTGATTCGGGCTGTACATACATGCAAGTTTTATGGGTTTTTAAAAATGGTTTGATAGGCGTTTGACATGCGGCTAATTCGACTATAGTTGAAATAAATAAAAATTATGTACATAAGCAAAATGAAACTCAATAAAATTAAATGAAAAGTTTAATTAGAAAAAAAGTTAACAGACACAAAATCATGCGAACTTTATTACCATGCAAACGATTGCGTCTATCGGTAATGACATGGCCTGCTTTTGAAAAGATTCTTTCAGAAGGGGTTGAAGTAGCAGGTATACAAAATTGTTTCTTTACAATGTCATAAAGTCGCGGATATATATGTTTTTTAGTGTTCCACCATGTCAAACAATTTGTAGATTTCCTGCTGACCAAAGGTTCGTCTAAATATTTATCTACTTCTATTATTGCACCTGCAGTAGGATTTTGATTTTTTATAGTTTCCAAAACTTTAGCATCAAAATCATCCCAAATGCTAGGGGTTTCAGTCGAATCATTTTGCACGTTTTCTGTTATTGTGTCTGTTTCATCATTTGTTAAAACAGCTCTAGCTAAATTTGTTAAACTTATTTTTGCACGATCAGCACTACTTCTCTTGTCATCTGGAAACCCATACTTTTTAAATCGAGGATCAAGAAGAGTACTCACGGCAAATAATTGATTGTCTTCTACATTCCTAAAACGTGTTGTGAGATCTGTATGAAGCTTACATGCCATGTTGGTAACTACTTCAGGAATACCTTCTTTATTGATAAATGACTCACACTTATTTTTTAACAAATTCGCTAAAATTATTATCTGTGATATTGTGAAGTACTTTTCTGCACACATACTTTCTGAAACATATTTGAAGTGTCTCAATAAATCACAAATATTGGTCAAAATATCAATGTCAGCTGGGGTCAAGTTTGAAACATTGGGATATTCTGTGGCAATTGTTGTAATCACACTTTTTTTTGTCTCTAGAATCCTTTCAAACATATCGTAAGTTGAGTTCCAACGGGTAATGACATCTTGTTTTAATTTTAATTGCTTTTCTCCCAACAGTTTTTGTGTGGCTTTAAGGCGCTCACTGGCCAAAACGCTTCTGCGAAATAGCTCAACTATACACTTAACTTTTGTTTGTATATCTTTTATGTCCGTCACAGCTGCTTGAACTATTAAATTTAAAGTTTGCGCAAAACAGGGTATCGATTTCCATCGGAGTAATGCAATAGCAGCTTGGATATTTGCAGCATTATCTGCTGTAACCGCTACTATTTTGCTATGAATATCCCAGTCTATACATTTATTTTTTAATAAATCTGCCAAATTCTGGGCTGTGTGTCTTTGAACATCAGGAATACATTCTAGCAAGTAAGATTTCATGTTCGTTTCGTTATCAAGAAAATGAGCTGTTATAGCAACATACTGTTCATGAGAAGCAGATGTCCAGGCATCAGTAGTAATAGATATGTATTGCGCCATTTCAAGTTCTTTTTTAACATTTTCTTTCACGGAATTATAATATTTTTGGAGAATGCCATTGGATACAGTTTTTCTCGTAGGTGTTGAATACGAAGGACACAATTCGTGAATAAAGGCATTGAAAGCATTATCGTCAACAATAGAAAAAGGTAAATAATTTTTAACTATCATGTTAAGTAATAATTTGTTAATAATTTCCTGTTTTTTAAAGATACTGGTTTTGGGAAATATTCGTTAATTTTGCTATTTTTATTACTCTGAGTAGGAAAAGTCGAAAGTGGCTGGTTTTTATCTTGTACTTGTACCGGTTGTGTCGATCCATCTTGACTTGCTGAAGACGAGTGCGATGTATCTTGAGGTGTAATCAGGACCGCGGCACTGCTATTATGATTCAAGGTCACCGTTTCTTGATTTACCTGAATACCAGCTAACACAAGTGGATGAAATGACTTTAAATGTCTCGTTAAATTGTAGGGCCCTGCTCCTTTAAAAGACAAAACTTTACTGCAAATTGTGCATTTTGCTTTATTTTGCCCAATGTCTGTAAAAAACTCCCAGGTTTTCGATTTCTTAACTGTCGGAACCATTCTTTATTTTTATACAGCAATCAGCAACTGCATGCCACCATTCCATAAGCAAATTAGTTATGTGTAGGTAACTTACATTATAAATCTCAAAACACAACATAAAAACACTATACATAAACTACAATACATAAAATATAATAATTCAGTAGTAATAAATAAGTTACACATATAAAATAAATATATTTACATGATATATACATATACACTTACATATAATATAATATCATACATTACATACATACATTTTATTTATTTTATTTCACTACATAAATGCAATATTTATTTAATCCATAAGCAAAGCCGCGCGATATCCGTAGGGGAAAGTGGGGCAGTTTGGTACAGGAAAATTCAATCTTAAATATCTTGCTTGATTAAAGACATTTCGAAGACTATTTGTACGTTTTGTAAAGCCTAATTATTCAGCTTTATCATACTAGGTATACATTGTACTAAGTCTAATAGTTTTTGAAATATAAGGATTTAATTAAAAAATGGGACTTGACTCAATCTGCCCCATGTACGGGGCACTTATATACACCGTGTGGGGTACATTGATACTATGTAGAAATTGTAGGGTATTTGTAGTTTTAGAATAGTATCAATAATAAAACCATTGTTTAACTATCAGAGATCGTTTAATCAGTCTTTTTGGTTACATTAATTGAGCATTAACCAGAAAATTCAATACAAAACTAATACTACAATCATTTTCTAAACTTTACCTTTCATAAAGCACTCTTTAAACATCTATTATTTTTATATTTATATATTTTTACCCTGTATCCTTTGAATACTTTAAATCGGAAATACACTAATAACAAAAATAAAATACTAAATAAAAAAATAAAAAAATAAAATTGACACTTATGCCTTAACAAAAAAAAACTGCTACAAAAATATACTCTTCTAAAATATTAAGCTTCTTCTACTGCAAATTGTATTGACTTAAATCTATAGAAAACTTATACATGGATGCTGTGCGAGCCGTAGTACCTTTTGAAAAAGTTGGTGGGGGTAACTGAAGGGCTACATCTTTAAAATCAACGCTGGCGGTATCCTCTGGATTCGGGAAAACAAACACGTAAGATCTTGGTTTCTTTCTTAGGTATGAAACGTGATATTCTGTCAAATTATATTTTGAAATAACTTTGGCGGTATAGTAAAGAACTGTAGTTTTCTTTTCAAACTTGATAAGCAAGAAATCTCCAACTTTTATATTTGCAGGGTTAGGAAGTGCGTCAAAATTCTCCTCTTCATGCTCAAAGTCTTCAAATTCTTCATTATCGTCACTCAATATTACTGAATCGTTTAGACTACAGTCAGTCTCAGATGAAGGAGTTGGAGGGCGACGAGATTTTTTCTTTTTCTTATTTTCCGTTATACCCAACAATTTTTTTGCAGTTTTTAACTCTTTAGCTCGCTGTCTCATAATCTTATCTTGCTGTTTTTTCATTTTTTCATCGTGCAAGCCTTGTAATCTATCCTTTTCTGGCGTATCGGTAAATATTCTGGATTTCCCTTTCTCTTTTCCTTTTCTTGATGACACTATTGTCTTGTCCTTCTTTGGATATGGGCGCACTACTTCAGGTGAAAATATTTGTTTAGAAGTTGTAGGAACATCGTTATTATGCCCAGAGACTTCAAATTCATTTCGAGCCTCAACAAGAGGGGCTTCATCAGTATTTGCCATAAAAATATCATCATTATGGGGTGGTATTATTGACGGAGAACCTGCTAGATCTATATTATAAGGAGCCTCAATTGGACTACCAGGGCGCTCGAATGTGACAGGTTCTTCGCAAACGTCTTCAGTTTGTTGTGCTTCCATCTGTTCACAATCGGCTGTTACTGCTTCATGTCTATTCTGGGTAAATATGTTTTCTTGTTCAAATCTTTGGTCTCGAGAACATTCTGCGTAAATTTCTACAGGAGCAAAATCGTCGTCGCTAAATGCAAGTCTGTTGAAAGGCCAAATCCCTGGTTTTGCAAAGCCACTTGTGATGTTTCGTGGGGTAAAAGATTCCATAAAAGCCGATTTTGTAAGCATAGCGACGTTTTGTATTAACACAGTCTTTCCTTGGACCTGCCAGTCATTGAAAGCAACTTTAAGTTTTCCTTTAAAAGGACCAAAAACGCTGATATCTAACGGCTGAAGTTTATGTGAAGTATGTGGTGGAAGTGATAAGTAGACAATACCATGGTCGCGACAATAATTAACTGCTTCTATAGATATGTGGGATTCATGATTGTCACATATGACGAGTATTGGGTTCTCCTTAGTGCACAAAGTATGGCGTTGAATGTGCTCTAAAACTTTTAGATGCAACGCAGCAGTCATCCAGCCACTTTTGTTTGATAAACCAAGACTTCCTTCAGGAGCACCATTCAAAAAATGTTCTTTGAAATGAACGCGCGGAAAAACAAACACAGGAGGAAGAGATCCACCGATTGCAGTAATTATGCCACAAAATGTGACCAGTTCTCCTCGTTCAGATGCTACTATTTGTCCAACCTGCTTTTGTTGTTTTTGAGCCAAAACTTTAGGAGCAGATAAAACAGTGGTAATTCCCGTCTCGTCAATATTTATGATTCGATCAGGTGTAAATTTGTAACGTGTCAAAACTTCTTCATAATTATTAAAAAAATCTGCCACTGCAGTTTTGTTGAACGCAAATGTTCTTGCAGCGCTGGTATTTTCCGGTTTACGAAGGCTTAACTCCTGATTTCTTTTTCTGAATCCTGCTGCCCAGTCTATTCCAGCACGACCGTTATTTTTCCATGATTCTGGATACTTGCAGTTGGAAAAATCAGCAAACTGATACGCAAGAGTCAAAAGCTGTTGCAAAGTTAACCCATGGTGCATTTTACTGCAATTTATTAGATATTCTGCAAAGACTTTTTCTTGTTCCTTTGAAAATACTTGTGCTACAGAATATTTGGAGCTATAGCTCATTGAAGATGACTCGTCATTTTGGTCCATAGTTTTTCGAAACTTTTCAATACGATGCTGCAAGGTTGCAGCTTTTATGTTGTGTTTGTCGGCAGCCTTCCTAATGGATAATTTATGTGACAAAACGTCATCTATGGCTGCTTTAACCTTCTCCTCATCTATGTTACTTCGATCAGTCTTCGGTTTATAGGTGCGAACCATTTTCTGGAAATAATTAGCCAAAATAACATAGGTACATAAAATGGTTAAACAAATTTGGGTAAAAATTTGGTATGGAAGTAGCTACGAGTAATAATGTAAAATATCCATAAAGAAACAAAGGTGAAATGTAAAGGAAGTAGAAGGTGGCAACTAATTTGTAATAACTTCGAACTAGGGGCAGTTTGATACGACCAAAAGTGCCCCATGCCATTCTGTATCAAAGTACCCCAACGGATGTTTTATTTTCAAACTCAGTTTCTGTTGAAATCATAAAATCTCTTATAAGAATAACAAGTAAACCTGCATAATAGATACAATCACTTACCTTTGGTAATATTCAATTAATACTATATGTACGTAAACACTCGGCAAAACACGGCTACATTCGACCAAAATTTTTAGTTCGACGCACTGCAAACACGCCTTCCCTCGCCAAATGCAAACGGCTAACTGGCGGAGAGCGGGGTCACAATGACAGCGCTTGTGCACGTACTGACACGTTTTAGTGATGTGACCACATCGATTGTGTTCGTAGATTTTGAGATACTATGGGTGAATCAATGCTCCCCTTGTATCATTCTGCCCCAGTTCCCCCTAGTATGCAGCGAGGACCGCATTCCATACGACATCGCTATAACTACGATACGCACAGGTAGTTGCCGTGCGCCCGCGCCGCGCTCCGAGCGTCACTAGCGTCAGTCGTCCCATATTTACACATTGCGCTTGTGTAGTGTCTGTGAATAAGCGCGCGGCGTGACGTCGTACTGCATACGCATCATGAAAAGTATGCCCGTCTCTCTCGCGCGCGGTCTATCTTATGAGCGTGAAGGAGACAGTTATTGTTTTTCTTTTGCTACTGTTTATAAATACAGCGTGATGTTAGGTGTGATCGACGCGCGGCGCGAGTGTTGCATTTGGAGAATAGAATAAAATGTCTTCGGAAAGAATTGGTTCCGGAAAAACTTTAAAGGGACAATCTCGTGAAATAGTGTACAATGTTTTTAACTATTTCATGCATCATAATAAAAACAGTGATGGTGGATACCTTCCAATGAAAGATTTGTACGGTTTGACATCGGAGGCGACTGGTGTTTCTCAGAGAAGTATTCAACGAATTGTTTGTGAAGTACGCAATCAAGTAACAGTGGCTGTTAAGGCTGATGCAACATCACAACCATCTACCTCAAAAGAAGGAGAGCCGCGAGCATCCAAAAGATTGGCGTATCAAGTTTCTTTCAGAACACCGGGTAAAAAGCGACCAAGGTTAGCAAAAAAATCTACAGTAGATAGTTTTGACCAAGAAGTCATAAGGCGAACTATCTACAACTTCCATCTGGTAAAGCATACATTTCCGACATTGAAAAAGTTATTAGAAGTGTTGAAAGAAAGTATCAACTTTGAGGGTGGTATTTCTTCACTAAGGAAGATCGTTCGGAGGCTAGGTTTCAGATGGAGAAAGACACAAAATAATAAAAAACTACTCATTGAAAAAAGTCCCATCAGATTCAAAAGAACATTATATCTTTCGAAACTGCAAGAATATAGATCACAAGGCCGCCCTATAATATATACGGATGAAACTTATATACACAGCTCACATACATTGCCATCATCATGGGCCGACGAAACGAACAAAGGTTGTAAAGTACCTATTTCCAAGGGCGATATGCTAGTGATAGTTCATGCCTGCTCGGAACAAGGATTCGTTCCAGAAGCTTTGCTTATCTACCCAGCAAAAAAGCAAACGGGAGATTATCACAGTAATATGAATGCTGGTAATTATCAGAAATGGATTACAGAAAAACTTCTTCCAAATTTACCGCCTCAGTCAGTTTTAGTAGTCGATAATGCATCGTACCACAACGTCGATAACGGACACAGTGTATTGCGCCTACCACCCTACCATCCAGAACTCAACCCAATAGAGTTACTGTGGGGTATAATTAAAGGGAAAGTTGCATCACAAAATGTTAAGTTTAACTTGACAACTGTGGAAGAATTATTTAGAAAAGAAGCAGATTCTATTACTCTGGATATGTTTAGTGGCGTTTGGAGAAAGACGCGAGAACATGAGGAAAGATATATTGAACTGGAACCAAAAGTGGATAATTTCACTGACTCATTTATAATAACAGTAGGAAATTCCGACAGCGAAACATCAAGTTCTTCGAGCGATGAAAGTTTTAGTGGGGTAGAAGATTTAATTTACAATTTGTACGATTCTGATTAAAAGCCATAATGTAATAATCATAATAAAAACAAGTAACACATATATTTGTATTTATTTATCTACAACGCACCCATTTTACTAAAAACTAACTCTAGTCTACACTTATGAATCCTTCTGGTCCATAATGTTGAATTCTCATAATGTTGAATTCTCAAAATGTTGAAGTCTCAAAATGTTGAATCTCAATTGAATTCTCATAATGTTGAATTCCCATAATGTTGAATCTCAAAATGTTGAATTCCCAAAATGTTGGATTCTCATAATGTTGAATCTCAAATTAATGGCAACTTAGCCGTATTTTCAGATTTTTTGGACCTAGCCGAATTTCCAGATTTTTTGACATAGCCAAATTTCCAGATTTTTTGACTTAGCCAAATTTCCAGATTTTTTGACTTAGCCAAATTTCCAGATTTTTTGACTTAGCCAAATTTCCAGATTTTTGGACTTAGCCAAATTTCCAGATTTTTTGTCTTAGCCAAATTTTCAGACTTTTTGAACTTAGCCGAATGTCCAGATTTTTTTGGACTTGGCCTGATTTCCAGATTTGTTGGACTTAGCCGAATTTCCACTTTTTATTTTTCAGATTTTTTCAGAACAAGTCCAAAGAATCTGAAAATTCGGCTAAGTTCAAAAATCTGGAAATTCGGCTAAGTCAAAAAAATCTCGAAATTTGGCTGTCTATAAAATCTCGAAATTTGGCTAAGTCAAAAAATCTAGAAATTTGGCTACGTCAAAAAATCTGGAAATTTGGCTAAGTCCAAAAAATCTGAAAATTTGGCAAGTCCAAAAAATAATTTAACATTATGAGAATTCAACATTATGAGAATTCAACATTATGAGAATTCAACATTTTGAGATTCAACATTTTGAGAATTCAACATTATGGGAATTCAAACATTTTGAGATTCAACATTTTGAGACTTCAAAATTATGGACCAGAAGGTTATGAATCAATTATTTGAAAATCGTTTATTTTTTAACATCCTGTATAGTAAAATTGCATAAGTGTGAGTACTGTGAACGCGCCAGCTTTAGTTAACTGACCGCGCAGCGACAAATGAATGTCGATCGATGTTCTGCCGCGCACTACGCAAATCGTTTACGTACTCGCTACTCGCGCGCTAGCGTTACCTACTGCTTATGGCCTGTGTTTTATGTTACCTAGACTTTCTATCTTTCTGCTTGGACTGTATCTTTCTCTTCTGTGCCTTACACTCCTTCTGTAAATATTCTGTGTTGCTGAATAAATTACCGTCGTTGTAATACTGCAGTTTGCATTTACCACCGACCGATAACCTAGCAACCTAAACTGGTGACCCCGACGTGATGATGTAGGTAACTTACATTATAAATCTCAAAACACAACATAAAAACACTATACATAAACTACAATACATAAAATATATTAATTCAGTAGTAATAAATAAGTTACACATATAAAATAAATATATTTACATGATATATACATATACACTTACATATAAGTACTATAATATAATATCATACATTACATACATACATTTTATTTATTTTATTTCACTACATAAATGCAATATTTATTTAATCCATAAGCAAAGCCGCGCGATATCCGTAGTATGCAGCGAGGACCGCATTCCATACGACATCGCTATAACTACGATACGCACAGGTAGTTGCCGTGCGCCCCCGCGCCGCGCTCCGAGCGTCACTAGCGTCAGTCGTCCCATACCCGCGCAGCGACAAATGCATGTCGATCGATGTTCTGCCGCGCACTACGCAAATCGTTTACGTACTCGCTACTCGCGCGCTTGCGTTACCTACTGCTTATGGCCTGTGTTTTATGTTACCTAGACTTTCTATCTTTCTGCTTGGACTGTATCTTTCTCTTCTGTGCCTTACACTCCTTCTGTAAATATTCTGTGTTGCTGAATAAATTACCGTCGTTGTAATACTGCAGTTTGCATTTACCACCGACCGATAACCTAGCAACCTAAATTATGCACTTATAATTGACCGTCACCACACCAGAAATCGTTCATCAAAACAACAAACCAGTTCAACAATTGGTTAACAAATCCGTTTATCCACACAAAACACTAGTTAAAAGTACATACTATTACTACTTACTTTACTTAAAAATGTACTTATAAAATACACAACATTAATCAGTTTACCCGACCAAAGTAATAGATAAACTAAACGAAAACCATCTAATTCTAACGTAATAAACAAAATCAACAGGTACGACGCATTTCATTTCATTCCCTTTAAAACATTATGAACGTTATTTACATAACATAAGCGTTCAATTTACAAACGGGCGCGTAAACCTCTCGTGACGGTTGTCGCCCTCTCTCATTCACTCATTCAGTACGAAGCGGCAACGCTGCGAGATGTCGCGAGTAGAGGTGAGGCATAAATATTGGATTAGGTGCGCGGAATAGGTATTTTTCGATATTAGTTCGTACCTAGTATTTGGCGTCCGGATTAGGTAATGCACGAATATTTTTTGATGCAAGCAATATTCAACCTTAAATCACACGATGTTAAGTTCAAAATCCGCTGCGACTATAATTGTATAATGTTTAACACTCGCTCGTCAGCTCTTGTATTAGGTATGTTCCCAACCAATACTCAAATCCATTATAGAACTTTGACCCTTAAAGTTATTAGTAATAAGATAGAAAATAGGTAGAAAAAAAATATTTGCCAGTATATTATGTGTATGGATTAGGTACGCTATTATCTAATATTTTCATCTTTAAACATTAATGACCTTTACACATTTAAAGAATAAGATCGAAAGTCCTTTGCGAATAAAGTATTAGCAAAGGGTATTAGATTAGATGAGCTGTATTAGATTGGCTTAGCTATTGCGTGAAGCGTGAAGTACTAGTGCAGTGATAATGACCTGTCGTTCGGTGACTTAGTTTGCGTTGCACCGCGTTCGCTTTAGGTACTACGCGCGATTACATATTATTATGTAAATTGTAAACAAAGTAGGTATCTTAACTGCAAGTTACAGTTTATTTGTGTGTTTTGCGTACCTAACCTGCATACATAATATACTACATGAAAGTGATACAAAACTTTTTTGACTTCGTAAATTATAAACTTTTAATGGTGTATTCTAGTTTTATAAGTATAAATATAATATAAATATAATAATAAAGAAAAACTCTAAAAACGATATAATTTTAACTGTGTATAAGTATAAATATCGAACTTTATAAATTAAAATTACGCGTGTAAAATAGTTTAATTAGTGATAATGGCTCCTAAACATAGTGCAGCCTGGGACCACTTTCTGGACATTGGGAACAGCACAGCGCAGTGCAAAATTTGTAAGACACAATTGTCATATAAAAGTACTGTATCAAATTTGACCAAACACCTAAAAAGGAAGCATCCCTTGGTTGTGTTTTCGGCAGCACGCGGAGGAATAAATGTGCCAGAAATATTGGCTACAGATAGTACGGCACTAACGACTACAACGACCACTGCATCTGTAAGTACAATTACAACTACAACCGCTATTACTTCAACAGTTTGCACGTCATCTTCTTCAGTGGGTGGTATAGGTAGAGAAACAGCCTGCAACAGTATGTCGGCATACATTATTAAAAAAAATGCTAGCAAATGCAAAACAGACATTGATGACCATATCATGAATATGTTCGCTTTAGATTTTCAACCTTTTAGAATTGTCGAGGACAGAGGATTTAGGGGCCTAATAAAATTTGCTTTCCCCTTTTATACGATTCCATCGAGAAAATATTTCTCGAACAATTTGTTACCAAGCAGGTATGAAAGCCTAAGAAATGAAAAAATGCAAGAAGTAGCTGAGAAAGTGCTTTCTATGTGCATAACATGCGATGTTTGGACGTCACGTACAAATGACGCCTACATGGCCATAACAGGCCACTATATTGATGTGGTTACATACAAAATGAAATCTCTGTTGTTAGAATATGTCCCATTAGAAGGTTCACACACAGCGCAAAACTTGGCCACGGAGATCAGGCGCGTTACAGAAGAGTGGAAGGTAACGGACAAAGTAATTTTAGCGGTGTCCGATAATGGCGCTAACATTAAAAAAGCCTTATTAGACCTGGGATGGAAGCATTTTGGTTGCTATGCTCACACATTAAATTTAGCTGTAACGTCAGCCCTAGAGCCCCCAGAAATACAAGACGTGCTAATAAAAGCAAGAAATATTGTAACATATTTTAAAAGGTCTACGCAGGCATGGGAAAAGCTAAAAAAATATCAAGAGCAAGCCAAAAAAACCGTGAAGAGGCCACTTCAAGATGTCAGCACGAGATGGAATTCAACATATTTTATGTTGGCCAGATTACTCGAGTTAAAAGAAGAAATAAATAGTGCTCTTTGTAATCTGCCCAGCAATGTCGTGACCCTGTCATCATACGACTGGGATGTATGTGAAAGTATGTGCCAGGTATTAAAGCCGTGCGAAGAAGTGACCAGAGAAATGTCTGCACAAAATTACGTCAGTGGAAGCGTGGTTATTCCGATTACCAGAGGACTCAAGATGGCTTTAGAAAATATGCAGTTTTTGAGTTTACCTGTCACAGAAAAATTGCGGCAGGATTTATTGAAGGAGTTGAACAAGAGGTTCATAAATATTGATAAAAGTCGTACCTTTTCGTTGTGTATGTTTCTTGATCCAAGATTCAAGCTATATTTCGAAGATACGTGTTCAGCAGAAGAGGCCAAGAAAACAGCAATAAGTTTGGTTACTGCATTAATTAATGAAAAAGAGAACCTTGCCAAACAGTGAGTGGTTCAGCAGCTCCTAGCGGCCCTAGTACGAGTTCAGTTTTTTCGACGTCTTCGGTGTGGAAACACTATCGCGAGGCTATGCAAAGTGTGCAGCCCAAGGGTACAGCGTACTCGCGTGCAATTGTTGAAGTGCAGAGATACCTAGAAGACGACGTCGTCGTCGTTGAGGACAAAGTCAACGTCATTCAGTGGTGGCAAGAACACGAGAAGGTGTACCCACATTTATGCCGTGTGGCTCTAACAAAATTAAACGTTATGGCCACGAGTGTTCCCTGTGAGCGTATATTGTCTGCTGCAGGCTTAATAATTAATGACAGACGTACGAGATTAGTTGTCCGAAAATTGCAGCAATTAATGTTTTTACAACAAAATTCTTAAAATAAAGGTGTATTAAATAAAATAATTAAAAAAAAAACAAAAAAAAAATACAAAAAGTAAAAAATATTAAAAAAAAGATAGTAAATCATTGAAATTATTGTAAATACGAGTTGATCAAAATTATTAAATACGCCTCTTTTATTCACCTACATCCATTGGCACCTATATATACCTCTAGCCTATGAATGTAGGTATATACAAGATGACAGTCCTAAGCCTGTATGAGTGTGTGGCAAATATTTATATTTTTATTTCATTTACGTATTAAACAAAATGTTATATGTTCATTTCCTTTCTCTGTAGCATCCAAATGCCGAAAACAAAATGCCACATATTGGTCCCGCCCCGGCTGTAAGCATATTATATTTCATTCCTTACCCTTAAGTCAACTTTTACGAGTTTTGCTGAGTTACACTCTAAGTATGAAGGGTAATTTTGATCGTACTTCATTTTATTTTAAATTCTTAAACACTGTCAAATTAATATGATACCTAAAACACAAACACCTAAAAGTTAAGATCGAAAATAGATTGTCATATCATAACGCTCGATAAATATTAGCAAGGAGTATTAGGTGCTTCGATCCTGAAATGTTATCTAATATTTTAGTGTTACAAACAATACTGAACCTTGCGTGTATGACATAAGGTTGAAAATTGGCTGCAAATAGCAGATATTAGGAAGAAATATTCGGATTAGATTTTTGGATTAGGTATTTGTAGGTCTTAGTATTAGTTTGAACAGGTACGGGATTTACCTAATCCAGCCCACCTCTAGTCGCGAGGCGGCCGCGCGCGCCGGCCGCGAACCAAACCAACGCCACGTTGCCGCTTTGCGAGCGAGCGCTTCACCTCGCCTCAAACGAGAGGCTCGTCGCGAGTACCTCGCGAGGGAAAATGAGGTCCTCCCTCGTATTCATTTAAAAAGTATGAGTTACACATCGCTAATACGTTCAAGACTACCAACCGTTCGATTCATAGAGTATAAACTTTAATAGGGGTCCGTGGAAACGTTCCGCCTACGTCCAGTGTACCTGAGCTAGGATTAGGGATGCAAACGATACATCGAGGTTTGTAAAACATCGAGGTATCGGTCATAAACATCGATGTTATCATCGATGTTTTGAAGAGCGATATATCGTCGATACATCGTTTGCTACATTCAGAAACATCGAAATCGTTGTTCAGTCCGTTCGGGTTTTCGGAATTCGGAATCACTGTGACGTTCGCGCGCATCGCATTGCTTTGTTGTGTTGACACGTGAAGTGTATGGTTAGTTTGGATTAATTTGATTCAATTTAATACGATTCGATTATTGGATTACCCAATATCTATACACATTTTGGATTTCTTGATTGGGTGAGTAATGTACTCGTTAATTTATAATTTAGTTAGGTTATGTTTGTTTGTTTTTGCATTAGGTTTGTGTAAGGACGTGCGAAGTGAGCGTGTCATTTCAGATTAAAAGAATTTAACAAAAACGCATAACTTGTTATATTATGCAGCTAGTGAAATTACAGTTGTCATTTTTTTTATTTGACTAATTTAATGATGACAATAATTTTGTAGTAATTTAATTTACCATCATGTACTTCTTATTTTTATTAAAGCTTAATCGAGAGTCAAACAGACTTATACCGAATAGAGCGACAGTATATTTTTACCCTACTGCGCAATTAGGGGTGTTATGATTTTCAAGCGCATGTATGTATGACACAAAAAACAAAATCTATTTTTAATTACTTGTAAAAATAAACAATGTTTTTGTTTCTTTACAGATAACTAACTATGCCTTCCAATAAAATAAAAAGTAAAATTTGGAATTATTTTAAGAAAATTGGTGACAAGGAGGCTATTTGCAATATATGCAACAAGAGTCTTAAAACTTCTGGAAATACGACAAATCTTCGAGGTCATTTAGAAAATGTACATTCCCAGCAATTGGAAGATATTGATGTACCCTGCAAGAAAAAAAAAGTTGGTAACATTACTAGTTACATGCACATAGATGAAGCAACTGCAAGTAACAGTAGTCATAATGTTGACCTTCCATTACAATCAAACATCGACGTCGACGTTAACCAACCATCGACCAGTTCAAGCAGTGTTAAAGATTTAGTATTACCTTCATCTCAAAAGTCAGTTGCTACTGTTGCTAGTACATCGTCAGACATTGTTATTGATTCTAAAAAAACTGCTCAGCCAAATGTAGATGATTTTATAAACAACATTAAGAGTATAACTACAAAAGATGGTGCAAAATCAAAGAAAATAACTGAGGCCATCACGAATTTCATAATCATGGATAATAAACCATTTTCGACTGTTGAAGGTAAAGGTTTTCGACAACTGATGAAAGAAGTGTGTCCACTGTATAACGTGCCGAGTCGAGAGACAATTAAAACGAGAGTAGATGAAAAATATGAGACATTGAGTAATCTTTTTAAGATGTATATAAAAAATTCTGAAAGCTATTGCATCACATACGACATTTGGACGGAAACCATGCAAAATAAATCATTTATTGGTGTCACTATTCATTTTTTGGATAAGTCTCGACTTCTCAGTGGAACCTTAGGTGTTTTTGAGTTGACCGAAAGCCATACATCGCTTTACATTATTCAGAAACTTACCGATATTTTCACCGAGTGGAATGTTTCCATTGAAAAAGTTTCAGCTGTTATTACAGACAATGATAGCACTGTTATGAAGGCCAATCGGGAAATGTTTGGAGAAAAAATAATAATTCCCTGTTTTGCTCATACAATTAATTTAGTCGTAACAAAATCCATTGATGAATCAAACAATTGTACTGAGTTAATAACCAAAGTTAGGGATATAGTTAAGTATATAAAAAGGAGCGTCAATGCAAGTGACGAATTACGGAAGAGACAGTTAGAGATGGGAGTAAAAGAAGGTCAATTAAAAAAAATGATACTCGATGTTCGCACAAGATGGAACTCTTGTTTTTATATGCTTCAACGGTTCATGGAATTGGTGTCCATTGTAGGATCAATACTTTTGACTCGACCTGAAGCTCCACCAATGGTCTCAAGCAGTGAACTGGATTGCATTAAAGAAATGATAGAATTACTATGCCCGTTTGAGAAATTAACAAAAGAGTTTTCTGGAGATAGTTACGTAACGGTAAGCAAAGTGATTCCGCTAGTTAGCTGTGTCCGTGAAGTACTAGAGAACATAAAACCAAAAAATGAAATAATACTTCAATTTAACAAGGAATTAAAGAAACAACTAGCTAGAAGATTTGATACCCTAGAGCATTCCTCAATCCTAGCTATCTCAACTACTCTTGACCCCAGATTCAAGTTCATGCATTTTAAAGATCCAGTGGCCAAAAGTAAAGTATTTAATTACTTAAATAAATTTGTACGGGAATATAACAGCTCGCCTGGAGCTGCAACAAGAAGTGATACCTCTGATGAATCTGATAAAGATGATTCGGAATTTGACATTTGGAAATACCATAAGCAGCTGACACATAAAAACATGAAAAATAAATCATCTGCTACAACTATGCCACTTTCAGGCTCCATCAACGAAACCGAGGTCCAGATGTACCTGTCATCTCCTGTAACACCAATAAAGAGAGATGCCATTGAAATTTGGGAAGATATGAAATCTCTTTTTCCAAAACTTACAAAAGTCGCAATGATATACCTTCCAATCGTTGCCACGTCTGTCCCAAGTGAGCGGTTGTTCTCGGAAGCTGGAGCAACCATTACTCAACAAAGAAATAGGCTGTTAGGGTCTAGATTATCTAAGCTTCTTTTCCTTAACTCTGTGGCAAGACTATTAAATTCGAAATAAATATTATATAACATTCCATGTAATATAATGTTAACTACACAAAGATGATTCTGCTGCTGAAGCAGCTGTCATAACATCATGTCTAAGTTTGTTTACTTTAACTCTGTCTCAGAATTGTTACATTATTTAAAATAAATAACGTTTGTGTATTAAAATGTGTTTTAATGTAATAAAACGTGTTAATGCTAGTGTTAATGAAGCATCCTATTAAAAAAGTAAAACATCGGCAAAAACATCGATATATCGCCCATATCAACGATATTTTTGCATATCGATGTTTTTCATGCAAACATCGATGATTTAAAATATCGATGTTTTTCAGAACGATGTTGCATCCCTAGCTAGGATACAGAATTTGATATCCATAGCCCAGACATTATTTGTAAAAAAATCTCCATAGCGCGTTTTAGTTTTATATGTAAACATTAAAACGCCATCTAGTGATGAGTGGAGAAACTGCGTATTCCGGTCGATGTAGTGTTGAGAATGTTGAGATTAATACCCGTAGCGCCATCTAGTTGAAAATAGCGGAACTTGGTGTTACAGTGATATAAATATACCGATATTTGATGGAGCAGATTACAGCAATAGGTAAATAAGAATTTTAAAATTCTTACAATTTAAAAATGTAAAGATGTAGTAATGCGAGCTAAAACAAACGCCAACGATGACAAATGGGACCGCCGCGATGTTTAGGCGACTAACTATATTTACAGCTCTATATCTAACAAACAGTTAGAATATGTATGTGAATCAGAATCGGCATACGAAATCATCAAGAAATTTGATGAAATGTATCTCAAAAAGTCTACCGCTTTACAAATTTACTCTTTGTGCAGCAAACATTGACAGAACAACTGAATTCATAGAATTTGCATATGATTATATTTCAAATTTGAAATTTTTGAATGGGAATAAGGTCGTAAATTCAGCTCGAAAGACAGGTTTCGTTGGCTTTATTATATGCTTACATACTCGTAATGTCGTGAATTTATTTCAAGTTTTATTTAACAGTAATGGTTTAAAATACTTATGCACTTACAAAATTAGCCAGGATCACCTAGAGATGTTTTTTGGAAAAATGCGTTCTGACCCATCCACCCAACATTTGGGTTGTCGTTAAACCCACCCCGGTTTAACGACAACCCAAATGTTGTACAATTTTAAATAGCGTTTAAAAAAATCTAATTGTTACTGAATTACAACTTCGTGAAAAAGGAGTTTTAGATGATAGCATAATACTTAACGTAAGTTTTACTAAATATATAGATACAATAAATAATAACACGCCGAATTACGAACGAAACAACATACCACTAGCTCCTATGAATGAACCAATTTATTAGTTTATTCAAAAATGTTAACTTTGCCCCTCGATGAATACATGATGATCATGTCAGTACATACATTTCTGGATTCATAAGTCGACGGATCCTAGAAAAAATAAAATGTTTAATTTATCAGCAACTAGTGATTGGTGACAAAGATGACTTTTTTCTATCTCTGATAAGTACAAAAGATAGAGGTGATCTCACATACCATTCAATCACTGTAATAAAAATTATTAGAAAATGCGAAAACTTTTAAAAACTAAATATGAAAAATAAATCATACTCACAATTGATTTGTAGTTTTACAAATGACGTATCTAATTTAAATTTACTCCGCTGCGAATCTGTTGACGTGGAGCATAATGCCCAACATATAGGGTCTAACAAAATATACTGAAACTATTTTAGGGGGGAATTCAGTCCATAATACTGAACAACTTTCCCCAAGGAACACATATCGAAATATGAAAAATAATTTTTGACTGATCAGACGATCCGAGTTTGTGTGGAAAGCAAAAATATATTTTCGATATGTGTTCTTTGGGGAAAGTTGTTCAGTATCATGGACTGAATTCACCCTTAAAATAGTTTCAGTATATTTTGTTAGACGTTATATATTTTATTGAAAACAATTGTAAAATTATATTTAGATATAAGATGCAGTCATTACGCTCAAACTAACCAAATCTCCAAAAGAAATTATTTCAAAAGAATTATTATTTTTATAAATAAATAAGCATGCAGAATTGCATATGCATGCTTATTTTTTAAATTCAATTACTCGTATATTACAAAAGAATTATTAATAAATAAATATATAAGGACAAATCACACTGATTAAGCTAGCCCCAAAGTAAGTTCTAAACTTGTGTTATGGGATACTAACTTAACGATACTATATTTTTTTAATAATTACATATATAGATAAACACCCAAGACCCAGGACAATTTGAAAAAGGCCATTTTCCAACTTGCCCTGGCTGGGGATCGAACCCAGAACCTCCGGATTAGCGGTCTAGCGTGTTAACCATTACGCCACGGAGGTCGTCAATTATATAATTGCGGTACGATATTTGGTTAGTGTTAGCGTAATGCTAACAAGTTCTTAGTTTTTATTTTTTTATCACTTACAAAAGCTAGAATTGTGCGTACATATACGTACACATATAGTATATAGGCCCGATATGTGTATCAGTATAGGTTTAAGGTTTCCTGTAGAATTGCTAAGCTGAATTGTGAAATTATATTTAAATATTAGATGTATGTAATCATCATTATTAAGCTAAAACTATCCAAGCATCCGAAATAATTTTAATTTTTAAAAATATTTAAGGTTGCATCTACATGTTCTTGGCTTTTTTATTTTTTTATCACTTACAAAAGCGAGAATTCTACGTATATATTCGTACACATATAATATATAATGAGGCACTATACTTATGTGTACACTGCATGTCTCGAATTATGTCAATTATAGGTTTCAGGTTTCCTGTGTAGAATCGCTAAGCTGAATTGTGAAATGATATTAAGATTAAGATGATCATTACGCTAAAACTAATCAAACATCCGAACGGAATAATTTAAAAAAATATATAATTTTTTAAAATAAATAATCATGCATCTACAAGTTCTTGGTTTTAATTCTTTTATCACTTTCAAAAATTTTAATTGTTCATGTATATTCGTACACATACATATAGTACTTGTACACTGGCACTTGTACAATGTACATCATCATTGTGTCCCAACATTTTGAAGAATATAAAAAAATATATGAGGCTCTTAATATCAGAGATAATCCCCAAAAATTGTTTAACATAGACGAAAAGGGTTGTAGATTAACTATTCACAACCAGCCAACTGTTTTGGCGCAAAAGGGATGCAAAAGAATCCACATGATTGCACCTGAGCACGCCGAAAATGTAACTATAGCTGCGTGTGTAAATGCTTTGGGTAATGCTATTCCTCCAATGGTACTCTTTAAGGGTAAACGATTAAAACCCGAGTTTAATGACAATTTACCAGCAGGGTCTCTTGTAAAAATGTCTCCTAAAGGAAGCATGACTTCTTCTTTGTTTGTTGAATTTATCCATCACCTAGGAAAATACAAACCTGATGGTAAATGTTTATTAGTTTTTGACGGTGCTGCATGCCATCTTGATTATGACATTGTCGATGCAGCTGATGAGGAAAATATTGTATTGTATTGCCTACCGTCAAATACAACTCATGAATTACAACCTTTAGATAAAAGTGTAAATAAATCCTTTGAGCATTTTTGGGATCAAGAAACTTTATCATTTTTATACAAATACCCTAATAAAAAATTAACGAAAACTCGATTCAACACAATTTTCAGTAAAGTATGGTCAAAATGTATGACTCACGAAAACATAGTAAGTGGATTCAGATCTACTGGGCTTTTTCCCTATGACCCAGACGTAATTCCAGATGAAGCATACGACCCTTCCACTTTGACTGAAAGACCACTGCAACAAAATTATGACTCTACTGAACATTCTCCAACCCCTGGTCCTTCTAATATAAATAAACGCCATGCTGTTTGTCCTAAAGTCGATACTTGTGATCTTAGAGCCGATACTTCTGATTCCGATCAAACATATGTCAATGAAGATTCATGTTCACCATCATTGCTCGAACCAACTGGCGTTGTATCGTTAACTCCAGAAACACATAGCCATAATATAAAAAAATTAGTTGACTACAGCTCCACGGATACAAATTCTACAAAATTAGACATACCAATTCAAGTACAAAGAACTACTATCACAAGACCAATAATTTACAGTTCGGATTCTGATAGTTCCTTTGATAACGAATTGATCTCATGTCAAAGGCCTCGTCTGAATTTAGAATCAATGGTCAATTTATATAGTTCTTCTGATGAGGAAAACTATAACCTTGGATCAGAGCAACAACGTACTCCCATCAAGCAGGTGAATAGATCGAGCATTCATACCGAAGAAATAAGGCGTGACCAACGTCTTCGATCAAGTGACGATGATTCGGATGATAACATTCCATTAGAAAGATTGAAACTCAAAAAATTATCTACTAAATCTCCATTTCAACAATTAATCCCCACACCTAATTTTGCTGTCGTGAAGCAAAAGCCAAGACGCAAAGCAATTAATTATAAGGCCTGCCTAGTTACTAAAGATTTATTCAAGGAGAAGGAGAAGAAAAAGAAAAGTAAGATAGACACTAAAAAGAAAACACCTTTTAAAAATAAGGAAAAGAGAAAATGTTAAAAGACCACAGAAGACAAAGGGAAAATCAAAAACTAGGAGCAAGAAGAATGATGAAACTGATGATAATGAAAAATGGTATTGCTACGCGTGTAACACAGAGAGTTATGAAGACATGCGACAGTGTCCGCAATGCTTGAGATGAGCAATGTTTGGGGTTAACCAAAGATGATTTAGATTTTGATTGCAGATTTTGCAATTAATCATTTTCATAAGCAATAAAATAACAAACGTGTGTAATAAAAAACTTGGTCTTAGTTTAAAGTTATATTTAAACAATTTGTCGTTTTAGAACTAGAATATAAGTTAACGAATTGATCTCGACTAAAAAGTCCTTTTTAGTCAATTTAATTAGGTGATTTATTATTAAAAGTTTTGTTTGTTTTCATTTTTACGAAAAGGTTTTAAGACTTTGTTTGTTTTTTGAGTTTATCTTATTTATTAGATAATAGTTAGATATGTTGAGATTTGTTTTTGTTAAGAACTTAAAGTCTTTAAAAAGGCTATTTGGTAATTTAAAAAATGCCATACGTTTAATAAGAGCCATCAAGATTTGAGTAGAATTAAAATTTTATTTTATTTTGTTTCTAATTAGAAATTATGAAAAATAAAAGATTTTTCATTTTCTAACTTAACGATTTTGTTGCTTTATTCTCAGAAAAACAAGTTTTTTTTTAATTTTTTTGTTTCATACGTTTATTAGGGTCCACTTTCACATTTGCCCCCTAAATATTTGTAATTTAATTGTGATTTACTGCCCAAATGATAATGTTAACTTAAAATAAATAGAAGACTGATTGTTAATTACTATTATTCATTAAAATGTTGAGTTGATAAGTGGTCTTTATTAAACTAACAGGGTTTAATAAGGGCCGAAGCAAAGGTTTTAAAAAACCTTATTTTCAATGGGAATTGTGACTGATTCACTTAAAATTGTATTATTTTTAGAGGTATCTCATTTTGAATAAACCCTTTGTGATTATATCTATTGTTTCATTTCTATAAGTAATTAGTAAAATATATTTGAAATTTACTGGTCCTTGTTGGCCGCATGTACTAGGTTTCAGGTTTCCTGTAGAATCGCTAAGCTAAGTGGCAGTGGGCGGGGCACAAAAGGAATATATTTATAAGGTTTCAGACACCCCTTTCTACCTCAGTGCTTACCATATCGTGCGATATCAATACAGATTTCGACATTCCGAGACATCACACTCCTGCCGGATCCGGAAGTCGACTAACCATTCAAGGAGAATCATGGTGTGAGACATGATTTTTATATTGCGGTAGTTACCACACTCCTGCACCGATTTTTTGCCTTTGAAGACTGGAGTAACAATACTTACACCCTGAAGCACAGAATAAGTACTAGTACTCACGTACCTGAAGCTCCAACGCCTACTAGGCCTCGATAGGGACTTCATTGGCTCCGAGCCTCCGACAGTCTTCCGATTCTTCATGCGGCTACCGTACCCTAAACCCCCGTGAACACGCTCAAATCCCAATTTCCTTACCCACACGCATGACCATTCAGATCTCCACCCAAGACGATTCTCACATGGCCAGAACAAAATAAAACCATTTTACTTTAATGCGACATTGCGACTGGTTACATCGTCGATAATTCTAGATAAGATAGCTTTTCCCGCTTGCATACTAGGCTGGCAGACATAAATAATATAGGTATTACAAATAAAGTAGTGGTCCCAGTGGCGGATTTACCAATAGGCTAAGTAAGCTGGAGCCTAGGGTGGCAGCTTTAGAGGGGCGGCAAATTTAGCCCAAATTTTTTTTTTATCTTACAAAAATAAAATAAAAACTTATATGTATACACATTACGTCCGTAATCCGTATATAAAAGATTACTAAACGCACTGTAAAATATAGGTACCTACTTATGCGATCATGATTTTTTTTAAATATTCCAATAGCGTTTAATATTAATTTCAATTTAAATTTAGTAACTTTTACCCTAATTATAAAAATGATATTTAACGTGTAAAATTTTTCAACATTTAAATATTTATTTTCTACTAGGTACGTATGTATTTGCGTAGTAGTTTTTGGGTTGCGGCGCCTTTCCCCACCTTATGATTAGTACATGCTGCTGTTTTTAGGTCAACAGTATACTCGTCACTACATAGTAGATTGCAAAAATAATCTAGTAACTGACAGAACTATCACCTAGTTCACAATCATACTAATAATGGGAAAAAGCCGATGTAATAAGGACGATAGAACACAAATCATAAAGTTGCAAGAATAAATGTAATTAACATG
The DNA here is from genome assembly GCA_963576875.1 of Acrobasis repandana. Classification (NCBI taxonomy): domain Eukaryota; kingdom Metazoa; phylum Arthropoda; class Insecta; order Lepidoptera; family Pyralidae; genus Acrobasis; species Acrobasis repandana. The sequence continues at coordinate 3,170,278 of OY756234.1, read as the reverse complement.
ATTGTGAACTAAACTAACGTATTGAATTTCAAAGGTCAGTAGGGCAAAAATTGAATAGCCTACTAGCGGCAAATTTGTAAATCCGCCACTGAGTCTGTGACTGAGTGGTCCCATGTTTCTGCACCACAGTTCTGCACGCACGCAACATAAGCATACATATTATATGTGTGAGTAATGTTTGTTGGTAGTGTAATTGCCACGCATTTGGACCGGTTATGTTTAGTCTGCTTCTCTTTATACGTCTGTGGTAAGAATGACTGAAATAGCGTGCCCTTTTCGAGTTGTCTCAGCGAGTGTGTACAGTCGGCATAACATATATCGCATCGTATATATATAGCAGCAAATATATCGTAGCGGCCAAAGTGTCTTAAGTCCTTGACAATAAAATCTTGTTCCGATATATTTGACCTCTTAGTACTTTCGTCGCTACGATATTTTCTAATACTTACCTGCTCTTTATTATTTTTTAGGTTACCAAACAAAAGTGCTGTCGTTATTGACATGCATAAAAACCCAAAATCAGCAAATAATACAGCCACGAAAGGTACTCTAAAACCGGAAAAATTCCCAATTCAAAATGCTGAGGAATTAAATGTAATTGAAACATTAATAGATAACAAGGAAAATTATGATAATTTAGTAAGTTGCAATACAAATTTTCTTTATTGAACACCGCCTACGAATAATGAACACCACATAATAAGCATTAAAGAAAAAAAGATAAATAGTGAAAATTTGGCGGCCTTTTAGCTATAGAGCAATTTCTTCCAGGCAACTTAGGTACATAAAAAGAAGAAACGAACAGCTTGAAGCAGGTGGTATAATTTATAATTATTGAGTAGTTATAAAAAAGATTTAAATAAAGACTCATACAATACCTACACACTTACAACATTATGTAAAGTTATTTCTAATCTTCGCTCCTTTGGTCTGATCAGCAATTTATTGCTATTATACAAATATACATTATTTTATTTGTTACATGTTTCATACATGAGGAATTTGGAGGCAAAGATTTATCCAGCAAAGTGTCACGAATAATGAAATTTTGTTTGACTGACTGTACCTTAATAAATATTTCTTATTCTGATAATATGTTTTATTCTATCCTTTCAATATAAATATAAAATCATAGAACTCTTATTTGAAAAAAAAATTGTAGTAAGTATGGAAGGCAAAAATTTTTTATTTCGTTTTCAGTTCGCAACAAATCTATTCGGAGATAATAAATATATCAGATTTGGACTCTGACTCCGGAAAAGCATTTGAAGAATCAGAGGAAGATACTCGTATCGTACCTAAAAAGTATATATTAACATAAAAGTAAATACTTACTGTATTTATTTTATCTTAATACGAAATTGCTACCTAATTTTTGTATGTTAAAATTGTACTAAGCATACTTACTACTACTCGTACTACTACACAAATACTTATGCAAAAGCAAAGTCGTCAAATTCCTAAAAACCCTAGACTACACAGAAACAGAAGATCTACTTAGACCCATTTTAAAAGAATGAACAAAACTGTTCGCTCCCTCTACTACAACAAGACACTAGGGATAAAGCACGACCCATCTTTGGATATTCTATCTCATGTGCGTCTGACATAGACAGCCCCCGTCTCGCCGCTCGCATACCGCAGGAGCGGTACTGCGGTCGTGGTGAGACTATAATTTTACGAAATTTAGGGTGGACTAAAATTCAGTGTTAAAATCAAGCAAGTAAGCAAGGTTCAAAGTTCAAGGATCAAAATCGGTTTAGCTGTTTAAAATTTATCATCTTTTTTGATAGCTGTGAAGGGTTTTTTTTTAACTTGAAGAAGAACAAAACTCTTTTTCCCTTTTGTAACTGCTTGCCTGGCCTGTCTTTGTCTTGTCATACATCTCACAAGATGCAACCTCTAGATGTAACATTTAATGGCCCTCTAAAAACAGCATATTCTCGTGAATTTGACTTATTTATAAAAAAAATGCATCCTTACAAAAAATTCCACATGAAAAAATATCCCACCAGGATATTGAATTAGTTGCTGAGGAACCACCGTCAAACAAGAAGTCTTTAGACTAAAATGAGAACACAAGAAAAGATGATGTTCTACCGAGCACTTCAAGACGTATTTTAGAATTATGAGCCCTTATCCCAAAAAAAAAAACTTTCTTTTTAATACAAGCGTTGGGTTATCAACCTGTCACTATTTCAAATTTTCCTTTTTTATCTACGAGTACAATCCCAACTATATGGTGGCTTTGGGTGTCTGTCTATCCCGTAAGGGATAAAGATATAGATGTACGTATCTCGTTGTCATTTTTACGTATCCAACATTGTAAATTTATAATTAGGTATATTAATAGGAATCTGCTGCTATGTTTATTATTTTTAGGTCGTACATTCTTCTTTATTTATGGTTATGTATTTGTATATTTATTATTGTTGTATATATTTTAATGTTGGTATATATTTTATGAAGTAATGTATATGTATGTAAGTAATTGTGTATATGTAATAATAATAATATGTTTATAGGGTAAAACACCCAGAAGTCAGCCTTGCACCAATACTCAGCCTTTATGAACGTTAAATTCATATAAATAGTGTCTAAATTGGATTACACGACAATGGTACCGTTAATTCAAATCTCTGTTCTCTGATTGGTAACTATGCACACTTAAAAACCAATAGCAAAACGAGACGCCGAGATATGGTCGTTCATTTGCACTGCCATCAGCGACATGTACGTACGTGTACCAGTGACTAATTTTTTTGTAAGGAGACGTCGTCGAGGATTCGGTAAGTATTTCGTATTATTTGTGTCAATTGTGTAATTTTACTATGTAATATAACATTTAAATACTTAGTTTACGAGAATATAAGCTTAAAATGGTTGTTTATTCGTAAAATACGTTTTAATTTTGGTGGCTGACTATTGGGGTTTAAATTTTCGAAGTAAATCTAGTAGTCAGCCATTGGTGGCCGACCACTGGTGTTTTTGTGATTTTATTATATTTGGTTGCAATTAACACTGCTGCATGTGTTTTTTTTGCTAAATTTATTGAACCTAACTCTTATGGTATAAAATTTCGATTTTACCAGTAGTCAGCCGTATATAATGGTAAGTGGCTGACTTTTGGATATTCGAACCCAGTACTCAGCCGTTTACCGAAAACTGAACTTTATTGTGTTCCATTAAAGTAGGTTTTTGTGGGTCGCTTCGCTTATGGCATGGCAATTCTTTTGTTTTAGGATTCCATCATGTCGAAAAGGCCTATTCACCAGTACAGGGAAGAACAATTAACACAAGCCATGGCGGCGATCAGAAATGGAATGAAAATAAGGGAGGCTAGTAGAACTTTTGGTGTCCCACGGGGAACTCTTCAGGACCGACTACATTTAAGAGTGCCAGAAATGCCTCGAAAGATGGGTCCAGATACGGTACTAACCAAAGCAGAAGAGACTGCCCTGAAAGACTGGTGCATAGCTTTAGCAAAATGTGGATTTCCCCGGGAACCTGATAACCTCCTTAATACTGTCCAAAATATTATATCTGAAGATAATAGACCTAACCCATTTGTGAACAACCGACCAGGAAAAAAATGGTATCAGTCTTTTTTAAGACGGCATCCTGAGTTGAGTAAAAGAACAGCCGAAAATATATCCAAAGGTCGAGCTGCTGTGACGGAAGAGGGTATCAGGAAATGGTTTGCTGAACTGCTAAAGCATTTAGAAATAAAAGGAGCCTCAGATATTTTATCTATGCCAGACCGAATATTCAACGGTGATGAAACCAGTTTCTATATTTGTCCCAAATCTGGTAAAGTTATTGCACCCAGAGGATACAAAAACGTCTACAAAATATTAAAAGGCAAGGAAAAAGAGGCAATCACTGTTCTCTTATTTATATCAGCATCTGGGAATAGTTTGCCTCCATGTGTTGTATTTCCATATGTGCGCCCTCCAAAAGATGTCGTCAACAGTATGCCTGCTGATTGGCTATTAGGAAAGTCAGAGACTGGTTGGATGAAATCCGACATATTTTTTGATTACATTGTAAAAGGTTTGAACAAATGGTTGGATGATCAAAAGATAAAAAAACCAGTACTTGTTTTTGTTGATGGGCACAAGAGTCACCTTACAATGCGTCTTAGCGAATTTTGCAATGATAATGGTATTATCCTCTATGCACTTCCACCAAATGCAACACATTTAATACAGCCAGCTGATGTAAGTGTATTTAAACCTTTAAAATCTGAATGGAAGAAGACCGTGCATGAATGGGCAACTCGACCTGAAAATGTCAATAATGTTTTGACAAAGTCAACATTCTGTCCTTTGCTGAAAAAGGTATTAGAAAAAGAAAATTTGCCCACTACTATAATAAATGGCTTTCGCAAATGTGGATTATATCCATGCAATCCAGATGCATTAGATTATACCAAATGTGTCCAAAATAATCTTCAGAATTATCATAAACAAACCACTGATAAATCAGAATCATCAGGTTGTAAAATAAAGAAAAGGTATATAAATACCGCAATCAAGGTGATTAACCAACTTAGTGACGATTTAAAAAATGCTGGAGTTGATGCCGAAATTGTTATAAATGTACTAAATATAGCAAAAGATACTAAAGGTATTGAAAGTCTAAATTCAACCAAAAACTCTACAAGTAACGAAATCGGAATTGATAACAGAAGCTCAATAAGCATTGCAGATTCAAAACAACAAGGAATAGCTTCAGAGTCAGTTGAAAATCCATATCCTACAAGTCTACCAATTATAGGTGATTACACATTAGAAAACAATTTGGTAGATATCACCTTAAATGACGAAGCCACGAAAGAATTTGAAATTATAACTGATTTTGAAGTTGTTAATCATAGTCATAATGCAACAACTGTTGAATTAGAAACTGTTTTATTAAATGATCAACAACTTGACGATAATGCAGCAAGTGAAATTGAGTGTGTGAAAAATTATGAAGTAAAAAGAGTTTCTGACATTGAGATAGAAAAGTATTTACAAAATGAAACTGATAAATCAGAAGAAATTGTAAACCGAAACTATGGACTGAATATAAAAGATACACTTAATATTGAAGATGATAAAGAAAACACGACAAAAGAAGACAGAGATTATTTGAAAAAATATAATACATGTAACAAAGAAGTAATACAAAGAGAAAATAAACCTATTTTTTTTGATACTCACAACAGTAACAACAATGATACACAATTTATACACAGCAAAGGAGACCAAATTACTAGAAAGCCTATCATTTTATCTAATGTAGTAGTAAAAGCTGTAGACCTACCACCCGTTTTGAAAACCAAATCAGAGAAATTGAAGAAAGATAATATTTTATATAATAAACAAGTATTAAGCAAAGAAAGCGTACCTAAGCTAATTGAAAAGAAAAACAATAAAGATGCAGAAATAAAGGAAAATAGCAATAGATCTGAAGAACTTAACCTTTTACCCAGTATAATTATAAATTCAGAAAATCTATCACCTGTATTGAAAAAACATTTAACCTTACCCCCTATAACAAAGAAAACAAAAACAATAAAATCTATGAATAGAATAGGAGCGATTTCTTCAGACGAATGGCGACAATTTGAGAAACAGAAAGAAGAAATAAGGGAAAAAAAAGAAACGAAATCTTGATGAATAAATTAAAGAGACTAGAAGCTAAAGAAAAGAAAGAAAAGGAAAAGCGGAGAAGACAGGAAGAATTACGAAAAAGGAAAGCAGAAAGATCTTCAAAGACAACCGATGCGAAAAGAAGGAAACCACAGAAGAAGGCAGCTGTCACTTGTACAGTGAATAAAATACGATGCCATAACTGCGATGACGAACATAATAGCGATACAGAAATTAACGACTTAAAAAATATTGGTTGTGACGCATGCCCTGCATGGTATCATCTAAGATGTACTGAATTCGTTGGAGAGCTATATGAAAATGTATCAAACTTGAAATTCTTGTGTCCTTTATGCAAAAGAATGACCTAATTGTAAAGAGTAAAGACTACAAATAAAAAATGTATAAGAGGCTGACAACTGGGTAAAATTAGGCTGACCAGTGGGCAAAAGGGGCTGAGTACTGGTTAAAAGTGCCATATTTAGGTTAATCTAGTTTTTTACTTCAAAAACATAAAATGTTTCAACTGAATAGTATTTTATAAGAAAATTTAATAAACAACCTTTCAAATAATAGCTGGTAGTTTTCTTTATTACAAAAACTATATAAACTGCAACAACTGCCAGTTTCGATTTGCGTTAAAAGGCTGACTACTGGGTGCTTTACCCTAGTATGTGTTTTGATTATTATCTTTTAAATTTAGCTTAGTTTAAGTTTTTTTTAATTTATATTATTTACACGTTTTATTCACACCCACATAAAACTCTCCAATCGAACCAAAGGTTTGACTGATTGAGAATGATGTTAGCATTAAGTCCGCCAGTTATACTTAAAACATGTGTGTACAATAAAGTGTAAATAAAATGTATTAGTTTATGTTATAATTATAGCGGGCACTATGAAGGACCCATTGCAAACCTTTTTGCCTCCAACCCGACGATCCACGCGTGCGCGAAGAGCAGCTCAAATGCTGACCCGTTGATGTCTCTTTGACAGTTGTCACAATGTTTAATTGGAGTTGTCGGAATGTTTAGTTTAAAATTACTGTTATAACGGTGATTTGTTTTACAACACAGTTTTCTGGGAATAAATTGAGTTATACGCGTAGTGCGTAACTTTAATTTCCTAGATTATAGTGGGCGACGCCGTTGATCTTGGGAAGGGCTTGCCGTTCGCTATATAATCAAAATATATGAAGGCTACAAGTAGCGCCATCTAGCGTTTATTATTCTGTACTATGTATTTATTTATTTAACTTCATTACAATAAATGTAAATGGCGGACTTAAGTATAATAATGTAGTAATGTATATGGATCATAGAAAAAAAGTCAGTCTGTTACCACACCGCACGCAACGTTGTTTTATTTTAATAGGTTATGGTGCCCAGACGCTATAATTTTAGCTAGGGAAGTTAGATTAATTTCAGTGTAGCGTAGTTGTTTAGCTTAGGTCGCGACGAAAAGAAAAGATCATGCCGACAAATTATTCAGTCAACGAGCCTAAACTGAAAGGACGCGAAAACAATCCCGAATGGTGCTTCGACGCAGAAAATTTTCTGATTCTGAGAAACATGGAGCATTGTATAAAACTTGCCGCCGGGAAGACTGCAAAAGCCGCTGATGATGCGCGAACCAAGGCTAAATTGATTCTAACTATTGTCTTCATCACTTTATGTGCACATCAAGAATGTCAACACGTCACTGGAGCTTTGGAAAAAGTTTAAAGCCCTATTTGATGATTCTGGTTTCACAAGACGCATAAGTTTACTCAGAAGTCCAATCTCAATATGCCTGGAAAATTGAAATTCAATGACGAGTTACGTGTCGCAGATGGTTAAAACGGGTCAGCATGCCGCAATAGTTAGGTTAGATATAAATTGTTGCACATTCAATTTATGGTTGTTATAATGTGCACACTCCTTTTTGTTTCAGGTAATGGCATTACCATTGATGATCTAGATCAACTAAGTCAAGATCATATAAAAGAAATTTGGCCAAACACCATAGAAGACGGTTTTGTAGAGCGAGAGAGCACAAAACCAAGGATAAACTCATTGATGGTCGGTAAATTCTTTGCTGCAAACCCGACTTTTGTTCTGCTGAGTTAGGAAATGGTAAAACATCGACGTAGGTAATGCCTTCTTACTATCTTACATAAAGTCTAGTCTATATTGCGATAAGAGGTGCTCCAGAATTCAACTTTTTCTGATCTGGAAGGGAGTCTTACGGCGACGACGCAATTGGTTATGTACAGCCACAGAATACAGTAAGAGTAAACAGAACGGAATCTCCTAAGGTACGCGCTATATGCGTCCCCGTTCCCCGCACCCGCACCTCTCCCCCGGTTCTTGACGGCCAACGTGAGTCATCGAGGTGAAAACGGGGGAGAGTGCGGGGACGGGGGATTGCGCGTACCTTAGGAGATTCCGGCCTGTGGTACAGCTGAAGAAGGAACAAAATGTTTGCATTGTATAATGTACAGTTTATTCAAAACACAAAGTGCGAAGTAAACCGTATGCAGCTACACTAGTAGTGAATGAAAAAAAGAAGTGGTGACACGTTTTAAATGTCATGATTGTCCCGCATCTGAAGGTGGCTGTAAACATGGAGTTGCATTTATAATGTGGTTACACCACCGAAGTGCAGAACCATTTTGCACGTATTAGAAATCAAGTTGATGAATGATTTGTGATGGAATGAAAGAAATGAAAGAAAAGGAAAATAAATAAGTATATGTCAGTTCATAAAGCATGAACCTGAATATTATGAAAAAATTACTATGCTATCATTGCATAAATTAATTATAAAATACAATGATGAAAATTGCGATCCAAAATACCGCAGGGAAACTATAGTTTTTATATTGATAATGTTTACATCTTTGCCACTTCTCGACAAGTTGCAAAAAAGGGACATAATGGCACTGGAACCATACGAGCTAACCGAACTAAAAAGGCTAAAAACCCCTCAAGGATCCAAAAGATATGAAGAAAACAAGTAGAGGATCTACGTATTATCTAAATTTCTCTTGTAAGAAAGATACAATGACAATAATATTGCCACGGTAGCATCTACTTAATGTGGCTCGGAACCCATTGGCAAAGTCAAACCTTATTGTGGCAAACAGAGGAAGGATGTTGACCAACCTCGTTGCTTCATAAACTAATAAATTTATTGGTGGCGTGGACCGACTCGACAAAAATGTGGGTTGTTATCGAGATTCGTCTGAAGAGATGGTAGGTATCTATAGGTATATCTTCAGACGAATCGAGAGAACACGTCAGGGAATCTGACATTTTACAAGAAACGGCAAATGAGCACAGCTATCAGTTTCTTCCGATCTAATCACTCAACCGTCCACATCATTGTCATCAAACTTTCTTTTGGCTATATCCCAGAAGTATACAAATCCTGGTAACTCCTCCGTGGCTGAGAATACTGTGATAGTCGAATGTTGGAAATACTTTGGTGGATGCGACCCCAAGGATGTGCTCGACGGAAACATCCCTCGTTATTGGAAGGAAAGGAAGAATAGTAATCCTTGGCTATTCAACTGTGTTAGGGCAATAATGAGCGTTCCTGGCACATGCACGCCCAGTGAGCGAGTTTTTTCAGTCGCGGGACTAATCATAACGGCGAAAAGGTCACGTTTAAGTTCTACTTCAGTTGACAAAATTATATTTATACATGATAATTATGACATGTGTAAGAAGCAAGTACAAAAGCTAAAATAACTTGCATTTTGCTGTTAAATTTTATTCTTTTCCTCTCTTTTTTGTACTAGGTAGTTTGTTGCCATAGAGGCTTATTTGTTAATAAAATTTTATTTTATTTGTATTTACTATATACCTAGACAAAATAATTCTTTATTTGCTCTCAAATAAGTGTGCCATATAATGTTGATTAAAAGTGAATAAATAAAAAAGTTTAAGTGGATTGAGGCGTCTTTTAGAGTTTGGCCACCGAAACGTGATACTGAGTTTTTATTTTTAAATTTGAAATATAATATTTTAGACATGGCAATCCTATGTGAATTAGGAATAAGCACTCTTGATAGTATGGATGTGGACTAAAAAAATATTTTTAGCTCATCATGTAGATTATTAAAAAATATTTACGTTTTCTTAGTACAATAAAGTTATTACAAACAAACGTAAAAAAAACCACTGAACACACACTGAAATGTAACTGTCTTCTGTGAATAACTATAAAATGTAGGTACAAGCTATTCACCAAATATCAATATCATTTTATTTTATTTTATTTTATTTATACTTTATTGTACACACATATACATGTTTAAAGTACAACAGGCGGACTTAATGCTAAAAGCATTCTCTAACAGTCAAACCTTTGGGTCGATTGGAGAGTTTTATGTGGGTGTGAATATATAAAGAAAACTTAAACTAAACTAAATTTAAAAGATAACAATCACAACACATACTATAAAACATACTATTATTATTATTACATATACACAATTACTTACATACATATATACCACTTCTTAAAATATATACCTACATTAAAATATATCATTGCAGTGCACTAACCTGTCGCAGCCATTATTTCATGGAATTATCGTTTTTCTCGCAAATTGCAGAGGCTCATTCTTTCTGTTTCGCTTTAAATTTACACACCATTGTATAAATTAACTTCCTCGCTGAACTTTTGATCGGTTTCGACATTATAACACGAGATAACCGTTTATTATTCCACAGAATGTGACAGCCAACGTACTACGGTTTGATAAGTGTTGTCTATTGCCATATAAAGAATTCTGTTTCAAGGTCAATATCACGTTTCGGTAGCCATACTCTAGTTATTTTAACCATCCACGCCGATTACGCTGATGACGCCGCCGACGCGTCTAATAATTCAACCATGCCAACTCCTAAATCTTCATTAGCAGTAATAAAACGTGTACCAAATGCTATTAGATTGAATGGCAAAGGACATCTGAGTCGTATAGAATCAAAAGCAGCAATCTGTCATTTTTACGCGATTTGAGTTATGTATGTGGCAACACTGTGTTTTTAAAATATTTTTTACACATTTAGTCACATCGTATCAAAAACAGCATTATTCCATCAAAAATCAGAGTGAAAAGCCTTATTTAGTATCAAATACAGCAATCTGCCTACGATGAATAACAAAAACAGCAATCTGCTGTCTCGACCAATCACAAGCGTTCAAATTGTCATGTCAAAATGGCGTCCGCATTCACTTTGTCGTAAGATTCGTGTGCGTATTTTGTTATTTTATCAATAAAATAGTGTTAAATAATTCGATTGATGGTAAAAAAACATAAGATGGATGTACATCCCACACGTGTAATTAATAGATTTGCGAGAAAAAAGAAAAGAGTCCCGCAAATTGGAAAGCAAATGTTGCCAAACGTGCAAGGTAAGGTTATGCCATTTTAGGGTCGTCAAATCACAGCTTTTCAATAAAATATCTTAATTTTTTTTGTAAGCGTACCTAAATTCATTTTTCATCACATTATGCATTTTAATTTGAATTCTACCAGTTATTGTTTTGATAATGTTATATAGTGCGATATTTTTTTAACTAACTGCACGAAGGAAAATAAGGTTATTGATTTTAGCAGTTTATGTATTCATGCATGTGACCAAATTCAGATGTGCCTTTCTTTTGGGTCCAGTATGACCTCACTCTTACGTAATTTTTTTTTATTAATTCCGGAAACACGGTCGGCGGGCATAAAAGAATGGCCAGTGATAGGAAATATGATTTCTATAACCTTGATGTTAACATTTTCTGGCAGCAATTTGCAGCACATGCCAATTAAAATACTCTTTTTTATTTTGCCCGCCGTATCCGTCTGCAACTAAACATATTCTCGTAATGCCTGTTTTGTCAGTCTTGCAAAGGTGGTCATAAATGCAAGATGCTACTAAGTTAGCATTTTTAGCGAATTCGTTTTCTGTACAATAATACGAGAAAACACGATCATTATTTAAAGGCAAATTAGAAGATCCTTCCACAATAGTTAAATTATAAAAGTATAGTTGACAACTATAATAGCAGGACTGATCAGGCATTTTAGGGAATGGGAGGGTTTTTGAAAATTAAAAGACATTATTTTTAGACCTAGTAAAGTTTCACGCAAGTTTTCAAAAAACGATTAAGCCCATAATGTATGGAATACTTTTAGTAAGCGCATAAAAATACAATAGTTCTAAAGATCCAAATTTTTTTTTCAGATATTCATCGAAAAGTTTTCCGGATCGAGTATGTGAACACAATACAAATGCATTAAAATGTGCAACTCTCACAATGCGTGATATGCAAGAAATACATCAGAAATTTTACAAGAAGCCTACTAAACTGGATCAAAATGTCATGCTGTTCAAATTATGTTCAATACGACAAACAAAGAGTAAGCCGAACTTTAAAGGAAAGAAAAAGTTTACAACTTACTATTCTGTATTTGTGAACAAAAACAAAGTCAGAGATTTTTTCTAAATATTTTTGGCATAAAAAAATATAGAGTACAGTATTTAATGAAAAAATATTATGAGACAGGAGAGTTTCCCCGCGAAGCTCGTGGAGGAGATCGCAAGGCCATAAAATTTGCTGATAAAAGAGACTCGGTCCACCGCTACATTCAAAGTCTCAACTGTATTGAGGCACATTATTGCCGTAAAAACAAATATGCGGAAAGAAAATACCTACCTTGCGAATTAAATATAAAAAAATTATATCTCATTTATAATACGGACCAGCAAAATGCACAAATTGGTGTAAGCTATCATATTTTCGACACATTTTTAACACAGAATATAACACACATATTTAACACAGGGTTTGGCACACCACAAACAGACGTCTGTTCTAAATGTCTGGAATTGAGAGAAAAAATTAAAAGAGAGCAAGACAAATCTAAAAAAGCAACATTGATAACAGAAAAGAGAGTCCATACATTACGGGCTAAATCGTTTTTTGAAAACTTGCGCGAAACTACACCAGGTCTAAAAATAATGTCTTTTGATTTTCAAAAAAACCTCCCATTGCCTAAGGTGCCTGATCAGTCCTGCTATTATAGTCGTCAACTATACTTTTATAATTTAACCATTGTGGAAGGATCTTCTAATTTGCCTTTAAACAATGATCGTGTTTTCTCGTATTATTGTACAGAAAACGAATTCGCTAAAAATGCTAACTTAGTAGCATCTTGCGTTTATGACCGCCTTTGCAAGACTGATAAAACAGGCATTACAAGAATACGTTTAGTTGCAGACGGATGCGGCGGGCAAAATAAAAATAGTATTTTGATTGGCATGTGCTGCAAATGGCTGCTAGAAAATGTTGACATCAAGGTTATAGAAATCATATTTCCTATCACTGGCCATTCTTTTATGCCTGCCAACCGTGTTTTCGGAATAATTGAAAAAAAATTACGCAAGAGTGAGGTCATACTGGAGCCAAAAGAAATTTCAGATATTATATCTGAAAATGCAACTATAAGAAAAATCGGCGTTGATTGCCCAGTCTATGACTGGAAAACAGCTATCAAAGATGTATTAAAACCAACTACAAGTTGGAATATACAATTCAATCAGTGTAAAAGATTTATTTTACGTCGTTCTAAGAAACCGGACAACGTTCTTGTGAGGGGAGAAGTTTTTTTCAAGATAAAAAATAAAAGGGTGCAATAATGCTAATTACTGCTTCATTAATCAACCAATTTTTTTAGCTGTTTTCAGGAAAAGATTTCTTTTTAGTGATCTTTGCTGATTCGTTAAAAATATTGTCAAAATCAAACAGTCAAATCATTGATTGAGCACATACAGCTGCTAAGCCAAGACTGTTGATATGTTCAACGTGCAATCCTTTTTTACCCTCCGTACTTACATAATAAGGTGAATAGAAGTGAAAGGAAATCGGTTTAGCTGTTTAAAATTTATCATCTTTTTTGATAGCTGTGAAGGGTTTTTTTTTAACTTGAAGAAGAACAAAACTCTTTTTCCCTTTTGTAACTGCTTGCCTGCCCTGTCTTTGTCTTCTCATACATCTCACAAGATGCAACCTCTAGATGTAACATTTAATGGCCCTCTAAAAACAGCATATTCTCGTGAATTTGACTTATTTATTAAAAAAATGCATCCTTACAAAAAATTCCACATTAAAAAATATCCCACCAGGATATTGAATTAGTTGCTGAGGAACCACCGTCAAACAAGAAGTCTTTAGACTAAAATGAAAACACAAGAAAAGATGATGTTCTACCGAGCACTTCAAGACGTATTTTAGAATTTTGAGCCCTTATCCCAAAAAAAAAATTTCTTTTTAATACAAGCGTTGGGTTATCAACCTGTCACTATTTCAAATTTTCCTTTAAGACGGAAGTAAAATGTAGGTAAATGAATAAATAAAAAAAAAATGGGGCCACTTATGGGAGATAAATGAGACATTAAAAATAGGGTTTTGATAGTTCACAAAACCCTATTTTTAATGTCTCATTTATCTCCCATAAGTGGCCCTATTTTTTTTTATTTATTCATTTACCTACATTTTACTTCCGTCTTTGGATCACAAGTTTATATTCATCATTTCAGCCGCATAAGGTCCACTGCTGGACATAGGCCTCTCCCAAGGATTTCCAAAATGACCGATCTAGAGCGGCCTGCATCCAGCGCTTTCCAGCGACCTTAGTCAGATCGTCTGACCACCTTGTGGGTGGGTGTCCAACGCTTCGCTTGCCAGTACGTGGTCGCAATTCGAGAACCTTTCTGCCCCATCGGCCATCGGTTCGTCGCGCTATGTGTCCCGGCCACTGCCACTTCAACGAGCTAATCCGCTGGGCTATATCAGTGGCTTTTGTTCTCCTACGAATTTCCTCATTTCTGATTCGATCACGTAGAGAAACACCGAGCATAGCCCTCTCCATAGCGCGTTGAGCGACCTTGAGCCTTCTTATGAGACCCATAGTAAGGGACCACGTTTCAGAGCCGTAAGTCATCACTGGTAAATTTATATTATGTGCACCATATTTCAACTGAACCGGTCCAGTAGTTTAGTAGGGGGGTCAATTTTCGCCCATTTTCTTAAATAACTTAAAAATACCGATCTAAGAAATAATAAAATATATATATATTTAAAATTGTCACAAAAAGTTCTTTCATTTGATATGTCACACGATTTTGTTATGAAAACTTTTTTTAACGTTTAATTTACCCACCATAAGTGGCCCCTTTTTTTAAATTTCATTTATTTACGTTATACGTCTATCTTTGGGTCACTAAGTTACATAAGTGTAGGTACTAAATCTCAACTAAATCATTCTAAAAGTTTCGTAGCAAATTGGCTGTGATTTACGGACAGACAGACAAGCGAAACCCTAAAAACAGTAAAAACACCAAAAAAATCGGTTCCTATACAAATTTCCCGGGCGGCTGCACACTTTTGTATAAGAAATGCGGTTTTTTTAGTTTTTTGACTGTTATTTTAATATCATTATACTATACTAGCAGTCCACCCCGGCTTCGCCCTTGGTACACACAAAGCCTATATCACTCGGGGATAGTGTACCTTTCCAACGGTGAGTTTTTTTAAAATCGGTCCAGTAGTTTCGGAGCCATGTAATGCAAACAAACAAACAACCAAATCTTTCCTCTTTATAATATTAGTATAGATAAATAGCCTACTATAGCCTGCCTGCCTAGCCAAGTATAGATCTAGTATAGCCTTTGGTTCGATATATTACGCATAATGTCAATTCGTATTTTGATATACATTCAGGGCTGGGCAGTATTTGAATTACTTATAATTGAAATACGTAATTAAAATACAAATACGTATTTGGTATTTTTATTTTAATTACTACCTAAAAATATAATTTGTAATTGGTATTTCAAATACCTGTCGCCGAGGTATTTTGTAATTAGTATTTCAAATACTCATTGCTTGAAAATACATTTTAACATAAATACATTTAGCGATCTCAATAAATAATAACGAAATATGAACTCGAAACTAAAAAACGCATGCATTCAGAGCAGCAAATGTCAATCTTTAAAGTTGGCAACACTGTACTGTCTGTACGTCACTTCACTTCACTTGTTTTGTCATTCTTGTCAAGCAAGTGTAGTGTGTAGTGTAGTGTATCAAAATTAACTAATGGCTAAGAATTCGGGCCTAATCTACACAAAGCCAGAAAAAAAAGCATTCGGGCGGGGTCCAGAAAGAAAAAAAAAGTGTATCTTTTCACATCGTTTCCCCGGTTGCGCAAGCGATACCTAACTACATTAACCTACAAACAAATACAAATACTTGATATTTATTGTATGAATTAGTTTAATTCGGTTAGTTTTATACGATGGATGATCAAATTCAATCCACATCTACGTCTACGATGCCGGACAACGGCGGCGTTAGGGTGAATCAAGAAAATGCTGCGATATACCCACTAATTTTAACTGGTGAAAAGTATTTCACAGTGAACACAGCAGTAATGAGTGGCGGTAGTAAAGATCAAGATAATGTTCAGGCAAATTGTGTTAAATGTAAAGCCACCATCAAGGGTAGTTTAAAGGCTACAAGCAACTTCAGATTGCATTTAAAGGTAAGTCAAACCCGTTATGTTACATAGGTTATGAAATTATTCTTTACTTGTATTATATTATACAATACATAACTCTGCCGAGAGCTCGGGATCATGATTGCTGTTCTGTCAAAAAGCCCCTAATAAGAATCTGATAAGAATAGGAAGGGGTTGCTCAATTATTTTTACTTATTTTCATAGCTTGTTGAGCAATGCAATTTATTTTTTTATTTTTTTCAGAGAAAGCACCCTGATGTTCTGATTGAATATGAAAACAGCAAAGTAAATCAACGTGTTTCTGGCAAAAGAACATTGCCATTAAAAATTGAAGAAAGAGTGAAACAAACTAAACTTGATTTTAAGTTGCAAAATGAAAATGAATGTCAGAAAAAACTTGATAAAAACATTATGAATTATATTGTACAGAGTATGAAACCTTTGAGTACTGTAGATGACCCTCATTTTGTAAAGATTTTTACTGACTTTCCACAAAAGTTAAATGTAATGTCAAGAAGAACATTAGGAAGGAAAATTGAAATGAGTCAAAAAGAAATTATGGAAAAACTCATATCCATTTTGAGTAATGTGGAGTACATATCAACCACTGCAGATATTTGGTCAACTAAAACTAGGAGTTTCCTTGGTGTAACTGCACACTGGGTAATAATAATAATATTTCACATGTGTATTCTTTATTCATGTCATGATTAAAGACGATTTTGATTAAATCAGAATTTGTTGTCATTGTATAAACATTTAATTTTTGTAGAAATTGGAGCAGTGATTAAACATTATTTTTATTTCAGATTGATACAACTTCGTTGGAATGTATGAGTTGTGTATTATCTTTTAACCGCTTTAAAGGATCCCATACTTATGACAAGATTGCAGAAATGTTATTTGAAATCCAGTCTTCTTTCAAATTAAAACATGAACAAGTGGTATCAACTACTACTGACAATGGGTCAAATTTCGTGAAGGCTTTCCGAGAATTTGGTTATAATGATTATGTGCCAGATTTTTCTGAAAATGTGGAAGGTAAAAAAAATACTTTGTTTATTAATTTTATATTATACGAGATTTTAATTTTGTTTAAGAAATATTTTTTTTTAGATACTGTTGAAGCTGTAGAAGAAATAGTGGAATCAACATCTACCTCTAATGTTTTATATGAGGAGGTATTGTTACCAGTAAATACAACAGAAGATGAAACTAGAGAGTTGTGTTTGCCGAGGCACCTCCGATGTGCCAGCCACACATTAAGTCTTTTGGCTACTACAGACATGAATAATTTCATAAAAAAATCTCGTATTAGCAGGATTCACTATTCAGCAGTTGCTAAATGTACTTTGCTATGGAATATGTCCAGAAGGCCCAAATCGGCTGAAGTCATAAAAGACTGTCTTGGACATCAATTAATATATCCATGTCCCACAAGATGGAACTCTCTTTACGATTCTATAGTGCAGCTCATAAAAAGTAAATCCAGATTAAATGAATTATTTGATATGTTGGGCAAGACTAACACTTTCTTGGCCATAGAACTGGAATACTTAGAGGAGTTCATTGTAGTATTGAAACCAATTGCTTCAGCTTTAGATTACATTCAGGGCAATAATTGTTATTATGGAAAACTTCTGCCTACTTTAATGTCTGTAAGAACCAGATTAGATCGGTTGCAGAGTAGCAATTTGAGGCATTTTAATGCTATTGTACTACAACTAAAAGACAGTTTAGAAAAAAGATTTGATAAGTTTTTCACACTGTCACCTGAAATAAATGGAGCTATATTGGCAGCATGCTACCACCCTAGTTACAAAATGCGTTAGTTGCCAGATAGCACCACAACAGATGAGAGACAAAGAATTCAAAATCTTGCAATTCATGCCTTGGAGGCAAATTACAAAAAAGATGAATTAACGCCTGGACCTGGTGGAAGCAGCAGGAGGAGTAGCACTACTAGTAAAGATGATGATGATTTTATTGTTTTTGTGAACAGTGCTAGTGACCAACCACAGACATCAAAAATGGAGTTAGAGTTAGTCAGCTTCCTAAATGACAAAAGCAAAGAACTTACCATTCTTGAGCACTATCCAAATATAAAAAAAGTTTTTATACAGTTCAACACAAGTTTGTGCTCATCAGGACCAGTAGAAAGATTGTTTTCTTTAGCAGGATTTATGCATTCCCCCACAAGAAGCTGTTTATCAGATGGAACATTCAAAAGTCTAGTGTTCTTGAAAGGAAATTCTTCTTTTACCGTTTAATAGGCTGGGTAATCCAGCCCATAAATCAGTAAAAGAAAAATTTAAGTACTTACTCATTCATTTCGACGATGTACGGTCTGTATTGTATCTAGAACTTATGCCATATTCGACTAGGGTGGTCACAAAAAATTATAGGCTGTGAAAGTATTTTGTATTTTGTATTTCAAATACACAACTTGTTACATGTGGAAGCACCCTGGGTATTGCTGACACATACGTCACACCGACGACATGACTAATCATCGTACCATACGAAACATCGCCTGACTGCGGACCACCAGCAGCGTCGATGACGCAACCCCGCCCCGGTGCACCTGCGGCCACCGCGATACCGATCTGGGAAAATGATCAACACTTTTCGTCTCCTACATCGAGCGATCTGTCGTTTACGCGTTAATTTTAATTGTAATTTCATTTATTTTATTAAAAGTTAATTTCAAAAAACTTATATTTTTTTGAACCCTCACGCTGCAGCCCTCGTAATTGGCGCAGTCGGTAGGATCGTCGGGACTCATAGATCATAGACATAGTGTCAGTGACCAGTGACGTGTGCGACGGTCCAGAATCTACGTGGTTGCAGTCCAGAGGGTGTATCCAGACATCGATACGGCAGAAGGATATAAGATGCATATGTGAGTACATCAGAATCTCTCTAGTGTTGCTCTCCTTTCTTTTTAAGATTTCCTTTAACTTCTCCAAGATTTTCCATCCACGGCAATCTCGGTTTTCTAGACTTAGTGTTAGTAATAGATCTTTAGCGCTAGACTCAAATAGAGATCTAGGTAGTATTCAGGAAGTAGAAGAGTTAGAATCTAACGAGATGGCTCAACCTCTCGTAGATCATATATATAAGGCCCTTAGGCTAGTTCCGGAATTTGATGGGAACTCAAATGTGTTAACCCGGTTTGTTCACCTATGTGATCAGCTAGTTTCACAGTATATTTCAAATGAGGCCGGACGTGAGTTAAGTAATCTTGCACTTATAAACGGTATTCTTAACAAGATTACTGGGCCCGCAGCCCGCACTATAAATTCCAATGGTATCCCCGAGACCTGGGAGGCTATACGTAGTACTCTCATCAATACATTTGCAGATCAACGCGATGAGACCTCGCTTTACAATGATTTATCCCTTCTTACGCAAGGTTCAGGGACCCCACAGGAATTCTATGAGCAGTGTCAAAACCTATTTAGTGTAATCATGACGTATGTCAGTTTGCATGAAACGATACCGAGTACCATTGAAGCTAAACGTGCCTTATATAAGAAGTTAACCCTTCAGTCATACTTACGTGGTCTTCGTGACCCACTAGGCTCTCGGATTCGGTGCATGCGGCCTGACACAATGGAAAAGGCCCTAGAATATGTTCACAATGAGATGAACACCCTATACATGCAGCACCGCAATGAACACCTGCCTCACCGAAAGTTGCAGTCTACGTCTTCATTTAATCAGCCTCAAATTCCTTTCAGCACCCCTAACGCGTTTACAACCCCTAAAGATTTTAATTTCATGCCGCCTAAGCCATTTAATTTTAATATGCCCGGTCAAGTGAAACCCTTTAATATGCCCGGTGTACCTGGCCCTTTCAGGTTATTCCCTGCACAGAGGCCTATGCCTCTCTGGAGACCCCAAACGTCATTCCATAACGGTCCTACCCGTACTCAACAGATGTTTGCGGCTCCTCCACCTAATTATAGACCCCAAAGTAACGTTTTTAGAATGCCTCATTTTCAACCCCGTAGTAACGCAAATCCTAGTAACGCGAATGCTCCGCAACCGATGAGTGGCGTCAGTCACTATGTATCTAAGCCTTTTTCGCCTCGCACCCCCCATGACTGGACTAAATCAGGGAATCCGCCACCCTCGAACTATTTTAAGACTAGAGAACTTAACTTTAACGAATTCTATGACTACGACTATTATAATGACTATGATGGTGACTACTTTGGTGACTACCATGACTATTACGATTGCACTGACTACACATATGACCCTACATATGAGCAGTCCTCATATTCTACTACTACTACTAGCTACAGTTGAAGAAGCTCATGAGGAGGTCCCTCACTCTTCCAATCCTGATCAGGATTTTCAGAAAAGTCCCAAATTAGAAAAACTAAAATAGAAATTAACCTACAAACTCAACGGCAACTACCCTATGTACAGATACTAGACCCACCTCTTAAACTATTAATAGACACGGGAGCTAATCAGTCTTTTATCAGCCCTCAAGCCGTAGGGACGTTTTACTCGGATGTACCATGTAACTACGATCCTTTCGAAATTACGAATATCCACGCAACGACGCGTAGCGATTACTCAATTACTATACCTTGTTTTAACGAATTTAACGAAAAAGAAGATATTACGTTACTTATCTATAAATTTCATAACTACTTTGACGGAGTTATAGGCCTAGATTTACTAGAAAAATTTGAATCTACTATTGATTTGAAAAATAAGATCCTAGTTACACGGCATTCCTCTACTCCTTTATTAATGTATGATTCTAGGAATTGCAATCTCTATGAAGATATTATCCCAGCTAATTCTTCTAAATTGGCTAGAATCCCAGTCAACTTTCATGATGGTGAAGCTTTGATATCTGAGCAAATGATATCTAATTGCTATATTAAAGAATGTATAACAACTATAAAAAATAACCGTGGTATAGTAGAAGTAACTAACCCGACTAGACATGACATAGTTTTTTCTATGGATAGACCAGCTAGTGCAGAACTATTTAATATCCAATCTTCTCATTCTGAAACCTTACCTGATCGCGTAACTGAAGTTCTATCTCGACTACGTACAGACCATTTGAATCCTGAAGAGCGAACTAACCTAGAAAACCTTTGTGCTCAATACGCTGACATTTTCTGCTTTGATGGAGAACCTCTTACCTTCACCAATAAAATTAAACATAGTATCAGAACAACTGATGAGCTACCAGTCTACACTAAATCCTATCGATACCCATTTATTCATAGACAAGAGGTCCAAGAACAAATATCTAAAATGTTATCTCAGGGTATCATTCGGCCTTCCCAATCAGCATGGAGCTCTCCCATCTGGGTTGTTCCGAAGAAGGCTGATGCGTCTGGAAAAACCAAATGGCGCATAGTTGTAGACTTTAGGAAACTGAATGAGAAAACAATAGACGACAAATACCCAATTCCGAACATAGCTGACGTACTTGATAAATTAGGTAACTGTCACTATTTTACTACGCTAGACCTAGCGAGTGGCTTCTATCAGGTAGAAATGAATCCTGAAGACATAGAAAAAACAGGGTTTAACGTAGAACATGGGAAATATGAATTTTTACGTATGCCTATGGGATTGAAAAATTCCCCATCAACGTTCCAACGCGTGATGGACAATGTCCTCAGGGATCTTCAGAATACTATTTGTCTAGTCTACCTAGACGATATCATAGTTTTTAGCGTTTCCTTACAAGAGCACATGGTTAATCTAGAAAAAGTATTTAAAAGATTAAGAGAATCCAACTTTAAAATTCAAATGGATAAGTCAGAATTCTTAAAATTAGAAACAGCATATCTAGGACACATAATTAGTAAAGACGGTATAAAACCTAACCCAGACAAAATTAAAGCGATTCAAAAGTTTCCTTTGCCTAGGACAGCTACAGAAATTAAACGGTTTCTAGGATTGTTAGGCTACTACCGAAAATTCATTCCAGACTTTGCCCGTATAACTAAACCTATGACACAATGCTTAAAAAAAGGATCTAAAATTACCTATAATGACACTAAATATATTAACAGCTTTGAGACTTGTAAGACTCTACTCACAAATGACCCTATTTTACAATACCCCGACTTTAGCAAAGACTTGATACTTACGACTGATGCATCAAACTATGCGATTGGCGCTATATTGTCGCAAGGCACTATTGGTAGCGATAAGCCGATAGCCTATGCATCTAGAACTCTAAATTCAAGCGAAATTAATTACAGCACCATAGAAAAGGAACTTTTAGTTATCGTATGGGCAACCAAGTACTTCCGCCCTTATCTATTTGGCAGAAAATTTAAGATAGTTACAGACCATAAGCCCTTGCAGTGGGTTATGAATCTTAAGGAACCCAATTCTAGACTGACCCGTTGGCGCCTTAAGCTAAGTGAATACAACTTTACTACAGTATATAAGCAAGGCAAACATAATACCAATGCCGATGCTCTATCCCGAATAGAGATGAATAATGAAGAAACCAGCTCTATTGCAGTTAATGTGTCAGAGAAACCACCTTCAGAAACTGGTTCCACCACCGTAACAGCTCACGCAGCTAGTGGTTCTACCACAGCTACAGCCCACACTAATGCCGAAAATCCTATCTTAGAGATTCCTATCTCAGATGAGCCTCTTAATAAGTTCAATCGCCAAATCTGTCTAGTAGTTGTAGGCGACATTAAGAAAAAACCATCAGTGACTAAACCCTTCGAGACGCACACAAGGACAACTATTCAAATATCTGAGTCTAATATTGAAGAGGACGTCATTAATGCTATTAAAGAATTTGTGAATCCCAAGGTTAAAACTGGTCTCACAATTCACCCTTTTCTTGCTATGTACCAAGTAATTCCTATTATACAGGAAAAGTTCAGAAGCTCTGCTATGAACCTAGTACTTACTAAAGTAGAACTAGAGAATGTCAAAGAGTACTTGAGACAACAGGAAATAATTCAAAAATATCACGTGGGTAAGACAAACCACCGTGGTATCAATGAAACCTACCTAGCTTTATCTTCTAAATTTTACTGGCCTAAAATGAGGGAACATATAACTAAATATATTAATGAGTGCAGTATTTGCGGCCAAGCTAAATATGATAGGAACCCTATTAGGCAAAGATTTTGCATAGTTCCTCCACCATCAAAACCCTTCGAAATAGTACACCTAGACCTGTTCACAGCTCAAAACGAGAAATATCTGACACTAGTCGATGCTTTCTCCAAATACGCTCAAGCATATTACCTCAGAGATGGAACAGCTCTAAGCGTAGTTCAAGCCCTCCTTAAATTTTCTACCCACCATGGTGTTCCCCTTACAATTATAACAGACCAAGGCCCCGAATTCACTAACCAACTATTTTCAGAGTTCACAAGACTCCATAAAATTCAACACCACAAAATTCTTGCACATGCTCCTAATGACAATGGCATGGTCGAGCGTTTCCACTCCACTATCCTAGAACATCTTAGAATATTACAGCTAGAAAAACGCAATGAACCTGTAGTTAACCTCATGCCATACGCAGTATTAGCTTACAATAGCTCTATTCATAGCTTCACTAAATGTAGACCCCTTGATCTTATCACAGGACATTTTGATCCACGCGATCCTTTAGATATAAACCTCACTGAACATCTTTTACAACAGTATTCACAGGAGCATAAGAATAGAATGACTCATGTATATGACCTTATAAATCAGACTTCACTACATGACAGGACTCAACTTACTGAAAATAGGAACAAAGACCGTGAACCTGAAAAGGAGTATAGCCCAGATCAGCAAGTTTTTGTACGTAATCCTATGGCAAATAGACAAAAACTGGCACCTAGATATACTCAGGATACAGTACTCGCTGATCTTCCTATCCACATTTATACTAAAAAGAAACGTGGGCCCGTTGCAAAATCTCGGCTGAAACGTAGTCCTAAAGACCCGACATTGTTACAGGATACTGCTACTAACGACACTACTCCAGCTGACGAAAGGACAAGAAGTAACGATTGACTCCTTGGACGACGGACCAGGTTTACTCCCATTTAAACTAGGACCTACGAAAATAATAGCTCACTATCATTCCTTCCTAAATTATGTAGACCTCGATGATATTCGCACCCAAGGTGATAGAGTTAAGCTACAACTATCTGAAATTAAGACTAAATTTAATAATAGAACCTTATATCTATTCGACCCTCATATTGAGCATCTTAACCTTAAAATTAATGATATATCTGATAAATTACTTACCTTTGAGACACACCGTACTAAGAGAGGCCTCATCGACGGTCTAGGATCTATAATTAAGAGCATCTCTGGAAACTTAGATCACACAGATGCTATTAAATATGATAGAGCCATTCAGGTCCTCCAGGATAATGAACTGAAACTTGAAAAGGAATTTAATAATCACGTTACTCTAAATAAGGAATGGACATCTTACAATTCGAAAATTCTAGACAGCATAGTTCAAAACCAAGCAAAACTTAATAAAATACTTAATACGGTTTTGGAAAATGAAAGGTCAAATGAATCAGTGCTGCTAAAGTATGCCCATCTGGCGCAGTACTTCTTAATACTAGGAGATAATATCGAAGATTTATCTCAAGAACTATTTAAACTAGAGAATACTCTAGCTTTTATCCGTGCATCGAGCACTCCACACTCTGTGGTTAGTTTAGATAATCTTAAGAATATAATCTCTAAAATTAAGGCCTTATACGCTAAAGACGAAATCCCTGACATCGAGTACAGAGATTTCTATGATATAATTAAGTTAGGATATTTTTATACCGATAGGCGAGTAGTTGTAGTTGTTAAGATACCGATTGCCTATCCTCTTTCCTACATCCTTTATACTTTCCATAGTCCCTAATAAAATAAAAATGTCCTAATACCTACCTTACCCTATATAGCAATATCTGGAAAAGATTACATGTACATTGCGACAGAATGTCTGAAAGTCAACTCGTCGTATATCTGCCAAGCGAAGCCCAATGATAGGCTCCTAGATGAACCTGACTGCATTCAACACCTCATCGTCAAGCAGGAGCTCCATAAATCCTGTAAGCTGACCCCAGTCATCATGATGCAAGAAGCTATTGAGCAGCTAGACGACAAGCACTACACTATGTGCTTCCCGGCACCTACTAAAGTCAAAATTTCCTGCGGACAAGAACAGTACAAGACTCTTCATGGGAGTTTCCTAGCCATCATCCCGTTGCACTGCCAGCTGAAAGCACCAGGTTTCACTATTGCTAATATGAACGAGCACATCAAAGGTCACGTTGTGAAGATTATGGAAATGCCTATGTATGCCGAGTACAGGCACCTGGATCATCCATCTATCGTCTTGGACTCTATAAACTTAGAAAACCTACATTCTGCAAATAGGAAGATATCTATCCAGGCTCCAGTACATCTGAACAAAGTCGCCGAAAAATCACTATACCATACCACAATCCCATTGTATGTGGTACTTCTAATTACTCTTGCGCTATGTACCGCCGCAGCAAGCTACCGCCTACGAAAACGCTATCTACATAATAAGAATGAAGCAATTATAACGCCTAGAGCAACCAACCCTAGTGAGATAAGGGTAGACTTCAGAAATATCCCCGCAACTATCCCCAAAAATGTTCGAGAATAGTTGCTCATCTATGGGGGGAGGTGTTACATGTGGAAGCACCCTGGGTATTGCTGACACATACGTCACACCGACGACATGACTAATCATCGTACCATACGAAACATCGCCTGACTGCGGACCACCAGCAGCGTCGATGACGCAACCCCGCCCCGGTGCACCTGCGGCCACCGCGATACCGATCTGGGAAAATGATCAACACTTTTCGTCTCCTACATCGAGCGATCTGTCGTTTACGCGTTAATTTTAAGAATAATTGTAATTTCATTTATTTTATTAAAAGTTAATTTCAAAAAACTTATATTTTTTTGAACCCTCACGCTGCAGCCCTCGTAATTAACTTAAAAATATTTTGTATTTCGTATTTTAAATACAACACAAGAAAGTATTTTGTAATTTGTATTTTAATTACAGCCAAGTATGTATTTTGCCCAGCCCTGTATACATTCATGAGAAATTGTTTAATATTTCAGACTGAACCACCCCTCAAAATAATTGTAAAACCCTAATTAAACAGCACCTTTTATTACAAAAGTTAATATGATTCCGCGACCCGAGAAAGTTCCAATTCGATTTCCACCCTAATCGCCAATTAAAAAATATAGGTAATAAATCAAACCAAATTATTTTTTTCACTAACTTAATTTTCAATAAAATTTAAAAAAAAAATGTGCTATGCCGTATCTGCGATAGCATTACATCTTTGCTTAAACGTCAACAAAATGTCAAAACTGTACCATAGTGTAGCAAAAGTATGACATAATTTGGCAGTTTGTACATAGTTTTTATTGAAATATTTTAGACTGTAATGCAATTTTACGTAATTTGAAAATGGATTTTTTTGAAAAATTCGACACGGCCTCCTTCCTGAACGCCCGGCGGGCAACTGAATTTGTATGGAAGCAGGGTTGGATTCAGAGCCTCCGAAAATTATTGTCTATGGATTCTAAAAGTGTACTACTTGGCTTAAAATTATACTACGTTTCGTTTACTGTAAAATTTAGCTTTTTTATTTGATACGTAAATTCTAAGAACAAGTACTAAAAGCAAATACGTAAGTAAATTAATCATATTCAGGTAGGTGGACGTCTATTTCAGCCAATTCGTCAATCGAAGATTCATCCTTGGCGTTGACACGACGCAGCATCTCGTCAGACGGCATAAATTCCACACAATTCTTGGATTTGCTTTCTTTAATTGCATCGCAGGAAAGTCTCAGGGCGTCAATTGAGCGAGTTGCAAGTTTATTCCTGATTTTTGTTTTGGCTAAATTAACCTTGCTAAGACTCTCTCACAGTCGGCATTGGCGTGAGGTAAGATAAGGCAATCCAGGGCAAAATGGGCAATTTCTTTGAATGGATGACTTTCAGAAATATCACTCCAAACACTCAGTTTGGCCCAAAACACATCTGCGCTTTTCTCTTTTCTTATATTTTCATCAAATTCTGCAAGTGGCAGTGCACGCCATTGATCGACTAGTATTTGCAGTAGGTTGATCTCATGTAGATCAAGCACTCTAGGAAAGTTCGAGGCGATAGACAAAATCGATGGATTTTGTTCGCGCACGGATTGACTTAAAGCATTTTTAGGGCTGAATAGGGCAATTTTGATAAGCGCCTCATTGTTAAAATCCCATCTTTTTTTAATTTGCAAAGCAGATTCAACGAGGAAATCTTTGCACCTGTCCATTAATTCTCTTCGCCTATTCATGTCTGCTTTTATTTCAGGAGTGTTGATTTTTGTTGCAACTCCAATCCCAAGATAAATTAGCTCATTAGGCAAGTGTTTAGTTTTATCTCCTGGATTGATATCAGCTATGTTTGTTTAACTAACGTGCCTACGTTCCATGAAACACAGCACAAATTCTTTGTACATATCCTTCACTTTTGCGTCCAGTTCTGTTATCACAACTTCCATGGACTGAAAGTATTTAAAAGAAGAAAGTTGTAAACTTTGGTAGCACCCATGCCAGAAATTCAAAACAATGGAAGAAACATGGCCGCCATTTCAGAGAATTCTGTCAAAAACGTTGCAAAACATCCAATTTTTAAAATTATTTTTTTTATTATTGCGTGATTGCATTGTAAGCAAATATTAAGAATAATGTTTCAAAATAGGCTTTATTTTTATAAAATATATGCAATCCCTTGTTAGAATATTTCTTTATGCAGAAAAAAAAGCCAGTTTGTAGCAAGATTTTCTAAAATATTTCTTTCAGGTTTCTTTACAATTATCTTACTTTTTCTGAATGAAAATTAAAAAAATACGGTTTTCGTCTACTGGCTAATCTATTCGCCTATAACTAGGTATGTAATTTTCCTAGTGGTCTTTTCTACTTAAGCCATAACTATTTCCCGCGCAAAGTGCGTTTTGCATGTTTTTGGGTAAATTCAATGCTTTTTTTTAGGAAAACTACAAAATATTTTAAAAAATCCTTTTTTTCGTCTACTGTCCCAACTCTTCCTCTATCTATGTGTATACATTATTTGACTTAAATGAAACGCTTTCTGTACAAACTTGTTGCCCGCGCAAACCCAGTTTACATGGTGCCGACCCTTAACACTAATGTGTATACACAATACAATAGGTATAACAACATACAGTCGTTACTTTTTTTGAAAATCATACTGGCAACACTGGTAACCAAAGTGCTTGCTTAGCGACCGCGACCCGCGTTTGCGACTCGGTCGCGCGACCTACTGCTTAGTATGAATTTATATGGAGTACCTCACTGCTCGCACGCAACTGCCGTCCCCTCCACACTACCCGTGTGTACGAGACAACGTATTCAGTGAATACAGAACACTACATTCGTCACATCCGGTGGGTCACGTGATCTATAATCGGAACAGTTTCGTGAGCCACTGGAACTGTTAGGATGAGGTTACACATGGCGATCTATTATTATGATTTTATAGATAGATACGTAATATTTTTTACATGACTCATCCAAAATTCCCCAACGATCTTTGATACCATTTCAAATGGTGTCATTCTCACAAACTTTTACATTTGTGATATTAGTTGGATTCATCAAAATCCCTTCAGCAATATTTGCGTGAAAGAATAACAAACATCCAAACATACATCCTTATACACTTTGACCTTGTTTTTTTTCTTTTATAAATGACTTGTTTTCACCCGCGGTTTCACTCGCGTTAATGTCGATCCCTCCGGAACAGTTCACTTTTCCGGGATGATAGATACTCTATGTTCTTCTCGGTACTTCTAATTATATCTATGCAAAATTTAATAAAGATAAAGTGATGGTGGGGGAATGGTTATGTAGATAAAGTGTAAAGAGGTAACAAACAAACAGACACAGTGACTTTCGCATTTATAATATTAGTTAGGAAGTTAGGATTAGGATAAATATTAATATCTAATTTGTAATATTAGGTCCTTACATATGAAATTGCCGTTCAGTATCAAAAAAGTGAAACAAGTTTTTTTTAATGAAATTATTATTTAATCAATCGAAGTATGCGCCCTTGTTATCGATGCGTCTGTCTGTCCGTCCCTCTGTCACAGCCAATTTGCTCCGAATCTACTGGACCGAATCAGGTGAAATTTGGTGGGATGGTGTAATCCTATGACCCAAACACATATGTGTAAAGTAAATAAATATTTTTTTTAAATAAGGGTCATTTTCGGGGGATAAATTAGGAAATTAAAAAAAGTTTTCAAACAACCTTACTGTGTCATATTATCCTTACATATTAAATTGCCGTTCAGTATCAAAAAAGTGAAACAAGTTTTTTTTTAATGAAATTATTATTTAATCAATCGAAGTATGCGCCGTTGTTATCGATACACTTCCGCCATTTTATAGGCAGATCATTGATACCTTTGGAAAAAAATCCTGGGAGCGGGAGTCTATGAACTGTTTGAAGGCAGTTTTGACTGCCTCATCAGATTTCAAATTTTTACCTTGTAAAGTTATCCAAATTTTGAAAAAAGTGGTAATCGGTTGGGGCAAGATCTGGAGAGTATGGTGGGTGACGCAGAGGTTCCAGTCGCAGCTCCTCTAACTTGGCGATCGTTTGATGTGCAGTGTGTGGTCTAGCGTTATCCTGAAGGAGCAGTGGGCTAGAGCAATTCATCAGTCTCGGTTGTTTAATGGCGACCTTTTCCATCATTGTTTGCAATTGTTGGCAATACAAGTCTGCAGTAATCGTCTGGCCTGATCTCAAGAAGCTGTAGTGGATAACACCAGCACTGGTCCACCAAACACTAACCAGAATCTTCTTTTTGGTCAGTTTTCGCTTAGGGCAAGGTTTTGCCGGTTCTCCAGGGTCAAGCCATTGTGATGATCGCTTCCGATTGTCGTACAGAATCCATTTCTCATCACAAGTCACGATACGCTTCAAAATCCCCTCATTATTGTGGCGATTAAGCAAAGAAACGCAGCAAGCAACGCGTGTTTGTTGGTTTGCTTTAATCAATTCGTGCGGTACCCACTTTTCGAGTTTTTTAATTTTTCCGATTTGGCGCAAGTGGATAAGTATCGTTTTGTCACTTACGCCGAAGGCTGCTGCTAATTCAGAAGTGGTTTGAGATGGATCCGCTTCCACTATCGCCTTCAATTCTTCGTTATTCACTTGAGTATCAGGTCGTCCACGAGGCTCATTGTGTAAATCGAAATTTCCAGAACGGAAACGTTGAAACCAAAAACGCACCGTTCGTTCGTTAGCGGTGCCTGGTCCATACACGTCGGTAATTCTTCGAGTCGTTTCTGCAGCGCTGGTGCCACGGTGGAACTCGTATTCGTAAATACCGCGAATTTTCAATTTGTCCATAGTTGTTGTAATAGCAATGTTGAAACTCAAACAAATGATGTTAAAACAAATGAAATACGAATTTTAAAACAATATTTTTCTGGCTTTATTTCGAAATGAATTTGAATTTGGAATTCCTAATGAAACGCAAGATATTTGATTTTAAAGTTGCCAGTATTGAAAATCGGCAATTTCATATGTAAGGACCTAATATTAAGATTTATCCTAATTCTAGGTTTTCGTTTATAAATGATAAATCTTAATATGTAATATACAAAAACATAGAATTACAATAAATGTATATTAATATAAATAAATAAATATATAGATATTTTATGTTTCTAATGCCGTATATATAATATTTTTTTTAATTATTTCAGCTAAAATTGCACTTACTGCAGCACAGAGGGCAAAAAAATATAGGGACAAGTTAAAAGAGAATCCCGAAAAATATGCAGAACAAATGAAAAAGAAGGCCGAGTACATGAAAAAATCCCGAAAAAGAATAGCGGAGTTGACTGATGAAGAAAAAGAAAAAAGAAGAATAAGGAATACCACATTGAAACTACAAGTACTCCTAAGCCGGAAAACAATGAAGTCTTTAAATACCGATACAAGAAAATGCAAAGATTATATCGAAATGCTTTAAATAGTATAAATTTATGGAAAACTAAGCATGCAACGCTTCGGAAGAAACTATACCGTGAAAAGTTGGAATATGCAAAACAAGTTCATAGCTTACAAACTGAAATAGATAAACTTATGGCGCGGCAAGAAATACTAGAGATATCGCTGCGGGACACATATGGGTCTGCATAAACGACACAAGAAAAGAAAGTTTTAAAATCCATTGCAGTGAACGAAGTTGTTAAAACCAATAAATCGGTCATAGCTGTTGCTTCTTGTTTAGGACTAAAAGGCCGCATAAGGTTTAGTAAGAAGACACAAAAAAAACAAGAACATTCGAGAAATAATAAAGTCATTTTATATCAGAGACGACATAAGCCGCATGACGGCAGAAAGGAAGGAAACAAGAACAAGAGGAAAGAAAAAAAATGCAAATACGTTATTTAACGGATACGTTACAGAATCTATATGATATTTACAAAAAAGAAGGAGGAGTCAACAGTTTTACAACATTTTTTCGGTTTCCCTTTTATGTTTTGTCACCAACGGCCAAAAATAGGGATACATGTATGTGCATAAAGCACAGCAACATAGAGTACATGTTTGCAGCTCTAAAAAATAAAAATGTTATTGATTATAAAAACCTTGAAGACGCCATTGTTAGGTCAGTTTGTGATAAAAACTCATACTCTTGCATGTACAATAAATGTCAAAATTGTATTAATCTTAACTTGAAATTTAAAGAACAAAGGTTTGATGAGGAAATAACATGGTTTAAATGGGAAAGAGTTACTCACACTTATCAAAAAGCTGATAAAAAAAATTCCACTAAGAAAACTGCAATGCAGTTGAAGAAAGACATTGTTGAAACTCTAGTTTCCGAATTTAAAACAGAATTCATAAAATTTATGGTTCACTATTTTAACTGGAGAGAACAACAACGCCAATACCGATTGTGCTTAAGGCGAAGATATAGGCAAATGGCCTTGAAGTGTGAAATAAATTGTTAACTCGTAAATATGGTGATAATTTCCATATTGCTCTACGTCATGCACTAGATAGCCCTTTAAATTATTTTATGAACTGCCGTTAAAACTAGTATTGGTGATCCGTCTAGCTTTAAAACTTGCCGTGGCCACTTTTGACGGAGGCAAGTTTTAAAGCTAGACGGACTAATGTAAATACTTTCAACTGTGGTTTATAAAATAATTTAAAGGGCTATCTAGTGCATGACGAAGAGTAATATGGAAATTATCTCCATATTTACGAGTTAACAATTTATTTCAAATGAGGGCGCCACTTCAAGGTCATTTACCTATACCTTCACCTTAAACAACTTGGGTGACAAAGAAATCGCTATTTTGGTAGACTTTTCAGAAAATTATGACTGCAAACTAGGATCCGAGATTCAATCGATGCATTTTGGAGCGTCTAAAAATAATATCACGCTTCATTGTGGTTTTATTGGAAAGAAAAGGCGCAGTCGTTTGTGACAATATCAGACAATAACACTGCGGAACAAAAAAAATAAAAAAATCTGCGGCACTTAATTTGTTAATGGTTTTTGTTAACACTTGTATTAGACATACTCGGTATGTATTTACTTTTTTTAGATTATTAAAACGAAAGACAAGAAATAAACGAAAACATTACAACTACCCTCCTAAAATTAAATATATTTGCTTACACACTACTAAGTTCTATGTTTCTTCTTACGTATTTAATTACAACGATTCTACTAATCAATTATTAGACCCTGAAATTATCAGTTCCTGTCTTATTTCAAGTTTATAAGTGTTTTTTGCCTGGAAGAATATGAGTTCTTTACGAAATAATTAGAATAATTTCTAAAATATTTAAAAAAGTTTGTAGACGAGCTAAGTCGAGTAGTATTAGCAAAAAAATAAATAATGCTCCTAATAAAATTAAAGAAACATGGAGTGTCATAAATAAGGAAACAGGTAAAAATAAAACCAAAGAAAATATTTGCCGAACTTTCAGAACTTTTTGTGGACCTTACGGTATCACAAGCCAAAGGAGATTTGGAAACATATAAAATAATCAAACCTTTAAAAATGAAAAGATGGTCATAAAAAGATTTTCCGATGGCTTGCGAAACCGGCGTCTTTCAACTATAATTGCAGCTAGGAACTACGAGTCAATGAAGGACGCAATACAAGGTGCAAAGGAGGAGGAGACATCCACGGCTGGTACGTCTTCAGGTTCCGGAGAAATTCTAGGTATGTATTCTCATAGAGGAAGACAGCAGAATAATTGTGGTGCTCGAAATAATTATTATAATCGGTTCTACTCGTACATGTGAATCTACGAGCCTTAATACATACCTGTAAAAAGGCCCTGACCTTCTAAACTCATTATTTGGAATTATGCTGAGGTTTCGGGAGTATAAGCATGCAATAAGTTCAGACGTTTGTGATATGTACCTGAGAATAAAGATTTGTGAAAATGATCGACAAGTGCTACGTTTTTTGTGGAGGCAATCACCTGATCAGCCCGTGAAAACTTACGTCATGATTTCACCAAATTTTGGTCTTTTTGTTATAATACTTCGGTTCATTCATCTACTAAATATACTCCTTATGAGTTAGGTCATGGTAAGAAGTGTTGTTTACCTAGTAATTAAACAAGTAAGAATATTGATCCGCTCTATAATAACGATTATTATCCATTAGAGTTGAAATTCAGACTTCAAAAGTCGTTAAAAGAAGCAAAGAGACAACCTACTCAAAAGTTAATTAGAACAAAAAGAACGTTATGATATTAAAATGTAAACCCAGCAACTCACTATCCTGATGATTTAGTTTTAATTAAAAATAATATGTGTAATAAATTAGATAATGTTTATAATGGACCATACAGAGTTATTTGTGATGAGTCACCTAATGTCAAAATATTAAAGAATGGAAAAACTGATACTGTTCACAAAAATAGAACTAAACTTTACCATAACTAGTAATTATGTTACTAAATATACATATTTTTTGTATTATAAAGATGCAATTTCCACAGTAAGTTAATTGTAATCTAGTGTATTAATTTTATGACATAATTACTTATTAACTGTAATGATGTGTTTAATTGCGTTTAGGAATTATAAAAAATAAAACAAAAAATTTAATTTTATTTTAATTTTACACCGCCTTGGGAGGTGTAGTGTGTAATCTATGTAAATGTACCCATTTCAAGCCCATCGAATATTGAGACCCAAATCAGAGATTTCGAAACACCAACTTGTTCTAAGTTCATGAATGGACTAGGACTAGAGGATTCAGTTTAGTCCCCCCCGCGTGACCGCTAAGTCGAACGCATCGTTTCTGCGACGCTCCGTACCGAAAAATTCGAAAAAGTGGTAAAAGTTAGTGCTACAGTAACGTGTTATACACCAAAACTTTCGCGACGACGTCAGCTTTCGAAAACCAAAAGAATTTTATCGATTGGACTACCGGAAAAAAATTTCACCGAAGCATAGCCTAAAAAATTTAACTTCGTCGCCTGCAAATCACGTTTTGCATCGGGAACTTTGCGTACTGACAGTATTATTGTGTTTAGATTGTGTGGGCCCATATTCCCACTTCGCTTGCTAAACATTGTTTACGCTGTATGTTTTATTGTTCTTCCATCTATACTTCCGAACTTTATCTCTGCTTCATCTCTTGTGCCTTATACTTGGAACTGAACTGTGATTTTCCTTCTATTGTGCATCCTTCTGTAGAAACTGTTGTGCTGTGTTGATTGGAATATACCACATTGAACTGTAAGTGCTTTTGCTTCATTTCATCATCACATCACCCCACATGTTGAACTGCAGAGAAGCGAAGACCCCAATGGAGAGCGGTTTCTAAGTACCTGAAACAGAAGAACAGATTAGTAATCCATATCGAGAGCTTATGGGATGCTTAAATTATCTGGCAACAATAACCCTTAATTTGATAATGCAACCTTTTGGCAACAATCGTTTTAAAAAAATCCCTGTCCTATAATATATAGCTTTTTTCATTAAATTCGATTTAGTGACAGTCTTACGTAAGTGTACAACACTATGAAAAACATGATTATTGCTTGAATTTAACATTGAAAATTTTACTTTTTTACTTATCACCATAAAAACCTAAAATGGAAGATTACTTACCTGTGTGTGGGCTTTTTTTAATTTTATTTTCTTAATTTTGCACCTTACTTGTATTGTGCTTGGGTTTGGTTTTTAGTTGCATGAAGTTTTTTGTTTGTTCCTAGGTGCTTCAGCGTGCTAGGTCTAACCGCATTTTGGCTCTAGTCCCTAATATAAATGCACGATCGGACGATGACAGCGATGTAACAGACTGCGAAGATGATGGGATATTAGCTCCGCCAGATCGCTTCGATGAATATTCCAGCGATCCACCTTCAATTAATTCATCTTTAGAGCAAATGAATCTTCTTGATAGTGAAACTGACAACTCTGATTATAATATTCCTGTAACCCCAGTACTACAAGCTGTATTTCCTACTGCAGACGAAACCGACTACAATGCCATACCGTCAGTATCTTCTATTCCTCTACTACCTTCCCCTGTTGTTCATTCACCACTTAGTTTGCAAACCACTCCGACTACCACTCAAAGACTTCAAAACAGAACGACTAGATCAACAAGGCCTAATTCTAATATTCGACCACGTTTAGTTGCTAAAAAGACTAAACGCTTACCCCAAGTAAAGTTCAACTGGGAAAAAAAGGCTTTTGCTCACTGTGCTTCCGTTGAACCTATTTCCCTTTCCAATCCACCCACAGAAGAGATGACACCCCGTGAGTACTTTAATAAATCTTTTCTCAAGATATAATTGGAGATATAGTGGAGCAGACAAACATATACTCTGTTGAGATGACTGGAAAATCCATTAATATAACAGAAAATTATAAATTCATTGCCATTCATATCATAATGGGTGTTGTTAAAATGCCCAGTTATTTGGACTATTGGAGCTCCCAACTCAGATATACTCAAGTTGCCAATGTTATGCCGCTAAAGAAATACCAGCAAATCCGAAGATTTATTCACTTTTCCAACAATTCAGCAGAAACTACTGACAGGTATCAGAAAGTACGGCCTGTTGTTGAAAAAGTCCGTTTGAATTGTTTGCAAGGTGCAGAGGAAGAAAAACAATTTAGCATTGATGAGATGACTCTCCCTTACAAAGGAAAAAAAGCTGGAAATCGTCGCCAATATAATGCTAGAAAACCTAAAAAGTGGGGATTTAAGGCGTTCGTCAGATCTGGAATATCTGGATATATTTACGACTTCCTTTTATATGGCGGTGAAGACACATTTCGCAATGTACATTTTATTGAGGGAGAAGAAGCACTGGGTTTTGGAGCCAAGGTTATACTAGCTCTTTGCAAATCTATTAAGAATAAGCCATGCTTTGTTTATTTTGACAATTATTATACCTCCCTCGAGTTAGTCGCATATTTGAGAGAAGAGCTAGGAATTTTTAGTCTTGGGACTATTAAAACTAACCGTTTACGTGGATGTCAAGACTTATTGAAGTCAGACAAAGCTTTAAAAAAGGAAGGCCGAGGATCATATTCTCAAATTGTTTGCAATAAAAATAAAATTGCTGTGGTGAAATGGTTAGATAATAAGCCTGTTACTTTGGTAAGTTCATTCGCTGATGCTTACCCAATTGGAAAAATAAAACGATTTTCAAAGCAACTTAAAACTAAAGCTGACGTCTGTTGCCCCCAAGTTGTGAAGTACTACAACGCACATATGGGAGGTGTTGACTTGTCCGATATGCTGATTGCTCTTTACAGGACCCAGATGAAGACCAGGCGGTGGTACATAAATATTTTCGCTCAAATATTAGATATATGTATCAACAACGCATGGATCCTGTACCGCCGACACAGTGGTCAAAAAAACTTACGGAAAACATTGAGCCTGAAAGAATTTCGATGCCAGATTTCTTTTTCATTAGTGGCAAAAAATACTGCCATGTCATGTGATGCTGATGTGCCAGGCCCCAACCAAACAGAAAAAATAACAAAGCCTACTGTAGCTAGACCTCTCGAAGAAACCAGGTTTGACGGGATAGGCCACCTGCCAAATATCATAGAAAAAGGTCGGTGTCGGCTATGCAAATCCGGCTATTCTACAATAGTATGCATGAAATGCAATACCAGGCTATGCCTCACGAAAAACCGAAATTGTTTTTATGATTTCCATGTGAAAAATTAAAAATATTTAAAAATAATGGCTGTTTTATTTTTCATATTAATGCCACCCCCTTTTGGCAATGTGGTAAAAAAGACACAACATTTTAATTTCCTACTTTTTCCTAGATTTGGCAACGTTGTAAAAAAGCAACATAGGTTTTTCGCGAAATAGATGAAAAAAAAAATTTTTTTTAGATTTTTTTTTTGCCTCCATATAAATTACTTTTAATATGTATAAAACTCATATGGTTAAATTTTAATATTTTTTTCTTGCCAAATTAAGGGATAAGCAGACCAGATATTACTTTTGCTACTTCTTTTCTGAGTAGATACTTAGACAAACCTACAAGAAGTTTATGGACTGCAGCAAAAAGAATACTGCATTATTTAAATGCAACTAAAGACATGGAATTGACTTACCATAAGAAGAAAGAAGATTTTTTTTTTTTTAATTTCAGCATTTTCAGATGCAGACTGGGCTGGTGATAAGACTGACAGAAAAAGTGTCAGTGGAATGGTTATCTATCAACAAGGCAACCTGATCTCATGGTCCGCAAGGAAGCAGCAGTCGGTTGCACTCAGTACAGCCGAAGCAGAGTACATCTCCGCAGCCATGTGTGTCAATGAACTCTTGTTTATTTGCGGATTGGCAAAAGATTTTAGTAACCAGTGCAGTGCTGAACTGAAAGTGGACAATCAAAGTGCTATTTAAATGATTTTGAACAGTGAACACACGTAATACTCGAAGCACATTGATATTAAGTTTCATTTTGTGAAAGACATTGTGTCGCGTAACATAATAACAGTGAGTTACGTTAGTTCTTGTGAAAATACTTCAGACATTATGACAAAATCATTGTGTAATGTTAAACATAACTATTTCCGTGCTAATTTGTTAAAATAATTCATATTTGTTTGTTTGTTTACATTGCAATACTTCAGACATTATGACAAAATCATTGTGTAATGTTAAACATAACTATTTCCGTGCTAATTTGTTAAAATAATTCATATTTGTTTGTTTGTTTACATTGCAGGTTTATTTGTCAAATGTCACTTATGTCAGACGTCTTAAACGGCAAAAACATTTACGAGTGTTACCATATTATTGTTATAGAAAACTATCATTTTTTGTAGCAATTTCAAGTTAACTTTTTAGTTAAATATTAATTATTGTGTTGTAACTTAAAATTGAGAGAGAGAGTGTTGAACTCTATCTAATCTATGATGTCAAATTGTCTATGTCAAATAAAAAATAAACTCGCTTCCTCTTCCGCCCCTGCGCGTCTCTCGTTCGTTTGTAATGGCTGCTGATATAAGCTTAATAAAATAGCTGGTTATATTCAAGGAGTCTTTTATTCCTCAATTAACATAATAGGCAAGTTTTCATAGGTTATGGGCCATTGACGCCTATTAGAGGGATTTAGCTAGGGAAGTCTAGTTTTTGTCGGAACGTTTACCGTGCGCGTTTTCAGGTTACAAAATGACAACCACGCCGGCAAATTATTTATTTAATACTCTTTATTTTTCTAAAGTAAAACATCTTTTAACAAATGGCGGATTTAATGCTAAGAGCATTTTCTCCCAGTCAACCATAAGGATAAACAGAAAAGTAATTTGTTCGGCGCAAAAAGCAATTTCAATAAATACTTCATATAACATATTAAGAACATATACATAAAACATTACATTACTACATACTATATAATATATATCAGAATAAATATCTACTTACACAATACGTACCATTATATTATACCTACATATATAATTACATGTATAATCAATTTTGAGAACTGAAAGATGATGACTTTACGGAGGAAGGGAGTTTAAAGATGAGCGTGAACTTTCCTTTTAAAAGAGAATTGACTTTCCTTTGAAGGCGTTAACTTTCGTTTGTAATGGCTGCAATTGTAAGCTTAATAAAATAGCTAGTTATATTCAATGAGTCTTTTATTCCTATATTAACATAATAGGCAAGTTTTCATATTTCTAGCCTGTTTACCTTCTATACACGCTATGCAGGGCTCCTTATCAACATTCTTTTACTCAATGCCAACATTACTCCTGCTAAGTGTATCTAATCCTACGAGGCATAGGTGACCAAGTCGTTTATGCCATAAACGGAAGTCTGATACATCACACTGTATTTCGAACGCTGATAATTGTCTAGTTGGACTCACGGAACAATCCAAAGAATACAATCCACCACAATAGGACCCGTGCAACACAGCATCACCTGTATAAGAAAAAGTAAGAGCATCAAAAAGTGTACAACCTTTTTTATCAAAAACAGAAAATCCGCCTTCAACTGCTTTCTTAACGGATACCAAATTAGTATTTAAGTTAGGAAATAATACTACATTTGAAATGTTTTCTACTTCTTTACCACGTTTTGAGTTAAAGTTACTAACAATAGGAACATTACCTACTCCGGTACTCAATTTAGTCTCTCCATTTACAATGGTTACCTCAGTGATTGGAAAATCTCTAATATTTTCCATCCAATCAGATCTACCAGACATATGTGCACTAGCTCCAGAATCTACGAACAATTTGTCGTTGTTACTGAATAAACATATTTACTCGTGACAGTTTTATTTTGAAGTAGAATATTCTTTTTCACTACAAAAGAACATAAAAACCGAATAGTTTTTACAAAAATAATATATGCGAATAATTCAAAATTCAATTTGACAGTAAACTAAGCCAATGGTATCTAATATGCCCGAGTTCAACACTTTCCCTAGACTCTCTGGAGACGAGCTAACACTGTTTGCATTGGGAAGCTACCAAATTAAGCAAGCAGGAAGCTACTACGGTGAACATGTTTAACGGAGTCGGTCGTTCACAATAGATCTGCTCAAGTGCAGGAGATGGACGGAAGAGACCCTATTATTCTGAGATGCCGTTTACAATCTAGGCACAATTCGTTTATATTGCTTTCGATCCAGCATTAAATGGGAGACAAGCTATTTCGCACTATTACTGCACCTATTCTATAGGCAAACGCATTGATAGATTTACTGAATTGATCAAGTTGTCGGTTGTGTATACAGTGTCTTTCCGTGGTTGAAATAGTAAGTGAAAAATTATGGACAATCTCACCAGGGATCTTTTAGAAAATTGTTCTCTGTAGGAAGTAGGCAGTTACCTATACCAATTTTTCCAACGTCGAGTAGATGCAGAGAGCGTAGCAGCAGGATAGGCGGCAAGCGATGCAGGGAAGCAGAAGAAGAAGAAGCAATGCAGGTAAGGTGAGGGCGAGAGCGCTCGACACGGGTTTCGCGTTAGGCAGTTATCGGTCGACTGGCGCGGGGTCGTTGCCCGCCGGGAAGTTTCTCAATGCACGCACGCAGGCATTGCGTGATCTATAGACGCGACTTGACCTTGCATAAGCGGAGCGGATTTAAGTGGCGGATGGCGCCGCATCTCAATGACTAACTTGGTGCATTCTGTGGTTCCTTTATCGAAATCACCTAGGTTAGGCGGATCCCGGACTCTGAAGCGTAAACGCTGTGCTCGGAGGATGATGATGATATATCAAAATCATGCAATACTAGCAGATGCTATCAGAAAATTTAAAATATTACATAAAATAAATAATTTGAAGTAGGAGTATTAAACTACCAATCGATAATGTTATTCTAAATTAAATGTATTAAGATTATACGATATCGTAAATGATGTAGCTGCTGTGCCAAGAAACAGGGTAGCAGAGACAGTAACTGTCATAACAAACTGGTTCAGGTTTGCTAGAGACCGAAATGGCGGACGAGAGAGCAGGCGAAGAACAAGTTCAAACTAACAATACCAGCTCTATAACGTAAAACAGCCAGTTACCGACAGAGCCCCAGTGTTCGACAAAAATAACTCCAAGTTAAAAAAATAAGTAGTACAATTAACTTTTCTCATATTGGCAACACCTAAACCATAGACAGGATTTTGTCCTATCACGTGACCACAATGTGTCATATATTCGGCCATTTTGAAAAAAATGGCGATCTAATAACTTGACACGTAGGAAGAGATGCAATGATAATCCAGTTTTATTAAAGAAATCGGTAAGGAGGCGAGTGAGAAATATTACGAATTTGTTCTATTTAATTTGTATAATTAGAAGTGTTTGTTATTTTCTGTATACGTAATCAAATTTACTAGTAATCAGTGATTAAAAGACCATGATAAGGTTAAGATTTATTTCAAAAACATGTCGATTACTGGACTTCTTTCTTAGCTTTTTCTAGTCTTCGACAAATGTCGAAATTAATTTTTTTTAATGTGTTTTTGTTTTAATTTTTGCATTGCTTCTCGCATTTTTATCCTGTATAAATATGTATTTTGCATTTTGTTTGGATTATTCTTTCCAATAATCGACACCTGTGTCGATCAGTGGATATTCTATAGGTTTCAGTAATCGACACACTCATTTTTCTTTAACAGAAAATGGCACCAAAAAAGGACTATACTCCTTTCCAAATGGGACAGGCTATAGAGGCAGTGCGAAAAGTAGAAAAAATTGCAACAGCTGCAAAAAGATATGGTGTTCCCAGAATAACTTTATATGATAAAATTTCCGGAAAGACACCAATTGTATGTTCAATGGGTCCAGCCACTTATCTTACTGCAAGCGAAGAGTCTATTTTTGGAAAAATGGCTACTTGATATGACTGATCGACACATTCCTATTGATAAAGATGAGTTGCTTGATAGTGTACAACGTATTATCATAGACACACAAAGACAAACTCCATTTACAGACGCCAGACCTGGAAATAAATGGTACAACCTATTTCTCAAAAGACATCCCATAATCGCCGAGCGTACCGCACAGAATTTGACAACAGCACGCGATGCTGTCTCGGAAGAGGCCATAAATGGTTGGTTTAAAGAGGTTGAATCCTACCTTAAGGAAAGGCAGCTTATGGAAGTTGTAAAAGACCCAGCACGGGTATTTAATACCGACGAAAGTGCATTTTATTTATCGCCAAAAGCCGGAAAAGTCCTTGCGAGAAGAGGTGATAAACATATCTATCAATCGTCTGGTGATGAAAAAGATAACCTAACAGTATTAATAACAGGAAATGCCGCGGGACAGTTAGCTCCTCCAATGATTGTTTTTCCCTACGAAAGAATCCCATCAGCAATATCAACTTCTTTCCCGAAAGAATGGAGCATTGGTCGTTCGCCGAGTGGTTGGATGTGTGGCAGCACATTTTATGAATACGTAACGAACATTTTCAACCCCTGGCTGTTAAAACAAAACATCCAAAAACCCGTGGTATTCTTTTTGGATGGACATAGTTCACACCTCACACTGCATTTATCAAACTTTTGCGTTGAAAATGAAATAGAAATCATAGCCTTACACCCAAATAGCACCCATATTTTGCAGCCAATGGATGTGAATGGAAAAAAGCCGTCAGAGCCTGGAAAATGGAGCATTTAGGCCAGAATTTGAAAAAAGAACATTTTGGTCCTGTTCTAGAGACAGCATTGCAATCCATTTCAAAAGAGTCCATCAAGAATGGTTTTCGCGCTGGAGGGTTATACCCTTTTGGTCCAGACTATGTGGATATGACAAAAATTAAAATTTAGATCCAAATCACAAGACGTAGAATCAACTGCACAAAAAGAGTTTTTGATTTTTCTGGAAAAAGAGATAGCCTCAAAATTTGGGTCTGAAAAGCTGCTGCTATTTAATAAACTTTTCTTCGAAAATAGATGTAAGTTGGATTCTCGCTTACCGGACGAAGATTTATCTCTGTACGTAATATGGGCGAATAACAAACAAACGATTGGACATTTAGACCACCGAAATTTTCCATCTAACTCAGAACCATCGCAATGCCAAAGCATCACAGCTCCTCTAACTGTTGGAAATACAAGCCCAGCCAATCAAGCAGATACAGACCAACAAGAGCAAATTGAGCATTCTGACCGTGTTATTGTATCGCATTCATCCGCACAGTCACATTGCGACACCACCGCAGCACTTCGTCCTGTTGCAAGCACGAGCACAGCCAATCAAACAAATACATCTTGCCGACCAAGTCAAATAGGCATTCGGCTCGGCGTTTACAGAAACTTCTTGAGGTTAGACTTGCGTCTTTCCACTTTCGGTCTCCGGCCCTGTTCAGGGTAAGAAGTGTACATTCTGTAATGGATACATCCGAAGACAACTTGTCCGAATTAGAGATAACGCACCGGATTACGGATATTAAGAGAAGACTCATACTACTGATTCTCTTGGTAGTATTGCTGGGGATCTTGGCCCTGGCTGGTTTTTGCATACAGGTTTACCTGGCCAGCAACTCAACCGCTGGAAAACAAATGATACATCGCATTTGTAAAGCGGTTATAGAAAACTGCTAACATGGAAGGTAATGTGACCGAGACCTACAC
Source organism: Acrobasis repandana (assembly GCA_963576875.1). Lineage (NCBI taxonomy): Eukaryota > Metazoa > Arthropoda > Insecta > Lepidoptera > Pyralidae > Acrobasis > Acrobasis repandana. The sequence continues at coordinate 3,126,378 of OY756234.1, read as the reverse complement.
AAGATCTGTACTTGACATACAACCTGGAGATGACAAAACAGCTAACGTTTTTAAGAAGATATTTGCGGCCCCATTACCATACAGTGGTGTATCTTCGTCTGCACTCAACGAGCATCCAAAGGGCATCGACGGAGTGCGGGTGATCAATGCCGCACCGGCCAGATATACAACCTGGAACACACAGATCCGATCCGTCCTCGTGTCCGTCGGCTCCCGCGTTCACGTGCCTGAGGAGGGGTGGGAATTTGTGGCTCCCGCTCAACCACAGCTGAGGTTGGGCGTACCAGTGATACTTAGGGGAGTGGCTTTAGCGGGCGCCATCAGGAGAAGAACCGATTTAACGACTACAATGGTGCACGACCTTCAAAACGAAAGACGGTGGATGACTACACACGGCGAAATCCTTAAGAAACTACCTCAACGCCACACGTTCAGAGAAAGCGTCCTCAACGAACGTGCTCTGCGCCAACTAAGATCAGTGTCAGCCCCAAGCAGTCTAGCCGCTTCCCCAGACTCCCGAGCATCTACCCCCGGTTCAGTTTCCAGTGTAACAGTGAACGAGGAGGCCCCCCCTTCCAGCAAAGTTAAATGCATACCCGTGAGGTGCGTCGAAACAACCACAGCTTCAATCCAAGCAACCGAGCCGATCGGTGTCCCAAAAACACAATCATGGATATATCTGGAACAGAACGCTAGCGAGAAGGGCCCAGCTGGGCAGGGGCTCCCCCCCGGGGTCAGAGGAGTCTTTACTCGTGATATGCCTGCCATAGGGTATATGATTTCACACATGCAGGGCAGTAACTCCACCTTTATCGACACCGCCCCTATGTTACGGGCCATGTTATACGTGAACCCTGCTCAAGTGGACGCCTGGTCATCAGAGAGGACAGATAGACAATTCATACGGCAGCAAGTCCCCGGCTCAAGATCTGGCCTAACAGTAAGGATCTTAGACATCGCCCAAAATGACAGAGCGGCGCTGCAGTTGTTGGTCACTACATTGCCCGCGTTTGTTGGGCATCTCAAAGGAGTTGACACCATCCTGGGTAACTTAGACAACGAAGTGAACCAGGGATTTGGGATGGCAGAGATGGACATTACGTGGGCAGTCGTCCCGATTGACTCTGAAACATTACACCAACCCTGGCTATTTGAATACATCATGGCCTTTGTCACTACTGAGTTCTGGGCGGGGAGAACAAACTGGCTGTGGAATGCCCTATACCGCGGAAATGCGAACATACCAACAAGCAGAAACGGAAGCTTTAGTTCGCGTCAGTGAACCTGTTACGGCTGCACCACCACCACAATGTTAAACCAGCACAGCTTCTCCTGCTGCAACTTCCGCTCAGTTAAATTGCGACACTGTCGCAGCTCGTCTTCTTGTTGCAAGCACGAGCGTCCAACCAGCAGAAACAGAAGATTTAATCCGCGTTAGTAAACCGGTTAAGTCTGCACCACCACCACAATATAAAACCAGCACAGCTCCTCTTCCTGCTGCAACAAGCACCTGTACCGTTATTGAAACAGATACAGATCAACAAGATCAATTTGAGCATTTTGACCGAGTAAGTTTACCACATCTTTCTGTTGCAAGCACCAGCACAGCTAATCAACAATATATACACCAACAAAAACATAGAGAATCCGAATGCACCAGTGAACCATCTACTTCAGGTCAAAGTAGTAAACCTTCAACATCTAACACCACACATTATACAGCTGCTTTTTTCGATAACAAAACTCCTATAAAACAGGCGATCAGAACCGAAGCATCAAAAATCATTTTTGTTAGTAATTGTGCTCCTGGAAGTTCATTAGTTATACCATCTCCGTTTAAGCGGAATCTCTTTTGGCCGGGTGAAGATGATGCAAAGAAAGGGAAAAAAAGGAAATCAAAAGAAAAACTTCCTTCCGCTGTCACGGGTCAATTGTGGAGAGATTACCATTTGAAAAAAGAAAAAGAAAAGATGGAAAAGGAACAAGAGAAGGAACGGAGAAACAAGGAAAGAGAAGAAAAGAGACAAGCAAAACTTAAAACAAAACTACATAATAAGAAGAGTAATAAACGGAAAAGGTCATCAAAACTAAACCCCAAGGACACATCTTCGGATGATACAGACACTGAAGTTCAATTCGTAGAGAGTGACAACAGTTACGACATAGAAATGGATGAAGAAATAATAGAAGAAATGGAAACAGGAAAATGTAGTACTTCAGAATCCGAAGATGTGCCCTTGAATCAATTAAAAGACACAAAAGTTTATTCTAAAGGCGATTACGTTATAATTATATACGAAGGTGAATATTTTCCGGGTGTAATTAAAAATGTAGATAGGAACATTTTTGAGATCAGTACTATGACCTTTTCCGTTGGAAACACTTTTAAGTGGCCAGAGAAAGTGGATAAAATCTGGTATCAGGAAAAAGACATAGTTGAAAAAATATCTCCACCAGTATTAACAAATAAAAGAGGATTTTATACAATCAAAGAAATGAGTAAATACCTACCTTTCGCAATGTGAAGCAAGTCAATCTGCGTAACTGTTTTCCAATTTAAGCCTAAGTTCACAGTCAGTGATCATTGATAGGCTAAGTAAAGAGTTGGAGATTATTGTTAGCCTAAGTAAAAAGTTTGCAAATTGTTGATTAGTAACCTAAGTAAAAATTCTGATTATTGATAACTAAGTAAAGAATTTGAGATTATTGATAGTCTAAGTAAAAAGTCTGCTATTGTTGATTAGTAACCTAAGTAAAAATTCTGATTATTGATAACTAAGTAAAGAATTTGAGATTATTGATAGTCTAAGTAAATAGTCTGCTATTGTTGATTAGTAACCTAAGTAAAAATTCTGATTATTGATAACTAAGTAAAGAATTTGAGATTATTGATAGTCTAAGTAAAAAGTCTGCAATGGTTGATAACCTAAGTATTGTGATTGTGATTAATTAGTGGCTTAAGAAAAGAGTGAAATTAGTGATAGCGTCAAGTCTGCAATAATTATAAATAACTTAAGCATAAACTCAGATTATTGATAGCCTAAGTAAACAGTCTGTGATGTGATCATTAATAGCCTATCTAAGTAAATAGAATAGTCTGCAATTATTGATAAACTACGTAAAAAGTCTGAATAGTCTAAACATTGATAGCCAAAGTAGAGTCTGCAATTATTGATAGCCTAAGTAAAAAGTCTGATTTTTGATATCGTTAAGGATAATGCACCTGGGCGACAGGCTTTGACACTTCTAAATAAAATGTGTCGGTAATACGGGTACCTGATATTTTTGTGTTCAATTTCTATATTAAATAAAAACGATTTGATTTATGATTCAACTTTTTTACTTAAATATTCTAACATTCCTGTTATGCCATGTCATGGTAATGTATGGTATGGTAAAATAAAATTTACCATAAATAAATTGTCCATGTTGTCGTTAAATGGGTGTCGGTAAATAGAGCTGTCGATAATAAGATGACGATTATTGGAACCTGTCGATTAATGGGTGTCGAATAATAGGTTTTCGGTGTCGATTAATAGCAGAAAGATACACTTTTATTTGTTGATCTATATTATTATACGTATTAGCCTTTCAGTCATTTTAATATTAAAATATAATATTATGAATACGGACCTTATGCTTAGTAGGAATTAATATGTAACAATATCAAATAGTAAGGAAATATTTTGAAAATATTATCGATCAACCCTAAAAGTGTCGATAATTGGGTGTTTTACGTTACGACAATATTCTGGACTGTCTGCAATAACAAAGAGACGAAATGCAATAAAAACTAAATTAACAGGCAAATTAAGAATAACGATAAAAGTGATGTTAATAGTAATAGTTCAAGTACTTATCCATCTATTTATATATAAAAATCATCGAGACAATCACTTTCACGCGTTATACGTATTCATCCGGTGAAATTGAACATTCAGATTCTAATGATGATCTTACCAAATCTCTTATTTCATGGTCTAAAGAGCATAACACTACCTATTCTCCTATAGATATTTAGTTTTAAAGATTTTAAAACCAATTTGTCCGGTTTTACCTAAAGACTCGCGGACTTTATTGCGTACACCAAGGGAAATTACTAGTAATTTTATAAAATTAAGGGGCGGTTCATACATTTACTTTGGACTTTTAGCTCATATTTGAGAGCTTCATGTGGCTAAACAAAATTGTATTACTGCTAGCGCCATCTGTCATTGTCAATGAGAACGAACCCAATAAAGTTTAGTTTATGTGAAGCATTCTGCGTGTTTTAATAGGTTCTACAAAATAACCCTTTGATTGATAGAAAACTGCGAAATATGGAATATTGATTTAAGATAACTATGTAATTTTTTTATTAAATAAACTGTCGTCGTTTAATTACAGTAATTTTTCAATAACACACAGTTTGTGATCTCTGAACAGGCAGCGCCTTAAATGTTTATAATAAGTAATAATAAACAGTTAACAATTCGCTATTTTTTTTTTAGCGACACAGTAGTCAGCAGAAGACAAGATTGGCTGACGAACTGAAATTGTTTAAGAAGGATTGTCTATGAGAACGAACCCAATAAAGTTTAGTTCGTGTGAAGCATTCACCGTGTTTTAATAGGTTCACCAAAATAACTCTTTGATTGATAGAAAACTGCGAAATATGGAATATTGATTTAAGATAACTATGTAATTTTTGAAGTGAAAACTTCTTTAGCGGCGTTGTGCACGTTTTTTGTAATGGGTAAAAAATGTTAAACTCGCGTCAGGACACGTGTCCTGATCAAAAATTCGTAAGACGGATGGAGAGTAGACAGCCACCGCGGCGGAGGGGAGGAAGTATCCCCCTCTCTTTCTACGGCGCGGCGAAAATGTATGCCTGCGCCTGCTGTTTCGTTTAGCTGAGAGATAAACTTTTTAATGTAATATCATGTTTGTGTACGATAGCGCAATAAATAAATATTGTATTCTACCACATAAATGATAGTACTTTTATACTGATAATTAAAGCAATTCGTGCAAAATTATTCCCTAACCATTCCAAAATATCAAAAATGCACAACGTTGATCAAGTTTATACTTCTGCCGGCACTCCTGGAGTGCAACCCGTCGTTATTTAAAAAAAACTGTCGTAGTTTAATTAAAGTAATTTTTACTGTAATTACAGTAATTTTTCAATAACACACAGTTTGTGATCCCTGAACTGGCAGCGCCTTAAATGTTTATAATAGGTAATAATAAACAGATAACAATTCGCGAATATTTTTTTCAGCGACACAGTCGTCAGCAGAAGTCAAGATTGGCTGACGAACTGAAATTGTTTAAGAAGGATTTGATGAAAAATACCAAGAAGAGAATACTGAAAGTAAAGAAGACCTTTGCCCAGCAGTGGGACATGCATGGCTAAAAAAAAACTTCGTCAGCCAATTGCTTGTATTTTGCAAGCGTACGTAAAAATTAACACATTATGGAACCAACAAAGGAAGAGAAGTTGGAGAAATACACAGTAAATCAATTAAAAGAAGAACTGAGGGCGCGATTTTTAACTTCCGTTGGAATAAAATTTGATTTAATTGAGCGCTTAAGGCTGGACAATATTTCCAAACTTGAAAATGGCGTTTTCGAGTCATATAAATTGAAGTAATCTCGGAGGCAATCTGAACAAATTAAGAAACTTGAAATTGGAAGTGCTAAAAAAGTAAGGTCATGAATTGGAGCACAGTCGATCAGGTATGTCAGATTCTGTGTTGGTTCATATATTGCAAACGCAATTTGAGTTACTCAATAAATTGGTTAATCCAGTAGCGCAGACAGGCATCGAAGTTTTTTCAACATCAGACACCAGTCAGGCAATACCACTTTTATTCGGAAACAGAACAGATAACGTTATTGATTGGATTATACTGGTTGAGAGAGTGGCGTTTTAGCTAATTGTTCGAAAAATTTAAAATTGCGTGCAGTAGTAGGCGACGACCTTTCGCTGCCGACTGTGGTTCGCCACATGGTATACAGTGAGACGTCGTTGTGGAGAGCAGTGCAGGCCTTTGCGGAGAGCGTCATGCTCCGCAAAGAGGCGGCGGAGAGAGACCGGGAGGCAACGACCGACCTGATCAGGTCGGCATACAGCCTGCAACTGCTGCCCCCCATAACGTGGGCCAGTCGGGCAATAGAAATAGGATTCCGTCACTCGACAATCATGTTCCTTTGCGCCTTAACCCTTAGCGGATAGAATTGACGGACGACGGGCCACCTCGCAGGCCGATCCGACCCCTCTCGCTAATTGAGAGTACCGCGAGCGAGCCGAGCCGAAGCCGCTAAAAATCGGCCACCGTGCCAGGTCTGTAAAGCGTGAGTAGCACATGGCAAAAGCGGTAACGGCGTTAACACCGTGAGGTTTTTAGTGGGTGAGAGCCCCACATAACCAGTCTGGCTTGCCGTGCCCAGCGGTAGGCAGAAGGCACCTTTTTCTTGCGTTAAAAAAAGTAGCAAACACCGGGCTTTAAAGCGTTACCGCTGAGGATGCAAAAAAACGTAAATATAATGATGATTACATCAAATACGGTTTTGTTTCAATACAAAAAGGTGATATCGATCACCCGCAGTGTGTTATTTGTTATGAGGTGTTGAGTAATGATTCCATGAGGCCGTCTCGTCTGGAACGCCACTTGTTAACAAAACATAATATTTTAAAAGACAAGCCGAGGGAGTTTTTTGCTTCAAAGTGTGCAAGTTTAAAACGAATGAAGTTGGATCGTACTGGATCTTTTGCGCAAGAGTCTGAGAAAGGGCTCCATGCTTCCTATGAAATATCGTTAATAATTGCAAAGGAAAAAAAAAGCCATACTATAGGTGAGACTTTGGTGAAACCCTGTTTGTTGAAAGCTGCTGATATCGTGCTCGGACAGGAAAGTAAACAAAAACTTTCGCAAATACCTCTCTCTGACAATACTGTGAAGCGTCGCATAGATGACATGGCTGAAGATATAAAAATACAAGTAGTTGATGCCGTGAAAGAATCTAAATTTTTTGCCATACAGTTAGATGATAGTACAGATGTCACACAATGTTGCCAATTGTTAGTTTTCGTTCGATACATGCAAAATGAAACAATCAAAGAAGAATTGCTGTTTTCTAAAGATTTGGCGACAACCTCGAAAGCAGTCGATATCATGGCAGTAATGTCAAACTTTTTTGCTGAATATGAAATCTCATGGCAAAAGTTGATCGGTGTATACACAGACGGTGCTCCCGCAATGCTCGGGTCTCGCTCGGGCTTTGTACAGCTGGTAAAGGAAAAAAATTCGAATATATTTGCTATTCACTGTGTTATACACCGCCAAGCCTTGGCGGCAAAGACGCTTCCAGACGGCTTCAACACTGTCTTAAAATTATGTATTAAAGTTGTGAACTATGTTAAAAGAAGTGCTTTGAATACTAGACTTTTCACGAGCCTTTGTGAAGATTTGGGTGCCGAACACAAAACACTTTTATTTCACACTGAGGTGCGCTGGCTCTCAAAAGGCAATATGATGGCGAGGTTATATGAGCTTCGAAATGAAGTTATTCAGTTCTTGGAAAGACAGAAACAAGGCGAATTATTAGAAGAGTTTAAAAAGCCAAGGGTTCTGGTTGTATTTGCCTATTTATCCGACATATTTGAATCATTGAACTCCTTAAATATGAAGCTGCAAGGAGGAGACTCGAATATAATTAACCACCGAGATGCCATCAAAGCTTTCACTGATAAGCTTCAATTGTGGCAAAGAAAAGTTTTAGCAGAGAATTATTCCTGCTTTCCAAGGTTAGCTGCAATTTCAGACGAAGAGTGTTTTAAGGAGATTTTTGAGGACAAGTTAACCAACACAAAAACTGAAATATGCAGCCACTTACAGCACCTTTATGACGAGTTCCAGCGTTATTTTCCTAACTCCTGCGATGAAAATATATATCGACTGGCGACGAATCCATTTAATGTTGACGTAAACGTGTTGCCAGAACATCTTCAAGACCAGGCTCTTGAAGCAAAAAATTATTCAGCCGCCAAGTACGATTTCGAGAAGATGGAGACGCCGTTATTTTGGATAAAATATGTCAAAATTTATCCAAATTTAGCTGACGAGGCACTAAAATTATATTTACCTTTTTCCAGCACGTATTTGTGCGAAAAAGCTTTTTCAGCCGTTGTAAGCATAAAAACAAAGTACCGAAATAAGCTAGATATCGCGAGTGACTTACGTTGTTCACTTTCATCAGTTCAACCTAGAATTGAAAAACTTGTGAAGAAAATGCAAGCCCACCCATCACATTGACTGTAACTTTTATATTAATAAATAAATGGTTATAAAAACTTGTTTTATTTAGAAAACTCGAACATAGGTACGAAATGTTATTTAATATTTAATAGTAGTCGCTATTCGGTGAACCAAAACATCGTGAGGTCTAGAGTCCTAAGAGCCGTGGCGCTAACTGCAACGCTAAAAAGAAGATTATGATAATTTGGCTAGCTAACCCTTCGAAGGGGGGCGTGGGCACCTCATTTTAGGTAGCAGTGGGGCATGCCTAAAAAAAGTTTGGGAACCCCTGGAATAAGGTGTTTTATTATGCCAGTGCCATAGAAATAAGAATTGCCAGTGACACACCGGGCAAGCACTTAGTAAAACAGTACCAGGGGCGTTAAGTGTTAATGTTCATTATAATATATTTTATAAATATTATATTGTTATTTCAGGTCACACGCATGCTAAGGTTTGGCAAGATCCCCAGATCCAGATCAATCGTCGCGACAAGCATTCTTGGAGGGGCTAACAACAGGGTTACGGGCACCATTTGGAAAGGGACGAAGACTAATAATTAGTCACATTGGCAGTGAGGAAGGTTTTTTAGAAGGAGGACTCCTGCTGTTTGAATCAAAAAAAATACTGAGGATTATCATCAAGAGATGAACTCACAACATTTTGAAGAGTGGCTTACTGGCATACTGCCCAAATTAAAACAGAATGCAGTGTTGGTGATAGAAAATGCCCCTTATCACTCCAGAAAAATGGAATTAGCGCCTACCAGTAAGTGGAGAAAAGCCCAAATTATTGATTGGCTGAAGGAAAAGAATGTCAAATTTCCAGGAAATTTGACCAAAGAGAAATTGATGACAATTGTCGCAAAGGAGAAGCCTGCTCACAATAAATATGCAGTGGATGAGGTGGCAGCGGCACATAATGTCAAAATATTAAGATTGCCCCCTTACCACTGCGAATTGAACCCAATTGAGTTGGTATTGGCTCAGGTAAAAGGGCATGTAGCCAGGAATAATAAAACATTTAAAATGGCAGAGGTCAAAGACCTATTTCATGAAGGCCTACGGGAGGTGACACCGCAGAAGTGGCAGTCATGTGTAAGTCATGTCATGAAAGTAGAGGATGAGATGTGCAAACTGGACGGATTTATTACTGGAGTGGTGGAAAACTTTATTATACAAGTGACCGACTCAGATTCCGAAGTTAGTGATTCTGACATTAGTGATGGTGAAGATGAAGATAAATAAAAACAATTTATTAAAAAATGGTTTTATTTAACTTTTCCATACTGTCTTAATAATATGGCACATTGTCGTGTGTGTTCATTGGTAATTCAACTTGTTTAAGTTCTTTACAATAAAATTTTGTCAATGTTAGTTGAGTTGAAAATAAAGTTTGTAATTAAGTTTCTTTTTTTGAGAAAATCCTAATTAATTAATTGTGCTTGCCAAAACAAAGAAACATTTAACAAAAAGGTTGGCGAAACCTGAAAACTGTATTGCAGATGCCACCAAAACGTAAGAAACGTGACACTGTTACACGCCCAAATATCTTTGATGAGTTGTTTGTTATCTTATGACTACCACGACCCATTGAGCGACGAAGAGGGTGAGTACGGTTTCGACAAGAATTATGAACCAATTCCGGGAGACAGTAGCAGTGACTCCGAATTGGAAATATTTCCCCGCATTAAAGCTAAGCCTGTCACTATACAAAGTCATAGTTCAGGTGATGAGTCAGAGATTTTGAAGCTGAGCCACCAAGAATATCTGAAGGTTTGATCGATGACCAATTTGTTATCGAAAATAGCGATAACGATGAAAATATATTCCTTTCGAGCCACTTACTTCACAGGACCCTCGGGTTACCTCTTCCTCTCCGCGACAGCTCTCCAGTTCCAAGCCATTTCTCTTTGGAATGTCTTCAAAATACTCAACTGTTCCCAAGTGCATCCGCCTCTTTGCTTGAAACAAATATGGCAGCGGAATGTTCATCAAATGAACGTATCACCCGAGATGCAAATAGAAGCCCGTTCTTCTCGATCAAGGCCAAGGTATGACTCAACAACCATCAACTCAGCAGCAAATTCCTTATTCAGCTCAGCAAATTACACCAACTCCTTTCGATGCAGGCTGGGATGAAACACTTGCCCCTATTCCTGATTTTAATTTTGAATCAAATGTTGTTGGCCCACGTGTCCACATAGATGAAACTGCTACAGGACAAGATATTTTCGATCTTTTATTGACACCTAGCATACTGGAATATTTAGTTGAGCGTATTAATGCTTACGGAAAGTCTTTGGTAAATCAAAATAGACCCCACACGAGACATGCCCGCCATAAAATTTATCATGAAACGGTTAAAGACGAGATGAGAAAGATTTTGGGTCTCTCTTTACTTTCGGGACATGTAAATGTATCCGACAAACGAAAGCTGTTTTCACTAAATAATCTTATACTATCACCCATATTTAGTTATATCATGTCAGGTCGGAGGTACGAGCAAATTTTACGCTGCCTTTGTGCCTCAGAACTAGGTGCCAAAGGATCTGAGAAAATAAATGGATTCATCAATATAATAACTCAAAATTTTCAACATGTTTATTATCCGGAGAAAGAATTATCGCTAGATGAATCCCTCATGCTATATAGAGGACGTCTGAGCTTTAGAACCTATATGAAAAATAAGGACCAAATATGGTATAAAATTTTACGTTTTAACATTTCACGACGTGTTACATATAAAAATTTATAGTGGAAATCAGGATGTTGATGATTCTGACAGGGGTGGCACGACTTTGGAAAAGCTCGTTTTGCGGTTAATGAGACCTTATTTACTAAAAGGTTACGAGTTATACATGGATAACTTCTATAACTTCGAGCCTCTATGCGAGAAGCTTTTGGATTTAAAAACCCACGCCACTGGTACCTTGAGGTCTAATAGTAATCCTACTTTTATAGACAAGAAAAGATTGAAGAAAGATGAATACGTTTGGTTGCGCAAAGGAAAAGTGTACGTCAGTCATTGGAAAGATATAAGAAAAGTGTTGATGTTGTCCACACTGCATCACCCAGAAATAGTTGAAGTAGCAAATAGGTATGGAAAGAAACGGAATAAGCCAAAAGAAATAAGTCAATATAATAAATACATGTCGGGGATCGATCGCGCAGATCAGATGATCAATTATTACTCATGTCCTCGTAAAACTATCCGCTGGTATAAAAAAGTCATTTTTCATCTTTTAGACGTTGCCGCTTGGAATTCTTACTTTTTGTTTAGAAAGAATTGTAAAAATAATAAGGAAAAATATGAATTTGTTAAGTATAGAGATAAATTGATAAGGACTCTGTTGAAAATACAAGATAATTTATAACTGATAACAAATAACGCTGACTCAAACTTGAATTTTACCTATTCTGGACTACGCTAATGTATGTTATTGTGACCTAACACAAGTTCTCCTTCTTAAATTAGATCGATTGGCTAATAACTGCATCAGATCCATTTTCAATTTACGTAAATTTGATCACATTTCTTCATTTCGCTCCCAGTTAGCATGGCTCCCAATACCCTTACGTCGCAACGCTAAAATTCTATCTACGCTCTATTCTATCCTGAACAATCCACAGTCCCCTAACTATCTAAGATCTAAATTCAACCTTCTCAGTTCTACTCATTCTCGTTCACTTCGCTCCTCTAGCACTCTTATCCTTGCTATTCCTCCTCACCACTCTATCTTCATGGACAACTCTTTCCAGGTCAAGGCTATCCGGCTTTGGAATGCCCTGCCAGAGTCTATCAGAAGGGCTCACAGTCGCATGACATTCAAGCGGCCGGTATATAAATTGTTTCTCCAGCAGTCCTAGCCTAGCACAATCATCCTAATATATTCAATTATTTTGTATTAACCAAGTTAACATAACCGGTTCTGTCGTTCGCGCTCGATGCAGGTAAAGTACCTACTTTTAAATCACCGGCACCGGGCTTCGTCAACAAAAAGGGTTTTATAATAACACCTCAGTTGTTGTAATGCATATCATTTAGGTTTGTTTGTGGTGTAAAATATCTTAGTTTTATTATTTTTTATATAGTGTTTATAATATATGTATAATCGCAAATTAACATGGCAATTTCCGATGCACGGTAAATCTCAAAAGAGATTATGATGGCATTGTAAATGGACTTAACATTAATGTATTAAATGTATTGTGTAAATAAATAATAATAAATTTATTGTACAGGGTGGGCCAATAATTTTTGCAAATAGCAACACTAAATTTCTCGAAAACCGTCCGAGGGAGGGGCGCGCGGATGGCGGGAAACTATGCGTCGCTTCATGCAATTTTAGTCACGATGGAGCGCTTCACGGGACAACAGCGTGCTTTTTGTGTAAAACAATTTTACAAAAACAACGATTCCTACGTTACTGTACGACGCCTGTTTCGAATTGAATATGGATTACGCCGTGTAAGCGAGTGTCCAAGTGTTAATTTAATCAAAGCTTGGGTCGTGAAGTGCGAGCAAACGGGATCGACAACGAATATTAAACAAACAGGCCGGCCACGTTCAAGAAGAAGCGATGAGAACATTCGAGAGGTTGAAATTTCCGTACGGAACGATCCAGAATCATCTACGCGTAAGCGTTCGGCGGTTCTGGCAATACCGAGAACCAGTCTACGGCGGATTTTGCATCTGGACCTCAAACTGCACCCGTATAAGCTTCAAATTGTGCAGGAGATGAAACCAAATGATTACATTCAACGTAAGTTATTTGCTGACACAATGCTGGAGCAATTCTCTAGCCTGGAGAATGTATTGTTTACGGACGAGGCCCACTTTCACATCAACGGGCACGTGAATAAGCACAATTGTCGATATTGGAGCAGGGAAAACCCTCGCCTTAAACACCAAAAGCCACTTCATTCACCTAAAACGACAGTATGGGCTGCCATATCAGCAAAGGGCATCATTGGTCCGTATTTCTTTGAAAATAATCAAGGAAATAATGTAACTGTGAATTCAGCGGAATACGTCAAGATGTTGCGAGAGTTTTTGACGCCGCAGTTGCATGAATTTCAAGGATACAACAGCAAGACCTGGATGCAACAAGATGGAGCAACATGCCACACGTCAAATGTGACTTTACCGGTAATCAAAGAAATGTTTCCGAATAAATTGATTTCTCGCAGAGGTGATATCCCATGGCCTCCGAGAAGCCCGGATCTTACACCATGCGATTTCTTTTTATGGGGATACCTGAAAAGTCGAGTCTACCTTAATAAACCGACGACTCTATCCCAATTAAAACAAAACATCCACGACGAGGTAGCCGCGATCCCCCGCAGTATGTGTCAGCGAGTTTTCCAAAGTTTGCGTAGTCGATTGCTAGAGTGCCAACGACGAGACGGTGCACATCTCGACGATGTCATTTTTAAAAAATAAATTTCATTAAATTATCATTACGTTAAAAAATTATCAACAAAATAACAGTTGTAGTTTTATTTCTATTCATGTTTTAAAAGTGCAAAAATTATTGGCCCACCCTTTATACATATTTTAGTCACGCCAGCCACACATATTTTCTGCTTGGTCCTATGGTTGCCCGGTAGAGAATGCCATATGGCATTAGGTCCACCACTTGTACAACATTTTTGTGCAATAAAGTTTTTAAATAAAATAAAATAAAAATAACTTGTCAGCAAAAGATCTTTTAGCAAAGGGAAAAAATACTTGGAAAAAGTATTCAGAAAGTGCACCACAACCAAGCTCTTCCACTATCAACGTAGGCATAAGACATTGGCCAGTGCGTATACCGGCTAAGGAAAACTTAAAATAGAATTTTCCTTTTTTGAACTGTCAAGTTTGCTAAAATCATAAAATACGGCGAGAAACAAGCTATAGATGCAAAGGATGTCCAAATTCGCCACCACTATGTCCAACTTGTTTCGAAGAATGGCACGCTAAGTTGAAGATAGAAGATGAATAGCTGTCATTTACATAAGTCTAGTTGTTAGCACGTTACCTTTGTTTAAAATTTATTAATTAATTTGTTTTCTAGTTGTCTGCCTGAATAATACTGATAAAAACTGGAGGTTGTTGATTATGTTTCTAATATTGATAAATGTCTACTATTGAATATTTATATGCTAAAATTTATTTCGATTTTTTTTTGATAAGATAAGTTTAAAATATTTATGTTATCTGTCTAAATAATATTGATACAAAGAGAAGGCTGTTGATTATGTTCTTATTATTGATGATTGTCTACTATTGAATATTTAGATGCTAAGTTTTGTTTGGTTATTTTTGATTAAATATATTTTTGTTATCTGTCTAAATAAGATTGATACAACTAGGAGGCTGTTACTTATGATCCTAATATTGATAAATGTCTATTATTGAATATTCAGAAGCTAATATTGATCTCTAAACTGTGATTGATTAGTGTTAAATGTTAGGTTCGTTTAATCTAAATATATATTACTCAAAGGTGACTGACTGACATAGTGATCTATCAACGCACAGCCCAAACCACTGGACGGATCGGGCTGAAATTTGGCATGCAGGTAGATGTTTTGACGTAGGCATCCGCTAAGAAATGACGCGAGCGAAGCCGCGGACAAAAGCTAGTTTTATGTAACACTAGCTGTGCCCGCGACTTCGTTCGCGTGGTTGTCGGAATGTTATATAGCCTAAAGCCTTCCTCTATAAATGGACTACCCAACAAAAAAAGAATTTTTCAAATCGGACCATTAGTTCCTGAGATTAGCGCGTTTAAACAAACAAACAAACAAACTCTTCCGCTTTATAATATTAGTATAGATGAAGTACTCTTAACCAACAACATATTTATTTGAATAAAGATTAATATTATTATGTTGATACAACTTAAACAAATTATTTCGACCAAATTAGGTACCATAAAAACGGTTTTTGTGAGTTAATCTTAAAAGATAGACATATACTATCGCGGACTGTTTTTTAGATCATTAAAAGAGCTATTATTCTTTAATACATATTTTTTGTGTATCTTGAACCGTTTTCACGGCGCACGCAACGGAAGGCTTCAAAGATGAAATAATTTCTCCCGTTTTTTACACATTTACCACTATATCTTTGCTCCTATTGGTCGTAGCGTGATGTTATATAGCCTAAAGCCTTCCTCGATAACTGGACTATCCAACACAAAAAGAATTATTCAATTCGAACCAGTAGTTTCGGAGATTAGCGCGTTCAAACAAACAAACAAACAAACAAACAAACAAACTCTTCAGCTTTATAATATTAGTAAGTATAGATTAAAATGTGCAACTGATTTTCAAGTCATACAAATCTTTTATTTTGCTCTGCCTTTTTAGTTCCTATAAGGTGCTTTCGTATATTATGTGTAATATGCTAATTCGCTTACAGACGACGTCGTCTGTGAACGTAATGTCACAATGAAACTAACTTAGGTATACTTCCTACGACAAACCGTCTACAGGCGATACCGGCTGTGAACGTAGCTGTCACAAAACATATTATTAGCTTTCCTTAGAGTGACAACACGTCTGCAGGCGTTAGCGGCTGTCATTATATGATCTTATTTACACGTAAGATGTGACATAACGCCTCACGACGATAACGCCTATAGGCGTAACTAGCATAATGCACACGTATTACAGTGTTTCATATGACAAACCGCCTGACGGCGGAAACGTCTGTGGCCGTTATTGTCGCAACATTATTGAGAGGCTTGAAATTGAATATTTGAAAAAGATCCTGCCACTGAAAATTTTATCTTCCACGAGATCGTAAAGATCGTTGACGCTACTGCAGAGAACCAAGAAATAACTTGACAAGACGATCAGTTCTTTTTTTTTTAAAGTTTATGATGATGATAAAACGTGTGTCCACTTGGTAACAATGATCGTCTATGAGAATCATGCTATTGAATTTCTGAAATAATGCTGAGCCTGGGAGCTGACATCAATGTACGAACTCGAATCGGATGTCACATCGCACTTCACCCTATGCACGTACTGGTAAGCGTCGCAAGCCATCTAATAATAACAGTCATTACCCAAGTAACACATTTGGTGACAAATAACTTGCATATAGTATTTTTTTGGAAGCTTAAGTAATAAAATTTACCGTGATTAAGTTCTACAAAGGTGGTTGTATTAACATACAAGTTGCTTATAAGTTAACATTTGGTAACCCAAAGGGAGAAAAATTGCAGCTTATTTATAGATGCAAAAGCGATGCATAAGAGTTCGAATTATTATCCTGAGTGGCACTTGGAACTAACGGTGCAAATTGCGCGCCGTGAATGAATGATTGAACGTAAGCGATACAGTTCATTCGTTGAGTGACACATGAGATCTTATCGAGTTCTTATTATCGGTGAAGATAAACAAGACGGTTGTTTGTGCTTTTGTGTTATGACAGCAAATTCATTTGGACTATTGCATCTATTTGGTGAGTATTCAAAAAGTATGTGTATAATGCAGGTTAACATCATGGAGCCCTTGCAAATGGTTTTTTATCGTGAAACCATGGTATATTTACTAAGTGAATTTTGATGCGCCTTCGATCTAATCAAGAATTATCAAAAAATATGCTCTGATCAAATTAATAAGATAATACTTTTAAAAATTTTTGTTGTTAAAAACCTAGCATAATGGTTTCATAAAAAGTGTAATGTCAAACTACATCAAAAACAGTTAAAAAAACTTATTTTACTGTATGTTATTGTAGTAAAATACCATTTAACAAGATACTTTTCAAGGACTCCATTTTTAAAAATGGCGATTTAA
This sequence comes from Acrobasis repandana, assembly GCA_963576875.1. NCBI lineage: Eukaryota > Metazoa > Arthropoda > Insecta > Lepidoptera > Pyralidae > Acrobasis > Acrobasis repandana. Next base: position 3,109,295 of record OY756234.1, on the reverse strand, counting down.
AAAAGGCCTTGCAGTTCATATTTCCACTCATTTGTTGCCTTATTGGAGCTCCTAGTTCCAAAAATCACTCATTGGGTCATTCCATGTCAAACGCTACCACGCCACATTTTTTGAAGTTCTCTTTTTGTTTACTTTGTAGCTGCTTAATCATCTCCATTACATTGATTCATATGAATTGACCGAAAATTTTAACAAAAAATATATTTATACCTACTTTTACGTGTGTTAAAGTATGAGAAAAATGTTCACTTGGTAGTAGAAATTTTAGACCTTAAATGGCAACACTGTACAGCTAATATGGCGTTAGTTGTCAAAGCTAACTTCACGCCATTTTGTGTAATGATACATGAACGACAAGGTACACGTGCTATTTTCTGTAAATTAGTAAGTTTTCCTGTGTTTATAGCACTTTTCAATAATGGAAATGACATGTTACGACCGTTACGAAAATAAGGGAAAAGTTTAATTTGTAGCTTACTTAATGCAGTAACAATTTCACGGCTTTGGGGAAGTAAGGTTATGTTTGCAAACAAATGGTCAGTATCTCAGATTTTATGCTAAACGTTGTACAATAATAATAACGCTTGATTCAAATTGCGTTACGTAACGTAACCGTTACGTAACGGTCGTAACAGTATGTTTGAGAGATTTTGCGGGTGCAGTAAAGTTAGCTTTTAAGTGATATTGTAAGAAAATTGCGTTTCTTAAACACATAAAATGTTAGTGAACCCGGTTTTATTGATTTTTTAAAATTTATTTTAGACCATTAATGCCAAAAATATTTTTTATTCGCTTTTATTTTAACTTTTTTGCATGTCGTGTGCTCATGTTTTATTGTTGGTATTTAAGGTACGCGAAACGATGCCTTCAGCAAAAGAAAGAATGAAGAAGTATCGAGAAAGACTGAAAAATGACCCACAGAAGCAAGCCGAACAACTGCAAAAAGAGAAGGAGAGAAGTCGGAACAGACGAGAGGCTATGAAGTTGAATGCTAATGCTAAGATAATATCAAACGCACAATCAAGGGATAGAATGCGAACTTACAGAGCAAGATTGAAGGCAGCAAATAACTTGAACACACTTGCAGTTTCATCTCCTATTGGCAGTTACAAATGTTTGCAAACTTTTGGAAAAGCAGTGCGCAAAATAAAAAAAAAATTGCCCGATTCTCCCATGAAGCCAACTGCTGTGGTCACTAAAATTGCTGTTGAGGTGCTGGGAAACACCGTTCAAATTTCAACACCACATCGTGACGGGAAGAGACTAGATGAAAAGATCAAAAAGGCTGTCATTGATTTTTATTACAGGGACGATATAAGTCGCCAAGCACCTGGAATTAAGGATTATAAATCTGTAAGAGACTCTGTTACTGGAAAAAAGACGAAGAAGCAAAAGAAAACAATGATAATGACTGTACGAGAAGCCTTTAATTTGTTTAAGGATGACCCCGACATGAAAATAGGAAAATCTGTTTTTTACAGCTTGCGCCCAACTGAGGTGATTCCAGTGGCATTTACGGAACATGTCGTTTGCGTTTGCGCACTACATTCAAACTTTATTAATGCAGTTGAAAGTATAGGAATGTGTCTGCCAGAGTTCCCTAAATCGCACTCAGAATTGATAAACGCTACAACTTGTAGCCCCGACAGCGACACATGCATGACTAGCTCTTGCACAGACTGTCCATACAATTATTGGGAAAACTTTGCAGGACATCAGGATTTGAATAAAACTATTTCTTGGAAGGAATGTACCCTTTTAAATAAACGTCCAAAAGTAGTTGTCAGAACTATGTCATGCAAAGATGCCATCAAAGAACTGAAAGGTAAAATGCAGAAATTCAAACTACACTACTTCGTAAAAAGAGTGCAATCAAACTTCTTTCAGGAATCAATTACCAGCTTAAAGATGATGAGGCAGTGGTGCAGGTAGATTTTGCTGAAAACTACAAATTAATAAGTCAAGATGAGACGCAAAGCGCTTACTGGAGCCACGACCAGGTTTCTATATTCACTTGCTGTATTTGGTTATCCAACGGACCAAAAAAAACCACTTGTCCTTGTCAGCGACGACACTTCACATACCAAAGAGGCCGTTTGGACTTTCATGAAAAATATATTCGATTACTTACGAGAAGTTAAAGATTCTGTGAAGAGGGTAAAAATATTCAGCGACAACTGCGCGGCGCAATTTAAAAATAGGTACATAATGTCACTTCTCTCGGAAATGAAAATGTATGCTGATCTGGATGACCTGCAATGGATTTTTTTCGCTGCGTCGCATGGGAAGGGTGCGGTGGATGGATTAGGCGGCACAGTCAAACGAATTGCGTGGATAGGGGTGAAATCAAGAAAAGTTATTCTCAATTCTGCCGAAGACTTCTTTTTGTATGTGGAGAAAGAAATCAAAGGCTTACATGTAACATACGTGTCTAAAACTGACATTGATGATGAAAAATCTTTTCTTGACAGCGTCTGGTTACACATCCTTCCAATCCAGAAAATTCAGAGCTATCACCATTTCAGAACTGTAAATGAGAGTGAAATTGCAGTGTCACAAACATCTAATTCAGAAAAAAACTGTTGTTAAGGTTAACAGCCATAATGAAAATAGTAATTGGAGTGACGAAGACGTACTTCCTCTTTCTGCCGTTGAAAATAGTGACTGGAGTGATGAAGACGTTGTACTTCCTTTTTCTGCCTTTGCTGCGGATAAGGAAAAAGAAACTGAACTGTTGAAGTATCAACCATCAATATCAGATGCAGCGACCGTCAAAAGAAAATTGCGTTTCAGCGAAGTGTATAGCGATTCTGAAGAAGAGTCACAAGAACCCAATGAAGTCTCTGTAAAAAATATTAAACCCGGAGTGTTTATCCTAGTCAAAATTGTTGCAGAGGGCAAAAAGAAAACGGAATTCAAGTATGCTGCGATCTGCCAGAGTACCGTCAGTGACGATGAAGGCGAGGTCCGCGATGTTTTTGAAAATGATTGACAAGAAAGCAAAATCATTCATTAGTAACGAAAAAGACGTTTCTGATGTCCCTTTTGAAAATATTATTACAATTTTACCGGATCCAATACTACAAAATAAGGGCATCCGCACTTATTACAATTTTGATTACAGTATTGATATTTTTGAAAAGTAAACCCATAAATTTAACATTTAATAACGTAACGGAAGTTCCTACATAGTTTTAGTCTGTTTTGTGATTTGTAATGTTTAAGAAATTAATAAACATTAAATGTATGTGATTTTTACTACCCTAAGAATACTGTATGTGATAAAAAAGTGACTAACTTTCCTTTAGTTCTATAATAAGTAAAAAAATATAAATGCATATGTTGACCAAGACTGTAGTGCTACTAGATATGTTATATTCTAACCTTTTAAAACGTCTTGGGTTTCTAGAATTTTTATTGTGCTATGTTAATGAAAATATTCATAATATTGTATTAAGTAGTTAGTGATACAAGCAGTATAGTTAACCTTCATGATTGATGATTCTGTGATTTTATTGTAGTAATATTTTATTAAAGCTGTGAAAATTATAATTTAGATTTCTATTTGTAGGTAGGTTCAATATGCGAGAGTAATGGCAATATTAGTAAATTTATTTCAAATAGAGCTAAAAGTCTTGTAGATCAGTGGTTTACAAAACGTTTTTGTAAGTAGGTATATTTTTGATACATTAAATGTGTGTTAAATTTCTATTATGTACCCAAAGTAACTGTACGTCATAAAAAAGAGTGCCTACTTTCTTTTTGACATAACAGGTAATAAATTATGTAATGCATATGTATAAAAAATTGCCTCCCTTCCGATTTGATATATCTTTTCGACTAACATATATTTATGTAGGTACCTACCTGATTTGATTACGAAACCTGGCCTGTGTAAACCAGGCTTTATGTTTTTTTTGTTACTATCGGTTTTGTTTCTATCCCTTTTTTGCTTGGAAAAATGAAGATTTCTTTGTCAAATACTAATTAAAAAGTAAAAATACTGATAATATTTAAAATAACACTTTTTATTTTATTCCCTATTAACTTTTATTAATGTTTCTTTCAAAATATCACAAGAAAAAACGAAAAAACCAGTTCAAATTTTAACCGTCGGTAACGAAACTGTCCTAAAATATTATAATTTTTAACTTTAATGCAACACTACGAATTTTCAGACTGATTTATTTTACTTCAAGGAATGTTACCTTGTGAAAAAAGTTAAATGAGTAAAGTCATATCCTTATTTGTATTTATTATTCGATATTAAAAATGGTAACAAATCAGAAAAGAAAAATGTACTTTGCTTTGTAAATTTACGATTTTCTCTTTAATTTAAGGATAAACATTAAAAATAAAGCCATTTCACAAAACTAGAATAAATGCTAAGGAAAATGGTACCTATATAAAACAATGTGTTTTTGTTATTTTCAATCTGAAATCGTGACATTGAAAACTATTTAATGTGAGGCCAAAAAAAAGTAAAAATGCTCAAATACAATTAATCCTGCACAAACATTTGGGTGTGAGAAAGCTGTGCTCGCGGTGGATCCCACACAACTTGACCGAGGCTCAAAAAACGGACCGCGTCACTTGGTGCAGTGCCATGCTTACCAGATTCAACGAAGGTGCGTCAAATTTGGTGTGGGACATAGTAACAGGTGACGAAACATGGATTTATTGCTACGATCCCAAAACAAAGCAGCAATCGAGCGTATGGGTCTTTCAAGATGAGCCGAAACCAACCAAAGTGGCGCGCGTGAAAAGTGCATCTAAGCGGATGATTGCTTCTTTTTTTAATAAAACTGGACACGTGGCTACTGTTGCTTTAGAGAATCGTCGTACAGTGAATAGTGACTGGTACACGACCATTTGTTTGCCGGAAGTTATTGACGAACTCCGTAAAAATAACCGTAAACGCCGTATCATCCTGCACCACGACAATGCTAGTTCTCACACGGCCAGACAGACAAACGACTTTTTGAAGGCGAAAAATGTAGAACTCATGAGTCATCCTGCATACAGTCCCGACCTGGCACCTTGTGACTAGGGACACGATATCGAATCCGATACTTTACTCATATCGATATTTTACATTCGATACTAGTATTTAAAATTACGATACTTTGAATCGATACTCTGTACTCTAATGAGTACTTTGCATCAAGTATCGAATCAATTTCAGCAAGCAATTAACCTTAAAACGGAACGCAGCCAGACAGCCAGAGACAGACAGAACGCCGTGTTCTGAACGCGACCAATCAGACTACCAACTTATTTGTGCAATGACAGGCGGCGCCAGTAGTCATATAAAATGGTATTTCAACCAATCACGACAGGGCTGAGAGTTGACAGTTCCATAATAACAGCTGTAGTTCCGATTTTGTCTACTGCATAGATAAGATGGTGGCACTGTACTGTATAGTCTGTATACAATAATGGCGGAGCGGAGTTTGGTTGGCGGCCGTTGGCGTCTATTTACTTAAACTTCACTTAATTTTGTTTTGTTTGTGCTTTGACTTGCATGCAAGTAGAAATTACAGTTAATTACGAAGTTTTGTTGTTTTAAATTAATTTTAAGCATTATGGCTCCACCTCAAAGCGAGTTATGGAAATATTACAAGAAAATAAATAACGATCAAGCGTCATGTAAAACATGTTTCAAATTAATAAAAACAAGTGGTAATACATCTAACATGAAAAAGCATTTGAAACAACATTCAAACAGGTAAGAGTAAGAAAGATAATAAATAAATTAAGCATTTCAAGCAGACAGAATTAACCAAGTAAACATTACCTATCTTATTTAAATTTTAGTCGCTAAAGTATGTAGGTATTTTATTATTATTTGTGTTTTTTCATTACTTGTATTTTTCTTTTCAGTTCCTTAGAAAAAGGTAGTTCACCTAAACGCCAAGTTCTGCAACAGCAAAAAATTACTGGGATGAAAAAGCAGTGTGCCACAACTTCAAATCCTGCTGGTACTATTTGCACATCGCCTTCATTGGAAAACGCTTCTCCATCAACATCATTTGGTGGTATCTCTGTATCTGTGTTGAGAACTGGTTCACCTAAAAATACCTCTGAAGATATTGAAATTCCTTCACAAACCCCTCAGATTAAAAAACAACTATCTATCTCAGAGTCTTTAAATCGTCGAACATTATACTCCGAAGGTGGATCTGTACACTCTTTATTGTGTAAGTTATTAGTTTACTTTATATGTGTTGATAAAAGACCATTTGATATTGTCAAAGGAAGAGGGTTCCGGCGACTAATGAAACAATTATGCCCTACTTTCAAAATTCCAAGCGTAGATACACTTAAAAGTCGTCTAGATGACATTTATGATGTGATGGTTATTAAAATTCGAGAAACCTTACAAAAAGCGGGCTTTGTTTCTCTTACATGTGATATTTGGACGGAAACTATGACCATGATAAGTTATCTTGGGATTACTATACATTACTATTGGAAAAATGAGCTACAAAGTAGAGTGTTGGCTACAATTGAATTAGACGAAAGTCATACAGCTATGTACATTGCTCGAAATTTGGATGAAGTTTGTGATACTTTTCAAATTCCTAAAGAAAAAATTACTAGTGTTGTGACTGATAATGGAGCAAATATAGTAGCAGCAATTCATATGTTTCTAGACAGATCTAAACATCTTCCTTGCTTTGCTCATACAGTTAACCTGATTTTTGAAAGTATTGTGAAAATAGAAGAGTTTGTGCAACTATGCAATAAGGTCAGGAATGTTGTAAAGTTTTTTCGAGGTAGTGTGGTTCAAAGCGACAAATTACGATCAGCACAAGGTGAAAATCCTCCTAAATTAATCCTTGATGTTAAAACTAGATGGAATTCAGTGTATTTCATGATAGAAAGGTATTTGAAATTGGCTCCAGTTGTACATTCAATATTGATTATGAATTCAAAAGCACCACCAACTCCAACTGCTGCTGAACTAGAAGAATTAAATAAGATATTAAAATTTTTAAAGCCTATTGAATATGTTACTCGTGAGATGTCGGGAGAAAATTATGTCACAGCAAGTAAAGTAATACCTATAATTAACTGTTTAAAATCACAAATATCAGCTGTCCAAGAAGAAGTAGCAGAAGAAGAAATTGGACTGATTAATCAGATAAAGGATACAATTTTAAACCAAATAAAACTGAGATTTGGACATGTTGAAGATAATTACATTGTAGCTGTTGCTTGTATTTTGGATCCTCGTTTTAAAACCTTGCATTTTACTGATCCAAAAGCATGTGCCAAAGCACTTAACATTATTAGACGCAAAATGAAAGAAGATAGTACAGTTACAGCAAGTAGTGGTGAAGATAGTGACGTCTCTTCCGAGTTAACACCCCTTGAATACGATTTTTGGAGTCATCACAAAAATTTGGCTCATGGCAAAAATAAAAAAAAGTCCAGATCGGATGGAGCAGCAGCAGGTGTGGAAAAGGACGAGCTTTCACTGTATTTGGCTAATCCAGTTGCCCCACTTTATGTAAACCCTATGACACAATGGGAAGATACAAAAGCTGTCTTTCCATTACTGTATAAACTAGCCCTGCAATATTTGCATTCACCTGCAACATCTGTTCCTTCAGAGAGGTTATTCTCAAAGGCAGGGATTACAGTAAGCAGAGCGAGAAACCGACTTAAGGGGAAAAGGATTAATAAACTCTTATTTCTAGGCGACTGCACAGAAGAAGAATGGGACCTTTAAATTTTGATTATCTTTAATAAATATTGATTGATTATACTTAACATGTTTTATTGTTGTTTCCTCTAGTTTAAAATTAAAAAAACATTATCATAAAACTAAAAGTGCCCTTAGAACTGTATGTAAGGAGATCCGGCACTTCCAGCAGGCAGGCAGGAGGTCTTTCTATAAGATCTTAATGAGTATTCGATACTTACTCATATCGATACTTTTGTTTCGATACTTATACTAATTTGATACTTTTGTTTCGATTCCGATACTAAGAAGGTATCGATACTTTTCGTTTCGATATCGTGTCCCTACTTGTGACTTTTTTCTGTTCCCAAAAATTAAGAACCAATTACGCGGTCAACGATTTTCATCACCAGAAGAGGCTGTCGAGGAGTATGAAAAACACGTTTCAGAGGTCACCACAGAGGAGTGGCACAAAAGTTTTCAAAACTGGTTTCATCGAATGAAAAAGTGCATAGACGCCAAGGGAGATTATTTTGAAAAACAATAAATTAATTTTGTACCTTTAATAGTATTTTTTCATATTCATTCCGGAAACTTATAGTGCGCCCCACGTATCTTAAGGATACGGAGTCAAAGAAATTATTAATTTCATTCGTTTTGAAAACAAGGTTAACGAAAAACGCTAAATTAAAATTGAAATCTGAGTATAGTGACGTACCTAGTAGGATATAAAAACTTATTTACTTTCGAAAAAGTCTGCTAACTCAATTCTATCTCAAATAAATAATTTCAGTCAAAATAATATGTCTGTCAGTGAGTATGGGAATAAATTGTCGGAATTATTTATAGACCTTACTATTGCACAGGCCGACGGCGACCCCAAGGCATGTGAGATATTAAGGCCTATAAATGAGAGATTAGCTACAAAGAGGTTTTCTGACGGTTTAAGGAATCGGAGACTAAGCACTATAATTTCAGCGCGAGATTATCCGGAATTAAAAGATGCGGTGCGTGCGGCGGAGGATGAAGAGTTGGCCCAGCCCTCGACGTCCAATACGGTTTTTAGTGCAAGAGGTAAGTCCAATACAGGAAATAGATTTTACAACCGTTCTAATAGAGGTCGTAACGATTACAATCAAAAAGGTAATAATCGTAACCCTTATTTACTCAATCGTAATAATTTTTATAACCAACAACAATGGACTAACCATGGTCGGTCACCACGAGGTTTTAGTGGTTATTCTCGTGGGAGAAATAATAATTTATCCAACTCATACCGTGGTAGAGGTAACGCTCGCGGCGGCTAGCGAGGTTTTTAGCGTAATGTATTTACCTACCGCTCAGACTAGTGCTGATTTTCAGCAAAACCAAGAAAATTTAGAAGAAAACAAGTTTTTCCGGACCTAAAGAATATATTTTAACCTGTAATAAAAATGTGCGGTATATTCATTTTGAGATTGACAATAAAAAATGTTCATTATTATTAAATACAGGAGCTTCACTTTCTGCGATTAATAAGCATATATTATCTGAACAAATACCAGTAATTAACAGAATCCAAAACAACTGTCTTCGTTTCATCTTTGGCCTTCGTAAGTATGACCATGTGTCGAATTATCGTTCGCAGTTAAAATGGTTGCCCATCCGGCAACGTCGTAACTTACATATACTTACTTACCACTCTCTTTTCTATACTCTTCGACCCTAAAACTCCGCGGTACTTAAAATCTCAATTTTTTTTCTTTAAGGATTCTCACGTCAGAATACTTCGCTCTTCTAACAATCTTCTACTTGCTATGCCGCATCATCGGAGTGGGTTCTTCGAGCATTCCTTTACCGTACATGCCGTGAAGCTCTGGAACGCCCTTCCCGACCAAATTCGTAAAGCCCCTACTCGACTTACCTGAGCATTTTGAACATTTTTTTTGAGCAAAGCTTACAAACTAGAACCAGTTTTACTACTCCTGGATGGATGCGCCTTACATACAAAATATATTCAATTAATAGACTATGCAAGAGAAAACCATGACATACTACCAACCACACTGCACCAACTACTCGTAATTGCAGCAAATGTTGGGTTCATGCTACCACTAAGTACTTTCTATAGTACAGAAGTAAAAAAGTGGTTGCCAGACCATCCCAGTCGGGGCGTTACGCCGTGTCAAATAGCCAAATACAAACACACTATCCTCCATTCCTAATGGGGTAGACGGAACATGTTGGGTCTTGCGGCTCTAAGCAGACAGAGCCATGGGCTGCAAGACCTAAAGGCTTTTAGCGTGATGTTGGGTGAAAAGGGGGAAAAGGAATCAAAACAGTGATGGATGAAGCAAATAGTACTACACTTAAGAGTGGTGTAAGGTGAGGAAGAAGTTTACAGCTATTTTTGTCTCAATTGTTATCTAAATAACAAATTATAACATGAATCGTAACCAGCGGTAACAAATTAAATTCACTGGTTAAACTTTCATGTTACTGATGTGATTTTAGTTCTGCAATTAATTCGGATTTTAAAATATTAGGTGTGAAATAGAAAAGATTATCTGAAAAACGACAAAACACTAGCAACACCAACACTAGCCAAGTCATTGGAACGAACTTTCCACTGATCTATGATAGGTCTTCTAAATACGAAACAATTTGTAGGAGAAAATAATCAATGTTGCTACAATTTTAATATAAATCAGGAAATGTTCTCACAATAATTGCTTGTAAGTGGTGGTATGGAGACGGAAATGAATAGCTGATAAATCAATGTACTAACTTAAATAAATAATTTTATTTGTAACATAAAATACTATTGTTTTATTTTTCTCCGGATTTTTAGCTCGTAACCACCGATTTTTATTTTGTACACTTTTGCAAGGGATATTCTATTCGTCCCCACTGTGAACAAATGTGTAAATTTTTAGTTTTGTGTTTCGATCTGCATCGTTCCCTCACTGGGGACGAATGGAAATGATCACAGTTCCATTAAATTGTCACCTCTAGGGACAAATAGGAACTTTTCTTTCTGGATTCGAAAGACGAATGGGATATATCCTTTTGAAATGTTCGAGTTCAAACTCTGGTCGAGTAGAATAGGAAAGGAAAAAGTTTATAGCTTACGTAGATATGTAGTTCAGAAGGTAACTGGCAGCAGCGAACTGTGCGAAGATTTTGTAACATTTGCGACCTACCCGCCAGTCGAGTGTGGTGATAATAGACAAATCCACCCTTTATTGGGCCTTCGGTCAAACAGTGGATATTTATATAAATAGACAATATTTTCTTATTATTAATATTTTATTCACTACAATATTTTGTTACAATTGTCATTTAAATAACAAGTTGTCACATGAAGACTAACCATCGGTAACTAGTTACATTCACTCGTTAAGGCCATACCTAAATTTTCCGGGGTCCAGTGCTGCCCCCATTTAAAATAAATCATTTCAAAGAAAATGGAGACATTATTTAAAATTTTGCTACTATCAAATCCTAGATAACCCTTCAAAGTATTTTATGAACTACTATTTACAGTTTATAATGAGAACGTTAAGCTTTACTACGCACATTAGCCAAAAGTGGCCGTTTTTCGCAATTGTGCGTAGTAAAGCTTAACGTTCTCACTATAAATTGTAAACAGTAGTTCATAGAATACTTTGAAGGGTTATCTAGGACTTGGTAGTTGCAAAATTTTAAATGAAGTCTCCGTTTTTTTTTAAATGATTTATTTTAAATGGGGGCAGCAGTGGACCCCGGAAAATTCAGGTACGGCCTTAAACTTCCATGTTACTGGTGTCATTTAGATAACATTTTCGTTCTCCAATTAATTTGGATTTTAATATGTTAAGTGAGGAAGAGAAAAAAATATCTGAAAAACGACAAAACCGCCGATAATTAATAACGACCAAAACCAACACTAGCCAAGCCTTTGGAATAAAAAAATATTTTGTTACAATCAAAGACCTTGTAACTACTTCTTGACTCAGACAAGAAATCTGCGGAAAAAAGGAGAGACCAAAAATCTTTCCCCTCTATTTATACGATCCTACCTCTATGGTTACAAATGTCACCTAAATAACAAGTTGTCACATGAAGACTAACCAGCGGTAACAAGTTACATTCACTGGCTGGACTTCAATGTTACTTGTTCAATTTAGATAACACCTGGGTCGCTAGGTGTTATCTTAATTGCCCCGGCTTTGCACGGGTAAATATCAAACATGACAACCTTCTCGAAAAATGCTTTATATGATAATGAAAACCGCATCAGTCGGCCCAGTAGTTTCTATGGTTACAATTGTCACCTAAATAACAATTCGTCACATGAAGGCTAACCAGCGGTAACAAGTTACATTCACTGGCTGGACTTTAATGTTACTTTTGTCATTTAGATAACACCTAGCGACCCGCCCCGGCTTGGCACGGGTAAATATCAAACATGACAACCTCCTCGGAAAAATGCTTTACATGATAATGGAAACCGCATCAAAGTCGGCCCAGTCATTTCTATGGTTACAATTGTCACCTAAATAACAAGTCGTCACATGAAGACTAACCAGCGGTAACAAGTTACATTCACTGGATGGACTTCAATGTTAATTTTGTCATTTAGATAACACCTAGCGACCCGCCTCGGCTTTGCACGGGTAAATATCAAACATGAAAACCTTCTCGGAAAAATGCTTTACATAATAATGAAACCGGCATCAAAGTCGACCCAGTAGTTGCTATGGTTACAATTGTAATCTAAATAACAAGTCGTCACATAAAGGCTAACCAGCGGTAATAAGTTACATTCACTGGCTGGACTTCGATGTCACTTGTGTCATTTAGATAACACCTAGCGAGTCGCCCCAGCTTTGCACGGGTAAATATCAAACATGACAACCTTCTCGGTAAAATGCTTTACATAATAATGAAAACGGCATCAAAGTCGATCCAGTAGCTTCTATAGTTACAATTGTTATCTAAATAACAAGTCGTCACATGAAGACTAACCAGCGGTAACAAGTTACATTCACTGGCTGGACTTCGATGTTACTTGTGTCATTTAGATAACACCTAGCTACTCGCCCCGGCTTTGCACGGGTAAATATCAAACATGACAACGTCTTCGGAAAAATGCTTTACATGATAAAGAAAACCGCATCAAAGTCGGCCCAGTAGTTCCGGTGGTTACAATTGTCACCTAAATAACAAGTCGTCACATGAAGACTAACCAGCGGTAACAAGTTACATTCACTGGCTGGACTTCAATGTTAATTTTGTCATTTAGGTAACACCTAGCGACCCTCCCCGGCTTTGCACGGGTAAATATCAAACATGACAACCTTCTCGGAATAATGCTTTACATGGTAATGAAAACGGCATCAGTCGGCCCAGTAGTTTCGATGGTTACAATTTTCACCTAAATAACAAGTCGTCACATGAAGACTAACCAGCGGTAACAAGTTACATTCACTGGCTGGACTTCGATGTTACTTGTGTCATTTAGATAACACCTAGCGACTCGCCCCGGCTTTGTACGGGTAAATATCAAACATGACAACCTTCTCAGAAAAATGCTTTACATAATAATGAAAACGGCTTAAAAGTCGACCCAGTAGTTTCTATGGTTACAATTGTAATCTAAATAACAAGTCGTCACATGAAGGCTAACCAGCGGTAACAAGTTACATTCACTGGCTGGACTTCGATGTTACTTGTGTCATTTAGATAACACCTAGCGACTCGCCCCGGCTTTGTACGGGTAAATATCAAACATGACAACCTTCTCAGAAAAATGCTTTACATAATAATGAAAACGGCATCAAAGTCGACCCAGTAGTTTCTATGGTTACAATTGTAATCTAAATAACAAGTCGTCACATGAAGGCTAACCAGCGGTAACAAGTTACATTCACTGGCTGGACTTCGATGTTACTTGTGTCATTTAGATAACACCTAGCGACTCGCCCCGGCTTTGCACGGGTAAATATCAAACATGACAACCTCTTCGGAAAAATGCTTTACATGATAAAGAAAACCGCATCAAAGTCGGCCCATTAGTTCCGGTATTTATAGAGTACAGATAAAAAGACACACGCACTGGGGAATTCAATTTATTATATTGAGATTTCAGATTCCGCAAGCCACAAAAAACAGTGCGGGCGCAGCTACAGCAAGACAATCCAAGACGGTCGATTTTGACGCCTTAGAATAGAATAGAATTTTCTTCATTACCCAGAATGGTATTCTGGGTAATGAACAAAATTAATACCAAATAGTAAAAAGCACATAGAACAATAAGATACACAATCCGCTAGATGACAACAAGACAAATCAGACACATTTTACAAACATTTTCCACGGGATTTGTATGAAAATCACAACCATGACGTCTTATGAAGTTTTATGAAACCAAATAGCGCTCTCAATATCAGTTTTTTAGCATTCATAAATATAAAATCACGTTCAAAATATGAATAGCCTGGCGACAAATGTGTAAGTCCGCCACTGGTGGGGCGGCAAAATATGAATAGCCTGGCGGCAAATTTGTAAGTCCACCACTGGTGGGGCAGCAAAATATGAACAGCCTGGCGAAATGTGTAAATCTGCCACTGGAAGTCTTTAACCTGCCTAAGATAGGGAAAAAACAATGGCAACACACACACACACTGTTCCATCGTACACAACAATACAATTTAAGATTATTTATGTGTATTCTTCAATCGTATGAAAAAGTAATTCTGACCAACCATTCCACCAGAACAATTTGAAAAAGGCTATTTTTTAACATGCCCTGGTTGGAGATAAACCTAAACCCTCCAAGTGGCTTACCAATACGCCACGGAGGTCAAGAAATGTAATAGATATATCTGAAGTCTGCAGATCCATATCTTGTTTTTATTAGGGTCTTTATCTGCTTCTTTTACATACATACATACATACTATCACGCCTGTTTCCCTCAGGGGTAGGCAGAGACTATGGACCTACACTTGCTACGATCCCGACAGACCTCTTTCGCTTCATCTTCTCTCATCAATCTCTTCATAATTCATACATACCCTTCGGTTACGGGTACTTATCATTCCTTTTTAGGGTTCCGTACCCAAAGGGTGCAAACAGGACCAGAACTATTACTGAGACTCCGCTGTCTGTCCGTCTGTCACAGGGCTCTATCTCTTGAACCGTAATAGCTAGACATTTGAAATTTTCACCGATTATGTATTACCACAGAATACAGTAAGAGTAAACAGAAAGGAATCACCTAAGGTACGCGCAATATGCGTCGTTCCCCGCACCCGCACCTCTCCCACGGTTCTCGATGGCCAACGTGAGTCATCGAGGCGAAAACGGGGGAGGGGTGCGGGGACGGGGAACGGGGACGCATATTGCGCGTACCTTAGGAGATTCAGGCCTGTGGTATTACTGTGGCCGCTATAACAACAAATACTGAAAATAATATAATAAAGTTAAAAATTAAAGGGGGTCGTCATACAAGAAACGTGTTTTTTCAGCGTTTTTAACTCGATCTTTATAATGGCATTAACTAGATACTTGAAATTTTCACCAATTATGTATTACTATGACCACTATAACAACAAATACTAAAAATAAGATAAAGTTAAAAATTAAAGGACCCCCCTTCATACAAGAAACGTGTTTTTTTCAGCGTTTTAAAACATTGTACGGTGTTACGGAACCCTTCATGTACGAGTCCGACTCGCACTTGCCCGTTTATTTTAGAACGTCTGCTTCTTTTGTCCTAAAGAAAACAGTGTAAAATAGATAAAGATAAAATTTGGATGATAGTGATTCATGTAAGGCTTGAAACTACGTCACAAACTCTACATGACAGGGACACGTGACCCGCGACGGTTTCAGCTGTCTCTATTGCACGTAGGGTTTGAGACAGAGACGGACTAAACCCGTCCTGGCGTCCGCTTGACGCAGTTTCAAGCCTTTGTATTGTACATTTTGTAAAAATATTATTTAACAAAAGAAGAATAACAATGTTCTCACTAAATTAATTCAATAAATAAACTACCTAATTCGTTTTGTTAAATCATATATTTTTGATTAAGAAGTATGTATAAGATCAAATAATTTAATCCACATTTTGCAATATAAAAGTAATAAAATAAACTCAATAATGGCTTTGCCATATTTATTTATATTTCTATGCCTCATTGGCACAATAAAACTGTCTATTTCATAATAAAAGTCAAACAATTTAACTTACATCTAAGTCTTTTGCACTGATACAATGTCATTGAAAAAGTTATAAAGTGCACTTGGAACTTGTGAGTTGCCAGAAATATTTGCGTCTCCGGGCCACACTTCCCCTGCTGAAAACGCACCATATGTGTTTTCCTCTTTGGCAAAACACACACGGTGCATTTTTCAGCAGTGGAAATGTTAAAATGGCGTATTACACCCGCTAAGTGCAAAAAATCTACTTCCTGGCTACGGAAAATCGCAAAATTCTATACACTCCGATACAGTCCATGAAACTCGCAGCGTCCCCCGCACCTCTCCCCCGTTCTCGGGTGCGTTTGATGGCTTAGACAGTGTTACCAACTCTCAAAAATACAGGGTGTCTCAGAACGATCCAACTATTACAATGCTATATAGTTAAAATAAAAACTTTTTGTAACTAATATTTATTAATACCGTCAAACAGAAAAATAATGAAATTTTACTTTTTAAAAATGACATTGTTCAAATGGCGTCCGTTTAGTTGTCGGCATTCCTCGAATCTTTCACGAACATTACGGAAGATTTTTCTTAGAAGTTGTCGAGAAATCAAGCTTATCTTTTCTTCGATATTTCTTTTTAAATGTGCCAAATTTCGTGGATTGTCCTCGTAGACAACGCTCTTAAGATAACCCCATAAAAAAAAATCTGGTGGGGTCAGATCGGGGCTTCGAGGCGGCCACTCAATGTCACCCCTCCGTGAAATGACCTTTTCAGGGAAGATTTCGTGTAATGCTGCTAGTGAATTGTTAGTGGTATGTGCCGTCGCTCCATCTTGCTGGAACCATGTCAACTGATTGTAATGTTCACATTCTTGCAGTCGAGGAGCAAGAAAATTGCGTATCATGTCGATATAGCGTGGTGAATTTACTGTGACTGCTCTGCCTCTGTAGTCCTCAAAAAAATAAGGCCCAATGATGCAGTTTGCTGACATAGCGACCCACACGGTTACTTTGGGGCTATGCAACGGGCGTTGATGCAACATCATTGGGTTAGATTCTCCCCAAAAGCGACAATTCTGGCGGTTTACATAACCATCCAGGTGGAAATGCGCTTCGTCACTAAAGAAAATGTTGTCAAAATTGTTAAATCTCTCCAACATTACATTCACATAATTGAGTCTTGTAACGAAATCGTTTTCATTCAGAGCTTGCACAATTTGAATTTTGTATGCCTTAAGATGCAAATCAGATCGCATGATGCGGTGAATCGTTGCTCTAGATAGTCCTAATTGTGACTCGCGCTTCCTGACGCTGACCCGAGGCTGGTGCCTTACTGAATTTGCAACTAACTCTATGTTTTCCGGTGTTCTTGCAGTTCGTGGACGGCCATGGTGGGTGTCGCCAATAGTGTTTCCGGTAGTGTTAAAAGTCTGGATCCAAGCGAGTATTGTTGCATTGCTTGGTGCTTCCCCAATATTCCGCAATCCATAATGAAGTCGGAATAACCGTCGAACACGAATCAGAGATCGATTGTTTTCATAATAAGCACGAACACAAAACGAACGATGTTCTCCCGCGTAAATCATGGCGGCAATTAAAAATTTAAGAACGGATCAGGCACAGGACACTCACTACATACAGCCAATTCGCTTAATTTGCGTTTCGTTCACTCTCGAAATAGTCGGATCGTTCTGAGACACCCTGTATAAAAAGCCCCTAATATCGCCTTAATTATTTAATTGTCCCCCTAAGAAATATATGACCACCAGTGGCGCCAGTATTTCCGCCAGTCACCACAGAGTGGTTGTAGAATTACGTACTAGATGTCGTTATAAGTCGCTATTATTAGCTGAAGATAGAATTGATTGGAAACAAGAAGGGGAGGCTTTTGCCTAACTATGGGATATAAATGCCTAAAAAAAAACACTGAAAAAAAATCCCTGAAAATACCCCTAACAATTTCAGACCCCTAAAAAAAACCCATCTATCTTATTTACCCCCTAAATATGGGGGAAAAACCCTAAGTTAGTAACACTGGGCTTAGAACACTGAAACTCACACATTGAATTTCGCACGGGTGTGCACGGGCGTATGGATTCGTTTGTAGTAGGTAGTCATAAACATTACTCCGCCTGTATGAAGCGCCGTACCTGTGCCTGAAGAAACCTTTATTTTACCGTTCGGAGTACAATTTTTATTTTATTTATTCTTCGTCTAATAATTAATTAACATTTCATTGATTTAAAACATCGAACTTATAATACTTAATACTATAGAAAAGTAACATCAAACATTAAGTAACATATTACTGCCGTCGTACGAGAGAAGGGCACATGTATCATTTTGATCAAACCGAGATATTTAGGATTAAAGTTTTCATCATATTCTGCTCTATAGTGTGAGAACCTATTGCTATATAGAAAAAAAAATACTGATTATATTTGCGTAAAGGTTAGTACTATTATATTTTTAGCTTTTTAGTTTTTAAATATAATTAATAAATTCAATAATTTCAAAAATTACTTTCAACTAAAGAAAAAAATATTAAAAAAATACCCTTTACTACAAAGAAAAGGCTTAGTTAACCAAATGTGACCTTTCTTTTTAATATTTCTAACAAATTTGTCATCGTGTCATAAAGAAAGGGCATATTTGTCTAATTGCGCCTTTTTAATTTAAATAGAACTAATGTGTGCCACAAAAAATAAAACAAATAATCATGTTAAGAAAGTTTAATAAAATGTAAAACATATGGTCATGCCATTTGTAGTTAGCTTATCCAAATAACTGAAACAAAACTTAGCAAGTCACCTTCTAGAACACCAAAATTCAAACAAAAAAAATATTAATCTTCAATAGTTTTTTATAAATCATTGGAGATAAGCATCTACTTACAATTTTGGCTGACAAATAGAACATAATATGAATTTGAAAAAAAAGTGAATCAGTAAAATTTTTGAATTCAATAATTCTTAAACACTTTTAAGTTAGATACCTAAGGAAAGTGTTTAAGAATTATTGAATTTAAGAATTTTACTGATTCACTTTTTTTATAAATCATTGGAGATAAGCATCTTTTGGCTGACAAATAGAACATGATATGAATTTGAAAAAAAAATTAAATTCAATAATTCTTAAACACTTTTAAGATAGAAATATTTTTTTTTAGTAATAGGTTGTATGCCAGACTTAAAAATCTGTAAAAAATAATATTTACTCTAAATCACAATATTAAAATAAATCAAAATATTCTATATTAATAGAGGTAGTAATAGGAACATCAATTATGGTTTTGAACCTATGTTAGAGCTTATTCTAATTATTTATTATTTATTTACTAAATAGCTCACAGCCAATATTATTAAAGGCACCGTAGTTAAATATTCTTAAAAGTATTATCAATATTATTATAAAAAAATAAATGTCACAAAAAACATAACAACGCACTTGGTTGAATTATCACGATATAACGTTAAAAAAGTTAAGAAATTAAATCATCACTTTGGCTTAAAATATAAATTTTAAAATTAGTCTTTAAATTTCAGTCTTCATAAATTTCTGTGAGATCAGCTGAACTATCGTTAACGGGTAGGTTTTTCCAAAAACCTCTTCTATTGTCAGGCATAAGTGGCCCAAGCTTGGAAAGTATAGCTGATTTCCTCTCAGATGTTATACCACGTGGAGAAAGCTTCTGCTTAGGCGATGAAATACCAATTTTAAGATTTTTAACTCTCAAGAAATCCAATTCTATTTGCTCTTCAGTGTCATGGCTGTTCTTGTAGAACATCGATTTGCTTCCTCGCTGAAAAGTAATTTCAGACATGTTTCTCAAATAAGCTCGTGGCACAGAATTTTGTAATTTATACGATGAAGAGCAGTCTTCAAAGTCGTGAAAATCTTGGACAGTCATTTTTTTCACTACAGTATTTGGACCAGTATCGGAGACAGCTTTGCAAAAGTCTTCAAAGTCATACACTCGCTTGTTCTTCTTAAGTGATTGCTCCACTCTATGGTGAAATTCATCTGCAGCCATAAATGTATGACCGACTTCCAGATAACGCAGTACAACAGTTTCAATATTTACATCCTTGGAATTGACTAAGTAAACTAAATAGGAAAATAGGCACCAATTTTTGTTTTGGGCCGCGCAGTTATCCAGCCACAAAATCACATGTTTGAAGTCCCGGTTTTCAAGAAAAAATGCTTGAAAACAGCTAATTATATCTTCCTTTTTTCTCCCTGCAATAGCTTCGTGCCATAAGACTCCCAGTGTTTTGCCAACTCCATGTAACCTTTTGTCACCTACAGGAACAAAACTCTGATTGAAAACGATAAGTCTTGGACAAAACATTACCGTTTTGAACTCATCCATGCGAGGTAACATAATAACTTTTTCCAAATCAACTGCAAATATTATAGTGTCAGTACTTTTTTGCTTCGTTTGGCTTTGAACATCCTCTTCATATTTCTTTCTCGCTGAAATGTACCTAGTGTGATGATCTTCATATTTTTTGCATTCTTCGCAATTTCTGTGCCTTATTTCTGCGTTAGGGTTGTGAATAGAAAATTCTTCGCACAATTCACATTCCTCGTGCCCAAGCTTTGTGAAAGATATTTTAAGCTCATTTACGACATTCCTATAAAACCCATAGGACACATTTATTTCAGGCTCTTTCTCACAGTAATTGTCATACATCATGCGGATATTGATATCCGAGGGCAAATATTTCCTATTTGGTGCATGAACTCTCCTATAATGCGACACAACTGGACGAAAAGACATAATATGTTCTTTTATCTTAGTCCTGTCTATTTGTGATGGGTTTGGGTTATGACCTCTGCCGTCAATAATAGGCTCTGCGTATTGTGTTTTATAGTAAGTGTCAATTATGTTTCTGACAGCCTTACAGTTATTTTTCTTGTAACCCAAAGTTGTAATAAAAAACGTTTTACACACCGCAACTTTCTCACCGTTTTTATCACAAAAGAAATACGAAACACTCTTAGTACGATCATAATGTCTACCATGCTCATCATCATAACTTTTTTTCTTTGGTCTTACTGGCTTTTGCTGCATAGTATTAGCTAAAAAAAAGTGTTTTTGTTCCGTCCAAGACATTTTCCAGAAATTACGATTAATGGTTTTGCGATAATCCTCTGAGAATTTCATTGAACATTTTTTTTTACAAATGTTCTCTTGGCATCCGGGTTTCACGAAATATTTGGTACATATTTTTTCTTCTCTTTTAATTTGCTTTCGTTCTTTAAGACTAACATCATATCTTTTGCGCTTTCTTACTGTCCCTTTTTTTGTAAGTACATCTTCTTTTGTAGATTCATCTGAAGATTCTGGAATCGTTTTTTCCAAACACGGTTGAGAACATGGAATGAAGTCTGATTCGGAGCCAGAATCATCCAATAAAATATTGGCCTCACGAGGTTCATAGTTTTCGTTATGAATCCTCATATTTAGTTTTTTAATCACAGATTGTTTTGAGCATTGAGCGGCAATATTGTACGTTTTTTGGTTTTTCGGTGGCTCATAATCTTTATCGACTACTGAATCGTCCGAATCAAAATCTAATTCTGATGCCAGAAATTGTGGCGACCAGTTTTGTAGACCACTAGTGGACGGAATTTGTTCGTCAATATCAGGCTTGAGATTTTGTAAGGCGGCGCTTACTAACCTTTTGCCACGTGACTGCATTTTTTAAATTATCTGAAATAATGGAAAAACAAGTGAGATGAATGATAACGTATGTTTACCATATTCCTACTACAATAGTTAAATATTACGACATATCACATAGTCAGGCCTGTCTCACTCCGCGATAGGTATTAAAAACGCAAGTACAAAAAAAGTACGTACGGCGCCCACGCCAGCTTGGCTAATCAGTGCGACAGAAAAGGTAAACGTTACGCGATAGAAAGAGACGAGAAGAGATGGAACGTATATAAGTGAATATAACTGTAGGTTATTAGCGTTGTGCGATCTGAATTGAACTTAATTGTGTCGTAGCGGGAGTCGCTATTCCTTTAATTGATTTTTCGGAGTGAATCTTCCGTGCTTGTTCTAGTATGTATTCTGTGACATGGTGATAAATTAAGGTGAAAAGGCACATTGTTTGACACATCTGGCTAGAAACCGACAGATAACTATTGCGATTACCTAGGCGTACGACCTACCTACAAAGTCATGTACTTACATAAATAAAAACAACACGTTAACATGGATAAAACGTAAATAAACTTACCAAGCGCGGGCGGGCTGCTGACAAGCGTGGAGTCGCTTCGACATCGCAGGCACAACTGGCGCAATTCACTGAAACCCTGCCCTCCTTTCCTCACCTCTCATTGTAAATTATTTAAAGAAAAGGCACAACTGGTTATTTGTGCCTTTTATACGTAAATAATTACAATATGCATGGATGAATAATTAAGTAAACAGGGCACATCTGGCATTTGAGCCTTTCCTTTATGTTATGTTGTACGTTGTGCCTTTTCAACGTAGTTTTTAGTAAAATCCTAAATGAAGAATTAGTCACAACTATGTATTTGTGCCTTTTCAATTAAATATTAAATAGATATGCCTTTTTATTCAATAAAACATGAATATAAGTCTCATTTGTGCCTTTTGCGCCTACTGTAACTCCGAATTCCTTTAAGTTAAAATTCTACAAAAAATTGAGCAGATGCGCCTTTTTTTCCTGATTCTAAATATGTATATAACTCAATTTTTTTTAAAATGTTAGTTGTGCCCTTTTTTCGTACGACGGCAGATAAGTCGGCCGTTGTATGTTTACTTTTCTGTTTTTGTATCTGCTTCTCTATTGTATACAATAAAGCTTTATAAACAAACAAACATTACCATCGCACAAAACGAAGGTCATATAAAATTACTGTCGCATGATGCAGCGTCATACAGCAGCTGTACGTCAATAACGGTATCGGCGGAAAAAGAGATGTAGTTTGTTCCGCCTACTTGAATTTATTTGCGCTTGATTTTACTTCCATAGTAGGTATTTCGCTGACTTAAAATAATTCACCACAGTGCACCAACCCAATTCGTACATAAACTATAAAACTTTCTTTTCTGAATCTTCTATCCTTTTCTGTTCTATTTCTGTTTCTTTTTTTGTCTCTTGTTCTTTACTCTGCTCGATATTTTCCGCTTCTTTTCTTTGTACCTTTTTATCTTCTGTCTCTCTCTTTCCTTTGAGTTCCGTTTCATCGTCATCATCACAATCATCATCGTCATCGTCTATCTCTTTCTCGGCATCACCCGTCTCTTTCCCGTCGGTTACGTCATCAGACGGTTCATAGGAATGTTGTTTAAGCTTCTCAAGCCACATCCCCATGGAATTACCCTCGATTTCGCCCTTGACTATGTTCGGGTATATATATTGGTGTTTAAACTTTTGCACTGTGTCCTCTACGGAGTCCCAGGTCAAACTTTCGTGGCTTTCTTTGTACCTGGCATCGTACCTATCGTAGTGTACCTAAAACATCAAATTATTTTACACCTACGTGCTCTTAAAATGTAACTTTGTTTATTTACTTACTACACGCACTAGGCTTGCGTCACCAACACTACTACCCACTATTACAAGTAGAGGTGAAAACTTCGGAATTTTTCCGAAACTTTGGAATATTTCAGGAATACTTCCGGAAGCATTCCTCATAACTTCCAAAATTACCAGCAACTATGGAAGTTTTCAAAATAGATTATTGATTTAGAAAAACTTAGGATACTATTGATAGACAGTGAATATAACAAATTACCTATTTTTTATTGTCATTGGGTCCCTATTATAAGTAAATGCCTATAACACATACATATTAAAATTAATATTTCAACACAGAAAATCATATTCACTTCAATCGCCTTCTTATAGGTAGACTTAAAAAGTGTTAAGCTTCGTGTTTTCAAGTGCCTACCTATATACCATTCAAGAATCTTATTATTTAACTAAATGTAACGAAATTAACCTATTTTTGGTAAAAAATATTTTTTACAAACTTCCAAAATTGCCGGAAGTTTTGTAAGTTTTCAGGAATACTTCCTTAAAAGTGAAATGTTTCCTGGAAGTTTTCACCTCTAATTACAAGTAAGGTATCTGATTTAACCCATGTTACAATGAAGTTGAAAATCAATTAGAGTGTAGGAAAGCCATACAATATTTTTATAGGGTTTTTTAGGCATTCAAGATGCAGTACTAAAGTACTCAAATTAAATAAGTACTTTGAGTACTTTAGTACTGCATCTTGAATGCCTAAAAAACCCTATAAAAAAATAAGATACCATTAGTTTTAAGCCTAAAAGAAAGAATTCTTACCATATCAAGTACCAATCCCAAGCCTGGAGCGGTTGGTATCATAACTTTGTCCTTTAGGAACACCTTCTCCATGACTGTCTCGTCTGCATGCCCTCGCACCACGGCTATCATCAGCCCCACCATCTTCCTGATCTGGTGTAACATGAAGCTTTGACCCTGACGGTAAGAGAAACCAGTAAGTTATAAAATTAAAAATTATTGCCTACTAACCGAGCCCGGTGCGTTAATGCGTTCTCCGATGCACTGCCTAGAAAAGCATATAATACTGGGCCAAGTGGAAAGTAAACGCGCCAGAGGAAAACCGCCGGCTAGATGGGCCGATTGCATTAAGAAAGCTGTTGGAGGTTCCATGCATAAGGCGGTCCATAGTACTGACGAGACGAACAGCCTGGAAACAAATATGTGGTCACGATCCTCAGCATTGAGGGACCGACGAAGAAGAAGAACCGAGCCCGGGTCTTCGTCCGCGTTTTTACATGATAATAAGTATATTGTTTCTTAATAAAAACCAAAGATATCAGCCGTCACCACCCGCTACCGGGCTCGTGGCGTGGCGGCCGGCGAGCGAGGGCAACGGCCGCGCTTATAGTAAAGTCAGTAGGTTAGCCATTTCATTTAGGAGACATCTCGTCCCACATGGAACTCGTCCCAGGGACCAATTGCCCCTTTTCATATTGCTACGTTTAAGACATGGGACGAGTTTACCACTCCATAATAATTCAGTGGTTTACTGGAGCCATGTTATAAAATGTATTAAAATACCTATACCTACCTATGTTACGCTCAAAGACCGAAATCGCTCGCATTGACCGAAATAATAGGAGAAAACACGCTGTGGCTAATATAAAGGCCTCGACGCGAATTTTGTGTCGCGGCCTTAAAGCGGTGGATATCAAGAAAAATTGCTTACCTTAACTAATAAAACAGCAAACTCCATATCCGAATCAACAAAAACTTTTTCTATGCTGAATCCCATCATATATCTCGACGCTGAAGGATCATAGAAATGCCTAAAAATTTACAATAAACCGTTACTTTTCAAAATAAATTTATGGGTAGTCCGAAGTATGGGAGCTTCTGGGCAGAGCGTCCCAGATAGGATGTGTGTAATAAAATTTTAAGAAACAAACGTATGGAAATGTAATTTATTAAGTACACACAAGAAAAGAAAAATAGAAGGTGCACAAGCGAAGCAATTAGCAGAAAATATGGCAGAAAAATCAAGAAGTGAAATACACAAGAGAAAAGAACTAAACACAACCTAAATATTATGTAAAGTAAGAATTTTTATCTAGAGAAATTGCTGTAACGACAAATGACAAGCCAAGAGAACACTGAAGGTTGGTCGTTGACAGTCGACCAAAACTGTGGTACTAAATGTGGTGTCGGTACTAAATGTAAGCGCGCGCAACATAACGCCGCGGGGCATCTTATGCGCGCATCGCAGTTCGTTGTCGACTGGCAAAGACCATCGCTTTGAATGGAAAGAATATCAACAAACAAGTTTATTTGCTATGAAAATTAAAAAAAACCCCGACTATCAAGAACGCCATCTAATGATGTGAACCGAAAACTACGACTTGATACGGACATTCAAGCCCTGACTTTCAAGCGTTTACCTTTAATAACTTTTAAATAGCTGGACCCATTTTCATGAAACATAGCTAAGAACCATCGCAAGGGAACTTGCTATCACGTAAAAAAACCGCATTGAAATCAGTCCATCCGTTCCAGCGCTACGATGCCACTGACAGACCGACATTAGCGTCAAACTTATAACACCCCTATTTTTGTCAGGGGTTAAAAAGTTTGAATTGTAGATAAATACATACACACAATATTTCCGATGCATGGTAAATCTCAAAAGAGATTATGATGGCGTTGTAAATAGACTAAACATTAATGTAGGTATTAAATGTATTGTGTAAATAAATAAATAAATAAAAAAAAACATATAAGTTACAAATATGTATGTAAATGTGTGGGAGAAGCCCTCAAATTGAAATATAAAATTAAATTAAATTTACCATACAATACACCATTAAACCACTGATAACCCTGGTTGGTCAACAATTTTTTTTTTGCTTTTTTGGCGGAACAGGAGTCATTTTTTACTAGTGTATGTGAACATAAGTTTGGGACCAGCTCAATCAGTGGGTTTTGTACTTATATATTAATTTTTTTTTATTGTAAACTAAATCATATATATGCTACTATTATGATTATTTTATAAAATAAAATATAATGAACAGATAACAAATCTAGTGATAAATTACGCAGGAAAGATAAATGGTATTTAATACTTACTTTCTTTCAGTAAAGTTGTGATAGCACTTAGTTCCTTTATAATTACTTAAAACTTTATTAACTTGTTCAAGTTTCTCTGCCGGTATCCTATACTGCTTTCTCTCTTCTTCCTCAACAAGGCTAGGTTCAAACACGTAAGTGGGAAGAGTGTAACTATATGTCCGTGCATTGCATTTCACTTTTGAGTTGAATCTATTCGTAACTCGTTTAAGACCAAATATTCTAATGCATTCTGGTAATCTTTTGTTTATTTCTTCTATATCTACTTCTAGAGCTGAAAGAGAAGGTATTGATTTAATAATTTACATGTTACAATTTACATTCTCAAGATCTTAAGTTTAATATGCTATTTGACAGTCCTTTTCCGGTTTGCTCTACCTAATTAAAGCGTCGCTTTTTTTCCACTTAAAAAAAAGCGACGCGTTAAGTAGGCGAAGAACAAAACGAGATATTGTATAGTCAATACTTCTTTAACATTTGGTTAATTAATTTTGTCAATATATAATAATATTGTTGTAGGGAATTGATAAAAGAAGTTTAGAAAAGATAATAAAATTAAAATAAACATAGCTATTCAGGAAACAAAATAATTATTTAAACTTAGTTTTTTAGTTTATGGTTAATTAATGACTTAAATTGTAATTTTGTCTCTTTTTATCCTACTATTGATTTTGAATAACATATTGAACAAAACAATACTAACGTAGTTTTAAAGACACAACCTGTCTAGCTGCCGAGACGCCTTTATCTGTCCGTGAGCTCCGTTGAAACTGTATGTTTTGTTGTGTTTTGAAATCTTCTTCTGTGATGTATTTAGCATCTAGGAGGGCTTTAAATAAATCTTCTTCGATTGTTTGTACTCCCGGGTTCCTAAAAATTGCATATATTATATGTGTATGAAAAATAAGGGGACTGGGTTTGAAAAATTGTATTTTATTTAGTCCATCACCACAGAATACAGTAAGAGCAAACAGAACAGAATCTCCTAAGGTACGCGCAATATGCGTCCCCGTTCCCCGCACCCGCACCTCTCCCCCGGTTCTTGTGAGCCAACCTGAGTCATCGAGGCGAAAACGGAGGAGGTGCGGGGACGGGGAATGGGGACGCATATTGCACGTACCTTAGGAGATTCCGGCCTGTGCCATCACTTAGATTATCCAATTATAATGGACCCATATTTTACAAATTCACAAAGATACAGCACATCGAAGTTTCAAATTGGGGCTGATTGACGTCACTGTCAAGGGAAAATCGTACTTAATCGTGACGAAGTGCACTGTATCTTTTCTTGTTATTATATGATTCCAAGTGTCACTTATGGCCCATTTACATACAAGACAACCCACTAAACCAATCCATTGTCTTAGTGGGATGTCTTGACGATGGTTTCGTGTGAATGGAGCCTTTAAATGGATTGCCTTGATCGTCATCCTGAGGAGAACCCATTGCAGTGGAATGGTTTCATTTACACGAAGCCAATCCACTATGACGATGGATTGGCTAAGTGGATTGTCCTATGTGTAAAGGGGCCATAAGACCTGGCATGTGTTAGTAAAATTTCCCTGACAGACGCTTGCAACAAGTGCCTCTCTAATTTTATTTTTCAGACTATTGGCGGCAAAATCACATTTGATAAAATTACCTTTGCATACCAAAGTAATCCACCCCGCAATAGCCCAACAATAAAACTACTTTCTTCCTCTTTATTCTTTCACACACTTTCTTCTCTGCAGATTCACCATCTTCTTTTTTTGGAGCTAATTCATCCCATTGTCTCTTCATGAACCGGCGTTTATATCTCGTCATATTCTTATTACTAACTATGTCACCATTTTTCTCTTTCGGTGTATCGGTCGGTGCAACATCCATCGCCGTCACAAAGCGCAGCTGCAGACCTGAATTATATCAACAAATATTGGATGCCTACCTATAATAGGTACATGAAAGGTTATAAATTTATATGCAATATTTTGAATATTGATCTCAGTATGTCTTTAATGAGTTCAATATTACAAATAATCAATTATCTACCTATTTCATAACTCTATATCTCAAGATTAACAACATAAAATGAGAAAAGTACACCACGTGAAAGTACCTGTTTTTATTGGATGTCTGGGCAGGTTCTTTCTCAATGAACTAACAAATAATTTAAAAAATGTGAGAGACATACCTAAATTAACAATATAAATAAAAGCTCTATTAAATTAAGGATGCACTGTACTTCTGCAAAATTAATTTTACTACACAGATTCTGCTCACAATAGTCCGGACGGAGCCATTTTATGATTTTTTTTAGTTAGCCATTTATGAATGAATGAATAATATGAATGAAATGTACGATCATATGAACAACGAACGAATGAGTCAAATGCGCGGAATGTTGGCAGAACCACCGGAAAGTAGTGCGTTCCAAAAGTTCCGTTGAATAACCGGTAAACAAACGGTAAAATATACTGATTGTCTTTTTTTTTCTTCTAAATAAAATCTTAAGTGCAAAAATACACCTACCCTACATCCAACATGCATGCTTAGCTTCGATTCGACTTTTCCGCTTCCGCTCTCTTTATCTTCGTTACAAATGTTACAATGTTCCCGTGATCTCGTCTTGTTAACTTGTTATAGAGAAATTATGGGAACATGGTTTGGGTGGGTACTCGTATATTCAAACAGAATCGGAAGGACTCGAGTACTTAGGACAAGCTCGAGGTCTAAGAGCAGGAGTCAGGAAAGAAGACCGAATGTTATATTACTTACTTCTTCTTTTCGATCTTACGCGTTCCTGGCTTCATACTCAACGGTGCTGCTTCGGAGCCCGGTGCGCTTTTCCGTTTTTTCTTCTCCTTATGCATATCAATGGTCACCCAAAAATTCTAGACTTCTTTAGTTAAAACCTTGCAAAGTGGAGAAGAAATAGCCGAAACAGTTAAAATAATCTGGCTTATAGTTTTACGACCGGCCGCCTGCCGTTCATTCATTCCTTTAATCGCCTCATTACGACATCCGTAGGAAGAGATGGAGTGGTCCTGTTCCTGCCGGAAGCTACATGTCTAATGTCCGGCCGGATTTGCATAATAAATTTCATTTATTCTCTACACAATTTTAAGTTAGGGTCATAAGTATTTTAAATCGCTTAAATTTTTAAGATTACAATTCTCGGAAATATATCTAAATTACATTTTAACTTTATATAATAATATTTAAAAAAATAATAATACAATTAAAAAATACAATCTGCACTATATTTCTAACCCACCCCTTGACATTTCTGCTGCAAAGATGCCCAATATACTAGCTGCGTTACCGCGCTGAATGGCAATGGCCAACCTTTGCATCAGAAATGAGCCTGAGCGGGAGTCACCATTAAATATTAGTTGTTAACTTGTTATTTATGTTCTGTGTATTGTCATGATTAAAATATATTAGAATATTTATATTTAATAATAAATAATGCTGTCAGCTCGTGTGAGGGGCCCATCTAGTAGACGGAAAGCCACCACCTGCCACAAAAATAGTCGGTAATCATGATTTTGGCAGGTGCCGTTATTTCTATTGCAATAGCCCAGCATCAGTCCATCCCAACTTCATGCCATAACTCGTAAACCTTTCCCTTTTCTTGCAATATTCTTCTCCTGCCGAAACCTGTTCAAGGGTATATCTTCCATTGGTATATTCAAGAATGGGTTTTGGCGGGAGCACCACATTACATCAACTTCTCCGGCCCTTTGGAGAAGTTGATGAACTAAGTGTTGGATCTGTATCCCCACGCAAGCCTCCCAAAGAACCGGGATGAAAAGACCCGTGAACCCAAAGGCGATACAAATATACTGAAACTATAAAAAAATTTTGAAATAATCTCGGAAAAACCGCTTTGGAGATGAACGACTCACTGGGATTGCGATGAGCGTTCGCATCGTCATATGAATGAATGACATTGAATATTAAAGTTTAATAGCCTTTTATTTCAAAGATAATATTTTATTTCTAATTCAGTATTTTTTTTTTGTAATCAATTAGGTACCTAGTATTGAATGTTTTGTCTTGTCCTGTTTATTAATTTATCAAACTTTATTGTCCAAAGTAAAAATATACTTTTAACAAATGGCGGACTCAATGCTAAGAGCATTTTATGTATATTTGTTGTACATATATGTGACATATGCTTTTGAAGAATTAGTCCAGTCAAATTAGCAAAACCTGGACATAATTCATAAACTCGTTATTTTTATTATTTTATCGGATATAAATATTAAGTATCAAATATTAATTAGATATACTAAGTAAAAAATCCGCGGTCGTAACCTTATTATATAAAAATCTTGAGATTTTGTACACTACCTAACTTTTTCCTAAAAGCAAAATAGGTAACCAAATACCTTGTTAGTTTAATTTTGAGGTGCATTCAAATGCGATCACTTAATAGCAAAATTAAACTGAAACCAAATTTACATGTACTTTTTTTGTAACAGTTTTCATTTGATCTCAATATCTAGATAAGCCAAAATGGTAACCATAATGGCTATATCTGTTTAAGCTATAATGCGTCTTTTAAGACATTTAATACAAAAATTAAACATTTATTTTTAACGTTATAATAATAATGTTTTTTTCAGTAGTTAAAAATAGAAACCGTGTAATTTTTGTTTAACTAGAGCTTTTCGTGTACTATACCTAATCATGTTTTCATCCAAATTAAACATCTTAATGTCACACTTAAGAAATCTTTTTTTTTTTTTTGAGATTAATGGTCAATTTTATTTACCAAATGTTACAAATATTCGTCAGCAACATGCTTCGTCAAAAAAGTACAAATGAATATCAGCAACATGCTTCGTCAAAAAATTCTTAAGAAATTGAATGTTAAATTGAAAATACGTGAGAGCGGGATGCTTTCGGGGTGAGTGCGGTGCGGTGCGGGGAGGGCGAGCGGGGCGTGCGGCTACTCACTATACACGAGAATCACTCACGACAACACGGTCGGGAGTTATTCAAATTATTTAAGTTTTTTAAAAAATGCCAATATTTGTAAATGTAGAAATCTGCAAAGTGAATTTGTTTAATATTTAATAATTTATCAGCACGCATATTATACTTTTCAGAATAAATTGTTGAAATACAGTTATCTATATTTCTGGTAAGATAAGCCAGAAAATGTGTAACATACTGAATCTTCTTAATTAATGATAGTCCTGATCGATTGATAAGTTTGATTTTGATTTATCTAACTGGAATGCAAACGTTATATCACGTAAGAGGTACTTTTACAAAGTTATTTATTATGCTGTACTTATAAAGTCAAAATAAGTTCAAAATTTAGTTTTTTGGTTTTTTGACATTGACGCGGGGCCCTAAAATGTTTAATTCTTTTTATTTTAACTATAACTAACAATACTTTATATCATAAAAAAAGAAAATTACGGTTATAGGATTATGTCCAGGTTAAGCTAATTTGATTGGTCTAAATCCCATTTTACAGTCAAAAGAATTTGGTAGGTACCTATGTACCTAGTACCTACCTATGTTACCTGTACTTCACCTATTCACACACTAACTGCACAGTCAACATAAACAATGTCGGATTTAGCAAGCGCGGGGCCCGTAGCAAATTAGTACCCCTGAAAAAAGAGGCCCCTGATCTGCTATGGGGAGCTGGGTGGCTTTAAATTTGCCAATTTGCCGCCTTTAACTTTTTGCCTTTAGGATAATCCGCCTTTGGCGCGCCCCGAAATGAATAAAAATAAATCATCTCTGGTTGTAGAGCTATAACAATGGAAATCAACATATTATGTCATCGCCGTCCTTAATCACTACCCAAATTATTAATGAAACATTACATGGTCATCTGGTCCATTGAGAATACCTCACCCCAAAAAGAAAGACTCATAGCGCAGGTCCGCCAGTCTTACCACCGCGCATGCGCGCATGACCACTGCATATTTAGGACAAAGCAGTCAGCATGGGGTGACGCATTGCAAAATGCGGGGAGGAAGTTCTGAACGCCTCGTCGTGCGTCCTCCAAAGCGTCGAGGAGAAACGAGAGCGAAACTAACGAGATACATCACTGTGACGCTTGCAGCTTTGCTCGGAGGCGGGGGATCCGCGTTGCTCTTCCTCGTTCCTTTATACGCGGATCCTGCATTGAGCGCCCTCGCTGCAGACTTCGATCCGCTGCCAGCCGAGTGCATCACGGAACGCAGAGACGACCGCCTCGGTTTAGACAACTGCACTTGGGCTTCCTGCCGCGAAGGCTGCACCAGCGATGCGTACAAATGCATACAGTTACACGTGAAATACAAAGCAAATACGTACGACTGGCGTCCAGCCGTCCTGTACGTGAACATCAAAGGTTGCGGCTATCCCCCAACGGTGGACTGCGAGAACTTTACAACGAGTTACGGTTATGTTGGGGCGAAGTATCCTTGCTATTGGTCGCGAGCGGATACTAGTGTCGTGATCCCGAGGTGGTCGAGAGGCGAGCAGGTAGCCACAGTGACTAGGACCCTAGCTTTACCCCTGTTTCTGTCTGGATGTGCTGGGATAGGACTGTGCGCTTTGCACTGCGAGTGCCGGCCGAGACGTCGTCGCAGGCCGCCCCGCCGCCCGCCGCGTATACCCACTCTCTCCCCTGACGAAACTTCGGTCTACAGACTACCTTAGACATGGTCCAAAAGCTATTGAAATAAGTTTAATTAGTGTAAATAAAGGTGTATATATTCGTGTTATGAGTGTTTTATTTCTGAATTCCAGTTTGCTAGATTGTTCTACACTCTTCGAATAGGATAGGATTGGACAAAGATCATTGACTTATTATGTGGATTTGAAATCATTGGCATTTTTTTATATCCACTATACCCATGATACAAAGTAATTTGAGTCTAATAAAAAGTTAGTATGCGTAACCCCAGCAAAATGTTGCGCCTTAGAGGAATGAGAGTATTACAGATTAATGGTTCATAGTAAGCCTCAATGTAAACAACTGTAGCAAAATTCGTTTATGTTGTATTTTTTCAGTTATTCGAGAAAAACTGATTTTGCTGGGGTAACGTTACCCAAGCAAAATCAGTTTTTCTCGCTGGGGTTACGCATACAAAAGTTAATCAAAAGTCGACATTTTCATATTAAGGCCGTACAGCCGTTAAGCTTTACTACGCACATTAGCCAAAAGTGGCCGTTTTTCGCAATTGTGCGTAGTAAAGCTTAACGTTCTCATTATAAACTGTAAATAGTAGTTCATAAAATACTTTAAAGGGTTATCTAGGACTTGATAGTTGCAAAATTTTAAATGATGTCTCCGTTTTCTTTAAAATGATTTATTTTAAATGGGGGCAGCACTGGACCTCGGAAAATTCAGGTACGGCCTTGATAGACACCATTACTTTGACTCTTATGTATTCTGTGCCATTACAGCAATTATAAATAAAAAAAACTAATCGTCACCACCTGCTAGGTGGTCAGACGACCTGAGCAAGGTTGCAGGAAAACGCTGGATGCAGGCCGCTTCCGATCGGTCATTTTGGAAATCCTTGGGGGAGGCCTATTTCCAGCGGTGGACTTCCTGTGGCTGATATGATGAATCGTCATAAAACTTACGAAAAACAAATTAATTATAATAGTATCATCAATTTCATCGCGGGTTCGTAGATTCCGTAGTACAGAATTACCTACTATTCTCAAACGGTCGCGTAACATCGCCTTTTCCCACTCGACTTTAAACCTTATCCCCGCAACTTAAAGTCTGTTTTTGTATGCCGGCCGGCGGGGCCACAGCTGGTGAGTGTACGTACCAGCGCACTCTCGCGAGTGCGACGCGTGGTGTTCTGATAGTTTGTTCATTTTTTTTAACTTTTTTTGATACTTTTTAATTCAATTCAATTCAATTCTTTATTTGCATAGTAAGAGTTCACAAGGTCTTATAACCTGCAGTCAAGGTCTTATAATTGCAGTCGTACCTATCCAAAAAATAACCCTTAAGTGTAGTAGTAGTTTTAGTTAGTATGTTACCAAGTTAAATTAATGTCAATGTTATCAAATGTACCCTGCATATTACTACAAGAAAGATGGTTTTATTTATGAATCGCGCGCTCAGTTTAGAATATCTGGCTGGACGCAAAAATTTGTTGGTGCAAAGCTTGCATGTAACAAATGGAAAAAGTAAGACTGCTCTGTTAAATCCGTCATCCTGATATTCACGAGGGCTAGGCTTAAAGTGAACACATTAAAAAAAAGATGTAAGTATTCTAACGATATCTCATTAAAACATACCTACGAAAATCTTTGAAGATATTTCGAAGTTATGGTGGCATAAAAAAGCTCACATACATGAATCCTTACAACATTACATTACATTCTTTTTTGAGGCATTCGTGTGAAAAACGAAAGCTCAATGTACTACATGGTTATAAAGAAAACAAAGAAATTATTAAATAAGTATTTATTAAAGGTTTATAATGCGTCTTTAGAGTACAAAAATTATCATTCAGTCCAGTACCAATCGTAGGTCCTCAAATACTATTCCGAAGTGATAATATAGGTCTAACTACATTAAAAAGGGGGCTCATAACAAAAGACATAATACTTTTTTGTAGAAACAATTTTTCTTAGAATGTTTCATCTAAAGACAAATTTCACTGTTTCGGCGAAACGTAATATATATCTACAAAAAAATTGCATCGGGCAAGAAGTTTATTTTGTATTACGTATCGAAATGGAACAGTTTGATTCATTATATTCAACGGAGTACCCTATTACCACTTCAAAATGTCAATTTTAAAATGCCTATCTATCCTCAGTCTTCATTCGTACATTTGTATGTTACATTCAACAGTACAATAGTTTTGCTAAGCTTCCAACTTTAACAATATTTACAATTTTGATATATTCATAATCTTAAGTAATCAATGCTACATTTTGTCCCAACAGTCATAATTTTATTAGTGCAACTTGATTGTCACTAACTAATATCGATACAGTCCGATGGAAAAAATACTTATACAATCATACTGATCATTTTTCGCTGAAAGCACATATCATTGAAAATATGCAAGCCTTTGGGTACGATGAAAAGTGATATTTGGGAATGAATTTTATCGGTTATTGATTTTGAAATGTTGCGACTTAGCATAAACATGTAAATTAGTTTAAACCATGCCGCGCGTTTACCTTAAGTTAGGCTTAAATTGCTATAAACATTATTTTTGTAGGCATCACGCAGGAAGCACTGTATTTAACGATATAATATGTAATGGCAGTTATACTAGGCATATGTATACTATGAATTTATATGTCCACCCCATTAGGGAGAAAGACATGATAGTGTATGTATATGTATGAATTTATTTTATGTTAGTTCTATTTTAAATAAGACTGTTTGGCTTTATCATTAACAGTCACAGAATACAGTACTAATATACAGAACGGAATCTCCTAAGGTACGCGCAATATGCATCCCCGTTCCCCGCCCCTGCACCTCTCCCCCTTTCTTGTGCGCCATGCAGTGTGTTCGCCTGCTCTCGCCCCTCGACAAGGCGGAAACGGGGGAGAGGTGCGGGGACGGGGAACGGGGACGCATATTGCGCGGGACCTTAGGAGATTCCGTTCTGTATACTCTTACTGTATTCTGTGAACAGTAGTAAATTTTCATGTGCATAACATAAATAACGATGTAAAGTTAAAAGAATAACATCGAATTTATTTTGAGTTCGTACGTAAATAAAAGCGTTGTGCTATACATAAACACTACATTTTTTACAATAAATCACTAATTAGTTTATAAGAAAGACATATAAAACGAAATGGACGTAGAAATGGTAACCTTTGATTGAGATTATAAATTAATGTAGCTTATCAACCTTTTAAACAAGTAACATATTAAAAACCGTCGATAAAAAAATAAGAAAATACGCAGCCCTTAACAATGGAGCTGTTAAAAAATAACGTGAAAATGGAACGGAATCTTTGTATAAACAATAATAAACTAACAGACTTCGAGTAAAATGTGAGCAAAAAAATCAAATGCCAAAAGATTCGATTCCATATCATCGATTCATGGACTACACGCATACGTCAGCCGTTGCCAATTTAACGTGTCTATAATTTGACGTTACCGTCCCTTTACCTTGGCTCTGATATATGTGTGTTGTCAATACAATAACACAGACATATAGCCAGATTTTTAATTCTAGTCAGTGAAAAGATTATGACAATATTAATAAGGAACCAAGGGCTCTAAGTCTGTTGTTTCAACTGTGTGAAAACATTTAAACTATCTCATTATTACTTTCACACAGTTTAAACAAAGACTACTATAAAGAATATAATTTAACTGTGAATTAAAAATCTAACTAAAGTTAATTTGAGCTCGCAACTTAGTCAAATTTTGTTAGACTAAAAAATTAAACACAATCAAGTCTATCTGTTTTGGGGGTCTCGAACAATTATGAGTTTGTAGGTTAAAATTGAAACCGTGTCGAGTTTTATATCCCATCCAAATAAGGACTCAAGCTTAACCCCCAACTGACTAAAACTAAATAAGTAACTAAATTATATGAACGAGATAATAAATTAAAACAGTAGATCGTAATCACAACCACTCTCCACCCAAACAACTCTTCTTAAAAAAAAAGAAACATAATTAAATTGTCCTATAATAATTATGCTATTTCGGATAACGAAGGTACCTTATTAAAAATAGATCAGTATATTAAAGTGACGTTTGGAAATACGAAAACTTTTATGCATTTAAATCTTAATTGATGATTACAAACTGAATTTATTTTGACGAATTTTAAAGACAGAAAAAGATTTTAGTGGTGAGTTAAATTAATCACCAGAAACGACAATTTATTTAGGTTTGTTGAAAATAAAAAACTTTAAATTACAAGAAATTGAACAGATATTATAATTATCGAATGAGATATTAAAGCCTGATAATATAGATTTAAACTCACGATCATCTTAATATAAAATAGTCAATAAGTTTTAAGTATAAATGACTGTCAAATTGTACTTTGGCAATCATATTTTAAATGTACATTCACCAACAACTTCAGTCTAAAGGATGCCTTTTAGTTTTTTACGTGAGTGTTGGTGAATATATCTTTTATTAAGATTTATAACACCACCTTAAAAGTATAATAACTAACTTGTTATGTAGATCAATATCTAAGATACAATTAGAATTCGCTTTCTGGCTTACGTACTTGTGAATTTACGCTTTGATTTCAGAAGATACGCTGCCATTTTTAAATATACTGAGATCGTGTAGTTTATAATATTATAGCATATCAACTTTTTGGGTATTTTAATACTGAAGTCACTTGTAAGTTAAGTAAAATAACATTGGACCGGTGATTACCGTTTTTAAATTCGAATAGTTAATAACTTGTCAACATATGATTTCAGGTTATTTGTTTTTACTACCAAGACGGTGTTATAAACCCATAATTAATTTCTAACTAAACAGCAATCGTCTCGTTCGTTATACAATGAAGAAGCGATACTATAGAGGTTTATACATTACCTCAAACTTATCAATTGTTTATTGCTATTAAACAGTGTGCAACGGGACCTTGAAATAATTTAAAGATTTTTTTTAATGCTATAAGGTGGTTTTATCAGTATTAATTTGAAAGAAATGGCAATAGAGGAACACAATTCGTGTAAAAGTAAAAACTCGGAATTAAAAATATTGAAAAATAGAGTAATAAAACTAATTATAACGTTCTTTAAATAAAGTTGTTTCATTATAATTTAAATAAACTTGAGAACTTGATGCAGTACATTAGTATATAGTTCAATAATACCAATCCCAAAATGACAAAATCCCTTCATAACACTAAACGAAAAGCAAATGAATATATGCCGTTTACAATAAACATTTTGGAATACAAGAAATTATTCTAATTCGATCGATAATAATCGTTCGATCGTATTCCATATTCACGAATGAATTTAAAATATACAGGGTTGGAAGGCACTGTCCATTCGAGATTGTCATATCAATATAAATATTATTGAAATGTAAATCAAATACAAAACAAGTTTAATTAACGTAAATTAATATTTAAATCCAATTTGATCTGGGTACCTCCCAAACCTTGTATTTATTTATGTACTTGATTATAAAATTTTGAGTCGTAGATTAATGCAGTCTTTTACTATAATATCACATAGCATTCATGAATATGGATTAAACCAGTGGTGGATAGTTTAGGTCTGGTGGAAATTAATGATGCCTTTGTGTGCAAAATTAGGCATTTTAATATTTTCGAGACAATAAAAGCTATAATTTTCTTGTTAAATATAGTATGATTTTTTTTATAAAAATAATTTGAATACTCAACAACACGAAAAGATTTTAGTTTGAAGAGGTCAATCCAGCAACCTCTAACGTTACACTACAGAATACAGGATTTGAAAGAGGCATTTGTGGGTCATTAAAAAAAACATTTCGGCAATAACGAAGTCAAATACGTTTCAGTGCTAAAGATATGATCATACATAAAACATATGCTTGAATACCATTACTTTCGGCATTCGGATAATAAATGTTAAACAGAATTAATTGTAACCAAAACTATTACACCGAATCATATAGACTTCTCAATGTTTAGGCAAAACATGATTTCGGTGAAACGTTATATGCAGAAAAAAAATAATTCTACTGGAAGACTTCTAGTGCGTGATTTTTTTATATTCCTTTCCAATATGTTTTTCGCAAATTGACTATATAATATTATATATAATACTCCAAACGGGTAGTTGATTATAAAATTAGGATCAATTAAGGGCCCAGACGGGCGCTGCAATGGTAGGGCTTTAAAAAAAATTAAATGGATTTTCTTGCACGGTAATATATATTTATGTATTTGTGTAAGATTTTTAAACGAATATATAACATAATAATTATATAAATATCTATTTGGTAGCTTTTTCGCGTTATTAATATTATAGTGCAGTTAGTAGATATTTACGTTCAGGTCCAAAATGTCCCTTACCTAATGACTTGTTTCTCGCAAAATGTTATCGGTATCATGATTTGAATTTTCTATAAAACATTGCGCACTGTAAAAAGAATAGGTATGACGACTGGAAGAATATTTTTGGCCCATCGGTTAGATTACTGAAAAATATTGTACACGTATTTTTTCTTTTCTCTGAGAAACAAAAATTGACGAAGACACAGCTCATTTAAATTTCGCATGACGTCACGGTTAAGTACGAAGACGTTAGACGTTTTCATAGCGGTGACGTCACAAACCACCACTGGATCTTTGATGCTCTGTATCTTTGTGATTTTTTTTCTTTTTTGATAAACCAAAAAATATGGGTCAATTATTTTTGGATAATCTACAAGACGGACTAATTAGAATAATACTGTTCTGACCCTTTCGTCACCCCTATTATCTTGAATACCACTTTAGACCCGTCTATCCACCACTAAAACTAAAGACTAGACACAATCAAAGAACCACTTGAGACATCTGCGCGGTCAACTTGTACCTCTTTCTCTCTAACTCTAGCTCCCTATTGTCCAAACTACGTTTCACAGCCATACTTGTGGTCGGTTGCACCGTTAAACTATCATCTAATAACCTATTTGACCTACAGTACCTGTAATCCACTGGATACTCTGTATTTAAGTCTAATACGGTGTAATCTGGTCTTGGATACTCGTTGAGGTAGGTACGTGGATTGCAAGGAGATTGGTTCTGCGGTGAAGTACACGGAGTGAGGTTTGGTGATGTGCGAGCACTGCTGTACCCTTGATCGGCTTCAGAGTCCGGATTGTCTTTAGCCTTCAGCATTTGCATCATCCTGTAAAGAGGTTTATGATTAGGTGTGTTGGAGAAACCGCATGAATTTTGTGTTGGGGTAAGGTTTTCAGTAATTCGCTTCGTTGGTATAACCATTGTGGGATATCGACCAAATGGGATATCAACCAGCACTTCAATTGAAGCGTCTTTTCGGCCTTTGATCATCATTTGTGACATGTGGGTAGCA
Organism: Acrobasis repandana; assembly: GCA_963576875.1. Lineage (NCBI taxonomy): Eukaryota > Metazoa > Arthropoda > Insecta > Lepidoptera > Pyralidae > Acrobasis > Acrobasis repandana. Next base: position 3,068,789 of record OY756234.1, on the reverse strand, counting down.
TATAAACATATGTAATTTCATTTCTACTACAGACTCATTCACAGAACAATTCTGATGCATACTGATTAGGTGCTCACTGTGAAAGTGGGGAATGGAAAAAAACATGACGTATTAAAGGGATCGGAACCGTGTGGTTTCGGGTTAGAATAGGACCACTCCATCTCTTCCTGTGGATGTCGTAAGAGGCGTCTAAAGGACTAAGCACCAACATCTCGTGCTACAATTGCATTCCCAAGGAGGGTCAACGTCGGGCGGCGGCCGGTTGTAAAAATTTTCGCACAAATACATTCCAAAAAAGGGTTGACGTCAGGCAGGCGGCCGGTCGTAAAACTATAGCCAAATAATTTGAACTGTTCCGGCTTTTACTTCTCCATATTGCAAGGTCTTTGGCATCCTTGACATGCATGTTATGTTTGGAGAATAAAAAGTGGGAAAGTGCACCCCGGGCTCGGAAGCAGCACAGCTGAGGATGCAACCGGGACCGCGAGAACAAGGAGATTAAAGGGATCGGAAAAAGTGACAAAGGGGAGTTGTTAAAAAAGTATTCTGCGTGACCTAATATGCGGAAGGTCCTTCATTAACAATCTTGACACTTATGCTGCTTTGGAGTCAGGGGTCCACTATCCAGTTCCCCCCCCCCCCCCCCCAAGAATCACATGCGCGGGAAGAGAAGCAGCGTTTTTGAAATGAAAACTTCTTTAGGAGCGTTGGGCATTTTTTAAGATGGGGAAAAAAACCGTTGAACTCACGACACTGTTACCGTAACCGACACCACCGTGTTCAAGTTTTTACTTTTACCAAACTTTTAACTAACAGCGTTTTTAACTAGATCTTTATAATGCCATAAACTAGATACTTGAATTTTTCACCGATTATGTATTACTATGTCCTCTATAACAACAAATAAGTACTAAAAATAAAAAAAAGTTAAAATTAAAGGGGCTCGTCATACAAAAAACCTGTATTTTCAGCGTTTTTAACTAGATCTTTATAATGACATTAACTAGTTACTTGAAATTTTCACCGATTATGTATTACTATAGCCGCTATAACAAAAAATACTTAAAATAAGATAAAGTAAAGTAGGGGGGTCGTCATACAAGAAACGTTTTTTTTCAGCGCTTTTAAACATTGTATGGAGGTACGGAACCCTTCATGTACGAGTCCGACTCGCACTTGCTCATTTATTTTCTGTTCTTTTCTTTCTTTCTCATTTATATATACAGGCTGACTTTTTATCCACCTGCTAAGTTTTTGGAGCAAGTTCAGTCCATGATACTGAACTACGTTGTATAAAAAAAGTTATAAAAAATCGATAAAAATCTTTCGTCCTCCATACAAAATCCGTTTGGTGGAGCGCTGATTTGAATGGGAGGACGAAAAATTTTTATCGATTTTTAATAACTTTTGTATTTATGCATGGCAAGATATTTATATATAGATAAATAAGACATTAAACATACCTCTGCAGCAGCCTGGCGACGGGCACGACGCTCCCGCTCTGGCGGCCGGCGCGCGCGGCGAGCCAGCCGGGCCAGGCGCGCAGCCCGAGAGCGCAGCGCGCGCACGCCACGCACGCACAGCCCACATCTACAGACTCCACCGCTTTCAGTCGCACGTCTGTACACAAACAACAACACTATTATCACCCATAGGCGTACCGAGGCGGAGGGGATTACTAGGTGTTCAGTGTCCGGGGTCCGCTACCTAACCTAGGTGATTTGAGGAGGTTACACAGAGTGACTGCCGTCTGACCTCCGCAACCCAAAGGGTAGACCAGAACCAATCCTAGGATAGGTTTAAACAAACGCTAGATGGCTTCTGGACCTACAGCTTTACGTGTCTTCCGACGCACGGAATGGTCTTTATTTTCGGATAATCAGGTGATTCAACCCTTCAATATTTTAACCAGATGGAACAACTTTTCACAAAGTATACTTACCAATGGGATTTCAACTTAAGACCTTGGATCACAAGGCAAACGCCTTGACCACTGAACCACGTCCTGTCTAACACTAGTTATAGATTAGTAAAGAAAAAGACTCACCGGACAGAGTTAGATCCAAGTAAGACTCTAATAGTTTCGCTCCGTCTCTCTTGAACCGCCTCACAAACTTAGGATGCCGTGTGGTCAGATCTGAATCGGTGACCACATACTGTGCCAGCAGCGCTGCAAACGTCACTGGTGTTGGTGCAAGCAACCTGAAAAGAAGGCAAAATCCTTTTTTTTATTCAAAACTTACACACAATTGTAGTAGTGTGTACTGGAAGCGAGGCTAAAACCGACATCTTCCAACCGGGAGGCTCCCGGCAATACCCCCTCCCCCCCAGCAAGTGAAGTAACCGTACACATGCTGTAAAGAAATATTTTTTCATCTCATCTATTCGAAAAACGATTATTTTATCCCAAATATTTGGGGCTAAAGCCAATGGTAATTCTCTAGACACTGAAAAGTAAAAAGTAAATTCCCTAGGCGTTAAAACACATTTGAAAACCGAACACGAATGTAGAATCAAAAATAATGTTGGCAGTCAGCTAATAAAAAGAAGAATTTTGTTTTAAAATTCTAAAATATAGGCAAGGACTTCGTATTTTTTTAAAATTATAATATAATTTTAATATAAATTAAAATTATAATTAACAACACGTTTTACGTGGATGACTGTAAGTCAAAATGTTTTGGTTCTCTTGCTTCAAAATAATAATTTATTAATAAACGGGCAAGTGCGAGTCGGACTTGTACATGAAGGGTTCCGTACCACCGTACAATGTTTAAAAACGCTGAAGAAACGCGTTTCTTGTATAACGACCCCCTTTAATTTTTAACTTTATTTTATTTTTAGTATTTGTTGTTATATCCGCCACAGTAATACATAATCGGTGAAAATTTCAAGTGTCTAGCTATTACGGTACAAGAGATAGAGCCCTGTGACTGACGGAGAGACAGACGGACAGACAGCGGAGTCTCAGTAATAGGGTCCTGTTTGCACCCTTCGGGTACGGAACCCTAATAAGTAATAAAAACGCGCAATTGTTGTCTTTGATTAAAATAGTAATTTTATTAAGGAACTATTAGGTTATTTTTACAACTATTTTAAATGTGACTAATTTCTTGATGAGGCCGATAGTAAATAAATGTGAAGTTTACGTATAATATACATATTTAAATATATAAAGAATTAACACACGAGGAAAAAGTAATGAAACGATTCTAATGACTGGAAAATGTATAAGATGTGGTGGTCCTAGAAAAATATTTTCATAGTACTTCTTCAGTGAAAACGCCACCAAATAAAGGTTAGTAACTGACTGTTAAACTCTCATTAGGTATTCTACTTTCGTTATAGGTATATATTTGCTTTTTGAAATGTATGAAATATACGTTCTTTAGAGTATTGGGTGGATAAACAATTATTATACGCGCACCTTCTCACCATGATCGTTACTATTGGTTGACAGTTCTCAAGACAACACACGTCGCGTATTGCGTGCGGCTAGTAATTAAACCCTGGTTTGGAGCTGTCAAAGCTCACAAAGTGCGGGGGAGAGGTGCGGGGATGCCAATTTGCGGGAGACGCTGTGAGAGACCATTCTGTTTGACTCTTATGTATTCTGTGCTATTAGAGTACAGTTTGAAATAGGAACATATATATGTATAAATGTGATGTTTTGGTCCAGTGTACAATGTGTAATTGACATTCATCATCATCCTTCGAGCGCATTCCCGGTTGCATCCTCAGCGGTAACGCTTCAGAGCCCGGGGTCCGCTACCTAACCTAGGTGATTTGACGAGGTTACTGGTTTTTACACAGAGCGACTGCCGTCTGACATATGGGTAATAAATCGAACCACGGGCTATATTGAATCACTCACTATAGAAGGTCCTGCCGGGAGGAGGTGTAATAATTATGTGTAACGCCCGCGACTTGTTAAATCAGACCCGAAAAAAAAAAACAATGGGAACTTCTTTGTTTTTTAAAAGATTGAAAAAAATCAAGAGAAAGAAAAAAAAATTTACCTCCACCGCACATGCTGGCCGACCATCCACTCCAGTTGTCTGAAAGTCTTCCCGCATAGTTGTACGCCGCTGATCTTGGCTAGCGTCTTGAGTGTTGGCGCTCGACTGAACTTCTCTTCGCTTTTTGCTGGAAATAAAGATGTCGTTGTCATCGTCATCTCGCACTATGCTCTCTGTACTATCAGTGCCATACTTGGCAAGAGCAGCCAGAGGACTTGGCCTACACTTTCCACGCTAGCCAGACGGGTTGGAGGTCACATTGATGTTTATATAAGCTTTGTTTAGCTTGTGTTTCCTAAGTCGCCTTCTACGACATCCAAGGAAAGACTTGGAGTGGTCCTATTCTATTCTGCCGGGGACCACTCGGTATATACACACACAAATTTCTGAAATCTGAAAAGGGGAGGCTTTTGCGCAGCTGACTGCAGGACACGTTGCAGGTTATAAACTAAAATTTACCTGCAAAGCCGCTTTACAAGTTAAATGGCTACACAAACACCATAGTTGACTTAATTTACAAAACAATCCGCCACTATTTTTTTGATTTCTTTTTCCACCTTCTCGCCCACGATCAAGCTAAAAGTGGCCTTTGAGACTTTCGGCCTTGGGCTCGTCTGCTTAGAGCCGCAACACACAAAATGCACTATCTGTCCCATCAGGGTCAGTTCACACTGAGACGCAACGCGACGTAGCGCGCACGTGAAAGAAATTTAGAACTTGTTTACTATATTTCTTCCAAAGTGCGCGCTACGTCGCGTCGCGTCTCGTTGTGAACTGACCCTTAGGGATACAGACGTGTATGTATGAATGTATGTATGTATATGTGTGTGAAATGATAACAAAAGCTACTTACCAGACAAACTAAGACACGCCAAAGCGACATGAGTTAGTCTATCTGAGCGGAGTCTATGAGCGTCCATGAAAAGGTCCAAATGAGCAACGGCTGAGTGGAGAGTCGCAATACTGAGCGACAGCTTCTTTGACACATCGCGAAGTTGTTGAACTAGGGTGCCGCGGAACTCCAACTGTGGACAAGGGTAGATAGATCATTTATTTGTTGCTACCGACACACACAAAAAATAATAAACGGGCAAGTGCGAGTCGACCTCGTACATGAAGGGTTTTCCGTACCTCCGTACAATGTTCTAAAACGCTGAAGAAGCACGTTTCTTGTATGACGACCCCCTTTAATTTTTAACTTTATCTTATTTTTAGAGTTCCGTACAAAAACTGAAAAAACGGAACCCTTATAGGATCACTCGTGCGTCTGTCTGTCCGTCCGTCTGTCACAGCCAATTTGCTCCGAATCTACTGGACCGAATCAGGTGAAATTTGGTAGGATGGTGTAATCCTACGACCCAAACACATGTGCAAAGTAAATAAATACTTTTTTAAAATAAGGGTCATTTTCGGGGGATAAATTAGGAAATTGAAAAAAAAAGTTTTGCAAACCTTACTGTGTCATATACCTATCAAATGAAAGGGCTCATTATGAGGATCTCAAATATATTTTTGTTATAATTATAAAATAAATAGTTTTGATTTTATTCACGAAGAAGACGAAAATTGACCATTCCCCCTTGATTTGTTGTTATAGCAGCCACAGTAATACATAATCGGTGAAAATTTCAAGTGTCTAACTAGCTATTACGGTTCAAGAGATAGAGCCCTGTGACAGACGGACAGACAGCGGAGTCTCAGTAATAGGGTCCCGTTTGCACCCTTTGGGTACGGAACCCTAAAAATTATATACTCAGGTACACCAGGCCTGTGTCACTCCCCGTTTAGGTATTGAAAATATAAGTACATTATTACTAAGCGCGCAGCGGCCCCTCGGAGTGGTAAATTCAGTTATACGAATCGTTTGTCCAGAGTAATAAGAATGAAATTGGCCTGCAATGGTTGTCTAAGTATCTAAACGAAAAGTTGCTGAGTTCTGACGTGAACTAAATTAAACAATATCGCTAACCACCTACGAACAATAATTCTCTAGAATCGTAAATAATCCCGAAAAATCATTTCCTTGTATGTACCGCATTCATATGTACCGCGGCGGGTGGGGCTTAAAATATGAACGCGCGACAGTTCGCCGTGACACTCGAGTCGTGCGGTTGCGTCGCAAGAAGTTTACTTTGAGAATATTGCTGTGTGTTTGCGATAATCGATTCATTAAAAATGCCGTCATGTGCCGTGAAGTGGTGTAAAAGCTATAGGTGTAGCATCTTCGTCTATGTGTGCGTTCGAGTGTTTCGTTGTAATTACTGTTCGTTTGTTTGCGTAAATTAAATCAGAATCGAAGCGGTGAATGTAGGAGCGTTAGGTATCTAGAGAATTATATGTCGATGCTAACCACATTGAGTAGATATTTCTTTGAATTTCCTTGTTGAGTGAGACTTCTGTACGTGAGTATTAGTTTCTATTCTGTGGGTACACTTAGATTGCAGATGCTTGCATTTGGCAAAGTCGGCCTCTGTGGCGTAATACAAGCTTCAGGAAAGTATTTCCTCGAAATGAGAGCCTTACTTTCTTTCATCGGTATCGTCGCAAAATGACCCTTACGCAAAATGTCTCTTTCGCAAAATGTCCCTTGCACAAAACGTCCCTTTCGCAAAATGTCCCCTGGTAGCAAAATGTCCCTTATCCAAAATTTCATTATTTTTATAAAATTACTATAAAGTGAGTTTGTTTGTTGTTTCTTTGTTTGTTACGCCTCCACGCCGTAACTACTGAATCAATTATCATGAAACTAGCTTTTACGGCTCCGCTTGTGTTAATATCGATCCCTAAGCAGTAACTTTTTCGGAATAACAAGTAGCCTATGTGTTAATCTGGGTGATAAACTATCTGTGTGCAAAATTTCATCTAAATCCCTTAAGCTGTTTAGGCGTTATGGAGTAACAAGCATCCAAAGTGGATTCGAGAATGGTTTATATTTATTACGGGTGTCTCTTCCACATTGTATAAAAAATATGAAATTTTGCGAGGGATATTTTTTGCCACCAGGGGACATATTACGAAGGGACGTTTTGCGCAAGGGACATTTTGCGCAAGGGACATTTTGCGAAAGGAACATTTTGCGAAAGGAACATTTTGCGAAAGGAACGTTTTGCGAAAGGAACGTTTTGCGGAAGGAACGTTTTGCGAAAGGAACGTTTTGCGAAAGGAACATTTTGCGAAAGGAACGTTTTGCGAAAGGAACATTTTGCGAAAGGAACGTTTTGCGAAAGGAACGTTTTGCGAAAGGAACGTTTTGCGAAAGGAACGTTTTGCGAAAGGAACGTTTTGCGAAAGGCACATTTTGCGACTAGGGGACATTTTGCGTACGGGACATTTTGCGACGATACGCTTTCATCATCATCCGAGCGTATTTCATGTTGCATTCTCAGCGGTAACGCTTCAGAGCCCGAGGTCATAACATAACGTGGGATAACTCCATAATTAATTAATTTAAAACGGTTGACCCACGTCTAAAAAGCCGACCACGTTTAGATAGATTGGCGAGCCGACGATGTCGCATGCCGCTCAGCACTGCGTTAGTCAACCGTTTTCAATTAAATAATTATGTATGAATTATTACTTTAGAATAGGATAGGACCACTCCATCACTTCCTGTGGATGTCCTAAGAGGCGACTAAAGGACTAAGCACAAACATCTCCGGCGGTTGGTTGTAAAACATTTCGCACAAATACATTCCCACAGAGGGTTGACGTCAGGCAGGCGGCCGGTTGTTAAACTATAGCCAAGTCATTTAAAGTGTTTCGGCTATTTCTTCTCCATTTTGCAAGGTCTTTGGCATCCTTGGGTGACCATTGACATGCATGTTATATTTGGAGAAGAAAAAGCAGGAAAGCGCACCCCAGGCTCCGAAGCAGCACACTGAGGATGCAACCGGGAATGCGCTTAGACGAAGAAGATACGTCATGCTTACCTGTGGTGATTGGAGATGAATTATTGGCTTCTGTGCTTCTTGTTCCAGCAGACTCTTCCATATTTCCTCTTGGTACTCGCAGTGATAGTCCTCATCCAGGTCAGTCATGGCCTGAAAAGGAGATCCTTATTATAGATTATGATAAATAATAATAAATTAATAATAAATAAATACTTTACCAATAAATTACTTTAATAAGTGTTACGCAGCAAAAATATTAAAAAATATATTTTTTAAATATATTTATTACCATAGGATATCTATAATATCTCTTAATAATAGTCATTTTGTTTTGTTTTACACAAATGTTGACGTCAAATTGTTACTTACAGCTAAGTTTATGTTTATTTTTCAAAGACAAAAACTTGCCAGTATGTTTTCTTTATGATAAAGAGCCATATAATTTTTTTTTATTTATTCTTATTCACCATTGTGTACTACATTAATAAATGCATATATATTTAAAGGCTAAACATTTTTGTTAAATGTGTACATCTTCTAAGGTGAACACCACTTGCTTTTTCAAAAATTGGTAAGTACTTATCTCTAATTACAAAAACAGATTTAAAAATATTTAATAGTCAAACAAGGTCGTAATGACAACCCTGTTCGCCCTCACCCACAAGCGCCATCTACATTAAACATTACATTCAAATGGTGGTGTTTTATAGTTTAATATAATAACATAAACCATAGGCACCATTAATTTATTACGTAAGCTGTTTTAGGGGGAGAGAGGGTCGATCATGTCTTATTTTTTCTTACAAGGGGGTGGGAGGAAGTCCTGAATTCCTGATAGATTTTACGTAAGCTCATCATATTTTGAAAAAGCGCGCGCTTCCGTTTCAGTTCTGAGTGGAAACCATATTTTAATTAAATACATACCTACAAATAAAACGGAATCTAGCAACGGAACGCTGCAGCATGGCTGGTGCTGAAGCGTTCCGTCGCTCTCTCTCGCTCTAGCAAATGACGCTTCTGAGCGACAGAAAAGGACAGCAGCATAGGAGTGCTGTTCCGTGCTGATAGGTGAACTTCAACCCTTACATAATAAATATTAAACAAGGTGAGGTGAGGGGGTTGGCTGACTCTTATGTTTTCATACATGACCCCCTCGGTCAAAAACTGGCAAAAATCGTCTTACGTAATAAATGATTGGCGCCATAGAAGTCGGCCATAGGTGTGGTCTTTTCTAAACAGTGTAAGTATTTTGTTAAATGTAGTCTACATTATACAATAATCCGTGCTTTAGACCTTGTAATCCTCAGCTCTGTCTTCCAAATCATGGGTAAAGATGTGAATAAATAAATTTAAAGGGACCAATCACACTGATTAAGCTAGACTCAAAGTAAGTCTTAAACCTGCGTAATGGGATACTAACTCAACAATACTTTATTTTACAATAAATATGTAGTGGTGTAGCATAGTTGTAAGTGTGTGTTTGTAAGAACCTATATTATTGATGAACGTATTGAATAAAGGAGGAGTATCAAGTCAACACTCGTTTTATTAAGTCGCCTCATGTCGACCCTGCCAGTCGGCGCAGCCCTGCGCCGGCGCGGCCGCGTGTCTCGCATCATCGTCATGTAGGCCGCGAACAGAACTAATAAATTATAAAATAAAAGTTCGTACGAGTGGATTTTTGAAATTTTGTTGAAAATTGTGGAGAATGAGGTGAAAAAAAAGAAGAGCTTGAAAGAACAAAGTTCAAATAATTTAAAACCTAATAAAAACAAAATATAAATAAAAAAGACGCAAGAATAAGAAAAAATAAATGAAGCTTACAAGAAAGAAAAATCAAGTGTATTTTAAAAAAATAAATATGAAGATGCAAGAATAAAGAAAAATAAATGAAGTTACGAGTATATTAAAGAAAATGAAGAATGAAAATAATATTTTTTTTTTATTGAAAATAAAGACATCGAATGAAGAATGAAGACAACTTAGTACATTCATTTCTTACTAAGTTTATTATGAAGATATTGACGATGTTAATTATGTCATAAGTATTCATATGAAGATTTTGACGAAGAAAGAAGCTATGCTACACCACTACAAATACATAGGTATACATCGTGTTAATTAAAGAACACAAAACCTCTCAGGTAGCCTATGAATCTGAACAACTTTTGTTCAATAACTTTCACGAAATAAAAAAAAAAAAAAAGCAGATTTTCATACAAATTGACTTGATCAGCTTATCAGTTTGTATGAAAACTTAAATATGTTTTTTTTAGTTTCGTGAAAGTTATTGAACAAAAGTTGTTCAGTTACATTACATGGGCTTAGGTTCCATCTGAGAGGTTTTGCGTTCTTTAATTAACACGATGTATAGATTAACAGCCAAGACCCAGGACAATTTGAAAAAGGCCATTTTCCAACTTACTCTGGCTGGGGATTGAACCCAGAACCTTCAGATTGGCGGACTAGCATGTTAACCATTACGCAACAGAGGTCGTCAGAGAGAGAAGAGGTGTGTGTATGTACCTATGAAGTCCGTGAGTACCTATACTACCCCTCAAGCACCATGTAGCCAGATCCAACATCTCAAGTTCAATTTCGGCCTTTGGCTGAATCCAGCAACTTTGGTGCCTGAGGGATATTCTATATTTTTTTATTTTCTCAAACCAGCATTTCTCAACCAAGCAAGAATATTTGTTCTTATGAAAAGATTTCCCATTTGAAGGTGGACAATTCCACAACAATTATCTGTATCTTTCTTCTATTTCCCACTTAGTTACAGTGATAAGCCTTATCAGAGACCTTTTGGCAATTGATTGGCACAGAAATTATGTTGATTGCATGCTGAAATAAACGCATTCTTTAAATTTTTGATGAATACTTAAAACTTTAAACAATTAAATCTTGTGAACAATGAATTGCCACAACTTGAAAATTTTACAATAAGCTTTCTATTTATAATCTACCTTTGCTCAGTTGTAGGACATAAAAGGTAGAGGCTAGTAAAAAAAAACTACAAAAAAGGCACAAGCTAGTAAAAAAATGCCACAAAAAAGGGGTGAATCTGAGTGGTAATGACGATTTAAAATTGGTAATGATTGCAATGCCTATGGTCAACTAGTTGATCGGTTTAGTTGGTCGGAGTGGAAAGACAGGTAATGATACAGTCAAATGGTAATGATGTAATATAGGATTATTAATATTAATATCATCACCATTACCTGTTATCATTACCATAGGACGTGACTGACGGACATGAGGAACTGTCCTGGCTCGTACTCCGCCGCTGCTGCATCGATTGTCACGAAAATTGGTGGAGAGATAGATATTGAAGTTCCAAAAGTTGGTTTATAAAATTATGAAAAAATGGGGTATCGCTCAAAAGGTCTTTTAAAATGCAACAAAAACTGCTTTGAAAATATGTAGATCAAACCCCCCAGTCTTGAGATAATCTAATACAAAGTTAAAATTTGGGGTGTCCCCCCACCGTAACTTTTAAAATATTACTAAAATAATTCTGAAAAATATGTGGTATATACCTTAAAGTATGTACTTTCAATTAAAACTATAGCGGTCTCGGTATCATAGACAGTTATTTTTTAATACGTCATAAATCGTAAACCGCAATTTACCTTCAGAACTTTTATAATAATAATAATAAATTCTTTATTAACTTAAAAGATTTGTACAGTTTTTTTTTACAAAATGGTTAGTACACAAAAAGGTTGTAATGGGTGGTACAAATTAGTTTTTTGAACTCTGGGTTCCAAACTAGGCTGGCGCCTGTATTTTGAAATCCAGTGTTCGACTGTATTTTTAAATAGGGAGGACTAACGAAAGGCTAGCAAGACAAAAATAAACAAAATAAAAGATAAATAAATAAAAAATACATCGGTGCATGACCATTGTCATGCATGAGGCATGTGTGTGTGTAGAAGTGGGTGTGATTGTGATTGTGGGTGTGATTGTGGCTATGAAGTGCGTCTGTATTTGTGCGTGCCAGGTGGGAAGAAAAACTGCTACCCATCAATATCTAACCTATTTCTAGGTAGCAGCTTCTCTGTGTCGTCATAGTCTTGTATTAACAACCAATTGGTAAGTTTTGTTTTGACCTCGAACTTATTCAGTTTATATATGTTTAAAGTTTTGTTAATTGTTTTGTAAATAATCGAGCTGGAGACATGATTCTGATTGCAGTTGGAGTGGATATATATCTTATAATTAAAGGGTGGCTGTGTATTATTTCGAATTGAGAACGGAATGATGTGTGTTTTAGAATGATTAAGAGTCAATAGATTATTTTGTGACAGCCAGCTGTTAATAATCATCAAGTTGTATTCTGCTGTTGATTTGATCTCCAGCCAGTCCGAACCGTGAACCAAAAAAGCGGTGTCGTCCGCGTATGTAAAAATTTAACATTTTGGCAAGGTAATATTGCATAGTTGGTTAATGTAGACCAGGAATAAAGTGGGTCCTACAATTGACCCCTGAGGGACACCATATTCGATGGGTTCTTCATCACTAATATACCCGCAAATTGTAACGCTTTGACGGCGATTGGTGAAATAGTCACGAAAGATGTCATGCGTGATACTTCGAATTCCGAGATGATGGAGTTTACATAAGAGTGTAGGCACATCGACGGTGTCAAAGGCTTTTTGCAGGTCGAGGAAGATGCCCAAGCATTTTTGTCCCTCATCTGGTTTCGTGGTGATATGCGTAACTAGATCTCCTACGCGTCTTCAGTGGACATACCAGTACGAAAACCGTATTGTTGATCCGATAGGATGTTATTTTTTATTAAAAACTGGATAAGACGCTTGCCCGTCAACTACCTATCGGTCGAATCCGACCGGGCGTCCATTGTTTTACTATTGTGTCTGGTTTTTTCCGGAGTTGACGGATTAAGGAGTTTTTCGAGTATTTTAGACAAGGAGGTTAGGACGAAGATGGGCCTCCTATAGTTGGCAGAGTTGCTTTTATTACCACTTTTGTGAATTGGGTGGAGTATGGCCTTTTATAAGGCATTAGGGAAGACACCTGAATGAAAAGCAGTATTGTAAATATGGGTGATTACTGGGATCAAAAACCGACGATTGGATTTGAGTATGGAGGAAGAAATTCCGTCCCAGCCACCTGCTGTACCAGACTGGAGGCTCATGATAATGCAATCTATTTCGGCTTCGTCAATGTCGAAGAGAGCCATTGAGTCCGTTACAGGTTGCTCTTTTAAGAAAGAAGTGAGATCAGAGTTAGACGGGCGAATCGTTATAGCAAAGGTTTTGCCAATCTTGACGAAGTATTTATTAACTGCGTTGAGTGAGGACTTGATGTCGCCAGCTAGCTTCAGAAGTTCAAGTGGAGGAGGAAGAGGTTTATCTGTGTTAGTAATTTGTTTAATGGTGCTCCATGTAGCTCTTAGATTATTTTTATTTTTAAGTAATTCATTTTTTTCATGTAATTTTTTAAGCTTGTTAAGAAGAGAATTACAGAAGTTACGATATCGCTTGTAGGTAGTTTTAGTAATTTGGTTATTAGGAGATTTCCTAAATTCAATGTGGAGACGATCTCTGTGCTTGATAAACCGTAAAAGACCTGGGGTAATCCAGGGTTTAAGTATTTTGTTTTTGTTAGAAACCAGAATTGATTTAGTGTGTTTTGCAATGATGCTCGATAATACTGTTACAAGAGTATTGGCAGCAAGATTTGCATCTTCAATAAATGAATATACGAGAAGTCTGTATTAGAAATATCCCTGTGTATGCTCTCTATATCAATAATGGTCTTACGTCGAGTATTATTGCAAATATTATTTTTGAGCTGAAGATGAAAAAGTGTTGGTTTATGATCGGTGATATGAGTATCTATAACAAGTGTAGTATAAGAAAGTTTGCTTTTGAGTAAGACATGGTCATAGCACTTATCACCTTGAGTGAGGAGGACATGTGTCACAGGCTAGAAAAAAAAACTACAAAAAATGAACTTCCAAATCTACGGTCCAAAAGTGGATTACCTTGTTTTCTTTACACAACCCATTTCTATTTCTTACTCATTTTTTTTCCTTGCGAAAGAAATTTCCATTCCTTACTTATCCCACATAAAAATCCTCTCACTTAGTAAACAACAAAAAATTTATGTATGTGTAGGATCATCACAAAGTAACTAAAGGTTTTTGGTAATTTTTAGGAATTAAGATACCTACCTACCTTCATGATTAATATATATTTTTAGAATGGAATGAAAAATATGAAACAAAATTACCACACTTTAACTATAAATAAAACATGTGTTTTTGATTCATGTGTATTGTTGCACAAAGCTTACTCAACATAAACACAAATTGTGCAAATTAGTACAGGTACATAATTATAATGCAATTTCAGATAATTAATTAAAAACAGATTTATGATTACCCACATCATGCAATATGAATATAAAAATTGTGTCATGTTACCCAAGAAATATTAATGTGAAAAAAACATTGTAGGCATGTATCATCATTGCATTGATCATTATAACTTTATATGGTCATACGAAAATTGATATAGGTATTTAATAGAATTAAAATAATTCTTTAAATGCAATTTAATACGAATCAAGCGTATGTTTTATTCAACAACACATGGTAATTTAGCTGACTCAGAAATGCTTACGCTTAGTTCGACTCTTGCATCAGATGGACCAGCTTTGGCCACGTTCTCTAGGGACGTATGGCTCCTCACACTCGACAGGTTCAGCTTCGACATGTTCAAGGACTCCATTTCTAAGTAAAATGCGGTCGCGGACTTTAAATCGACGAGGTCTTTACACGTCGACTGAATATGACGTTCTCAGCAGATCACCACGTGGAAACAAACGTCAAATAAAATCGTCGAACGCAACGATTTTACTGCTGTTTAAGTTTAAGATTTTCCCGATAGCAATCATAACTTTCTTTGAGTAAGCATTACTATAAAATAGATACTCGCCAAATTGAAATAATTTAGCGAACTTTTAACACAACGCCGCACGGCTTGCTTGAATCCATTTTTGACAGAAAGCAATAATCACAGGGTAATAATGAAATGAAAAAATTGAGACATTGCCACTTTGACACTACTGACAGCTGCTCGTCAAATGACATTTAGTTTTTTCCTATAGTGTTGCTGCTTTTCCGGTGTAAAATAAATCGGTAACTATGATTATAAACAATGTTGTTCCTTGTTGTAATGTAATAAGTGTTTTGTGAACTTGTTGTGTTGAACAACATGACATGAGCATGTGTTGTGTGAGTCTGTGAGGGAAGGGGGTGAACATACTACAGCCATGGCAGGGGTCGCCGGGAGTGTCGGTGGGTCGCCCAGGGCCGCATTAGCCATTGTGGGGGCCCCTGGGCAATGCATTATGCATAGCGTGGCTATATCAAAGGAAAAGTTTTTTACTAGTCTGATTCTTTCTTCTTCTTAAGGCCTTTTATCATCTTTTGTTTTCTTTAATCTATCACAGGTCGCGCCAAACTTCTAGATCGCTCTGAAGTTGAGGCGATTCGCATCGCAGTAGTAAAATACCCATAGCAGATAGAATTTGCTTTATTTTTGTTTATTGTGTATATATATCATTTTTTTCTATATAAACGAGGTTGCCTGGAAGAAATTGCTTAGCGATAAGGCCGCCTTTTGCGCATTCCTAATTTTTAAGATAATTATGTTCTGTTTTTTACTTTTGTGCAATAAAGGGTATTGTATTGTATTGTATTGTATAGTTTTTGAAAGGGATGATAGTTCAACAGAATGCAATATTTTAATAAATGGGGTGAGAGTGGAGCAAGTGAAAGAGTTTGTATATTTAGGATGTAAGTTTACAAAAGATGGCAAGCACCAGGGTGATGTGGAAAGAAGAGTGAATGCGGGTAACCAAGTGAATAGAGCGTTGTATTCCTTTATAACCAGCAGGAAGGTATCAGATAAGGCACGTCTTGCTGTTCATAAAGGAGTACTAATACCTACTTTAATGAATGGTAGTGAGAATTGGGTATGGCAGAGAAAGCATGAAAGCAGAATAAATGCAGTTGAAATGCGAGTGCTGAGGAGTATGTGTGGTGTTACCTTGAAAGACCGAATAAGAAATGATGTTATAAGGGATCGGTGTGGAGTGAAAGAGGACGTAGTGACAAAAGTAGAACAAGGGATGTTAAGATGGTTTGGGCATTTAGAAAGGATGGATGAAAATAGATTAATAAAAAATATTTACAAGGTAAGTGTGAAAGGAAGAGCGGGACAGGGTCGACCTCGGCGAACGTTCTGCGATCAGATTGCAGACGTTCTGAAAAAGGGAGAGGTAAGAAGTACACGTAACCAAAGGGCATGTATGAAGAGGTTGATGAGTGTAGATGAAGCGAAAGAGGTCTGTCAAGATCGTAGCAAGTGGAGGTCCATAGTCTCTGCCTACCCCTGTGGGAAACAGGCGTGATAGTATGTATGTATGTTAGGGTGTCCCTTATTTTCGAAGTTTTTTGTTTCTGACGCATAGGTTCTAATTTTGTTTATTGGGCCCTAATATGTGTAAAAATAAAATTTTACCTGATTCGGATTACTGCAACCCGTGCCGACTTGAGCCGAAACATATCCCATACAAATTACGTAGAAGATACTTCGCGCGCTCATGCATTAGTCAGTTATTCTAAGTTTTTCATATATTAAATGCATATTGTTCTGCATTTAGGATATGTCAGTGGAACGTAGAAGAGTTTAAAAAAGTATTTCCTTGATTGGTTAGAAATATCACCCTATAATGTCCAGTTTTCGCAGTATATGTATCAATATTCACGAAATTCGTGAAATTTACTGTTAGTAAAAGTGCATGTCGTGTTATTGGAATATGTGATTTTCTGGGAAAAGGCTAGAATAAAGTGTAAAGATATATGTACCACCTGGTAGGAGTGGTAGATCTGTTTCAAGTCTGGCTAAAGCTACAAAAAAACGGAATAAATACAGCCTGTATACATAAATGATGCGAGATAGATTTTAAAGAAAATTTGGATAATTTATTTGACATTGCACACACCCATGCTCTCCAAACAATGCAGATAATATAAATCAACTAAAAAAGGGATTCAAATCTCTGATGTCAGTAGTGGATTAAGAGAAAAGAGAAAAATAGAATAAGAGAAAAAGGAATCGCATAAATATCTCAAGCTCATTCATAGGCACGATACAACATCGCCTAAAGAACTTAAGATCCGTCTATAGCTCTGAAGAAAGTCTGGATTAACCTTTCCCTAGCACATCTAAATCTGTAAGCTCGACAACTTTAGTTTCTCCTACAAAAAGATAAGGAAATTTTTAATGTCGCATAAGACATTGCAGCTTTAGATAAATATCGATTGAACATTTAAGTCTCTATCTAAATAATAGTTTAAGCTGAAAAAAAGCAGTAGATCTTCATTAAGGTGAGTATGTCATCAATACATCTTCTATAAAACGAGTTTGGATGCAAACAAGAAAAGACAGAGCGGAAAGTATTAAATAAGTAAGTAATGAAAGTATTTTTAGAAAAAAGTGCCTGAAGTAGTAACGGTTTTTGGAATATACCTAGATTTTTGTATGTTTTAAATATTTATAGGTTTTGTAATGATTAATTTTATACAATTTTATTGTTTTTAAGGTAAATTCTTAAGCAATTTCGTGAAAAAGCAGAGAATACTCACAATTGAAATTTGAAATCCGATGGCAGTTTGCTTCAAAAAAACATGTTTTTACGAAAAAAAAACTATCCTGTTGAAATGAGGATAGATTTTAGTTCAATAGCTGTCAATGTTTCACCTGCAAGATCTGTTCAGCTTATTCACGGCTTAATTACGACCAAAAAAGAACGAAAACAGATCTTGTAAAGATGTGGGCAAGAGTACAGAAATATAAAACAGTAATGTAAAAAATCCTAAATAATGTATTCAAAATATTTTCCTCATAACTGCTTTTCTGAATTCTGAATTCATTTTAAATAATTTAATGCAATTAATAATTATGTCTTTCCATCAAATTATCACTAAGGTATGTATATTCGCGATGACCAAGCTGCATATTGTAAAGCATTAAAAAACTGCTATTTGGATAAACTTTGGGGCCCAGTCGGCACGGGTTAACATTGACTTAGGTTCTTTAAATTTTATATTTAAGTAAGTCTATATATAAAGAAAAGAATAAGGAGGTATGCATTTGAATAACTTAAAAAAAAATTTTTCGCCCATATAAGGGACACCCTAATGTATGTATATATCATATCTACATTCTTGCAATCATTCTAAAAAAAATATTATTGTGGTAAATATTCTGTCCCTGTTTGTAACCTGAGAGAGGCAACTTCAGAGCGATCTAAAAGTTTGGCACGACCTGTACTCTGTATCATTATGTTTTGGTGCAATAAAGATTTTAACTTACTATTGTGGGGGCCCCTCTTTGTGGAGGCCCGGGGCAGTAGCCCCGGTTGCCCTCCCCTAAATCTGGCCTTGGGGTCGCCCCACGCCATGGTGTGTCATTGCCGTTCGCCCTATCCTCCGGGGAGTGCTGTGTGTGTGTGTGATGTGAGCTAAAATGAGCTGTAATTTTAGAGCGGTTCCTTTTGTTTATTTATAGTATTAAGTATATTTATAGTATATTACCGTGATTTTAATGAATACAACGAAGTCGATAATCGATTTAAATCGAGTTGAGTCATGTCAATCAAGAATGATGTCCTTATATGGGCATTTCTACGCTCTGTCTTCTACCAACATTACAAATTAAAAGTCAGATACGTCACTTTTTTGGGAGGCTATGGAGTGGTAGCGGCTGTATGTGTTTTTCTAAATAAATCGAAAAGTACTAAATAGACTGTAGTTTTAAATTAGTTTATGTAGTGTATAAATAATAAAGTGTAAGGAAAAAATGTCGTATTCTAATAGTAAGTTCTTATTAGAGTGTTTGACCAGATGCATGGTGTGATGTCTTTCTGGGACGATTTCGATGATTAATCAGGTTTTTAATGTTTAATCAGCGTTGTGATTGAGTGTATTTGTGTCTGCAGAATATACATTTGCGGCTTTACCGAGGACCCAGCGCGGGACGCCCTTGGTTTTAGGAGGTGACCCCAAGGGCCGGAACTTCTTGTACACGAACGGAAACTCCGTGATAATCCGCGATATTGAGAATCCTGCCATCGCTGATGTGTATACGGAGCACTCGTGTCAAGTGAACGTCGCCAAGTACTCTCCAAGTGGATTCTATATTGCTTCTGGAGGTAAGGTTAACTATTTTATCATAACTACCTTTAGCTTCTGTACTATTTATTTATTTGCAAATGTGACCACCATTTGACCTGGTGACCGAAAAACTATTGAAAATCCATTGTAACTGCAATGCCAGCATTGTTAAGCTTATATCAAGTGTCATATTTGCACTGTTAATCATTTAATCACCTTCAAGTTCCCACTGCTGAGTAAATAAAAAAATAAATTGATACATAAGCTCTCTTTTGAATGTAATACAATGTTATTCAATCTTCTTATTTTTATTGAAAATTATTTTTTCAAATTGGGGCAGCATCAACATTCATATAGCCTCTAAGGCTTAATTCATACTTAAGTTGTAGTGGCCGGCAAGTCGCTTACTGTCAAACTAAATTCACCTTTATTTATAAGTAAACTTGTTTACTAAACAAAAAGATACTAATTTCAAGAAATACAAGCTAAACAAAGCTTATGAACATCAATGAGACCTCCAACCCGTCTGGCCAGGTCTGGCCAAGTATGGCTCTGGTAGTACAGAGAGGGTCGTGCTCCTTTAGAGACTAAAAAAGACCTAATGACAAATGACAACGACATTTTGTGAATTAAATTCATTCAGTTACAAACTGCAATAATTTCCTGTAATAATAACATTATAAATTTATGATTCATATTTCTTATTTAGATCTAAAACATGTTTAGGGGGTGAATCATTTATTATTCTTGATAACATTGTATCTTTAATTTGTCCATTATCAAAATGGACAAATTCAGAGCTGCACCTTATTTGTTGATATCTACCTAATATCAGTCATGTTTGAATGAAAAGAAAGTGTAATCATTTTCAAAGGACTTCAAAAATTTTAAATTCTAATGTTTGTGTGTTCTTCTTTTTTTGTTTCTTGAACTTCTCTGTTTTATGACCGATTTAGAAAATTCTTTTTTAGGGTTACGTACCCAAAGTTTGCAAACGGGACCCTATTACTGAGACTCCGCTGTCTGTCCGTCTGTCTGTCTGTCCGTCTGTCTGTCTGTCAGTCTGTCTGTCTGTCCGTCTGTCACAGGCTTCTATCTCTTGAACCGTAATAGCTAGACACTTGAAATTTTCACCGATTATGTATTACTGTGGCCGCTATAACAACAAATACTGAAAATAAAAAAAATTTAGAAATTAAAGGGGGTCGCCATACAAAAAACATGTTTTTTCAGCGTTTTTAACTAGATCTTTATAATAACATTAATTAGATACTTGAAATTTTCACAGATTATGTATTACTATGGCCGCTATACCAACAAATACTAAAAATAAAAAAAAGTTAAAAATTAAAGGGGGTCGTCATACAAAAAACGTGTTTTTTAGCGTTTTAAAACATTGTACGGAGGTACGGAATCCTTCATGTACGAGTCCGACTCGCACTTGCCCGTTTATTTATTTCACAGAGAATACATGCAAGTTGGTCCTATTGTCATCAGGTACAGATCTGATAATGGAATCCTCGAGAAAGCGAGGGAACTCCTCAAATATTCTTGGCACAGTCATTTTGATGTTTTTGTCAATAAATCAAGCATTTGCATTCAGAAATTGCGTTTTGGTGAAGTGGAACTGATGGAGAAGACCAGGAATTCAAGTCGCTTTCTTTTATTTTAAATTATTAAAAATAATAATTGATTACACACCACACAAGAATATTGTCAACATCAGCCAAAGATTCAAGCAGGCCTGTGTCACTACCCGTTTAGGTATCGGAAATGTACCTACATTATTACTATGCGCGCGTGGCCCCTCGGAGTGATAAATTCAGTTATACAAATCGTTTGTCCAGAGTATTAAGAATGAAATTGGCCTACAATGGATGTCTAGGTATCTACACGAAAAGGTGCTGAGTTCTGACGTGAGCTAAATTAAACCATATCGCTAACCACATTGAGTAGATATTTCTTTGAATTTCTTTGCAGAGTGAGACTTCTGTACATGAGTACTGGTTCTTATTCTGTGATACAAGGTCCCAGATCTACAGGGGCCCCGAATGTGTAAGCAAAAATTTGTAAAATGTTATTACACTATACGAGTCAAAATCTTAGACCAAATTCTAATAAACAATTACATCTTTTTAACTCACGATAAAAAAAAGGACTGTTATAAGTTTGACGCTAATGTCTGTCGGTCAGTCTGTCTGTCTGGCATCGTAGCGCACGAAAGGATGGACCGATTTCGATGCGGTTTTTTTACGTGAAAGCAAGTTCTCTATGTTTTATCAAAATCAGATCAACCGTTTAAAAGTTATTGGGGGTTAAAAGTCAGGGCTTTCTCTAGCAAATATTAGATGGCGCTACGGATCAACTCAAGTCGTATCGGCAGTTCCGCTACTCATCACTAGATGGCGTTCTTGACATGCGTTCCCGACTGCCTCCGTGGTTTGCCTTGTGATCCGGAGGTCATGGGTTCAAATCCCACTGGGAAGCATAGTTTGTGAAAAAGTTGTTTCCAGTCTGCTTAGAGATATTACAGGCTTGAATCACCTGATTATCCGAAAATAAAGATGATTCCGTGCTTCGGAAGGCACGTAAAGCCGTTGGTCCCGAACGCCATCTAGCGTTTGTACCTACCCTAGGATTGGTTCTGGTCTACCTACCCTTTGGGTTGCGGAGGTCGGACGGCAGTCGCTCTGTGTAAAAACCAGTAACCTCGTCGAATCACCTAACGTAACTGCTGACGATGCAACCGGGAATACGCTCGGATGATGATGAGATGGCGTTCTTGACAGTCAGGGGTCTTTTTAATTTGCCTAGCAAATAAACTTGTCATACAAGATCATACATGGATTCATTGACATAAACAATATGATCTTTTGATTAGGGTTTTATTTAGGTATTATTAGGGTAGATTAATTGATTGGGGCTCGGGCTCTGTCGCAGTTAGAAGCTCTTCGCTCCAAACAAATTTTGATACAGGGTCCATTTAGTTATTTAGTTTAGTTTTAAGCTTAGAGCCAGATTGAAATAGGTCAAGTGTCATTGCAAAAAATCGTTCATACTTCTCTATCTCTTTGTCATTTTAGCACATACTTTAGCATGCTATTTTGGAGCCTGGGTTTGGCTTTTCACTTTTTTCTCCACTTCACATTTTCTGGGGCATCCTTGGTCAGTTTTTTATAGCGAAAGTCTATAGCGGAGGTCAAGCAACCGTGTCCTAAAGCCTACATGGGTTCTGCGTCCATTAACTTGGGCTTTTTAACCGACTTCAAAAAAAGGAGGAGGTTATCAATTCGACTGTATGTTTTTTTTAAATTATTTAATTTTTTTTTATGTATGTTTGTTACGCGATATCTTCGCCAATTGTGAACCGATTTTGATGATTCTTTTTTTATTTGAAAGTCATTACTACCAAGTTGGTCCCATTTTAATTTGGAGAAGATAAATAAATAAATAAATATATACGGACAAATCACACTGATTAAGCTAGGCCCAAAGTGAGTTTTAAACTTGTGTTATGGGATACTAACTCAACGATACTATGTTTTATGACAAATACATATATAGATAAACACCCATAAGATGAAGAACTTTGGAGAAATGGAAGAAACTCCTTAAAAAAATTGAAGTTGGTTATTTTTTTTGTTAAAAATTTAATTATTAGTAAATCTAGTGGTGCCCCATATTTCAAGTACGTACAACCTCCGTGGTGCAATGGTTAACGCGACACTCCGGAGGTTCTGGGTTCGATCCTCGGCCAGGGCAAGATGGAAAATGGTCTTGTCAAACTGTCCTGGGTCTTGGGTGTTAGTCTGTAATGTCATCATCACCATCATCTTCCTCACCTTATCCCACTTTACGTGGGGTCGGGACAGCATGTGATGTATGTAATATATTTATTATAAAATAATACAAATTTATACTTATTTTGGGAGAAGCCTAATCATCAGTGTAATATAAATTATAAATGTCCTTAAACGGGGTCTAACAAAATGTACTGACACTATTTTAAGGGTAAACTCAGTCTATAATACAGAACAACTTTCCCCAAGGACAAATCGAAATATAAAAAAATAATTTTTGCCCTTTCATATAAGTTGATCAGCTGAGCATGGAAAGCAAATTTTTTTTTTTATATTTGACATATGTTCCTAGGGGAAAGTTGTTTAGTATCATGGACTGAATTCACCCTTAAAATACTTAGTTTCAGTATGTTTCGTTGTACGTTAATTTTCTATTTATTATTTATTTATAAGTATATGGGATTAACGCTACTAATATTATCAATCAGAAGAATTGACATTTAATGATTAGTAGGTATGTAGGTATTACGTATTAGTATGATTACTTGATTAGATTGACTGACAGGGAATGCTATATGTTTTTAACCGACTTCAAAAAAGGAGGAGGTTATCAAGTCAACTGTATGTTTATTTTATTTTATTTATATTTGTTACGCTTTTGATGATTCTTTTTTATTTGCAAGCCTTTACTACCAAGTTGGTCCGATTTTAATTTGGTGAAGATATGATGAAGAACTTTGGAGATATGAATGAAACTCCTTAAAAAACGTCGTTGACGTCGGCCCAGAGTTAATAGAATATTTCATACAGAACGGAATCTCTTAAGGTCCCGCGCAATATTCATCCCCGTTCCCCGTCCCCGCACCTCTCCCCGTTCTTGCCTTGTCGAGGGGCGAGAGCGGGCGAACACACGCATTGACGTGTGCACGGATGTATAGTTTAGTTTATAGTAGTATAGGCATAAATGATACTCCGCTTCTATGAAGTGCCATACCTGTGACGTCGCTTAAAAAGTACCTATCGTTAGTAATAATTTACGGGACCCTAAAATGAGATTCATGTATCATTATGGTGAGTGCTTTTAGTACAACACGGTCAGTGTATGTGCGCAACGAAGCGTGAAGTCTGTTACTAACACATTAAGTTTGATAAAGAAGCGGCCATACAGTGTTACGAGTACATACAGGGTGACTTTTTAAACACTGTCCAAATTTTTGGAGCAAGTTTAGTCCATGATACTGAACTACTTTCTACAAAAAAAGTTGTTAAAATCGATAAAAATGTTTCGTCCTCGTATACAAATCAGCGCTCCGACAGACGGATTTTGTATGAGACGACGAAAAATTTTTATCGATTATTTTTAGCATATAAGTCAGCCTGTATAATTAATTCAGAAACACTCAAGCTAAACAAAGCTTAGAACATCAAAATGATAAAAATGTGTTTTATTTTTTGGCGATTATAATATTTTAAAATTAACCGGCCAAGTGCGAGTTAAACTCGCGTGGAGAGGATTCCATACAATTGATTGAATTCATATAGGTTTTCCTGTAATCTACAAGCAATGAATTATATTTTGTATTTTTTTCAAAATTTTAGGCTCAGTAGTTTCGGAGATCAAGGGGGGGGGGGGGAATAGTCAATTTTCGTCTTCTTTCATTAATAAAATTAAAACTATTCATTTCACAATAATAAAAAAAATATATTTGAAATCCTCATAACGAGCCCTTTCATGATATAGGTATAACAGTCAGATTTGCAAAACTTTTTTTTTAAATTTCCTAATTTGTCCCCCGAAAATGACCCTTTTTAAAAAAAAATATTTATTTACTTTACACATATGTGTTTGGGTCATAGGATTACAACATTCTACCAAATTTCACCTGATTTGGTCCAGTAGATTCGGAGCAAATTAGCCGTGACAGACGGACGGACAGACAGACGCACGAGTGATCCTATAAGGGTTCCGTTTTTTAATTTTTTTGTACGGAACCCTAAAAAAGAAGGCTTATACAATGTGAACTCACCCTTATAAGATGAATTGTTTTGACCGCGTTTCCCGACACCGGCACAGATGAAAACGAAAGTGTAGATGCCGAGAAGTGATTCAAGACCTACATTATCATCAGGTGTTTTTTAGTAGTTAGTCTCCACCGCAGAAGCACGACCCTCTATGTACAAACAGAGCCATATATTAGCCAAGGGTCAGAGGATTTGGCCTACACTCCATGCTGGCCAGACGAGTTGGGGAGTCTCACTGATGTTTATAAGCTTAGTTTAGCTTGTGTTTCCTAAGTCGCCTTCTACGACATCCACGGAAAGACTTGGAATAGTCCTATTCTACTCTACCGGGAAGCACACGTCAAAACCTACATGTACCTACTGTGTATAATATTTACTGCTGTGTTAAAGCACAGAATAGGTACTTGTACTCACGTACAGAAGTCTCACTCAGCAAAGAAATTCAAAGAAATATTACGTTATGGTTTAATGTAGCTTACGTCAGAACTCAGCACCTTTTCGTTTAGATACCTAGACGTCCATTGCAGGTCAATTTCATTCTTATTACTCTGGAGTACTCTGGACAAACGATTCGTATAACTGAATTTACCACTCCGAGTGGTCGCCGAGCGCATAGTAATAATGTAGGTATATTTTTGATACCTAAACGGGGAGTGACACAGGCCCGGTTAAAGATAGAATTAATAAACACATTCTATATGTCACCGTATGTTTGTGATTGCCGAGAGTTTATAAACTATCGCGCGAGATTATAAACTGTCGATAAATTGTGAACTGTGCGGTACTGCTCACAATATAACGTATTTATTTACGATATTTTATAATCTACACACTAAAGTCGGTTGATATCTTTGGTTTTTATGATAAAACAAGGTACATGACAGAATTTTTATATTTTTTATTTTGCTTAAAGAGAACTTACTTTCCTTGAATATAGCTAGGGAGGAGGTTCCCATGAATATAGCTTATTAAATGGATTAACACATGATGCTTTTTATCCCGAAACAATTTTAAATTCCTGTGGTATTGTGGAATTACGAATCATATGGGATACGCTGCGGGTAACAGCTTTTTTATTTATTTTTTTAGAGATTTGAGTGCGTTTGACCTCTATCTAGCCTGATGGGAAGATGAGGTCTATGGTGTAGCACGCAGTCTCAAAAAATGCCTTTTCACTCTTGCCTTGAAAATCCCTAAATCATATGTATGGGGAAATAATATATTATATATATATACAGCTAGTCTTATCATAAATCATAATTCACAATACGCATAACCATTTAATAACAAATAAGACAAGTGTAACATTTTATTGCGTTTGTTTATAAACGCACCGTGTAGAACGCTGGCACAGTGCCAGTTGGAACGCATATCTCCAGAATTAAACCGGCGATGTAAAGTAACTCTTAATAACTCCGTGTGGAAATGACCAAGGGAGGCGTAAATGGCATCATCATCATTATATTTAATAATCATCAGGTCTTTTTAGTCTCCACTGCAGCAGCATGACCCTCTCTGTACTACCAAAGCCATATATTAGCCAGAGCGATCAGAGGATTTGCCCTACACTCTCCATGCTGGCCAGACGGGTTGGAGAGGTCTCACTGATGTTTTTAAGCTTTGGTTAGGTTGTGTTTTCGAAGTCTCCTTCTACGACATCCTGGAAGACTTGGAGAGGACTCCTATTCTACTCTGCATACCAAACGGCATTATCCTATACATCGTGTTAATGAAAGAACGCAAAACCTCTCAGATAGTACATCAGCCCATGTAACTGAACAACTTTTGTTCAACAACATTCAGGAAACTAAAAAAAAAATTGAATTTTCATACAAACTGATCAGCTGATCGAGTCAATTGGTATGAAAATCGGATTTTCGACGCGAGGTCCTTAAGATCCCAACCGTGAGTGGGGTGGCTAATACCACTGTATTAACCACCCCGACTCGTTTGCTCTTCGTCAGTGTCACTCAAAGTCACGTCCGTTCTCACGCCGCAAAACGGTTTGAGAATAGCGTTGAAAATTCCGAAAGAAACAAATTGTATTTTTCGGTGAAAGAAACGATATCTCGTTTTTTACCGTTTTATTCATTTGTTGCATTGAAATATTCCGGAAAAAAACCATCGGAATTTTTCGGAAGAAATCGGAAAATTTGAAAAAAACTAAATAAAACGATTGAAATAAACAAGTTTTTATTACTACATATATACTTTTTTATACAATTAAATCTTGTTCACTATTGATAAATGACAACAAAAACAAATCATAGTACTAACCTCCAAAAAACAATAAAAATATTTTACGAAAAAAACATCAATACTTTTCCGTTTCTCTCAAAGTTTCCCGTTTTTTCCCGTTTTATTGATAAAAAAACCGGCCAAGTGCGAGTCGGACTCGCGCACCGAGGGTTCCGTACAAACCTGCAAGGTTTAGTATTTGGTATGAATTTCAATTTAATACCTCTACGCGTTTATGAGGAAATGGGTAGTAAGTTTAAAATTATTAAAAAAAAATATATTATGTGATGTAACTAAAAATTTATGGTTTTCGTAATTTTTCCTTTATCTATGCTATAAGACGTTGCTTCGTACCAAATTTCAAGATTCTGAGTTCACGGGAAGCACCCTGTAGGTTTTGATTCCCTTGCAAGTGTCGAAAATTTGCGGCATAAACGGCTGTATCTTTTGATTGCGTTGGCTTAGAAGTTTGATTTTTTCACAGCTTCAAGGGACAGTAGACCTGAGTAATTGATATAAATTTCAGCTTCATACCTCCACGCGTTCCTGAGAAAAAGGGTCTTGACAGACGGACGGACGGACGGACAGACGGACAACAAAGTGATCCTATAAGGGTTCCGTTTTTTCCTTTTGAGGTACGGAACCCTAAAAACATGAAAAATTCCATATATATTTTTCTTAAAACTTTCGAATAAAACTTGGAAAAAAAACGAAGAACTTTGAAAAAAACAGGGAATTTTCCCGCTTTTTTCAACGCTATTTGAGAACCAGTCACTTACATGTGTCCACGTCTTTTTAGATGCTTCCGGCAAAGTGAGGATCTGGGATACCGTTAACAAAGAACATATCCTGAAGAACGAGTTCCAGCCAATCGGTGGTACCATCAAGGATATAGCATGGAGCGCGGACTCCCAGCGAATGGTGGTTGTGGGCGAGGGGAGAGAAAGGTACTAATGTCTATATATTTTTTACTAATTAAAAAAAAACCTAACAAAACCAAAAAATTAAATTAATATCAGAGCGCCAATAAAAGGTTCCCACAGTGATGGAAATACAGTTTTTTTTTAAATATTAGGTCCTTACATATGAAATTGCCGTTTAGTATCAAAAAAGTGAAACAAGTTTTTTTTAATGAAATTATTATTTAATCAATCGAAGTATGCGCCGTTGTTATCGATACACTTCCGCCATTTTATAGGCAGATCATTGATACCTTTGGAACAAAAATCCTGGGAGCAAGAGTCTATGAACTGTTTGAAGGCGGTTTTGACTGCCTCATCAGATTTGAAATTTTTTCCTTGTAAAAAGTTATCTAAATTTTGAAAATAGTGGTAATCGTTTGGGGCAAGATCTGGAGAGTATGGTGGGTGACGCAGAGGTTCCAGTCGCAGCTCCTCTAACTTGGCGATCGTTTGATGTGCAGTGTGTGGTCTAGCGTTATCCTGAAGGAGCAGTGGGCTAGAGCAATTCATCAGTCTCGGTTGTTTAATGGCGAGCTTTTCCATCATTGTTTGCAATTGTTGGCCATACAAGTCTGCAGTAATCGTCTGGCCTAATCTCAAGAAGCTGTAGTGGATAACACCAGCACTGATCCACCAAACACTAACCAGAATCTTCTTTTTGGTCAGTTTTCGCTTAGGGCAAGGTTTTGCCGGTTCTCCAGGGTCAAGCCATTGTGATGATCGCTTCCGATTGTCGTACAGGATCCATTTCTCATCACAAGTCACGAAACGGTTCAAAATCCCCTCATTATTGTGGCGATTAAGCAAAGAAACGCAGCAAGCAACGCGTGTTTGTTGGTTTGCTTCAGTCAATTCATGCGGTACCCTCTTTTCGAGTTTTTTAATTTTTCCGATTTGGCGCAAGTGGATAAGTATCGTTTTATCACTTACGCCGAAGGCTGCTGCTAATTCAGAAGTGGTTTGAGATGGACCCGCTTCCACTATCGCCTTCAATTCTTCGTTATTCACTTGAGTATCAGGTCGTCCACGAGGCTCATTGTGTAAATCGAAATTTCCAGAACGGAAACGTTGAAACCAAAAACGCACCGTTCGTTCGTTAGCGGTGCCTGGTCCATACACGTCGTTAATTCTTCGAGTCGTTTCTGCAGCACTGGTGCCACGGTGGAACTCGTATTCGTAAATACCGCGAATTTTTAATTTGTCCATAGTTGTTGTTATATCAATGTTGAAACTCAAACAAATGATGTTAAAACAAATGAAATACGAATTTTAAAACAAATGAAATACGAATTTTAAAACAATATTTTTCTGGCTTTATTTCGAAATAAATTTGAATTTGGAATTCCTAATGAAACGCAATCGAAAATCGGCAATTTCATATGTAAGGACCTAATATGTATTTCTTTTTATGATTGTCAATTTTGGCTCCCATAAACAATTCAAAAGTCTTCGCTTCAAAGAAGTGTGCAAGCAGCAATTGGGTTATGTACTACTGAGGATATGTATAATATCCTTTCAAAAACATTACATCGTGAAGGATAGCCAGTCTCGCCTAGGAGTCTTTTCCAAGAGATGTACATCCTTTCTTGCTCTTAGTCTTTTCCACCTTTAAAAGATGTTAGTGTGGCCGCACCTTAACCTATAGGTACTATAGTTTCTGTAATCATCACCATCCAAGCATATTTTCCCGGTTGCATCGTCAGCGGCTACCTTACCTAGGTGATTTGACGAGGTTACTGGTTTTTACACAGAGCGACTGCCGTCTGACCTCCGCAACCCAAAGGGTAGACCAGATCCAATTCTAGGAATAGGACAAATGCTAGATGGCGTTCGGGACCAACAGCTTTACGTTCTTCGGAAGCACGGAATCATCTTTCTTTTCGAATAATCAGGTGATTCAAGTCTGCAATATCCTAACCAGACTGGAAACAACTTTTCACAAAGCATGCTTCCCAGTGGGATTTGAACCCACAACCTCCGGATTACAAAGCAAACGCCTTGACCACTGGACCACGGAGACAGTCAATATACTATAGTTTCTGTAATATCATGTGTTATATCATTAGGAGACTCAAAATTATGTCTAAAAACTTTAGTTAGGTTAATAAACATTATGATAACAGCAATCAACATTATGAGGAAGAACATTAACCCTTTCACCGCGAGACTTTATATCAGTTGTCGTGCTCCCAGCGCAAGGAATTGTGAATATCCATAGTTTTTGGTCGGATAAATCCGACACTCGCGAAATGGGCACGAAAATGTTTGTCGGATTAATCCGACGTTCGCGGTTGAAGGGTTAATCATGTCAAACTATGGTTATGAGAAAAATACTAAGGCTTGAAACTACGTTAAGCGGAGACCCGCGACGGCTTTAGTCCGTCTCTGTCACTCTCCGTGCGATAGACACGTGACCCGCGACGGTTTCAGCTATCTCTCTCGCACGCAGGGTTTGTGACAGAGACGGACTGAACCCGTCGCGGGCGTCCGCTTTACGTGGTTTCAAGCCTAAGGGTCAGTTCACACCAAGACGCGACGCGGCGCGACGTAGCGCGCACGTGAAAGAAATATAGAACTTGTTTACTAGACAAAAAGAGTGAGAACCCTCTGCGCCTCGCTATGCATCGCTACGCAGCGCGGCAAAGCGGGCTGTCGCTGAAATTAGTATCTTTTGCCTAGTAAACAAGTTCTATATTTCTTCCAAAGTGCGCGCTACGTCGCTTTGTGTCGCGTCTCGTTGTGAACTGACCATAAGTCATCATTATGACAAACAATATTATGAATTAAAATTTTAGGAGAATCAAGGGGACCCCCCTGATCATAGAGGTCAGCGAAAAAAAACACATATCTTCTAACCTCATGTGTCCATGTTGTCCGACCTTAAAAACTTTTCATCAAAATTGTAATATTTAATAGAATTGTAATCAAAAAATATTAGGACATATTAAATGAACGTAAATTCAGTAAAACACAGATTAAAAATAAATAGTAAAAGAAATGTAATACATATAAAATAATCATAATATATCATATATATCAGACATAGATAAGATAGAGGATAGAAATAATAATATAAAAATACTTAGATATAGGCTCCGATTCATGTTGGAGGTAGAAAGATAAAAAAAAAAACTAAAACAAAAACTTTTTGCGTATTTCGAAGTCAACGTCAAATTTGAATTTCACTTATACATTTTTTGACTGGACATTTCTTAAAATTCTTTTTCTATTGCAGATTCGGTCACGTGTTCATGTCAGAAACCGGCACATCAGTAGGGGAGATCAGCGGGCAGTCCAAACCCATCAACTCGGTGGACTTCCGTCCCGCGCGCCCGTTCAGGATCGTGACAGCTTCCGAGGACAATACTATTGCTGTCTTTGAAGGACCTCCGTTCAAATTCAAGTGCACTAAACAGGTGAGGTCGTGATGTCGGAAGATCATTTATTTCCACTGTGCTGTGCGGTTTCCGGCGTAGAATAGTACCACCCGACTGCGTCAGTAGAAGGGTTATGTTTTTTCGAGTTTATATGTATCCGGGCTTGTTAACGTTACCAAATTCACATTAAAAGTAACATTAAATAACGTTATTTTCATAGTGGTAACGTTATAAGGGCTATCGATAATACAGTTTATAACGTTATCAATTAACGATATAAGTAACGATACTTTTTCAATACTTGTAAAATATTATATAAATAGCTCTAGTAGCCTACTAGACAAACTTTCATCAATTTATTCTGTCAAATATCGAAAAGAAATACAGTGTTAACAATACCTTTTACCGTTAATATCATTGGTAACGTTATCTGATTTATCGGTAAATAGTGGGAAAAATACCGCTACCTTACTTAAATAAATGGGAAATGGTAAGTAACAAGAAGAAGAAGAAATAGGCCTCTCGTTATAGCCATTGCAGACTCTGTGGATTCCATAAACATTACTAATTTCTTTTTTTTACCCATCTGCGCCCGAAGGAGGGTTATGTTTTTCGATTGTAAGTATGTAAGTAAGTATATAAGTTTGTAAGTATTTAAGTATGTAAGTTTGTGTGTATGTGTGTAAGTAAGTATGTATGTATGTATATTTCTTTGGCACACTCTACAGCCTAAAGGCTTGAAGGATTTTAGCTTAAGAAGTGTCATTAGATTCGTCTTAATTCTGTGACGCTGAGTGACTTATATGAAAAAAATTAAAAATCCAAAATGGCTGATTTTTGGCGCTAAATGATATGACTTCAATTTTTTTTTTATTTAAAACCAATTGAGTGGGGTATCAAAAGTATATACCTACTATATACATACTGTATACCTATATATAATTTACATGTTTTAATGTAAGTAATTTGGAATGAGAAATGTAAAAAAACTACATATAATCTCGCTCATGTAGTACATATTTATACAATACAATTCCCTTTATTGCACAAAAGTAAAAAACAGGACATAATTATCTTAAAAACTAGGAAATGCGCAAAAGGCGGCCTTATGGCTAAGCACTTTCTTCCAGGCAACCTCGTTTAAATAGAAAAAAAAATATGGGAAATTAGGTAGAGCAGGGTGTTCAAGATAATAAACATACGTATACATAACATTTATGTTTCAGGCAGTCGGGTTTTTGTTGTTTTTTTAAAAATAATTACTTGTTTTTTTGTTGGCAGGAGCACACTCGCTTCGCGCAGGCCGTGCGGTACAGCCCGGACGGCAGTTTGTTCGCGTCGGCCGGCTTCGACGGCAAGATATACTTGTATGACGGCGCTAACTCCGAGCTCAAGGGAGAGGTACGTAAGAACGCGGTTCTAGTTCATAAATTTGACTAGACCTGCCTGTGGTAACCTCTACGCCACTGCATAAGAACTGATAATGAGTAGTGTTACGAGGACTATAGGTTTTAGCCTTTTTTTGAAGGCTAGACTCCTTAATTAACGGGCTTGACAGGCTAAAAGCCTATAAAGGCTTTTAGTCCTTCAGGCTAGGCATGTTGAATAGGCCAAGCCTGAAGTCTTTATAGGCTTTTGGTACGATGTTGTTTTGCCGATAGTGCAATACTACTTTTAATTTACGATAGTAAAGTTTTTTTTCTTTAAATAAATGCAAAATATATTAAATGCTTTATTCATAATAGGGATGATGAATGGCTCAGAAAAGTATTATTCTAATTAGTCCGTTAGTTAGATTATCTAAAAATAATGTACCCATATTTTTCAGTTTATCAAAAAAAGTAAAAATTCACGCAAGATAGAGTATCAAAGTGGCTTTGGCAAAGGCTTGTGACGTCACCGATGTGTAAAAATCGTACGAAAGCGTGACGTCATGCAAAATTTAAATGCGCTGTATCTTCCTTATTTATTGCTTTTCAGAGAAAAAAAAAAATACGTGTACAATATTTTTTAATAATCTAACCGATGGGCCAAAAATATTTTTTTAGTCATCATGCGTATTATGATGGTTTACTTAAGTTGAGTCGCAAAAATGGCTTTTTAGGCTCATACCCTTTTTAAAATGACATAGCCCCCAAAAAAGGACCGACAGGCTTAAATATTGTGTTAGATCGCTTCATACATTTTGGGCCCTCATTGTTGCACTACGTGTTGCAGCAAGTATTTTTACGTCATTTTGTAGGAAAAAATCCTTAGATTACAAAAAGATTTTTTTTAGATTTTATGGACGTTTGTACACTATATAAAAAAGTATTTTAGTTTTTCTACATTGGAAAATAGCAGTGACGCTATCTGGCAACAATGGCAACACGATGGGTAATGTATCTTTGACAGAGCGTTTTGTTCACTACAGTTGTTCACTGAAATATATTTTTTTACAATACGCATCATGCATTTTTTTTAAGGTGAAGATATAGGCAAATGGCCTTGAAGTGTGAAATAAATTGTTAACTCGTAAATAGGGTGATAATTTCCATATTGCTTTTCGTCATGCACTAGATAGCCCTTTAAATTATTTTATGAACTACCGTTGAAACTATTATTGGTGATCCGTCTAGCTTTAAAACTTGCCTCCGCCGAAAGTGGCCACGGCAAGTTTTAAAGCTAGACGGACGGTTGCTAAGGATGCAACCGGGAATACGCTCGGATGATGATGTTTATAAAGTGACCGATTTAAGTTTTTTTTTTCCATTGATCTCTAGATCGGGTCTCCAGCCCACAAGGGCGGTGTGTACGGCATCGCGTGGTCCCCGGACGGCAAGCAGCTGCTGTCGTGCTCCGGGGACAAGACGTGCGCGCTGTGGGACGTGGCGAGCCTGCAGCGCGTCACGCTGTTCAACATGGGCGCCGCCATTGAAGACCAACAGGTGAATGTTTGTTTTTGGTGTGCGGCTTGAAACTTGTCGAGCGGCCGCACCGGACGGGTTTATTTTTTTAGGGTTCCGTACCCGAAGGGTGCAAACGGGACCCTATTACTGAGACTCCGCTGTCTGTCTGTCTGTCCGTCTGTCACAGGGCTCTATCTCTTGAACCGTAATAGCTAGACGCTTGAAATTTTCACCGATTATGTATTACTGTGGCCGCTATAACAACATATACTAAGAATAAGATAAAGTTAAAAACTAAAGGGGGTCGTCATACAAGGAACGTGTTTCTTCAGCGTTTTTAAACATTGTACGGAACCCTTTATGTACGAGTCCGACTCGCACTTTTAATTATTTTATTTTATAGGACGGCAAACGAGCAAGTGGGTCACCTGATGGTGAGTGATCACCGCTGCCCTCAACTATTTAATATTTACATTGCATTGCACATGAAAATCAGTCCGTCTCTGTCACAAACTCTTCGTGCAACAGAGACATGTGACCCGCGACGGGTTCAGCTATCTCTATTGCACGTAGGGCGTCCTCTTGACGTAGTTTTAAGCCTAAGGCTTAAAACAGCGTTACGCTTAAGACTGCAGTCTTCGACCGTTGGAATTTTTTATTGAACACCCGAATCTATATTTTCTATCTACACATACGCATTGTGCTGTGTTGTACATGCACCCTGGAGATGAATTTAGACGAATTCAGAAGCGCAGCGGGTGGTCTGCCTTATCAGCGTTTTCGTCCCCATATTTATTTGAGAATGTCGGAGAACTTTAAATTTTTCTATCTTTTTACAAAAGACAAATTACAAATTATTTTTATTTATTTATTGTACGTGTTTAAGCATGAATGAATCTTCATATATGTGTATTTATTATGTTTTAACTCAGTCGTATGCGCAAGAAATCCGACGACGTATTCGCTTATATTTTCTTCAAAGTTTAACCTTTTTAACTAAGTTTTTTAATGAATTAAAATTCACTTTTTAGGATTTTCCTTTGTCTTTATTTCTCTGTAATTTAAACACATCATGTTTTGAATTCCGTGTAAACAACAATGACATGAACGTCGCACACCGCAAAAAATCGAAACACATCTCAGGTTATTTGGAATTAAACAAACTATTACAATGAAAATCAATAAATTGTCTTATTCACTTTTTTAACACTTAAATGAACTTCAATTCAACATATCTTAACATATAAGATAGTTTGGCTCCAATCAGCTCCGAAAAAGCAGTCAAAATCTCTAAAAATAAGGACTGGGCCCATAAGAGGGCGCCTGATGTTAATAATCTAAATTTGGCTCCCGCTTCCACGCACACAAATTTACTCTAGCCGAAGCGAGACAGCGAGCCATGCGGGGAGTAGGGAATCGCAGGGGGTCAATAAAGCTGGTTTTGGTTTTGAGGTTTTTTTCGTTTTACAAAGAATATTTATGAGTTATTTAAAAAGTAAGACATATGATGACTGCCTTATGTTTAATACAATTATAATCCAAAGTTACCAGTGCTAATTTATTGTTTTTCTTGAATACTTTCTATTTTAGTATAATTCTGAGGTGATTTGGAGGTAACTTCGCAATGTTTTTCTATCGAGAAAATTTTAAGCAATCGTGTTTTCGAAACATATAATATATATAGTTAGTCCTGAACTTGGCTGTGTTTTTATTTCAAAGTGAGTATTTCGTTACTATTGATAATATTTAAGATCGCTCCAAGTACTATTAGAGTCGTACGGGCCCTTAAGTGTCCGTCCCCGCGACGGACGCCCGCGCGGGGGCACGCGTGGGTCGGGCTTGTTCAGCATAGACTATACATCAGATAATACGCTATTACGCAACAAGTCGAATCAGATACTTTTTTCTTAACGTCAAAAACAAACATTTTCTATGGGATTTGTATGAAATATCGATTTATGACGTCATAATTCCTTGGAGTCAAATAGCGCTCTTAATATCCGTTTTTCTGTATTAATAAATCTAAAATCACGTTTAAAGTGGATGTGATCATGATCAGTGACAAGTGGCATTATTTTGTGATGTTTTATTCTATTAACAGTACCAAATAATTTATTTTTTAACCCACCGTAATACCCAATCATAATTAGACGACCGACTGCCATACATATTTTAATATTTCTAATACGTAGTAATGTATCAAATTCTCCATCGACACGACTGTAAATGTTCACCGTTAAAATTTAACTAGCTGTCAATCCGTAGCTGATGGTGACCGTCGCGTATTCGCGGAGCCTGCGCGCGGGGTCTCGCGCGTGTTCCCGCGCGGGGGTCTGCTTGACATAGTTTCAAGCCTAAGTGGTCAGATTTCTCTAGCTGCCGAACTTGCGAAAGCAATGCGTACACCCACCGGGCCACTCCTTAGGTAAATGCAGGGCTTGGGAACGGTTCGAAAAATATCAGCTCATTAACATCCTCAACCAGGTTTTTCGCGAACACTCGCTAGGAGCGGAATCGATACACGAGCGTTATATTCGCCGGGATCAACCAGGTTAATTTCAAACGAACTGGGGGCGGGGCTTCCCGTCACCTTTCAAGACAAGTTGAACCGATCTTATTTTATAAAGCAAGAAAGATACAGGCGGGCGCGCGGGTAAAGGGAGTCGGTGGGTGGAGCCAAAATGATCCGAACGAAATTAACCTGGTTTCGCAAACTAAAACACTTATTATTGGTTCTTTGATCAGAACCCAAATAATAACGATATGTTAATGCTCTTTTTAAAATATTTGGCGTTTCTAATGAGCTGGTTAAATATTTTAACCTGGTATCCGAGCCTTGGGTAAATGGGATGGAATATACGTTAAGTTTTTGAATTCGTGATCTGTAACAATCGTAGACAAAATATCTGGGACTAACAAATATACTGAAACTATTAAGGGTAAATTCATTCCATGATACTGAACAACTTTCTCCGAGGAACATACATCTGAATGATGATGAATTGATAACCTCGTGATTTTTTGAAGTAGGTTAAAAGCAACGAGTCAAGTGCCGATTTTTTATTACATTATTTATTTTCCAGGTATCCTGCCTCTGGCAAGGCAAGCACCTCCTATCGGTATCGCTGTCCGGAGTGATCAACTACCTCGATGTGGACAACCCAGACAAGCCGCGGCAGGTGCTCATGGGCCACAACAAGCCGATCACCAGCCTGGCCCTCCATCCGGACCGGAAGTCTGTCTACACCGCCAGCCATGACGGCTGTGTCACCATGTGGAACGTCGAGACTGGTGAGTCTGTTCCGAGTCAATCTATACTTCTATACTAATATTATAAAGCGGAAGAGTTTGTTTGTTTGTTTAAACGCGCTAATCTCAGGAACTAATGGTCCGATTTGAAAAATTCTTTTTTTGTTGGGTAGTCCATTTATAGAGGAAGGCTTTAGGCTATATAACATTACGTTCCGACAACCACGCGAACGAAGTCGCGGGCACAGCTAGTAATAAATAAAAATATACATCGAGTTTATGAAAGAACGCAAAACACATACTTGTACATACATTATAATTTTTTTTTGTTTTTTTCCAGAGAAATATAGAGGAAGTGGAGACTGCTGTACAATAAAGGATATGTATTATTTCCAGGTGAAGGTCGTCACGTCCAAGGTCAAGGTCACGGCAACCAGGTCAACGGGATGAGCGCCAGCAAGGACGGCTCGCTCTTGACCTGCGGCATCGACGACAGCTTACGCAAGGCCATGCCTCAGGCTGAGGGTGAGTGCTATTTCTCGGTATCAGAAGTTTTAAGCCAGGTTCCCAGTAAGGTAGCGGTCGGAACTTGAATGGGTGACCATACGTATAAATTTTTGAAGGAAGGCACGTTAAACCTTTGGTCCCTGCTGGCATCTTTGTATGGCAGTCGTCAAGCGATATCAGATGCCTTTATTCAGCTTTAAAAATCTGTTCTGTGTTGGACACTTACACTAACGAAAAACAAAATAAGGTGAAAGTCAGCAAGGACGGCTCGCTCTTGACCTGCGGCATCGATGACAGTTTATGCAAAGCCACGCCTCAGGCTGAGGGTAAATATAGTTCGTCTACCCCAAAAATGATCGCCCCTCCATTAATTATATTTTATTCAATGTGTCGAGAGTAAAAATTAATCGTGTTATTTTAATTTAGTGATTGCGGTAATTTGACTGTGGATTGAACTTATCCGCGCTCTAATCTATCAACTAATCGTGCGATCAATCCGGATACTGTCATTGTAAGGCGAAATACGCGCCTAATGTTTGACATGACATTGGCCGTTCGTGTCATTTACTTTTCATTTACTATTTATCTACATTTCGTGCACTAGTTGGTCAACAGATCTGGCCGTTCGGCATTTTGACAAACAGTCAATGAATGACAAATGACGAAAAAGAACATTTTATGCATTGAGAATAAACATCTATTTTGCTTGTGAGCGTCAACCGAGGCATGTGGCGAACATTTTTAAATTAAAAGATCTATACTAGGTTTATTCGTAAGGCGCGGAACCGACGTGGTTGGCATACATTGAGGGAGGCCTATTCCCAACAGTAGGATATAGAAGGCTGCCAATGATGATGATACTAGGTTTATGTTCGACGATCTGTACTAGGGCTAAAACTTTTTAAGTAGTTAATTTATACTGTATACATCGTGTTAATGAAAGAACGCAAAACCTCCCAGATGGTACCAGTGGCGTGGCGTGAAAAAAATTACAAGTGATCCCGGACCAAATATAGACGTATAAGTAAAATATAGACATGCATTAATATGCATAGTTATAAGGTAACACTAGTTATAAGGTAATCCTTATCACTAGTGTTAGTGTACCTTTCCCAAAAACATGCCGAAGTGTACTAATTGCTTGCTGCTATTTGCACTAAAGCTGCCATTTTTTGCCTAAGTGACGACAAAAAACAAAAACAAAACAAACAGACCTCGAGATAACTGAAAAACACTACACAATAATACACACAACACTTGGCAAGCGAAATTACACTGATTTCGACTCTTTTAAATCTATTTATCACAAGATATTACAATAATTAGCAATAATCATATGCATCCGTGACTTAGAGCGCGCTGTAATGAATGGGCCAATGGATGCATCACATGGGGAAAAGTTTTCATATTTTCGCCACGGCCAATTACGCGACACTAGCGACAAGTGTGAATTATTCAGGGCAATTAAAACTTTAACGTCATGCGGATAAAGTTTATTTTTTATTATTACCAAATTATCACAAGCCGCTGGACTGCCGGCTTATAGGTCCCTATATTTCGACGAGTGTTTCTCATGTGTTGTGGCTGTGTGCGTGTATTTCATACTGGCAAAATATTTGGATTCCTTTTATGCGTGAACGGCTTGTTGCAGATTTCATATGTAGGTGTACATTTATGAATGTGTGAGTGAGTGCGTCTGTTTATGTGGACATAAGCGAGTTGTAGGTAATGCCGCTTTGTTCCGGGCTTACGATAGTAGAATTTGATATTTATAATTCGCGGAGGCGCGAGGGTAAGCTACATAAAAAAAAATTATATATTAGGATTCGCCAAGGCAACTCCATGTGAATCGTGTTATATGGAGACGACGCCACTGGATGGTACCTCAGCCCATGTAACTGAACAATATTTGATCAACAACTTTCATGAAACTAAAAAAAAATTGAATTTTCATACAAACTGATCAGCCGATCGAGTCAATTTGTATGAAAATTCGAATAAATTTTTTTGGATTTCTTGAAAGTTGTTGAACAAAAGTTATTCAGTTACGTGGGCTGAGGTACCATCTGAGAGGTTTTGCGTTCTTTCATTAACACGATGTATAGGTACGTACAGTTGGTGGTTTCTGGAGGGCCATTTATAAAACACTCATCGCGCTAAAAGTGGCCTTTGGGTCTTGCGGCCCTGGGCTCTGTCTGCTTAGAGCCGCAAGACCCAAAATGCTTTGCTGCCCCATTAGGGATAAAGACGTGATAGTATTGTATCTCTGTTAGGTGACGCTCCGTCATACACGGATGCTGCCATCCCGCTGGGCTCCCA
The DNA here is from genome assembly GCA_963576875.1 of Acrobasis repandana. Classification (NCBI taxonomy): domain Eukaryota; kingdom Metazoa; phylum Arthropoda; class Insecta; order Lepidoptera; family Pyralidae; genus Acrobasis; species Acrobasis repandana. Next base: position 3,028,303 of record OY756234.1, on the reverse strand, counting down.
GCCGCGCGGCATGGACCACATCATAGACGATGACACCACCATCATCGCTACTGTCAAAGAGGTATGACATCATTTTTATTTTAACCGACTTCAAAAAACGACGAACGACGATGACGACCTCCGTGGCGTAATGGTTAACACGCTAGACCGCTAATCCGGAGGTTCTGGGTTCGATCACCAGTCAGGGCCAATTGGAAAATAGCCTTTTTAGGGTTCCGTACCCAAAGGGTGCAAACGGGACTCTATTACTGAGACTCCGCTGTCTGTCCGTCTGTCGAGTGAGAACTTTAAGCTTTAATACGCACATTTGCGAAAAACGGCAACTTTTGGCAAATGTGCGTAGTAAAGCTTAACGTTCTCATTATAAACTGTAAACAGTAGTTCACAAAATAGTTTGAAAGGTTATCTAGGACTTGGTCACAGAATACAGTAAGAGTAAGCAGAACGGAATCTCCTAAGGTACGCGCAATATGCGTCCCCGTTCCCCGCACCCGCACCTCTCCCACGGTTCTTGACGGCCAACGTGAGTCATCGAGGCGAAAACGGGGGAGAGGTGCGGGGACGGGGAACGGGACGCCTGGGTGACGCATATTGCGCGTACCTTAGGAGATTCCGGCCTGTGACTTGGTAGTCGCAAAATTTTAAATGATGTCTCAGTTTTATTTAAAATGATTTATTTTAAATGGGGGCAGCACTGGACCCCGGAAAATTCAGGTACGGCCTTAAGGGTGACCGGTGAACTACTCATCATCATCATTAGGTCTGTTTTAGTCTCCACTGCATGAGCACGACTCTCTCTGTACTACCAGAGCCATATATTAGCCAGGGCAGTAACTATGAACTTACAAACTACTAACACTGGAGTTATCAGCCATTTTGTTTGATTTTTCAGTTGGCAGTGGTGCTAGGTAACAGCAAACAGTCGAGCTTGCCTCTAAACTACGAGCCTACATGTGTCACCATCGACACGAAGTCTAGGCATGTTGCGGTCGGTGGTGAGTGTACAAAAACCTTTAAATATTTCTCATTATATAATATCTAGTTACTTTTTTTGGCGGCTGGCAACCCAGGAGCTTATATGTCAATTTTATTGCTCCGTATTTAATATTGTAAATTTAAATATTTTTATAGTTTAATTCATTGAATAATATTATTTAATCGTAAAATGAGATAGGTGCTTGCATAATTCATAATTTGTTTGTGTAAATTTAGTGTATTTTGTGAAATAATGGTGTTCCAAGTTGACGTTCAGTGGGTATAAATTGTTACCGGCTTTTTACAACTTTTACAAGGTAAGAACGGTACAATATTTAATCCCGTTTATATATTTCACTAAAACACAGCGTCCTTTGTGCACAATTTTTCATATTTGCGAAAATTATCGTACATAAACACATCTAATTTTGATGTAAATTGACAAAGTAGATTAGGTTATGTTATTGTTATTTTTTAGTTAGGTGATCGGTTTTGCTAGCTGTATCGTGCAATTCTAGCCTTTATTATCTTCCCTAGACATTACATCTGTCCCTTTTTGTAAAATATGTCCTCCTCAACCCGTGCTGAGACTGCCCGACAACTGGAAATCCAGCTGAAGCAAGTCTTACTCGAGCTCAAGGCAGAAAAAGAAGACAACGAGAAATTATTACTGGAAAGGGAAGATAATGAACGCGAATATGTATTGATGCGAAATAACAACATTAGACTTGAACAAAAACTCTCTGAGAGTCTTCAGTTATGTGATGATTTGAGTGAGCAGCTGAACCGATCAAAGTTAGAAATAGATTCTTTCCGCCAATGTGGTGATACGTATGAGCAGACCCTCAGACGTACCACTGAATTAGAAAAGGAGTTGGGCGAGGCATACAGACAAATTAATAGCTATGAGCAAGATGCCCAGATGCGTCAGTCAGCAGAGGTGTCCAGCCTATATGACCAGCTCATTGATAGTGTCGCTATGTCTCCCTCAACTAATTCTCCAGTTATTGATCTCACTAGTGAGACATCATCGAGTAGTATTGATTTGGATATCTCAAAATCAATGATTAGTCATAACCAAGTAAAAAAATATGTAAAACTATCCAAAAAAATTAAGAAAACTAATAATAAATTAAAAATTAATCTCAGGAAATCATGTTTATTAAAATCCAGTTCATTAAATTGTAAATTGCAGTCAGAGTTAGAGTTATGTAATAAACAATTGGCGGAAAGTCAGGAGTCATATGAGGACAACAGGATTAGACTTGAATCTCATATTATTAAGTTGCAGGAGGACTATTCCAAATTATTCTCTAAGTATGACCTCCAACAAAAACAAAATACCGAACACATGCTGACTGTGGAGAAATTGATTAACGACAGCAGGTACAATCAAGAAACTCTTGATTTATTAACTAAGCAATGTACCTGCGGGCAATTCACCCAGCCCACCATCAGTGTCTCCACACCAGAGCTCTCTCCTTGTGACGGTAGTTTGTGTAGTAATGTGTCTGATTGTGTTGACTTTATTGACCCTCCATGTAATACTAATAGTATTTTCTGACAGTATAGGTCGCAATATGGGTTGCATGTTAAACAAAATTCTAGATAAAACTTTAATAAATTACTGCTTCCCGGACGCAACCTATACTCAAATTTTAGATAAAATTAAATCAACCAAACTGAATTGTAAATCTACTGTTGTATTATTAATAGGCAATAGTAACAAAGTAGGAAAGAAAGAAATAATCAGCTGTATGGATTATTTATCTGAACTAGAAGTAAGCAAAATAATATTATGTGCGTTCCCATATCTACATTGCCAGTCTCCAAAAACTAACAAAATCATTCACTATCTCAATACTTTGATACATAATATGACATGTCGTTATAGTGATAAATTAGTGTTTTTTGACACTAACAATTTTATAAGTGAATGTCATGTGACAAAAGATAATATTTATCTTTCAAAATATTTTAGCGTAAGATTGCTACATTGATAGCAAATAATATTAATTTTTGGACGAGTTTACATTGTAAACAAGATTCTAGTTTTAAGACACCTACAGACTTACCAAGTTTATGTAACGGTAATTCTGTAGACTTGACGACAGATTTAAACTGACCATCTCATGAATTAAGAATACTTCATCAAAATTTAGAAGGTCTTTCCGGCAAAGAATTATTAGTAGAATTAGTTTTAAAAGAAATGGATGTGGACATTTTATGTTTGACTGAACATTGGCTGCATGAGAGTCAGATGATGTTCAGCCTAAACAACTATATTATTGTTAGCTGCTTTAACAGAAAGTCTGCTCAACGAGGGGGTTCTTTAATTTTTATAAAAGATTCTTTCCGTAGCAAAGAGCGGAAGGATATTGTCAGACATTCTGTTGAGCGCTGTTGTGAGGTGGCCTGTGCCGAGCTTGATCATCATATAATTGTTTGTGTATACAGTCCACCAGATAGTAATTTCAAAAGTTTTTTAAAAGCAATGGACCAGGTTCTTAAGTCCTGTTCAACAAGTAAAAAGAATTTAATTATTTGCGGTGATTTTAATGTTGATATTTTAGTACATAATCCAAAGAGCACACAATTCCTAAATCTTTTTAAGTGTTATGGATTAGAAAACTTATTTTTTGAGCCAACCAGAATTACAGCTACATCTGGCACATTTGTTGATAATTTTTTTAGTAATATTCAATATTGTGATAAATCTGTTATCAACAAATTGCCTTCAGATCATTCTGGTGTATATGTAGCTTTTGTCAAAGAGTCCACCAGTAATTTGAGAAAAGATAAGATCTTGTGTAGACCAATTACTTCTAAAAACATAAAAAAACTTAAAAATAATTTAGATAACAAATTATTATCACTGGTATATACAGGAAATAATCCTGACGACCATTTAATAAACTATTTAGTACTGTTTCCTCTGAGTATTCTAAAACATTAAAACAAAAAAGAGTAGTAGTTCATAGTAAATCACATGAATGGGCTACTACCGGCATCTACATAAGTAGAAACAGGTTATATGATCTATATGCCCAAAAACAATATAACTTTAATCCTTCTTTTATAGAATATGTTAGAAATTATTCTAAAATATTTAAAAAAGTTTGTAGACGAGCCAAGTCGAATAGTATTAGCAAAAAAATAAATAATGCTCCTAATAAAATTAAAGAAACATGGAGTGTCATAAATAAGGAAACAGGTAAAAATAAAACCAAAGAAAATATTTGCCGAATCAAATGTAGTGGTAAAAATACCTTAAAAACTGAAGAAATAGTAAATATATTTGATGATTATTTTACTAACATTCCTTTGGAACTCACTTCTAATGTGAGTTCTAGCGCCCAGCGTGCTGAGGCTTTGCTTAAGAGTAATGTTAGCCCTTGTGATTCTAAATTTAATTTTAAGCATGTTAGCCCTAGCGATATAATAGATGCTTTTAAACAGTTAAATTTAAAAAAATCAGAAGATCACTGGGGCATGTCAGTAGCCGTAGTAAGTCATATAATACACATAATTGCTGCCGATTTAGCTTTTATATTTAACGAATGTATTGATGAAGGCATATTCCCTAACTTAATGAAATGTAGTAAACTAATCCCCTTATTCAAAAAAGGAGAAAAAACAGACCCTGGCAACTACAGACCTATCTCTATTCTGCCAGTTTTGAGTAAGGTGTTCGAAAAGATAATGCTCAATCAAATGCTACTCCACTTTAAGACCAATAATCTTTTCCATAGCCAACAATACGGCTTTACTGCTGGAAAATCGACCACCGATGCAGGAGTAGCACTTATTACTAATATCTACGACGCGTGGGAAAACAGAAATGATGCAATTGGATCATTTTGCGATCTTTCTAAAGCATTTGATTGCGTTGATCATCCAACACTTTTGCTCAAATTTCGTCAATACGGTTTTGATGATAAGTCAATTAAATTAATAGAATCTTACTTAACTGATAGGCTTCAAACTGTTGATATAAACGGCGTAAAATCACACGGGTCTAATGTGAAAATGGGCGTACCCCAAGGTTCAATTCTAGGACCGTTCCTTTTCTTAGTTTATGTCAATGACTTGCCTTACATGGTTGAGAAAGAGGCTGACATGGTGCTGTTTGCTGATGACACCTCGCTAATATTTAAAATAGATCGACATAACAGTGATGCTAGCGCAGTGAACAGCACCTTATGTTTAATTTCTGATTGGTTTTCGGCCAATAACCTCATGTTAAATGCGAACAAGACCCAATGCATTCGATTCTCTCTTCCTAATGTGAATCAAGCCTGCGTTGACATACTAATTAATGGTCAGAAACTCGATCTGGTTGAAAGTACTACCTTTTTAGGAATCACAATTGATTCGAAACTTCAATGGGGCGCTCATATAACTAAACTTTCTAATAGGCTTAGCTCTGCGGCTTACGCTGTTAGGAGAATAAGACAATTGACAGATGTAGCAACTGCTAGACAAGTGTACTTTAGTTACTTTCACAGTCTAATGTCTTACGGGATACTTCTATGGGGAAGTGCAGCGGACATTCAGACTATTTTTCTTTTACAAAAAAGAGCAATTCGTGCTATTTACGGTTTAGGATCGAGAGACTCACTGAGGGAATTATTCAAGGAAATAGGTATACTTACTTTTGCATCACAATTCATATTTGAAAATATAATGTATGTAAGGAAAAATATTTCCATGTTCAATAAAGTAAGTGATTTTACAGATAGAAATTTACGTAATAAGAATGACTTAGTTAGCCCGTATTACAGGCTGAATAAAGTCAGTAAGTCTTTTATGGCGAAGTGTATACTTTTTTATAATAAATTGTCAGAATCGGTCCTTGATATGCCAGACAGAAAATTCAAAGCTTATGTAAAGAAAGTACTTTGTGAGAAGGCTTATTATAGGACCGATGACTATCTTAAAGACAAAAAGGTCTGGCTTGAGCTTGGCGCGGGTCCCTCTTAAAGGTTTGTATACTTAGACATGTCATAATTTAGGTACATTGGTACATACTAAATTTACAAATTGACATTATTTTAAATTTCGTAATTCTTATAATTCAATTTAATTATGACATAATAAACAATGTAATCTCTGTCCATCTATATAACTTATTTTAAGTTTTTAGTTTGTTAGTTGACGTCTTTGGAGAAAACGTGCAGTGCAGTTTGTTGCCGCTTCTTCTGCACTTGCGCCTAGGAAGCGGCGTAAACTTAGCTTTAAGTAACGATTTGACGTCAACATTTGTGCAAAACAAAACAAAGTGACTATTATTAAGAGATATTATAAATATCCTATGATAATAAAGATATTTTGAATTGAATTGAATTGAATTGAGTTATAGACAAAAAAAACTCCTGTACGGGTGCCGCCAGTAGGGACTGGTCAGCTCGGCTCCGTTTTTTAAGACTACTCAGTGTAACTTATTTCTGTAAATTGGATTTGGCTCGTTCGCAAGCTTAACATAAGTATTATGTTGTGATAACATTGTATTAGGCATAATATCTTTGTAAACTGACAAAGCTCTTCTGGCACGTAGGCGACCAATACTGTGTGAATGAGTTTCTTTCGGCGTTTCTTCTCAGCAGTGGTCGTTGCGAAACGCTAGTAACGGTAGCTTTTGAACAAAAAAATAATAATTTAAATATAAATAAACATTACACGTAATGTACACTATAATTATTGACGTGTAAAAGTGCCTGCAAAGGCCTATTTCTGAATAAATATTTAATTTTGATTTGCTGGCGGCCTTCGTAGAGGCGAATTTTTAATCGAAGGGGGTTACGTATCGTCGCATTCGCGGAACGATACCCGACGCTCCGATGACGCGCAACTGTGCCGTAGTTTTAATTTATATTAGTATACAATGTGTAAAAATAGGGGGTATCAAACCGAAAGGGAGTAAACGTACTAACCAATGTAAAAAACTTTTACTATGGGACTATCCCAGAAATCGCGAAAAAAAATCGTCATCTTCGTACATTTTGGCACGGTAATTTTATTATGCAGCTGCATTTTTTTGGCGGTTTCAGAGATGGCCCCATAGTAAAAGTTGTTCACATTGATTAGTACGTTTATTCCCTTTTGGGTTGACGCCCCCTTTTTGGTTACACGTTGTATAATCATATGTAATGTTAATAGGCGATGCGGCTAGCAACCCACCACTATTTTGATTGCTTTTCCCACCTTCGCACCCACCATCACGCTGAAAGTGGCCTTTGAGTTTTACTGTATCGGTATTTCCATACAAAAGTGTGCAGCCGCCCAGGCAAAATGTATTCGAATATAGTTTTTTTTTACTGTTTAGTTAATATCATTATACTATAGTGATCTAGTATAGCCCGTGGTACGATTTATAACGGGTATGTCAATTGAGTAGATGACTGGGTCAAAAATAAATTATTTAAAGTCAGATTTTTTATTCCGTAGAATTTTGACAGCTGAAAATTTTGACATGTCAGAGATTACAAACCTTTTTCGCCGGGCACATATTTTTATTAAATTCCAGGTTTCAATAAAAGTCTGAACATCGAAGTCTGTTCATTTTATTTGTTAGTGAATGTAACCATTTCGCACGGTCCAAATCAAAAGGAGATTTACGGCGAGCGATATTTACGTCCCTTTTCATTACGACTATATTTATTTAATATTAGATTTTAAATAAATTCTACTAGCTTGCTACCGCAGCCAATAAAAAAAATACGAATTTCGTTTTATTTAAATTAGTAGTTAATTTTTTTACGAAAAAACATTTTTTTCAAATGCTTTGAAAAGGTTTATTATACATGAATTAGTAGGGAGTGATGCCGGCTAAAGAAAAATAACCTGCTAACTTAAAATTATAACTTTGATAATTCAGTATTAAAAAATGTCAATACATTTTAAATATACCAGAAAGTTTAAAATTTATCTTTTTCAAGGTAAAACATACAAATTTATCCCGAATTTAATTTTTTATTGCCTTTAAATGGGTTCCCTTTTTAGCTAGAGAGTTTTTTTAGTTGCAACACTTTTGAAATGTCACAATTCTACGGAATAAAAAATCAGACTTTAGTACTGTTATGAGAATAAAACGTCACAAAATAGTGTCACTTGTATTGATCATATACATTTTTAACATGATTTTAGATTTTTTTATGCAGAAAAATGTATATTATGAGCGCTATTTGACTCCAAATATCTATGACGTCACGGTTTTGTATTTCAAACAAATCCCATAGTAAAAGTTTGTTTTGACATTTAGAAAAAAGTGTCTGATATGACTTGCAGTTTTTGGCGGGAAGTCAAGGGGTTCGGTTGGGGTTTGCTTTAAATTATTTTACAAATTGATTTTAGTGGACTTTATAATATGTAATTGGTGTTGTTTGGTGTTATGAATGCTCATGACATGAACAATGTGTGAAATAGTTAAAGTGGACAGTCATAGTACGGCTGTAGTAATATTTATTTTGCGGACTGTGTAGGCGTCTTCGGGCGTCGTCCGCCACTTAATCGTCTATGTAAACCAGTGGACTCGTATAGATTTATCGCCAGAAGCTCCCTTGAAGCAGTCAAAGGCCTACGCCACCCTTTGATTGTCTTGTTAGGATTAGGTTAGGTATAAAGAACAAAATTAAAGATAGGCTCTACAGGACTTGTATCCAGAGCCGTAAAATTATTTAATAAAACAAAATCTGATTTGACTTGTTGCCATCTACCGGATTGCACGATGTTTATTTCACGTTTACATTTTCAGGCGCAGACAGCAAAGTCCACTTGTACACTCTGGACGTGCGCACGCTCACCCCGAGCGTAGAGCTGCAGCACCTCGGCCCGGTCACGGACGCCAAGTTCAGTCCGGACTCCAAATACTTGGTGGCTTGCGACGCCAATAGGAAACTCATGCTGTACTCTACTGATGAATACAAGGTATCTATAGATTTTTTTTAAGCTATTGTTACGAAACTAAGGTTCGTATTTGGAGAAAAACGTACTTTCACTTGTCGCAGGTACTTCCACTTGTCGCAGGTACTTACACTTGTCGCAGGTACTTCCACTTGTCGCAGGTACTTCCACTTGTCGCAGGTACTTACACTTGTCGCAGGTACTTCCACTTGTCGCAGGTACTTACACTTGTCGCAGGTACTTCCACTTGTCGCAGGTACTTCCACTTGTCGCAGGTACTTCCACTTGTCGCAGGTACTTTCACTTGTCGCAGGTACTTCCACTTGTCGCAGGTACTTTCACTTGTCGCAGGTACTTTAACTTGTCGCAGGTACTTTTACTTGTCGCAGGTACTTTCACTTGTCGCAGGTACTTTAACTTGTCGCAGGTACTTTCACTTGTCGCAGGTACTTCCACGTCTATAACATATGTTTTGTTTGAGAAAAAGTGTTATACTGATATTCTGTTTTTAAATTTACGTATTGTTTTCATAAAATACGTCAGTATAAAATCGTTCTTAAGTTTATAATTTGAATTTTACGACATGAGATTAGATAAAATAGTATAATGGACCCCAAATCGCAAATGTTTTTTTCTTTCCAGCTGGCACACAACAAAGAATGGGGCTTCCACACCGCTAAAGTGAACTGCGTGGCTTGGAGCCCGGACTCCGCGCGCGTCGCCTCCGGCTCTCTCGATACCAACATCATTATCTGGAGTGTGTCCGCGCCTGCTAAGCACATCATTATTAAAAGTAAGTCAATTACAGTTTAATTCGAATACAATACAATACTTTTTATTGCACAAAAGAAAAATACAGAACATAATTATCTTAATAAACAAGCAAGTGCGAGTCGGACTCGTACATGAAGGGTTCCATGCCTCCGTACAATGTTTTAAAACGCTAAATAACTCGTTTTTTGTATGGCGACTCCCTTTAATTTTTAACTTTTTTTTTTTTAGTATTTGTTGTTATAGCGGCTATGGTAATACATAATCTGTGAAAATTTCAAGTATCTAGTTAATGCCATTATAAAGATCTAGTTAAAAACGCTGAAAAAAAACACGTTTTTTGTATGGCGACCCCCTTTAATTTTTAACTATTTTTTATTTTTAGTATTTGTTGTTATAGCGGCCACAGTAATACATAATCGGTTAAAATTTCAAGTGTCTAGCTATTACGGTTCAAGAGATAGAGCCCTGTGACAGACGGACAGACAGCGGAGTCACAGTAATAGGGTCCCGTTTGCACCCTTTGGGTACGGAACCCTAAAAGTGATGGGAAATTAGATAGTACGGGGTGGTCAATATAAGAAACATACATATACCATGGAGAAGTGTCACCTAGAACGATCAAACAATTTATTTCAAATGAGGGCGCGCCACTTCTGCATAGTATTCGCCTTAGGTCGTCAAAGAACGAAAGTTAAGGATGCCGATGACGTGATAGGGTTGCTACACACTTATTTGGGCCGACATTTTCGGTTCAGCAGTATTTGTCGAACAACAAAGCCGACCCGAAGCAATTATATCGGCGCTTTGTCCGAACATTCATCTACATATTGCGAAAAATGGCCACTTTTGGTAATAATGCAAACTAAAGCTTAACGTTCTCACTTTAAACTGTAAACAGTGGTTCATAAAATAGTTTGAAGGGTTATCTAGGTTTTGCTAGTTTAAAATTTTAAATGATATCTCCGTTTCCTTACAAATAACTTATTTCAATTAGGGGCAGCACTGGATTCCGTATATCGTCTTAAGGGTTGGATCTCATCTATAAGCGCGGATCAGCACTTTTCTATGCTGCTATCCTTTTCTGTCGCTCAGAAGCGTCATTTGCTAGAGCGAGAGAGCGACGGAACGCTTCAGCACCGGCCGCAGAGTTCCGTTGCTCTCTCTCGGATTGGATATCGGATATCGTTATATTGTACTGTCATCCTGACATAACACGACTGCATGTTTATCTGACGCGCTCTAGTAAATCCCAAAATCCCCCTCTTGGGCTCCCCTACTATTGCGCATCGAAACTGGTTTCATAAGGTGCAGTACCGAGGTAGTTGGCATGCACTGAGAGAGGTCTATTCCCAACAGTGGGATACAGGCGGCATGGCAAAGGTCTCCCTCCATTTTTTATAATTTTTTATATTGTTTCAAAGTCAAAATCATTTATTTATCTTCGCATGTTTGTATCACTTGATGATTGTCAATTTTGTTCTTTCGATTTTTATAAAAGTTGTTGACGTCAAATCATTTACTTACAGCTAAGTTTTACTTTTCAGACGCTCATCCGCAAAGTCAGATCACGGGAATCGCGTGGCTGGACGACGAGACAGTCGTGTCGGTGGGGCAGGACGCCAACACGCGCGTGTGGAACGTGCCTAAGGCTTAGAGTAAACGCTACAAGGGAGAACAGTAACGTATCTTCCGTCTTATTAAGAAATGAGAACAAAATTTTTAAAGTAAATGTTACATTACCTGCGTCATTTGCACGTATTTCTATTTCTTTTTTGAAGTGAAAACTTCTTTAGGCGCGTTGGGCATTTTTTTTGAGATGAGAAAAAACCCTTGAACATTTGACACTGTTACCGTAACCGACACCTAACGTAATTGTTCAAGTTTTCACTTCTGTCGACACTCCCGGAGTGCCACTGATTTTTTTTCTCGGCATCACCAGTGGTTTTCCACCACCCTTATTCTTAAAAAATATTCAAACATTAGCTATCAGCTATTAGCTAACGTTTTTAGTTAAAATATGTTTTGTCTCTAACTCTGTTCGATATTTCATATTGAAAGAATAAGAAAACGTTTTTCAATTTTTATGAATGTTTCTAGGTTTAAACCAAAGGAATTAAACACAATAAAAAATTACTAATAGCTGGTAATTAAACTTAGTGGCACGTACATAAAGTTTATATTTCCATAATGCTTCTGTTGAAATATCTAAAGTTCCTAAACTGCCAGTGCAATAAAATAGAAAGGGACCTACAACTTTAAGTATCTATTTTGGAAACGGCTTTGCCACTTCGTTGACATTTTAGATTGTTTAAAAACCACTATTCACAAGTCATATTGACATTGACAGATGAGATAGTGTCACTTTACTAAATGTCAACTTGATTTGGGTGGATAATGGTTTAAACCTAGTAACAAAGTTAGTCTTTGTGTAGAGTATTATCTAAAGGGTGACTTTTTATCCACCAACCAAATTTTTGGAACAAGTTCTGTCCACTTTCAATGCATACATCACTTTTATTTGATTGAGTCGTCTCGTACACTCGTTCATTACATATATGTAGATAAAACAGAAAATCCAATAATATATATTCAATAAAAGTATTGTGTGAAAACCGAAAAAAATATCGCATCGCGATTTTCTATGTTAGGTCGATTTTGTTTAAAAATTTCAATTTTATAAATAAATTAACTAAATTTTAAAATGAAATTACTGGAATACGTTTCGTTTAGTCGTATCAATGGATCGTACTATTCGGAAGATGTTTTACTGTTCTCACATTATTGTAATATGCATATATGCCTAATCAAGGGACCCAAACACACGCTGCATCCTTGGGAAGTTTAACACGTTTTAATCGACGTATCTCAATGTATTTTGAAATACTCGTTTTATTATTTTCGATCTTAAATCTATCCCGGTAAGGTCTAATATGGCCGCAATGATGATGTAAAATAGTATTTTTTGCGTAAAGCAGGATGCAACGTATGCTTGATAGTATTGTATAGTTGGATGAATCGATAATATTAAGAACTGATAGATATTTTATAATACAAATGTCCACTACTGCGTATTCTAAATTGTATTGAACAAGAACTTAAAATGCAAGATAGTTTTCTATTTAGTACACATTTTGGAGTAAGCTCAGTCTATGATATTGAACATGTACAGCTGTTCAGAATAAAGAACTGGTCTTTCTTAAAATATTCTTTATTCATATTTTTATGTTTATAAATAATTTGGTAAAAACAAAGTTCCTGATGATTTTTCCAACTGTATCCCTGCAAGGCGACTATATTAAAGAGAGTATAATTGTTTATAAGCAACATGAAGTACTAACATATTTATTTCGCTTGTATTTTATTTAGTTGTAATATTTAATGCTCAGTTAGACGACGTAACTTATTTTTGGTACTAACCGATTGTATTAGAGTTACTTAGGGACTGACGACTTATTATGATCTCTAAAACAAAAGATATAAAGACCAGTTTATTTCGATTCTTTTTTTGTTGTAATTATCAGTATGTTGCCATTTTTGAACACGATGTGTCAGAATAAGGGTTGCTACATACATAAGTGGGCCGGAATTAATTGGCACAGCCGGGAGGCGAATATATGTAGATATACGAGGAAAAACCAATATAATTGCTTCGGGTCGGCTTTGCTGTTCGGAAAATACTGCAGAACCGACAATGCTGGCCCGCTTATGTGTGTAAGTACCCTAATTCCTAAATATTCCAGTAGGTTCATACAAAAGCACATAAAGCTAATCAAATTCATTGCAGTTTCTTCCTTATTGTCGCTGAATAGATATGCGTTTTAAATTAACTATTGTAAACGAGAAAAACCGGTCAAGTGCGAGTCGGACTCGTACATAAAGGGTTCCGTACATCCGTAAAATGTTTTAAAACGCTGAAAAAACACGTTTCTTGTATGACGACTCCCTTTAATTTTTAATTTGATCTTTCTTATTTTTAGTATTTGTTATTATAACGGTCACAGTAATACATAATCGGTGAAAATTTCAAGTTACACAGCGGAGTCAGAGATAAGGTCTTGTTGGCACCCATTGGGTACGAAACCCTAAAAAAATGTTGATTATACAGTCAAGTCAGTCCCTGTCGACGTGTTTGCTGGCGAAAATTGTGATTTTAATGAAATTCGGATCTAAAAGATCGTGTCAATTTACGTACTAACGTGTGCACGCATTTAAAGTTGACATTTAACGCTTACGATGCGTCATGCGGACGTCTGTTTAGGTACCAATAGGCATGTGGACTTTTAAAGTATTGTTGGTCCATCAGGTAGATTATTAAAAAATATTGTACGCTTATTTTACTTTTCTATAACAAATGATGACGTACAACGCATTTTAATTTCGCTTGACGTCACGGTGTCATGGTTTTGCGGTGACGTCGCAAGCCATCTGCTTCATCTGCACTTATCTGATAAACTGGAAATATGCGTCTATTATTTTAAGATAATCTAACTGATTTACTAAACAGAATAATAATTTTCTGATCCACTTCCCTATATTACTCCCTGTGAGTGCGAGTGAGAAGGAGATATCCACCAGTATTGTTCCCTTTCACTCGCACTCGTGTCTGGACACGAAAATGTTGTGAATCGGTGGTTTATCACTTTTTCACGTATGCTATTAATTGTAACAGGCAGCAGACTACGCCTGACACATCGTTAGCCCTTATCCAGCTATTCAGAAATATACAATGTTTTATAATGCTTAAATAGTGTGCTTGGATGTAAAACGAAAGTTACAAATAATTCATTGTCTATTATTTATTTATTAAAACTTTATTGATCCACAAAAATAATTGTTTACAATTGGCGCACTTAACGCTAATAGCGTTCTCTCCCAGTCAAAGTATTATACTGTAAGAATACTATTTACATCATATTTTGACGTATGTTTGTTTTTAGCGTTTTCCCCTAGTACAGAAATTATTTATATACGTCCAAAAATGTTTTTTTATTAGACTTTAATTAGCCTTGAATATGCGCAGTAGTAAATAATTCTGGATTTTTAATTGGCTCTTCCACATATTGGCGTGAAAGTTATTAAAGTATTAGACAGTAATTTGTTGACGCCTCGTATATTTCTGAAGAGCTCGAATAATTTTTAAAGTATTTTTATACTAATTTCTTATATATTTTTCTTGATTTTGTACGTGGTTTCTACTACTAAAATGTATGTAAGATAATAAAATAAAATTGTATACACTTGTATATATTTGTTTTTTTTCCTCTATAAAAATAGTAACCCTTCTGAAAACGTTTTGAAAATAATACAAAAATAATAATATGTAAAACATTTATTATTATAATAATTGTCTTTCCTCTAATGTCTTTTGTTGCATTATACTAGTATATTGAATACACATAACAAGTTTATAAATTAAACACTAATTTTGAATGCGTTAAAGATGTCTTTTGTAGCAATATATATCACAACTATTTTATGTGACACTTAAAAGTTCGTCAATCTGTCATAATAATAATCAAATAATGTAATAAATCAATAAATACATGGGGACAAATCAATTAATTTAATAAGGTCGACGATGTAAGTTCAAATGATTTAATACATTTCGTCTTAGGGTTGGGACACATTTGTAAGCATGGAACAGCATTTTCCTATGCTGCTATTTTTTTCTGTCGCTCAGATCCGCCATTTGCTAGAGCGAGAGAGAGCAACGGAATGCGGCAGCATCGCCGATTCCGCGGCGTTTCGCCGCTCTCACGCTCTACCAAATGGTGGTTCTAAACGACAGCAGAGCCGCAGCGATTCGCCGAAATTGTACATAGCATAATTAACTTTATGTTAATCGTATTATGTTTAAACGGCGTCTTCCGGCGACTTCGCGAGAATTCGCCGCTTGACTCGCGACGATTTTTTGAGCTCAAATTTAGTTTGAACATTATACGTTTGACATAAAGTTCATTATGCTTTGTGCGATTTCGGTGAATTGCTGCGGCTCTGCCGCAACGTAAATTGAGCCTAAAGGATAGCAGCATAGGAAAATGCTGTTCCGTGCTGACAGATGTCCCAACCCTTATTATAAAACGTGTAACTTTATTACCAGGTCAAAACCATTATCCGCCCAAATCAAGTCGATACTGACGGAGAGGTGCTAGGTGCAGGTATCATTTTATTAGATGCCAACTTATTTAGGGTGGGTAATTCAAGTATTAAAGTTTGTCCATGTTTATAATAAGGGGTGAATCCGAGAATTTCGTCGTGATTGGTAATGACGATGTAAAAATGATAATGATTGCACGTCCTAAGGTAATGATAACAGGTAATGGTGATGGTATTAATAATAATCCTATATTACATCATTACCATTTGACTGTTATCATTTTCGTCATTACCATTCACTCGGATTCACCCTAAGACGGATTATGTTAAGTTGTGATATCTATACCAGACTGAACATAAAAAATTAAATATGAACGCAGTCAATCTTAAATGAACACAAATGACTAGAATACATTGAACAGAACAAAGTAGATGTTTCGACGACTTTTAGGCTCAACTCACACTGGCGCAGAGTCGAAGCGTCGCGTCGCGTCATGTTTTTCCTCCAAAAGTATATTCATCTCTATTGTTCCATTCTTAAGGTTCAAATTTGTGTAAGGCAAACATAGAATCGCGCGAAGACGCGCGACGACTCGCGTCGACGCCAGCCTAACGTAGACACGTTAGGCTGGAGTCGATCGGTTTAATTTGTACCGTATATGATAATAGAGATGAACTTAGGCGAAAAACATGACGCGACGCTTCTACTGCGCCAGTGTGAGTTGAGCCTTAAAGTGGTGGACTATATGGCTACATTAACTTAAATAACCTTTACATTTCTCAATTTCTTTATTTATTTTTTGAAGTGAAAACTTCTAGGCGCGTTGGGCATTCTTTGAGATGGGAAAAATCCGCTGTACTAGCGACACTGTTACCGTTACTGACACCACTTTGCTTAAGTTTTCACTCCCGGATTGCCACTGTTTTCTTTTTAATTATGCAAATTTTTTTTTAAGTCGAAGAAACATCTGGTAAATATCACAGAATAAAGAACAATACAAACAACATTGATATAAATAATATAAAGTTTGATCAACATTTAATAAAATTTGATCAAAATGACTAAGTTGGATACCTAAAACAGTCCTACGGCATTGTCTTTATATAAAGGGGGTACATTTATTAATAAAAATAAACTTACAATTTCAAAAGCCAGCAAGAAAATAAAATTTTGGATTGAACACAGTTTGCGTATTTTTCACCTCAACTTTTTAAGTTTGATACTTTGTATTTTATTTTGATTTTCTTTCTGGCAAGACTCACCACATTTTTCAACAATAAAATTATAGAGTAGGGAGTGAAGAATATAGGTAGCAAATTTTCATAAACTAATATATCCCCTAGTGGAAGTGGAAGAGGAAGGGAGAGGCCTTTGCTCAGCAGTGGGACATAACACCGACAGCCTAGAAAAAAAAATATATCATCCAAGATTTAGATTAACAACTTTCTAATACGTTTGATTATAATTTCGGTGGGCGAACTGAATACAGGTATTTTGTTTTTGTGTATTATATTTTATTCAAATTATGCAGCGAATTCATATTCAACCTGCATGTAACTATAGAATTCTCGAAATTTCTGTTTCTTACAGGTGTCAGATCTGTAATGTTTCCTAACTATAGTATAGTCTATAGTCTCTATAGCGTGACGCATAATTATACAGGGTCGTACAAAATATATTGAAACTATTTTATGGCTTAATTAATTTCTACATACTGGACAACTTTCCCCAAGGAACATGTATCGAAATATGAAAAAGAGTTTTTGACGTCCCATACTATTAATTGACCAATCAGGTAGAGTTGGTATGGAAAGCAAAAAAAGTTTTTTTTTATATTTCGGCATATGTTGGAGAAAGTTGTATATAATGGACTGAATTTACTCTTAAAATAGTTTGAGTATATTTGGTTCGACGTTACATTTAGTTAATGTAACAAAGTATAAGTTTTGTAACTGGTGAACACTGTCAGCCGTCTTGGCGCAAGCGCAGCAATAGATCCGTCCGGTTTGGTCCGGTCCGGTTATCGGCTCGGATTCACTCATTTCGGTCCATTTGACGCATTCGTATGGACAATAAAATCGGAAACCCCTGACACCGTTTCCGGCTCGGATGACCTAGGCGGTTACCGGCATGGACGATTATTGTATGTCTATACAAATATATAATGGCGCGAGCGATTTCCGATAGTCTGATCAGGCTAGCAGATCGGACAACCGGACGTGTATTGCCGGCTTTACATATATGAACTAAATTCACAATGAAACACAAGTAGGATATAATCCTAAATACATATTTTTCATGCATCGGTTTTTTCATGGTTAGACACTTAGTTTTAAAAAGAAATTGCGTCATCAGAAGTAGGAAATTGAGTGTAAACTTGACTTTTCTATGTATCACGTTCTTACGCACGACCGTGACACGTTCTCTGGACTACTCATTTCTGTATCAGAACTAGGATAATCTACCTAATATTTGTCACGCGTCTCGTGTCATGTCTCGAAAATGTTTCAACAGAAAATTCTAATGTGTAGTCTAGTTAGAAAAGTCGCCCTTTGTTACAATCTAATGTCAGTCTGTCGGTCTGATTTCTTCCTAGGATAGAGACCATGCCTAGAGGCTGAGCCGCTCCGGCCGTCGTCGCAAGTTTCACAATTAGTTGCGATGGAAGAATTTATATTCTTTATACGCTACTGGTTGTGGTAAAAGATTCTTATTTATTTGTTCGCCATTAGTTGCGGACAAAGAATTGTTCTAGTATTTGACTGCCTCCGTGGTCCAGTGGTCAAGGCGTTCAAATCCCACTGGGAAGTATACTTTGTGAAAAGTTGTTTCCAGTCTGGTTAGGATATTGCAGACTTGAATCACCTGATTATCCGAAAAGAAAGACGATTCCGTGCTTCGCCACGTAAAGCTGTGGGTCCCAAACGCCATCTAGCGTTTGTTTAAACCTATTCTAGGATTGGTCTACCCTTTGGGTTGCGGAAGTCAGACGGACGTCTAAAGCATTTTACCTCCAAGCCTCTAGCAGCCCACCCCGTTCTCGCCACCAGGGGCACCGTTATAGATCACCTTGTAACTGTTCCCTATCTGCTGCCTTTGACCACAACCAGTAGCGTATAAAGAATATAAATTCTTCATAACAACTAGTTTTAAAACTTGGTTGCGATTACGGCCGGAAGGTGCTGGGCGACCCAAAACAAACTAAGATGAGAAGAGACTTAAAGTTTCAGTCTCACGCGTCGGGTCTGTCGTGCTGCGGCGCGTGACGGTAAGCGACGTGTTTTCTTAACGCGTCTCTGGAGCGTGACACGTGACTGCAGGCTCGGCACGCGTGTCGTCGGCCCGCGTGCGTCTCCATGTGGACCCTTAAGTTGTACTGGTTGCTAAGCCGCTTGTTGCATATCGTGCAGACGGAGCTGTTGATTCGCCATTTTCTGTCGTACGGGTCTGTTGGGTCTAGAATGTGTAATTTTTCTTGTAAATAAAAAGTTATGTACAAAGAGCTATTATGTAAAACTAGAGGGGATACAATGAGAATACTAGATGAAAATAGGTATTTTGTATTATGCATTTTGCTTTTTTATTTCAAATAGGTAGTAATATTTTCAAAATATCTCATCTCTGGCTGAGCCGCTTGTTGCATATTGTGCAAACGAATTGATTCTTAGATCCTTCATTCGTGACCTTGTTTGAACGATTCTATGTACGACAATCGTTTTGTCTCAGGCCAAGAATAGGATTCATCATATCAACCACACGAAGTCTACTGCTGGACATAGACTAGGCCTCCCTAAGGTTTTATAAAATGGCGGATTGAAGGCGGCCTGCTTTAAGCGTTTTCCTCGATCGTTTATAAGCGAAAACTATTTCTGTCAATGCACCGGGAGGGAATTAGCAAGTGAATGAAAGCATAACTTGCCTAAACTGGAAACTGGTGGAGTGATCGGCGTAGCTATGGGATTCCCAATTTTATGCGTGCTGTACAAGTTCTGGACGATCTGGTCTAACTTGCTCAGTCTGTCTCTTTCTCGCATGTAGTCGGGTTCCTTCGATTCGTCGTCGTGCTTCGAGTTGCTGTCCGAATTGTCAATGTCGGTTTTGTGTTCCAAGTTGATTGGTGACGCTTCCTCTGGGCTCGGGTCGGGTTCCGTTGGGGTTAGTGTGGAATTCTGGAGAATGTAAAGTTGATGAAACAGCTGAAATTAGGTAAACTGTATATTTTTAATTTTTTTATGAAGAGGAACGTAGCAACTGGAGGTCTATAGTCTCTGTCTATCCCTGTGGGAAACAGGCGTATTAGTATGTGAGTATGTATGATGAAGATTGTCCAAGCCGTTCTAGGTACTGCCTTAGTGATCCATTGTAGAGAGATGTCAGTGTGAACAAAATTTCTATAAACAGTACTAGTGGTCTAGACAAAAAGGATTACTGGTATGGCTGGCTTTCGAACTAATGGCTAGTCTAAATTGTGTTTACATCAATGATATGGAATATCGGCAATCCGCTACATGACAACTCAGACACTTTTCTAAACGACAAAACAAACATTTTCTATTGGATTTGTATGAAAATCACAACCTAACCGTGACGTCAAAGTTTTTTGAAGACAAATAGCGATCTATTAGTTTTTTTTTGCATTACCAAAATCTAAAATCATGTTGAAAATGCATATGACTACAAGTGAGTGCCACTATTTTGTGACGTTTTAATCTTTTTCTTATAACTACGCAGTAATGTTATCATTAATCACTAAAAAACCGATCACAAAGTGAGTGCTTATTGCATCAAACCAAAACAGTGCAATTATGGTTGTATGAAATCTCATTGTTGCACTGTTTTACTTTTTAATTTCTCATTATTGCACTGTTTTACTTTTTAAATGTTCATTATTGCACTGTTTTACTTTTTAATTTACCATAGATGCCAGGCACAGATGTTTAAGTTTTAATCAAAATGTATGCATCAATCAAAAAGATACTGGCTGAAAAAAAAAATGGGCCGACGAAAAAAGACCTTGTTAAAAAACCAAAAATCGTGCATTCTGTACCATTGTAAAAGTTTTAAAGTCAAATTATTTTACAAAAGAAAATATTTTCAAAATGGAAAATGACAGCGAAAGTGATAAATTCGATTTGCACGACAAATTCAACTATAGAGAGCATATAAACAGCTGCAAATGATATTATTAATAACCTTTAACCGCAAAAGTTCCGGGTAAAATAAGTAAGTTTTGTTTATAATTTGTATTTTTTTTTCGTACGTATATTTTATACTCAAAGAATATAAGAAGTTGAAAGAAAAGTAGATTACGCACCTTGCTGAAGTGAGTAATTAATGCACTCGTGCAATAATGACTCACTTTGTGCTCGGTGCAGTAATCTACTATTAACAGTACCATTTTTTGCAGATTTTTTGAGTCTTCGTGTTACACCTTAGACCTCATCTTAGCTTCCCATCAGGCTAGATACAGGTCAAACGCACTCAAATCTCTAATAAAAAAAATTAAAAATAAAATTTTTTATCCAGTTATCTACCCTGTTCGGACGCTCGACTTCAAGCCCTACGCGAATATCAAATCTCAATAAAGAATGTAAGATATTCCAGACTGTTATGAAACAAGTCAATCTATTTAGAACATAAGTAACAATAACAACTATTAATTATTTAATATAAATAATAACTACATAAAAATAATTAAAACTAACTAAAAACTAGAGCTGAAAAACTAAACATATTATATAAAATAAAAATTTGAAGATATATTTACAAATGAAAAATATCGTGCAGTTCAATGCCCTGCGGTAGGGTGCCCAAAGCGCTGGCTGCATTGCCACGTTGGATGGCAATGCTTACTCGTTGAGCGAAGTAATTGCCAGCCCTTTGGTCACCCGACACCTCGACCAGCATTTTATTTAAAATCTTAAAAATTTTGAAACAAGTGCTTACTGTATCGGCGTCAGTGAGTCCCGACACCTTCAAACTTTGCGCGAGTCTCAGCAAAGAAGGCAGGATCTTCTTCGAGGCTGTCACCTCGCCCGTGTACATGAAGGTCAGGAGCAGCCTCAGTTCAGCTGCTTCACAACCCAGGACGACCACCAAAGTGTTGTTCTCAGTTTCTAGATCCTGGTGAAGAAGGTTTACAGATAAATGTATGTATATGGCAGATACTCGTACAGTGGTACCCGTGTGGTTCGGGTTAGAATAGGACCACTCCATCACTTCCCGCGTAAGAGGAGACTAAAGGACTAAGCACAAACATCTCGTGCTACAATTGCATTCCCAAGGAGGGATAACCTCGGGCGGCGGCCGGTTGTAAAACTGTTCGCACAATTACATTCCCAAAGAGGGTTGACGTCAGCCAGGCGGCCGGTCGTTAAACTATAGCCAAATCATTTAAACTATTCCGGCTATTTTTTCTCCATTTTGCAAGGTCTTTGGCATCCTTGGGTGACCATTGACATGCATGTTATATATTTGGAGAAGAAAAAGCGGGAAAGCGCACCCCGGACTCCAAAGCAGCACAGCTGAGGATGCAACCGGGAACGCGCTTAGACGAAGAAGACAGTGGTAGCACGGAAGATACCTATAGGTAAGGAGGACCATCTATTTAAATAAGTTATTTCAAATGGGGGCAGCACTGGACCCCGGATGTCAGCGGTATATTTACACCGGGTATTTAATAATAAACCCTATGCTTTATTTATTGTGAATCGAAATGGAGTGGCGTCAGATCTGAAGAGTATATGTAAAACTAGAGGAGACACCACGTATCACTTTTTTGTCCCGTTTAATTGTAGCTATCGCTTTAAACTTCACTTATTGCTTGCTAGCTCGTAAACGCCTAGTACCTTCGACAGTTTATAAACGAAAACCATACGAAAACACGGTAAACATCATTAAAAATGCCTTGGTATGTGGTCAAAACTTCTTCTTCTTCGTCTAAGCGCGTTCCCGGTTGCATCCTCAGCTGTGCTGCTTCAGAGCCCGGGGTGCGCTTTCCCGCAAAGTCAATAGTCACCCAAGGATGCCAAAGACCTTGTAAAATGGAGAAGAAATAGCCGGCACACTTTCAATGATTTGGCAATAGTTTTACAACCGGCCGCCTACCTGACGTCAACCCTTTTTGGGAATGTGTTTGTATTGAGTGGTCCTATTCTAACCCGGAACCACACGGGTAGTGTGTGGTACAAAACAGTAAGAATAATTCAAGGAACACGGCAAAGTGTAAAGTAATAACTTTCCATTGGTAACTAGATTTCATTGTTTGAAAATTAAATACGAATAATAAAATTCAAGCCGCCATATATTCAAAAATAAGTTTGGAAATTCCAAAAGTGCACGCCTCATAGCGGTCACTCAATTTTCACAAAAAAAAAAAAAACAGAACTTGAATATTGCATATTTATCGGTGTATTATGAACAAAATAAAAAAATTACTTTAAAATCTTCGCGCCATTGCCCACACAGAAAAGAAAGGTACTGCGCATGTATTGTCAATGTCAACAAACCTTATTTACATAGATTTAGATATACCAACAATAGGTGGATTTCAGTTTATTGCTAATTATAATTAAACTACTTTTAATTAGACTGTGATTTTCGAAAGGACTTAGTTTTAGATAATACTTAAGCGTATGAAAAAAAAGAAGGGTTCGATTTGTTAAGTTTTTCGGGCGTTATCGTGACCACACCAGTTTCCATACTTACAGACACACGGACGTCCACGAAATAATTTTCTTAAACACTTGTTTTATTATTTTAAAGAACAAAATGTCCTTTAAAAATATCATGACTGTTGAAACTAGTGTTTTTTCTTGACATTTGTGTGTAAATATTATTCTACAAGTACGATAAGAAATAAATACCGACATTTTTAGTTCGAAAAATCACTTGATTTTTGTAAGGCGAGAGTAGAGCACTACCTCAACGCTCCGCTTATGAGGCGTGCAATAGAACAACGGCCGATGTTTCAGAGAGCTGCCCCCGTAGCATGGCACCGGCGACAGACGACGACCCTGTATGACTAAAAAGTCACCCTGTATATATTAGTTTCATGCATGTAGATAGAAATCTAGAGGTAGATAAAAATCTACCAGCCAAATTTTTGAAGCAAATTCAGTCCATGATACTGAACTACTTTCTATAAAAAAAATTATTGAAAATAGATAAAAAATTTTCGTCCTCCCATACAAAATCAGTTGGCCTGAGCGCCAATCTGTATTGGAAGGCGAAATTTTTTTATCGTTTTTTGTTAATTGTTTTTATGGAATTCAGTATCATGGACTGAACTTGCTCCAAATCTTTGGCTGGTGGTTAAGAAGTCAGCCTGTATGTATAAACTCTGACACAAAAGTTTCGCTATTTGTACCGCAAACCTCCGCATCCCTAAGTTGGATAGACAGCTGTCTACAACTGATTAGCTAACTTGATAGCAACTTGATTCGTATCTTCTGCAAAGTCCGCCAATCCCCCATCAATCAGGAACAAGACAACCTGAGTTGTCTAGAGCCTAAACAATAAATAGATCGAGTAGTCCGCTTACTTAGGAGTTAACTTTCTATTTCATTTCAGTGTAGGTCCTGTTTAACACTTAGTAATAAATAATATGGATGTGGACTGGGTGAACTGGGTCCGAAAAATTGTATTTTCTCAGATTAAATATAAGTCCAGATACCATATACGCCACACAAAAGTGACGCCAGTTAAAAGACACCAAAATTGGTGTCTTCGTTATTAGCCCCGCCCACAGCTTGTCATTACGCTATGGAAGTTCACGGCGTCACTACGTAACGACACGGTGATATTTTTTTGTAAAAATGACTGTTTGTGCAGTGAAATCGTGCAAAAATTATATTAAAATAAAAGACCAGGAGACTGACATCACTTTTCATAAGTAAGTAAGCAAATTTTCGACTAATTCCTACGTATTATTCGTAAAATTATTGTCAACAAACCAACGCCATGACATCTAGTGTTGCCAGAGCGTGGAATATTTTTACCATCTCTTATTATTGAGTCGACAAATCGTATGATTTGGAGAACAGTTTTTTGTATGTATGATTACTTGTACGTTTTGCTATGTATGTTTGTGTGAGATATTAACGTTAACATTTTCATATTACGCTAAGAAAAAATTATAATATATTGGTAAGTCGGTATGTATTGATCAAATTTTGAAGTGGCCGTATTAAGTATGAGTTAGTTATTGAGGATAAAAATGTAGTCGTTATAATGTTATTTACAAATAACATTTATTTTTACCCGACTGCGCCAGAAGGAGGGTTATGTTTATCGAGTGTACGAGTATGTATATGTATTTCTATATATATTCTATATATATTCTAATTATTGATTATCTGTGTAACGAAAATCTATTATTAAAAATTCTTTATACTGAGTAACCTACATATTGATTATTCTATGATATCATAATCTTATTCTATATTGTGTTAGCCATTTATAATGTATTCTATCTTATTATATGGTATTTAATTTGATTAAACAATGCTTTCACTTAATACTTCCTTAAATAATAATTTTCTGTAAAATAAAATTCCATGAAAGATTATACCGAACAAACAATATTCTTTAAAGAAATATTCTACTGTTTGATTAGTTTGTTAAATGAAAATATGAGATTCTAAAATTCATTGAACTGTGTTTCTATAAATTGTGTTTCATTCAAGTAAATAGTCTTTGAAACAATAATATTTGAAATAAAAATATAAATATTTGAAATAAGAATTAAATATTCTATGAAAAATTTTCTGTGAATCGGAATTCTATGAAATTTCAGTTTGTGAAACAAGTGGCACCCATATGTATTTCTTTGGCACGCTCTACAGCCTAAACGGCTTGGAGGATTTAAGCTTGAGAGGTGTCATTAGATTTGTCTTAATTCTGAGAATGACATTAGATATATTAAAAATTTTAAAAATGCAAAATGGCGGATTTTTGGCGCCAAATGACATATATTTTTTCATTTCAAATATTTTTTCGTTGAAAACCAATCTAGTGGTTTATCAAAATAAACGATTTTATTTATGGATTACAAATATATATAACTTAAACGTTTTAATGTAATTGTAATGAAAAGTACTAAAAACAACATACAGGCTGACTTTTAAACCACCAGCCAAATTTGTGGAGCAAGTTCAGTCCATGATACTAAACTACTTCCCATAAAAACAATTTATAAAAAACTAAAATAAAAATTCGCCTTTTCATACAAATTAGCGCTCAGTCAAACGGATTTTCTATGGGAGGACGAAAAATTTTCATCGATTTTTAATAACTTTTTTTGTGTAAAGTAGTTCAGTATCATGGACTGAAGTTGCTCCAAAAATTTGGTTGGTGGTTTAAAAGTCAGCCTGTATAATCACGCTGATGCTGTATCAAGCAATCGGGTTTTTTTTAAAAATAATTACTTGTTTCCGTTTTCCTACTGATACAGTCATTGGACTGAAATAATAAAACGGAAAATGAATTCTGGTGGAAGTGGCAGCCTAAAGAAAGGATGTTTTGAGCTAACTTTCGTGTCCAGGACACCTACACAACAAAGAGTGGTCGTTGAACAATCGCTCAGGGGCTGTGCCTACAAAGGTTTTTATGGATTTTTAAGGACTCAAATAAATAATGTTGATTTGATACGTGTTTTTTTCTTTTACCTCTTTTAATATATTTTTTGTTCACCTACGCACACAATAAAGCTTAGGGGTCGTCCACATACTACGTCACGCAAAATTTCTGGACATGTCACGCTTTTTCCGATCCCTATGACACGTACCGACACGTTTGGCATGACTCCCCCTCCCCCTATCACTGTAACGTAATATGTGAATGGCCCTTACGAGGTTTAATTTTATACACTTATTTATAATTTGTCAATATGAATAAGAACAACACGTCAAAAAATCTCCCACATTCTGGGGTAATTTTCTTGCGCTGGGAACAATTTACTTCACACACACAAGAACAGTAATGATAGTAATACACGCGTAGTGGGCGGTGCTCACGCACACGTATATCACAAAATGGCTTCACTTTAAACGTTGCATTTTGTTTAAAACGCTCAATCTAGATTAATCTAAGTGTATTTTATTTAGTCCGGCAGGAAGACCCCTCGCCCACGACCATTTTTTGTCGCGCGTTTACGAAACACCATCGCTACTAACGCGCGTTAGTCGCAGCAACGCGCTACAGCATCGCGACTGTAGCGATGCAAACGCACGACCGTGTCGGACGACATCGGGGAGAGAACGGAGGGAGGGTGGCGCGTGAGAGACCGAGTTACTGAATCGTTTATCAAAGTAGTGAAAATTCACAAAGTTTCGGAGTGGGGGTGATTGACATCACCGCGGCGTGAAGTAACAATCGTACTTGATCGTGACGTCATGCGGAATTTAATTTAAAAAATGAAATTATTTGATAATCAGAAAAAATTAAAAATACAATATTTTTTAATAATCTACCTGATGAGCTAGAAATATTTTTTTAATTCACATCCGAATTACTATACAAAGTGGAAGGGACATACCCGTAATAAATCGAACCACGGGCTATACTAGATCATTATAGTATAATGAAATTAAAATAACAGTCCATAAAACCAAAAAACATATTAGGTACATTCCCATACAAATTGCCCGAGCGGTTGCACACTTTTGTATAGAATTGTTGAAATTTTTTTGTTCTTTGGCTGTTATTTTAATTTCATTATACTATAATGACCTAGTATAGCCCGTGGTTCGATATATTACGGGTATATCACTTACACGTTGTATAGATTTAAAAGCTGTTGCCCTCATTTGAAATAAATATTTTTCTTTTTTCCATGCCGATGGGGGAAAAAAGAAAAAAAGTAGAATGTATAAGAGAAGCTATTCTCTTCCAGCGCAAATCATAGAAGCCGATATACATAATTAATTTAAATTTCTATTATGCCATAAACAATTATGTCAAACATACTTATATCAAAACGAAATTACCTTAAAAAGTTGCGCGAAATATTGACTGCAAGAAGCCAGCACGATTTTATGTGCCTTCAGCGAAGTCCCACTCGCGCTTAAAGTGACGTCAGTCAGGGCTCCGGTGCTCAG
This sequence comes from Acrobasis repandana, assembly GCA_963576875.1. NCBI lineage: Eukaryota > Metazoa > Arthropoda > Insecta > Lepidoptera > Pyralidae > Acrobasis > Acrobasis repandana. The sequence continues at coordinate 3,000,457 of OY756234.1, read as the reverse complement.
CATGCGGCTTAGGGCTCCGATGATGCTGTTCTGGGGATTACATTGTTTGTAGTCAGTTTTGGTTAAAGTTAAACCAATACAAGTACAATTCTTTTTTAAACAATTTAAAAAATGGAGGTGCATCTTAATTCGAATGTAAACGTGTAACAAAAAAGGGGTATGTACCCGAAAGGGAGTTAACGTGCTAACCAATGTGAACAACTTTTACTATGGGACCATTGACGAAATCGCAAAAAAAAATCTGCAGCTCCAATTTTGTATGGCGCTGCAGATTTTAGTTCGCGTTTTTCGCGATTCCCCCTTTTTGTTACACGTTTTATAACGTCTAACAAAATATACTGAAACTATTTTAAGGGTGAACTCAGTCCATGGACTAAAGAAAAAAATATTTTTCATATATATATATATATCGAAATATGAAAAATATTTTTTTTCCTACCATAATAGTTGACCGATCAGTTGATCCGAGATTTCGGTCAGATTTATTGAAATACAAATAAAGTGTAAGTACAAATAAACATTCAATCTGAGATTTGATTTACACCCTTCCCTGGTCAGGAAGTGGATATATTCGATCTATTTTGGTAACTATTCTTTTACCCGACTACGTCGTAGCCAAAATAAGGGTTATGTGTCCGACAGCCTGTCCGATAAAACCTCTTAGATCGAGAGCTGGCACGAATTTTTGGGTAAGTATTTGAGGCAAGTTGAAAACTTGTCACATCTCTCCTATTATACCCCAACACGGAACTGCAGACCTGACTGTTGAGTAGCGGGGCTAAACCATTTTGATTTATTTAGATTGACCTGGCAGGTAGAAAGTCCCATCAAAATGACCTGTTTTTTAGAGAATCTTATTTTTCAGTTATATTTTCAAGTTGCCTCAAATACCTTTTTTATATTTTTTTGAAAAATACTGTTGCACGCGCTTGGCAATATCAAAGCCCCGACTAAATCGTCTCGCTTATTGATTTTTTAATTCTTTAAACATTAACCTACAACATATAAAAAATGCATATTGCCTCAAATACGTTTTTTGAAAAAAAAAAAACTTTTAGGTTGCTTTAGCCCCGCTACTCACCAGCCAGGTCTGCAGTTCCGTGTTGGGGTATAATAGGAGAGGTATGTGACAAGTTTTCAACTTGCCTCAAATACCTACCCAAAAATTCGTGCCAGCTCTCGGACCATCTCCTCTGCCTTAGTACCTATGTAAATTTTTTGAGCCGGGGCTAAACCTAATGCCGCCCTCCTGGCTGCCCGAGGCCATGGTTTGCCCCACCCCCCCTAGATCCGGAGTTGATCTATCTTTCTCACAGTTCATAATCCCTAAAAGATTTTTAACAGCCTCGTTTTACTCACAATCATTATTGTTATGGCCATTTAACGATAGTTTGAATACTTCTAAACGTTTATGACACGTTTAATGATCTATTACGGCAATTTGTGAGGACGCGCGCGTTTTTTTTTAGTTTCATCTGTCCCGTTGTCTGTGTCCGTAATGAAATCTTGCAAGCTAAGTTAGACCCACTTCCCATTATTCGATCAAGTTAAAACTTCACATACTTATTAAGGTGAATATATAGGCAAATGGCCTTGAAGTGTGAAATAAATTGTTAACTCGTAAATATGGTGATAATTTCCATATTGCTCTTCGTCATGCACTAGATAGCCCTTTAAATTATTTTATGAACTGCCGTTGAAACTATTATTAGTGATCCGTCTAGCTTTAAAACTTACCGTGGCCACTTTTGGCCACAAGCTAGACGGACTAATGTAAGTAAATACTTTCAACGGTGGTTCATAAAATAATTTAAAGGGCTATCTAGTGCCTGACGAAGAGCAATATGGAAATTATCACCATATTTACGATTTAACATTTATTTCAAATGAGGGCGCAACTTCAAGGCCATTTGCTTCTATATTCAACTTAAATTGAGTTACAATGCAATATTATGGTACCAATGACCTGATCTAATGATGAAGCCATAAGGTGGCCGCGGCATCTCTGTGGTAAAACAACATAATCCCACCGAGTTTGGGCTCAACTGATTCGTCTTGTGGAGCACTTTTCATTGTTGTATATAAAAGCTTGTTTTTAAAATATTTTTAAATAAATACTTGTTTATGAAACAGATTGTTTGTTTTTAGCTTGTTTTTAAAATATTTTTGAATAAATACTTGTTTAAGGAACAGATTGTTTGTTTTTAGCTTGTTTTTAAAATATTTTTAAATACATACTTGTTTAAGAAACAGATTTTTGTTTTTATTATGTCAAAGGAGGCTGGTGTTTTCTTAAGGCGCGGATTTAGCCTTTAAAGATGGTTGTGGTTACAGCCTATGGTTACAGCTACCCGAAAATCAGCCAATCAAATCAATATGATATGGCTGATTTTCGCTAGGATAAAGAAGACTATATCGATATGGCCCATATCGATATAGTATTTTCTTCATCCTTGCACGTTCCCAGCTGCATTCTTAGTTATATATTCTTTGGTTACGCTGCTTCGGAGTGTGTGCTTCCCCGCTTTTTCATCTCTAAATATAATATGCATGTCAATGCCAAAGTCTGTGCGAATCAGGCTTTGCCCTAGTCTGGTAAACATAAAGTTGGTTGGATGATTGTTCGTTTAAAAAATTGTGTTTGAGAGGCTTCTACGGCACAAAAATCTTCGTGACACTGTATTTTATATTGAGCACTATATTTTGACGACCTCTGTGGTCTAGTGGTCATCATGCCAGGCTGACACACCGGAGGTCCCGGGTGCAATGCCCGGTCAGGTCAAAATGGAAAATAATCTTTTTCAGATTGATCTGGGTCTTGGTATTTATTTTAAATACAATATAGATAAACATCCAAGACCTATATTGACAAGTCAATTATATTGTATTTGTTATAAAATATAGTATCGTTGAGTCTCGAACTTACTTTGGGGCTAGCTCAATCTGTGTGATTTGTTTGTATATATATATATATTTATTTATTTATATTTACATTAATACATTTGATAAATCTATTTTAGTTGAAATATGTTTTGTCTCGTTCTTACTATGTCAATTATTAATAATTATTAATATTTTTTCAAAACAAAAAACCGAATTCAATACCAGAAAAGCTAAATATTCAAACAATTGTATACTTAGACGACATAATTTTTCAAGTATTTCAGTTTAAAAAATAAACCACATAAACTATTTTAATAACATTTATTTATATAAGGTTTTTTATATAAGACCACTAGGAATGTACCCTTTCAAACAAGAAAAGAATTTTCCAAATCGGTCCAGCCGTATTCGAGTAATCGGAACATACATAAAGGAAAAATAAAGATTTCGACGAATTGATAACCTTCTTCTCAAAGTCGGTTAAAAAGAGACATGTGGACAAAACATATTATTACTATGAAAGGTTTATCAAATGTTTGATATTTTTATGAATTAAAGGGTAAGTCTTAATAACAAAAAATTAAGTTAACGGTGTAGAGTTAGTAAAGTGTTGCACATGTAAAAGCGAGGATAAGCTAAAGCGATTTTTTTTACAAGTTCTTATCTACAGCAAACTTGTACAGAAAGATTAATCTTATTATAAACCATAGAAAAATATAGCGAGGTTCTTACAAAAAACTATCTAGTAAGTAGATATATTTTCAAGAAAGAAGTGCATGATTTACTTTCCGAAACTGTGAACAATTAGAATTTATAATTTCTTAGTATTATCTACACGTATGTATTTATTGTATATGGGATGTACTTAAAACATTTTTTAAGTAAGTACTTGTTAGTATTATATCTAGATAGGTAAGTACTTTATCTTTTGTCTAATATTAATAGACCACGTCAACTACGCTGTTAAATTTTTCTAATCGACAGGAAGAAATGCTTTAGCATTAATTATTCTACCTATTATTTAATAACTTTTTGATTAAATAATGAATAAATAAATTTTAATAAATAAATAAATAAAGTTGATTGTGCGTGTGTTTAAATAAACGTAAACCGTCTAGCTTATGAGCGTCTAGTTTTGATAAAATTAGTTTTTAGGGTTCCGTACCCAAAGGGTGCAAACGGGACACTATTACTGTGACTCCGCTTTCTGTCCGTCTGTCTGTCTGTCCGTCAGTCACAGGGCTCTATCTCTTGAACCGTAATAGCTAGACACTTGAAATTTTCACCGATTATGTATTATTGTAGCGGCTATAACAACAAATAAAAAATAGTTAAAAATTAAAGGGGGTCGTCATACAAGAAACGTGTTTTTTTTCAGCGTTTTTTAACTTGATCTTTATAATGGCATTAACTAGATACTTGAAATTTTCACCTATTATGTATTACTATGACCACAATAACAACAAATACTAAAAATATAATAAAGATAAAAATTAAAGGGGTTCGTCATATTATAAGAAACGTGTTTCTTCAGCGTTTTAAAACATTGTACGGTGATACGGAACCCTTCATGTACGAATCCGACTCGCACTTGCCCGTTTATTCATGTCTACGAGAATTTTAAGTCTCATTAATCTACATGGGCCTCAAGTCGTGTACACAAGGCGAGTAACTTAATTTAAAACACATTGCGTCAATTCGTCAAATAAACATTCTCAGATCTGTTTTTTCCGTTTTGTCTCAAAAAGAATTGTCTTAAAAATTGTGTATGTTAGTACTTAGGCCTACTCAATGTGTTCTTAACTGATTTGGCATTACAATAATAACTGAGGACGGTATTGAGGATTGGTGGGATTATACGCATTGATAGCGCTTTCGCAAGTTAAGCAACCTTGATTGTCGTCCGCCGTTGGTCCCGGCTGACATCATGAAAAATCTGACACCAGTGTTGGCCACTTACACACATGAAAAAACTAGACAGATAAAAGCATGTTTATGTTTTTGTGCCTTATATGGACATTTTAAGATAACTTGAAATGAAATGAAATGAAAAATTTAGTTGCAAGTTACTAAGACTCCACTGTCCGTCCGTCTGTCTCCAGGCTTTATCTTATGAACCGATAGCTAGACAGTTGAAAGTTTCACAGATGATGTATTTCTTTTGCCGCTATAACATCAAATACTAAAAACAGAACAAAATAAATATTTAAGCGGGGCTCCCATACAACAAACGTGTTTTTTTTGCCGTTTTTTGCTCGATATTAATAATGGCAACAGGTAGATGCTTGAAATATTCACTGAATATTTAGTTATTATTTACTTTAAGAATAAATATTTAAAATAAAATTAATATTTAAGGGCCTCCCTTACCACAAATCTATATAACAAACGTGATTTTCTTGCCCTTTTTGCTCGATATTAAATAAAGTGTCTAATGTTGTATAGATAATAGTGCGGAACCCTTCATGCGCGAGTCTGACTCGTACTTGGCCGTTTTTTTTATATAAACAAATAGAAAAATAAACATTTTTATTGTAAATGGTTGTTTGTCCGGGAAAGTGTTAAATGCTTCGCTGGGGGTAAAATACGTCTAATTATCACTATCGCTATAAAGCATACAAGACAGCGTTCTAATCATAGTAAAATAATGTTTGTATGTGTACCTGTGGCTGTGTGGTCATAAAATAAATTACTTACCTACCTGATGGTTATGCCAGCGTAAAGAAAACTGTTGCATATCATCATCATCCATAGCTCACAATAAATTAAAAAGAAAAAGGCAAGCGCAAGCGTCACTCACTATCGAACGTAGCACGCACTCGAAGACAATAATATAATTGTTAACCGAATCCAGGCGACTTTATTTTCGGCTATTCGCCTGGAAAACCTGTAGCCACTATTTCTGGAGCTGAACTGTATTTATAAATCGAATGACATTCAGTCAGTGACGCGCCGCACATACCAAATCCCATCCAAAAACAGTTTTAGTACAATGATTGGCATCATTGTTCGCTAATTGTCGATTGCGAAGCGATTTGCGATTCAAATTTCGAATTTGTAATTCATATTTGTTGTTTGTGATCGAATATTGTTTTATTTAAAATTGATACTAGCCGCGATGCATTTCTTTTTTTGTTTTATTTTTCCAGCCAGCATAATATCTTTAATGTTGTCTATTAAAACTTAGTTTTCGTTTCGGTAATTAAGAGAGCTACTGAATAATTTTGCCAGCGACAGTTGGATGACCTACATTTTAATTTAAAAAGTTTTGCTTTTCCGCTAGTGTAGTTATTTGGATTGTTGACAACATTTTAATTTATTTTTGATGAAAATAATTTATGTTAACACACTTAGTAGTTGAGATTCAGTTATTATGTCACGCAAGCGACAGAGTTCTTATCTTAAATGTTTAATTGATTCTTAGATATAATTCTGCCCAGAAACTAATTACATAAAAGAATTAAGAATGTCTTCATGAAGATTTCTTTGCCTTGTACATTTTTAAATTCGTTCTCTGTACTTACTGTATAAGTCAGATTAATTTAAGCGGGAAGAAATAGAAAAGTTAATTTTTCGTTTTTGTTTTACAGAAAATAAAAATGGATAGCTCTAGTACTCGTAGTAGTAAATGTTTGGAAGATATTTGCGATCCAGACTTTTTTAATAAAACAAAAGCTGAAATTGAGAAAGATCTCTCCAATTTAAAGAAGATGGTTGATAGCATTAATCAGATGCGAGGTAATATTTTCTTCCTTTTACTTCTAAAAACATTATCGTCTACGTTCTAACGACTATGAGGTTCAATCCCCAAAATTAGGTTTAGAAACATCGATAGGTTTCTATTTAATTAATTAAAGAAGAAAAGTAATCGGACATTTACAAATGTACTAAACGTACTATTATCTATAAATGTACTATGTTTACTTTTTTGTATGTATTTTTGTAAAATTCAAAATTAAGTTAAATTTCACTTGATATCTCACTAAAAGTAGTAAATTACTCTTGTGACACCATTTTGACAGCGGTCACTCAAAGTAAACGGGGAGTATAGGTACGTATTTGAACGTCGAAATTTTAGTCCAAAATTATAACAGCTATGATTCTTCGACAATTTTATTGATTGTATATCCGCCATTGCCAAATCCATGCAATTTTCTCTGAAAAAGATAGGTACCTATTTAGTATTCTAATAATATTATTCCCATCTCAGAAGTAGAAAATTAATATTCTAGAAATAATAAACGTTGCAAGTGAAGTTCTCTCGATAAAAAGATGAAGTATTAGCACAGAATAAATAATACTAACTAACGTACAGAAGTCTCACTCAGCAAAGAAATTCAAAGAAATGTCTACTCGATGTGGTTTAACTATATGGTTTAATTTAGCTCACGTCAGAACTCAGCACCTTTTCGTATATACCTAGACATCCATTGCAAGCCAACTTCATTCTTATTACTCTGGACAAATGATTCGTATAACTGAATTTACCACCCGGAGGGGCCGCCTGCGTGCATATTAATAATGTAGGTACATTTTCGATACCTAAACGGGGAGTGACACAGACCTGTAGTATGGCGGCTACTATATTAATTTGGTTTATAAAAACAGTAAAAACACTTTGCAAAACATTGAATTGAATTTTTAAATTTATTTTGTTGTATTATAAACTAAAACTAACATTTTCCGACTGTTTTAGCCTAAGTTATCTGAAGAAAATTTTTTTAGTTTTTTTTTTCTGATATAGGCTACAGTATCGTACGTGGTTACGTGGTGTCTCTTTTGTTTAAGTTTCTTTAAATAAACTTGCATTGATTCCGTTCAAATGAAGGGGCTTCAAAATCTAAATTTCTCTTCGATTCAGCGTTGTCTTCAAGTACTTCTAAAATTTCATTGAAACCAGATATTATTTAAGTTAATTCGATGTCTACGCTACTTACGATGTCCTCTGCAGAGTGGTCGAGTAGGCGATACAAGCGGCGAGCAGTTTCAACAACTGGCATTATAAAACTGTAAAACATAATTAGTGCCTCTAAACCTATTTTAATTTTAAAAACTAAACAGGTAAAAAAAAAGTAATATCACTTTATTAAAAGTAGGTACATGTTTTCGCATTAACTATTTTCATGCTGTTTTCAGCAAAATATTTTTTTTAGTATTATTTGCGGGTTTGTATAAAATATTGTCCAAAAACAAACACAGTGATATATCCTATTGTTATCTTTTATAGACGTATAAAATGCTAGGTGTTGTTAACAAGTAGCAGAAAATTTTACAGAATGTTACTAGCAAGACCGCGCTAGGTTTTGACCTAGGATAGGTAGACATGTATACTTGAACCGAGAAAAAAGGGCTCCGTTATCTTTGTTTTTAAAGCGTGACATATCGTACCACGCTCTTAAAATAAGGTTGAAGACCACCACTGACAAAAGCATTATGGAAAAGGAAACAGAACTTAAAGAGTGTTTACACAACACGCTGCAGGGTTGCGGCGTCGCGCGCTTGGATTTTAATAGTATTGTACGCCGCCGCGGCAGCTTCGGGTGTAAGGATCAAACCAAACGCATACAAAAAAAAGCGTGCGCGGCGTCTCAGCGGCGAAGATTACTACTACGCGTGAAAACGCTCATAAGACATATTTCACCGGAAATAAAATAATTTTTTAAGTTATTGAAGAGCCAGCGCGATTATTTATTACCCAATGTGAACATTATCCATAGTGACGACAACACATGGCTATAGTTACACATGGCCTACTTTGTTGCCGGGTTGGCAATATGATTCGACATTATTGTTGAGATGTTAATTACGACGGATTAAGCAGAATAAGCCGACTTATGGGTAATTAGGGCTAGAGTGGTTGATTAATAACGTAATATTATTATTAAGCTATATTGTACCTATTTGTAACGTAACACGCTGTTACACGCTTAGGATCGCGCTACACTGAATACAGAAGTGAACTTAAAATTATTTTTATGATTAGCAAATAATTACAAAGATACAGCAGCGCATTTACATTTCGCATAACGTCAAGATCAAGTACGATTTTCACTTGACGGTGATGTCAATTCAATCACCCCCACTCCAAAACTTCGACAGACTTTATCTTTGTGAATTTTGATAAACCGAAAAATATGGGTTCATTATTTTAGGATAATCTAACTGAAGGATTAAATAAAATACAGTTTTTCGGATCCAGTCACATCCCTATTGGCAGCGACGCGTCAAGAAGTTTAATAAACAGGACATTATAAACTTTTTGTGCAATGTAAGATACGCGGCGGGACGAAGGCTCGCGGCGGGACGAGCAGTCGTACCCCGTTCAAGCGTTTCTATATCTTAACATCACATATATAACATTGTACGTAAAATTTATAATGTCTTGATAATAAACTGCGCCTCACGTCGTTGCCGATTCAGTGTAACGCGAGCCTTAATCTCTTTTATATGGAACATATTCGTACTAATTCTTTCTAATTCTACTTCGTACTTATTCTACTCTGTCGAGAACCAATCGACTTCTGTGTTTATATTTTATTCTTGGTGTACAATAAAGTATTACTTACCGTACTACTACATGCTGTATAAATCAATAATTAACTAATAAGTACTTTATTTTTTAGTGGAAGCAGCATACTTGGAGTCCGACCTGATGATGACCATCGACGTGTCCACATGGCAGAATATTACGGAGCTCATTGGCCTTGCAACCATGAAGAAAAATGTTGATGATGACGTTTAATGAAATGAATAATTACTTGTACATGTCGTGTTTTTGGTTGATTTTTTAATTAGCATAATTTACATGCTACTTACTTGCATGATACATAAATTTTTCAGGGTCCACATATTTGCCAAAAGTAGTCTTTCGAAAATGTGCGAAGAAAAGCTTCACGTTCTCACTTTAAACTGTAAACAGTAGTTCATAAAATAGTTTGAAGGGTTATGTACGGGCTTACTAAAGACAAACTTTTAAATGATATCTCCGTTTCCTCTCAATTTTTTTTAAATGGAGGCAGCACAGGGCCCCAAAAAATCCATGCATCATTAAACACGACTTTATACTTTACGGTTTATAGGGTACAATCGGTACATAGAGCCAAAAGTTGCAATAATATATATGTACCTAGATAAGACTTTTACGTAGTATATTATTACTCTTTTAAATTATCGCGCTTTAAACACATGATTTATATATATATATTACGGGATTTAGCACAAACCTTTTTTTATTATTTTGTCTAACGTTTTATTGTATCATTACGACCTCCGTGGCGTAATGGTTAACACGCTAGACCGCTAACCCGGAGGTTCTGGGTTCGATTCCCAGCCAGGGCTAGTTGGAAAATGGCCTTTTTCAAATTGTCCTGGGTCTTGGGTGTTTTACTATATATGTATTTATGATAAAAATATAGTATCGTTGAGTAAGTATCCCATTACACAAGTTAAAACTTACTTTGGGGCTAGCTTAATCAGTGTGATATGTCATTATATATATTTATATATAAATCATGTACTCTGAGATAAGACTAAGTATATTCCATGATTCCATGCTGGTCTGGGAGAAAAGAAAAAACTTAGAATGTACCAGCTGCTTCCCTTCGCTAGCCAATCCGATCAAGCGAATGGGCAACAATGTGAATCGGCTAGCAACCCATCACTATTTTGATTCTTTTTTCCACCTTCTCACCCACCATCACGCTAAAAGTGGCCTTTGAGTCTTGCGGCCCTTTGCACTGTCTGATTCGAGCCACAAGACTCAAAATGCTCTGTCTGTCCCAAGATAGATAAAGAAGTGTAGAGGTATAGTGTATAGTACCTATATTATATTTAATGGAATTTTGAAACCAATAGTTGCTTCTGGATTTTCATAGTTTTAAGGTAGGAAACACAAGCTAAACAAAGCTTATAACCATCAGTGAGACCTCTCCAACCCGTCTGGCCAGCGTGGAGAGTGTAGGCCAAATCCTCTGACTGCTCTGGCTAATATATGGCTCTGGTAGTACAGAGAGGTAGAAACAAACAAACCATGGCCCACCTACTATCGTGTCCCAGCTGCCCAACCCCTTGTACAATAGACGACCTAAATTCGGCTAATGACAGGGGAGTAAGTGTGGCCACACATTGGTCCACACTCATTTAATAATTTTAGCCATTCCGACTCGCTAAGAAGAAGAAGTACAGAGAGGGACGTGCTCCTGCAGTGGAGACTAAAAAAGGCCTGATGATGCTGATGACAATAAGTAACCTAGTTCATCTGCTTATTTTGTCATCCGTGTCATCACTCATCAACTAATAAGGTAGGCAAGTGGATGAGACAAGAAATATGCGACTTTACACTACGACACTAGCTTTTACCCGCGGCTTCGCTCGCGTATCCCAAATCCCACGGGTACATAATTTTTTTCCGAGATGATAGGTACCCTATATCCTTCTCAGTACTCCTAACTATGTGTATGCGAATTTTCAAGAAGATTGGTTCTGTAGATAAAGCGTGAAGAGGTCACAAACAAACAAACAAACGAACAAATATACAAACTCACTTATGCATTTATAATATTAGTTGGGACTGGGATATTTGCCGCCCCCTTAAATCTATGCTGGTAAATCCGCCACTGATAGCTATGTTTGTATGTAGGTATATGTATATTATTTCCAAAATGATAACCATTAATGACTAACATCCACAACTCCACTCTTGCAGACAAACAATGACAGATCAACACACAAACGCTTTCAAACACAACATCTGACTGTAGAATTAATCATATGATTCTGTAGGGCTGCCGCCAAATTGTTTTGATTTCCCTTTAATATTTAGGTAATTAACTTACAATTTATTTTTTCTTTTATTCCTGGATAAAAAAAACTTAGAATGTACCATGCTTCTCTTTCTGCAATGATAGAAAAAGCTGATCGAGGGAATTAGCGTAGACGACCTGGCTTGCAATCCATCACGCGTCAACTCGTGAACGGCTGCCGCCAGTAGGGACTGGTCAGCTTGGCTCCGTTTTCTTAAGACTACTCAGTGTTAATTATATTTCTATAAATTGGATTTAGCATTCGTTCGCAAGCTTTACATGTTATATTGTGATAACATTGTATTAGGCATAATATCCTTGTAAACTGACAAAGCCCTTCTGGCGCGTAGGCGACCAATACTGTGTAAATGAGTTTCTTTTGGCGTTTCTTCTCAGCAGTGGTCGTTGCGAAACGCTAGTAACGGTAGCTTTATCTAAAAAAATAGTTTTTTTAATATTATAAATAAATATTACACGTAATGTACACTAAAATTATTGACGTGTAAAAGTGCCTGCGAAGGCCTAATTACTGAATAATTTATTCAGGTATTTGATTCTTGATTGATTCTTAATCACTATTTTGATTCCTTTTTCACCTTATCGTTCACCATCATGCCTGTGTGGCTGTGTGTATAAAAGTGGCCTGTGGGTCTTACGGCCCTGGCCTCTAACGGCGCGAGACGCAAAATGCTCTTTCTGCCCCATTAGGGACTAGTAGCTCTGTGAGCTGTAAACCTCGCAACTCACCCCCAACCCGTTGAAGTTTATGGGATAAAAAAGTTGTTTATACAAAAAAGTTGCTTCTTAATAAGGGTAACAAAAAAGTTTTATGACATATTTAAAAAAAACGAAAATTTTCTTAAAGTTAAACCCCTATATCTCCGCCATTTTGAAAAATTTCCAAAAACTGGTTCGAAAAAAAATTTCTATATTATCGAATCTGCTTATAAACCAACAACGACCTGTAGGCAAGAACAAACCGACTGCATTTTTCAAAGCATTTTTGTCCAATCTCGAAATCAGACGCTTTGCTCGCTTGGACAATAATAAACGGGCAAATGCGAGTCGGACTCGTACATGAAGGGTTCCGTACCACCGTAGAATGTTTTAAAACGCTGAAGAAACACGTTTCTTGTATGATGACCCCCTTTAATTTTGAACTTTATCTTATTTTTAGTATTTGTTGTTATAGTGAGCATAGTAATACATAATCGGTGAAAATTTCAAGTATCTAATTAATGCCATTATGAAGATCGAGTTAAAAACGCTGAAATAAACACGTTTCTTGTATGACCACCCCCTTTAGTTTTTAACTTTTTTTATTTTTAGTATTTGGTGTTATAGCGACCACAGTAATACATAATCGGTGCAAATTTTAAATAGTAATAAATTAAATTTTAAATTTTATAATGTGTCTAGCTATTACGGTTTAAGAGATAGAGCCCTGTGACAGACGGACAGATAGACGGACAGACGGACAGACAGCGGAGTCTCAGTAATAGGGTCCCGTTTGCACCCTTTGGGTACGGAACCCTAAAAACGTGAAAGTGTATGTATATTACTATTTATTTGGCTAGGCACATCTGCCGCTTGCGAAGGGTAGCTGAGTCTGACTGACCACATTGTGAACGCCACTTTGTGTAAAATACGAGTAAATCTAGCTCCTAATGGCCCGTTTGTTTCATAGCTACATTTAAAACAATTGTTTCACACGTACTCGTTCAAAGACCTTTATTTCGACCGGTACAATTAAGAGCAGTGGCGCCATCACATTCTATTTTAGTTCTACACACGTCTTTACCCTAACGGGGCAGATGGTGTTTAGGGCCGCAAGACCCAAAGGACTCTCTTAGCGTAAAGGTGGAAAAAGAGAATTGAATTGAAACAGTGATAGGTTCCTTCACGTGCAAGGGGTTTCAAAGAAGGGCTTAGGCACGAAAAAAAGCCCACATGAACCAGGTAGTGATGGGTTACTAGCCGCATCGCCTATTAACATGATTCGAATTTTCACCCATTCCCTCAATCGGCTTTTACGATCTGCACGAAAAAAGAGGCAGTTGGTACATTCCAAGTTGTTATTTTTTACAAACAAGTACAAAAGAAATTGTTGTATTTGATTTTTTAAGTATTATGAATTTCGCTTTAATGTGACAACCCTAGCCAGTCAGAGACAATCCTAATGTTTGTGAACAGTAAACGTCCCTTATTTGTGATGTAAAACGATTTGTAACAATAAACTCAGAATGTTGTTTAGTTTACGCGGTATTTACTACCGTTTCTATTGCTGTATTAATTCTAGTAGTAAAATTTAGTCAAAGTCAAAAACTTTTATTCAATGTAGGATAAATATCACTTCGGTCGAGTCCTGAAATTAACCTCCTGGCAGGATAAGATCAGTTTTTTTTTAATCTGTAGTAAGACCGAAAAGAAAATTTTTCGATCAAATAAAGGAATAAATAAACGTGAAAGCATATAATTATTATTATTTAATATTTATTGCACAATAATCTAACGATTATAATACAAAAGGTACTATGTATATTGCTACTATGTATATTATTTAAGGAGGTTCCGAACTTGGCAGAAAAAAGAGATACCTGGAAAGCACTCCACCGACAAGAGCAAGACTAATAATGGTGTAGGTAATATTTTTCAAGCTGCTATAGATTGATTACGGCTAAGACATAGAGGTTGGTAGGTATTATCTTCACAATGGTTTTTGTATATAAAAAAGCCATACCTGTACCAAGCTATAAATATAAGGCACGTATTTTAGGTACTTACTTACCAATTCGTAAATTATTTGACCATAATTATATCGGAATCAACAAACGAAAATGAAACGCTAAATCAGCATACCCAAATGTGGTTAGCCGACTGACGATTCTGGGAATCATTACCACAAATGTATTCTAGCAAACAGTTACGGGAAATTCATGTTTATCTGAATAATTCCACTCAGACAATCGTCGAAATTTTGATGGGTTGCTATCCGCATTCGCTCATTCCCTCGATCAACTTTTACGATCTAAGAACGCGGGATATTCTAATTTTTTTTTTAACTCCTAGACTGGTATGGAAGATATAGATGTTTGTGCTTACTCCTTTAGTCGCCTCTTACGACATCCACAGGAAGACACGATCGTTCCTATTTTATGCCGGAAAAAAACTAGCAGTGTGATTCTCGGCACAGTAGAATAGGACCACTTCAAATCTTCCGGTGGATGTCGTAGAAGGCGACTTAGGAAACAAAAGCAAACCAAAGATTATAAATATCAATGAGACCTCTTCAACCCGCCAGCGTGGAAAGTGTAGGTTAAATCCTCTGGCTGCTCTGGCTAATATATGGCTCCGTTAGTACAGAGAAGGTCGTGCTCCTGCAGTGGAGACTAAAAAGACCTGATGATGATGACAAAAATAAAAAGAAGTAACGCAAAGTAAAAATTACGCAATACCCTTTTCGCACTGGAAAAAATACCTTTTATTGAATAAATGTAGCTCCCATATTCTTCTTTAGGTGCCGCTTGATTATTGAAGATTGGCAGAGAAGAAGTCAGCTCTTTAAATCCCGATTTGGCCATGGCAAGCCTGAACTGTTGTTCTACTGTTTTGATACCAGTCCATTGTCTAATGTTCTTCAGCCAAGACATTTTGCGGCCCCCCACCCTGCGCTTTACGGAAATTTTACGCATCACTATAGTCTGGAGCAGATGATATGTAATTTTCCTTATTTTAATGGTTCGAACGAGCTCTACTTTTTATCCCATGCGCTCTAGAACTTGCACAACGTAGCTCCCAATGGCCCGTTTGTTGAATAGCTACAATTTAAAACAATTGTTTCACACGTTGTTTTCGTCCAAATACCATTGTTTCAACCTATTGCCGTCGCAATTTATAGACAAATAAAGAACAGTGGCGCCATCAAATTCTATTTTAGTTGCTTTTCGAATTGAAAAGAATTCCATTGTCGGCTATCGTAAAACATAGTGACGGTAGCCCCCTACCGGCATTGCGAGGTGAAAAGGCGTAGCCAGGATTTGACCAAGGGGTGATCAAGGGGGATATCTTTTAAGTATCTGTTATAGGCTTTGCCTAATATTATTTTTTATTTCATCATCATAATTTCAGCTGCATGAGAAATTCATCAAGTTTATTGGCCTGACAAATTAAAAAACCGCAACCACTCCTTTTTTTTGGCGGTAAACGCTTGTTTGATACAAGCGTTTACCTCCAAAAAAATATCGACGAAGCGGAATAGGTTTGCAAGGATCGTAGCAAGTGGAGATCCATAGTCTTTGCCTACCGCATAGGAAACAGGCGTGATAAAATGTATGTATGTACGTTTGTATGTTGGATATAATTCTAACTAGAAATATTGGAGTTATAAAGATTCCGCGATGAATCAAAAATGTAAACTGTTTTGAAACGTAGTGGTGTATTTTTTTAACGCGGTACGCCAAGGCGTGTATGACACTACTAAAAAGAAAATTTACCTAAACAGAAGTCAATGTCATTAGATGATTTCATTTTAATTTTGTCGTATTATGCAGAAAACTGGCTACATTTTTACTTTTTGACGTTTAACGAAGTAAATTCTACAGTAAATGCCGATAAGAGTGAAATACTCTCTCTCTCTCTCTCTCTCTCTCATCTCAGCGTGTTCCCAGTTGCATCCACAGCTGTAATGCTGTGAAGCCCGGGGTCCGCTTTCCGGCTTTTCCTTCTCCACTTCGCACGGTCTTGAGCATCCTTTATTGTAAGACCATTGGCACGCATATCATCCCTGACGACGTCAAGCCAGCATGTCTTGGGTCTTCCACGTCTGCCGGGCCTCGGCGGAGGCGGCATGGCTATACATTTGTTTCCCACGTAACTTGCCGGTTTCCGCAAGACTTCACCATACCAGCGTAGGCGGCCTTCTTGCAGTTTGTCTGCTATGTCACGGACATGAAGGCTGCCGCGGATGCGGGTGGTTCTCACGCGATCTCCCCGTGATACTCCGCATATACAGCGCAACATTTGCATCTCCGTGACACGCAGCCCCTGCTTGTGTCGCTCAAGCAATGGCTACGCTTCACTGCCATATAAAAGGACAGGTCTAAAGTGAAATAGACTAAAGAGGGGTTTTAACCAGATTATTTCTTTATGAAGGTACCTTTTTGCTCTTTGATTTTAACTCTTGTAAGTAATAACTCGAAGCAACTACCACGAGTATTTGTTTTTAATTTATTTCATGGTCTGGGCACTCCTGGCTACGCGTTATACAAGGCACTACAAAACTCTTTGAACCGAATAATTCAGGACTGGCAGTGACAAGTTTCCCATTTCAGCCACTATAAACTATATCGCCGAGCAATACGACTCAATCTTGAATCCACAGGTATACTCTTTGGCACGAACAACTTTCAAAGCAGCCACATTGAAAATCCTTATAAAAAGAATCGAGCGCTGTGAAATATGTACCTACTGCCTACTGATAAAAATAGGAAAGCAAGTACCTACATTTCATAATGGAGGAAAAATTATAAAACTTGCGTGGGAGAATTACCGACACACATTTAAACATTTTTTTAAATTCTTGTATTGATAATTCTCCCACGCAAGTTACGTAAATACTCGTAAGAATAATACTTCTGACCTCTCCTTTTCTGCGAATGTCTGCAATCCGGTCGCAGTTTTATGGCCCTAGGCATTGTCTAGTCAACTATGGATAAAAACGTGAGTAGACAGATCTGCATTTGTACTTACATCATCTTCCGAGCGTATTTTCAGTTGCATCTTCATCGGTAACGCTTCAGAGCTCGTGGTCTGCTACCTAACCTAGGTGATTTGACGAGGTTACTGGTTTTTAAACAGAGCGACTACCGTCTGACCTCCGCAACCCAAAGGGTAGACCAGAACCAATCCAAGGATAGGTTTAAACAAACGCTAGATGCTGTTCGGGACCCACAGCTTTACGTGCCTTTCGAAGCACGGAATCATCTTGCTTTTCGGATATCAGGTAATTCCAGCCTAAAATATCCTTACCAGACCAGAAACAACTTTCACAAAGTATTCTTCCGAGTGGGATTGGAACTCACGAAATTGCCTTGACCACAGGACCACGGAGGCAGTCTTCTTTGTACTTACCTGTAGCAATAAATGGTGCCTGAAATAATATAGGTACCTAGAAACTACGTGACTCCCCTTCCACCAAACAGTAGAAAACATACTATAATATATATATATAATAGTCTACGAACAATAATTCTCTAGAATCGTAAGTTATCCCGAAAAATCATTCCACGCGATATGTACCGGTGCGGGCGGGGCTTAAAATATGAACAGCGCGGCGCCACAGTTCGCCGTGACACTCGAGTCGTGCGGTTGCGTCGCAAGAAGTGTCCTTTGAGAATATTGCTGTGTTTTAAAATGCCGTCATGTGCCGTGAAATGGTGTATACTATTATTTTTGTAAGAAAAAATTAACGGGCATTCACACCGCCCTGTACTATTACTAAGCTAACGATAACGATAGTCGCAAATTACGCACTTCCTGTCGCAAAGTTACTGTTGCATGTGAAATGTGGTACAGGGAAGGTCATAGACGGTTATGTTTACTTTTATTTACCTATGTTGTCAACCTTTGGTACGAATTATAATATTAGTTTTTTTAGTTTTCATTAATTAGCATAGGGAGTAGTTTACTATTGTGTATTTTGTACTTTATGTAGGTTTTTACTTTAGAATAGAATATAATAGCATTTACTGTTTATTTTTAAGAAAAGTGGAAAAGTGGTAATTATTGAATCGTTAACAGAAATTGACTTAGGTCCCGAGAAAATGGGACCAAAATACCAAAGGTGTACCACATAAGTTACAAAACGCACGCAAAGCATATAAAATACATATTTTTTTATCAACAGTAGGAATCGCTAAGGGACTTACATTACCTAAACGAGAGTTTTATTTTGCGTAAAACTATAATAATTGAAAAAAATAAAAAAATATACATATATGATATTCTTCAGGATATATGCTACCGAAGTAGGTACTATTCTCAAAACATGATGCTAATTTGATTATATAGAAAAAAAAATCACAAATATACCTCTAAAATAAAATATACCTATAAATACTACCAAAGGTGGCGAACTTCTGTCCAGACGGCGTGAGTTTGACGTCACGGGGAACGTCGTGACAAAGTGATGTAACTCACTTTTTTACAATTTCGAGAATTATTATTTTATTCTGTTATATTACTGCAATTACCCATGGAATTTAGTAAAATAAGGCATTTTATATCATAATAAACTTTGAAAACATATTAATAATTCCTAGAGTTTCCATAGTTACAATACATGTACTTGTACCTCGATTTTAATTTTTCTTGAGTTACCTCTTTTTAAACTTAATTACCGGTATTATGCTTTCATAACGGACAATAGTTTGCGATACGAATGTATGGTGAGCGATAATTATCGCATAAAAGAAAGTTTTTGTGGTAGATGTAATGGTAATGACCGTTAATTTTTTCGTATAAAAATAATAGTATAGAAGCCATACAGACATGAAAATTCTTTATTATTATTAGTAAAAAAAAAGTAACACGTAAACAAGGTTATTTATTTTAGCGAAGCGTACTGCATAAACTTAGGTATACCATCCGCGCGTTGTATCTCACCTCTCATTGCGTTGAGTGCCCCACTCGACCAACGACGACGCGTGACCTTGTCGCGACCAATCGCATGCATCTTTGTCTATGTGTGGTTTGAGTGTTTCGTTGTAATTACTGTTCGTTTGTTTGCGTAAATGGAATCAGAATCGAAGCGGTGAATGTAGGAGCGTTAGGTTTCTAGAGAATTATATTTCGATGATAATAGTTTAAATGTTTTAATGTACTTAGTATTAATGAAGTTAAATTGATTGTTACTTTTTAGTTTTCTGTTTTCTGTTGTGTATAGTACCCACTCTCTACCCTGTGTGCCTGTGTTGTAAATGTTCCTTTCAATTCAAGGTTGACTGGAAGAGATCCCAATCTGGGACAAGTCCGCCTTTGCACCTATTGATGTCTTGATGTTACGTGTACAATACATTTTTAACAAACAAACAAACATACCTAATTAAAAATATATTAAATACCTATCTTTAGTAAAAGTGTTTTTTCATACCAGCTTACGTAGAACTACAACATTGAATAGCTAATTGGAATAAGTACAATACCAAGAATTAAATGAATACCGTACTTATTTCTATGAATAAAATCAGGTGCAGAATGGAAGCGACTACGAGATGTAACTTTTATTAAGAATATCTACAAATAGTTCAAAGCGAATGTCTGGTCTTCTCAATCAGTTCCACTTTCCAAAAACTCACTTTCTGAATGCAATTGCTTGATTTATTGCAAAAACATTAAGGCTGGGCCTGATGTGGGTTTTGCTCCCGCTTCCACGCACACAAATTTACTCTAGCCGAAGCACAGCGAGACCATGCGGGGTGAAAAGATCATGGTAGGTCAATGCGGCTGGTTTTGGTTTTGAGATTTTTTCGTTTTACAAAGAATATTTAAGTTTTAAAAAAAATAAGACGTATTATGACTGCCTTATGTTTAATAATAATCCAAAGTTACAAAGGCTCATTTATTGTATTTCTCGAATACTTTCCGTTTTAGTTTATATAATTCTGTGGTGATTTAGAGGCAACTTCGCAATTTTTTTCTATCGAGAAAATTTTAAGCAATCGTGTTTTCGAAATAAATTGTGTATAAAGTTAGTCCTGAACTTTGCTGTGTTTTTACTTTAAAGTTAGTATTGAAAGAATATTTGATTAGTTCCTTTGCTTTTTCGAGGATCTCATCATCAGTTCTTCATCTATGATGATGGGACCAACTTGCATGTGTTTTCAATCAAACAAAAAAAGTATTTTCTAAATCGGTAAAAACGGAGAAGTTTTTGGAGAACATACATAAAAAAGCTCTTACTTTTTGATGTCGCTTAAAAAGAAGTTCATGTTATGACGAAATCTATTTGATTCACGGGTATATGCCCAGAGGAAGTCGACCAAATAAAAACGTCACATTTGACAAAAAATTACGCGTCAGAGTAATCTTGATGAATAAGAAAATTATACTGCGCGTCGGGTGCATAAATAAATAAATTTCAATCCTTCAACTCAGCGCCGCGAGGTGCCGGCTCTTGTAGACTCCGCGCCCTGGGTAAGATTCATCTTGTGCCCCGACCACTGAATTAATACTAGTAGTTCGCCCCAATCTGTGAACTCACGACCTTATAAGGCAAAAAACATGATGAAATCAATTGTTTAATTGTCAAATGTGATAATTAAAATTCAGCTACCTGTTCGGATGTGTGGGTTCTTGAGGTATTCATTACCCTACCTGTAATTTTCAGAAACTTTATCATGAACCGAAATACACGGTGACTTTTTATTGGCTTTTGAGCTGCAGGCCACTTCATAGTTGACTAAAACTTGAACGTAAAATCGTGAGATGAATTAGTAGCGTGAGCCCGTCTTTCGCCGCGCGAGTATCTACGTCTTCGTATAAAAGACGGGCGGATGTAACTACGTGGTCTTGATCGGAAATCACTATCGCAACATTTTTATCTTGTGTCGTACACAAATTTGGATTACGTATATGGATAGAGAAATTTATTTACTATACGACAATTTTTTTCCAAAGCCAATAAAACGTCAGCGTGTATAAACAATAAAGCATACATATGTATACTTATACTCGTAGTATAGGTCAAACAAAACTTACACATACTATACCATGTTAAATATAAACTATATGTAGAGAAATACTTACCTAATTTGGTATTAAGAAAAGTACTAGCGTATCAAATCGGAAGCTTACCCCCTCTGCGGGAATATGTTCCTTAGCGTACCCCTAATCTTGTATCTCTAGTAAAACAGAGTGAAAACTAGTGAAATTTGGTAGGATGGTGTAATCATATGACCCGAACGCAAATGTGCAAAGTAAATATTTTTTTTTTAAATAAGTGTTATTTTTGGGGGACAAATTAGGAAATTAAAAATGAAGTTTTGCACACCTTACTGTGTCATATATCAAATGAAAGGGCTCGTTATGAGGATCTCAAATATATATATATATATTTTATAAATAAATAGTTTTGATTTTATTCATGAAAGAAGACGAAAATTGACCATTCATTATTCACCATTGACCCCTGATCTCCGAATCTTTTCCTAAAATAAAAAAAAATACAAAGTGTAGTTCATTGCTTGTAGATTACAGGAAAATCTATGAGAAGTACGGAACCCTCTTCACACGAGTTTAACTCGCACTTGAGCAGTTTATTATTTACTCCCCTTATTAGATTGCCTTGGGCGGTGGCCCTACCCCGCCCCACCATGAGCCCGCCACTGGCCCCGCGGACGTGTAGAAAGCAGCTTTTCTTGATTGTGCCGAGAAACTGAGGTATTACAATTTGTTTTCGTAAACGGAGGCGATATTATGAAGAGAAAAACTGAAAGAGAGTTTGAAAAATCTTTATACCTATGTAATTTAATATTTATAGACTAAAGGACTTAGCACAAACATCTCGTGTTACAATTGCATTCCCAAGGAGGGTTAATGTAGGGCGGCAGGCGGTTGTAAAACTTTTCGCACAAATACATTCCCAAAGTAGGTTGACGTCAGGCAGGCGGCCGGCCGTGAATCTATAGCTAAATCATTTAAACTGTTCCGGCTATTTATTCTCCATTTTGCAAGGTCTTTGGCATCCTTGGCAGACCATTGACTTGACATGCATGTTATATTTGGAGAAGAAAAAGCAGAAAAGTGCACCCCGGGCTCCGAAGCAGCACAGCTGAGGATGCAACCGGAAACGCGCTTAGACGAAGAAGAAGAAGAGGAGAATTTAATGTTTATAGACTACAAGCTTTTGCCGGCGGCTTTGCTCGCTTATTCCAAATCCCACGGGAACATTACCTTTTTCAGGGATTAAAGGTATAAGTCTTTCTCAGTCTCCTAACTATATGTATGCGAATGTTCAAGAAGATTGGTTTAGTAGATAAAGCGTAAAAATTTAACAAACAATCAAGAACAAACCAACAAACAAATATACAAACTCACTTTCGCATTTATAATATTAGTTAGGATGTAACTTTGTTAAATTAGTCCATATCTTGTTCTTCTATACAGAAGTTTTTATTTAATTACAAGCTTTTATTAAGTTTTACCTGTCCCGTTGTATAGTTAAAAAATGATTATATTATATAATTTTATTTATAAATTGGTTACGTCATCATTAACTTTGATTATAATTAGTTTTCTTGTGTTTCATCTACGAATAATAAATTCATTAGAAATGTAACGCTCTACATTTACCGCTTCGATTCTGATTCCATTTACGCAAACAAACTAACAGTAATAACAACGAAACACTCACATAGACAAATATGCATGCGATTGGTCGCGACAAGGTCACGCTTCGTCGTCGGGTGGGGGCGGTCACCGTCACCGCAACATGCTTAGGTACATTTTGCATAACACTTTCCACAGATGTCAAGTATGGGTTATTAAAATGTTTATGAAAGGTGAGTCCTGTGTTTTTCATGTCTTTATGGCTTCTACACTACTTCACGGCAAATACCGGTATTTTTAATGAATCAATTATCGCAAAAACACAGCTGCAATACTCTCAAAGGAAACTTTTGCGACGCAATCGCACGACTCGACGCAATCGCACGACACAGCGAACTGTCGCGCCGCGCGGTTCATATTTTAAGCCCCGCCCGCCGCGGTACATATCGCGTGTAATGATTTTTCGGGATTAGTTACGCTTCTCGGGATTATTATTCGTAGGTTTTAATTCATTTGTTTATTACAATTTCATAGTTTAAATAAAATTAACATGTATATTGTGCTTTCTTACTATATTTTCAAAAGACGAATTAATCCTTTTCAAGAGCATTGTTTTCTATACAGTTCTTGAATTTTATGTGTAAAGTTTTTATGGTGATGCGGAATGCTTTTAGGCGAATGAGTTAAGTCGTTTCGGTTTACACGTAACTTCGAAGCTGAGATTAACGTAATCTTCTTCGTAATTCTTAACTTGCGTTTACAGTTATACTTTAGTAAGTACTGTGAAACCTCCTGTTTCTGCCGTAGATTTTTTTATAAAGCTTTATTGTACACAAGAGGTAAACAGATACAAAAACAGAAAAGTAAACATACAACGGCGGACTTATCCCGTATAGGGATCTCTTCCAGTCAACTTACGATATACAGGCTGACTTTTTAACCACCAGCCAAAATTTTAGGAGCACGTTCAGTCCATGATACTGAACTACTTTCCATAAAAACAATTAACGAAAAACTAAAATAAAAATTCGCATTCCCATACAAATTAGCGCTCAGCCAAACGGATTTTGTATGGGAGGACACAAAATGTTTATCGATTTTTAATAACTTTTTTTATAGAAAGTAGTTCAGTATCATGGATTGAACTTGCTTCAAATTTTGAAAATTTGGCTGGTATTTAAAAAGTCACCCTGAATTGAGAGGATATTCAAGTACTTAGTACATTCCAAGTTCTAAGTAAGTAAGTACGTACGAAGTCCGCCATTGTATGTTTGGTCTTTCTAATTTTATATTTAATTTTTTAGTACAATTAAATAACAAACAAACAAACATTATCTGTCCGGCTGTCCGGATGTACTCCTCTACAGGTCGCATTTATCTACCGATTCTCGTAAAATTTTGTGATAGATTTATTGATTTGATTTATTTATTACAATAATACAATAGTAAATACAGTTATGCAAATTATATTACATTATACATAAATTAAAACTAATAACTAAAATAAAATATACTTAAACTAATAACTAGACATTAAATTATATAAAAGATGGACCCCAAATCGCTTATTATTTATATCAAAATATTAAAAGTAAAAAATATCATGTTACAGCCATTTCGAAAAACGTTCAAACACTAGATCGCCAAAACATTCCATATGATTAACTTACCTTACAAAATTTTACGAGAATCGGTTAAGAAATACGATAACACTATTTTGCTACCCATAAGGGTTGGGACACATGTATAAGCACGGAACAGCATTTTCCTATGCTGCTATATGCTATACCCCGCGGAAATGGCGATTCCGTGACGTTCCTTCGCTCTCTCTCGCTTTATCAAATGACGGTTCTGAGCGACAGAAAAAGGATGGCAGCATAGGAAAATGCTGTTCCGTGCTGACAGATGTATCCCAATCCTAATAAGAGACAACCCTTGTCCATCAACACGCCCGCTATCATGATAAAAGTCTCATAACCCTAGTCCCTCGTTCGTTACTCAACGAGGGTTAGAGATGTGCGTAAAGTTGTTTCGTATATCTCTTCATCATTATTATCAGGTCTTTTTTAGTCTCCACTGCAGGAGTCCAACCCTCTCTGTACTACGAGAGCCATATGTAAGCCAGAACAGCCAGAGGATTTGGCCTACACTCTCCACGCTGGCCAGACGGGTTGAAGAGGTCTCACTGATGTTTATTTATAAGCTTTGTTTAGCTTGTGTTTCTTATGTTGCCTTCTACGACATCCACGGGAAGACTCGGAGTGGTCCCATTCTACTCTGCCAGGAACCACACGGCTAACTTCATGTATCTATTTTTCCTCAAATTCTTTGTTTAATTATAAATTGAACCTCTTTCGTGCAGCGTGTTTATTTTCCAGCGAGTTGCTGTATCAGCCGGATCTCGGTATAATCCGGTATTTAACGTGACGCGGGTCGCCCGCCAGATAAGTCACGATTTCGATACTGTTTATTTCACAGATTGCAGAAAAAAGGAGATGGAACAATCACTTTTGGCCTTGCTTTTCTTTTTATCTAATAGTAGGGATGTGGACTGGGTCCAAAAAATTGTATTTTATTTCATCCGTCAGTTAGACTATCCAAAAATAATGGATCCATATTCTTCGGTTTATCAAAGTAGTGAAAATTCACGAAGATACAGCGCGTCGAAGTTTCGGAGTGGGGGTGATTGCTGACGTCACCATCAAGTGAAAATCGTTCTTGATCGTGATGTCATGCGGAATTTAAATGCGCTGTATCTTTATGATTATTTTCGAATCTGAAAAAAGAACGTATCTATTTATACGTACAATATTTTTAATAATCTACCTGATGAGCTAAAAATATTTTTTAGTCTACACCCGTATTATATTCAATAGACGGAGAGAGTGACTCTGGATCATGTCAAAAAAAATAGTTCTATTCGGTCTAACAACGCGCTAAATAAAGGGGTTTTGGTAAATATTCTAAAATCTGAATACATCTATAAATGGAAAGGAAGGATATATCAAATCGAAAGGGGCAAAAATACTATAACTAAAACTACCGAAAACTACCGAAAAAAATATATTGTCAATAGGTACTTTATTTACGACGACCTCCGTGGCGTAATGGTTTACACGCTAGACCGCTAATCCGGAGGTTCTGGGTTCGATCCCCAGCCAGGGCAAATTGGAAAATGGCCTTTTTCAAATTGTCCTGGGTCTTGGATGTTTATCTACATATGTATTTATCATAAAATATAGTATCGTTGAGTTAGTATCCCATAACACAAGTTTAAAAAAAAAACTTACTTTGGGGCTAGCTTAATCAGTGTGATTTGTCCCTATATATTTATTTATTTTGTATCGTAACAATTGTACGTGTGCTGAGTAAAATTAAAAAATAAACAAGGCAACAAATAAAGTATGTTATATTATGCGTAAAACCCCTATAATTAATTAAAAAAACCAATCATATTCCAAATCTATTTTGGTTAAAATATGTTTCGTCTCGTTCATTTAATATATTCTATTAAAAATGAATGAGGAACAAAACATATTTCTACAACAGGTTTAGCAAACGTTTCTTAATTTTTATGAATAAAGGGGTATCTACATCTCCTCCTTTCCATGCTCTGTAGGTCGAGTTATCTCTCTCTTGTTATATTACGTCAGTCTTAATGATTAAACTTTCGTGGTGTGTTTACGGCAGACAACAAGTTCAACTATTAATTAATTTTTGTTCAGAGATACTCGTGCTAGTTGATTTTGTGTCAAAGTGCTTTTAACTTTGACACTGATTAAGGATGGCAGCTTGTTAGTTTTGCTTCCTGGGAAATTTTGTAATTGTTTTTTATTTTCTATTTAAGTCATCATCATATGAGTCATAATAAAAAGATCCACAGCTTTACGTGCCTTCCGAAGCACGGAAATCATCTTCAAATCATCAAATCATCTTCCTTTTCGGATAATCAAGTAATTCAAGCCTGCAATATCCTAACCAGACTGTCTACTTTTCACAATTTTATTTTCTATTTAAGTATAGCCAACTGATCTTTTATTCTTTTTAGGGTTCCGTACCCAAAGGGTGTCAACGAGAAACACAAAAATTGTTGAGCTCAAAACTCTAATTTGTCATACGAATTGTACTAAGATAGTTACCCTTGGATTAAGTAAATATTTTCCGACGCCATTTTCCGAAAATTTCACGCACCTTTGACAAATTTTCCAAAAATCCTATATTTCGACGAATTTTAGCAATTTTTTTGCGAAAAATTGATTTTTTACATATTGTCTGTACGTCTGGTGCGCGATCTGTCGCTGTAGATTCACTCCGGTGGCGGTCTTGCATACGTGTGCTGCTTCTCCTCCAGAGGATGACAAAAATAGTACCTGTGAACACAAAAACATACATTTATTAGTCAACATTTTACATTTTTACACAAACTTTCATTAAAATTTCAATTTTTCCCAAAAGTGACGATCGGCTTATACGTTTTCCTGATAGAACTCGTTAAGCCGCATCTTTTACTCATTTATTACGTTTCGATTGAATCAATACTTTTTGCAGTAGTAAAATTTTTCACAAATCTAGTTAGCAAAATCACCTTTTTGGTCGAAAATTCAAAATTTTCCCTCGCAGGCATATCGGCTTTTACGATATTCGAATAGTACTCGCCGAGCCGCTTCTTTTGACATCTCATTTGCATACGAAGCATCAATAGTTTTTGAAAAATTCGACCGCCCACCCACCCTTTATTCGTTGGGTATATCAACTTTTTTGAGGATGTCGGAAATTTTTTATTATTTTATATTCTATTTTTGTGTTTTAAGTTGACTTTATATATAACTTATACAAATCTTATATTTAACGACCTTGGCTCCCCTTTACAGGGCCAAGGGAATTGCATTTTAACGTTTTTATATTTCAATTTATTGTAATTTAATTTTTAATTTATTGTAATTAATTTAACGGAGGCAAACCTCCAACATGCCTCTTGCTCATTCCCCGCAAACCGCTAAGAAGATTACAATTGAAGCAACACCTAAATCCGTATCTTTTGCCGACCCTCAAAGGTGTCTCTCCTTTTTGGACTCAGTTGACAAACATCTCGATGACGTAGCTAGGGCAAGATACGAGCAAAGTCTAAAACATACACCTTTCGTACCACCTGAATACAGAAGGCAAAGGATTAATGACGACAGAAGGGATGTCCTGGTCCAGGAGGGTAGCGAGCATATGAAGCGGATTGCGGAGGAGTTAGAGATAGCCAGGAACCTCAAAACTACAATAAAGGAGTCTATAAAGCAGATATTAGATGACCTAGAAGGCACAATATGTGACCTGGCCGAGTACGTCAAGCCAAAAAATATCACGCCAGGGTACCATCCCAGCGTCCGCACACAAACCTCCCCGGTGGCCCAGTCCAGCCCACATCAGATCGAGCTTGCTCTATTCAAACAAATGGAGGAGCAGGCTCGACTGATAAATGAAAATACGAAAAGGCTAGAAGAAATAAAGGGGATGATAGCACAGCAGCCGGGTCCCTTGTCCTACGCAGACGCAGCGGCCCGCCCAGCCTTGGCAAAACCGACCGAGCGTGGGGCCCTGCTGTCCCTTGTCGTCACATCCAAGGATGTGTGCGACACCGGGGAGCAGGTGCTCGATAGAGTTCGGGAAGCGGTAGATGCCAAGGATGGGTGGATCAAAGTGGAACGGGTGCGTAAGGCAAAGGACCAGAAAGTCATAATGAGTTGCGCGACAGAGGCCGAAAGGACAAAACTGCGACATAGGCTAGAAGGGGCAGGCAAAAACCTCACTGTCGAGGAGGTGAAAAACAGGGACCGCTTCTCATCCTCTGGAGCGTCAGCATCAGACATACTGATGATGACGTCATCGGAGTGGTGAGAGGACAAAACCCTGAAGTTTTTCGCGGCCTCGACAGTGTGGATGACCGCCTGCAAATTAAATATAAGAAGAAGGCGCGGAACCCGCAAGTTTGCCATATTGTGGTCAGCATATCGCCGGCCATATGGAGGAGGGCAGTTCGAAGCCGGAACCCTCCGTGTGGACCTTCAGCATGTTAGGGTAGCAGACCAGTCCTCCCTCGTGCAGTGCTCTCGCTGTCTGGACTCATGCAGTCATTGCGGAGGTCCACACCTGAAGTCGGTGTGTGCTGGCTACAAGGCTGGCACTGCGGCATCATGCCGCAACTGTAAGAAAGCGGGCATGGAAAAGGCAGAGCATAATGCCTTCAGCGGGGACTGTGCAATAAGGCGGAAATGGGACGCGATTGCAAGGATAGCAACCGCGTATTCCTGACCTTGCAATCAGCGCAGACCCTTTGGTGCGTGGCCCGGCCGACGGTGCCCTGCATCCTTAGTATATACAACAGCACTTTTATAAGAAAAGTAAGGTTGATATAGCTAAACATAGGTAGCTAACAGAGCAGGGCATCGCGACCTGACCGCGTAACGAGTCTTTGCACGGTCCGCGATGGAGGTGTTGTGTCTTCCCGGTGTTGGGATATCTCCCTCCCCCCAAAATTGAATAAAAATACTTGTGTATTATTTCGAATAATCTCAGTATTAAGTAACAAACAGAGGTAAAAACACGGGAGGGAAATATCTCAACAAAGACCTCGTAAAATTCATATGGGCAGAAGTAATTGTATAAAATATTGTATTAAATTGAAACTAGGATAGCATCAATACGAAATTGCACAACCAAATTAATTATTAACTGTTAACTTATTGTTTTCACATTAAATTAAAAAAAATATTATCAATTATAGAACAGAACTGTAATTTAAATAGTTTATAAAGTGGAAAATGAAAATTTAGTAGTAAAAGAATGTAATATGAAAAATATCAAGCTAATCATCTGTATGAATTTAACTATAAGTAGAAAACATAATATATATATATTCTAACAGTCAAAATCTTAAAATGTAAATAATATTGTATTTAAATCCTTATAAATAATCTTTTGCCTAGAGAAAAAATATAAAATAGCCTACTTAATACCCTTATATAGAGATAAAAACAAAGTAGAGAGGACAACAGTAAGTTGGTAATCCCAACCGCCAAGAATTAAGAATAAAAGGTGAAGCATGAAAGATAGATAGTATGAAGTATTGAAATAGTAAAAATTGTAAAATTATATTTATATTTATTTATATCATACTATACTCATACTAAAATAAATTGAATAGCAAATGAATATCTTGCTCAACATAGTCTCTGATCATGTTAGAGGTTAAAGAAAAAAAAAAAAAAAGGGTGTCAACGGGACTCTATTACTGAGACCCCGCTGTCTGTCAGTCTTCCGAAGTGGTCTCAGTCGCCGGAAGAAATATATTAAAATTATTGCATCCGACAACTGGGTCCGCGGTCCGAGTTAACTGCGGTCCCAGTTACAGGTAACCTCAATAGCGCCATACGATAGATCTCCGTGTCCGGATACTACATTTTGATACCTCTCCCATAAAGATCTATGTACGTAAATGGCCATGTCGCACTTTTGGTAACATCAGCATACACTGGTGATCACATAACATTGTTAATGTTAAAATATGTGGTCTAAGTATAAAATTGTTCCGTATTTTTTTATTAATAAATAATTTTACGGCTCTGGATACAAGTCTTTTAGAGCCAATATTTAATTTTGTTCTTTATTCCTAATCCTAACCTAACCTAATCCTAACAAGACAATCAAAGGGTGGGGTAGGCCTTTGACTGCTGCAAGAGAGCTTCTGGCGACAAATCTATACGAGTCCACTGGTTTACATAGACGATTGAATGCCGGACGACGCCCACACAGTCCGCAAAATATGCCGTACTATGACTGTCCACTTTAACTATTTCACACATTGTTCATGTCATGAGCATTTACGAGTATAAGACCAAACAACACCAATTTCATATTATAAAGTACACTAAAATCAATTTGTAAAATTGATTTTAATTTATTAATATATTTAATTATAATTTACACTGACACTGACACTGACAGACTGTGATAAAAAAAAAATATTTAAATAATTTGAAGCAAACCCCAACCGAACCCCTTGACTTCCCGCCAAAAACTCACATTTTGTTTTCTTCCGTATTTAGTTTTTCTGTGACTGTCACTTCACTGGTATTGAAGTAGGTTTTTAGTTTTGAAAAATTAAAATTCTAAAATACGGTAAGAAAATTAAGTGGCTCTCTATTTTGAGGATCACAATATTTTTCTAAATTTAGATGAAAATGGCAAAGATATCGTGCCATTTACAGCCTACTTCATTTAGAGTATTGTGTTGCGGTGGTTTCACAAAAAAAGGAATAAAACGCAAAAAACGGTCGTAAACACGCAGATCCGACGTTTATCTGCACAATCGGATAAGGGTACAAAAAATAAATATAAAGGAAGGTAATAAAACTGCCTCGATGGAAAACAACGAGAGGGCAGAAATTGTCTTACAGGCGGGGTTGAAATTGAAATGATGATTTAAAAAACGAAGAAACGAAATCAAATCAAATCAAGCTAATTTAAAGTGAGAACGTTGCCAAAAGTGGCCGTTTTCCGCACAAATGCGTAGAAAAGCTTAACGTTCTCACTTTAAACTGTAAACAGTAGTTCATAAAATAATTTGAAGGGTTATCTAGGGCTTCACAAAGACATCATTTTAAATGATATCTCCGTTTCCTTTGAAATGATTTATTTCAAATGGGGGTAGAACTGGACCCCGGAAAATTCATGTATGGCCTTATAGTGCTCAAATAAATTTCTTTGTTGCATGATGTCTCTTCATGTCCAGGAGCAAAGAACAAACATGAATGTACCAGCTACTTTTCTTCCTGTTAGATCCAAACTAAACTATTAAACCGAAAAATAACAATTTTCTGTGAAAATAGTGTATTGAATTGTCAAACACGATGAGAGTCAAGTTTTAAAATAGAAAATAAATAGTATAATCTGTTCTCTGACTTTAATTTAGTACAAAAACAATTATACACGTACACTTTTCGTGGTATATTGGTAATCTCACTAGTCCGCCTTTCGGAGGTTCGTTACCTAATAGTACCTCTGCAAACATCTCATAATTATTAGATATTAGGCTGCACCATTTTCTATGACAAATTTATTGCCCTCCTTTGAAAACGAATTGCCCTCTTTTGCAAATGTATTGCACTCTTTTCCAAATGTATTGCCCCTTTTTGCCACTTCTCTACTCATTTTGATTTGCATCCTTAGATTGCAAATGTTTACACGGGTTAAGTGAATGAAGTCAGAGGATGGAGTAAAAGACTTGAGGGCAAATAATACCGCTCCAGTTGTATGTCTTGATGTAATTAAGTAAGATTGCATTTTTATCCGGCTTTGTAATACTAAATGGAAAGATTCTTAGTTACTCTAAAAGTTTTCCAGCCTAAAGTTACACTTTGCATATTAAGGCCGTACCTGAATTTTCCGGGATCCAGTGCTGCCCCCATTTAAAATAAATCATTTCAAAGAAAACGGAGACATATATAAAAATTTTGCTACTACCAATTCCTAGATAACCCTCCAAACTATTATGTGGACTACTGTTTACAGTTTATAATGAGAACGTTAAGCTTTACTACGCACATTTTCCAAAAGTGGCCGTTTTTCGCAAATGTGCGTAGTAAAGCTTAACGTTCTCATTATAAACTGTAAACAGTAGTTCATAAAATACTTTGAAGGGTTATCTAAATCTTGGTAGTAGCAAAATTTTAAATGATGTTTCCGTTTTTTTTAAATGATTTATTTTAAATGGGGGCTACACTGGACCCCGGAAAATTCAGGTACGGCCTTAAACCTACTTTTATGTTTACCTTAACACATATTAAGAAAATGCAATATATATTAAAAGAAACGCTAAAATAAATTTACTTCGGGCGAAGCGTTCGTCTGCCTGTTCTCGCGTACAGGTCGCATTTTCTTTTATCTGTTGTCGCCTACTGGTCGGATTTTTCAACAGATTTTGACGAAAATTGGCACAAGTTCCTTGATTTATTAAATTTTTGTAATCATTCGCGATTTTTGATTGGGGAAGAAATAGGGAGAAAAAGGGGAACTTTGCTGTAGCGTTATTTTTTTAGGGATAACTTTATTGTACACAAGATGTTGCAAAAAATTCCAAAAGGGAGAAGTAGAGGGAGGAATAGGTGGGAAGTTTGCTGTAGGTTGGCTTAGTAAAACCATTTCAGCGAAATCCGTCCTTACAGGGCCTAACAAAATATACTGAAACTGTTTTAAGGGTGAATTCAGTCCATGATACTGAACAACTTTCCCCAAGGAACATACGAGTCGAAACATGAAAAAATATTTTTTGCCTTTCCATAGAAACTCGGATCAGTCAACTTGTATTGGAGGTCGAATTTTTTTTTCGTATTTTGATATAAGTTAATTGGGGAAAATTGTTCAGTATCATGGACTGAATTCCATCTTAAAATAGTTTCAGTATATTTTGTAAGGCCCTGTAAGGACGGATTTCACTGAAATGGCTTTACTAAGCTAAGCGAAAGGGGAAAGTGTTGGTTATTGCATGCGGTTATAAGAGCTCGCGAGGTCTACTGTTCTGTGAGACTAGTAGTCTCTTATAATCCATCTCATTTCTCCATCTTCTTATCCTGTCACCTTTTCATAACATATTTTCCTTCTTCATCATCTGACTCATACACTCATACCTATTCCATCCCTTCTCTTGAATATAAAGGTACAATCAGGAGAGCTATTATCTACTAATATACAACGAGTTAATGAAATAACTCAAAACCTCTGAGGTTGTAACTCGTCCATGAAACTGAACAACTTTTGTTCTACAACGTTTCGTGAAAATTGTAGAACAAAAGTTGTTCAGTTTCATGGGCTGACGTACCAGCTAAAAGGCTTTGCGTTATTTCATTAACATGTAGTGTAATAAAGTTATTCTTTATTTCTAATGGTATTTCTACAATTATATAACAGTAATGTAAAGAGTGAATTAAAATAAAGTGTTAAAGGGTACTCTTGTTTCTCTGCTGAACAATCCACTCCTGCGTAGGTACTCTACAAATACTTATGTGTAGGGTTTACCTAATAACCTGGGACAGGTGACCCAACAACCTTAAGCTGAGTGGTCCCATTTTGGTGCTTATTGTAGTACGATAACATCAATATTACATCAAACTTGTTTTGTAATTTTTTGAGGTTAGTTAAATAAGTGGTAATTAACAACATGTTGTAATAATAAATAAATAATTGTCATTTTAATAGGCTGCACCATGACAGATACCAACCAAAGAGATGACGGCATTGATACTTGGATCCACAACTCCCTAATATGTACATAACAGCCGCACTTCACATAGTTCTAGTGTCCAAGCAGAAGAACCATAATACGAGTCTACAAAATTGTTATCAGACTGATTTTTATGTACGGGTGAAGCTTGGACTTAAACCTTGAAGAAAGATAACAAGCTGGTAGTGGCGGAGAGGAAGACCCTACTTATGATTTTGGGACGCAAAGGGAAGATGGAAGCTTGAGAATTAGAACGAACCGGGAGCTGAAGATCTTGTGTCCAAACTAAATATCACCGGTGAAACGAAAGCATCTAGACAGGCTTAGGTCGGAAACGTAGAAAGAATAGGAGATAATCGGGCAGTGGAGACAATCTACTTGGTTCGACCTAGCCGTCGGCCAGTTACAGATAAGCCGAGGTGCAGAAAAACCTGTGGGGCCTCGGAGTTGATGACTGGCAGCAATGCCTACAATACTGACCACAAGAAATTGCAATGCGGGTCTAAGCAGACAGAGTTCAGGGCTGCAAAACTCAAATAGCACTTTTAGCGTGATGGTGGGCGAGAAGGAGCTTTTAAGCTTAGAGCCGTAAGACCCAAAATGCTCTGTCTGCCCCATTGTCTTGCCCATAAGTCGTGATAGTGTATAACAAATTCACCACAAAATGTATTATATTAATTATTTCAAGAGCCCTTACCCCCCGCAATATTTGGAAATTTGCACAGTTAAAAATAAGTCGCCTCCATGCTAATTCCCTATATCATCATCATTATCAGGTCTTTTTTAGTCTCCACTGCAGGACCACGACCCTCTCTGACTACCAGAGCCATATATTAGCCAGAGCAGTCAGAGGATTTGGCTTACACTCTCCACGCTGACCAGACGGGTTGAAGAGTCATTGATGTTTATAAGCTTTGTTTAGTTTGTGTTTCCTAAGTCGCCTTCGACGACATCCACAGGAAGACTTGGAGTGGTCCTATTCTACTCTGCCGGGAACCACACGGCTAAAAAGTCACCTTGTATTTATTATTTCAATAGCTCTCATGTGTCCGCAATATTTGGAAATTTGCACAGTTGAAAATGAATTGCCTCCATGCTAATTCCCTACATAAACTAAACTAACTTTTCCCGCAGATTTCCCCTAAAAACCGCGCCTACTAAAACTAGGAAACTCAGTGATCATTACCGAATCTTTAGTTCCAGTTGAAATGTGGCGGCGCCACCATTGATTCGTTTCGCCGTATGTAGATGTCAGATTAACGACGACCTCTGAACTTAATTTAAGTTGTACGGGTATGTAATGGCGGGGAGAAAAGTGTTGGGATTTTAAATACAGAATGACTTTTTATCCACCGGCAAAATTTTTGGAGCAAGTTCAGTCCATGATACTGAAGTACTTTCTATAAAAAAAAAAAAAATTGGTTGCCTGTAAAGTCGGTATACGGGCGAAAGTTTTACGTGACAACGACTTCACTCCACTTCACTCCAAACTTGACTTCCACTCGGGCATGGTTAGCCCGTCTAAGAGCGAGAGAGACAGACATAAAAAGTGAAAGGCACGCGTGCCTCTCACTCGCTCTCATTGTGAGCGCATAACGTGAGCGGAGCGTAACGCAGTTTCTTGAAGTGTCACCCGGCTAACCAATTTATAAGACGTTGTCACGTCAAAATATTAAAAATCGATAAAATTGTTCGTCCTCCCATACAAAATTGTTTGGCTGAGCGCTGATTTTTTTTTATATAGAAAGTAGTTCAGTAGTCAGTGTCAAAATATTCAAAATAATGAATCAAAGACGACCGCGACTGTTCTCTCCACCAGTGTTTCTCACTAAAAATTATACAAAAAATGCTCCTACGGTGAGAGCCCTGCAACTACTAGAGGACATGCTCGTACTACACAATGATCTGGATGTATTTAGTGATTCAATAAATGTATTTATGGACAATTTATTCACATTTCTCAATTCTATTAATTATTTTGATTAACTATGACATATTAGTATTAGTAATCATTGACATTTTTTTTCCAATTTTATATGCATGACGATTTTTACCTTTTATTATTTTTTTCCACACTGTTATTTGATTGTGTATGTTTCTATGTTTCTATCTATTTGACCCTATTGACAATTGATTCTTTAATTTTATTGTATTTTCTGACTACTGTACAGATGCTTTGGTGAATAACTGTCAATCTGTATGTGATTTATGAATAAATAATAAAAAATAAATAAATAATAAATCAAGCTTTTCTTATTATTTCAAAATGAAATGCTAATCACCAGACTAAGTAGTTGCTTGTTTTTTTTAGTATTTATTAGGGCGAGAACTTTTCCCAGCAGTGGGACAATAAAAGTTACTAAAAACATCTTAACTGAATTAAACTATATATTTAACACTCTCCATTATATTTTAACTTTTAAAAAGTCAGTTTTAATTATTGATATATGTTACGAAATGTGTTAATGTCAAATTGTTTAAATAAAAAAACCGGTCAACTGCGAGTCGGACTCGTATGTACATGAAGGGTTCGGTACCTCCGTATAATGTTTTAAAACGTTGAAAAACAAACACTTTTCTTGTATGACAACCCTTTTAAGTTTAATTTTTACTTATTTTTAATTTGTAGTTATAGCGGCCATATTAATACATAATCGGTGAAATTTTCAAGTGTCTATTACGGACAAACGGACGGACAGACAGCGGAGTCTCAGTAAACGGTCCCGTCGGCACCCTTTTTGTACGGAACCCAAAAACATTTGGCGGTTCTATCAATTCAGGTCCACTCACTTAGTTTTTGACCAATAAATTCGTTATCACTTTTCCCCGCATCTGTACGTGAAAGCTCACACAATGCCCAAGGGGGCCGTGATTCAACCCGCTACGCTAACTTACAGCTTACAGGTCTTCCAGACGTGTATGTTAACGATGTTAACGGAACGTTAAACTTTTATTTTAAACTAACCTAGTTCTACACGAGTAAATATTACAGATAAAGTCAAAGTAATTTTTTTTATGCAATGTAGGATAAATAACTCACTTGACTGCCTTCGTGGTCCAGTGGTCAATGCGTTTGCCTTGTGATCTGGAGGTCGTGATTTCAAATCCCACTGGAATGAGCATACTTTGTGAAAAGTTGTTTCCAGTCTGGTTAGGATATTACAGGCTTAAATCACCTGATTATCCGAAAAAAAGATGATTCCGTGCTTCAGAAGGCACGCTGTGTGTCCCAGGTCGAGGCCCCACACCTTGTTTTATTATACTATGTTTTTTTCTCCTTTTCCCGAGACCAGGAGTGCTATTTTTCATTTAGGGACTCAGCGAAACACAAAACTTGTAGTTTTCCAACTCACCACTCGCGTTCCGACGCATTGCATCGTATTTTTGAAACCGTCGTGTCAACGATAAGTAATATGTGTTACGCAAAAAGATATCATAAATTTGTAAATGGTTTTCTAAGCATTTCAACAAAAATAAAAAAAGCAGCCTAAAACGGAACTGATACTCCATGGAACGTTTCTTGACATTTGTACGCTACAAATGTCGTTGCAAATCCTTCGCATACGATCAATTAAAAAATGAGCCCGTTTGGAAACACTCGCGCAAATCATTTGTAATGTGACTTTGTGAATAGCGCTCCTGCACATCTCACTATTTTCTAAATCCGACACTTTTCACGTCGCCAGTACGAGCGACGTCCCGCGGGGGCCGTAGTCAACCCGGGCTAACTTAAACCGCTTACGAGTGCGTTTTCGCTGAATTTATTATAATTGCAACGTCCACCTGCAGTCATCTGAGTAGTGGGTTTACGCAATGCAGTAGGTTGGATTGAAAAATGTATGGGGACATTGTGATACCGGGTCTAACAAAATATACTGAAACTATTTTAAGGTGAAGATATAGGCAAATGGCTTTGAAGAGTGAAATAAATTGTTTACTCGTAAATATGGTGATAATTTCCATACTGCTCTTCGTCATGCACTAGATAGCCCTTTAAATTATTTTATAAACTGCCGTTGAAACTATTATTGGTGATCCGTCTAGCTTTAAAACTTGCCGTGGCCACTTTTGGTGGAGGCAAGTTTTAAAGCTAGACGGACTAATGTAAATACTTTCAACGGTGGTTCATAAAATAATTTAAAGGGCTATCTATGGCATGACGATGAGCAATATGGAAATTATCTACATATCTACGAGTTAAAAATTTATTTCAAATGAGGGCGCCACTTCAAGGCCATTTGCCTATATCTTCACCTTAAGGGTTGATTCAGTCCATGATACCGAACAACTTTCCCTAAGGAACATATATCTAAATTTGAAAAATAGTTTTTGACCTCCCATACAAATTGGCCGATCAGCTGATCCTATTGTTGATCCGTTTGTATAGAAAGAAAAAAAAGTCATATTTCGATATATGTTCCTTGGGAAAAGTTTTTCAGTATTAGGGACTGGATATACCTTAAAATAATTTTATATCCCTATATAATGTCCAACAAAATATACTGAAACTATTAATAATACGACTACAAAACTGAACTTCGACAAAAAGGTGAAGTGGTAGCATAAGTGACGCCCTCATCTATACTAATATTATAAAGCGGAAGAGTTTTTACGTTCCGACAACCACGCGAACGAAGTCGCGGGCACAGCTAGTTTAAAATAAATTGTTTAAAACTAAATATGGTGATATTTAAAAATTTGATTTGTATCAATGTCTAAAAAGACCTTTAAACTATTTTATGAATAACCTTTAAAATAGTTTTAAGGTCTTTTTAGACATTGATACAAATAAAATTTTTAAATATCACCAATACATTTAGTTCACAATATATTTAGTTTTAAACAATTTATTTCAAATGAGGGCGCCACTTCACCTTAAGACGACATTTAGTATCGACAATATGTAACTGCGATACGACTTAATTTCACCAATAGTTTCGTTCGACTAAAAATGTACCTAACTCAATATTTGTAATAAAAAAAATTCTACTGGAGGGTAAACAATTCGCCAACCTATTACTAACATTGTCTAATGTCTATTGATCTCAATATTATTAACTGATAAAAAAAGAAAACAAATGAGTGACAAAACAAAATTTATAAGATCGAATGAATTGAACGAGAAACTAAAAAAACGTTCCACATCTAAACACTCGTACGTACGCGATCCAACCCACAAGAAATTCAAAAGTTACGAAGAAATAGCAAAAGAAACTAAATGGAAAACTTTTTGCATATACATTAGGAATAAGCCTGACTGATTTATCGCTGTCAAGCCGGTACCAGAACTATCGTGAAATTTTAATAAGTATCTTTCTCATACGATGCTAAGGATTTTTTGACGTGACAACTTCTAATAACTCGATACTACGGGCTGCATGCACGAAAAAGATGACGTCATTGTCCCGTTACGCTCATTGTCGCGTTCCGCAAGCAAGAGCGCGGCACGAACGAGAGAGTGTGGCATGATCGGCTCGAGCGATCGGCTCAGTTCGGAATGTTTGACGTTGTCACGTCAAACTACCGTCCGTAAACCGACTTTACAGACAACCAATTTTTTTTTGTTATTATCATCTGAGCGTATTCTAGGTTGCATCCTCAACGGTAACGCTTCAGAGCCCGTACGCTACTATAACCTAGGCGATTAGACTAGGTTACAGGTTTTTACACAGAGCGACTGCCGTCTGACCTTCGAAAATCAAAGGGTAGACCAGAACCAATCCTAGGATCGGTTTAAATAAACGCTAGATGGCGTTCGGGACCCAAAGCTTTACGTGCCTTCCAAAACACGAATCATCTTTCTTTTCGGATAATCAGGTGATTCAAGCAAAAACAAAAAACTTATATTTAAATCCAGTAACCAGTAACATACAATTTTTGACTTTATCGGTTGGAATAGAAAGTTATATGGACCTAAATAGGATGTAGGTACATACCTACTTATAGAATAAAAAAAATATGAAAAATTGAGACATTTTTATTGTTCAAATTTTGATGATTTTTGATGAATAAGTATAAAAAACCGGCCAAGTGCCAAGGCCAAAACAACAAAGTGATCCTATAAGGGTTCCGTTTTTTCCTTTTGAGGTACGGAACCCTAAAAAAGACAAAGACGATATAAAACGTAAAGATAAAGAAATATGACGTCTAATAAAATATACTGAAACTGTTTTAAGGGTGAATTCAGTCCGTGATATTGAACAACTTTCCCTAAGAAACATATGTCGAAATATGTAAAGTAATTTTTGGCTTTCCATACAAACTCGGATCAGTTGATCGGTCAACTTGTATGGGAGGCCAAAAATTTTTTTTCATATTTCGATATATGTTTCTTGGGGAAAGATGTTCAGTATCATGGGCTGTATCTACCCTTAAAATACTTTCAGTATATTTAATTAAACCCTGTATACTACTACTTATTTCTACAATATAACAAATGATACGTAACTAAAAAGCTTTGTTAAAAGTTCACCCATTATTACTTAAAAGTATGTAACATAAAAATATGTGTTATCTAGCGGCATACAAGAATAAAATTGTACTATATTTAGTATGATATTTCTCAAAGTTTTTTTTTTTCAATTTAATAATACTCTTCCTAATTACTATCATGATAAAAATAATCATAATCATGATAACAAAAACCGAAATCACTATCGGAATCGGAACTATTGGAATTTATATTTAAAAATTCACTATCAAACGTAGTACGCTCTTTGTTGACGGTCAGCGCCGTCGGCAACCGTCGCGAACTGTCGCTGACATATTGCCGCTTGTCTGTAAGTGCCTTAATATTACCACAGAATAATAACCGGTACTCACGTACAGAAGTCTCAATCAGCAAACAAATTCAAAGAAATATCTACTCAATGTGGTTAGCGATATGGTTTAATTTAATTCACGTCAGAACTCAGCACCTTTTTGTTTAGATACCTAGACATCCATTGGTGGTATTATATTATGGTTGTTTTTAAAGCAAACGAAACCATAGCGCGTTCTAACTTTGGATAGCGCCATCTAGGTGTTATTTAGGGAACTTTAATCGGGAGGTCTAAGTTCGTGGCGAACTACCTACTAGCACAGAATAAATAATACTAACGTACATGTAAATAAACAAATTCAAAGAAATATCTACTCAATGTGGTTAGCGATATGGTTTAATTTAGTTCACGTGAGAACTCAGCACCTTTTTGTTTAGATACCTAGACATCCATTGCAGGCGAATTTCATTCTTATTACTCTGGACAAACGATTCGTATAACTGAATTTACCACTCCGAGGGGCCGCTGCGCGCTTAGTAATAGTGTAGGTATATTTTCGATACCTATACGGGGAGTGACACAGGCCTGATATTACTGGAGTTAGTGCCATCGGCAACCGTCGCGAACTATCGCTGACATACTGCCGCTTGTCTGTAAGTGCCTTTATATAAGTGGCACTCGGCAAATAGAAATATCCCATGAAAACTTGTGTGTGGTTGTTTTTATATTTTATCAGTACACGTATGGGCAAAAAATAAACGAAATTCGCGTAACAAGCGGCACTATTTGTGTGTTTGTTTATCTGTAGGTGACGCGCGTTCTCCGAAACGAGTGATGAATGGTTTGCGGGGACACAATCTGAATCAAGGGTGATTTTCATAGCCACCGAAATTCTCAAATTGTTCTTTTGTTTTACAAAAAGTAATGACATTTACATATTCCTAAGCGATATTCTTCTCTCCCATGCTGGTCTGGGAGAAAAGGAAAAACGCAGAATGTACCAGCTGCTTCTCTCCCCGCGCATATGGTAAAAGCCGATCGAGGCAAGAATCTGAATCATGTCAATTGGCGTTGTGTGCGGTCCTTTCCATTTTCACGCACACCATCAGGCAAGACCTTTGGGTCTTGTGGCCCTAGGCTCTGTCTACCCTGTTTGGGATAAGGACGTGATAGTGTATGTATGCAGGGGATATTTTTAGAGTAAGTATTTTTTATAAGGTGAAACAAGTTTATTTAAAACAGAACGCTGGCCGCATTTCCGCGTTAAATCGCAATACTTATTCGTTGTGCGAAAAAACAGTTATAAGCAACAAATAGTTAACAACCCAGTGGTAAAATCTCTACAATAACGATACACAGTCAGCAAGAACCCAGAAGGTCGCACTCCATAACCTTACAAATTCCCGTTATAACGAGAACTTTGAAGTAAACAGTCACTCTATTGTTCGCTAATTTGTGAGGTCGTGGTGCAAGTTAGGAGCGAAACACGGTTTTGCAAATACAATTCTTTGTATTATTGTTGTTTCTCTCCACATTTAGAAACTATACGTAATTACTTGTCGGGTCAATAGAGAAATAATAAAGTCTGTGCTTTGCAAAAGTTGGAGTGAAAGCGATTTTAAAGTAATGTTTATAAAGGCTTAGTAAAAAACCAAGATATCTACCTTGGGGGACGCAGGGACTGGTCGCCATCTTCAATTAAAGGGCCGTGTTTTTTTTGGATATTACGTATCAATGATTGATTGTGTGACAAAAAAGTCTAATAAGAAGAAAATAGTATATATAATTTCTTCCAAAATTCCGGCCAAGATTACGCTCCTTCGGAGTTTGCCGACGCTAGTGTGTCCCTTCTTATTTATGTTACTTGAACAAAGCAAAATAAAGGTTTTTCTATTCTCTCCTGTTGTTGCTTATAATTTGCAGCTCATAGAATACAGCGGACTTAGCGTAGCGATTCATCCGCATCCAGACGTCGCGTTCTGGAAAATTCCGGCCAATCACACACTCCTACGGAGTTCCGCCAACCCTAGTGTGTCACTTCTTATTTTGAAACAAACCGAAATAAATAGTTTTTGATCTCTCCTGTTATCGCTTATAACTTGCGGCTCATAGAATACAGCGGACTCAGCGTAGCGACTAGGTCCGCATCTAGACGCCGCGTTCCGGAAAATTCCGGCCAATCACACGCTCCTACGGAGTTCCGCCGACGCTAGTGTGTCCCTATCTCGGATTTGTGCGGGACTCCGATTGTTCCGAACAAAGAAACTCCCCGTTTGCATTAACGTTTGAAAGTTCCAGTCTTTGTGCATGCAAATACGGGATTCTATGTTTTTTCACCATCAGGTGTTACGATTTAGGGGTATGGTGGCTGGGAATTGCATCAAACCGGAAGTGTTGGTTGTTGTTGTACATACTTTGATTTTTTTTTAAACACGGACAAATCACACCGATTGAGCTAGCCTCAAAGTAAGTTAGAGACTTGTGATATGGGATACTAACACATATATAGATAAACATCTAAGTCCCAGGTCAATCAGAAAATGATCATTTTCCATCTTGGCCTGACCCATCGACACCGGGACCCTCTTTGTAACAGCCTGGCATGATGACTACTAGACCACAGAGGTCGTCGACCAACGTAAGTTAAATTATTATTGTATGGAACACATTTTAAAAGTTAAAGTCAACGTCAACATTTTTTATTCAATGTAGGATAATTTTATTAAAAAAATATAACGACCACTGCTAGGATGATAGAT
The DNA here is from genome assembly GCA_963576875.1 of Acrobasis repandana. NCBI lineage: Eukaryota > Metazoa > Arthropoda > Insecta > Lepidoptera > Pyralidae > Acrobasis > Acrobasis repandana. The sequence goes on along the minus strand of OY756234.1, from coordinate 2,956,662 downwards.
GTGCAGGAAACAGACCAGTTAGAATTAGTCTCATAGAAAAAGGCGTTTGTCAAATATAAGCCAGTCTTTCAATTAGATCTACATATTTGAAGTAATAAAATACTGTTTGAGTTTACGTAGTTTGTTGAAGTGATACTAAATTCTTTTTTTATAACATTGTTCAAAGGGCGACTCGCAAAGTATTTCCTAACAAGTAATAATTATAAAGTTAAATAAATCTTTTGAACCAATATTTTCTCTATAACAATCAGTATTCCTGCACACGATGTAAGTAGGTTATTTGACTTAAGTATAACTTTGATAATGGTAACCCAAAACTTTTTTTTATCGCTCAAAAATAACTTATAAGCCTTTCAAATCTGATGGAAAGGGAAACTGTCAAGTAACAGAAAAAGGATGGATATACTGGCATGTGGCGTCATTGCCATTCGTTTTTACGTGTACGAAAGAGATTAAGATGTCCCCACCATGCTCCCACTTTTCTTTATACCAATATTAAATATTATTCTTGCTGTTTATAGGAAACGATTTCTTTTGAATATTACCTATAGTTATTTGTCTTTTCTTATAAAATATTATTCAAAGACAAACACAGGCTAATAACCTATTGATTTCATACACGTTAGCCTTCGATCAATAATGCAACTAGATACGCGTTACCTACAAAATCAAAGCAAAATTCTGTCCGCTTAAATATCAAACAACATTCACTGTTTAGTCAACCTTATTACATTACGTATAAAGTGTTTTTCTCCTTATCTATCTACCTATATTTAAGAGCTATGCTCTTGTCGGTGGAATATGAATTGTCTTCCATTTGTCTCTTTTATATGCCAGCTGACACGACGTTCTCTTCTCTTTTTTTTTTTCTCCTTGACTAAACCAGGCCTGTGTCACTCCCCGTTTAGGTATCAAAAATGTACCTACATTATTACTATGCGCGCAGGCGGCCCCTCCGGGTGGTAAATTCAGTTATACGAATCGTTTGTCCAGAGTCATAAGGATGAAATTGGCTTGCAATGGATGTCTACCTAGACATCCATTGCAAGCCAATTTCAATCTAAACAAAAAGGTGCTGATTTCTGATGTGAGCTAAATTAAACCGTATCTCTAACAACATTGATTAGATATTTCTTTGAGTTTCTTTGCTGAGTGAGGCTTCTGTACGGAGTGTATCTATTCTGTGACTGAACTAAACAAAATAAGCTCAATAAGTTTACCGCCGCGTGTGCGCTCTTATTTATAGCCGTATTTTTGCGCCAACCCGATTCTAGTTGTATTTTTGATCGAAGATTTTAGCTAATTAATATTTCGTAGACTAAGAAATCATGCACATCCTAGTAAGAAAGAACGGTCTTTGTTATATAACTTCCGCGCACTTTATTGCACTTCTGTTCGCATTCCAGTTTTCAGAGTCAGTTTCTGAATTATACTGAATGTGTTAGTAACACGTGTTATTATTTATTTATAACATTATTGCAAGAACTATCTATCTTCAACACATTGCGGAACACAATATAAACAGTAATTTTACCATTTCTTTTAAAAAAAAAATGTTTTCTTACTACTTATTAAGACTAAGGACATCATCATCAGGTCTTTTTAGGGTTCCGTAGTTCACAAGGAACTCTTATAGTTTCGTTATATCCGTACGTCCGTACGTCCGTCCGTCCGTCCGTCCGTCTGTCTGTCCGTCCGTGCTCGTACTCCGCCGCTACTGCACCGATTGTCACGAAAATTGGTGGAGAGATAGATATTGAAGTTCCAAAAGTTGTTTTTTAAAATTATGAAAAAATGTTTTTTTTTCTGCCCCCCTCCCATACAACGAAAAGTGAATTTAAAAAATTAAATTGGACTAACCCCAACGTGTGGGGTATCCTTGGTCAAAAGGTCTTTTAAAATGCAATAAAAACTGCTTTGAAACTATGTAGATGAAACCCCCCTCTTGAGATAATCTAATTAATACAAAGTTAAAATTTGAGGTGTCCCCCCACCGTAACTTTTGAAATATTACTAAAATAATTCTGAAAAAAATGTGGTATATACCTCAAAGTATGTACTTTCAATTAAAACTATAGCGGCCACGGTTTCATTGATAACTAGTTATTTTTTAATAAATCGTAAACCGCAATTTACCTTTAGAACTTTTATATTATGTTCCTTGCTGCTGCGGAACCCTTCATGGGCGAGTCCAACTCGCACTTGGCCACTATTTTAGTTTCTACTGCAAGAACACGACCCTCTCTGTACTTACTAGAGCCATATATGAGCCAGAGCAGTTAGAGGATTTGGCCTACACTCTCCACGTGCCCAGACAGGTTGGAGAGGTGTCAGTGATGTTTATAAGCTTTGTTTAGCTTGTGTTACCTAGGTCACCTTCTACGACATCCACGGGAAGACATGGAATGGTCCTATTCTACTCTGCCGGGGACCACACGCCAGACATACTCGATGCAGTTGCGTCGTTTTATTACAGATCATCAGATCCGCTTTTTGTTATAATAATAATACAATGTCATCTGATTTACATAAGCATACAAAATTTTATCTCCATCGAAAACCGAAAAGTGGGTTAAAAAAGGCTGAAACTCTGCTTACGTAATACTTGAACAATCCCTAGGATATTTATAAACAAACATTTGGAAATAGTTGTACCTACAATACAACCGCGTAATACAATCAAAACTAAACTAATATACGGCAATAACATATTCGGGATAAGGGTATCCCGGCCATCGAGAAGTTTTAACTATGCAGGCCCGCGTTCACCTTTATAAGTGGTTTATTTATTTATAAGCAGATGGTTTAAAGTTACAATCGATAGTTTTCAACTTTGGGTGGTTAGAAGTTCCTATCCCGATCTCGGATGCATCCTGCGGCCTTAGCACGGGAATTTAAACTGAAGATCTATACATGTCTTCCCTCTGTAAAAATTTATAAGACAAGATAAAATTAATGAATGAAAATGTGGTAAAATATGTCATTACACGTAGGCAGTTTTTACACAGTTGTTCGTGTCTGCTAAGACTCTGACATGACATTTCAAAATAAAAACTAGACTATGTTTGTATGAAAAGTCTAGGATAAGGGCGTTTAATAATTCCGAAAATCTAGTACAAAATTACTTTCCTCTAAGTTCTTCTCTATAAATCTCAAGCATACAAATAGCTGTACTATAAAAACTCGATTACTCGCGCGATTGAAAGGAATTGTTATCGTTCGCAGTTATCGCACGCCTCGGATGATGATTGTGGATTGTTGGATATAGTGGTGTATCTCTGCTGTAAAGAGCCATTTATACTATACGATTATTAAAAGTAAAGTAAGTGATAATAGTATTTTATGCAACTGCTGTATAAGTGTTCAATAAAGACGAGTGGCGCGGGTTATGATGTGAGCCTTGGCGAACATCATAAAAAAGATGTCACGAGTATTTTTTGACGTACTCATACAACGTTGTATACAATACCTTTTCTACAACTAGTTTGTTTGTTTGTTTGTTTGTTTGTAATAAATTTATTGTACCAAAAAAGTATAAAAGACAACATAATACGAAAGAGCAAATATACAAAGGCGGACTTATCCCATGTAGGGATCTCTTCCAGTCAACCTGATTATATATAGATATATTGAGAGGATATTTACTCAGTTATAGGTTAAGGTTACTAGTATAATATTACAGCCTATTAAATAAAATATAAAAATTATGCAAATAGTGAGAAATATGAAATTGTTGACAATTATGATTTGACATACATTATGTTTGGCAGAAATTTACTTCCCAGTGGCGATATTAAAAATATGTTTTTCTTATGTTGGCAGTAAATAATTTATATCTGAAAGTTTTACCTATTAAAATAAAAAACTTAAGGATTGTGGTAGTTGTAGTAGTAGTTGGTAGGTAGTTGTGGTTTGTTGTAAAGTTGTGTGATCGAGTTTTCGCCTTAACCTATTTAAATAGTAATATGTAGCAGCTAGTCGTATCCAAAGAGTAAAAGTAGTAAAGGGCCGTATAGTTTTAGCGACATTACGACACAAGTGCTGTAATGAGGAATAGAGTATAGACTTTTATGAAGTCATATTACTTATGTTATTGTTCGTGACCATGTAAAAGGCAGATAAAAGTACAGGAGTAGAAAAAAGTATATATTTCAACATCGTTGGAGGCAAGAACGTTTATTTTACTAGGCGCATAAGAGCTAGCAAGCGAATAAGTGAAGTTTATGCTTTAAGTGTAGCTACAATTGAACGGACAAAAAGTGATATGTGGTGTGTTCTCTAGTACTTTAGTACATAATAGTTCTTTGACCCCTGGGGAATTTAGGAAGCACGTGTTACTCTTCGATGCTGGTATGGGAGAATCTCTCCCTGCGCAGATCGTACGATCCGATAGAGTGAATGGACGAAAATGTCAGCTAGCAACCCATTACAATTTTGATACCTATTTCCACTTTCTTCTCCACCATCACGCTGAAAGTGTCCTTTAAGTATTGCGGCCCAGTGGTGTCTTTCTGCCCAAAGCCGCAAGACCCATAGGGTTCTGTCTACCCCAAAAATCGTACTACAATCGTGTCGTACACAATAAAACATTGCAATCTCTTACGAGATTTCCTCTAATGTGTTTTCTGAAGACTGTATGCGAGGATAGTACTGATGGATGAAATTCAGATATTTTCCGATCGCCTGATTGGAAGTTCTTACACAATTGTTGCGAGTACCAAATGTATGCCTTTTACTTGGATATAATGATGTGTAGACTAGCCGTGAGTTGGCAAGTTTGTAAATGCATTTACTTTACGAGTATTGAAGCCAGGGCTTGTTAACGATACCAAATTCACACTAAACGTAACGTTAAATAACGTTATTTTAGTGGTAACGTTATAAGGGGTATCATTAATACAGTTTATAACGTTATCAATTAACGATATAAGTAACGATACTTTATTTCAATACTTGCAAAATATTATATAAATAGCTCTAGTAGCCTACTAGACAAATTCTCATCAATTTATTCTGTCAAATATCGAAAAGAAATACAGTGTACCTTTTACCGTTAATATCATTGGTAACGTTATCTGATTATCGGTAAATAGTGGGAAAAATACCGTTACCCAGCATAACGTTATCTTTGCTGATAACGTGAGCGCCGTTTGACAGAATTAACGTTACAAGATTTTTAACGGTATTCCAAGCCCTTATTGAAGCATACTTTTGCTTGTGTTTTTATTAGCCCCCCACGAAAAAGAGAGGTGTTATAAGTTTGAGGTATATGTGTGACTGTATAGGTAAGATTTAAAATGGCAATTTCCGATGCACGGTAAATTTCAAAAGAGATAATGAATGATGGCATCGTAAATAGAACCAAAATTGTAATGTATTTATTGTACTGTGTGTTAAAATAAAAGAAAAAGGAAACATGATTTGAATTTTAGCCTAGTTTTTTTATTTATTTAGCCTATGGTATCCTATTGATGGGCAATGGCCTCTCCCCGCCCAGTATCTTTATAAAAAATAGCCGATAGCGCAGTATCTTCATAAAATAAAACACCATTGTCCTCTTATGGGTTCAATCAACTGAAAGGGTAGAGTTTACATTGATACACTGGCCATTTACGGATTTATTAAACGTTCCATTTTCTTTATTTGCTAATGGACGTCTGCTGTATTAATGTAAGTGAGCCATCTGAAAAATAAGCATTCCTTTTTAACCCCTGAAAAAGAGGAGTAAGTTTGATGTTACTGTGTGTCTTTGTATCTGTGTGTCTCTGAGGCATTGTAGCTCCTAAACTAAAAGACCGATTTCGATGCCGTTTTTTTATCGAAACCCTTGTGAATATTGATAGTTTTCAAAAGTTGTTAGGGGTGAACGGTTGAAAGTCAGAGGTTAATAATTTGTCTGGCAAACTACCTAGTTTTCGTATTTTCTTTTTTTTTTTAAACTTTATTGAGCCAAAAGCTACAATAGGTAGACTTAATGCTAAAGCTTTCTCTCCCTGTCAACCTTTAGGAGAAGAGAAACAGACAGAATAGTTGGCGTCTAAAATAGATAGAAACAATCCAGAAATAATAAGTACTTTTAAATGATCATACATAAATATCGTATAAAATAAATACTATATACTACTACTACTATACTATACTATATATATAAACATATTATATACATACATATATATATATATATATATATATATATATATATATATATATATATATATATATATATATTTGAAGATCAGAAAGAATGTTCAATTTAAAGAATTTTTAATGTTTCATGATATTTTTTTTTGTATAATAGAGAGCACAGACCATGGATCAAAATAGACACAGCCTCTGTATGAATTTTCGTGTCAATCTAACGTCAAATTGACTTCATTTAGGATCGTCACTCATTTTATTTATCATTTATTCCGTGTATGTAAATAGATAAGGCCGCCTTTTGCGCATTTCCTAATTTTTAAGATAATTATGTTCTGTTTTTTACTTTTGTGCAATAAAGGGTATTGTATTGTATTGTGTATTGTATTGTATGTCAATTCAGTAGATCGAACATTGAGCTCTCTATTGTAAAATACCTTAATCTGCCGTTTTGAGCCGTAGAAACTAGTCGTAAAAAGTTAAAGGAAGAAATAAAAACGTTTCCTTCCGTTTGTAAGTGAATTTCTTAATAAATATTGTATTGAAAATTGGCACGCCAGGTTTTCATACAAATTGAAGGACTTTCTTCATCTAGTTCTATATAAAGATCTGTGATAGAGAGGGGTAATTATAATAAATATTTTTGTAATAAGAAAATAGAGGAAAGTCGGTATTTAGGTGCCTATTTTATTTCCGGATTAAGTACTATCCAATATGGCTACGGTGGCAATAATATTATTGTCAGGTTAAATTATCCTGCAAATTAATATTATTGTCAGGTTTAATTATCCTGCAGGTAAAAAAATTACTCCGTGAGCGGGACTTTAACTCGCGATCTCGGTTCAAATACGACCATGTTCTAAACAACTGAGCTATCACGTGTTTTACATCACATGGCGAATTTCTCCACCATTTGATATTCCTAGTTAGGTCAGAACTCGTTGGCTAGATGGCGTTTTATTGAATTTTTTTATCAAAATTCTGCAATGGTGTAAGTTTCATAGGCAGGTTTGAAGCCGATGTATAATCTACTACTTATAAGTGGTTCTCACCTTTGATTTGCAGCAAACTTTCAACTCGCTCAATAATGAAGTTAGTTTTAAAGTTCCTTGGCACTTCCAGGCTTCCGTGTTTGGAAACTGTCAAGGAAGTATCAACTTGTACCCACCTCTTCACTTATCACATCCTTACGGAGTAGACAGTCCCGACATACTAAAAACCATGGTCTTATAAAACAAGGTATTCTCTTCCCGCGAAGGCCAAGAGCTAGATCGAGATCTGGCACCCATTTTTGGGTAGGCAAGTTGAAAACTTGTCACATACCTCTCTTACTATACCCCAACACAGAACTGCAGACCTGGCTGGTGAGTAGCGGGGCTAAACCATTTTGATTTATTTAGATTGACCTGACAGGTGGAAAGTCCCATCAAAATGACCTGTCTTTTTGAGAATCTTATTTTTTAGTTATAAGTAATACCCTATTAAAATTTAAAGTTGCCTCAAATACCTTTTTTTATATTTTTTTGAAAAATACTTTTGCACGCGCCTTGCAATATCAAAGCCCCGACTAAATAGTCTAGCTTATTGATTTTTGTATTCTTTAAACATTAAACTACAACATATAATATAAAAAATGCATATTGCCTCAAATACCTTTTTCGAAAAAAAAAAAAAACTTAAAATTTAGTTCTGCAGTTCCGTGTTGGGGTATAATAGGAGAGGTTTGTGACAAGTTTTCAACTTGCCTCAAATACCTACCCAAAAATTCGTGCCAGCTCTCGGACTACTACGTCACAACCGAGCTATCTGAGCTAAGGGGAGAATCCGGTTAATATTATAAGAAAGAGGTGATACCAAGCAGAACTAGTGCATAACATTGAGAAATATGGTAATTTTTACCGTAAATATGGTGAAAATTTCCATATTTCCCAATGTCTAACATTGGGAATAACTGGATAGCCCTTTAAATTATTTTATGAACTGCCGTTGAAACTATTATTGATGATCCGTCTATATCTGGATCAGAATCCAGAACCATGAACCTAGGTTCGCCTTCGATTTGTTGCAAAGTTTCGAACTTGCTCAATTACCTAGTTGGCTCTTAACTTTCCCGTTAGTTCTCAGTTACTTCAGTTAATCGTTTTACTGTTTGTACATTTTGAAAACTTTGTAGAACTTTCGACAACGTAAGTTGAAATTGAAATTAAAAATAAAGATATTTTTTTTGCCAAACGTGTTATAAACAACTATTGGAATCAAAGACAACAATAAGGAATATGCATGTAATACCAATCCGGCTCATATTTTTATTTTACAATTTCTATTAATACGTTACCACGCCTAGTTAATTATTTTTCTTATTGACTCTTATTTGGATTAGAAATAAATTATTGAAAATATGCAAATATTGCGCGGGAACTTTTGACAAACAAAAGGGAAATGACGACAAAGTTCACAAAAAGGAAATGACAAGTTCGGGTGCGTTCGGTAGGACTGTCCGTCCATGTAGTTTGACTATCGATGACATTCGAAATGTATGTACTTTTATATAGAGGTTTAACAAACATCACTGGCTGATAATATCGAAAGTACCCAAAAAAGAAAAACATGCGTTGACAGCTTATGTCTCTAGCGGATATTGCAGACTTTGACGTCATAATTTAAGGACTGTATGCACTAAGCCACGTGGTCGGATTTGGCTCTGAAATATGCAAAATTTTCCCGCTAGGGGGATAAAAATGTCAAGATGAAGTTACATAGAGTTAATAATGTGTAAACGGGACAATAGATGTAGGTAATCATAAATTGTAACGTAGAATTAGTATACAGCTTACTTGTTTCTTTTCGTCAAGACTTCCATTCCGCGATACTTATTAAAATTTTCAAATCAATCAAATCAAAGAATTATTTTGTTTGAATTATTATTTCTGAATTAAGGCCTTGGCAGACGTCATTATAATGTACTTAACACTTTAGTAGACAGGCTATCAGTAGAAAAAGTAAAGTCGAAAATACAGTAGTGTGCGTGAATGCAAGACATTTATTTAAAAAGCGAGTTTAAATATATGTGAAATTCATATAGCACTTTCTAAAAAATCCAAGTTATAGTTATTCGAATCTTGCGTAAAATTTATTACTTTTTCAATTTATTAGTCGACCTCCGTGGCGATTCCTTAACACGCTAGTCCGTCACTCGGAGGTTCTGGGTTCGATTCCCAGCCAGGGCAAGTTGGTAAATGGCCTTTTTTAAGTTATCCTGGTTCTTGGGTGTTTATCCCATCAAAAACATAAATGTAAAAATGCCAAGTTCAAATTCCGACAAAACAATTGAAATTTAAATACCTGCCAAGTTATGTAGGTAGAGAAAACTGAAATTTATTCATAAGAATCTAAACATTTGACTTGGACAACATTAAGATTGAAAGCACGGTCACCCATCCTAACTGTGACCAAGCTAGAAGTTGCTTAACCTGTAAAAGCACGGTCATTCATCCATCAATTTTTGAATTTATCGTATGCGAAGTGGAGCGAAATATTTGCACAAGTGGTTTTGATTACTCGTATTTTGAAATTTGTTAAAGCGCAAATGACAAAGAACCCTTAGAATAGAGAATCTGTATCGTTTCACGCAGCTTTTTAGGGTTCCGTAGTAAACAAGAAAACCTTATAGTTTCATCATGTCTGTCTGTCTATCTGTCCCCAGTTTTACTCATAGACTATTAGTACTAGAAAGCTGTAATTGGGCATGGGCATGGATATGTGGTAATAAAAACTTGAAAAAAAACTGTGTGGTGTGAGACGTCGTTGAATAGGTCTTTCAAAAATATTGTAAGATTATGAACACCCTTTTTCGTTTTAGCAATCCGTTTGTGAAATATTTGGTTTTTGTTTGCAAATTTTTGTTAGAATTATGTGTCTTCCCTCTCTGTCAGTTAAACGGTTATATATGGATACTTAAAAAAATTAACGGCAGTAGTATATAACGTCTCCCTGTACTAAAACTAATTTAAGGTGGATTCAGTTCATAATACTGAACAACTTTTCCTAAGGAACACATAATTAAATATGAAAAGAAAATGTTTGCTTTCCATTCGACCTCCGTGGCGTAATTGTTAACACGCTAGACCGCTAATCCGGAGGTTCTGGGTTCGAGCCCCAGCCAGGGCAAGTTAGAAAATGGTCTTTTTCAAATTGTCCTGGGTCTTGGGTGTTTATCTATGTATGTATTTATCATAAAATATAGTATCATTGAGTTAGTATCCCATAATACAAGTTTAAAACTTACTTTGGGGCTAGCTAATTAGTGTGATTTGTCCTTACATTACCATACATATATTACATAAATATTACATTTTGCCAAATCTTGTGTGTAAGAGATCAAAAATAATTTTTGTATTTCGTTTGTTCCTTGGTGTAAGTTGTTCAGTATCATGGACTGAATTCAGATCTAAAGTTAGGCAGTTGTTAGTTACATAAAACAAGTAGGTACTGACTACGGAACCCTACACTGCACGTGGCCCGTCACGGCACGTGGCCGGTTTATTTTGGTTAAGTTGAAATTTTTGGGAACCATAGACAAATTTATGATATTTCTGTGTAAATCAATATTACTTATCGCTGAAATGACGTTCTCAAAAATACAATCAAATAGTATTTTACGCGAGCGGTGACTTGGAAAACTACATGTTTTGTGTTCCACTGACAGGAAATGTACACATTTGAATTTTCTTTGTGAAACAATACGTTTAGCGACCATCTGCAATCGTAACACCTTTCACTTCTATTCACCTTATTATGTAAGTACGGAGGGTAAAAAAGATTGCACGTTGAACAGATCAACAGTCTCGGCTTAGCAGCTGTATGTGCTCAATCAATGACTTGACTGTTTGATTTTGTACAATATTTTTACAGATAAAAAAAAAGCACTAAAAAGAAATCTTTTCCTGAAAACAGCTAAAAAAATTGGTTGATTAATGAAGCAGTAATTAGCATTATTGCACCCTTTTATTTTTTATCTTCTAATAGGTTTTCCTGTAATCTATAGGTAAAGAACTATTAACTGTATATTTTTCAAAAGATTGGGTTCAGTGGTTTCGGAGATAAGTGTATTTTTATTATTTATTTTCAAAAATAACTTCAAAAACACCAACTTAAAAAATATAGAAAAATATATTTAATATTATCATAAAATGCTCTTTCATTTGATATTTTACGCGATATAGTTCACAAAACCCTTTTTTTAATGTCTCATTTATCTCCCATAAAGTGGCCCCATTTTTTATTTATTTATTCATTTACCTACATTTTACTTCCGTCTTTGGGTCACAAATTTACATTATGTGCACCACATTTCAACTGAATCGGTCCAGTAGTTTAGTAGGGGGGGGTAAATTTTCGCCCATTTTCTTAAATAACTTAAAAATACCGATCTAAGAAATAATAAAAAATAAATATATTTAAAATTGTCATAAAAAGTTCTTTCATTTGATATGTCACACGATTTTGTTATTAAAACTTTTTTTTAATGTCTAATTTACCCACAATAAGTGGCCCCCTTTTTTAAATTTCATTTATTTACATTATACGTCTATCTTTAGGTCACTAAATTACATAAGTGTAGGTACTAGATCTCAACTAAATCATTCTAATAGTTTCGTAGCAAATTGGCTGTGACTTACGGACAGACAGACAAGCAAAACCCTAAAAACAGTAAAAACACCGAAAAAATCGGTTCCTATACAAATTTCCCAGGCGGCTGCACACTTTTGTATAAAAATGCAGATTTTTTTTTTGTTTTTTGACTGTTGTTTTAATATCATTATACTATACTAGCAGTCCACCCCGGCTTCGCCCTTGGTACACACAAAGCCTATGTCACTCGGGAATAGTGTACCTTTCCAACGGTGAAAGTTTTTTTTAAATCGGTCCAGTAGTTTCGGAGCCATGTAATGCAAACAAACAAACAACCAAATCTTTTCTCTTTATAATATAAGTGTAGATAAATAGCCTACTATAGCCTGCCTGCCAAGCCAAGTATAGATCTAGTATAGCCTGTGGTTCGATAGGTATATTACGCATAATGTCAATTCGTATTTTGATATACATTCATGGGGAAAAGTTGTTCAAAATTTCAGACTGAATCACCCCTCAAAATAATTGTAAAACCCTAATTAAACAGCACCTTTTATTACAAAAACAGTTAATATGATTCCGCGACCCGAGAAAGTTCCAATCCGATTTTCACCCTAATCGCCAATTAAAAAATATAGGTAATAAATCAAACAAATTATTTTTTTCATTGACTTAATTTTCAATAAAATTTAAAAAAAAATGTGCGATGCCGTATCTGCGATAGCATTACATCTTTACTTGAACGTCAACAAAATGTCAAAACTGTACCATAGTGTAGCAAAAGTATGACATAATTTGGCAGTTTGTACATAGTTTTTTATTGAAATATTTTAGACTGTAATGCAATTTTACGTAATTTGAAAATGGATTTTTTTGAAAAATTCGACACGGCCTCCTTCCTGAACGCCCGGCGGGCAACTGAATTTGTATGGAAGAATCATGGCCGCCATTTCAGAGATTTATGTCAAAAACGTTGCAAAACATCCAATTTTTAAAATTATTTTTTTTATTATTGCGTGATTGCATTGTAAGCAAATATTAAGAATAATGTTTCAAAATAGCCTTTATTTTTATAAAATATATGCAATCCCTTGTTAGAATATTTCTTTACGCAGAAAAACAAGCCAGTTTGTAGCAAGATTTTCTAAAATATTTCTTTCAGGTTTCTTTACAATTATCTTACTTTTTCTGAATGAAAATTAAAAAAATACGATTTTCGTCTACTGGCTAGTCTATTCACCTATAACTAGGTATGTAATTTTCTTAGTGGTCTTTTCTACTTAAGCCATAACTATTGCCCGCGCAAAGTGCGTTTTGCATGTTTTTGGGTAAATTCAATGCTTGTTTTTAGGAAAACTACAAAATATTTTAAAAAATCCTTTTTTTCGTCTACTGTCCCAACTCTTCCTCTATCTATGTGTATACATTATTTGACTTAAATCAAACGCTTTCTGTACAAACTTGTTGCCCGCGCAAACCTAGTTTACATGGTGCCGACCCTTAAAATGGAGTGTTTTAGTTGTTTTAATCTACTTGCTATTTTTAATATTTATTTTTCTACACCATATACATGTTTTTCGGCACTGATTTATTTTTTGCGGCTATTTCTTGACGAGGACTATCGATTAAAAATATAAAAAAAATGCATGCATACTCTCTATTGCGCGTTTTAAATTACATATTAGAAAACCAAAAAATTCTTACCTACTTTATCCATGTTAAACATGTTGTATTACAAATTTAAAATATGTGCACGCCTGTGCCAATATTTTGTTGTTTTAAAATTCAGTTGTTCTTTTTTTTGATTGACTGTCAAACAATATTTTGAAATCGATAGGTATCCCTAGATCAATGATTTCTAGTAATATTTATGTCAATGCCCTAGATAACATTCGTGTTCAGTTTTCAAATGTATTTTTACACAGCAAAGTGTAAAGAAGTAACCAGATTTTAATGTTTGAAAATTAATACGTACTCATAATAAAATTTACGCCGCCATTTATTAAAATACGTGTAGAACAGGTTACAATGTTTGAGATAGCTAGTCTATACAGACTAACTATTTAAAGGGTGATTTCAGTCCATAATCTAAAATAATATTAAAATATTTTTCATATTTCGATATATGTTCTTTGGGGAAAGTTGTTCAGTATCATGGACTGAATTCGCCCTTAAAATAGTTTCAGTATATTTTATTACAAGTTATTTATTCTATGTCAATGTTACACCTAAGCCTTACACTTACACTAATACTAACGACAGCAAGGTTAGTGTAAGCTACACACAAAATCCCTTCTACACGCCGCCCCTTCTATTTAGTGAGGAGCCATAACGCGGAGAGGGTTCCCATAACACGGTACTCGCTGAGGAACCTTTGGTAAGCCTACGAGCTTTTGTAAGAAGTGGTTTGTTTGTTTGTAATAACTTTATTGTACTATGAAAAGCAAAGAGCTGGGAATGTAACTTTTGATACAGAGAATCTGACGAAAAACCCATCTTGTGTCTCTTTCCCTCTTATCGGCATTTACTATTGCAAGAATGAAAATGAGGCACATGGATGTGGATGAATGTGACCAATGACCACTGCCATTATTTTGTTTTGACTATTTATTTTCTTATCAGTTTATAATAATATGCCGCAAGTGTCATGGGCACCTTTGCGGTAGGTACGATTCGCGGCGGTCTTTTTGATTAAGTGTATATGTTGTAAAATAGATTTAAGATTTATAAATAAAATAAAATTTATTTCAATAAAGTAAAAAAATATATATATATTTTTACTTGTGCCCAGTCCACATCTCTATTAAATATAATAATGACATAAAGAGTAAATTGACAACGGCGGACTTATCCCATAATGGAATCTCTTCCAAGCGAATAAGTAAATAGGACAAGTACTCACAGAAGAACTTATTTATTTTTATATTTAGATTTACTAGTACAATTTTTGGCGTCGTCAAGCTGCGCAGAATCAAATTCGCTCCATCTTAGCGCGTTCCCGGTTGCATCTTCAGCTGTGCTGCTTCAGAGCCAGAGGTGCGCTCTCCCACTTTTTCTTTTTCAAATATAATACGCATGTTATTGACTATGCAATGGTAACACATGATTGTCGAAAACCATGCGAAATCAAGAAGAGAGAGCTGGAAATATTTAAATGATTTGGCTATAGATTTACGACATCAAGCTACAAATTAAATTAAAAAATATTAATTCACAAACTTGGCCTTCACAAGTACTTTTTTAGGGTTCCGTACCCAAAGGGTGCAAACGGGACCCTATTACTGAGACTCCGCTGTCTGTCCGTCTGTCTGTCTGTCTGTCCGACTGTCACAGAGCTCTATCTCTTGAACCGTAATAGCTAGACACTTGAAATTTTCACCGATTATGTATTACTGTGGCCGCTATAACAACAAATACTAAAAATAAAAAACAGTTATAAATTAAAGGGGGTCGTCATACAATTTTTCAGCTTTTTTAACTCGATCTTTATAATGGCATTAACTAGATACTTGAAATTTTCACCAATTATGTATTACTACTCGTATAACCACTATAACAACAGATACTAAAAATAAGATAAAGTAAAAATTAAAGGAGGTCGTCATACAAGAAACGTGTTTCTTCAGCGTTTTAAAACATTGTACGGTGGTACGGAACCCTTAATGTACGAGTCCGACTCGCACTTGCCCGTTTATTTTTTTCGTAATGTATATAAAACTTATTGACATGTAAAAGTGCCTGTAAATGCCTTATCTGATTAAACATTTGAATTTTGAATTTTAGTACAAACAAACAGAATGTTTAGATTAGTTTTAGTCACTTTGTTTATAATTTTTTTTTCTATCTTTGTTTTGACTATACGAGTAAACGACCTGTTGACATCAAATCGTTACTTACAGCTAAGTTTAGTGACTACGGAGCTAGTGCAGAAGAAGCGGCATAAATCTGGACTATAGTATTTTCTCCAAGGACAGTCTATCGCGTGTCGACAGTTCAGATTGAGCTACTAGGTTTAGGTTAATTAACATACTTACTGGTAGTTTAATGGAATATCAGGTGCCAAGTAAAACATTTGAACAAATTCTCTATCGAATGTTCCGGATCGGCTGATTAACTCGTGCTGTAGGTATAAGGCGAGACATTCGCTTTACGACATTTTTGAATTGAATGATATATTTAGGGTTTCGTACCCAAAGGGTGCCAACGGGACCCTATTACTGAGACCCCGCTATCTGTCCGTCTGTCCTTCCGTCTGTCATAGGGCTCTATCTCTTGAACCGTAATAGGACACTTGAAATTTTCAGCGATTATAATAATCGGTGAAAATCGGTCTCGGTAATTCGGTATTACTGGGGCCGCTTTAACAACAAATCCTAAAATAGGATAAAGTTAAAAGTTAAAGGGGGTCGTATTAATGAAATACTTACTTTGTAATAAAAACACAGTCAAGTTTAGGACTAACTCTATACAAAATAAATATGTTTCGGAAACACGATTGCTCAAAATTTCTCTATAGAAAAAAATTGCGAAGTTGCCTCTAAATCACCTCACAATTATACTAAAACGGAAAGTATTCAAGAAATATAATAAATTTGCCCTTTTAACTTTAGATTATAATTGTATTATACATAAGGCAGGCATCATGTCTTATTTTTAAAATAACTCTGAAATATTCTTTGTAAAACGAAAAAAAACCTTAAAAACCAGAAACGCGTAAACCATTGACCTCTCGTGATCTTTTTACCCCGCATGGCTCGCTGTCTCGCTTCGGCTAGGGTAAATTTGTGTGCGTGGAAGAGGGAGCCAAATTAAGATTATCCACATCAGACGCAGCTTTAACACAATCTTTACAATGGCAAGTAGATACTTGAAATTTTTACCGATAATGTAGTACAATATGATCACGAGTTGCAAAGGAAGAGAAGCAGCTATAATATTCTTCGTTTCTTCTGTTACTGTGTACAGCCATTTGTTTCTAGACTTTGTAGCCACCTTTATAGCAAGTCTTAACAACTGTCTTAATTAGGAAAGGATTTGTTTTGGCGGCAGTTACGAAATCGCCTGATTACTTCGAGCCCCGGGCAACTTTACAACTTGGCTGGAACTTTTAAAGTAACGTGCATATAAGACTGTAGTTCTACTGCTAGAAAGACTTAGGATAGCTCGTTTTTTTAGGAGCTACATATTGAGAGGTGTAGAGGTTTTTCCGTGAAACCTTATTTATTTTACTTACGTCTTAAAACTTATCGTGCTAACACTCTGATGTTAAAAATGTTTACAAACATTTTCAAAATTAAAATATTTTAATTTTAAAACTTATTATTGTAATTTTTGTTGTTATAAGTTATTATGCATTTTTATTTGTAAGAAAATGTTTGTGAACATGTTTAACAGCAGTGTGGAAGCACTATTAAGTAGGTACTAGCGATTAGTAACGGCTAGAAGGCAAAAAAAAGAAGAATTAAATTGTTGGAGATTATTCCATGAGTAAAGGTAAAATAAAAGGTTGATACTAATTTACATATAAAAATGGCATAAAAATATTTATTTGGAGCACTAAAATATGTACAACAAATGACATTGAATATGAGAAAAAACCAAAAAAATATGCTACCAAAATGGTTACTCTCAGCATAATGTCGAGACTTTCTGAGGCCAAGACGCTGGTTTTCAGAGGAACCAAATGCGACAACAGACAGAGGGACAATAGCTGTTTTTTTTGACCGTGTGAGCAAAGCGTCTCAGTTTCGAGATATGCCAATAGTCTTGAAACTGAGACGCTTCGCTCAATTGGTCCAAAAAAGTCAAAGCTTAAATAGGGTTTAAAGTTTAATTGTGTAATTTTCTTTTATATACTTAATTACAAATAAAAATGTCGAAAGAGAACACAGAAAAATAAAGTTTTTATTATACTATTTTATCCTCATATTATGTAATGGTATTCATACCTCATACGTTATGAATACTTTGTACAAAAAGTAGGTCGATCTCAACTCTCGACTTACCGTTCTGGATATTATTCCGCTGCCTGAATTCTTTCGCTCAAGAATAATAAAAAGAAATCCTCCCTCAATACGTTACTTCCGAGAAAGCGGTCGTTCTCAACATACTTTTCCTACTTATTTTTATTCTTGAATTGTTGGTACATATAAAAAAACTATAATTACAATATTTTTATAGGGTTTTTTAGGCATTCAAGATGCAGTACTAAAGTACTCAAATTAAATAATAAGCCTAGTGCGTGTAGGAATATCAAATGGTGGCGAAATTCGGCGTGCAGAATTGAACACGTGATGGCTCAGATGGTAAGAGCATAGTCGTATTGGGACTAAGGTCGCGGGTTCGTTCAAGTCCTGCTCACGTGGTATTTTTTCACCATTTCTTATTTCATTATTTAATTTGAGTATAAGTACTATTTCTAATTTTAGTATCTAGGTGGACTGATTAGATTTTGATAGAAATGGTGAAATCAATCAAATATTTTTTACTAGTTGGATTCCTTTTTCCACCTTCTCGCCCACCATCATGCTAGAAATACTTAAGAATTTTAATATTTCATAGAATATATTTTTTAAAAATAAAGTGTACACCGTTATTTGCCTAACCTGTATATGACTATGTAACGGTATTCGTTACAAACTTACCTAAAATATACTAAATAATCTACTTAAAACTAATATATAAAAACTAAATCTAAATCTAACCTAATTACTAACTAATTACAACCTTAAATACAGTAAAAATAAAACAGTATAATTCACCTACTAGAAACTATAGTATTTACTAAACTATTTCTCCTGTGAGATTGCGTCCGCAATAGTTACGGAAAGATGAATCATAAACGTAATCATTTATTCATCGCTAACATGTTGCATAATATAAGATGACAAATGTCGGTGCAGTGCTACATGTACCCAGTTTGGGTGTGGCGATACAATTGTCAGAACTAATTTACATCGATTTAATATGAAATTAGTGTGTTAATCGCGTTTTTAAGTACAGTGCATGATTCTTCACTATTTTTGCATTGGAATAGCAATGAGATATCGTCTGCAAACATAATGCAAAGGCATTTCTTGTCCGGGAATAGTCGGGGCAGGTCATTTATGTATACGAGGAACAGAATACATCCGAACACGCTCCCTTGGGGTATAGAACAATTTGTAGTTATATGGCTAGATTTTATCAATTGCAATTCATTTGTGTCATTGTTTCTATATTCTATCTGTACGTATTGTTTCCAGTCGCCTAAGTACGATTGCAGCCATTTGTGTGCCTGTCCGCGGATCCCTACGTCGTGCAGCCTACGTAATAGGACTGGATGAGACACTTTATCATAGGCTTTTGTCATATCTAGCAAAAGTCCGACACCGTATTTTTTATTATTCATATGCGATAGTAGTTCTTGCACATAATGATAAACGGCTAGGGTTGTGTTGCGTTTTTTCCTAAAACCGTATTGATTTTCGTTAAATATACGATATTTTTCAAAGAAATTATTTAATCTATAAGTCATAGCTTGCTCGAATATTTTTGAGATTGTTGACGGTAGGGATATTGGCCTGAAGTTTGCAGGATCAGTAGGATCTCCGCCTTTTTTTAAAATCGGTCTTACTACAGAGATTTTTAATTGTCAGGAAAACGTCCTTCGTCGAATGATTGGTTTATAAGTTTTACTAAAGGAGGTGTTAGTTCTATAGCACACTCTTTTATAAGCGTTGGAGGTAATTCGTCGTGTCCGAAACTGCGCTTATTTTTTAGGCATTTAATGATGTTATAAATTTCGCGTTCATCAACATAAGAGAGGAACATTGTGTTTGTAACGACCTGCGTTGGGGCCGTTCGAGCGCATTCTGGCAGCCCTGCGCATCCACCGCCCGCGTTGCGTAATGCACCTTTTCGCTGTCGTGATTCTCCTACCGATGCAAAATATTCATTGAATGTGCTTGCGACGGAGGAGGGACATTCTATAACAGACCCGTTAATTTTTAAATGGATATTTTTATTATTGTTTGCCTTTTTGTCCGTAATATTTTTAATGATTTTCCACATGGTTCTAGTTTTATTATTAGATTAGAGTTTAAAGTCCCTGATATTTTTGTCATTGAATATTCGTATATATTTATATTTAGTCATACTTTTACTTTGATTGGTAATTTTATTGCACGTGTAAAATATACTTCTATGATCTGATATACCATTTTCCTCTACAACTAAATTGAATGTCATTTTATCAATTACAAAAACAAAGTCAATGCAAGAACTTGTATTGCCTACTACTCTCGTCGGCTCGTTTACAAGTTGGTGTAAGTTATATGATAACATAATATCAGAGAGACGGTCGTATTCTTTTGTTTTTGGCATCTTATGTATATTAAAGTCTCCACCTATAATCATGTGTTTTTTGTATTCTTGTACTCTGATTTTTGCAAGTAATTTATCTAAAAATGTGAAAAACGTCTCAATCTCACGGTCCGGACTGTATATATTAATTAAAAGTATGTTATATTCTGGGATTTCTAAAGCGCTGCATTCTATAACAAGTTCGGTTGATAGATTTTTAATGTCCGGCCTCTCGATAAATTCAATTGAGTCTTGTAGCAGAATCGCCGCGCCTCCCCCACCATGCTCCTGACGATAGTAAGTCGATGCGAATTTGTAGCCTTCTATTTGAATGATGTTAGCTTGGTGGGCTCCTATCCACGTCTCAGTTAAACATATCACTTGTAATTGCCGACCGTCTATTAAACTGTCTAGTATGTGCGGTTTATTTTTCTGGCTTCGCATATTTTGAAATAGCACTTTAAATTGGGTGGCGAAATGTACGCATCGGTTTTTCGCTAACAGTCAGTGTGTGTTTGTCGACTTGTTCTGTGTTTGGGATTGAGTCAGTTTGGGGCGTGTTGTGTGATGTGGAGATAGTCCTGTACAAGTCAATGTCTACATGGTGGGTGGGTGAAGCTATCTATAGACCCAGAAACTGGAAAAAAAATTAGACAGAAATGCAAATGTTTTTGATCCAGATTGTGACTCGCGAAATGGATTAAGAGCCTTAGTACTTATTAGTTTAAGTGTGAGCTTTGGGAACAATTAAGGATGAGCTGCGAACAGTACCGAATCAAAACAAATATCCCATAAAACATAATTAGAAATCGACATACTGATCTCCAAAGAGCGATTTAAAACGGAAAAATGGACTCGACAAGAATTCGGACGCTATAAATTCATTCGCATGCCATACGGTCTACGCAGAATACTCGTGCATATGTAACAAAGCCCGTATATAGGGGGGGTGGATTGTATCCTCCCTAAAATCTTTGAGTAAGAAAATTGAATATTAGTTCCAAAAATCTTCACTGGATGATTGGACGTAACAGTCTCTCTCTCTCTCAACTCTTCGTATTCCCAGTTG
The DNA here is from genome assembly GCA_963576875.1 of Acrobasis repandana. NCBI lineage: Eukaryota > Metazoa > Arthropoda > Insecta > Lepidoptera > Pyralidae > Acrobasis > Acrobasis repandana. Next base: position 2,935,481 of record OY756234.1, on the reverse strand, counting down.
CATCCTCAGCTGCAATGCTGTGAAGACTGGGGTCCGCTTACCGGCTATTTCTTCTCCACTTCGCACGGTCTTGAGCATCCTTGGTTGTAAGACCATTGGTAAGACAGTGTACTCGTATTGTCTATCGACAATAAACTTTTGATCTACAAAACAATCCTCAAACCGATATTGACAAACGGTACACAGCTCTGGGTAAGTTGTAACAACTCAAACATCTCAATATTGTAGAGAATGTAATTCTAAGAACAATATTCCATGGCCACTAACGCTAAATAAGTCAAGAATTACTGATGAACACAGTTAAGGAAGATATACTAAAGGTCTTTGAAATGTATAAGGGCAAACTTTAAGTTCACACTAATAAACTGACTTTGGAGCCCACAGGGTAGGTGTAAGCATAGCCACCCCAAACAAACTTGGCGCCGCACCGTGATCTCGCAGTTTGGAATTAAGAAAGCAGTGGTTGACAGATCGTGTTGGCGACGTGATGCATCTACTCTTGGCCCGATAGGGGGACATAGTAGCAAACGAAAAGAGAGTAAAATCAATATTATAAAGTACACCTTACGAAGAATGGATATAATGATACTGTGGAAATTTCGATACTGTGGACATTTGGATACTGCGGAAATTTCGATACTGCGGACATTTCAATACTATGGACATTGCGATCCTGCGGAAATATTGATTTATAATGGACTTTATGCGACTGAAGGTTTTTTTATAAGTGTAGAATAAAGACATCAAAGTATAAACTAAAAAATCGCCGAATAAAAGTTTAACGTTGTTTTAAACCCGCAAAATCGTTAAACTACCCTAAATCCGCAACTTTTTAAAACTGTTATTATTTATTACTTGATGAGCGGCGAAAAACTTCCGAAAAACTTGCAAACCAGAATAAAAGATCCGGTTGGATCCGACCGAAACCGGTTCTCATTAAATTTTCATTTGTAGCCGCTTCACGCTAGACCGAGTTGGAAATTATTAATTAATCGAAATAACGAAAGCCCATTTTTCTTAATCTGTGACAGGGCTGCGCTATAGAGAAAAAATCAGTTTTGTAATTTTATATATGTCACCATGTTATTGTGAACACCGAGAGTTTATAAACTATCGCGCGAAATTACAAACTGTCGATAAATTGTGAACTGTATCATACTGTAAATGCAGATTCGTTCACAATTAACGGTTTGACGTGGGTAGATTATAAACCACCTTATGCTATGGCGGGACTACAGTGACCAATTGCTTTATCGAATGGTAGAAAATTACTGAAGATAGGGACGTGTGGAAGGATAAGGGCCTCCCCCCTTATCCTCAGCCCAACAGTGGAACAATAAACCTAGAGGCTACCAACAAAATATACGCATATAATATATGCATATGCATATGCATATGTATAATTGTATATTAACTATATCTCCCTTGTTATCTAACTAGTTATTGCATTTTTTTTGTCTACGAGTATATCTATGTCGTCTTGCCACCTCCTCCGTGGTCTGCCTCTACGCCTGCGCCCTTCTGACATCCACAAAGTAGTCTCCTCTTCTTCTTCGTCTCAGCGCGTTCCCGGTTGCATCCGCAGCTGTGCTGCTTCAAAGCCCGGAGTGCGCTTTCCCTGCCCGGGTTGAGGCTGAGGCCTCTCCGGGCCCGGTGGAGGCCATTCCTGGTAGGAATGACCTGGCTGTGAGGGAAGGGGGTTAACTCCCTACTCTCACAGCCGTGGTAGGGGTCGCGGGGGAAGAGGAGTGTCAGTGTGTCGTTGCCGCTCACCTTATCCTCCGCGACCAAGCGCGGCCGTGGCGCTTGGCACGGCATCGGTGGGGCCGCAGGGGAAGAGGAGTGTCGGTATTGCGTTGCCACTCTCCCTATCCCCTGCGGCCGGCTTGGTGGGCCCCGGTCGCCGTCAGGTGGACTGGGGCAGGGCCTGCTTTTGCAGGCCCCAAATTATGAGGGCTGGTTGGACTGTGGAAACGGGATTCCATCGTCCAACGGACAGCCCACCGGAGTGGAAGCCAGGCGCGTGTGCGTGTCAGCGCGCCTGTCCTTGTCGGGCCGAGAGGCCAAGGCGACGGTTGCTCCGGTCCCTCTAATTCAGCAAAGGGTGCCGTGAGGCCGTTGGCGAGCCGGGGCCGCTGAGGTAGCGGCCGGCCGCGCCGGGGCTGTGGAGCAAGAGAAGCACAAGGCCCCGGCCGATAGCGGCTGAGAGGTGACACCGCGGATTTTTAGTGGTAACACCACATAACCTTACCGGTGTTCCGTAACCGGTAAGGTATCCGAAGGGATTTTCTCCGCGTCAAGAGCTATACTAAGTTTTCTTTGGTCAAGTTTAACGTTATGACGGAAAAGGTTAAAATAAAAAATACGATAAAAAGTAAAAAACAAGTTTTATCTAGTGTTTTATCTTTTTTCTGAGGATTCAGATAACGCACGACCACGGCGTTTTATAAATATTGCAGTGTTGTTGATGTAAAATGCCAAAAGATGAAACACTAGATAAAACTTGTTTTTTACTTTTGAGTATGCTATCCGTAGTCGGGTTGCAGTTTTTTAATCTTATTTTTTATTCTTCTCCAAATATAACATGCATGTCAATGGTTGGTCACCCAAGGATGCCAAAGACCTTGCAAAATGGAGAAGAAATAGCCGAAACAATTTAGTTTAAATGATTTAGCTATACTTTTACGACCGGCCGCCTGCATGACGTCAACCCTCCTTGGGAATGCAATTGTACGAGCACGAGGGGTTTGTGCTAAGGCGATTATCACACTGCCACGCATCACGCTGCATTTTGCGTTTTCTGTGTGTTGGACTGTGCGTGTTTTCTATACAAACGGAGGTACTTACAAGCAACGTTAAAACACGCGCTACGCTGCGTGGTGCCGGGCAATGTGAAAATTGCCTTAGTCCTTTAGTCGCCTCTTACGACATCTACAGGAAGAGATGGAGTGGTCCTATTCTAACCCGGAACCACACGGGTTTATATTATGTTATCTTACTTTTTTTTCAATTTTTAACCCCCGACAAAAAAAAAAGAGGGTTGTTTCAAGACGCTAATGTCTGTCTGTCTGTCTGTGGCCTCGAGTGAATGGACCGATTTCGATGCGGTTTTTTTTTGGTGAAAGCAAGTTCCCTTGCGGTTATTCTTAGCTATGTTTAATGAGAATCGATTAAGCCGTTTAAAAGTAATTACTTTTAAACGGCTTAATCGATTTTCATTTATTTTCATCGATTTAGAGAAAGCCCTTATTTTCAAGAGTCCCCTAATTAGGGGACTCTTGGAGATAGGGGCTTTCTCTAGCAAATTATTAGATGGCGCTAAGGATATAGAGTCGTATCGGTAGTGCCGCTACTCATCACTAGATGGCGTTTTCTTTTTATTTTATTTTTTTATTAGAGATTTGAGTGCGTTTGACCTTTATCTAGCCTGATGGGAAGCTAAGATAGTAAGATAGTTCTTGACAGACGGGGGTTTCTTGAATTTTCCTAGCAAATAAACTTGTTTCTTATAGAAACCAACTTTTACAAAGAAGCAGAGAATTCTTAACAAACTGAAAATCCACGGCACTATATCAGAGTTACGAGAGCCAGCAGGACACCAAGAAATATGTTTAATTCCAGCAGACATGCACAAGGGAATACAACTTTTGTTCCAATAGTTATTTTTAAAAAGAGTTTTTATTCTGATTTTTACAGAACTTTTGCACTTTTTTTACTTTTATGCTGGTCTGGGTGAAAATAAAAAACTGAGAACCATCATTATCATCAGTCTTTTTTAGTCTCCACTGCAGGAGCACCACTTTCTCTGTACTACCAGAATCATATATTAGCCTGAGCAATCAGAGGATTTAGCCTACACTGGCCAGACGGGTTGAAGGTCTCATTGATGTTTATAAGCTTTGTTTAGCTTGTATTTCCTAAATCGCTACGAAATCCACGGGAAGGCTTCCTATTCTACTCTGCCGGGAACCACACGGCTAAATGAGAATGTACCAGCTTCTTCACTTCCCTAATCCTAAAAGCCGATCGAGGACTGGGCAAAAATGCAAATCATGTTAATAGGCGATGCGGCTAGCAATCTAGCACTACTTTAATTCCTTTTTCCTTAAAAGTGGCCTTTGAGTCTTGCGGCTCTGGGCTCTGTCTGCTTAGAGCCGAAAGACCAAACATGCTCTGTCTGCCCTGTTCATCATCATCATCATATCAGCCACAGGAAGTCCACTGCTGGACTTATGCCTCCCCCAAGGATTTCCAAAACGACTGATCGGAAGCGGCCTGCATCCAGCGTTTTCCTGTTTAAGACCTACTTTGACAGTAGAAGTCAAATCCTAGAATTAGATGATGGAAAAGGCAACAAGTTAGTGTCATCGTCAAAAACTATGACAAGAGGCGTCCCACAGGGATCTATATTGGGCCCACTACTGTTTATTCTTTGTAGTGCTGATGTCACTACACACATTAAACACTGCAAATACCACATCTATGCGGATGACCTTCAAGTGTACATATTCTGTGATCCGAATGACATACATGCAACTGTTAAAAAAATAAATGACGACTTAGAAAGGATTAAGAATTGGGCCGATAATAACTCATTGATACTAAATAAATAAAATCTAAATTTATGGCGTAAATAAAATAAAAAGCAAACAATTTCATGTAGAAATTTGCAAGGATATAATTAAAAGGGTAACGGAAGCAAGAAACTTGGGCCTTTTGTTAGACAAACATCTTCGTTTTGAGAATCACATTTTAGACGTAGTAAAAAATTGTTTTTATCGTATGGTGTTGTATCAAATACGTGATTACAGAAATGCGCATCAAGCTTTGCGAGTCTCTTGTTCTCTTAAAACTTAATTACATGGATTCTGCTTATGGCCCTCGTTTATTACTTCGTACACAAAATAAAGTACAACGAATCCAAAACGCGTGTGCAAGATTTTGTTTTAAAATACCCCCACGAACTCACGTTACTCCTTACCTAAATAATGCAAAGTTATTGAAAATTAGTGCACGAAGAAAGTTACATTTCGCGACATTGTTGTTCGGTATCGTGAAATGTGAGAAACCATCTTATCTTTATGAAAAATTGGTATGGGCAAGAAACGTTCACTTAAGACGAACCAGAGCCTCACACAACTCCCTAGTCATGCTTCGTCACTACTCTGCCGCTTTTCGGGGCAGTTTTAAGTATGCAGCTACCAAATGTTGGAACAACTTGCCCCCGCCCTTGCGTAGTCTGAATACTGTTCATGTTTTTAAAACAATAATAAATACAAAGGCATACTACTTGACACTCAATTATCGCAAAACAAATCGCTGCATCTAGAACTCTAAAATATCGACTTCAAATTATCAACCGTTAATTTATAGGAAGAATAATTGTGATATAATTTGTAGGCAAAGCACAATTAAGCAAAAGGTCTTTCCTAAATTTATCTTATTACTTTATTTATCTTTTGCTTGTTGTATATATATATATATATATATATATATATTATATGTACATATTATATTGTTTTTTATTCACTCTTTCTGAAAATTACGTATACTAAAATTCTGCACACGTCCGTGGCGTGACACACATACACACACACAAGGCTCCACTAAAAACCAGCGTCGTCTTCTCGGAAACGAGTTTGATGACATATGATGAGTGGAACCTTTCGTCCTAGGATCTCACAACAGTTACCACCGTGGACACACTGAGATGGGTACCAGCTCTATGCCATAGTAAAAAAAAACCTAGTCATTTTAAATTTATTTTATATCTACTTTCTCAGATAAAATTGGCTAGGTTTTATTTTTGTTTTAATTTTAATAATTCTATTCAAAATCCGATGTTGTCTTCTTCTATGTGTTACCTTTAGTGTGTATATGTTGTGTTTTTCTGGAAATAAAAATCTCTTTATGTCTATGTCTAAGAAATTTGGGTGGTGGTTAAAAAGTCAGCCTGTATATCTTACATATCATATTTATCCTTTCTCCTTATTCGCCGGTTGACTGGAAGAGATTCCATTATGGGATTAGTCCGCCTTATGACATACTCGTATGTTGTTTCGAAGTACAATAAAGTTATTAGTTTTATTACAAACAAACAAAAGTGTGCAACCACCCTGGCGATTTATATGGAAATATCCAATTGTTTTTTGGGGTTTTTGACTGTTATTTTGATTTCATTATGGGTATGTCCCTTCCACGTTGTATTTGGAGAAAAAAAAGCAGGAAAGCGCACCCCGGGCTCTTAAGCAGCATAGCTGAGGATGCAACCGTTTAACACACTTGAAAAGAGACCCCTAATTTACATGTCTTCTTTATCGAACCTTTAAGATATGTACCTACAACTAAATTCGGGCATAGGCGCAGGCCGAAGCCAATCTATTTATATTTCACCGCAAATTCACTTACTCTTTATCTAAACCTTTTCATGAGTCCCAAAGCTCAAAGCTCGCATTCGCTTTCAAATCGACAGTTGGAGAAAGTTTCACTGATAATATTAAAACGGTTCAAAGGTGAACTTTCGTGATAACGACAAGTTCATATCGGGATACGGGCTTTATTGCATAGTAACTATTTGGACAAAAGATAACTATATTATACGATTATGTGGGCTCTTACAGTACAGGGTGATTTTGAAGCTATCGCATACACAGGTGACTTTTTATTAACCGTCAAAATTTTTGGAGCAAGTTCAGTCCATAATACTGAACTATTTTCTATCAAAAAAGTTATTAAAAATCGATAAAACATTTTCGTCCTTTCATACAAAATTCGTATGGCTGAGCGCTGATTTGTATGGGAGGACGAAAATTTTTTCATAGATTTTTAATACCTTTTTTTATAGAAAGTATAATCTGTTTTTCTTTATCTTTACAGACCTGTGATTTGACCCAAACAAATAAACAAGAAACAAGGCAAGCTAAATAAAAGCTTGTAAAAAACAATCGTCATTTCCGAGAAAGTTCATACATACAAACAAACCTACTTGTACGAAAAAGCAACACGACAAGCCTATAACTACTCCACGTCAACTTTTTTTACCCATAATCCTGAATAGCCTAAATAATAAAGATTTCAATATTATTAAAAACTTTCACAGTAGATTTATAATTATTGATATTTTTTCAAAACCGACTTCAATACCAGAAAAGCTAAATATTCAAACATTTGTATACCTAGACGACATATTTTTAGGGTTCCGTACCTAAAGGGTGCAAACGGGACCATATTACTGAGACTCCGCTGTCTGTCTGTCTGTGTCCGTCTGTCCGCTTGTCACACTCCATCTCTTGAACCGTAATAGCTAGACTCTTGAACTTTTCACAGATTATGTTTTACTGTGACCGCTTCAACAAAAAATACTAAAAATAAGAAAAAGTTAAAAATTAAAGGGGTCGCCATACAAAAAACGTGTTTTTTCAGCGTTTTTAACTAGATCTTTATAATGGCATTAACTGGATACTTGAAATTTTCACAGATTATGTATTACTATGGCTGCTATAATAACAAATACTTAAAATAAGATAAAGTTAAAAATTATAGGCGTCATACAACAAACGTGTTTTAAAACATTGTACGGACGGTGATACGGAACCCTTCATGTACGAGTCCGTCTCGCACTTGCCCGTTTATTTTTAGTTATTTTCGTTTAAAAAACAAACCACAACCGATTTCAATAAAATTTCTATCGGATCACTTGGAAAGTATATCCTTTCAAACAAGAATTTTCGAAATCGGTCTAGGCGTCTTCGAATAATCGGGTAACATACATAAAAAAAAGATTCCGACGAATTGATAACCTTACAATACAAATTATCTTTATTGCACCATAATAATTCATAAAATTAAAATAACAAACACAAAGAAAATATTGGTACCTTCTCATTTTTTAAAGTCGTTTAAAACGATTTTCTCATTTTCAACCCAAAAATGATTTCCCGATCCGGGGCAACATATCAAAATTACCTAGTTTAAATCCCAAAACAAACCGGGGTGTAATAAATAAAAATTTGCCGAATTTCAAATTTAACAGACCTCCTTAACTTTTAATTAGTAGGACCCGTAAACGGATTACAGAATTATGAATTTTGTATTTTACGTTATTCTCTGTTTTGTAAATAGGCATGATGACTGAAAAATTATTTTTGGCCCATCGGTTAGCTTATTAAAAAATATTGTACACGTATTTTTTTCTTTCCTCTGAGAAACAATAAATGAAGAAGATACAGCGCATTTAAATTTGGGATGACGTCACGCTTTCGTTCGATTTTTACAAATCGGTGACATCACAAGCCCCCACTCTGTAACTTAGATACTCTGTATCTTTGTGAATTTTTACTTTTTTGATAAAATGAAAAATATGGGTACATTACGAGTATTTTTGGATAATCTAACTAAAGGACTAATTAGAATAGTAATTTTCTGACCCAGTCATCATCCCTATTGTACCGGTTCATTTGTCCATACGAAAAGACGTTTCAGCAGTGTGGATTTCGGCCTAGAATAGAACCACTCCACATCCATGTCGTAAAAGGCGACTAAAGGACTAAGCACACACATCATGTGCTGCTTAGTTACAACAATTAAGCAGCACAAAACAGTAATTTTTCTGTACCCTTTAGAACTTTATCCTTGACTAGCTGTGCCCGCGACTTCGTTCGCGTGGTTGTCAGAACGTAATGTTATATAGCCTAAAGCCTTCCTCTATAAATGGACTACCCAACAAAAAAATAATTTTTCAAATCGGACCATTAGTTCCTGAGATTAGCGCGTTTAAACAAACAAACAAACAAACTCTTCCGCTTTATAATATTAGTATAGATAACTAATTATTACATAAAAAAGGAAAGATAATTATAAATTAGGAAATTCGTAGAACAAAAGCACTGACATAGCCCAGCGGATTAGCTCGTTGAAGTGGCAGTGGGCGCTACACATAGTGAGACGAATCGATTTTCCGTAGGCGGGTTTTAGTTTTAAAAACTATTTATCTTGTTTCCCAATAAAGTTTGGTTTAAAGAACTTCATATACTCATTAAGGCAATAATGTCACTTTTTTCACTTTTGAGTATGTTACACTTGAGCTCTGTAACATACTCCACTTCATTATCTTCTGTATCGCTAGGTGCAATATCACTTACGACATCCGAATCTTATATCCAGCCTAGTATCATAATTTCCTGATGTTCGTCCATAATGACCACAAATCTGCAATAAACAATACACAGATCACAGTTAAATATACAATAGTCTTATAGAAATTGTAAACATCTTAAAAAGATAATAAATAAAAGCAGTACTTACAAGAAACACTTCAGATTCCAACGAGAGATTTTGTATCGCCGATACTCGCGTGGGGTGAAATTCCGTCCCGTGCTCTTTAACGCCTTTTTTATGCCACTTGCAACCGAGTCGAGTACCGGCAGTGTACTGACCTTGAACTTTGTTTACTTGACTAGGATTATACAAAGCGGCACAATCTGTAGTCCAATAATTTAAATAATATGGATGAAAACATTGGTCTGGGGCGAATATTCACCCCGCGCGTGTACTGCAGTGTTAATCCGTTCTAAGTACACTTCACATATTAATTACTTATATAATACAGTGTGATTTTTTAAACACCAACAAATTTTTGGAGCAAGTTCAGTCGATGACATGATACTGAACTTTCTTTAAAAAAAGTTTTTAAAAATCGATAAAAAAAAATTGTGCTTCCATACAAAATACGTTTGGCTGAACGCTGCTTTGTATGGGAAGGCGAATTTTTATTTTATATTTTCGTTAATTTTTTCTTATGGAAAGTTGTTATCCATTTAGTATCATGGACTGGACTTGCTCCAAAAATTTGGCTGGTGGTTAAAAAGTCAGCCTGTATGATATATAATAAAAATTATAACATACAAAGTACCTATATTTTAATGTATAACAAGTCGTCAAACTTCAGAGAATTTTTAATCATTTATCTGAGTAAAAAATCAGTAAGCTATAAAAGCATATTTTCGCCCGCCTCTTGACATCAAAGCGTATAACAGGTCGTCAAACTTCAATGAATTTTTAATCATTTATCTGAGTAAAAAATCAGTAAGCTAAAAAACCATATTTTCGCCCGCCTCTTGACATCAAAGCGAACAAGTCGTCAAACTGCGATGAATTTTTAATCATTTATCTGAGTAAAAAATCAGTAAGCTAAAAAAGCATATTTTCGCCCGCCTCTTGACATCAAAGCGTATAACAGGTCGTCAAACTTCAATGAATTTTTAATCATTTATCTGAGTAAAAAATCAGTAAGCTAAAAAAACATATTTTCGCCCGCCTCTTGACTTTAACATCAAAGCGTCCAAATAAAGCGATTCATAACTTGAAACATTAAAAGGATTTCGACAAAACAGTCAAGAGCCTCTTCAAACCTTCTGAGAAAGATAACTATAGAAATACTCGTAAAAGAAAAAGAATTCCCGTCGCTATGGACTTAAATATATTTTTATAAATAAAATGTAAGTATAAGTATTTAAATAAATAAATATAGCTAGTATTCAAATAAGTGAATAAACACTGACTTTGTATAAATTATACTTACATTGATTTACTAATAATAAAAATGTCGCTGAAAATTACTTGGAAAAAAATATGATAATAATTAAATTCCTATACGGAGTTTTTGGCGGGAAGTCCAGGGGTTCGGTTGGGGTTTGCTTTAAATTATTTTGCAAATTGATTTTAGTAGACTTTATAATATAAAATTGGTGTTGTTTGGTGATATAAAGGCTCATGCTCATGAACAATGTGTGAAATAGCTGTTGAAGTGGACAGTCATAGTACGGCTGTAGTGATTTTTGTTTTGCGGACTGTGTGGGGGCCTTCGGCCGTCGTCCGCCACTCAGCCGTCTATAACCAGTGGACCCGTACAGATTTGTCGCCAGAAGCTCCCTTGAAGCAGTCAAAGGCAGCACCCTTCGATTGTAACTTGTTAGGATTAGGTTAGGTTAGGATTAGGAATAAATAACAAAATTAAAGATAGGCTCTAAAGGACTTGTATCCAGAGCCGTTAAGTTATTTAATAAAAAAAAAATCCTTTGCTATTTTTTTAACACTAAAGGTTTATACTTATTTATAAATTAACTGCATGTCATAAAACTCGCTTGCCGTTCCAATTTTTGTTTTGCAATATCCGACAGGGTTCATAATGTATGTATAGATAAGACTGTGACTTATAATAGTTAGAACTAATTTATTTATTTTTTATGTTATTGGGCGGTAAACGAACAAGCGGGTCACCTGATGGTAAGTGATCACCGCTGCCCATTATGTACATTATGGAATAAATGAATTGAAATTGAAATAAATTGACATTATCTAAAAAACTACCAGACAAATTGATCTATACTTGGATAATTACATGATTTTAGCATTGAAAAATCATCATCATCATCATCATCCCAGCCCTTCTTCCGCCCACGGCTGAGCATAGGCCTCTCTTCGTCGACGCCACCCATCTCGGTCCTGTGCTGCTCTCATCCAGGTGCGACCCGCGACTTTGGTTATATCGTCAACCCATCGCATAGGCGGACGCCCGACGCTTCTCTCACCCGTTCTGGGCCACCATTCGGTCAGAGCCTTGCTCCACCTGCCATCACTCCGTCGGGCCAGGTGTCCTGCCCAGTTCCACTTTAAGTTCATCACCGTTATACCAACGTCTTGTACTTTAGTACGTTGTCGGATTACGGTGTTAGGAACTCGATCCAGCAACCTGATTCCAAGCATAGCGCGCTCCATGGCTCTCTGTGCGACTCTCAGTTTGTGCACAGCCTCCTTCGTGATCGTCCATGTCTCAGCACCGTACGTCATAGTGGGCAGGACACACTGGTTGTATAGGCGGGTCTTCAGGCATTGTGGAGTGTCGGCCGATTTCAATACGTCATGCAGTCTATTGAATGCCGCCGAATCAAAGCTGTATTCGCCTATCGATCTCCTTGTTTTTGTTTTTATTCTTCTCTTTTTTCTTGTTTTTGTTGTTTCCTTTCCTTTTCTTCTTGCTTGCTAACTTTTTTAAGGATAAAATTGAAAAATACTTTATATAAAAGTCAGCATGCCCTTCCATTGTTTTCTGTTGCAATGCCCTATCAGGGTTCATGTTGTACCTAATAACTTATGAATTGACTATGTAGTGAAGTGTAATATATGTACAATATGAAAAGCAGTAAATAATTTGAAAATTTAAATTTTGAACTGCAATCTTGACGAACCGATGACCGCTGGGACAGACAGGTTCTCGAATGAGTACGTACCGCCAAGTGCAGCGTAAGTCCTCCATCCCAGGTGGTCTACAAAGTGGTCAGATGATTTGTGCAGTGGATTTTGGAATCTGTCTCAGATGATGAAGATGAAGCATAAAAGAATCAATATGAGTCAGTACCTACGCATTGTTTCTTCTTCATGCTAAAATGCATTTGTGCGAAAAGTTTTACAAGCGGCCGCTGCCCGATTTTACTCTCCTTGGGCATGCAGTTGAGATCTTCTTCTTCTTCTTCGTCGAAGCGCGTTCCCGGTTGCATCCTCAGCTGTGCTGCTTCGGAGCCCGGGGTGCGCTTTCCCGCGTTTTTCCTCCGAATATAACATGCATGTCAATGGTCACCCAAGGATGCCAAAGACCTTGCGAAATGGAGAAGAAATAGCCGGAACAGTTTAAACGATTTGGCTATAGTTTTACAGGCAGCCGCCTGCCTGACGTCAACCTACTTTGGGAATGTATTTGTGCGAAAAGTTTTACAACCGGCCGCCGCCCGACGTTAACCCTCCTTGGGAATGCAAATGTAGCACGAGATGGTTGTGCTTATTCCTTAAGTCGCCTAATACGACATCCACAGGAAGAGATGGAGTGGTCCTATTCTAGGCCGGAACCACACGGCCTAATTTTATATGTTTTATGTAGAGATTATTATGGCGCCATAAAAAACCGGGGTAGCTAGTTCTTTTAAGAAGGTTAAGTGGGTAAAATCGTCAGCCATAAAAATGGGTACATCTGTCCAACATTATCCTCTCAATTACGCAACGAAGCGGGGCAAGTTCGTCCTGTGGAGTGGGCCAATGAATGAATTTGTAGCCAGTTAATTTTCTTGAACAAGAGAGGACTAAGTAATATTTACCGTGGATGTGGCAATACATAAAACCTATGTTAAACATATTTTTTGCGCTGCGTTGTGTGACGCGTGGATGTTCCCGAACTTTGCAACGAAGCGGGGCTAGTTCGTCCTGCAAAGGCGGCTGATGAATGAATTTGTTCCCAGTTAATTTTCTTGGACACGAGGAATAAGAATGACGGTATACAATAACAGTATAAAGAAAAAATGTCTGGATTTTTTTAGGCAAAAGTGGAGGGAGGCGGGGAGCGGGGGTTTTTAAATAGTGTCCGGACACTATTTAGGAGACCGGACGCTTCCCGGACGCCCTAAAAACTAGGACAAATCTGGGAAAACCCGGACTGATGGCAGGCCTAGTTGTCTAGGCCTGCCATCTGTCCGGGTTAGCCCTGGCGCGTAGGTGATTTTTTGTGCAATAAACTTTAAATTAATAAATATATCACGTCCACGTGGCAAGAATCACGTTCTTTGACAACGTTTCACGTCACTAATTACAGTTCCCGACAGTCCGCGCAAACTTCTGAGCCTGTTCTCTTGCTCTTAAAATTAAATAAGGCACTTAAATGATACACGATGTCTGCTGATATAGAAACACTATATTTTTATATCTTCTTCTTATATAAGACTATATCTATTAAGAGACTACCTCTGTTGTCCAGTGGTCAAGGCGTTCGCCTTGTGATCCGGAGGTCGTTGGTTCAAAGCCCACTAGGAAGCATACTTTGTGAAAAGTTGTTTCCAGTCTGGTTAGGATATTTATAACGTACATTATAAATGACTCAATAATAATTAGTAAAGTGAACTTATGGTGAAATGGACAATGGACATAATGAAAAATATTTGTGAAGTGATATTATGTAGCTGTTTCCGACTTTTCTGTAACATTTAATACATATAAAACAGAATATTTTTTACGTCATAGTGTTCGCAAATCTTCCGGTATGGAAAAATATAATCGTAAATATGCCGAACTCGTTAGTAGGTAAGTATTAAAATAATTCTGCGGTGCGACCCTAAGTATAAAACTCACACATCGACGTGTGTACAGATAAATTGTTTCGTTAGTAGTAGTAGTAGGTATATATGTTACTCTGAATCAATGGAGAGTCATACCAGTGCTACTACAACAAATTAGGCATAAATGTTACTCCGTTTGTATGAATCTTTATGCTTGTGACATTGCTAGGGGTAAAAAATCAATCTGTCTAAGCACCTTTCCTAAGTAAGTGTATGAATAGTTTTGAGCCTTTTTAGGCAAATATGTATAATATACAAATAAACAGCCTTAGCGAAAGTGAATGTGAACCTCACTTAGTACTTGAATAGGTATGAGCTTTCACAGAAATGTAGATTACATGTAATGTACAGGGATCACTTAGGGCCGGATGGAGGAGATACAAAGCAGAGCACAAGACTGGTATTACTTCGAAGAAATGTACAATAACCGGCACATAAGTTGAACCAAAATGGCGGTCACTGCGCACACTTTTGCCTCTGATTTTGGTTTAACTTATGTGCCGGGTATTGTACAGGATCACTTAGGGCCGTACAAAGGGAGGAGATGAAAAACAAAGCTGAAGCATCGTATCTACTTTATTTCTCACGGTGGGTACCTATTTAGGATATTTATTTCAGTTCTCTTTCAGTAAAAGCGGATCGATCAACAAAACGCAAAACCTATGCACAAACTAAAAGAAATAAACGGGCAAGTGCGAGTCGGACTCGTACATGAAGGGTTCTGTACCTCCGTACAATGTTTTAAAACGCTAAAAAAACACGATTTTTGTATGACGACCCTCTTTAATTTTTTACTTTTTTTATTTTTAGTATTTGTTTTTATAGCGGCCATAATCTGTAAAAATTTTAAGCATCTAGTTAATGCCATTATAAAGATCTAGTGTTAAAAACGCTGAAAAAACACGTTTTTTGTATGGTATTTTCCCCTTTAATATTTAACTTTTTTTATTTTCAGTATTTGTTGTTATAGCGGTAATACACAGTAATACATAATCGGTGAAAATTTCAAGTGTCTAGCTATCACGGTTCAAGAGATAGAGTCCTGTGACAGACGGACAGACGGACAGACAGACAGACGGACAGACAGTGGAGTCCCAGTAATAGGGTTCCGTTTGCACCCTTTGGCTACGGAACCCTAAAAAAGAACAAAACGCAACCCCTACGCGGGAAACATCAACAAAATTCAAACCAGATGAATTTTTTTGTACTCACATCCACATCATTAACGGTTTAGACATTTTTGTGATGTTCTTTCTTGCATTATATCAGTCTTATGTTATACAGTCCTTTTATTTACTTCCCAGTGCTAGTTAACCTATTTTTAAATTAGCCAATTTTTATCTGAAATCACCAATACGTTGACTCATGGTACTATTAACTAGGCTCGTACCTACTTTTTTTATAATTTAGTCCCTTTAAATGTTGTAATTTAGTAGTTTTTATAGTTAGATCAGAAATAGGTATCTGATAAATATGCCATGGTCCTCAGGTATAGGTTAGAGATGCTACGCCACTGACAGCTTTGATTAAAATTTTGTTTTAATCAAAGACTGACAGCCGTGATTCGAAGCTAAGACTCTGTTTTATATCTACTTAGGTTCGTGGTAAATTACTATTTTCATCACTGAAATGAGTGGTCACTTTTCCATTTTCTAAAGAATAATGCCAGCAACGGTTACGTGTATCATCAAAGGAAACTTTTATATTATTAAAGTACATTCATACCTACCTATTTATTAGAAAAAATACACACTACACTATTACATCTTTATTCCTAACGTAGTAGATAGACACAGACCTACCACTACCAGACTTGCAACGATATTGCTAGAAAGAGACTGTCAAATACAGTACAACGTAAGTGTGAAAGAAACGCTGATATGTTTTTTTGTCTCTATCGGCGTGGCTGCTATATGCTGGCCTACTGTCAAAATCTGGGCCAAACAAACCACAAAACGATCAAAGAAAGTTATTAATTTTAGGGATTTTATCATTTAAAAGGTGATTTAGGGTTTTATTTGAGCTTATTATAAGTTAGTAACCATAGTGTGTTCTGTGACATGTGCAAAATATGGGTGGAGGCAAAAATCACAGATAGAAAGAGATGCACTAAAGTGGCCACGCACTATGCAGGTCTAGTAGTGGTAGGTCTGTGTAGATAGAACTTAGTGGCGTTAGTAAAAAAACGACAAATGCGAGTGCTGTGCTGTCAAATCAATGACCCTTTTATTGTCACAATATGCCATGTCCGAAATGTCCCACAAAGAATCAAAAATTTATTCTATTTATATTATTTATATATTTATACTATTTATATATTTTCTACCAGTCAACCTACAGGTGGTGCGGATAAAAGTCACTTTTACACGTCAATAATGTTCGCCGTCACTTTGTTTATTTTGACGTGACAACGTCTTATAAATTGGTTAGCCGGGTGACACTTCAAGAAACTGCGTTACGCTCCGCTTACGTTATGCGCTTACAATGAGAGCGAGTGAGAGGCGCGTGCCTTTCACTTTTTATGTCTGTCTCTCTCGCTCTTAGGCGGGCTAACCATGCCCGAGTGGAAGTCAAGTTTGGAGTGAAGTGGAGTGAAGTCGTTGTCACGTAAAACTTTCGCCCGTATACCGACTTTACAGGCAACCAATTTTTTCGTGTGTGTAAGTGGCCGACACTGGTGTTAGATTTTTCAAGCTGCCTAAAGTCATCTGACATAGCTTAACGACTGCCATACAATGATGAGAGCCGGGACCAACAGCTTATACGTGCCTTCCGAAGCACGGAGGAGCTCAAGAAATTTTAATTTTTATGCCACTTGTGGTCACCCATCCAAGTGCGGACCACGCCCGGTGCCGCTTTACTTGCGAAAGCGTTAGTAATGCGCACTCCCGCCGAGCCACTGAGCTCCTCATAAAAATCTTTTTAACCACCAGCCAATTGTTTGGAGCAAGTTCAGTCCATGATACTGAACTACTTTCCATAAAAACAATTCACGAAATACTAAAATAAAAATTCCCCTTCCCATACAAATCAGCGCTCAGCCAAACGGATTTTGTATGGGAGGACAAAAATTTCTTATCGATTATTAGCAACTTTTTTTATAGAAAGTAGTTCAGTATCATGGACTGAACTTACTCCAAACATTTGGCTGGTGTTTAAAAAGGCAGCCTGTATAATGTTTTACTTTTATTTAGTTCTAATTTTAGTCTTCAATTTTCTATTTATTTAATTTGTATTAAATGCATGTTTTGGTGCAATTTATTTCATCATCATCCGAGCGTATTCCCGGTTGAATCGTCAGCAGTAACGCTTCAGAGCCCGGGGTCCGCTACCTAACCTAGGCGATTTGACGAGGTAACTGGTTTTTACACAGAGCGACTGCCGTCTGACCACAACCCAAAGGGTAGACCAGAACCAATCCTAGGATAGGTACTAACGATAGATGGCGTTCGGGACCAACGGCTTTACGTGCCTTCCGAAGCACGGAATCATCTTTCTTTTCGGATAATCAGGTGATTCAAGCCTGCAATATCCTAAACAGACTGGAAACAACTTTTCACAAAGTATGCTTCCCAGTGGGATTTGAACACATGACCTTCGGATCACAAGGCAAACGCCTTGACCACTAGACCGCGGAGGCTTTTAGTGCAATTTATTTAAGTGTATTTTTTTTTAAATATTAATAATAAATATTATTACTATTAAAAAAAGGGCAAAGCAAATTCGTCTAGCCAAAACATCCAACAAAAAAATAAAGCCTTTAGACTGTATCCAAGTATGAAGACAAGAGCCTCAATCTAAAGTATGTAGTGAACTGTAAAGGCCTTCGTCGCAATAAAACGTAATTCCTCGAGATCGATGGTATCATGTTAATATTTTGTGCAGGCCTATATTTCTGGGTTTACTCCCTAGGGCACTGCGCTATTTCGTATCGCATCCCTTTTTGAGATTGCCCTTACTGGGCTACACACGGTTGTCGAGTTTATCAAATTAGTTAAAATCCGCTAGATGACAAGTCAAATCAGATACTTCTTTTCTAAAATTCATAACAAAGCTTTTATTTCCCATGGGATTTTTATAAAAATCACAAACGTGACGACATAGTTTTTTGGAGCGAAACCGCTCTCAATATCAGTTTTTTCATAAAAAAAATCTAAAATCATGCTGAAAATGGATATGATTAATCAAATAATTGATTTTTGATCCAGTCATCTACCCAATTGAAGAAGTCAGAGGAACAATTTTTTATTGCATTAGGGCTTTTTACCAATATAGGGTCCACATTGGTGGTGGTAAAAGATACGTATTTTTTTATTTTGGTCTGTCACTTACTATCTCTTAATACTACTTATTAAAAGCGTTGTAAAGGCTCCTACTGCCACCGGGCAAGATACCTGGCACAAGACACAACACCGGCGGGCTCTCGGTTAGTTCAATAGTATTTGTACCTCTTACCCACGGTGCCAGTGCACGGTGCCGCGGCATTTTTTTTATTAAATTGATTTGAATTATAAAAGAAAAGAAAAGCTTATAAACATCAATGAGACCTCTCCTACTCTGGCCAAATATGGCTCTGGTAGTACAGAGAGGGTCGTGCTCCTGCAGTAGAGACTAAAAAAGGCCTGATGATGATGATGATAAAAGAACAACAAAACATACGAGCCTAGTTTTACAGTTATCGCCCGAAACAATACAATATGCCTGAGTCCGAGGTCAACAAGTCAAAGATATACTTATATTAAGCTTTTTGCTCTATTTGATCTAAGTGACAGCCCTAGATACTTTTACTGTCAAACCATATCTATTATCTGCCAAATACAGTATGCAAATGCATAGTACAGCTTGGAAGATTTGGCTGCTTATAAAATAAATTGAAGATATAATGATAACAAATCATTTATTACAGGCAACATAATTATAACAATATCATAAGCCCATAGCATTAATACCTTACTGACTAACATACATATAAAATATAAACAACTAAAACACTATTTATTTATTGTCTTAGTAAATAAATCTTATTTTATTATTGTAGTTAGGTAACATTAAAATTAAAACAATATAAGAACTAAAATTACAAAAATTACAATTTGCGTAGTCTCACTAAAATATTACCGCTCAGCAGCGTCGCCAATAGGCTGGCAACATTGCCTCGTTGTATGGCAATGCTGATTCTTTGAGCCAGATAGTTTCCAGGTCACGGAATACCTCGATTAGTCTTTCTAATAATAATTACGGCGATATTAATAAATATAAAAATGCTTTCCATCCGTCATATCAGTGTGTCTAAGAATTGCGGGCAGATAAGCCCAAATAGAAGTAATATCGGCAGTGGCTTGTTGGCGTAAACTCTGATGATCTCAATGACTGACGGCCATCTTGTAGTCATCTTGTACTCATGGAAATGGCGCCTCAACTACACTAGTTTTACAAGCTTTTTATTTCCTTCTTTCTCATTTATATTTCCTATGGTGGGAAAAAAGAAAAAAGAGTGCACCAGCTGCTTCTCTTCCCGCGTAGATCGTAAAAGCCAAAACAGGGAATAGGTAAAAGTTTGAATGTCATCTTATACTCGTAAATGCTGTTAATTTGATTTTCTTTACAACTGAATGCCAGCCATTTTGCTGAACGCGGCTTTTGGGTCTTAAACCCGAGGGGTCTATTTACCTCGTAAGAAATAAAGACGTGATAAGTATAATAATTAGCTGTGTGATTCCTGGCAGAGAAGAGTAGGACCACTCTAAGTCATCCCGTGGAGATTAGGAAAAACAAGCTAAACAAAGCTTATAAACAGCAATGAGACCTCTCCAACCCGTTTGGCAAACGTGGAGAGTGTTGGGTGTAGGCCGAATTCTTTGCCTGCTCTGGCTAATACTCGTATATGGTTCTGGTAGTACAGAGAGGGTCGTGCTCCAGAGTCTTTACTGCAGACTAAAAAGACATGTTGATGAAGTATTATGATAAATATTTTTCAATTTGGATATTATAATAAAGATTAGAATTAATATGAAGACCATGAATTCCCCGTAACTGCAGTAAAACTCTCTGAAAGCGAACATAACAGATGAGATAGTGCCCGCATGGGCTCAATAATTAATCTAGGTCGCGGAGTTGGCTAGACAAAAGGAGATCTTGTTGAGGACTGTATCCACTGTCATTGTTGCGTGCACTTTCTGAAAAAGAGTAAAAAAAGATATCTGCCTTCATGGTCTAGTGATCAAGGCGTTTGCCTTGTGATCCGGAGATCGTGGATCCAAATCCTACTGGGAAACATGTTTAGTGAAAAGTTGTTTCCAGTCTGGTTAGGATATTGCAGGCTTGAATCACCTGATTATCCGAAAAGAAAGATGATTCCGTGCTTCAGCTCAGGCACGCAAAGCTGTGGGTTCCGAACGTTTGTTTAAACCTATCCTAGGATTGTTTCTGATCTACCTTTTGGGTTGCGGAGGTAAGACGGCAGTCGCTCTGTGTAAAAACCAAAAACTAATAACCTCATAAAAGCAACTATAGGTTAGGTAGCGGACCTCGGGCTCTGAAGCGTTACCGCTGAGGATGCAACCGGGAATGCGCTCGGATGATGATGATTAATGATCGCCTAAGGATGCCAAATACTATGCAAAATCGAGATGAAATAGCCAGAGCAGCTTAATAATAAACGGGCAAGTGCGAGTTGGACTCGTACATGAAGGGTTCCGTACCTCCGTACAATGAATTAAAACGCTAAAAAACACGTTTTCAGACGGACAGACGGACAGACGGACAGACAGCGGAGTCTCAGTAATAGGGTCCCGTTTGCACCCTTTGGGTACGGTACCCTAAAAACGATTTGACTGTAGTTTTACGACCGGCTGTCTGCCTGACGTGAACCCTCTTTTGGAATGCATTTGTGCAAAATGTTTTACAACCGTCAACCCTCCATTAGAATGCAGTTGTAGCACGAGATGTTTGTGCTTAGTTCTTAAGTCAACTCTTACGACAACCACAGGAAGAGATGGAGTGGTCCTAAATATAATGTTTTTTAATTTAAAACTCCACTTATCAATAATCAAAAGAAAAAAGGCTATTGGGTGAAACTAATAATTAAAAAAGCATTTATAAATAAAACTCTATTACGATCTCGCAATGCCAGATTAATATAACCGAAACGACAGTATCGCGTGCCGTGGACGCTATTGTAATAAATTATTTCAGTCTCTAGGGACCGATATAGGTGTGTATTAAATCCTTTGTCAGCCTGACACTGTATGGATGGACAGTTTTATAAATTTGGACCTAAACTTACACTAAATTTACAGTAGATGTGTAGAAACGTTTGGACTATGGGCCCCCAGCGGCCTTCCTTAAACAGATAACTCTGCGCCTGATCACCGCTGCTGGTGTCAAACCTCTGGTTGACGCCAGGCAGGCGGCCGGTCGTAAAACTATAGATAGCTAAATCGTTTTAACTGTTCCGGCTTTTTCTTCTCCACTTCGCAAGGTCTTTGGCATTCTTGGGTAACTATTTGAAGAAGAATAAACCAGCCAACTGCGAGTTAAAGTCGCGTGGAGAGAGTTCCGTACAATTGATTGAATTCTTATAGGTTTTCCTGTAATCTACAAGCATTGAACTATATTTCGTATTTTTTTCAAAATTTAAGGCTTAGTAGTTTCGGAGATCAGGCCGGGTGAATGGTCAATTTTCGTCTTCATTCATGAATTAAATCAAAACTATTTATTTTACAATAATAACAAATCCTCATAACGAGCCCTTTCATTTGATATACATATAACACTGTAAGGTTTGCAAAACTTTTTTTTTTAATTTCCTAATTTGTCCCAAAGAAATGACCCTTGTTTTAAAAAAATATTTATTTACTTTGCACATATGTGTTTGGGTCAAAGGATTACAACATTCTACCAAATTTCACCTGATTCGGTCCAGTAGATTCGGAGCAAATTGGCTGTGACAGACGGACGGACAGACAGACGCACGAGTGATCCTATAAGGGTTCCGTTTTTTAATTTTTTGTACGGAACCCCAAAAAGCGGGAAAGCGCGCCTCGGGCTGTGAAACAGAATAGCTGAGGATAAAGTAATAATTTATGATATTTCTTCAAAACAAAAAACCAACTTCAATACCAGAAAAGCTAAATATTCAAACAATTGCATACCTAAGACGACATATGTTTCTAGTTATTTTCGTTTAAAAAACAAACCACACAACCGATTTAATTAAAATTTCTACAGGACCACCTGGAAAGTATACCCTTTCAAAAAAAAAAAGAATTTTCTAAATCAGTCCAGGCATTCTCGAGTAATTTGGGAACTAAAACAAACTTACTTTTTTTGAAGTCGGTTAAAAAGTAAAGTAAAAAGAACATTTTATAGGTTATCAGCACCGATTGAAGGAGACTGGAGACTGATGAAGGCTGGGCCTGTGTCGCAGTTCTCCAGTGCTTCCACCTTTGGATATGGTACATAATATTGCCTGTAAAACATCCAATTGGATGCACTAACTTGATACCTAGTAATTAGGATACAACCAAGAAGGCGCTAAGATGAAGAACAACAATTTACTTGGGCACCATTGATGTTAACATCGCCTTAATATTTTTCCAGGGCAGTTTAAGGCCGTACCTGAATTTTCCGGGGTCCAGTGCTGCCCCCATTTAAAATAAATCATTTCAAAGAAAACGGCGACATTATTCAAAATTTTGCAACTACCAAGTCCTAGATAACCCTTCAAAGTATTTTATGAACTACTGTTTACAGTTTAAAGTGAGAACGTTAAGCTTTACTACGCACATTTGCGAAAAACGGCCACTTTTAGCAAATGTGCGTAGTAAAGCTTAACGTTCTAATTATAAACTGTAAACAGTAGTTCATAAAATACTTTGAAGGGTTATCTAGGACTTGGTAGTTGCAAAATTTTAAATAATGTCTACGTTTTCTTTGAAATGATTTATTTAAAATGGTGGCAGCACTGGACCCCGGAAAATTTAGGTACGGCCTTAAGTAAACATACTCGTACGAGCAATTTTTCCTATTCGCATTTTTCAACTATAGCCCTGTGACCATTTCACCATCCGATAAAAATCTCGTATGCAAACGGAAACGTTTCCGGGTCCGTAATCGGCAAATAGGGGCTTAAGAAGTTACGGGGAACGACGACGTGAGATTTCAGTACGTCATGCGAATGAACTAGAAAGGGTTTTACAAATACCTATTAAAAACTTTCATTGGTATTATTTTTTTTTCACTTTCTCAATGTACGTTAAAAATTGAATAAGTACGCTAATTTTATTAAAATCTAGCCCAGACTAATAAGTAATTATTAATATAACGTTTACTTTGATCTAGTTTTATAAGTTAAAGTATAATGGTTTCGGTTGGTCTATCGGCACTTTTATTATTGTATTAAGGAGAAGGCACTTTTTTTCGTGTGTTTTAATTTTATTGTACAAACGTACTATAACTATAAGTAATAATTTAATTTTTTCTGGTTTTCCTAAAGGCTGACTGGTAGAGAATGCATTAGCATTAAGTCCACCTTTTGTACCGTTGTGGTCAATAAAGATTTAATAAATAAATATATATGTTATTATTTGTCACTACTTTACACTACCACTAGTTCGAACGGTTTTGTTTGTTTATTGATCTAGAAGAATAACAATAAGAAAAGTGCCGATGGACACATTATACTTTAACTTATTTTTATAAGTTAAAGTATAATGTGTCCATCGGCACTTTTCTTATTGTCTCTATTAAGGTGGAGGTATAGGCAAATGACCTTGAAGTGGCACCCTCATTTGAAATAAATTATTAACTCGTAAATATGGAGATAATTTCCATATTGCTCTTCGTCATGCACTAGATAGCCCTTTAAATTATTTTATGAACCACCGTTGAAAGTATTTACATTAGTCCGTCTAGCTTTAAAACTTGCTTCCGCCAAAAGTGGCCACGGCAAGTTTTAAAGCTAGATGGATCACCAACAATAGTTTCAACGGCAGTTCATAAAATAATTTAAAGGGCTATCTAGTGCATGACGAAGAGCAATATGGAAATTATTACCATATTTACGAGTTAACAATTTATTTCACACTTCAAGGCCATTTGCCTATATCTTCGCCTTAAGGAGAAGGCACTTTTGTTCGTGTGTTTTAATTTATTGTACATACGTACTATAACTATAAGTATATATGTTATTGTTTGTCACTACACTACACTACCACTAGTTCGAACGGTTTTGATCGTTTATGTGTTCTCACTATTGTCGAGCAGCTCTTTTATTTTATTTATTTTTAGCCTATATTGGTGTCCCACTGCTAGGCATAGGCCTCTCCTTCCTCCTTCCACTCGTCCCTACTCAGATCTTACAGTAAGCTAATCAGTAATATATGCATCTCATCATCATCATCCGAGCGTATTCCCGGCTATATCCTCAGCGGTAACGCTTCAGAGCCCGGGGTCCGCTACACCTAGGTGATTTGACGAGGTCACTGGTTTTTACACAGAGCGACAGCCGTCTGAACTCTACAACCCAAAGGGTAGATCAGAACCAATCCTAGAATACTCAAATTAAATAATGAAATAAGAAAAGGTGAAAAAATTCCACGTGAGCAGGACATGAACCCGCTACCTTGGTCTCAATATGACCATGCTCTAACCAACTAAGCCATCACGTGTTCAACCCCACACGCTGAATCTCGCCACCATTTGATATTCCTATAACACGCACTAGGCTTGCGTCACCAAACATAATACCCCACTATTACAAGTGAGGTATCTGATTTAACCCATCTTACAATGAAGTTGAAAATCAGTTAAAGTGTAGGAAAGCCATACAATATTTTTATGGGGTTCTTAGGCATTCAAGATGCAGGACTAAAGTACTCGAATTAAATAATGAAAAAAGAAATGGTGAAAACGTAAGCGAGACATGAAATATGTATCATCTCCGCCTATTGTCGCCGCCGCCGGTCTGTCTTGCTTTTGGTGACCATCTTTTGTCCCAGGCAGACGAGCTCCGATCCCATTTTAGCTGTGCCGACAACCTCCGTGGCGTAGTGTTTAACACTCCAGTCCGCCACTCTGGAGGTTCTGGGTTCGATCCTCAGCCAGGGCAAGTTGGAAAATGGCCTTTTTCAATTTTCCTGGGTCTTTGATGTTTATCTCTATACGTACTTATAAAATATAGAATCGTTGAGTAAGTCTCCCATAACACAAGTTAAACTTACCTTGGGGCTAGCTCAATCAGTGTAATTTGTCCCTATGTAATAAAAAAAAAAAATCGCCGAATCGACAATGCCTGAAAGGGCTTCTACTCAGTGAAGAAACTAATAAAGGGCCACCTTCCAATAAATAACTTTAAAACGGAAGCTCCTTGATATGTGTATTCTGCCCATCCTTACCTATGGTGCACAAACCTAGTCATTAACCAAGGCTTCAGAAGTACAGGCTCAAGGTTTGCCAGCGAGCTTTGAAGTGCAGTTTACTGGGCGTATCATTCGCATAGATCGGATTTGACTATTTGGGTGTTTCGGCTCTGTCTACAACGAATCGGTGGCCGTTGGGGCAAAAAGATTCTCAAATATCGTCGAGATGGTCAGACGACTTGACCAAAAAACGCTGGATGTCACTCAGGGGAGAAGGGTCCTTGGGAGGTGCCTATGTCCAGCTATGGACGTCGCACGGCTGAAATGACGATGAAGAATTAAATAAGTATATATCCTGAGATCAGGCCTCGTTCCCTTGACAACACTATTTAATTAAAATAAAGGATGCGCCTGACCTTTACCGACAGTATTACTTCGTGATAGGTTGTATTATCCGTGTCACTGTGTATTCTTGTATTTGGCTGCCAAAGCGAGCGAGCGAGCGTTATAAATTTAAGGAGATTACGAAGAAAAGGGCATCACGATTTTGAAACTGTTTTATCTGAATGAAGGGTATTTAACTGAACTGTGAACTAGCGATGTTTTAAGACCGCCCTTACCCTATATTTTAACAAGCTTTTATTTAGTTTTACCTGTCCAGTTGTCTGTATGTCCGTAATCAAATCTTGCAAGCTAAATTAGACCCACTTCCCATTAATTGTTTGTGCTAAAACTTCACATATACTTATGTAAGTTGGGTGACAGTGCAATATTATGGTACCAATGATCTGATCTCTTGATAAAGCCGGAAGCTGGCCGTGGCATTTCTGTGGTAAAACAACATAACCACGCCGAGTTTGGGCTCAATTGATTCATCTTGAAGAGCAATTAAACATGCTTATTGTTTTAGGTAGATGAAAGCTTGTTTTTTTTTAATATTAAAAAAAATATATTTTTACATATAAATGTACTCTAGCTTTTTTTTTTATAGTATAATCTCGTCAAATATGTTTTGGTCAAACATCTAGTTTGACCATCGTGGAAAATCTTACCAATTTTTCAGGTTTATGGAGGTTCATATCTTCTTGATTTATTAAATTATGAAAAAAAGAAAACGTACTTAGGATGCCAATGATATACATTATATTTTTTGAAAAAAAAAAACATTGCACTCCTGGCACTATCCGGCAAAGAATCAGGAGACTACGCTTGTATAGAAGGAAATAGATACGGCCCATCGATTTCCTCTTAAACAACTTACCTAGTCATTAAACTTTTATCTATACATATCCAGTCCCATAGTCCTGGTAGCCATCTTGTAGTAACATTTCCCTAGATATTCAAGATTTATGATCCAACAAACTCTATATTCCCAGTAAGACAACGACCCAGTGATCTTCTTAAGCCGTTATTACACTATCCAATTTATAGGAACTCTAACTTAGAACAGTTAGGTTCCTAAATTGTTAGGTAGTGATCACACTATACTAAATTGCATCCTAAATTGAAGCACCTGACCGACGGCGACGCATACGAAACTCTTTATTGCTTTTATTATAAGGTTATTATTATAATGTCGCTTGTTCTATATTGTGCACTTACTAGTGCACTTACGTCTATAGGTGTTGAAGTCTTCTATAAGGCTATCAAAGATACCTGTGCCAGGAGGCTTCGCTCATCTCAGTTACGTGCTCTAGATAGTGCACTATATTGCGTTTTTAGAAGGAAGTAGAGCGGTCTAAATGTCCTTTTCACTCTAAATCGGATCCAATCCTCACTGCAATTAAGAGGAAACCTCAAGGGCTAGAGAAATGTAAAATAGGTATTTTTAAAATCTATTGTTGTCGCGCTGTGCCTGAACTACAACCGAGCAATTGCGATAGAGACATACTGTAGCTTGGACTGAAAATATCTATTAAAAGAACAGAAAATCAACGATTCGTAGTCCCCTGATTTCTTCTCCAAAACTTTACCAATATAAGTACTTTTTTATTACAAATTAACAAAGACTTGATCGGTGTTCCTAAGTTTCAATTTTTTTTTTAAATCTACTTAAATTTGTTTTCTGGATGTTTAAACACAGCGGAAAATCTGGCTATTTTTTAGGTTTTTGAACGTTCATATCTCTTATAATAAATAATTTATGAAAAAAAAGAAAACATAAGGACATGCTAATAGTGGCTATAGATATTCAGGAAAAAATATATAACTCTACCGGCATTATCCATTGTATGGAAAAATGCCCCCTCTATTTCGTCTTAAATCTTCCGTTTTCCTAGTAAGGATTCCTTTAAATTGGATAGTGTAATAAGCGCTTTATACCAGACAATGCGGATCTAACTTCCGACGCGGGGGATCAAACTCGCGCCTGCAGGGCACTCACATCGCAAGTACATACTTGGGAAAGTTGTTCACTATCACGGACTGAATTCACCTTTAAAATAGTTTCGGTATATATTTTGTTACACGTGATATACAACAAGAGTAAGCACTTAAGTTAAAGAAGAAGAAGAAATACATAAAAAGGGTCTAGTGAAATATAATAAAACAAATAATAAGGGGGTAGATCTAGTCCGTGATACTGAACAACATTCGCCAAAAACATTTTTTTTTTGCTTTCCACAGGAACTCGGCATCAACTGATCGGTCAACTTGTATGTTTAAGAGGCCAAAAATGATTAAAGGCTTTGGAATTACATTCCCAAGGATTAGGTTTACGTCGGGTGGCGGCCGGTTTTCTTTTCGCACAAATACATTCCCAAAAGGATTAACGTCAGGCAGGCGGCCGGTCGTAAAACTATAGCCAAATCATTTACACTGTTCCGGCTATTTCTTCTTAATTTTGCAAGGTCTTTGACATCCTTGGGTGACCATTGACATGCATGTTATATTTGGAGAAGAAAAAGCGGGAAAACGCACCCTGGGCTCCAAAGCAGTACAGCTGAGGATGAAACCGGGAACGCGCTTAGACGAAGAAGAAGGTGAGTTAGTTTTACGACAAATTTTCAAAGTTAGTTTACTACATGTTCCGATATTGTTTATGTTCCAACAAACTCTATATTCCCAGTAAGACAACGACCCAGTGATCTTACCAGACCAGGCGGGTCTAACTTCTGAAACGGGGGATCAAACTCGGGCCTGCACGACACGTGCATCGCAAGTAGTAACTAGTACATGTAAGATTCTAGGTTACCGTCCTTGGAGAAAATGCTGCAGTGCAGTTTGTTGCCGCTTCTTCTGCATTAGCGCCTAGGAAGCAGCACTAAACTTAGCTGTAGGTAAGTAAGGATTTGACGTCAACATTTGTGCAAAACAAAACAAAGTGACTATTATTATAGGATATTATTTCTTTATTTAGTTCTAATGCACATGTGGGTATATGTGCATTAGAACTAGTTCAAAGTATTTTATGAACTACTGTTTACAGTTTAAAGTGAGAACGTTAAGCTTTACTACTAGTAGTAAAGCTTAAAACGTTCTCATTATAGTTATCTAGAACTTGGTAGTAGCAAAAGTTTAAATTATGTCTCCGTTTTCTTTGGAATGATTTATTTTAAATGGGGGCAGCACTGGACCCCGGAAAATTCAGGTACGGCCTTAAGCGGCGGCGGCGTCGTTCTGGTCCTCTTTCGACTACGAATCGCGGCCTTGCCAACAACTAAAGCTGAGTAGTTATTTTTGTGGAAAATCGTGTCTGAAGTACCTCGACCCTGTAGAGTGCTATATATATAAAGCAGAACAAACGCTTATGTTTTCTCCATTATTTCCTTAAATCTACCCAAGTATAACAGCTACGTTATAATTCATATAAATATAAACAAGCCTAATTTATCGCTAGATTCTCAGATCATGCCAACTTAATTCAAAGATATAAACTTTAGCCAGATAATTTTCAAATTATTCCTATGATTTGCAATTGTAATGGAGCCGTCTGTTAGAACGAATTATTCAAAAGAAACTCTTGATTTCACCAACTTTTGTAAGTATTGTTTAATGTTCTTCAAAACTAGATTAATTTACTTATCATCATTATATTTAGTATATATCCAACATTATCTGAAGCCCAAAAACTTTGTTAAAAGTGGGCTTAAGAACGCCCTTAAGTAGCTATTACAGCAGACTACTTATCGTATGCGATTTGATATACATTGCCTGTAATGTAATGAACAATCTGAACGTATTAATCTTTCAAAACACGCAATGTACATCAAATCGCATACGATAAGTAGTCTGTTGTATTAGCTACTTTAGCTAGTGATGTGCCGTCCGTATTGCCGTAAACATTCCAGGCAATATTACTTAGAAAGGAGGCGTTTCAAACCCGGCCTACACATTGTATGTACATATTTAACAAAATCGAGCAAATATCTAAAAATAATTTAAAAAATACTAAAATTGTATATTTTCACTATTTTAATTGCAATTTAATTTTAAAAGCAATATTTTATTTTATCCTGGCAATAAGTATTTCACCGCCATGTTTCACTGTGAGTCCGTTCTGAAACTTAGTTCGAAGTGTTTGGTTAACTGTTAATCTCAAATGAAATGTATTGTATTATAATAATGGTAATTTGAGTTCAGTTGATAACAAAATAATGTTTGAAAAGCCACGATTTGGTTTTTATGCAAGAAAGTAAACTTATTTGCAATTTAATCACAGCTTTATGTGTATCTATTTTTTATTTTGTCGATCATACATTCGCTTGTGATTTCTGAACGCACGCTCTTTGAAACGTCAAATATCAACATGGCATCTTTCGTGTTGCCTGTCATAAGTGTATTTAACGCTTTTTTCACCCATTATCTAAGCCAAAATGGGCCGAAATGTTACTTAAAACACTTTAATTTAATAATTTTTCTAAATTATACATGTACAGTGTCCAGGCCGGGGCTCCATACATTCGTGAAACATCTCCTTTAGGGGAATAATAATTTAGAAATCTCCGAACTGTTTTTACTTGCAATATCTGATCGGCCATGTGACTTCCGGCCTAGAATAGGACCACTCCATCACTTCCCGTGGATTTCGTAAGAGTCGACTAAAGGACTAAGCACAAACATCTCGTGCTACTGCATGCGGTAGTCATACGGATGTTGACAAAATATTTTAAGCTCATCAGGTAGATTATTAAAAAATATTGTATACTTATTTTTTCTTTTTTCTGATAAGCAAATAATAACAAAGATACAGCGCATTTAAACTCTACATGACGTCACCGTTCAAGTACGATTTTCACTTGACGGTGACGTAAATCACCCCCACTCCGAAATTCGAAGCGTAAACTTAACTGTATCTTTGTCAATTTTTTACAAAATATGAGTCCATTATAATTGGATAATCTAACTGACGGACTAATTAAAATACATTTTTTCGGACCCAGTCCACATCTCTATTGTAACATTTTTCGCACGTGACTATTGACATTCATATTACATCAAGAAAAAAAAGCGGAAAAGCGCACCCCGGGCTCCGAAGCAACACAGCTGATGATGCAACCGGGAACGCGCTGAGGAGCACACATAAAACTTATAATAATACTCGTAATAAGTTTATTTACTCTTCACAAGGCGACATTATAGAGGTACAGAGAACATATACATATACAGAGAGATCCTTGTGAGAAGTCTGGTTTCTGTACTAGGCGTGAGCCTGTACGACAGATCACCAGGTCCCCAAAGCCCAAACAGAAGTTTAATTTATCTCCTGGCAACACAATAACGTTTACGTTACTTTACTTTTATAAATTAACATTATAATACCCGATAAGCGGTAACTAAACAGTTTAAAAAATAATATATTATTATCAAGTCATGACATCTTATATCCTAATCTTACATTACTGTAAATAATGAGTAACACACAGTAATATTATTCTCAAAATGTTTTTGGATAAAAAAATACAAATATTTATAATATCTAACACCCCTAACATAACAATACCCAAAAAGTATCCAATTAATAGTTTATCAAAGATAGTTATAACATCCTAATTCCTAAAATTATAATACCCGATGAACATCCAACATGTTTCAAAATTAATTATGGCACATAATCTTCTATAACACCTCTCTTTGGTGTCAGGGGTTAAAAACAAATTGAATCCAAGCTACACTGGAGCAAAGTACCTTCGTGTCGTTCACCTATAAACAGACTAGTGTTGCCGAGAGCGAATTGATTGAACTCGTTTGCACGACATGAGGAAACGAGTGTACTTACTTACCAGATGTCACGAGATTATCAACCGACGACGAACTAGCGAATCAAGGGAGTTTTGTCTCTTTTTTTTCTCACTGGAACATTCCCTTACTAGAAATCTGTTTCACTGAAAATTCTCACACTACAACTCTCTCAGAGAAAACTACCTCCCTACAAATTTCTCACTGGACATTCTCTCACTAGACAACGTTTTCACTGAAATCTCTTTCACTGAAAACTCTTGGAGAAAACTCTCACTACTTCTCTCTCACTGGAATATTCTCTAACTAGAATACTAGAAAACGAAATACGCCCAATACGGAGTTGGGCAAGTTTCAGTAAATATTTAGTATATTATTAATGTTTTTTACTTACATTTTCCATATTTCTTTATACTTAATCCCATTTGCCTAATAACTTAATAAGTACTTTTGATTTTCAGTACTTTAAAGTCCATTTTTATTGGGCCTTTTTTGAGTTTGGAACTTTTTAGTGAGAGAATATTCCAGTGAGAGAGTTTTCTCTGAGAGAACTGTAGTGAAAGAGTATTAGTAAATGAATGTTCCAGTGGTAGAGTTTTCTCGGAAAGAACTGTAGTGAGAGAGTGTTAGTGAATGAAAGTTCCAGTGAGAGAGTTTTCTCTGAAAGAACTGTAGGTAGTGAGAGAATGTTCCAGTGAGAGAGTGTTAGTGAGAGATTTTTTTCTTAGAGAACTATAGTGATACAGTTGTTAGTGAGAACCAATAACTAAACTAAATATAATAAATAGAAAAAAAGCAAATCTTTGAAGTGTGCAGCTTCAGAAATTTTTATGTTACAACTTTATTCATCTGTTTTTTCAATTACGGAGTAAGAATATCGGCTTACGATTTTCCTCCAATAATTGCACCATCACAAGAAAAATATAATTGGCTTAACAAGCTCCAAATAATCCTCTAAGAACGATACTTTGCATAAATTATATTATTGCAGAAAAACTCGCATGTTAAATGGGAAATGTGAAAAATTATAATTTTATTTTTATTTAATTTTATTTGTTAGAAACACAAACAGATTACAATCAATAAACGTTTCAAGTACTTAACACAGTTTTACATATTTTTTCTGGATTGTATTTCAATTATATATAATGTGTTTTATGGGAAAGATAGAGCATTTTGGTTCTTGCGACTCTAAGCTTGCAGAGGCCAGGGCCGCAAGAATCAAAGTTCACTTTTAGCGTTATGGTTGGGCAAAAAGTTGGCTAGAAAAAGAATCAAAATAGCGTATGGTTGCCACATTGCATTGCATCGAAAAACAGGGTAGTACCCTGAAAAAAAAAATTTTTTTTGCAATATGTCACTGAACATGTCAATTTTGAAATACTTAATAAACCCTTTGACCGCTATGGACACCTTTAGGCGTCCATCGGAAACTGTCCTGAAACGCCAACATTCGTGTCACATAAACTGGTCACGGCGTAGTAGGCACGCTTGTAATTTTTTGTTGCGGCGTTTAAAGGGTTAAATAAAACGCACATGCCCTACCTACATAGATATATATCCTTTCAGATTAATTAATTCACGCGACATTATTTTGAAAGTAATTTTACAAATAATGCACAAGAACTGATATAAAGAGTTTTGATTTGAATTCAACACCAAGAGACTATGAGAGACAAGAGACATTAGACTTTATTTTAATTCAAGAAAAAAAATGCTTTTCATTGAATACGATAACCTAATCAGAAGCTCAGACGAGAAATACCAATCAGCCCAGTAGTGGGAGTAAGTAGGTACGATACGGTTTCAAATAATTACCCCAGAGGGAGTCAAAGTCATTGCGTCGCAATTTCAAACGAATGTATGGAAACATTCAAAGAGTAGACTTAGAACACTGCAGTTATGACGTGTACAGACTAGAGCTTTTTACTTATTTGATAGAAGTTTATTTGATTTAGATTGTTTGTACTATTTTCCCATTTTTTGACCTACTTGGAAAAAGGAGTAGGTTATCAATTGGCCTGTATTTTTAACCCCCGATGAAAAGAGGGGTACGGTGTCTGTGTGTGTGTCTGTGGGATCGTAGCTTCTGAACTACGAACTGAACTTGAACGAATAGGCCTATATCGATGCTGTTTTTTAATCGAAAGCCTGTCTGTTGAGATGGTTCTTAGCTATGGAATCATTTATTTGCAGTATATAATAGATGCCAATAATGTTAGTATGCACAATTGTACATTGTATAAACCTACAGATAGACTAAACAAAAGTTATTGGGGCGTAAACGCTTGAAAGTCAGGGTTTTTTTTTATTTGCCTGGTAAATAGACTTGTTTATTTTGTTACCTTAGTAGAACTACTTAATTTATTAAGTGACTTGAAAAAAAAAGTTGCGACATTAGTATACCTAGTGGTTTCTTGAACTCTGAAAATTTGAATGTGATGAGGACATTAGTCAGGGAGATTCGAAGTCCTGTGACTTCGAACTGACTGTTATCAACAGTATAATTGTAGTGCACTGAAAGTACTTAGCTGTGAGTAACGATTTGACGTCAACATTTGTGCAAAACAAAAGAAAGTGACTATTATTAAGAGATATTATAAATCTGTATGTTCAGTGAAAACGGGGTTAAGTCAAAAATCATAGTTTTGAGATAATCGAGTTTAAAGTTTCAAAAAATTCCCACTCATTTTCTATGGAAGTTTTATAACTTTTGGTTTCTATTATTGATAGTTAATACCCATTTCAATAAACTAAGGAAACAAATATCAAAAATTTAATTTTAATATAAAAAATTGAAAAACATTGAGTTATGTCGTTTGACACAAAAAAAACAACATTTTCTTTTTGCCAATTAATATAACTCACATTATAACATTTTACACATTCTGCTTTGCTTTAGTGCTAAATGATATACATTTACTGTTTTCATAGACAAATGAGATCTCTAATTAATACAGCGAAAAGTCACAAAATTAAACAGGTCAATTTCGATGACAGCATTTGAAATATGCTGGTTTTATTTTAATAATGTCTAAAAAAAAAGAGATATCACTATACACAAATCTGAGTACCCGTCCTTTCCGTCCGTCCTTTTTAAGTGTTATGATTCTGTTTATATCAATTTACACTTACAAAATTTAAAATATAGTTTAGTTCAACTAGTTATGCAATTGTATTGAAAAACACAAAAAGAGTTGTGGGAACTTGAAAAACCGATACTTACATCACTTTACACGAATCCTATCTTTGGCATTTTAAGCCCTACGACTATGAAAATAAGACAGAAAAATAGCATTTTTTCTTCTGATTCAGAATATGTAAGATAAAAAACCGATATTACTCGAGTTAACTCAGTTTTCACTGAACGTACAGAAATATCCTATGATAATAAAGATATTTTGATTTGATTTGATTTAAGTACAGACTTGAGAGGCGTGGGTTCGAATCCCACTCATGGCGGAATAAACTGCATTACACAAGTATTTTCAATTTAAGTAAACCTTTTATTATGTGATGATTTTGTAAGAATAGTGTGTACGGACACAGACCGACTAGATCGAGTTTTACGACCCCGAAGGCACTTTACGGCGATGTCTCGTGAAAAAATATGTTTTATGGCGAGCTTCTGATTTATTCAACGATTTGGACGAACAAATTCCGAAAAATGCCTATTGTTTTATCGAAGATAGCTCCTATGCGATATTACAAAAATATTTTAAAGACAATCCTTTTCCTTTGATAGTTTCAAAACCGATCTTCCTTTTGTTTAAATATCGTCATCATCATCATTAGGTATTTTTTAGTCCTCTGTACTACCAGAGCTACATATTAGCCAGAGAAGCCAGAGGATTTGGCCTACACTCTTCACGCTGGCCTGTCGGGTTGGAGAGGCCTTATTGATGTTTATAAGCTTTGTTTAGCTAATGTTTTTTAAATTAAATATGGTTATTGTTTTTATAAGAACTAAGAACGAAAACTAAAAAAAGTTCAAATTATGTAATCCCACTAAGATATTCTACCCCTCGGCAGCGTGGCCAAAAAGCTGGCAGCATTGCCACGTTGTATGACAATTCTGATTCTTTGTGCCAGATAATTTCCAGCCCTTTGGTCATGGGATACCCAGAATAATCTTTATATTTATAAAAAAAAGTTTATTATTCAGCTTTAATTTAATTTAAACTGTATTATAATAAGCATTAAGTATCAAAATTATATATATATACCTATATATATTATATTATGGTATTTTTTAGAATAGGCAGAGTAGAATAGGACCACTCCAAGTCTTTCCGTGGATGTCGTAGAAGGCGACTTAGGAAACACATGCTAAACAAAGCTTATAAACATCAATGAGACCTCTCCAACCCGTGTGGCAAGCGTAGAGAGTATAGGCCAAATCCTCTGACTGCTCTGGCTAATATATGGCTCTGGTAGTGATGTCCTCCTTGACCTATCCGTCAACGGCGAACCTTGGTTTTAGTTTACTTTTTTAGTTTTACTTTTTTATTAAATTAACGAACATTTACATACATTTTCCGTAATTTTTTTAGACATTAGACTGAATTTCGTATAAAGTCATGTCACCGCTAGAAAATATGACACCAAAGAGCTTGGATCTTCTTTTATGACACGCATTGACACGTTTTTTATTTATTTTAATTTTATTGACTACAAGGTTCAAAAGGTGAACCTAACTTTAATCCATTCTACCATAACTACATTTGTAGTTATGGTAGAATGGATTAAAGTTAGGTTATGTATTTACATATAGTTACCTACTTGATATATGAACTAACTTTCAAGATGGTGGTTGTTTACCTATATATTTATTTATTATTAAATATAGTATCGTTGACTTAGTATCTCATAATACAACTTTAAACTTACTTTGGGGTTAGCTCAGTCTGTGTGATTTGTCCTTAACTATTTATTTATTTATTATATAGGGTGACTTTTTAATTTTTGGAGCAAGTTCAGTCTAAGATACTAAACTACTTTTCATCTTTTTCTTTTCGTGTCGATGGTACTTACTATATTTTTCCACTCCAGTATTAGGTTAAGTAAAATTGTAAATTATTATTAGTTTTTTTTGGTAAATAAATATATTATTATTATTATTATTAGTATTGGGCCACTTCGATAGCTTGCGGCCATCAGGTCTTCCCAAGTGCCGGTGTTTGGGCACCTGGGACACGCAAATACGTGCTCCATACTTTGTGGAGAGAAACCACACTGGCAAACGTTCTAATTAATACACTACCTTCCATAAAAACAATTAACATATAACGAAAAAAATCAATTAGCCTTTCTATACAAATCAGCGCTCAGCCAAACGGATTTTGTATGGCGGAGCGAAAATTTTTTCATTAATTGACTAAATTTGCTCCAAAAATTTGGTTGATGGCTAAAAAGTCACCCTGTATACTTACCCGTCCTGATTAAGCTAAAATCATAAGTCAATTAATTCCATAATTGCTACTAAGTACCTAACTCAAAAACCCTTCACCTAATTAAAACTTGACAGTCATCAAAAAGGTCTTCCCTTTGCAAAATGAGTTTCTGACAGAGGTTCACTAATTATGCAGATCACATAGATATGAAAACGGGCCGTTGCCTTATTTACAACTTGGCCCAGAAATTCATGGCCCTATTTTTTAATTTACATTATGAGGAGGGAAGAAAACAACGTTGTGAGAAAAGCTATAAACGTGAAGGGACCAATACGAGCCCAAAGAAAGTTGGATGGAGTGTGTGAATTAGGCCGCCGCCGCCGTGTGGTTCCCGGCAGAGAAGAATAGGACCACTGCAATTCTTCCCGTATACTTCGTAGGAGGAAACTTGGGACAAGCTAAACAAAGCTTATAAACATCAGTGAGGCATCTCCAACCCATCTGACTAGCGTCAAGAGTGTAGGCCAAATCCTCTGACTGCTCTAGCTAATATATTTATTTTTATTTTACGAGTATTTAATACTCTTTATTGTTCCAAAGCAAAAACATACTTTTAACATCACTGGAGAGGTCTCACTGATGCTATAAGCTTTGTTTAGCTTGTGTTTCCTAAATCGCCTTCTACGAAAATCACGGGAAGAGTTGGAGTGGTCCTATTCTACTCTACCGGGAACCACACGACTTTGTAAGTAGATGAATGTTCGGGGGAAAAGCTGAAGTCGGCTTTGATGTTTGACAAATACTGCCGAATTGACAATGCCGGCCCGAATGAGTGTGTAGCAACCCTTACCCTATACGTATGAAATTCAGGACCATTCATAATTAGGACACGCTGTTAATTATCCCGAAATTTGATACAAAATCCATTAAGAGAGTAACAAAAGTGGAAAACGAAAATTGCGGACATAATTGGGTGCAGGCATTGGGATATATGCTTTTGTTAACTGGATTAAGGCTGTTTATGGAATAAAGTGTAGCCCTCATTTCAAATAAACTATTTTCTCGAAAGATAAAATGAAATATTTTTCCGTAAGCGAATATTAAGCTTCAGAGGGTTTTATAGAAATAAAAACTAGCTAGATCGATTTTTTATCCCCGAAACTCCCTATATATCAATTTTCACCGAAATCGTTGGAGCCGTTTCCGATATCCTAATTATGTATAACGTTTAACAAAATATATATATACCATGATACTGAACAACTCCACTTAACTCCACCGACAAGACCAACCTCTTAAATTAAAGAAAGAAACTGAACAACTCTCCCCAAGGAACATAAATAAGAATATGAAAAATAATGTTTGGCCTCCAAGTTTGTATGGAAAGCCAAATATTATTTTTCATATTTCGATAATGTTTCGCCCTTAAAAAAGTTTCAGTATAGTTTGTTAGACCCTGAGTTATACAGGAATTGCTTGTTTATAGTAATAAGTGATGAGGGCGGCACTTTCGTTCGAGCTCTGCATTTAAGAGAAATAGTAATATATCCGGATTTCGACTAGAGCCGTGTCGATTGCGAAATGCCCGGGAATTATACCGG
Source organism: Acrobasis repandana (assembly GCA_963576875.1). Taxonomy (NCBI): domain Eukaryota; kingdom Metazoa; phylum Arthropoda; class Insecta; order Lepidoptera; family Pyralidae; genus Acrobasis; species Acrobasis repandana. The sequence goes on along the minus strand of OY756234.1, from coordinate 2,896,794 downwards.
AATATCGTTTTGAAGACCCGTCTAGTATGACGCAAATGAAGTTCTGATACTAATCTAATGCGATGGCATTTAAAAATAAATTTTAATGTATTTACCCAACTGCCCAGAAGGAGGGTTATGTGTTTCGAGTATGTATGTGTATTTAATTCGCCGCGAACTTAGACCTCGCGATTTTTTCTTTTTTTTTTAAATATTTTAAAAACTATTGAATCTATTTTGATGCCCAACGAACTTGAAAATTCTATTGATATTTCCTACGTGCCTACCAAATTTCATCAAAATCGGACCATTGGTTCGGCAGTTATCGCGGTACAAACATACATACAAACAATGTGTTTTCGCCCCCAACTCGATTTAGACAATTTAATTAAAAAGGAAATATAAAGAAAGATTACTAGTAGTTTGCAGCGAAATTAGACAACGCGATTTTTTATTAATATTTCAAAAACTACTGGACCGATTTTGATGCCCAACAAAATTCGAAATTCTATTGATATTTCCTACATGGCCTACTAAATTTCATCAAAATCGGACGTACGGTTCGTACAAACAATGTATTTTCGCCCCAACTTGAATTTGTGTAAAAAAAATTATGTAAGTCTTACTAAAATTTAATTAGGAATAATCAGTTTATTTATAAAGAAAATTTTGCAGGCAGTAGGTTATATTTTTTAAAATAATTTCTTGTTTATGGCTTATATTGAACGCTCAATCAAAGTGCACGGCACAATGGTACGTTCCTTGTTCGAGCTTTAGAGCACACGTCATATAGTGGCCTCTGGAGACACGTTCATACGTTCAATGTCGTTCAATCTGAATAGTGTCATCTGAATGCAAACTAATTAGTAGACTGCTACGAGCTGATTGGGGCTTGAGGTAAATTTGAACGCGTTTCTGAAGACTACAAAGCAATTATTATCGTTTCATAAGCTTTCTTTGTCCAAAATTAAAATTTTAGCTACAACATTTCTTATGAAGGCATCAATCTTAGATATCAATCTTAATAAACCGGCCAAGTGAGAGTTATTATTACATATTTAAGAGGGTTCCGTACAATTGATTGAATTCTTATAGGTTTTCTTGTAATCTACAAGAAAACCTATAAGAACGTATTTTTTTTTTTTCAAAATTTTAGGCTGAGTAGTTTCTGAGATCAGGGGGGGGGGGGAATGGTAAATTTTCGTCTTCTTTCATGAATTAAATCAAAACTATTCATTTTACAATAATAACAAATCCTCATAACGAGCCCTTTTATTTGATATATGACACAGTAAGGTTCGCAAATCTTTTTTTTTTAATTTCCTAATTTGTCCACCGAAAATGACCCTTATTTTAAAAAAATATTTATTTACTTTGCACATATGTGTTTGGGTCATAGGATTACAACAGTAGGTTTGGAGCAAATTGGCTGTGACAGACGGACGGACAGACAGACGCACGAGTGATCCTATAAGGGATCCGTTTTTTAATTTTTTGTACGGAACCCTAATAAATAAACGGGCAAGTGTGAGTCGGACTCGTACATGGAGGGTTCCGTACCACCGTACAATGTTTTAAAACACTGAAACGTGTTTCGTTTCTGTATGACGACTCCCTTTAATTATTAACTTTATCTTATTTTTTGTATTTGTGGTTATAGCGGTCACAGTAATACATAAAATCGGTGAAAAGTTCAGGTGTCTAGCTATTACGGTTCAAGAGATAGAGCCCTGTGACAGACAGACGGACAGAGCGGAATCTCAGTAATAGGGTCCCGTTTGTATCCTTCGGGTACGGAACCCTAAAAAATGTTTGTCTTAAAGTTTATTTAGTTTTTATCGGTTGCATTCTGAGGTTCCACTCTAGCTATGATTTGGAGCCTGGGTGTGCTTTTCGGCTTTTTCTTCAAATACGTAAATATTCACGCGAAGTTTTACAACCCTTAAGAATTAAACCCTTAGATATTATGGCTTAGTCCTTTACTCGCCTCTTACGACATCCCCATGAAGAGATAAAGTTGACCTATTCTACACGTAGACCGAAAACTACACGACAATTTTTTTAAAGTTCTAGTTTTTTTTTAATAATTATATTTATTTATTTATAATATAAGGATATGTAAATATTTATCTGTAAACAAGACTTATGAATCTATTTAAAGATTATCCAATTTTCAATAATCAAGCCGAGAAATTTCCAGACATCGCTCGTGAGTAAAAAATGCCCATTTTCAATGACCACCCGAACGTGGTGTGGCCATAAATAATAATAAATAGCCCCATATCAAGTTGAATAATTGAACGCTCAGCAGAAATCCATTTCAAGACTTTGCTAAGACAACATTCCATAGGGCTGCTTCTTTTAAGTAAGTAAATAAGAGGAAAACAATTTCACTTTACAACTTGTCAACTCGTGAACGGGTGCCGCGAGGAGGATCAGCTCGCCTCCGTTTTTTTTAAACTTTTCCGTATTATTTATTCTGTTATTGGATCCAACCAAAAACGTAACTGTCAAAAAGGGAACAAAGTTTGATTAATTTTTATTTTTTGTTTTTTTTTATATTTTTTTTATTGAATTATTTTGTATTTTACACATACATATACACATTCCAAAAATTTGGCTGGTGTTTAAAAAGTCACCCTGTATATCTCGTATATATGTATTGTATTGTATTTATTTACATTTCTTTTTTCTAGCCATTTAGGTCCCATAGTTGGGCAAAGGCCACCTATTGTCGCTTCCAGTCACTTCGATCCCCAGCCATTTCCCTCCAATCCTTGTTAAAAACAGACAAGTCGTCCCTCCATTTCATCATATTTACATTTATTTGTATTTAATGTAACACTTAATTTGTAACTTAAGTTTGCGCCTGTGTAAGTGTACGCCTACCTCGAGAGATTTCTCTATGACTGGTAGAGAATCCTATTAGCATTAAGGTGAATATATAGGCAAATGGCCTTGAAGTGTGAAATAAATTCTTAACGGTGATAATTTCCATATTGCTCTTCGTCATTTTTTTATTTATCTATTTATTTATTTAACTTTATACACAAATACAAGTGTAATGGCGTACTTAAAGCCTTATCTATTAGGGCTTAAAGCCTTATCTATAAAGCTTTAACTATTCCTCTATAGGCCTTATTTACCAGTCAACCAATCGGGTGATGTTGAGAAAGACACGGGTAGTGCAAAAACTCAAAAAGAAATGGTGAAAAATGAACCAGGTATACTTAAATATGTAATAATAAACCATAAATATGTAATAATAAACCATAAACTACATACAAATAATACACACTATTATTATACTAAGATATACTACTCACATATACTACATACACTAAGAACTATCTGACAGTTGTTTAAGAAAATGTGCTTTCACCTGTTTTTTAAATGAAAAGCGGGTTTTAGCCTTCCTAACATCAACTGGTAAGTTGGGAGCGGTAAAACGACACATGATCATATTTACGAATACCAAAGATATACCGAAGACAATTATTGAGAAGACGGTCAAGTTTGTTCAGCATATCAGCTTTCAAGTCCGAGTAGCACCCATCAGCATAATCTATGATTGGCAGGATCAATGTGTTCTCTAGCATTGTTTTAGTGTCACTGGGGAGAAAAAATTTTAACTTATAGAGAGTTCTTAGGACACCCGTAACCTTTTTGGAGATTTCTATGACTTGTGTATTCCACGAGAAACATGAATCCATGTGCAGACCCAGGTCTTTGACAGTTGTGCCAAATGGAATTACTGTACCCTCAAAAGAAACAGAGAGATGGGAATCAATGTCAATACAACTTATAAAATATGAACTGCCTAGTAATAAAGCCTGACATTTTTTTGGATTGACCTGAACCCCAAACCTCCGCGACCAATCAGCTACGGCACTCAGAGCAGTATTGACTTGACCGATAGCAACGCCCAGGTTATCTACATCAGCTTGTGCATAAAGTTGCAAGTCATCGGCATAAAGGTGATACGAACACTGAAGATCTTTAGTAATAGAATCGATAAAAATGGAAAAAAGTAGAGGCGAGAGAATACCTCCTTGAGGAACGCCCGTCTCAAGCTGACACCAATCGGAGGAGGATTCCTCGATGCGAACTGACTGCTCTCGCCCTCGAAGATAAGATGAGAACCAGTTTACAACCGATGGAGAAACCTTGAGATATGATAGTATGGCAAGAAGGATGTCATGGCCCACGGTGTTAAAAGCATTGGAGAAATCTACCAATGCTAGAACTGTGAGTTTCTTATTTTCCATCCCCAATCGAATGTCATCAGTCACTTCGTCATGCACTAGATAGCCCTTTAAATTATTTTATGAACTGCCGTTGAAACTATTATTGGTGATCCGTTTAGCTTTAAAACTTGCCGTGGCCACTTTTGGCGGAAGCAAGTTTTAAAGCTAGACGGACTAATGTAAATACTTTCAACGGTGGTTCATAAAATAATTTAATGGGCTATCTAGTGCATGACGAAGAGCAATATGCAAATTATCTCCATATTTACGAGTAAACAATTTATTTCAAATGAGGGCGCCACTTCAAGGTCATTTGCTTATATATTCACCTTAAGTCCACCTTTTGTACCATTTTGTTTTGGTTAAGGCCGTACCTGAATTTTCCGAGGTCCAGTGCACGCACATTTGCCAAAAGTGGCCGTTTTTCGCAAATGTGCGTAGTAAAGCTTAACGTTTTCACTTTAAACTGTAAACAGTAGTTCATAAAATACTTTGAAGGGTTATCTAGGACTTGATAGTTGCAAAAGTTTAAATGATGTCTTCGTTTTCTTTGAAATGATTTATTTTAAATGGGGGCAGCACTGGACCCCGGAAAATTTAGTTACGGCCTTAATAAAGTTTAAAATAAATAAATAAACCTCAGATACAGATACATTATAACGTCTCTATCCCTAATTGGGTAGACAGACTATTTCAGATTTGGCGGCTCTAAGCTGACAGAGCCTAGAGACGCAAGTGGTTCTGGGTTAGAATTGGACCACTCCATCTCTTCCTGCGGATGTCGTAAGAGGCGACTAAAGGTTTAAGCACAAACATCTCGTGCTACAAATACACTCCCAAAGAGGGTTGACGTCAGGCAGGCGGCCGGTTGTAAAACTATAGCCAAATCATTTAAAATGTTCCGGCTATTCCTTCTTCATTTTGCAATTTCTTTGGCATCCTTGGGTGCCCATTGACATGCATATTATATTTGGAGAAGAAAAAGCGGGAAATCGCACCCCGGGCTCCGAAGCAGCACAGCTGAGGATGCAACCGGGAATGCGCTTAGACGAAGAAGAAGAGCCTAGAGACGCAAGACCCAAAGGCCACTTTTAGCGTTATGGTTTTTTGTTTTTCGTGTATGTAAGTGGCCAACACTGGTGTCAGATTTTTCAAGCTGCCTAAAGGCATCTGACATAGCTTGACGACTGCTATACAATGACAGCCGGGACCAACGGCTTTTACGTGCCTTCCGAAGCAAGGAGAAGCCCGAGAAATTTTTGTACCACTTGTGGTCACCCATCTAAGTATAGACCACGCCCAGGGTTGCTTAACTTGCACTATGGTGGGCGAGAAGATAGAAAGGGTTAAAGGGTTGCTAACCGCTTTGCCTATTATGATAAGCATTTCACCCATTCCCTTGATTGGCTATTACGATCTGCAAGGGATGAGAAACAGCTGGTATATTATAAGTTTTTCGTTTCTTCTAGAACAGCATGAAGGATAATAAATATAAATAAATATAAATATACAACGTGGAAGGGAGATACTTGTAATTTTTTTTTTTATGTCATAGTACGGCAAACGAACAAGCGGGTCACCTGATGGCAAGTGATCACCGCTGCATATGGACAACTGCAACACCAGCGGAGTAACAAGAGCGTTACCGGCCTTTAAAGGGGGTATTAGTAGGGGGGGGGGGTAGCGGTGAAGCTGCTACTCGGACGTCGAGTTAATAAATCTAACCTCGGGCTATATTAGATCACTACAGTAAAATGAAATTTTTTTTTTTAATTTTAATTTAATTTTTTATACAAAAGTTTGCAGCCGCCCGGGCGATTTCTATGAAAGTGCCGAAGTTTTCTTTTGATCTTTGGCTGTTATTTTAATTTCATTTTACTATAATGATCTAGTAGAGACCGTGTTATATTTATTACGGGTATGTCCCTTCCACAATGTATATAAGGGCAAATCACACTGATTGAGCTAGCCCCAAAGAAAGTTATAAACTTGTGTTATGGGATACTAACACAACGATACTATATTTTATAATAAACTAGCAGTCCACCCCGGCTTCGCCCGTGGTACACACATAGCCTATGTCACTCGGGGATAGTGTAGCTTTCCAACGGTGAAATAATTTTTTAAATCGGCCCAGTACTTTTTGAGCCTATTCATTACAAACATACAAACATACAAAAATAGGTACAAATCTTTCCTCTTTATAATATTAGTGTAGAAGTGTAGATAAACACCTAATTCCCAGGACAATTTGAAAAAGGCCATTTTCCAACTTGCCCTAGCTGGGGATCGAACCCAGAACCTCCGGATTGGTGAGGTTGACCATTACACCACGGAGGTCGTCAGATAATGAACCTCAACATTTGACAAATACCCAATATATGAATGTAGCCTATTTGAGATAGAAAAAAAAACTATACTTACGTTAGTTTCTTAACGAGCAAATATCTATTAAGTAATTGGCTCCATTACAGAATTAGTGTTTCCTCGAAACTTGTCACGGCACCAGCGGCCCGTGGGACGCCATTGTAATTGACCAATCAGCAATTACAAACTAAAGGTTAATGCCACACGATAAGGAAATAACAGGCTTTGATAAAACAATGATTGAATTGTGTCTTTTCATTAGTATCATAGCCGTGTAGTTCCCGGCAAGGTAGAATAGGACCACTCCAAGTCTTCCCGTGGATGTCGTACAAGTTGACTTAGGAAACACAAGCTTCTGTGGAGCGAAAGAAGCACACGGTCCTGGCAATAGCAGTATCGACGTTGACACCGCGGAGTTTTTAGTGGCCACACCACATAACCTTGCCGGTTCCCCGCACCCGGCAAGGTATCCGAAGGAACTTTCTCCGCGTGAAAAAAAAAAAAAGGAAACACAAGCTAAAAAAAGTTTATAAACATCATGAGATCTCTCCAACCCGTCTGGCCAGCGTGGAAAGTGTAGGCCAAATCCTTTGACTGTTCTGGCTAATATATGGCTCTGGTATGTACAGAGTCGTGCTCCTTCAGTGGACACTAAAAAATACCTAATGATGATGATTAGTAGCGTGATTCGCATTTTGGCCCTATCTCGATCTGCTTTTACGATATGCGCGGGAAGAAAAGCAGCTGGTACATTCTAAGTTTTTTCTTTTCTCCCAGACCAGCATGGAAGAATTTCAAAGACAGACTCGCGAGGTCTACAGGTCATAGAGCTACTAGTAATAATAGGCATGATGACTGAAAAAATATTTTAGGCCCATTGGTTAGATTATTAAAAAATATTGTACACATATTTTTTCTTTTCTCTGAGAAACAATAAATTACAAAGATACAGCGCATTTAAATTTCGCTTGACGTCACGCTTTCGTACGATTTTTACACATCGGTGACGTCACAAGCCCCCACTCTCGAACTTGTGAATAATACGGGTACATTATTTTTGGATAAGCTAACTAACGGACTAATTAGAATAATACTTTTCTGACCCAGTCATTATCCTTATTCCCTCGCTAAATTACATGATTTTACCTCCTTGTCACAGTTGGTTACAATTTTGAGACTCCCCACCCCCTAGTGTAACATCACATACATCAACACTCAAGCAAGGCTTGGAACCGGTACCAAAACTACAGGTTTGGTACCGATATTTAGAGGTTCTTTTTATTTCGGTACCCGGGTACCTGTTCCAGATGAGTACCGGTACTCCGCCTTTACCAGTAAAGTACCGGTACTTCTTTTTGCACGTAGCGTTCGATACGACACGAGTCGACGTCGTCCGAGTTTGGTTTATGTTATTATGACTGATGAAGTTATTTTCCTTATCCTTTTCACTAAATCAGATTTCTCACCATGACGCAAATATTTGATTTGTACCGATATATTACCGATACTGGTACCGGTACAGGACCGGTACTGTAAGGTAGTACAGGTACTATGTCTGGTACCGGTATCACAGCAAGGTCAATGATACCGGTTCCCACAAAAACCGGTATTTCAAGCCTTGCACTCAAGTGAAGCATTCTTATCATACCTACTGATAGAACTGGAAATATTTTATAGATGTTTCATTATTGGCTAAAATTTCGTATTTATATTTATTTCTTAGATATAGACTTTGTATTGTGGTACCGAACCTTATGAACCCTCCCACTCCTTGTCACACTTCATTGACCCTTAACGTGTGACGTAATTTATACCCCTTTAATATGTAGCAATATTTGTTGACAGCCCTACAGATGAACTCGTGCCGCCCTAAATAAATAATACGAGGGAGGGGACAGTGGCTCTCATGCAACTCATACAAGTCCATACAACGCACGAGTGTTTGCATTTTTATGAAATTGCCAAACTTTTAAGACTTTCGGGCTTTTACCTTAAGCGTTTCGGGTATTAGGAAAGGCAAATAGGCTCGATTAGAAAGTTTCTGACGTAAGTACTTATATACTTGATACTTTAAGTAGGCGGTACAGTTAGCAACAAAATTAGATAACAAGGTCATTTTTGTTCAAGTGGAAATATTTTTAAGGGCAGTTTATTCCATCATTTTGAACAACTTTAACCGAAATACGAAAAAGGGTTTCCGTATTTCGGTAAACATTTTATTTGGATCCACTTAATTGAATAAGGATCCACTTAATTGAATTTCAAACTTTGGCTTTATGTTATTAAGATTCTTTAACATATTTCAAGCTTCTTAGTACACGTGGAAAATATTCTCTGCCTGTTTTTACATTCGAGAACAAAAGTAAGATTACAATTAGTTTGCTTGAGTTCGATGTTTACTAGGCGTGACGTGAAAAACTTGCTGAGTTTACGCTAGTGAACGATTATTTTCCGCTACCACCACTTTCTTCTGGTGAAGAAAAAAAACATCGTGAGGAAATCTCCACGCTAAGTTTACTATTGTCACTGAAGACAGTAAGAGTATACAGAACGGAATCTCCTAAGGTACGCACAATATGCGTCCCCGTTCCCCGTCCCCGCACCTCTCTTTCGTTCTTGTGCGGCCGCGTGCGCCGTGCAGTGTGTGTTCGCCTGCTCTCGCCCCTCAACAAAGCGAGAACGGGGGAGAAGTACGGGGACGGGGTACGGTGACGCATATTACGCGGGACCTTAGGAGATTCCGTTTTGTATACTCTTACTGTCTTCTGTGCTATTGTGTGAAATCGAGAAGGTAATGGCAAACTACTTCATTATCATCATTATCATCATCCGAGCGTATTCCCGGTTGCATCCTCAGCGGTCACGCTTCAGAGCCCGGGTTTCGCTACCTAACGTAGGTGATTTGACGAGGTTAATGGTTTTTACACAGAGCGACTGCCGTCTGACCTCCGTAACCCAAAGGGTAGACTAGAACGAATCCTAGGATACGGGCAAAACACTTCATTATATTTGCTAAAAATCCACATTGTGTGCGTCACACCGATAAGGGCTTTGGCTCTTAAGGCCGTACCTAAATTTTCAGGGGTCCAGTGCTGCCCCCATTTAAAATAAATAATTTCAAAGAAAACGAAGACATTATTTAAAATTTTGCTACTATTAATTCCTAGATAACCCTTCAAAGTATTTAATGAACTAATTTTTACAGTTTAAAGTGAGAACGTTACGCTTTACTTGCGAAAAACGGCCACTTTTGGCAAATGTGCGTAGTAAAGCTTAACGTTCTCATTATAAACTGTAAACAGTAGTTCATAAAATACTTTGAAGGGTTATCTAGGAATTGATAGTAGCAAAATTTTAAATAATGTCTTCGTTTTTTTTTAAATCATTTATTTTAAATGGGGGCAGCACTGGGCCCCGGAAAATTCAGGTACGGCCTTAAGACGAAACACAAGGGCCGTTTTTCCATACAAACGTAGTCCCCTGTTTCCTCCCTGGATAATGCCGGTGGAGTTAATTTCTTTTCCTGAATATCTATTGCAACTGTTAGCATGTCCCTGTTTTCTTTTTTTTTTCATAAATTATGTAATTATTAAAAGAGATATGAACGTTCAAAAATCTAAAAAAATGGGCAGATTTTCCGCTGTGTTCACACATCCAGGAAACAAATTTGATTAATAACATAAAAAAATTAAAACATAGGAACACCGCTCAAGTCTTTTTTAATTCATAAAAAAAAATACTTATATTAGTTATGTTTAGGAGAAGAAATGCGGGGACTACGAATCGTGATTTTCTGTTGTTTTAATAGGTGTTTTTGATCCGAGTTGCAGTTGTCTTTATCGCACTTGCTCGGTTGTTGTTTCGGCACAACGAGACAGCAATAGATTTTACAAATACCTATTTTTCAATTATCTTGACCATAGTGTTTCCTCTTAAGTGTAGAAGAAAGAAGATTTTAGGTTGGTACATTAATGTTAAAACGCACCATATAACATTGGAATCTTACTTTTGTTCTCGAATGTACAAACAGGCAGAGAATGTTTTCCACGTATACTTAGCCTGAGATATGTTAAAAGGATCCTTATAACATAAGGCCTATCAAGGTTTAAAAACCTTATTCAATTAAGTGGATGTACTTATTGTACCACCTAACTAAAAAAAAATTGTGGTGTTAAATATGAAAATAGCTACTATAGATTGATTCTGCACCCCTAGCAGTATTGAGATCAAAATCAATAAATAGAACACGCAAAACCGTAATAAAGATATTTATTTTTTGTAAAAGAAATTCTCCCAAATTTCTAATAAATGGCTAACCTAGTGAGCGGTGACATTTATATGGAAGATTTTTGGTATGCATTTTTCGGCTGATATCTTTGGTTTTTATTCGGAGAACAAGCGTGGTAAAGAGCGTCCCCTTAACACGTGGTGGACGAGCATGGCCCGAGCAATGAAAAAAGAAAGTCTCAATGCAGGTTGTCACCCAGAGTAGAACGAAGAAGAATAAGGGGAACCAACACCACCTAATGTGGGAAAAGGGAAAGACGAAGGAGATCGTTGGTTGTTGAGTTGGGTGTATGAAATAAACGGGCAAGTGCGAGTCGAACTCGTACATGAACGGTTCCGTACAACCGTACAATGATTTAAAACGCTCAAGAAACACGTTATGACGACCCCCTTTAATTATTAACTTTATCTTATTTTTAGTATTTGTTGTTATAGTGGTCATAGTAATACATAATCGGTGAAAAATTCAGGTGTGTTTTAGCGGCCACAGTAATACATATTCGGTAAAAATTTCAGGTGTCTAGCTGTTACGGTTCAAGAGATAGAGCCCTGTGACGGACGGACAGACGGACAGACAGCGGAGTCTCAGTAATAGGGTCCCGTTTGCACCCTTCGGGTACGGAACCCTAAAAAGATAGATATGACAGAATATGTGTTTTTTATTTCACTTTAATGAATAAAGCTACGAAGTTCAAAATCGCAAACAAGTTTATAAGGTATAGTTCGTTACTGGTTGGATTTAAACCTGAAAATTAATAAAATTATTTTGCCAACTAGGATTAAAAGAAAGCGAAGTATTTATATCACAAAATAATGTATCCCCTCAGGTAGGACCCTACACTTTTTATGTTTGTGAAATAAGACAGATGGTTAGAGACAGAATAATTGTATAATAGTACAGCTATACTGAAATGTCTCGCTACTCCCGGAGGCTAAGCTATTACTGTTCCTTTTTTGTTCTTCTACCTAATACCTCGAACTGTACAACGATTATGTAGCTCACTTCACTTCTTGTGGAAATTAAAATATTTAAATCACTACTAAGTAAATAATTGACCAAGAGAGCGATGCGAACGAAGTTTTTTCAGCTTCCGGAAAAAGTTCTTTCGTGTCCGAATTTCAGATTGTTCTCGCCTCGAGTCGCATTTCTCAATCCACCTCTTAAGGCCGTACCTGAATTTTTTTAAATGGGGGCAGCACTGGACCCCGGAAAATTCAGGTACGGCCTTAACCAATTCTCGTGAAAAGATTTGTGAGCAGGTTTGATAATGATGTACTTAGAGTTTATTTGTCAAGGTAGTTCTTCCAGACTTTTCAAAATGGCGGAAATATGGGCGTTGACCAACGTAAAAAACATCATATTTCAGTCATTTGGAAAAATATTCAAAAATGTCATAAATCTTTTTTGTTACCCTTATTTTTTGTCCGAACAACATTCTCGTCCGATAACCTTCAAGGGGTCAGTATGTGAGGGGCTATGCAAAGAGAGACTCGCGTGGGCTACAGCTAAAAGAGCCACTAGTTTAAAGGACTCGCCTATTGTATCCTACCCAGTGTTGGGCAAAGGCCTCCCCCCTCTATTCTCCCAATTATCTCAGTCAGTGGCAACAGTTCGCCAGTTCTTTTCATACGGAAACATCTTTTTTTTAAAATAATAGTCAGGTGATTCAAGCCTGCAAAAGTTAGCCCTTAACCAGACTGGAAACAAGTATACGCAAAGTATGCTTCCCAGTGAGATTTTAACCCATGACCACAATACGAACGCCTTGACGACTGGACCACGGAGGAATCACTACTTGATATTCATTAAGCCGTGGCCACTTTTGGCGGAGGCAAGTTAGCTAGACGGACTAATGTAAATACTTTCAACGGTGGTTCATAAAATAATTTAAAGGGCTATCTAGTGCATGACGAAGAGCAATATGGAAATTATCTCTCCACTTCGAGGCCATTTGCCTATACCTTCACCTTAAGTGGAAGTGAATGCCTTTCCAGAATATACCTTTTATAACGTATTGACGGCCTAATTGATCTACCTTGGGGCGAAATACCCTTAATCTTTATTTCCCTGTACGTCGTCGGCGCAAAATTGCTATTGAGCTCAATCTGTGTTCGCTGAAAGTGCTAGAATGCCGTCCGATCTAGGTATTTTAATGATTAGGTTTCTCGAGTGACCATTTTAATAAATAGGTCTTTCGTGTGGCCTAAATAGAGCTTGCAGCAAAGGATGAGATAACAGCTAAATGGAAACATTGTTGATTAGGAAAAAAAACATAAAAAAAATGTAAAGGACACGGTAAAATTAAATATTTTTTCAAATATCAAGGCAAATAAACGGGCAAGTGCGAGTCGGACTCGTACATGAAGGGTTCCGTACCACAGTACAATGTTTACAAAGAAACACGTTTCTTGTATGACGACCCCCTTAAATTTTTAACTTTATCTTATTTTTAGTATTTGTTGTTAGTAGTGGTCATACTAATACATAATTGGTGAAAAATTCAAGTATCTAGTTAATGCCATTATAAAGATCGACATAAAAACGCTGAAAAAGCAAGTTTCTTGTGTGACGACCATTTAATTTTGTTTTTAAATTTTATTATTTGCTGTTATAGCGACCATAGTAATACATAATCTGTGAAAATTTCAAGTATCTAGTTAATGCCATTATAAAGATCTAGTTAAAAACGCAGAAAAATCACGTTTTTTGTATGACGACCCCCTTTAATTTTTATACATTTTTTCTTTTTAGTATTTCTTGTTATAGCGACTACAGTAATACATAATCAGTAAAAAATTCAAGTGTCTAGCTATTACGGTTCAAGATATATATAGAGCCCTGTGACAGACGGTCAGACGGACAGACAGACGGACAGACAGCGGAGTCTCAGTAATAGGGTCCCGTTTGCACCTTTTGGGTACGGAACCCTAAAAAATGGGTCTTGCGGCCCTGGACTCTATCTGCTTTAAGAGTCGCAAGACCTAAAAGGCTCTGTCTGTCCTATTAGAGTACCTAGAGATAAAGACGTAATAGTATATGTATGTTTTCATAAAATTTTAATGGAATACTGTCAAATGACTATTATTTTAAGTAGTCAATAGACATTCCTATTTTGCCAAAAGCAGCAAAACTATAAATCTTTTAAGAAAGAGGACTAGAGGAAGGTCGTTGCCCAGCAGTGGGATACTATAATTGCCAAATACAAAGTAGGATGAATAAAAGTGACATAATTTTTGGAACTTCTCAAATAGGTACCTTAACATTATAATTTTAACCGACTGCAAAAAAAGGAATAGGTTATCAATTTGGCTGTATTTTTTTGTTTGTCACCTCAGAAGTGGATGACTAATAAACCGTTTGAAAACATATTATTGTTTAAGAGTTGTATACTTTCAAGTGTGTTCCATAGTAATTTTATCAAAATCGATTTAATAGTTTGGTTTTGAAACCAAAATGTCTGGAAAAAATATAATATCATTTACAATTGTTGCATTAGTAAGTACCAATATAGCTTTTCTGTGTCTGTCGCTTGAGTTAAAGTCGGTTTATTTAAAAAAAAAAAGGAAATTGTTACCTACGAAACTTGCTCATTTCGCACGCGTCTCTCCTTCATTCAATTAACTTCGATTAAGACCGCCAAAGAATAGGAAAATTAGCTGAAAATTAACCCGTAATCTATTGGACAATTAATTAAATTTACGAGCGTCAAATTATGGCAGCCTTTAGAGCCATACCTTTGGACAAAGAGCATTGTGCCGAGCAGAATGAGATCTTATTATAGATGGCAGATGAATCGATCTGCTTGCGTCAGATAATGCTCGCTTTGTGATGGCTTTTTAAAGTCCCAACAAAGGTCTGTACGAAGATTAAAGTTATAAAGGAGATATGGTCTCGGTCAGAGACATTCCAAGGGCCAGCCTGTCATTACTTATACAGCTGTCATTATCATACGTTTGCGTCAACATTCATTCCCCTCATACCAGATTTTAGATTAAAAGTCGCACACAAAAATTACATACAACGTTGGTAAAATACAATAATTAAAACCTAAGATTGCACCTTATAACACCCCCTCTTTTTTGTCCGGGGTTAAAAACAGCACGAATGCGGCTGTATCGCCAATTCCGCGACATTGACGTTCTCCCGTGATAACTCTTTACAATGCATCTTACTTCTTACTTCTCTCGAGGAAATTTTTTCCGCAATTTGATCTATTGCTCTGAACCCATTTTGCGTGGGGAGCTGACGCCGGCCTCAGTTCTCAAGCCAGCCCAACTCCTGCATGAAACTAAGAACGCTCGCCGGCGATCTGATCGTTTCCTCCATGGTTCCGTTCCAGTAACCCTCTTCTTATGTGTGCGACGCCACTGTACTCGATGAGGAGATGGCTCACAGTTTCATCAGTTTCCATGCATGCTCTGCACAGAGGGCTACCTGTAATACCTAGGGTGTAAAGGTGTTTATTTAATGCACAGTGACCAGTTATGATGTCAACCATACGGCGTAGTTTCCTCCAGGGCAGTGTTAACAGACGTCGGGATACGCGACTATCTGGGTAACTGGGTAATGCCTCCTTAGCCTGCCGACATGTTCGGAGGGATTGCTGATTGATTTTGTTTTTCGCTAATGTGATTTCTGATCCAGGTACGAACCTGCGTGAAGGGGATTGGATCCATAGGTAGAGGTCCCTTCGGTGTCATACTCGATCCTCGACGCGCAAGCTCGTCAGCTGCATAGCCTTTACGATGCATCTTCTTATATCCTTGATCGTCGACATCTTATATCTTTGCTCGTCGGTTTATAAGTTAGGAATTTTAACTTTGAGAGATGTTGTCGGTTTGTTTTGCGTATAATTGTGTTTACACGGAAACTTGGGACAAAACGGCTTTGTTTGCTTCAGACCCAGTGCTGATCCGATAAATTGATAGCAAATTAATTAGCCGTTGTAAATAATAAAAATCCCAAGTAAAGATATAATTGTGTTGATTGCTTACCAATTACTGGCGTATTTCTTCCATATTAACACATTGTTGGACACTAAGCCAGACACAATAGAAATAACAATTGATTTACGTCGTATTCTGTCCTAAAATGTGTTAGAAGACATTTTCTGCGAAGTGAAAACTTTAATAGGCGCGTTGGGCATTTTTCGAGATTGGAAAAAACAGTTTTGTTTTTTATAACGGACAAATCACACAGATTGAGTTGATATAAGTTGAAGGATCAGCTGATCGGAGTTTGTGTTGAAAGCCAAAAACTATTTCACATATACTTATAGATATATGTTTCTTGGGGAAAGTTGTTCAGTATCATGGACTGAACTCATCCTTAAATACTTTCAGTATATTTGGTTAGACCCTGTATAAATGCATTTGTGCGAAAAGTTTTACAAACTATGTATTGATTTACGCAAACTCTTCGCCTTAATGCTAACATCTGTAAATTTAAATCCGCAAGTCACAATATATTTTAACGAAATGGATTCTATATGTAAAACAGTTCGCCTGCATCTTATATCTGAATGCGTCTGCAGGAATGTTGTATTTTTACCGCTACCCGACGATACCTTAAACAAAAATAATAAGAGGGCAGCTAATGTACAGAGACATTCGAACATAACCGGGTGCGCTTTCCAAAGGTTTAAAATTTAGCATACAATCTGGTGCTGTACTGCCAATGATTTTAAGTGAGTATAAGCCCATCAGAACATTTTGCTTAAAATTTCTTAATACAACCAAATAGTACCGCCTGTTTAAAAAAGCGGCCAAGTGCGAGTCGGACTCGCCCATGAAGGGTTCCGTAGCAGCAAGTAACATACCTAATATAAAAAGTTCTAAAGGTAAATTACGGTTTACGGTTTATGACGTATTAAAAAAAAACTACTTACTAGATCTCGTTCAAACCAATTTTCGGTGGAAGTTTGCATGGTAATGTACATCATATATTTTTTTTAGTTTTATCATTCTCTTATTTTAGAAGTTACAGGGGACACACCCACACACACACACATATTACCACTTTGGAAGTGTCTCTCCCGCAAACTATTCAGTTTAGAAAATAATTATATTAGAAACCTCAATATCATTTTTGAAGACCTATCCATAGACAGACACATCTGGGTTTAATGAAAAAAAAATTATGAGTTTCAGTTCTAAGTATGGGGAACCCCCAAAATTTATTGTTCTTTTTTCTATTTTTGTGTGAAAATCTTAATGCGGTTCACAGAATACATCTACTTACCAAGTTTCAACAGTATAGTTCTTATAGTTTTGGAAAAAAACTGGCTGTGACATACGGACAGATAGACAGACATGACGATTCCATAAGGGTTCCGTTTGTTTTTGATGTTGTTTGGCTATGGAACCCTAAAAATCGACCTAACTACGAAGAGTGACGAAGTGCGCGTCGCTTAACAGCGCAACCTCAACACATGACCGCCATTACGAACTTCGGTTGCAAAATTATCGCTTTGAAATTCTTTAAGTATTTTAATGAAAATAAACAGTTTTGTTACTTACCGATAATAAGATATTGTATGTATTTTTTTACTCTTTGCATCATAGTTTTTGCAGCCTTTAAATACGCAACTAGGCATTTTTATGGAAATACAAGTATGTAAACAAAAACGAATGAACTCTTCCGCGGACCGAGAACGACTAAGACACCAACGTTATGGGCCAACGAGTTGGTGCCATTTCGTCGCGCGGTTAGCCTAGTCCTTACGCTAGTAATATATAATAGTCAATGTGTACTGATGCATAAACTTGTATGATGAAGTGGAAAATTTGATGCAAAACACGATATAACTTTTTAATCAATAAATATATAGTGACAAATCACACAGATTAATTGTAAATTGTAAGGTTACACAAACAGAAAAGGAAATTATTTAAAATTGTGTAGGATAAACTTAGTATATGTGTGTTTTTTCGGTATGAAGTGTATACGTATAGCAACATATATGTATAGTATAGCAACACATATGTATACAATAATAATAATAAGTAAAATATCTCTAATATGTATGAAAAATAAGGATAGATGGATAAACAAAGGTTTGGGTAAATAATAAGTAAATAATTATGTAAACAATATAAATAGATATCAGTATTTAATGTATGTTTAGAGCTAAGAAAGAGCGGGGTCTCCTGGCACAGGCATTTTTTATGCTTAAAAGGAGGCTCCGTCAACTAGTATATACGAATTCATTTGTAGATAATGAAATGAAGCTTTTTTATTATTATTTATTATTATTTATAATATTGTGTCGTGTGTTATATAAAATATGATATAATATTTTTACAGTCGTCATGCATATTATTATTACCTATGCAAACAATAAATGAAGTAATTATGATGTTCGTATATTAACAGTAATGTAAAAATCGTACTTAGCTGTGACGTTATACGAAATTGAAATGCGCTGTATCTTCTTTTAAAAAATATGTGCACAATATTTTTTAATAATGTAAAAGATGGGCCAGTCGTCATGCCTATTACCTGTGCAAACAATAAATGAAGTAATTATGATGTCCGTATATTAACAGTAATCCCCACTCCCACTCGTCGGCTCGCAGCATATTTATTTATTAAAATCTTTATTGACCACAATGGTACAAAAGGTGAACTTAACGCTAATGCATTCTCTACCAGTCAACCTTTACACAAATTAAGCACATCTTTAAAGCGCCTATCGCAATTCAATTAATTTCTGTTTTTAAAAAATTGTATTTGATTATGCAGTATGCTGTAGTATGCTGCATACTACAGCATACTGCATAATCAAATACAATTTCAGTTACAACCAGTTGGATAGGGTGGCGTTATAAATATAAGTAAAATAAAGAAATTGTAATATCTGCAATATACTCGTAGGTAGAAAGAGAATTTCATAGAGTTATACTTCTGTATCTTACTTTTATTTATAACGCCACCCTATCCAACTGGTTGTAAGTGAGTTGTAACACTTGTAACTGAAATTGTATCTGATTATGCAGTATGCTGCTGAGTCCATACTCAGCAGCATACTGCATACCCACTCCCATGAATGGGGATTACTGTTAATATACGGACATCGTAATAACTTCATTTATTGTTTGCACAAGTAATAGGCATGACGACTGAAAAAATATTTTTGGCCCAGCGGTTAGATTATTTAAAAAAATTGTACAGGTATTTTTTATTTTCTCTGAGAAACAACAAATTAAGAAGATACAGCGCATTTAAATTTCGCTCCACTCTGGAACTCTGATGCACTGTATCTTTGTAATTTTTTACTTTTTTGATAAAATAAAAATTTGGGTCTATTATTTATGGATAATCTAAAAGACGGACTAATTAGAATAACACGTTTCTGACCCTGTTATCACCTTTATTGTCAAACAACCATAGATACAACAAACATTGAATCTTAAATGTAGAAGAAGAACAACATTTATTTATTTAAACTTTATTGCACATAAAAAAGTGTACAAATGGCGGACTTAACGCCTTATGGCGGTCTCTGCCAGTCAACCATTGGACCAAGTAGAGTAATAATTTGGGTGGTGCGACAGAGTGTGTAAACAAAATTAAAAAGTATCTATAAATACCTACAAGAATAAATCAAGAATATACATAAGTATTAATTTCACATCAATATGTTCCAATATTTTCGTCTATAATAGCGGGCATTACATTAGTCTAGCAATTACAACAATTCTCAATAGCAATTCTGCGAAATAATAGCTAATGTAATCACCCCGATAGTGCACAGAGATGTAACTGCCTCATTTTAGGGCCTCATGTGCGGTAATAAATAAACAGATAGGTAATCCCTCGCCCAGCTGATTCTATTACGATATGTCGGAGCACTGTGTAAATAGACTGCTTTGAATAGATCGCTCGATTGTTTGGTGGCTAGTAGACTGCCTTCGTTGTCCAGTGGTCAAGGCGTTTGCCTTGTGATCTGGAAGTCATGGGTTCAAATCCCACTGGGAAGCCCTTTGAGAAAAGTTGTTTCTAGTCTCGTTAGGATATTGCAGACATGAATCACGCAAATTAAATTAACAAAATTAAGTCTATTTTTTATGGGTTTGTATTCTTGAGTGATTTATGATTGCAAGATTTCCAGTTACATACATACATATTTTCACGCCTGTTTCCCACAGGGGTAGGCAGAGACTATGTACCTCCACTTGCTACGATCCTGACAGACCTCTTTCGCTTCACCTACGCTCATCAACCTCTTCATACATGCCCTTCAGTTACGGGTACGTCTTACCTCTCCCTTTTTCAGAACGTCTGCAATCTGATCGCATAACGTTCGCCGAGGTCGACCCTGTCCCGCTCTTCCTTTCACACCCTTATAAATATTTTTGTTAATCTATTTGCATCCATCCTTTCTAAATGCCCAAACCATCTTAACATCCCTTGCTCTACTTTTGTCACTACGTCCTCTTTCACTCCACACCGATCCCTTATAACATCATTTCTTATTTGGTCTTTCAAGGTAACGCCACACATACTCCTCAGCGCTCGCATTTCAACTGCATTTATTCTACTAAGATTTAAGATGTCCAGTTAAACACTAAAAATGCTGGCTTGACGTTGCCTAGTATGATGACTGCGTATATGCGATAGGTTTAAATACTAGGTAAGTAAGTAAATTTTATTTTAGCTCCTACTTGAGTCTTACTTGTCTCTGCACCACCTTTAAGACGAACTAGAGGGGCTGTTTTTCCATACAAACGTAGTCCCCTGTTTCCTCCCTGGATAATGCCGGTAGAGTTATATTTTTTTTCCTGAATATCTATAGCCACTATAAGCATGTCCCTATGTTTTCTTTTTTTCATAAATAATTTATTAAAAGAGATATGAAAGTTCAATAACCTAAAAAAATGGCCAGATTTTCCGCTGTGTTCAAACATCCAGAAAACAAATTTGAGTGGATTATATCATTAGTTGGGAAAATCCAAAAGTGCACGCCTCATAATCTTATTTTTCACAATTAAATTGATTTTGATTGTTTTATTGCTAACTTAAAACGAAGAAAAGTATGTGTCGGCTTTAACGCACGACTGGAGATTATTTTTAACTTTTATTTTTAACTTCCCGCTGAGAAAGATATAGCGGGCACTGTGAAGGAGGAGCCATTGCAAACCTCTTTGCCTACACCCTGACGATCTACGCGTGCGCGAAGAGCAGCTCAAGTTCTGTCACCCTGATTTGTTTTTGACAGTAAGATTTTGGTTTGTGACAAAATGGCGAGCTCACGCGCGACGATTTGATTTTTTTTGCTGCTCGCTATAACTAAACTACATTGAATTAGACCGTGATCTTCTAAAGGACTTAGTTTTGGATAATACTGAAGCGTATAAAAAAAAATGGACTTGATCAGATAAGTTTTTCGGGAGTTATCGTGACCACGCCAGTTTCCATACATACAGACACACGGACGTCCACAAAATGATTTTATTAAACATTGTTTTTATTTATTTAAAAGGCAAAATGTCTTTTAAAAATGTCATAAGTGTTGAAACTAGTGTTTTTCCTTGACATTTATGTGTAAATATTATTGTACAAGTGCGATAGAAAATAAATAGAGACACATTTAGTTAAATAAATCACTTGATTTTTGTAAGGCGAGAGTAGAGCACTACCTCATGCGCTTCGCATATGAGGCGTGCAAAAAATTAAAAAATAGGAACACCGATCAAGTCTTTGGTAATTCGTAGTGAAAAAAGTACTTATACTGGTTAAGTTTTGGAGAAGAAATCAGGGGACTACGAATCGTTGATTTTCTGTTTTTTTAATAGGTATTTTCAGTCCAAGCTGCAGTATGTCTCTATCGCACTTGCTCAGTTATAGTTCGGGCACAGCGCGACAGCAATAGATTTTAAAAATACCTATTTTTCATTTCTCTAGCCCTTGAGGTTTCCTCTTAACAATTTTTGTAATAAAGTTGAATAAATAAAATATGTAAAAACCGCCATCAAATGACCGATTTGAAAAAACACTTAAAGATGAAGTTAGAAGCAAATGACCTTGAAGAAGTGGCGCCCTCATTTCAAATAAATTGTTATCTCGTAAATGTGGTGAAAATGTCCATATTTCTCAATGTTAGGCATTAGATAACCTTTAAATTATTTTATGAACCAACCACCGTTGAATGTATTTTATTTATAGGCCAAAAATGGCCACTTTTGGCGGATGCAAGTTTGAAAGCTAGACGGATCACCAATAATAGTTTCAACGGCAGTTCATAAAATAATTTAAAAGGCTATCTAGTGCCTAACATTGAGAAATATGGATTTTTTTTACAATTAATAATTTTGTTAACAATTAATTTCAAATGAGGGCGCCACTTCAACTTGGTACTCACCCCCTTTTTAATTAGATTACTAGATGGCATTTTTTTACTGCTACCTACATAATATGTTTCAGACTGGCAAAGCGATTGACTTGGAGTAGTAACGTTATTCGCAAGCAGCGGCAAAGAATTATTAGCAGAACAATAAATTAAGTGAGAATCAAAGTGTTAGCAAGCGATCTGAAGGCTTACAGGCTTGTATGGTAATAATTCTTTTAGTTATAACTGCTCACGTCAAATTTATAGGGCCTTTTTATCATTATCATCATTAGTGTGATTTGTCCTTATCTATTTACTTACTAGCTGGCCCGCGACTTCGTCCGCGTGAAATTCTTTTTTAGTGTGCACATGTTTGGCAAATTGAAAATTAAGTTAGGTTAGGATGTAATTTACAGCCGGATTTTTCAATTGCGATTCGGCAGATAGATTACTCATATACTCATATGTTTCATCTTTATACGTCATCATCATATCAAGTATTTTTAATTCTCTACTGAACTTTACAAAACAAAAAAAATATCAACATTCACATCCAAATCGCACGGACGGCTGCACACTTTTGTCACAGAAGACAGTAAGAGTATACAGAACGGAGATTTCTTAGCCTTAGGAGATTCCTAAGGTCCCGCGCAATATGCGTCCTCGTTCTCCGTCCCCGCACCTCTTCCCCGTTCTCCACTGTCAGTCAGGGGCGAGAGCGGGCGAACGCACGCATTGACGTGTGCACGGCGGCACAAGAATGGGGGAGAGGTGCGGGGACGGGGAACGGAGATGCATATTGCGCGTACCTTAGGAGATTCCGTTCTGTATACTCTTACTGTCTTCTGTGCATTTGTATGGAAATGCCGATTCTATTTTTTTGTTTTATGGCTGTTATTTTAAATTTATTATACTATAATGATCTCGTATAGAACGTGGTTCGATTTATTACGGGTATGTCTCTTCCACGTTGTACAGATTAATTAATTTATTATTTTATTTGACGTTATTTTGTTTTCACAGAGAATATGCTGATAACAGAAATGTTTTAACTTTAGTTTTAACAGACTTATTCCAAGCTCATACAGAGCAACGATACGAGGTTCATACTGCATAAAGTTGGTTAACCACGGCGGCTGTTTCTCATAAACACCGTTTCTCATTATGTTTAAACCTCAGAATAACTGAGGTTTAAACACAGCTCGGCTTAAACGTTAAAGCGTTGAAATTACATGTTGTGAAAATTTTGACAAGTCAGTAATTGTTTAGTTTATTTTTTTAATCCTTACTATCCTTACTAATATTATAAATGCGAAAGTAACTCTGTCTGTCTGTTACTCTTTCACGCCTAAACGGCTGAACGGATTTTGATGAAATTTGGTATGGTGATAGATGATAACCTAGAAATGGGGCTATAAAACAAAACTCAGTATTCCACGCGGACGAAGTCGCGGGTACAGCTAGTAAATAATAAATAAATATAAAGGGACAAATCACACTGATTAAGCTAGCCCCAAAGTAAGTTTTAAACTTGTGTTATGGGATACTAACTTAACGATACTATATTTTATAAGAAATACATATATAGATAAACACCCAAGACCCACGACAATTTGAAAAAGACCATTTTCCCACTTGCCCTGGCTGGGGATCGTACCCAGAACCACCTGATTAGCGGTCTCGCGTGTTAACCATTACGCCACGGAGGTCGTCGTCGGAGGTTTTGATCAAACTTTTGGCAATTCAAAGTAATCTCAAAGCAATCCTTGTAAATAGGCATATCTTCTAAAGTGTGATTTGCCTTTATCTATTTATTATTATTTATCATTTATCTTAGCACGTTCCTGGTAGTATCCTCCGCTGTGCTGCTTTGGAGCCTGGTTGCGCTTTCCCGCTTTTTCTTCCCCAAATTTAAACTAATGGTCATCCAAGAATGCTAAAGATCATGCAAAATCAAGAAGAAATTGCCGGAACGATTTGTCTATAGTTTTACGACCGTCCGCCTCCCTGACGACAACTCTCTTTGGAAATGCATTTGTGCCAAAAGTTTCACAACCGGCCGCCACCCGATTTCAACCCTCCTTGGGAATACAGCAGTATATTCAGTATTATACAGAAATATTGACATAAAAACACTGAATGTTTTCTCACGGAAGGAAAATATTGTAAAACATTGTTTGGGCGCCACGGAAACGTGTGTGACTTGTAACTATTCGCAAAATGGCACGTCCAAAGACAAAATATACAACGTGGAAGGGACATACCCGTAATAAATTGAACCACGGTCTATACTAGATCATTATAGTATAATGAAATTAAAATAATAGCCGAAAAACCAAAATAAATTTTGGCATTTCCACACAAAATTGTGCGGCCGTCCGGGCGATTTGTATGGGAATGTCGATTTTTTTTTGGTTTTTTGACTGTTATTTTAATTTCATTATACTTTAGTGATCTAGTATAGCCTATACTTTGTATAACGTCTAACAATTAAGTCCATGATACTGAACCTATTTCGCCAAGGTAAGTACATAATATCAAAATATTAAAAATATTTTTTGCTTTCCATGTAAACTCGGACCAGCTGATCGGTCAACTTGTATGGGAGGCCGAAAATTATTTTTCATATTTCGTTATAAGTTCCTTGGGAAAAGTTGTTCAGTATCATGGACTGAATCCAACCTTGAAATAGTTTCCGTATATTTTGATAGACCTTGTATATTTCTTTGTTTGTTTGTAGTTAGTAAAGTTAAAGCTTTTCTTAGCATTTTTGCCTTTTCCGCAAAAATGCTAAGAAAAGCTTAAGGCCGTACCTAAATTTTCCGGGGTCCAGTGCTGCACCCATTTAAAAAGAATCATTTCAAAGAAAACCGAGACATCATTTAAAATTTTGCTACTACCAAGTCCTAGATAACCCTTAAAAGTATTTTATGAACTACTGTTTACAGTTTAAAGTGAGAACGTTAAGCTTTACTACGCACATTTGCGAAAAACGGCCACTTTTGGCTAATGTGCGTAGTAAAGCTTAATGTTCTCATTATAAACTGTTAACAGTAGTTCATAAAATACTTTGAAGGGTTATCTAGGATTTGGTAGTAGCAAAATTTTAAATAATGTCTCCGTTTTCTATTGAAATTATTTATTTTAAATGGGGGCAGCAGTGGACCCTGGAAAATTTAGGTACGACCTTAACGTTCTCACTTTGAACTGTAAACAGTAGTTCAGTAAATAGTTTGAAGGGTTATCTAGGGCTTCACAAAGACAAAATTTTAAATGATATATACGTTTTCATTGCACTGGACCCCGGAAAAATCATGTATGACCTTAACACATACTATACTTTTTATACCGGAAGGATGCCGGCCGAAGCGCATCTCGAAAGCAACATAATTAAAGATCCACCTGGGAATCGCTTTTGGGGAAAAGCACTCAACAAATAGGTCTTTTTAGGAATACTTAATACCTAATTATCATTTGGAGATAACCGATTTTAGCTGACTAAACTAAAACTAGTGGACAGGGACGCATGTAGAGAAATAGGAGAGACCTTTGCCCAGCAGTGGGACGAAATAGGTTAATTGAAAAAAACTAAATCTAACTAAAATAAACCTAAATACAACTTACCCACTGTACATTTTGGGGTGTATTGCGAATACGTCCGCTGCTCCGGGACCAGGAAAATGGGTCGCACGTACTGCTTAGCTGCTGATAAACAATAATTCGGCTGATAAAGCTCCCCAGTGGAGTTAATGATATTTTGTTTGTTTATGTTTCACTGCACTGTACTATTTGTACGTACGAAATTAGTATTATGAGTACTACCTTTTATTTCAAGTTTCGACGAAAGGAGCTCGGTGAGAGTATGCACTGCTTGCGCTTTCACAAGTTAAGCAACCCCGGGCCTCGTCTGCAGTTGGATGGGTGACCACTTAACTTATTCTTCTTTATCTAAGCGCGTTCCTGGTTGCATCCTCAGCTGTGCTGCTGCGGAGCACTTTCCCGCTTTTTCTTCTCTAAATATAACATGCACGTCAATGGTCACCCAAGGATGCCAAAGACCTTGCGAAGTGGAGAAGAAATAGCCGGAACAGTTTTAATTATTAAAGAAGAAAATATATATAAGAAGAAATCATTTTATAACCTTCCTTGGGAATGCAGTTATGCGATATGTTTATGCTTATTCCTTTAATCGCTCTTACGAGTCTTACAACATCCACAAGAAGAGATGGAGTGGTCTTGCCAGAGCAGTCAGAGGATTTGGCATACACTCTCCACGCTGGCCAGATGGTTGAAAAGGTCTCGTTGATGTTTATAAGCTTTGTTTAGCTTGTGTTTCCTAAGTCGCCTTCTACGACATCCACGGGGAGACTTGGAGTGATCCTATTTTATTTTACCAGGAACCACGGGCTCTACTAGATCACTATAGTACAACGAGATCTGTTTACTATATTCATGTCAATGCTATAGCATAATGAACTTAAAATAATAGTCAAAAAAAACATAAAAGAAAACAACACTGTGTGCCGCGCGCTGTTTCTGTTTTATATACGGCTCATATATTAATGTATAATGAAATTTATTTCGCATATCAAAATTCATTTAACCCGGCGCAACACGGATTCCTTCCAGAACGCTTGACTGTTTCTAATGTAGTTCTATTTAATGACTTTATTACTTCTAATATGGATGGAAGGCGCCAAGTTTATGTGATCCATACAGACTACTCCAAATGTTTTGATCGTATAGATCATCCATTGCTTTTGAGAAAACGCTCTGCGGCTGGAATTCACGGTGATTTGTTGAGATGGTTTTCAGCGTATATTAATAATAGAACTCAAGCTGTTGTTATTAAGGCGACGTGGGTTCACAATTTGCAATACTGTGCGCCTTTTTTAAAAATCACTGTTATTAAACTACTACAATTTATTCTTATTTCTCAGATTTTCTACAGACAAACACAATAGCCAAAACACGATTGAGCATTTTTGGCTCTATAGAAAAAATCACAAACATACCTCTAAATTTGCCTAAATTTGCCTTTATAATACGTATTACTATTTTATACAATCACCTTTTTATATGAAATCTAAATATCTATCCGTTTTGGCTACAGAAAAAAATATAAATATTTATAAAATAAAAAAAATAATAATTAAAACACAGTGAAATATTCGTCGAGAGCGAAGGAAGGGTCGGAGCCGTGCTCGACGATATTTCGCAGTGTTTTATTTATTATGTTTTTTTGTATTATATTTATATTTTTTTCTGTAGCCAGAAAATCCTTAAGATTTTTATGTACATTTTTTGAGGAAGAAACTGTAGTAGTTTCATAACAGTGATTTTTCAAAAACACGCACAGTTTTGCAAATTGTTAACCCACGTCACTTTAATAATTACATATCTAGTTGGGTAAAAATACCAAGTGGGGTACCACAAGGCTCGCATTTAGGCCCTCTTATGTTCCTTATATTTATTTCAGATAAAGAATATTATTTCAGACATTCAAGAGTTCTCATTTTTGCCGATGATATGAAAATTTTTAAGTACGAGTAGTATTACTTGTATTAATCATTTTGAAGATGCTCAAACTTTGCGAGACGATCTCAATAAGCTGGATGATTATTGTTTGCGTAATAGATTAGACCTTAATCCCTCTAAATGTTCAGCAATAACTTTTACTCGTAAGCATAATACTATCGATTTCAATTATACATTAAAAAATCAGGTCCTGAAAAGAGTCCACGAGGTAAAAGATTTAGGGGTGGTTCATGACTCGAAATTATTATTTGAAAGTCATATCAACTCCACAACTGCAAGTGCCTGTAGGTCGCTTGGTTTCTTGATGCGTATTTCTCAAGATTTTAATAATGCAAAAACATTAAAAGTACTTTACTGTGCTTATGTGCGTAGTAGTCTTAAGTACGCATCACAAAACGTGAACCCCCGGTATGATAAATATATTTCTCGTTTGGGAAGGGTACAAAAGAAATGTATTTGTTTTCTAAATTATAAATGTAAAACTAATCTTAGTTATGACACTGCTTGTAAGACCCATCACTTGCTTCCCTTGAAGAATACGAGACAAATAGCAGATGTTTCATACTTACTAAAGATATTTGCTGGGAAAGTGGACTGTCCAGAACTTTTAGGTAAGTTTAACTGTGCCAAACCGACCGCTGCGCCACAAACATGTATTTGCGCTTGATACTGTTGCAACCAATTACCGACAAAACTCATACGTATGGCGAGCAGCTAATGTCTTCAATAATATTATGTGACGACTATGATATCGACTTATTTACTACGTCTATCCCTGCAGCACGGCGTCGAATCAGTAATGGTTTTTTTGACTAGCAGAATTGAAGGTAGATGCATATTATCCTTATAAGACTTTTTCTATTCTCCTTATTTTTTTTGTTTTTATACATAAAGTTTTCTACTATATAACGCCTGACAAAATATACTGAAACTATTTCAAGGGTGTATTCAGTCCATGATACTGAACAACTTTCCCCAAGGAACATATATCGAAATATGAAAAATATTTTTTAGCTTTCCATACAAACTCAGATCAGATGATCGGTCAACTTGTATAGGAGGCCAAAATTTTTTTTTTATATTTCGATATATGTTCCTTGGGGAAAGTTGTTCAGTATCATGGACTAAACCCACCCTTAACATTGTTTCAGTATATTTAGTTAGACACTGTATATGTATTAAGTTGTAACTATGTTTGCGGTATATATTTTAGTTATGTGTGTAAGTATTTAGTCTTTCTTTCTTCTATTTATTTATACTTGTTAATTTTGTATATTACTGGCAACTGTGTTCTTGCTTCTTGCTATTTCCTTGATCTTCTCGTTTCTACTTTACTTCTACATGTGGAGACTTCTTAATGGCTTTCTATTTCCTATGATTTGTATGTAATTTGTATTTATAGCTGTAAGTCTTCCTAAAATGTAATAAATAAATATTAATCTACGAGCCGCTCGGCAACACATTGCTCCGCAGTACCGTCCGTGTTTTTATGTATAAAGGACAAATAAAAAAGAACTCTACGGTACTCATTCAAGATGCTTTCTTGAATGAGTTCGGTATCCATTCTCCACGACGATCGACTGTAAAGTGAATATTTGGCGCGGGCTATCGAGGCAGATCTGCGCCTCCGTCGCCGCGCGCGGTATCTGCCTGTCCGCGCACCGCGGCGGGGCGCGTTTTCAGTGGGGGAATCGCCTAATTATTCGTTTAGGAGACATGCACATAGATACACAGACATACACACAGGCACACAGACATGTCAAACTTACAACACCCTTATTCGTCGGGGATTAAAAAAATCCAACTCCTTTAACCCTTAATTGGTCGCGTGGGGCGTCACACACCCCTGAGTAGGTTTCCAGGCCTATAACTTTTAAATATTTGAATTTAACGCGCCCGATTTCTTGGTAGCTTCGTGAACGGGTTTAACGAACATGATTTAGTTGCGGACGGCACTCGGCCGTGGACGGTCTTGCGCAGAGAGCACGTTTGGGGCGCACAACACCCCAGGTGACTGTTTACGTAGTGCAAATTGCAGGTAATTTAATAATTATTAAATTTATTGTTTCTGTTTTAAAACATTGTAAATTGACAAATAAAGAGTTTAAAGATGATGAATTTTAATTTTAAGGTGTGATTGTATTTTTTTTTTTGTTGTTAGGTGAGCAGTAAAATGTCACGTAAACTGAATGAACGAGAAATTGTGGAGGTGTTGGAAGAAGAAGAAGAGGCCTACGACAGTGCATCGGAAACTGAGCAAGATGCTGAAATTATAGTTAGTGACCATAACAGTGAATCGGAGCAAAGCGCAAATGAATCGATGGATGAGTGGAGTAGTGAAAATGAGATGCCTTTACAAAATTTTGTCAGCTCCTCTCAAAGTCATGACAAACGCAAACGTTCATTTTATCTGGGTAAGGATGGAACAAAATGGTTTAAATATCCACCACGTTCCAGGGTTAGGACGGCAAGTGCTAACATTGTGACAGAAGCTGCTGGACCCAGAGGCCCCACTAGGGAGATAAAGACTTTGAGCGATGCCTTTCTGAGTATATTTTCAAGGGAAGTAATAGATCTCATTTTGACTTGCTCTAATGAATACATAATGTCTATACAAAACAACTTTCAGAGAGAACGTGATTGTAAAGTTATTTCCTATGAAGAGTTACTTGCATTCTTTGTACTGCTATATATGTCAGGAGTGCTTCGATCATCACATTTAAATTATCAAGATTGATGGGCTACTGATGATACAGGAATTGAATTTTTCCCGAATACAATGAGTTGCAAGCGATTCCTTTTTATTCTCAGAACTTTACGATTTGATAGCCGAACAACAAGAGATGAGAGACAATCATTGGACAAATTAGCAGCTATCAGGTCTTTCCGCAATTTGATGAACGAAAATTTTCAAAAATGTTATAGTAATATATGAGAATGTAACAATTGATGAGCAGTTACCTGGATTTCGAGGAAAATTTTGTGGCATCGTGTATATGCCCAGCAAACCCACTAAATATGGCATCAAACATTTTGCTCTAGTAGACTCTGTAACATACTATTTACAAAAATTCGAAGTTTATATTGGAGTTCAGCCAGATGGACCGTTCAAACTGCCCTCTGATACAAAAAGTTTAGTAAAACGATTGATAGAACCTATTACAGGAACAGGCAGAAACGTGACGATGGACAATTGTTTTTCCAGTGTTCCACTGGCTAAATCACTTTTAGATGAGCATAACCTTACCATGGTGGGTACCCTGAGAAAAAACAAGTCTGAAATACCGAGGCGTTTCCTCCCGGAAAAAACAAGAAAGGTAACTTCTAGCTTTTTTGGTTTCAAAAAAGACATGACTTTGTGCTCGTATGTGTCGAAGCCAAGTAAAGCAGTTCTGCTTTTATCGACCATGCATCATGATGATAATGTTACGGGTGAAAAAAGAAAACCTGATATTATTCACTACTATAATAAAACTAAAGGGGGTGTTGATACCAATGATCAAATGTGCGCCAATTACCTATAATGTGCGTCGGCGTACCAAAAGATGGCCGATGGTGATATTTTTTCATGTGTTTAATGTAACTGGTATCAATTCGTATGTTCTATACAAGTCTAAAATAGACTCAAATATACCCCGAAGAGTATTTCTCAAGCGATTAGCTGTTGAATTAGTTAAACCTCACCAATTAAAAAGAGCCAGCATACCTACATTACCACGACCGCTGCAAAAACGACTAAAAATACATCATGACATTCAGGAGCCAGAATCTGTTTCTGAACCAGGAAGATCGCAGTCAAGGATAGAAAAACTAAGACTGAATGCTCTAAATGCCATGAACATGTGTGCAACCATTTGATTGTAGTCTGTGAAAATTGTATTGAAGAAGACTGATACTTAAAAAAATATATTTTTGACCGTGTTAAACATTGTTGATTATGTTAAAGATATAATTAAAAGTTGATTCGTTAGTATGTTAAAATGTTCTCATTAATAAAAGACTGATTTGCCAAGTTTTCCGCATTTTTTTTCAATTTTCTAATTTGGGGTGCTAGGCGCCCCACGCGACCTGTAATGTAAGTTTTTTGACGCGCCTAATTAAGGGTTAATTACCTATGTACGACCTCTGTTACAGGCATTACAGCAGAACAAATACCAACATCGGACAATATAGCGAATAACGTTACGATGCATCGCCGTTAGCGCGAATTCGCGCTAATGTCCCATTACGAAGAGTAGGCGTTTATGTTAACAACCCGACGATTGTAGCGTTTGCTTGGATGGAAACACAAGGGAATGTAGTAGTCTGGCCAACGAAAGCTATCCATGGAAGACGGCTGCAAATTTTAAAAATACACATTTTTATGATTTATTCCGATCCAATACCACGAACGAATACCACTGGTTTTTTAATTATTTTCTATTTACATAACACATAAAATTATAAATAGTTTAATTGTAACTTTCTTTCAATAATTAAAAAGATAATTTTAGGCGACCGATAACGGTATCTGATGTTCGGAAAAACCAAATCTGGTTTATGTAACATTGTATAAGTTAAATATTGTAATTGTTTTTGTACGAAAACAAATAAAAAAAAAGCTGTCTCTTCTTGCGCAGATCGTAGAAGCTCATCGAGGGTATGGGTCAAAATGCGAATCATATTCATAGACGATGCGGCTAGCAACCCATTACAATTTTGATTCCTTTTTCCTTCCTTCGGGTTTTGCGGCCCTGGGCTGTCCTGTGCCTGTGTCCTGTTAGAACCGTGTTAAAATTGTAAAAAGCGACATCTGTTCGTCACAACATGACACTGTTAATGACCCTCGATAAGCACAGCACTACGAAGCACCTAAAACACTGCTATTACAATAAGTCATTGACAGTTCACCCGGGTTCGAACAGATGGCGCTTTCCCGCTTGCTATAAAAGAACAAAATTCATTTTCTGAGATCTCTTTCGCATTATTGCCTCTCTCCTGTACAAACCGCTACCAAGAAATACAAGCCTGCCACCACACCACTGGACTAGGTACTCATTTCCCGCCAAACCGCAAGACCCAAAATGCTCTGTCTGTAGGGACGAAGTCGTGACAGTGTATGTATGTATATAAAAAATAAAAACTATCACATTCTGGTTATAAACTGTGAAAAAGCTTTAAATCTTTAGATTTTTTAAACTCCGTCACACGTCCCCGCCACGTCTCTTATGTACGTTTTCGCCTTCGCCGTCTGTTATTAAATGGCATCGTTAAAAGTTGCAATTCAAGTGCGTATGTCTCAAACACTGCTAGTTAGAAGATTGCTCGCGCATTACCGCGTTTATGGATAATCGCCCTAGCCCTTACGTAAGTAGATAATATATAAATATATATATATATATATATATCTTTTTTTTAACTAAAAAGCCACGGGTACATAAATAAGTCGCATAATAATTATCAGAGATCTAGTAAAGAAGTAATAGTAGGTATGTAGTAATGCAATGTGATTGTACCGTGAGAAGTGACCTAGATTTTCCTTCTTTTAGTGCCTCTCCATTACTGGATGTTGACATTCAGCTTCCCAAACTCCTCTCTATCCATTGCCAAGTGGAATTAATACAAATACAAATACGTCGCAGCGGGAGCTGAAATGGTTAATACACGGGCAAGTGCGCGTCCGACTCGTACATGAAGGGTTCCGTACTATACCGTACAATGTTTTAAAACGCTGAAGAAACACGTTTCTTGTATGACGACACCCTCTAATTTTTAATTTTATCTAATTTTTAGTATTTGTTGTTATAGCGGCCATACTACTACATAATCTGTGAAAATTTCAAGTATTTTGTTCATACCATTGTAAAGATCTAGTTAAAATCGCTGAAAAAACACATTTTTTGTATGACGACCCCCTTTAATTTTCAACATTTTTTTATTTTTAGTACTTGTTGTTATAGCGGCTACTATACATGATCGGTGAAAATTTAAAGTGTCTAGCTATTACGGTTCAAGAGATAGAGCCCTGTGACAGACGGACAGACGGACAGACAGACAGACTGACGGACAGACAGCGGAGTCTCAGTAGTAGGGTCCCGTTTGCACCCTTCGGGTACGGAACCCTACAAAGCGCAAGTACGCAGGTCTGGGCGAATCATATATAATATTAGGTCCTTACATATGAAATTGCCGTCCAGTATCTGAAATATCCAGTATATGAAATTATTATTTAATAAATCGAAGTATGCGCCGTTGTTATCGATACACTTCCGCCATTTTATAGGCAGATTATTGATACCTTTGGAAAAAAAATCCTGGGAGCTAGAGTCTATGAACTGTCTGAAGGCGGTTTTGACTGCCTCATCAGATTTGAAATTTTTTCCTTGTAAAAAGTTATCCAAATTTTGAAAAAAGTGGTAATCGGTTAGGGCAAGATCTGGAGAGTATGGTGGGTGACGCAGAGGTTCCAGTCGCAGCTCCTCTATCTTGGCGATCGTTTGATGTGCAGTGTGTGGTCTAGCGTTATCCTGAAGGAGCAGTGGGCTAGAGAAATTAATCAGTCTCGGTTGTTTAATGGCGAGCTTTTCCATCATTGTTTGCAATTGTTGGCAATAATCGTCTGCAGTAATCGTCTGGCCTGATCTCAAGAAGCTGTAGTGGATAACACCAGCACTGGTCCACCAAACACTAACCAGAATCTTTCGTTTTTCGTTTTCGCTTAGGGCAAGGTTTTGCCGGTTCTCCAGGGTCAAGCCATTGTGATGATCGCTTCCGATTGTCGTACAGGATCCATTTCTCATCACAAGTCACGATACGGTTCAAAATCCCCTCATTATTGTGGCGATTAAGCAAAGAAACGCAGCAAGCAACGCGTGTTTGTTGGTTTGCTTCAGTCAATTCGTGCGGTACCCACTTTTCGAGTTTTTTAATTTTTTCGATTTGGCGCAAGTGGATAAGTATCGTTTTGTCACTTACGCCGAAGGCTGCTGCTAATTCAGAAGTGGTTTGAGATGGATCCGCTTCCACTATCGCCTTCAATTCTTCGTTATTCACTTGAGTATCAGGTCGTCCACGAGGCTCATTGTGTAAATCGAAATTTACAGAACGGAAACGTTGAAACCAAAAACGCACCGTTCGTTCGTTAGCGGTGCCTGGTCCATACACGTCGTTAATTCTTCGAGTCGTTTCTGCAGCACTGGTGCCACGGTGGAACTCGTATTCGTAAATACCGCGAATTTTCAATTTGTCCATAGTTGTTGTTTAGCAATATTGAAACTCGAACAAATGATGTTAAAACAAATGAAATACGAAATTTAAAACAATATTTTTCTGGCTTTATTTCGAAATAAATTTGACTTTGGAATTCCTAATGAAACGCAAGATATTTGATTTTAAAGTTGCCAGTATTGAAAATCGGCAATTTCATATGTAAGGACCTAATATATTTGCGCTCTTAGCCGTGGAGACCTTAGGGCCCTGGAGCGGAATCTCGTCAATTGTTCAGAGATCTCCGCACGTTTGATCGATGTCTCTGGGGACCCAAGAGCTGGTGCGCATTTCGGCCAAAGGCTTAGCCTCGGCCATACAACGTGGAAATGCCGCCAGCCTCTTGGGGACCTTGCCTGCTGACGGTGACGATTTGGGTTAATTTTTTTATATAAATTAATGTTTGTTGTTTTTATTAATATTAGTTTTAGATTTAATTTATTGTTGTTGAATTTAGTTTTGATTAAGTATACCTTAATAAATACTTGTAATGTAACATTTAAAAAAAATACAAAATTTCTTTAATTTCTCCACAATAATAATAATAATACATTTTTATTTGCGACAATACTCGTATCTATATACATATATATAAAAGCGAAAATAAAAAAAAAATATTTTTGAATTTGTGGTTAGTAAAAAATAATTATCCATTAATTGGATTTTATTCAATTGCAACCCCAGTTTAAAAAAAAACCAATCTACTTTGTGTAGTCTACGCGGGCGAAGCCGCGGGCAAAAGCTAGTACATAATAAAACTATAATGAAAGTGGAATAGCTTCTTGACTTTGGTTATTCCGGTTCACTCCCTTATGTACCTACAACACCACTGCTAATTCAAGGCTGCGAATAATGATGAATATCAATGCTTACGTAAGCGATGGGGGAGGTAAAATATTTGCTTACTTTCGCTGACTAGGGGAGCGGGTTTAAAATGGCTCAAATTCTGCTTACGTAATATTTAAACGATCCCTAGTACATACATAGAAGTTCTAGCGATTTAAAAAAAAAAAAATTTGGTCACCTGAGTCTGGGGGCTACTCCAGAAAATAAAACGATAGTCGACCTATAGTGATGTCCTATTTATATGTCAAACCAGGTGTTTGGCATTACAGCTCGGTTTTGTTAAACAGCTGAATATATTTCAGCTGGATTGTCAATGTGTCACGTTTAACAAACCAGATAACCACGTTTAGACCGCAGAATAGGTTATTTGCAGGCATGTTTTCAACAAACAAATTTATGACGGGGCACTAAAATAAAACCTCAATTCAACTTCTTACTATGTAATCTAGTCTCCAACATCATAGAAGACCAATAAGGAATGATACAAAGTTCAATGCAAGTGGATACAGAAAAGTTTTGTAACCGCGACATAATCTCAATGGCGTAGCGGTTTCTCACAGCCTTCATTTGATTCACGTAAATTCTCCATCTTGCCGGAAGGCGGGCTTCGAAATAACTATATGGGAACCAAGCCGAAGATCTGCTTTATTTTTCCTAACCATTTAAAGTCAAAAATCTTATTTTGCGATCTAAACGTGGTTAGGTTGATTTTTAAACGTGACACATTGACAACCAGCTGCACGATATACAGCTGTTTAACAAAACCTAACTTTAATGCCAAACAGCTAGAGGTTTAGTGAATTAGCGGTTTATATCATCCAACTGCGATACATATATACCGTCTAACAAAATATACTGTAACTATTTTAAGGGTGAATTCAGTCCATGATACTGAACAACTTTCCCCAAGGAACAATATCGAAATATGAAAAATATTTTTTTGCTTTCCACACAAACTCGGATCAGCTATTCTGTCTTGTATGGGAAACCAAAAATTATTTTTAGGTTTCGGTTGAAAGAACTTTCTTCTCATAGGAAATTTACATTTCACTTAAAATGAGATACTACATTACATTACATACTACAGTGAGTAATATTTACAAAACAAACATTAAGTGCTGGTCGTGACGTATGATTTTAGTTTCTTTTTAAATATATTATTTTTTTATATTTCGATATACTTACTTACTATACTACATATTATGTTTCTTGAAGAAAGTTGTTCAGTATCATGGACTGAATTCACCCTTAAAATAGTTTCAGTATATTCTATTAGACCCTGTATAATATTTCTGTTCCTTGTATAAAATACATAAATTTGACACCCCACTCGATAGGTTTTTAATGAAAAAAAATTTCGAAGACACATAATTTTGCTTGAAAATCCTCCATTTTGGATTAATAATTGAAACCAACAATTCACCCTTTACCTTCGATTTCCATATTGTTTTAAATTTTTTATATACCCAGTGTCATTCTCAGAGTTAGGACAAATCTAACGACACCTCTCGACCTAAAATCCATCAAACTGTTCAGGCTGTAGAGCGTGCCAAAGAAATTTACATACAAACAAACATACACTCTAAAAACATAACCCTCCTTCTGTCGCAGTCGGGTAATAAAAGAAAGGGCAATAAAGTGACTCAGTGCAAGCCACAAAGGAGCATATTTAATGGACAAGTATTGCGTTTTGTTGTGGACTTTTCCTCCATTGTTAGGGGTCAATGACCCTCAACATACTCGTACCTACATACATGCTTCTACATTATACATTCATACAGAAATGTAATGAAGGTCCGTCCGTAACCTAAACCACAGAATAAATAATACTAACGTTCCGAAACGAATGAATATCCGAAATAGAGTAGGTAACCAGCGGGCAGACAAGTAGCTTCCAACAATACTTCATTTGTTAAATAAATAAATAAATATATAAGGACAAATTACACTGATTAAGCTAGCCCCAAAGTAAGTTTGTTTAAACTTGTGTTATGGGATACTAACTCAACGATACTATATTTTATGATAAATACATATACAGGTTGACTTTTAAACCACCAGCCAAATTTCTGGAGCAAGTTCAGTCCATGATACTGAACTACTTTCCATAAAAACAATTAACGAAAAACTAAAATAAAAATTCGCCTTTTCATACAAATCAAACGGTCAGTCAAACGGATTTTCTATGGGAGGACGAAAAATTTCCATTTTAATAACTTTTTTTATAAAAAGTAATAATAAAGTAATAGTTCAAAATCATGGACTGAACTTGCTCCAAAAATTTGGCTGGTGGTTTAAAAGTCAGCCTGTATAGATAAACACCCAAGACCACGGACAATTTGAAAAAGGTCATTTCCCAACTTGCCCTGGCTTAAAGTATCATGGATATGATACGACGGAATAGATGATCATACATACATACATAGCAGCGAAATACATAACCCTTCTTTTGACTTCGACATAGTCGGGTAAAAAATTTCTCAAAAATCTAATGTCCGTAATTGTATCTATTAGAATATTATTAATTAATAATAATGCTATTTTTAATTACGAATATTTTAAGGGGTGATTCACTCCATAATTTTGAACAACTTTTACTAATAACTGTACCTATATCGAAATAAAAAAATATCACTACCCATAAATATCGAACCTATTCACGTGATCTGTTACTAATAGGATATAAAAAAAATATTTTAGTATTTCGGTATACATTTATTAAAAGTTATGGAGTGAGTGAAATAGAGTAAATCACCCCTTACTTATATCATTTGTAAGTAACTAAACTGTTATAAATCCAGAACCATTCATAAATGGATGGACTGGAATTTCAAAAATAATAAATATAATATGTCAATGGTCACCACCGATGTACAATACTAAAGATGATGCCTATACGGTGTAAAAACAAACCATAGCGCGTTGTAACTTTGTACAACGCCATCTAGTGAATAATTTTGGAACTACTTTAAATTTCACAGATCTGGTTTCGTTCGTAAAAATTCGACACTCCAACTGCATTCTAAATACTAGCACGTCTTTAACCCTAACGGGGTAGATAGAGCCTAGGGCGGTAAGGCACAGGCCCTCTTATTCCATTCTATAACCATTCATGTTTTACTTAAACTAATTTTAAAGAAAAATTTTTATTTAAAAAATTTATATAAAATTAAAATGTTAATTCAGTAATGAGGCCTTTGCAGGCACTTTTACCTTCTTTTACACGTTAATAAGTTTTGTAGGTATACATGTAAAATTAATTAATAGAAAAGCTACCGATACTAGCTGAAAACGCCCAATAGACGGGGGTCCCGCAGTACCGTACCATAGACTGAACCTAGGGGTCCATAGTTCTTAAATCCGGCCCTAGGGCTTTGTCATATACATACACACATATATATATGCCATTCATGCCCCATGAACATCATTTAGGTTTTTAAATTAAGTTTTATTTTTTAATTTAGTTTTAAATTTTTATTTTAGTTTTATTTTAATTTAATATTTTCGTTACGTTTTTTTAAACTAAATGTTACCTGTATTATAAAATAAATTAAAATAATAATGTAGGTATATATTTTTTTATAATTGCAAATATATTTACTTATTGGAAAACTATAAATCCAAAAATCAGTCCAAAACTAACAAGTAAGTACTTAACTAAATTAAAACTTAATTATATATGAACTAGCGGCCCGCCCCGGCTTCGCACGGGTATGTATTATACATATAAACCATTCTCATGAATCACTTCATCTATTAAAAAAAACC
This sequence comes from Acrobasis repandana, assembly GCA_963576875.1. Classification (NCBI taxonomy): domain Eukaryota; kingdom Metazoa; phylum Arthropoda; class Insecta; order Lepidoptera; family Pyralidae; genus Acrobasis; species Acrobasis repandana. The sequence goes on along the minus strand of OY756234.1, from coordinate 2,857,187 downwards.
GCATCAAAATCCGTTGCGTAGTTTCAAAGATCTAAGCATACATAGGGACAGACAGTGGGAAGCGACTTTGTTTTATACTATGTAGTGATTATACAATATCAAAGTACATTTTTTTTATTGGTGATAAACAAAACACTAGCGAGTGTTGAAACATGAAAAACAAAAACAAACAACATTGTACACCACGGCTTGCCAATCATCACAAGGAAGCGGAAACTTCGTCGAGGAAACCACAGCTTGGGACGTGAGAAGAATTCAAATGGCATCATCACCTACGATTGATATACGAGGATGATTGTATTGATGTACCTTTATGGTTACCAATGATCAGAAATCAGATATATTGCGGTTGAATTGAAACCACTCAGTACAATTCCAAAGAGTAGCTGCGACATTCCATAAGCCTGTTGATTTCGGCCAGGAAGCATACAGGCTTTAGTAGTTAAAATTCGCACTCCAAACCCCAGAGCGTTTCGGCTGGTCCGACGGCGGAAACCTACAGGCTTTTGGAGGAAGTAAATATAATGCAGGGTAAAGACGTGATAGTGTCTACCTGTACCTATCCTCTTATTATAGGAATTAGGGAGCTGGGTAAAGTTTTTGATCAACTACCGCGACGTAATCATAAGTTTGATCGAGCGAGCGAATTGAGTTATAGTAGTATGGTCGCCTGATACAAACGGGAAGGTCACGATTGCTATTTTAACCAACTTCCAAAAAGAAGGGAGGTCGTCGAAGTGACTCTTTTGTATTGTTTTCTCGATTGTCCACAAAGTATCTACATGTGTGATTGTTTAGATTTATAGTTGAATCATTTAAGCTAGTCTGGGAGAAAAGAATAAACGCGGAATGTACCAGCTGCTTCTTTTAAGAGGTAAGTATATATTTATTAATTAACTGCATGTCATAAAACTAGCTTGCCGTTAAAAAATTAATTGGTGATACCCGACAGGGTTCATAGTGTGCTATTTTAAGATAGTGACTTTTAGTAGTTAGAACTGATGTTCATTATGAAATGCAATAAATGAATTGGATTGCCCCTCCCTGATCAGTTTCTAACTTTTAATTAGTCGACGAAGAAAAATTACTAAAATAATAATAAATAAATAAATATATAGGGACAAATCACACTGATTAAGCTAGCCCCAAAGTAAGTTTTAAACTTGTGTTATGAGATACTAACTCAACGCTACTATATTTTACGTTAATACATATATAGATAAACACCCAAGACCCAGGACAATTTGAAAAAGGCCATTTTCCAACTTGCCCTGGCTGGGATCGAACCCAGAACCTCCGGATTAGCGGTCTAGCGTGTTAACCATTACGCCACGGAGGTCGTCAAAATGAATGTCGACAAGGCAAATTATCTTAGTTTTAAATCGCCTAAAGAGCTTTTGCTCTTTGCGCTTAGCAAGCAAACTGCCTAAAATGCAAAAATTCTTAAATGGTCTAGAAAACAAAACGTAAGTATGTAAACTGACTACCTAACAATTTTTGTAGTATAACCTACTAATACAAGCATTAGGGAGCTGGATATCGGCTCAAACTTGTCAAATGAGCGAAGGACAGTAACGAGAAAAGTTTTTGATCATTCGCCGCGGAGTATCATAAGTTTGATCGAGCGAGCGAATTGAGTTATGTGGACGCCTGGTAATACGAACGAGAGGGCACGATTGCCGAATTACCCGACTTTTAAAAAAAAGGACGACCACAATCCGTGTGGTTCCGGGTTAGAATAGGACCACTCCATCTCTTCATGTGGATGTCGTAAGAGGCGACTAAAGGACTTAGCACAAACATCTCGTGCTACAATTGCATTCCCAAGGAGGGTTAACGTCGGGCGGCGGCCGGTTGTAAAACTTTTCGTACAAATACATTCCCAAAGAGGGTTAACGTCAGGCAGGCGGCTGGTCGTAAAACTATATCCAAATCATTTAAACTGTTCCGGCTATTTCTTTTTGCAAGGTCTTTGGCATCCTTGGATGACCGTTGACATGCATATTATATTTGGAGAAGAAAAAGCAGGAAAGCGCACCCCAGGTCCCTAAGCAGCTCAGCTGAGGATGCAACCGGGAACGCGCTTAGACGAAAAAGAAGAAAAAAGGCTGGTTGTCAAAGTGACTTCTTTGTCTTTCTTATCGAGTGTGTCATGTAATGGTGGCTCAATCATAGAATTAAAGGCGCGATTCTAGGTCTGTGGGCTCAATGACTGTCACCCTACGAACAATAATTCTCTAGAATCGTTACTAATTCCAAGAAATCATTCCACGCGATATGTACCGCGACGGGCGGGGCTTAAAATATGAACAGCGCGGCGCGACAGTTCGCCGTGACACTCGAATCGTGCGGTTGCGTCGCAAAAAGTTTCCTTTGAGAATATTGCTGTGTTTTTGCGCTAATCGATTAATTAAAAATGCCGTCATGACCGTGAAGTGGTGTGAAAGCCATACAGACATGAAAAACACAGGACTCACCTTTAATATGTAAGTAAATAAACATTTGCATATTGTACCTCACCGTTCGTGGCGTTGACCGCGGCCGTGTCGCCGTCGACCGACACGACGCGTACGTGACCTTGTCGCGACTAATCGCATGCATCTTTGTCTATGTGTGTGTTTGAGTGTTTCGTTTTAATTACTGTTAGTTTGTTTGCGTAAATGGAATCAGAATCGAAGCGGTGAATTTAGGAGCGTTAGATTTCTAGAGATTATATTTCGATGCTGTCTGACCTTACTGTCACCTAGTGACAACAATCATTAAAATACACTTCTAGTGTGCAGTATCTCAAGATGTTTTCCTTTACCGGAAGCAATAGCGGAACAACCACAAAATTTTATTAGTAGGTTGTCAACAAAAATCATAGACAATTAAATGTAATTAATTAAAACCTTTCAAATGACCTATCAAACAACGAAATTGATGCAATAGAACTGGAGAAATTACAAAAAACTTGGTTCGGTCGGCCGCCATCTTTGTGACATCACAGCTATTCGTGTCCCCACTTCCTAGTCGTTTCGGCTCTCGTTTCCTTCCGACCGGCATTTTCGCCCGTGGTTTCGTGATGTGAGCACAAGAAACACACACATACCAGTTTTAGGTATATAACGTCTAACACAATATACTGAAACTATTTTAAGGGTGAATTCAGTCCGTGATATTGAACAACTTTCCCCAAGGAACATATGTCGGAATATGAAAAAAAATTTTTGGCTTTCCATAGAAACTCGGATCAGCTGATCGGTCAACTTGTATGGGAGGCCAAAAATTATTTTTCATATTTCGATATATGTTCCTTGGGAAAAGCTGTTCAGTATCATGGACTGAATCCACCCTTAAAATAGTTTCAGTATATTTTGTTAGACCCTGCAAGGAAGAGATGGCTACGAAAAATCTCAATTCGCTTGATTGCCGGCCGCCTATACCAGTGGTGGTAGTTGAAAATGACTTGAAAATTGAATTGAATGGGACTTCATACAAAAATAAATTGACAAAATGGCTTTTAGATGAATGTTTTTATAGTGTAAAGGAATATTTAGCTTCTAAGTAGACTGACATTTTATTATTATTATGTCAGTACGCTTTTCAGGCCCGGGTCCATGGAGACCCGGTCCTTTGAGGCGTTCATGGGGCCAAAGCCAACAATATTATTATTATTTATATTTTTTGTAATTTAAATTGTATAAATTCGGTTTATGTAACTTGGTATATATTTATTGACTTGATTGTGTATATTTGCACGTCTGCATGCAGGCTGAATACAATGGCTTTAATTGTACTGAACACCTATTTTGTAATGTATTCTGGCAAATAAAGATTTCTGATTTCTGATTTCTCAGAGTTACAAGTCGCGCTTATTGAAGATCGAACTCGTGCCACTGGTATGACTCTCCATTGATTTAGAGTAACATTTATACCTACTACTACTACAAACGAAACAATTTATCTGTACACACGTCGATGTGTGAGTTTTATACTTAGGGTCGCACCGCAGAATTATTTGAATACATACCTACTAACGAGTTCGACATATTAACGATTATATTTTTCCATACCGGAAGATTTGCGAACACTATGACGTAAAAAATATTCTGTTTTATATGTATTAAATGTTACAGAAAAGTCAGAAACAGCTACGTAATATCACTTCACAAATATTTTTCATTATGTCCATTGTCCATTTCACCTATAGTTCACTTTACTGATTATTATTGAGTCATTTATATTGTAACGCACTAATTTCACTAATTCACTATTGTAATATAGTAATTAGCATATTCGGCGCAAAACTATACGGTAAAAATAAACGAATGTTTATCACGATTCACGCTTACACACAGCATGTCAAGTTGTCATTGTCAACAATGGCATTTAGCACTATAACCCGCGGAAATCCAGTTGGCATCTGCGTGTATGTGATTACCTGTGAGCGAGGAGCCTATGTAACATTACCGGATTGCTTATTAGCAATCCGGTAATGTTACAATCTCGCTCTTGTGTATCTCCCGCCAATGCGAGAGAGCGAGAAGGGTATATATATCAAGATGGTTGCTGGGTAATAACGTGAAATTATATTGTTGCTTTGCTTACCTGTTTTCATCATTTGGAAATGTATGAAATATACGTTCTTTAGAGTATTGGGTGGATAAACAATTATAATACGCGCACCTTCTCACCATGATGGTTACAATTGGTTGACAGTTCTCAAGACAACACACGTCGCGTATTGCGTGCGGCTAGTAATTAAACCCTGGTTTGGAGCTGTCAAAGCTCACAAAGTGCGGGGGAGAGGTGCGGGGACGCCAATTTGCGGGAGACGCTGTGAGATACCATTCTGTTTGACTCTTATATATTCTGTGCTCGTGCCTTACAGACGCAGAGCCAGTAATAAACCGCTAGGCCACCATCGCTTATTTTTGATTTCTTTGTGTATTATTTTACCTTTTTTTTTCCAGAAAGTACATATTCAGGTAATTATTTCATGCTTTAGAAAAAATACTTATTTTTTGTCCCAAATTTCTAACAAATGGCTAACCTACTGACTTTACTATACGCGCGGCCCTTGCCCCTCCCCGCTCACCGGCCGCCGCCCGCCAAAACTAGCGAGCGGTGACATTCAAATGAGAGATTTTTGGTATGCATTTGTCGATTGATATATTCTATTTTTATTATGAAACAAGAAGATACATGACAGAAAACATATTTTTTTCTCGCTCTAAGAATAAGTACCACTTCCCTTGAATATACAGGCTGACTTTTTATTCACCAGCCAAATGTATGGAGCAAATATAGTCCATGATACAGAACTGCTTTCCATAAAAACAAGTGAAGAAAAACTAAAATAAAAATTCACCTTCCCATACAAATCAGCGCTTAGCCAAACGGATTTTGTATGGGAGGACGAAAATTTTTTACTGATTTTTAATAACTTTTTTTATAGAAAGTAGTTTTAAGTATCATGAACTGAACTTGCTCCAAAACTTTGGCTGGTGGTTAAAAAGTCACCTGTAGCTACGAGGTTAAAATCACTCTGTATAAACAGATCGAAGATCTTCCTGGACCGGTCTATCTACTTATGTTTTAGCTATTAGCACAGAAGAGAGTAAGAGTATGACATACAGAACCTAAGGTCCCGAGCAATATGCGTCCCCGTGCCCCGTCCTCGCACCTCTCCCCCGTTCTCGCCTTGTCGCGGGGTAAGAGTGGGCGAACACACACCAATTGCGGCGGCACAAGAACGGAGGAGAAGTGCGGGGACGGGAAACGGGGACGCATAATGCGCGTACCTTAGGAGATTCCGTTCTGTATGTTTACTCTTACTGTCTTCTGTACTATTAGAGTGATCTTGTTTATCCAAACCGTTTCCGCATTTGTAATAACGACAGTAAACAGTACACGAGTATGTGAGAGTCTGCAGTCGTGTAATTACAATATGACTCGAGTTGCAGTTTCCAATATGTTTGCTGTTCTGTCGCTGTGCGCGTTTCCATTGGGCTCATACCGAAATTCATAACATACTTATTTTCTTTCAAGATTATTCAAATTTTAAATTACTGCCGAAATCCGACATGTCATTTCAAAATAAAAGCTAGAGCTGTACGTTTAAGGCCGTACCTTAATTTTCCGGGGTCCAGTGCTGCCCCCATTTGAAATAAATAATTTCAAAGAAAACGGAGACATCATTTAAAATTTTGCTACTACCAAGTCCTAGATAACCCTTCAAAATATTTTATGAACTACTGTTTACAGTTTAAAGTGAGAACGTTAAGCTTTACTACGCACATTTGCGAAAAACGGCCACTTTTGGCTAATGTGCGTAGTAAAGCTTAACGTTCTCATTAGAAACTGTAAACAGTAGTTCATAAAATACTTTGAAGGTTTATCTAGGACTTGGTAATAGCAAAATTTTAAATAATGTCTCCTTTTTCTTTGAAATGATTTATTTTAAATGGGGGCAGCACTGGACCCCGGAAAATTTAGGTACGGCCTTAAATGGAAAGGTCTGATTTTATCTAGGGTAAACCTTTATGACTAGGGTTGTGTTAGGACGGCGTGTAGAGTTAGGAGCTTGGCTTACCATGAGATCTGACAACGTGAAGCTTTTCTTCGCACATTTGCCAAAAGTGGCCGTTTTTCGCAAATGAGCGAAGAAAAAAAAAGTTGTTTATTTGGTAACCAGAAATTTTGTTTACGTTATTTTGTTGCCGGAGCCTCCTTTTAAGCAACTAATATACTTGTGCCAGGAGACTCCGCTCTTTCTTATCTCTAACTTTTTATATATGTTACCGGAAATGTATGAAATCAAGGAATTGCATACAAATCCTAGGAAATGTTTACAATTCCGATGCTATTTAGGAAATGTATAAAATATTGTTTAAAAAACTTTTTAATGCATAGATATCCTAGGAAATGTGTACATTTCCTCGGAATTGTATATAATTCCAATATCGTATTAGGAAATTTATAAAATAAATGCTTTCTGTAATAAAACACGTTGTTAAAATGAGAATAATAATTTTTATTATTGCTATAGGTTTGCCCTAACCTAGTAAAATGGATAGAACTTTTCTAGCACTCGCCGGCCGCTGCCGCGGCACGCTCGCTTTGCTCGCTCGGCTCGTGCGTGTGTTGGTCGCAGTTCTAACCTAACCTAACCTATAGGTTTGTGCTAACCTAGTAAAATGAATAGAACATTCCTAGCACTCGCCGGCTGCTACCGCTGTCCCCACGTACGCGCACTGACAGTTTACGCGGCAGTCTTACATTTCCGATTGCTATTTAGGAAATACATGGATTTCCTAGGTAATGTGTATAATATAATTTATTTCACACATTTCCGTGCGATTTTAGGAATTACATACATTTGCTAGGAATTGTATACAATGACGGATTACATACATTTCCGTTAACATATACATTAGAAAAGCGTCACGTTCTCTCTTTAAACTGTAAACAGTAGCTCATAAAATAGTTTGAAGGGTTATCTAGGGCATACTGAAGAAAAAATTTAAAATTATACCTCTGTTTCCTTTCAAACAATTTATTTCAAATGGGGGCAGCACAGCACTGGACCCCGAAAAATTCATGTAACGCCCCCCAAAACAGATTTTTGACAAGTTTAACCTGCAAGCAAAACCATATTCGCCATAAGTTTTGCATGATACTTGATAGTTAAAATCATTTATCAGTCGCTGGCGGAAGCCAAAAAACACGATTCATACAAATTGCCTCGATAGAAAAAAATCTGAAAGATACCTTTAAGTCTGCAAATTGAGATAAAATTATACAAAGTGGCTTCATAAAATCAGAATCAATCATTTCTCAATGTCTTTACTGTTTAATACTTTATGAAATAGCGGAACTACTTTTTTCTTTTATAAAACAATAGTTTTTTTATCTCAAAAAATTTATATATTCAATAAATACTTAAATATCGCGTTTATTTTTGCGATTAAACAGCTTGCACCCATTTGGCCAGCAGAATCGCTTGACCTTGGCGGTGACAATTGCGAGTTGGAAAAGAAATCTTCCCGTATATCGTGTCGTACCGTACGACAATGGGGCCAGTCATCATTCGAAATCGCAAGACAGGCAGCGTACAAACAAGCGACGCCGCGCTAAACGGGATGTTTAGCGCAGTTTGATAACGACCGAACAGTTTGTTGAATGAAGATCACATTATACTATACGTACAAAGTCATTCAGGAAGATGTATTATGTACAGGGTCTAACGAAATATGCTAAAACCATTTTAAGGTTGAATTCTATCCATGGTATTGAACAACTTTCCCCAAGGAATATCTATCAAAATATAAAAAAATAACTTTTGGCCGCCCATACAAGTTCGCCGATCAGCTGATCCATGTTTCTATCGAAGGTAAAAACAAAAGATTCATACTTATTTCGATATTATGTTCCTTGGGCAAAGTTGTTCAGTATCATAGACTGCATCTACATCACAGGCCGAAAACTCCTAAGGTACGCGCAATATGCGTCACCCAGGCGTCCCCGTTCCCCGTGCCCGCACCTCTCCCCCGTTTTTGCGTCGATTTCTCACGTTGGCCGTCAAGAACCGGGGGAGAGGTGCGGGTGCGGGGAACGGGGACGTATATTGCGCGTACCTTAGAAGAGTCCCTTCTGTTTACTCTTACTGTATTCTGTGTCTACATTTAAAATTGTTTCAGTTTATTTTGTTAGACGTTATGTTGTTATTTCGTTTATCAAAGTTGTTATATTCAATATGAATATGAATATGTGACGTTCCACGGGTAAAGGTACCTTATGGACGGTGGCGCTTAGGACGTTTAGAAAAACAATTCGTACAATTAACTTAGCTTGAATAAACACAATGTCGTAAGTACCAGCGTCCATAAGGTACCTTTACCCGTGGAACGTCACATATAACATCGACTTTATCTGGAAGAAATTGACCAATTTTTAACTCTATCGGACCAGTAGCAAATAAAATTTATTTAAAATTCTCATCAAAATCCCTTTTATTTGATACTTATCTTCTTCTTCGTCTAAGCGAGTTCCCGGTTGCATCCTCAGCTGTGCTGCTTCGGAGCCCGGGGTGCGCTTTCCCGCTATTTTTTCTCCAAACATAACATGCATGTCAATGGTCACCCAAGGATGCCAAAGACTTTGCAAAATGGAGAAGAAATAGCCGGAACAGTTTAACTGATTTGGCTATAGTTTTACAACCGGCCGCTTGCCTGACGTCAACCCTCTTTGGGAATGTTATTGTGCAAAAAGTTTTACAACCGGCCGCCGCCCGACATAACCCTCCTTGGGAATGCAATTGTAGCACGAGATGTGTGTGCTTAGTCCTTTAGTCGCTTCTTACGACATCCACAGTAAGAGATGGAGTGGTCCTATTCTAACCAGGAACCACACGGGTCATACGATAGCTCACAAAACTTTTGGGTGGCCTGAGTATTTAAAATTAATTAATTTAAGTTATACGTCCGACTTTGGATAATGCTAGCCGCATTCGCCCATTCCCTCTATCGGCGTTTACGATCTGCGCGGGAAGAGAAGCAGCTGGTACATTCTAAGTTAGACCACCATGGAGGAAACGTATTATTACGAAAATGCAGGGATGTAACTTTTAAAATTAACTTCAGTAAATAATTCCAACTGCCTTCCTTTCCCAAGATAAAATACCCAAGATAAAAATTAGTGGTTTGAGTTTTTAAATATGGGTCGGAAATAAATAAATATAAATATATAGGGACAAATCACACTGATTGAGCTAGCCCCAAAGTAAGTTTAAACTTGTGTTATGGCATACTAACTCAACGATACTATATTTTATAATAAATACATGAGATAAACACCCAAGTCCCAGGACAATTTGAAAAAGGCCAATTTCCAACTTGCCCTGGCTGGGGATCGAACCCTCCAGAATATATCATATTACACATAATTAATGAAGCGTCACATTCGGGATAATTCGGCGATCTCCGGTGTATTGGTTAACACGCTAGTTCGTCACTCAGAAGTTCTGGGTTCGACTCCCAGCCAGGGCAAGTTGAAAAATGGTCGTTTTCAAACTGTCCTGGCTCTTGGGGGTTTATCTACATTTAAGTTTAACCTTACTTTGGGGCTAGAGCCATCAGTATGATTCGTCCCTAATTATATATTTATTATTATTTCCAGCAAACCATATACGTTTTTTCCCCAAGTTAGGAGTAGGCTACCAGTTTATGGTATAAGTTTTCAAATATGGTCTCTTGACGTTATAAATTATTATCAATTATATTATTATGATACACTTAATATGGGAGAATATATGACATATTATCCTCAGTAGTTAAGTATACAGGGTTATTTTTAATTAACCGGCAACCTTTTTGGAGCAAGTTCAGTCCGTGATACTGAACCACTTTCCATAAAAACAATTATTGAAAAACGAAAAAAAAATTTCGACTTTTCATACAAAACGGCGCTCAACCAAAATGATTTTGTATGGAAGGACGAAATTTTGTTTTCGTTTTTCGATCATTGTTTTTATGGAAAGTGGTTCAGTATCACGGACTGAACTTGCTCAAAAAAGGTTGCCGGTTAATTAAAAATAACCCTGTATAGAGTTGTATTATAAAGCGGAAGCTTTAGTAAGTAATTTATTAGTATTACCCACACACAAAATACATAATAGTACAAGAACTAAACAAGCTGGGTCGAAGTAGGTGAGATTTTGCTGCGATTTTTATAGATAGGTAAGGTAAGTCATTATTGTATATGTTACGCTCAAAGACCGAATTCGCTCATTGAGCGAAATAATAGGCTACAACGCGTTGTGTTGAGGCTATTGTAAAACGGCCACGACGCGAAATTCGTGTCGTGGCCCTTACTTTGACTCTTATGTATTCTGTGCCCTTACCAAAACGGCCACAACGCGTTGTGGCAATCAAAGAACGACCACAAGTCCACAACGCATTCTGAGCGTTTTGATAGGGCGTGACACGAATTGGAATATGGATATGATAAAGAAATTACATTAAATAATATAAAGTAATTAATTAATTTATCTATAAAATTTTTAATGAATTGAAATGGGGTACCTACCCAAATCGGGTCTTATGTATTTAACATTTTAACAGCATTTAACCCTTTCCCCGCGAGACTTTATATCAGTTGTCGTGCTCCCAGTGCGAGGAATTATGATAATTCTTAGCTTTTGGTCGGATAAATCCGACGCATAATAGGCACGAAAATGTTTGTCGGATTATTCCGACGTTCGCCAGTATTGGCCACTCGAAAAAAATTGCATTTTGATATAAACTAGTTTTGGGCGTGATGCCTATATTTCCTGACTGACTGGATTTATCCGGTTTATTGCGTTGCGCAGTTGCGCTTACTGTACTATGACGGGTTTAATAATGTGAAACTGATAGAGTTTTTGTTTGATATGCAGTTAATTTTTTTATATTTTATTTTAAACAATTTTGCCTACACTCTCCACGCTGGCCAGACGGGTTGGAGAGGTCAGTGAAAACGGATGTAACGCTTTAGAGGCCGGGGTCCGCTACCTAACCTATGTATATAGGTAATTTGACGAGGTTACTGGTTTTTACACAGAGCCTAGCGACCTGCCGTCTGACCTCTGCAACCAAAAGGGTAGACCAGACCCAATCCTAGGATTAAATTAAACAAACGCTAGATGGCGTTCAGGACCCACAGCTTAGGTGCCTTCCGAAACACGGAAACATCTTTCTTTTCAGATGATCAGGTGATTCAAGCCTGCAATATCCTAACCAGACTGGAAACAGCTTTTCACAAAGTATCCTATCAAGATTCTGTATTATTAGATCCTTTATGTCAATCGTTATTGTATTATTGTATGTGTGTCAAGACACGCATTGTAACTGTCAATCGGCCATTGTTCACAGTAATTACGATAACAATGGTAGTAATCACGGGAACAGTTGTTCTTTCCTCCTTTTTATAAGATTGTCAAGTAAAGATCTTTATTGTAAATATCGTCTACGGGTTTCTTCTTTTTCTTATCTGTTAATTTTTAAATTAGGCTCACTTTTTATAGAAAAATAATTCGATTTTTGTACAGAAATATAATTAGCCCATCTGCGTATCTCTTTACCGACCTCACCCGTAATTTTGACAGAATTATTAGCGTTGCAGCTTGAGCAGCTTGTCTAACATCATGCTGAGTCAGGACCTTTCCACTATTTAGGTCACTTCTTACAGTACACTCACATAGGATTACTTTAGATTTTTTTTAAATAATTGTGTGCCTTAGTCATGTACCATAATAAAGTGAATAAAGATTTATTTACTTACCTATTTTTAATTAATAATATTGTTTCTCATCTTCTTTAGATTCGAATTGGCTATCTGTGTGATGTAATAAACCTGACACGTGTTTGACCATTTGTTTCTCATAATGGTTTAGTCATATCTTTTTCAGAATTATATTTTGACAGAATGTTTTTTCTCATAATTTTTCTGTAGTCATAATCTTCATTAACCTAACTAAAATTATGATTTATAAGTGTTAACGGTTATGTTAAACAAAATGTATGTGACATAGAAAAATATACAGATACAGACGTCTATATCGCTAACGGGGTAAACTGAGCCTAAGGCTGTAAAATCCCAAGGCCACTTTTAGCGTGGAGGTGGAAAAAATAATTAAAACAGTGATGGGCTGCTAGCCGCATCTATTGCTGACATGATTCAAATTCTCTCCCATTTCCTCGATCGGCTTTTACGAAAAAATAGAAGCAACTGATACATGCTATGTTTTTTTCTCCCAGACCAGCATGGAAGGTAATGTTTTTATGACAAAAAAAAGTATTTTTTTTATGTCATAGGACGGCAAACGAACATACAAGCGGGTCACCAGATGGTAAGTGATCACCGCTGCCCATGGACAACTGCAACACCAGGGGTGTAACAAGAGCGTTATCGGCCTTTCAGGGCCTATTCCGGCTCACCCTCCCCAGAGGGGGGAGGGAGAGGGGGCTCCGGCTCTCTCACTCACCCACTCACCGAACGAATTTATGGCCTATTCATGCTACTAGCAAAACAGAGTTTTGCCTTTTTACGATCTTCCGTCTTTTTCCTTCCTAAAAAGTTTATAAACAAGAAGTGTTCAGTGAGCGATGAACCACAGCTGTTGCTCTTCATACGGTCACGTACACATCCACTATTCATGTACCTCAACAGGGACGTGCCAAAACGTGTTACACGCTTTCCATACAAATGCGGGCCCTTGAATGATTCAACTGAGGTTTTCCTGGACGAAACTATTGTATATTAACATTAGTATCGGGAGAGCCAGCGCCGACGCATGTGCGCGCGGTTCGCGAGTCAGTCAGTCGGAAAAGGGTGCGTTACCTATTTACGATAATAGTGCTACAACACTAGCATTTTCAAATATTTGAAGCCGACGGTGCTATTTTTTGAAGTGGTTTGGGCATCTTTGATTATGTCACTACACTAGCGTTCCAATTTAGAATAGTGACTTTTACAAATTACCAAGTCGACGTGACGATGTTATTTTTCTCCGAAGTGTTTCTGATATGATCTATATAAGCTACAACAATAGCTTTTACTTTTTGATTTTCGAATTTAAGTCGGCGGTCTAATTTCTCCAAACCGTATTGGGTACAATCGATAAGTGCCACGACACTAGCGTTCCAATTTTGAATTTCGACTTCTGAATATTCCAATTTAACGTCGAAGGTGTAATTTCTCCGAAGTGTTTCGGATACAATCGGATTCTGCGACATCGGAACGAGATTAAAAAATGGAACTTTGTTTTATTTTACAGTTTATGTTACCGTTACGTGTCCCTTTGCAAATCGAAAACGGAGGCGACTTTTTGGATTTGTGTTTTACGGATTTTACACCCTATTTTAATAAAAATAAGTTCCAAAATTACTGGTATCAATTAAAATCCAGATGCATGTTAAATTATCACAGATAAGATCAATGACCTGAAAACGTTAAGTAGCTTTATTAATTAATTGGAATTTTTATAAGTACAAACAAATACGTTTTTAATTTCTACTTTTCTTTATATCGATTGATTGTTTACTTTTTTTCTTTTGTTTAATTTTTTGGGATGATGTGAGAATTCCAACGATGCATATCTAAATCTATTCAGGTATTTTTAAGTTATAATGAAATCTATCTATTCTATTTCTATTCTTAAAAGCATTACTTTTATTTCTTTTTTTGAGGCAGTGGTGTAAAGAGTTTCTAGTGACGAATCTATACGAATCATCTGATTTAATTGTGGTTCTGTTGACAATAGTGATGTGCTTAAAATAACTGGAGCAGTTTAGATAACGGTTATTGTGATCGATTGGTGACATTATGATGTTAACGGTGGTATTGTTGCTATGTCTCGGTGTCAGTGCTCATTTGTTGGCGGCCAGTTATGCAGTGATTTCAATTAAGGGTGCCTGCAAGCAAGAATGAATGAATACGGTCTTAGTGAACGTACCTATGTACCAATTTTCTTTTTGAAGTGTAAACTTCATTAGGCGCGTTGGGCATTTTTTGAGATGGAAAAAACCATTGAACTAGCGACACTATTACCGACACCTCACGTAATTGTATAAGTTTTTACTTCTGTCAGCACTCTCGGAGTGCCAATGTTTTTTTTTACGAAATATGTACCTATGTGATGAGGGCTATGCGAAGAAAAAAGTAGATAAGAATTCAAATTTCATATTAATACTTTCATAAGACAAGCAAGCCTGCCTTCGAAAGTCAAAGTAAATATTGTTTTGTCATTGTTTAGAAATGAAAATGCTAGACCACTAGCGTGTCGAGATAACTATTGAAACTACGTACAGAAATCAAGTAGGTACCTACCTACCTACCTATGAATTGATAGAAAGTAAAACCGCCTTATTTTCTTAGATATGCTAATAATAAAGAAACGGACACTCAAATTTCAAAATTGTGATTTTATTTCACACGATCTTTGTCTACGTTGGTCGACAACAAAGACACCACTCTTCATTTTTTTTTCATCTTTTTTTGCCTTACCATTTCCTATTTATGTAAGGCGTGAACACAAAATGTATTTTTTCTCTAATTTTCTTTATTGATACTCATAATTTCATCTATTTCTAAGACTGTCATCATTACCTTATATATAATTTCTTCCATTGGTTTCGGTCTTCCACGTCGCCTCTATATTCGCCCACTCTACATTTGACGTTTTGCGTGACGCCGAAATACAATGACACAATTTTGTTGTTGAATTAACATTAATTGTCGAAAATAACAAATGATCAAAAAAAGTTTTGAACTGCAAATATTTATTATTATTTGAATGTATTACTTTCACTGTATAGTTCAAACATAAATAAATCGGTAAAATTTCACTTTTATTCGCGTCTATGAAAGAAGGTTAATGACCGTGACTTAATTATCTTATATCGTGATATACTGCTATGAGCTAGCATTAGCATTAAAAGAAGAGCAGGTCAAGGCTTTAGTTTTGTTCGTTTAGTAGATCATTATATTATAATAATTAAAAAGTGGAACATAATTGTGGAATTAGGTATAAGTTTTTTTTTTAAATAAATAAACAAAGTTTTAGTTGATATACGATTCCTAAGAATTTCACCTGTTCGTCTTCTTTTTCCCAGATACAAAGGTTTGCTTTGAACCTAAATAATTGGCCTCCTTATCTTAAAAAATGGTAACTGTACTGTATTTCGGACAGCGTAAAATAAAAAAAATAAACAGGCAAGTGCGAGTCGGACTCGTACATGAAGGGTTCCGTACAATGTTTAAAAACGCTGAAGAAACAAGTTTCTTGTATGACGACCCCCTTTAGTTTTTAATTTTATCTTATTTTTAGTATTTGTTGTTATAGTGGTCAAAGGAATACATAATCGGTGAAAATTTCAAGAATCAAGTTAATGCCATTATAAAGATCGAGTTAAAAACGCTAAAAAAACACATTTTTTGTATGACAACCCCCTTTAATTTTTAACTTTTTTTATTCTTATTATTTGTTGTTATAGCGGCCACAGTAATACATAATCGGTGAAAATTTCAAGTGCCTAGCTGTTACGGTTCAAGACATAGAGCCTTGTGACCGACGGAAAGACAGACAGACAGACAGCGAAGTCTCAGTAATAAGGTCCCGTTTGCACCCTTCGGGTACGAAACCCTAAAAAGTATCAATTCGCGATCCAGTTAGCAACTAATTACTATTCTGATTTCCATTTTCTGTCTTTAGAGCAAGGTTACACCATCAGTCTGGCATCACTCAATTTCATCAGTCTGATCAGAATGATTGGAGAATGATCGTGTAACCCGCTGAATGACAGACTGATGGTTCATTTCATCAGTCTGCTGTCATTCTGGATTGACCGTGTAACCGTGAAAAACATCCATCATTGAGGCGTCAGTCACGTCATTCAAGACTGATGGAATTTACTGATGCCAGAATGATAGTGTAACCTACCTCTTACACCCTCTATAACACTAAACGTGGCCTTTGGGTCTAACGTCACCAGGCTCTCTCTACCTTGTTAGGGATAAAGACGTGATATTGTCGTGTGGTTCCCAGCAGAATAGAATACTTCAAATCTGGATGGTCTTGGATGTCGTAGAAGGCGACTTAGGAATCACAAACTAAACAAAGCTTATTCACATCAATGAGACATCTCCAACCCGTCTGGCCAGCGTGCGGAGAGTGTAGGCTAAATCCTCTGACTGCTCTGGCTTATATATATGACTCTGGTAGTACAGACACAGAGAGAGTCATACTCCTGCAGTGAAGACTAAAAAAGACCTGATAATGATAATATTTTAACTTAAGTATTTGTAAATTGAATGACCCTTCATTCGCGTAGGCGACCAATACTGTGTAAATAATTTTCTTTTGGCGTTGCTTCTCAGCAGTGGTCGTCGTTGCGAAACGCTAGTACCGGTAGCTTTTCTTTAAATAATTAATTTTACACGTAATGTATACAAAACTTACTGACGTGTAAAAGTGCCTGCAAAAGCCTAATTACTGAATAAACAGTTGAATTTTTGAATTTCGTACAATTTAAATTTAATACCTAATAAAAAAAAAACCGCTTGCACATAGATTCTGATGTGTGATGAGTCCTCGGTCGCCCTAACATTTGCAGCGCCTCGTTCGTTCGCGCGGGGTCGTCGACTCGAACTTGAAAAAAGGTCCTTCGCTCATTGTATGCAAATAATGCAGCGCTTCAACCTACATAGTATTGATCCCAAATCCCCAATAGATGTGAACTTTGGATTCGCTGGAATTTCAACTAGGTTAGTATTGTTTTGAGTTAGAAGTTATACCGTCTTGTTATAAAACGAAGACTAAATTTAGCATTGGTTTAAACTATTATCCAAACAAATTAAGTTGACAAAGACGAAAGAGAAGGTGACATTTTGGGAGATCTTCTTGTTTTGTATATAAAATAAGTATGAGTTTTATATCTCTTCTACACGATGGGCTATCATTGCACAGACTTTTTGATAATGACAATGATATTTATTCAAATAAAATAGAGTACATAAGATCTTAAATAATAAACATGTCCTTAATCTATTTTGCTTATAGTTGACAAGCATGTGAAAATAATACTAAAGTACCTAATTTACAATAATAAAAAAGACTATGGGGCGTAATGACGAAAATTCAATTTAATTTACAATTAACAATTATATTAAAGTCACAATTAATAATTCTTAAAGATTTCGTCAATTTTATAATAAGCTTTATCAATGAGCCAATGATTTTAATTTTTTCTTAAAACCGGACAATCGGAGTTCCTTTATATCTGTAGGCAATTTATTATTTATCTTTACACACATTGCCATACTTTTTTTTTGGTATTTTTCAGTCCTTGGTACCTCTTTTAAAACAAGCCTATCGCCGCGTCTAGTGTTCCGAGGAAAAAAGTCCCTCGCTTTTGTAAATAAATACATATGCGTTTTAACAAATACACCTACTTCATAAATATACATACATGGCCGAGTCAGTATGTCAAATTTTTTAAAAAGTGGCTTACACGTCGGTACGGAGGGATACCTTTGATGGCCCTGATGCACTTTTTTGTAGTAAAAATGCTCTATTTACATCACTCGAATTGCCCCACATTATTAGACCGTATCTTAATACAGAGCTTACATAACTGTGATAAGCTAGCAAACTAGTCTGTATGCTTGATGTTCTACGGAGCCTCTTTAGGACAAAAACAAATTTGTTAAGTTTATTACATAAATCATCTATATGAGGTCTCCAGTCACAATATTTATGAATGGTTAAACCTAAAAAATTTTTTGGACATGCATTGTTGCGTTAGGTGGAAAACTCTCAAATGCTTTTACAGCAATGTACAGTGAATTGGCGCAATGATGGCCTAACATGTCGAGGAGAAATTGAATGTTCATATGTAGGTCAAGACAAAGTACGAAAAATGCTATTGTAAAAGAATAGATGTGTAAAGATGATGTGATCTTTTCTCTAGTGATGGGTTTTTAAAGTGAAAAATAAATTCGTTCATGGTATGTTTGGGATGAGTGAAGAATTGTGTGTGGTGTTTACCTTAGAAGCTGTGCGCTTTGAACAAAAATGTTAAGCCTTTTAGTATATGCATGTAATGTAGTATACAAGGGTGAACCTGAATGAATGAATGAAATAATAAAAATGAGAAGAATTGGAACGAAGAGGTCCCAATGTCGCTTTCAATAATTATTTCTAAAGATAAATAAAAACTTTTAATTTGTAAACAAATCCTGAAGAATATTTGTTTTTTAATGTTAACTGCCTGATGTCAGTAATCTAAATTTTTCTCCCGCTTCCACGCCCACAAATTTACTCTAGCCGAAGCGAGACAGCGAGCCATACGGGGCGTCGGGAATCGCGGTGGGTCAATGAGGCTGATTCTGGTTTTGAGGTTTTTTTCGTTTTACAAAGAATATTTAAGAGTTATTTAAAAAGTAAGACATATAATTACTGCATTATGCTTAATACAATATTTTTGTTAATATTGATAAATATTTAACATCGCTCTAAGAACTTTAGGGGAGTATAGGCTCTTAACAACGTTAACAAAAAGTGTCTGATTTAAGTTGATGCAAACTACTGGTTTTAGTGATTATTGATTTTTAAACCGAATCAAAATATTCTAGTACCTCATTATAAAGACGAAAGTTTTTAGGATGTTTTTTCCGCTTTGAAACCAAAACGGCTGAATGTATTAAAACCAACTTTGGCAAGTAGATATATTCATATAATAGCTTGTTATATGAATTAACAGATAACATAAAATTGTATTCCAAAAAAATATCAAATAACAAACTTCCGTTCGACGCGACGCTGCGGAAAACAGCGTCATGAGTAAAAGTGAAACAAAAACTGACACTTGAGACAACAATCAGACAAAAAAGGTTAATTAAATAACACATGTTTTACACTAAATCATATTTATTTAACATACATATTAGCCGTAACAGTTACAACGACCCAGACTTTGGTGAGTAAATACACTAAAAAATGTAAACAAAGATTATTTAATTCAGGTTGATGTAATATATTTTTTAGGGCTCCGTACCCGAAGACTATTACTGAGACTCCGCTGTCTGTCCGTCTGTCCGTCTGTCCGTCTGTCTGTCCGTCTGTCTGTCTGTCCGTCAGTCACAGGGCTCTATCTCTTGAACCGTAATAGCTAGACACCTGAAATTTTCACCGATTATGTATTACTGTGGCGGATATAACAACAAATACTAAAAATAAAAAATAGTTAAAAATTAAAGGGGGTCGTCATACAAGAAACGTGTTTTTTTCAGCGTTTTAAACTTGATCTTCATAATGGCATTAACTAGATACTTGAAATTTTCACCAATTATGTATTACTATGACCACAATAACAACAAATACTAAAAATAAAATAAAGTTAAAAATTAAAGGGGGTCGTCATACAAGAAATGTGTTTCTTCAGCATTTTAAAACATTGTACGGTGGTCGGGACCCTTCATGTACGAGTCCGACTCGCACTTGCTCGTTTATTTTGGCTAATAAAAGGCAAATAAGTCTCTAGTTTACTTTTATATTATAAAGTTTTATATGCACTCAAGATGTAGAACTAAAGTACTCAAACTAAATATGGAAATAAGAGATGGTGAAAAACATTTGGGTCGCACGCGATAACTCGGTTAAAAAACATGTCCGTGTATATAAATAAGATCGCGGGCGCGGGAGTCAGGCGACGGATGATTCGAATCGATTCCACGATGACGTCTCAAAAACAGCCTGTTTTGAAAGATAGTGGTTACATTTTTACGCGTATGATATGACGCCAGGACTTTTTTATTTAGTAGTTTCTAAATAGAAAAATCACCTAAAGAGAAGTCAATGTCATTCTGTCATTAGACAATGTCATTTAATTTTTTTCGTATTATGCAGCAACACACAGACCTACCACTACTAGACTTGCAACGATATTGCTAGAAAGAGACTGTCAAATACAGTACAACGTGAGTGTGAAAGAAACGCTGATATTTTTTTTGTCTCTATTGGCGTGGCTGCTATAAGCTGGCCTACTGTCAAAATCTGGGCCAAACAAAACACAAAACGATCAAAGAAAGTTATTAATTTTAGGGGTTTTATCATTTAAAAAGTGATTTAGGGTTTTATTTGAGCTTATTTTAAGTTAGTAACCATAGTGTGTTCTGTGACGTGTGCAAAATATGGGTGGAGGCAACAATCAAAGATATAAAGAGATGCACTAAAGTGACCACGCACTATGCAAGTCTAATAGTGGTAATCTGTGCAGCTCTGTGGTGCAGCAACATTATTATTTTGACTCATATAATTGATTTATATAACATGGCGAAGTCTCATTCTTGCAACAGTAAATGCCGATAAGAGGGAAAGAGACACAAGATGGGTTTTAAGTCAAATTCTCTTTACGAGAAGGTTCATTCCAAGCTCTTTTTTGCACGAGCATTTTCAAAGTGCCGCATTTTTTAATCACTCTAACGAAAACGATTTGCAACAAGTGATTTAAGCTACTAATCTCGAAGAAACTTTCGTGTTGTCTGTCATGGAGAATCCGTTCTGTTACACTCATTTAAGATTTTTTGATGTTTTCTGAAGCGAAGCGATAGTTTGTTAATTTTTCTATCAAGTACAGTCTATTATGATATCTATATGATTATATTCCTCAAGAAAAATCCAAAATTCTGTATAATGAAACATACATACATACTATCACGCCTGTTTCCCACAGTAGGCAGAGACTATGGACCTCCACTTGCTACAATCCTGACAGACCTTCTTCGCTTCATCTACACTCATCAGGTAAGAAGTACCTGTAAAAATGGGCATGTATGAAGAGGATACATGCCCATTTTTACAGGTACTTCTTACCTCTCCCTTTTTCAGAACGTCTGCAATCTGATCGCAGAACGTTCGCCGAGGTCGACCATGTCCCGCTCTTCCTTTCACATTTGCCTTATAAATATTTTTTGTTAATCTCTTTTCATCCATACTTTATACATGCCCAAACCATCTTAACATCCCTTGCTCTGCTTTTATCACTACGTCCTCTTTCACTCCACACCGATCCCTTATAACATCATTTCTTATTCGGTCTCTCAAGGTAACACCACACATTCTTCTCAGCGCTCGCATTTTAACTGCGTTTATTCTACTTTCATAATTTCTCTGCCATACCCAACTCTCACTGCCGTATATTACTCGTAAAGTAGGTATTAGTACTTCTTTATGAACGGCAAGACGTGCCTTATCTGATACCTTCCTGCTGGTCATTTAGGAATGCAACGCTCCATTCACTCGGCTCCGTCCCGAGTCCGCATTCACTCTTCTTTCCACATCACCCTCGTGCTTGCCATCTTTTGAATATATTGTTCATAATGAAAATTATTAAAAATTATGTGAGGCGGCGGCTAGGTGGGTCGATGATATCAGACGGATTGCTGGAAAGAACTGGATCGCTAAGGCTGGGAATAGGATTCAGTGGCGCAAACAAAAGGAGGCTTATGCCCAGCAGTGGGTCGTTGAGAGCTGACGATGATGATGATGTGAGATTATTTTTATGTCAAATAATTATTGTTCATAATGTGATCGGATTTCAAAATTAAGTGAAATTAAATTATGCCTTGATATTGATTATGAAAAGAATAGATTTTATAATAAGAACATAAACATTATAGATAGGATAATTATGTAATAATAATTAATGATAATGATGATAGTTCTTAAATATTTACTTCAAAACAATACATATTTTGCACGCCTCTTAAGCGGAGCGTTGAGGTAGTGCTCTACTCTCGCCTTACAAAAAACAAGTGTTTAAGAAAATGATTTCGTGGACGTCCGTGTGTCGGTATGTATGGAAACTGGCGTGGTCACGATAACGCCCGAAAAACTTAACAAATCGAACCCTTCTTTTTTTCATACGCTTAAGTATTATCTAAAACGAAGTCCTTTCGAAAATCACGGTCTAATTAAAAGTAGTTTAATTATAATTAGCAATAAACTGAAATCCACCTATCGTTGGTATATCTAAATCTATGTAAATTAGGTTCGTTGACATAAACAATTTTTTTTTAAATTTTTTTTAGCATTTGCCTTTTAGCCATTCTTAATTTCCATTCTTTTTCTGGATACAATGTTAATCTTTTCATTTTTCTTTTCTTTTTGACATTGACAATACATGCGCAGTACCTTTCTTTTCTGTGTGGGCAATGGCGCGAAGATTTAAAAGTAATTTTTTTATTTTGTTCGTAATACACCGATAAATATGCAATATTCAAGTTCTGTTTTTTTTTTGTGAAAATTGAGTGACCGCTGAGGCGTGCACTTTTGGATTTTCCAAACTTATTTAAAAAATAATACTCAATTTATAAGAATGCGTTGTTAGAACTTATTTTACATAATATATTTGATTCATGGCCATAATACTTTATTGTCCCATAAAGCCTAATGCAGTCATAACAAGGAAAATGGCTGCACATATGCATGCAAAGAAAATATATGACGCGTATTAATATCCGAAGAAGTTATATAAATCCTTCTTTCTAGTAAAAGTAATTCATATGCGTTATATGTATGACGATTGTTGATAGAATCATAACTTTCTTAGAAAAAGAGATTAAAATTGGTCGTGATTAATGACAACTGACGGAAAACAAAGTAAATTGTTTTGATTCTGAACCAAAAAAGGCTGGAATTATACAAATATGTGTGACCTACTTAAAAGTGAAATTCTGGAAGAGCATTTTTGGACCGTGATATTAATCTCACTACCAAACGCATTTAAATCATAAAAAATAACTCCCATACAAATTAGGAAGCAGTAAGGTTTGTAAAAAAAAAACACTACTGAACTCACTCTGAAATGCATTTGAATGCGAAAAATTGTCTTCTTTGTATTGCTGTAGCACACACATTTAAAATTGTTTTGTTTTTGTGTCATTTTTTTACTATGTTTGTTTGTTTTTTGTAAGTACGAGTATGTGTGTTATAGCAACAAATAAATATCTTTCAATTCAATTCCAAAAAAACGTCGTGACACGTCAAGGATGGAGCAACTAACATAATAAACAAACAAACATTAATAATATAATTGTGAAAAAATTCCACGTGAGCAGGACTTGAACACGTGACCTTGGTCGTTTTAAATTAATCAATTATGCATCTATAATGCCTGAAAACCCTATATAAACATTATTAGACGGTTTAAAAGAGCAAATTTATTTAATTTTATGACATTTTGTGCATATGTACCTATTGTTATTCTAAGTTAGTCTAATGGTATCACATTATAAAAATGTTTATGTACACCCATGCTATAAAAGTTTCTGAAACAGTTAGCTTATTGCCAACATTATAACAACCATAATATCATCCAAACACGTGATATAATGTTGTACAAAATTTCATTATGCAACGCAAATCTTTTTTTTTTTAGTCATAAAGAAAGAGGGATCGAGCCTGTATCTTAATGAATTTAAAAAAAAGAACCTTAAGTGGCATTTTTGAAACGAATGATTTTTTCCTTCCAAAAAAACGTTCGATTTATGATTCCGCGTTTGAAAAATGGCACCATTATCTTGCACGCGCGTTTCACTGCCACAGTATCAAAATTAAAAAAAAAAACTTGTTATTTAAATTTACGTCGTATCCTGCCATTTTTGTTCGTAAATAGCATTTCAAAAAATTATTACTTTGTTGTTTACAAAAATGACTGATACATTGATAATACTTAGACCACCAGATATTTCTAATGCAGCAAAGGACATTTCTAACCAATTATTACCAGAAAAGTCGAGAAAACAATATGAAAAGGCGTACCAAGATTTCATTAATTGGACAATATCAAAGAAGTAGTACTTACATCATTTTCTGAAGATGTGTTATTAGTATATTTTCAATAATTATCCGAAAAATTCAAATCTTCACCCCTATGGACCTTCTATTCAATGCTCAAAAGTACGCTGAGTATAATTCACGTGGATATCTCAAAATATTCAAAATTAATTGCCTTGCTAAAACGTAAAGCAGAACGCTATACCTTTTATAGAGGATTCATATTATGGGTGTAGATAAAGTATTGTATGCAACTGTTCATAATTAGGTATTAAAACACTCATGTGATACTATTATCACATGAGTGTTTTAATACCCCTTATTATATCACAGTTGCATAAATAACTAATATGTCGCAGTTGGATAGTATAATCGGCTAACTCACTAAACCTCTAGCTGTTTGACATTACAGCTCGGTTTTGTAAAACAGCGTTAAATAACTAAACCCTCATACGCAGAATGGCATAAACGATTTGTATTCATCAATGCCGCGGCGCAAGACTAGAATTCTCTACAGCGATCTGAGAGTAAGCTGCTTTAATCGAGAGATATCGGAGACATCGTTTATGATTTTGGACTGCAAATGAATGAGAAGAATAAAGCAGATCTTCAGCTTGGTTCCTATATTGTTATTTCAACACCCACCTTCCGGCTAAATGGAGAATTTACGTGAATCAAAGAGAAACCGCTACGCCATTGAGATTATTTCGCGTTAACAAACTTTTCTGTATTCACCCACTTGCGTATCATTCGTTAATGGTGTTCTATGATGTTGGAGACCAGATTATTTAGAAGTTGAATTGAGGTTTTATTTTAATGCCACGCGAGATGCCAATTTTTATATTCGGGATTTACTCTTACTTGTATTAAGGCTATAAATACATACAGAAACTATCAGCCTTTACTAAATAGCGGAGGTCTGCCCTTCGCAGGCTCTTGCTCTAATACTAACACTACTAATAACTGCCTCCATGATCCAGTAGTCAAGGCGTTTGCTTTGTGATCTGGATGTCGTGGGTTCAAATCCTACTAAGAAGCATACTTTGTGAAAACTTGTTTTTAGCCTGGTTAGGATATTGCAGGCTTGAATCACCTGATTATCCGAAAAGTAAGATGATTCCGTGCTTCGGCACGTAAAGCTGTTGGTCCCGAATGCCATCTAGCGTTTGTACCTATCATGATGACTCTACTACTTAATCAAAAAAAATATATATTCGTGAAAAATAAGGAAATATGCATTTTTGTTATCTATTCTGTTAACAAATTTTTTTTTTCATTTGCAGTGCCTTCCGCTCCTGAAAGTAGACCTTCATTAACGACCTGTCTGTCCACGTCATCACATATCAGCGCTGAGGACTCCAACCTATTCTCTAAGCAAAAGGTAAAATCTACTATCCCCTCTTCATCTTAGGCCAAGGCTCTATTGAAGCTGAGTGAGGATGCGTTTTGACTAAAGAAGAAAAAAACGCCAAAGGAGGTCCTGAAAAGAGTAGGAGCGAAAAGGTGCATTCTGGATGTAATAAAAAACTAGCTTTTCGGGTAGCTGTTGAAGTTTTTTGGATTGGAATCTATGTCCAGTTGATAGACGAGGAAAGTTGTTAGGTCATCTACTACGACACGAAGATTTCATAAAGACTATCATTCAAGGAAAGATAGAAGGTAAAAGAGGACCAGGAAGACCGAGGCATAGCTACATGAAACAAATAAAGGAGAAGGTGAACGTCGTGTCGTACAGAGAAGTAAAACAGCTGGCTGATGAGAGAGACAAATGGAAGAGAATTCATACAAGAGCATAGCTCATAAATATAGATTTTTTTTACTAGCCTATTACAGTGTCCCACTGCTAGGCAAAGGCCTAAAAATAAACTACAAACTCAAATAAAGGGGGACTGGACGGGGCACGTCTGCCGTATGCAAGAAGATAGGTGGGCTAGGATGGCTACTGAGTGGATCCCAACTGGTCGCCGAAAGCGAGGCAGACCTCGAAAAAGATGGCGTGATGACTTGGACAAGTACATGGGCGAGTGGCAAACTACTGCCTTCGACAGAAATTATTGGAAACAGAAAGGAATACTTAGATTAAAAAAAAAATGATAAAATTTGGTTTAAGGTCTACGCTAATGCTGCACTTTGTTGGCAGAACATTGCGGTAATATCTCCTATTAAATACAAGTAGTCAGATCAGATCACAGACTTGGCACTGTTCTCTTCGATATTAGGTCCATAATGGAATCAATTATATTTCCAAATTAATCAAAGCAGTACCAAATTAATTATATATTGTTAGAATGCATAATGAAGTCTAGCAATATTCGATATTAAGATCATCCCATTATTGGTTAACATATATATATCTAAGTGATTGACTATTAACCCCTTATTCAAAAACAAGGATTGATTTAGAAAATATTTTTAAAATCAAGCATATAACTGAAACAATGGATTAAATGGTTTAAAGTGCTCTTCAAGACAAATCAATTGGGTAGATGACTAGGTCAAAAATTAATTATTTGGTACTGTTACGAGGATAAAACATCACAAAATAGTGTCACTTGTATATCATAAACATTTTCAGTATGATTTTAGATTTTTTAATGCAGAAAAACTGATATTAGGAGCGCTATTTGTCTTCAAATATCTATGACGTCACGCTTTTGTACTTGATTTGCTTTTTAAAATGTTTGTTTTGACACTTAGAAAAAAGTATCTAATTTGACTTATTGTCATCTAGCGGATTGAGCCTAATCTCGGTGGGCTTATGTTGTTTTATCACAGAGGATGCCGTTGCCACCTTCCGGCTTCGTCATGAGATCAGGTCATTAGTACCATAATATTGCATTGTCACCCAACTTTCACGTAGGTATGTGAAGTTTCAGCTCAATCGAATTATGGAAAGTGGGGCTAATTTAGCTTGCAAGATTTGATTACGGACACACAGACAACGGGACAGGTAAAACTAAATACAAGCTTGTAAAAATTACAAAATGAATAAAAATAAAATTAAAATAAATATATAGGGACAAATCACACTGATTAAGCTAGCCCCAAAGTAAGTTTTTAACTTGTGCTATGGGATACTAACTCAACGATACTATATTTTATGATAAATACATATATAGATAAACACCCAAGACCCAGGACAACATGAAAAAGGTTATTTTCCAACTTGCCCTGGCTGGGGATCGAACGCAGAACCTCCGGATTAGCGGTCTAGCCTGTTAACCATTACGCCACGGAGGTTGTTTGCTAAACCTTTGTTGGTTAAGTTGCAATATTTTTATGTCGCTATCACTCTTTTAAATATTTGGCATTGCAAGAACAAGACAAAATATACCTATTTTAACTAAAATAGGTATATTTACCAAACGTTCGTAATTTTTATAAATAAACATAATCATAAATGAATTAGGAGAGTCTGTAACTATAAAGTGTCATCTGGACCATCTGGTCTGTACCAGACCAGACTGTTTGTGGCTGTTCACAAGGAAATATTAGCATACAAATGTAGTAACCTAATTTAATTGAATTGCAAAGAAAGCATTCAAGATCCTTATCGTAAAATAATACCGAAACAAAAAGTGTACACAGTTGATTCACGCGCCTTAACCTAAATAAAACCTCAAGAGATACCACAAACATACTTTTAAAAAAAGATTCGAAAGTGTGTCTGTTTCATTCATATCTTTGAACAAAAAAATAAGCTTATTTACCAGCCAAATAAAAAAAACCTGACTTTTAAGCGTTTACCCCAATAACTTTTTAGCGGCTGAACTGATTTTCATCAAACATAGCTAAGAACCATCTCGATATCGACAGACAAGGCTTTCGATAAAAAAAACCGCATTGAAGTCGGTTTAATCGTTTAGGAGCTACGATACCACAGACGACACATAGACACACAAACGCGACAAATATAACGTCTAACAAAATATACTGAAACTATTTTAAGGGTGAATTCAGTTCATGATATTGAACAACTTTCCCCAAGGAACATATATCGAAATATAAAAAATCTTTTTAGCTTTCCATAAAAACTCGGATCAGTTGATTGCTAAACTTCTATGGGAGGCCAACAATTATTGTTCATATTTCGATATATGTTCCTTGGGGAAAGTTGTTCAGTATCATGGACTGAATTCACCCATAAAATAGTTTCATTATATTTTGTTAGACCCCGTATAAAACCCGGACAAAAAACAAACATTTTTGTCGGGGATTAAAAAATATAGTAGAAGTAAAGTCAGGATTAGCAGCTAGTAGCTTTACAAACCTAAGTAGCTCAATAAAATGGCCTTTTCTCTCTATTCACCAATTAAATCATAAAACTAAATTAAAACACCGATTTAATTTGTTATTCAAATAGTCCATTTTAAATTACCATCATAACTTACAACTGGTTATGCTAAAATACTTATCAGTTCACATTTACTAGATTCACGACCACTTTCGATTTTCATACAAAAAGTAAGTCATTCTATTGTAGATAATATATCTATGTGTCACCACAACACAACACAGATATGAGAATCTCTCTGAGTCACAAGGCGCGGCTAAATACTCCAAAACAATGATTAAAAAACAATTAGAGTTTGTCACCTTGACCGGCAATAACCGTGATAAATATCTGTGCTAATGATTTTATAAGCTTAAAATATTCCTCATCGGAATCTGAGCCATACGGGCCCCTAGCGGTTGGCCTACAACCCAAACTATATAAAAGATAACACAGTGATGCATCTCCAGTTTGGCGTCACACCGCACATGTGAAGTACGTACATCGGGTATTTTTATTTTTTAGAACCGGTATGGGACTCCAAATGTTGGCGGCGGTCGTCGCGGCCGGGCTTCTCGCCTTGGCGGAATCCGCGCCCCCTGGGAAGCCGAATCTCGGTTGGGGCGAACGAACCTTCGCAATTATCGAGGTCAACCAAGCTGCAACTGCGTACAACCAACTCGTCACAAAGAGGGATGCTGCTGATGTTTCTGTTACGTGGAACGTCTGGTCTGGAGATCCAGCTGAAAAGTCTCGAGTGTTGCTGAATGGAAAAGAGTTTTGGTCCGGCAATGGCGGCGCTTCTGGCTCAGCAACGTTTAAAGTAAAGAAGGGAGGACGTTACCAGATGACAGTGGAACTTTGCAACAAAGATGGCTGCAGCACAAGTGATCCTACAGAAATTGTTGTAGCTGATACTGACGGAAGCCATCTCCCTCCACTAGACTTTACTATTGGAGAACGAAACAAACCATTCAAGCAGACGTCCGGTAAAGTTGTTGGTGCTTACTTCGTCGAATGGGGAGTCTATCCCAGGAAGTTCCCAGTTGATAAAGTACCAATCCCGAATCTGACCCATTTGCTTTACGGATTCATCCCAATTTGTGGTGGTGATGGCATCAACGACAGTTTGAAGGAAATCGAAAACAGTTTCCCAGCTTTGCAGCGATCGTGCAGTGGCCGTGAAGACTTCAAGGTGTCTATCCACGATCCATGGGCTGCTCTCCAGAAACCACAGAAAGGATTGTCTTCGTGGAATGAGCCTTACAAGGGCAACTTCGGACAGTTGATGATGTTGAAACAAGCTAAGCCTGACCTGAAAATCTTGCCTTCTATTGGTGGTTGGACTTTAGCTGATCCTTTCTTCTTCTTCACTGACAAATCCAAGAGAGACCGCTTCGTAGCTTCCGTAAAAGATTTTCTAGAAACCTGGAAGTTCTTTGATGGTGTTGATATTGACTGGGAGTTCCCTGGTGGTAAAGGCGCTAACCCTAACCTTGGCAGTCCCAAGGACGGTGATGTTTACGTTGCCCTGATGAAGGAACTTCGTGAGATGTTGAACGGGCTGTCAGCTGAAACTGGAAGAAAATACGAACTGACCTCAGCTATTAGTGCTGGCTGGGACAAGATCCAAGTAGTAAACTACGGTGAGGCACAAAAATACATGGACCACATCTTCCTCATGAGCTACGACTTCAAAGGCGCATGGTCAAATGACACTCTGGGCCACCAGACATCATTATACGCTCCTGCCTGGAAGCCAAAGGAGACTTACACGACTGATTTCGGAGTGAAATACCTGTTAGCTCAAGGAGTGAATCCAAAGAAGGTTGTAGTTGGTGTAGCTATGTATGGTCGAGGCTGGACCGGTGTCAACGGATACGAAGATAACAACCCATTCACTGGAAATGCCACAGGACCTGTTAAAGGTACTTGGCAAGACGGCGTTGTAGATTACAGAGAGATTGCCAATGAAATTGCTCAAGGAAAATGGGAGTATCATTATGATAACGTAGCTCAAGCACCTTACGTTTTTAGACCTTCTACTGGTGACTTGATCACTTATGATGACGCTAGATCAGTTATTGAAAAGGGTAAATATGTGAGGAGTAACAAATTAGGGGGTTTATTCGCCTGGGAAATCGATGCTGATAATGGTGATATCCTAAATGCAATGAACATGGGACTCGGCAATAGTTCGTGATTTACCGTTGTATTTATAAAAATCTGCTCTTCTTAAATCAGTCATACAGTATAATGCTACCCAATATAACAGAAGGGCTGATTTTTTCTTTTCAAAATCCTTAAAAAATCGGCACTCTTTGTATCGGTAGCATCTCACTATAATAAGAGCGCATTTTTTTAATGAATAAGAGACTTAGTGTAAATGTGATGTTATTTTAAGTTAGTTTAATGGTCTCAGATGTATGGATGTGTATGATACGAAGTGTCAAACTAAATTATTATTTGGTTTCATTGTAATAATGTGCCTGGGGTGAGTAATTAGTCAGTAATAGGGATGTGGACTGTCCGAAAAATGTTATTTTATTTAGTCCATCAGTAAAAAATCCAAATCTTTCTTTCTTATATTAAAGAGCTGGGCTCTTGTCGGTGGAGAGCCATGTCTCTCTTTCTTCCGCCAAGTTCTTAAAAAAATATTGTAAAAACCAAAAAATATGGGTTTATTATCCAAAATTAATTTTTGGTTTGTCAAAGTACTCGTAGTAAAAATTCATAAAGATGCATCGATGTTTCCAAGTGGGGGCGATTAACGACACCGTCTAGTAAAACTCGTACTAGATCGTGACGTCATGCGAAATTTAAATGCCCTGTATCTTCGTCATTATTTGCTAACATAGAAATGAAAAAATACATGTACAATATTTTTTTACCTGATGACCTAAATATATTATTTTAGTCCACATCCGTATTGTAATCTAAACTTAAATAAATACTCAAAGGTTTATTACATATTGTTTTATTGGAACCATACAATTTTCTTTTCTTAATAGGTACATATATGTTTTGTTTTGTTTTTCGTGTATGTAAGTGGCCAACACTGGTTTCAGATTTTTCAAGCTGCCTAAAGGCATCTGACATAGCTTGACAACTGCCATATTATGACAGCCGGGACCAACGGCTTTTACGTGCCTTCCGAAGCACGGAGGAGCTCGAGAAATTTTTGTACCACTTGTGGTCACCCATCCAAGAACGGACCATGCCCGGGGTTGCTTAACTTGTGACAACGCTAGCAATTCGTACTACCACCGGGCCACCGAGCTCCTCTTAATTCTTATGAATTCGTCTTAAAAAGTTGTTTAGTATCATGGACTGTATATGGCATTAAAATAGTTCATTTTATTTTATTGTTGAAAGCTATGATAGCAAGTTTCCTCTGCCTGCCTTCGTTGTCCAGTGGTCAAGGCGTTTTCCTTGTAATCCGGACGTCGAGGGTTCAAATCCCACTGGTAAGCATACTTTGTGAAAAGTTGTTTCCAGTCTGGCTAGGATATTGCAGGCTTGAATCACCTGATTATCGGAAAATAAATATGCATTCCGTGCTTCGGAAGGCGCGCAAAGCTGTGATTCCCGAACGCCATTCTAGTATTTGTTTAAACCTATCCTAGGATTGGTTCTGGTCTACCCGTTCGTTCTTTGTAAAAACCAGTAACGTCGTCAAATCCTAGGATAGTTATCCGACCCCGGGCTCTGAAGCGACCACTAATGATGCAACCGGGAGTACGCTCGGATGATGATGATAAAAAATGCCTTCCCATTTAAGATGAATATATAGGCAAATGGCCTTGAAGTATATGGTGATCATTTCCATATTGCTCTTCGTCATGCACTAGATAGCCCTTTAAATTATTTTATGAACTGCCGTTGAAACTATTATTGGTGAACTTGCCTTGGCCACTTTTGGCGGAGGCAAGTTTTAAAGCTAGACGGACTAATGTAAATACTTTCAACGGTGGTTCATAAAAAAATTAAAGGGCTATCTAGTGCATGACGAAGAGCAATATGGAAACTATCTCCATATTTACGAGTAAACAATTTATTTCAAATAATCAAAACAAATTATATTCACCTGAAATTCACCGATCAGTCGAAGCCAATCCGAGTTTCTTTAAAAAAGAAAATGTGAATATTCCTCGTAAGTATGTTTCTTGAGAAATTAATAAAAAGTTCTCCCTCCCTGCTGGTCTAGGATAAAAGAAAAAAACTTAGAATGTACCAGCTGCTTCTCTTCCCACGCAGATTCTAAAAGCCGATCGGGGGAATGGGCGGATCGCGTTAATAGGCGATGCGACTTGCAACCCATCACTTCTCGCCCACCATCATGCTTAAAGTTGGCATTTGGGTTTTGCGGCCCTGGGCTCTGTCTGCCCCATTAGGGATAAAGACGTGATAGTGTGTGTGTGTGTAAATAAAAAAGGTAAAAAAATATGTAACTAGGTGAAAAATAAATATTCTAATTACTTTTCCTGTTAAGCATCCAAATAATTAGCTATTAATTTTAAATCGAGGATTAAAAAAATATTTTCCCCCGAGGGCATAAACATTTCTTTCCCAAAAACAGTCATAATTACGCATAATTACAGTACGAGGAAACGTCATCGCATTAATTGACGTAATTAGACTCCGTTACGAGACAAAGAGCAAAGGAAGACTGTACGATTGTCGTATACGATAAGATATAATATGTAAGTATTTTAAAGCGATTGACTCATACTGTGGGTGTGGTATGGGTAAAAATACGAATCAAGCTAGCTTACGAGTACCATCACTATTTTTAAGCCTCGAAAAAACAGACTGTTATAAGTTTGACATGTCTTATATTAAGTGGCGTCGCAGCTCCCAAACGAATAAACCGATTTTGATGCGGTTTTTTATTCGAAAGCTTTGTCCATCGAGCTGGTCTTAGCTATGTTTCATGAAAATCGGTTCAGCGGGTTGTCTGGAAAATAAACTTCCTTTTTTTTCTATATTTTAGCGTATTTAAATTCAATAAAATACACTAATATTATTACGATCTAGCCTTATTTCAGACTAATGAGTAATTTTACATTGACCTAGTTTTATAAAGTACTTATTGTATAAGAATGTGTCCATCGGCACTTTACTTATTGTCTCTATTAAGGGGAAGGCACTTTGTTCATGTGTCTTTGGATGGAAAATAAACTTGTACTTAAAACTTTTTCTCCATCTCACCCATCATCATCATCAAGTCTTTTTTAGTCTCCACTGCAGGAGCACAACCCTCTCTGTACTGCCAGAGCCTTATATTAGCCAGAGCAGTCAGAGGATTTGGCCTACACGCTGGCTAGACGGGTTGGATAGGTCTTACTAATGTTTAGAAGCTTTGTTTAGCTTGTGTTTCCTACGTCGCCTTCTACGACATCCACGGGAAGACTTGGAGTGGTCCTATTCTACTCTGCCGGGAACCACACGACTAAGAACCACACGGCTTCTCACCCACCATCACGTTAAAAGTAGTATTTCTGGGTCTTGTGTCTCTAAGACATAGCCCAAGGCCTCAAGACTCAAAATCCTTTGTCTGCCCCATTAGGAATAAAAACGTGATAGTGAATATGTATATTTTGTATAACTTTTAGTATACAAAAGCCTTAAATCGAACAAAAGGGGACTATTTCGTGTAAAAACATTATCCCAGCCAGTGGCCAGGGATCAAAGACTGCCCCGTGGCAACTCTAACCACTTTGTTTGTCTCCGGGCAGTTCAAAAGAGTAACAAAAGTGTGTCGAAGTAAAAAGAAAATAACTCAACGTTTGACAAGATCTATGTTTGTCGTAAATTGGTAAATAAACCGGTCAAGTGCGACTCGGACTCGTACTCGAAGGGTTCCTTACCTCCGTACAATGTTTTAAAACGCTGAAAAAAAGGGGTCCCCCCTTTATAGTAGAACTTTTTATGTTATAATATTAGTATGCATAACAGCGGTTTACAGAAACGTCATTTCGTAGAAAATAGTTTGGCATCTACTCATTTATCATAGATTCAAAACCAATAATGTTAACAATCAGAATAATCTTAGAGCATAAATTTTATTTCCATAATAATTTAAAAGTACAATTATATATCGCAGAAAGTTTGCAGTCAGAATCGCCTTTTGGTATTTAATTCCTACGTCATTTCAATGCTGAATCTTTTCTGAGATAGAATCTACGAACAATAATTCTCTAGAATCGTAAGTAATTCCGAAAAATTATTCCACGCGATATGTACCGCGGCAGGCGGGGCTTAAAATATGAACAGCGCGGCGCGACAGTTCGCCGTGACACTCGAGTCGTGCGGTTGCATCGCAATAAGTTTCCTTTGAAAATATTGCTGTGTTTTTGCGATAATCGATTCATTAAAAATGCCGTCATGTGCCGTGAAGTGGTGTAGAAGCCATACAGACATGAAAATTAGATATTAAAAAAAAAGTAACACGTAAACAAGGTTATTTACAAAGTTATCCGCTCATTGCGTTGACTGCCCCACCCGACCGACGACGACGCGTGACCTAGTCGCGACCAATCGCGCTTTGTCTATGTGTGCGTTCGAGTGTTTCGTTGTAATTACTGTTCGTTTGTGTGCGTAAATGAAATCAGAATCGAAGCGGTGAATGTAGGAGCGTTAGGTTTCTAGAGAATAATATTTCGATGGATAGAATTTTCTTCTGGCACAGATAATTGGTGAAATACAATTGTTTCGTAGCGGACATAACGAGGATAATGCTATGATGATAATAAAAAAATATCATAGTATGAAAAGGCTGTCTACCTTGGCACTCGCTCGCTCGGCTCGTGCCGTGGGGTGGTCGCAGTTCTAACATAACCTAATCTGTATTTTTAGCCTAACCGAGTAAACCCGGAATGCTATTATTTATGTTGACCAACAATAGTATGGATTTTAACGATTATGGTTTTCTTAGAAGGTCAAAAGAAATTATACCAAATAAAAGTAACACTAATTAAACATTATTCTAAAACAAATAATGCAAAACTTAATGTATGTAAAAGGTAATTATTATTAAATCGGTAGTCATAATTGATTAATTTTGCTTTTGCGCCGAACAAATTACTTTTCTGTTTATCCTTATGGTTGACTGGGAGAAAATGCTCTTAGCATTAAGTCCGCCATTTGTTAAAAGTATGTATACCTTTAGAACAATAAAGAGTATGAAATTAAATTAAATTAAAAAATAATATAATTAATTCGTCAACTATAAATTAGTTTTGTGTAAGGAGGATTTGAATTATCTGTAATAAAAATTATTTAATTTGTTTTATAAGATGACAGACTATGGCATCTCTGTGATAGAACATCATAACAACATCGTGTTTGGGCTCAATTGATTTGTCTTGTGGAGCATTTGAAATGTTTTGGATAAAAGCTTGTTCGTAAAATATTTTTTTTTAAATAAACTCATTTTAAATTGAGAATACAAGGCCATTAGGAAAATCCTGAGATAAAATGCTAGCAAATCATCCGACAAAGATTTTTGCCGTTATATTTTCTTTAGGTTTCAATCTCTTACAAGAGTTAAATATAGTAAAAGAGTGTACAGTGGGCCACATAGAATAGTATACCACTATAGTTTAGAGGCATAGAGGTATAGAGTATACTTTTCTATGTGGCCCACTGTACATACATACTACTATCATGTCTTATTACCCTGACGGGGCAGACAGGACGTTTTGGGAGCTCTAAACAGACAGAGTCAGGGCGGCAACACCCAAAGGCCACTTTTAGCGTGATGGCGGGCGAAATTGTGGAAAAGGAATCAAAATAGTGATGGGTTGCTAACCGCATCGCCTAGTAACATGATTCGCATTTTCGCCCATAGTAAAAGCGTGTGTAGGTGTAAATAAATAATAAATAATTTACTCTATCTCATTTGCTGCAAATAAAAATTGTACTTAATAGATAGAATCTTTCGAGAATAATATATTTCGGTATACCCTGTGACATCGCGCGGGTTCCAGCACTCCTCCGCCCCTCTTAGGCGCAGCGGGGGGGTCCATGCCCATATATAAGGCGCGGCGGCCGGCGCTCGTCCTCTTCGTCTTCGGCAGCATCTGAAGCTAGTTAGCATAGTTCTTCTACCTAGAAGGGCTACTCAACTGATCTAGTGCCTATAACTCACGACCCTGACTACCTAATCTGTACCTAGTGTCTTTGTAACTAATGTAATGTAATAGTTGTTCATTATACCTATCTCATTTGCCGATATCTGGTCTTTCTTTTATCTCATCTATCTTCCTAGATCCTAAATCTAGGCTTTACTAACCGAAACGGTACAACCCTGATGGCTATTACTCGATGACAGTTGTTAATCTATATGCATTATAACCTTTTGTATGGAAATGTTGAAATTTATTTTTGTTTTTGGCTGTTATTAATTTTATTATACTATAATGAATGATCTAGTATAGACCGTGGTTCGATTTATTACGGGCATGTCCTTTCCACGTTGTGTAACGTACAATATCACGTCTTTATCATTATTGGACGTAACGAAATGTAAATATCTTGCTTGTAACCACAGACCATGGACAACCATGGATCAAGATAGACACAGCCTCTATATGAATTTGCGTGTCAATCTGACGTCAAATTGACTTCATTTAGGATCGTCACTTTTAGTCCGTGTATGTAAACTTATTAGATTGGAAATTAAGCTCTCTACTGTAAAATACTTAAGCAACTTGAAAAATTTGTCAGAAATGTTAGCTACTAACACTAATAGGGAGAGAAATCTACAAAAGCACACAGCCATTATGATAGGTA
The DNA here is from genome assembly GCA_963576875.1 of Acrobasis repandana. Lineage (NCBI taxonomy): Eukaryota > Metazoa > Arthropoda > Insecta > Lepidoptera > Pyralidae > Acrobasis > Acrobasis repandana. The sequence goes on along the minus strand of OY756234.1, from coordinate 2,819,760 downwards.
CGTTTAAAAAAAAATGTGAAAAGTCACATTTTAACAACATTGTATTTCAGAAAAAATGGGACAAACTAGCGAAACAATCAAAACTTGCCGATAAAGCCAGTATTTTTTATTGTGTGGCCATGAAACAATTAGCCCAATTCCACAAAACGCCCGGCATCCGCTTATCTTTAAAACGAAAACAATAATTGTAGCTGTCAAAATACCCGTATATTACGAGCCTGGATAAACCGCTGTTATTTGCAAACAATACGAGATTCTAGCACACCAACAATGCGGTGGGGCCACGCAACTGGTGGTTTAACTTTTTTTTTATTTCTCTTACAATACAATACAATACCCTTTATTGCACAAAAGTAAATGACAGGACGTAATTATCTTAAAAACTAAGAAATGTGTTTTTTCTATTAGTGTTGCGTCGCACGGAAATAAATCAACTACTTATCAATAATCAGGTTTTATTATTCACCACTGCAACATGACGACCCTCTCTGTACTATCAGTCATACTTGGCCAGTGCAGTCAAAGGATTGGTTGGAAAGGTCTCATTGATGTTTATAACCTTTGTTTGGCTTGTATTTCATGAGACATCTTCTGCAACAGCCACGGTACGGTGGCCTATAACTACTCTTGCTAAAATCACACAGCACAGTACACAGAAATAATTGGTCACAACACATCGCAAGTGTAGGTAAACTTAATCTGCGACAAAAAACATGCACCTGTAACATCTATCGATTTAATTTTAACATTTAGGAGATTTTATAAATCAAAACATTATTTTGCAATGAAGGATGAAAAATAAACTGTCTTTTGCACTACCCTAAACTAGAATTTGAACCTAAATGAATGAAAAAAAAAACAGTTTTATTTTTTAAATTACGACATAGATAAATAGAAATAACTAAATTACACTACACTTAATTTTAATTTACATTCTTTGTACCCCAGGAAATGTTAATACTTAATCTTTTCTTTACTGGCACAAAAACGCTAGTGTTGCGGCCACAACCGACCGTTAAAGCAACAAGTATCGGAATTCGGAACCACTCCCGATATATCGGTAGTCTCCTCGCTTGACGTAATACTTTATGTCACAAAATAGAATTTGAGTGATAATGACATTACTTCTAATCGTGTGGTTTCTGGTAATTACAATAGAATCACCCCGTGGATGTCTTAGAAGACGACTTAGAAAAACAAGCTAAACATACCTTGGACATCAGTGAGACCTCTTCACCCCGTCTGGCCAGCGTGGAGAGTGTAGGCCAAATCCTCTGGCTGCTCTGGCCAAGTATGGTTCTGACAGTACAGAAAGGGTCGTGCTCCTGGAGCGGAGACTAAAAAGTCCTGATGATGAACAGATTAATATTAGTTTATGACGAAGTAAGTACAAAAATAATTGACATCCCGCGTTTAATTTGATTAGCCGACCGACCAAAATATACAGAAACCATACTAAACGTATATAAACCGGCCAAGTGCGAGTTAAACTCGCGTGGAGAGGGTTCCGTACAATTGATTGAATTCTTATGGGTTTTCCTGTAATCTACCAGCAATGAACTATATTTTGTATTTTTTTCAAAATTTTAGGTTTAGTAGTTTCGGAGATCAGGGGAATGGTAAATTTTCGTCTTCTTTCATGAATAAAATTAAAACTATTCATTTTACAATAATAACAGATATATATTTGAGATCCTCATAATAGCCCTTTCATTTGATATATGACAGTAAGGTTTGCAAAATTTTTTTTTTTAATTTTCTAATTTGTCCCCCGAAAATGACCCTTATTTTAAAAAAATATTTATTTACTTTGCACATATTTGTTTTCATAAAGGAGTACTAATACCTACTTTAATGTACGGTAGTGAGAGTTGGGTATGGCAGAGAAAGCATGAAAGCAGAATAAATGCAGTTGAAATGCGAGCGCTGAGGAGTATGTGTGGTGTTACCTTGAAAGACCGAATAAGAAATGATGTTATAAGAGATCGGTGTGGAGTGAAAGAGGACGTAGTGACAAAAGTAGAACAAGGTATGTTAAGATGGTTTGGGCATTTAGAAAGGATGGATGAATATAGATTAATAAAAAATATTTATAAGGTAAGTGTGAAAGGAAGAGCGGTACAGGGTCGACCTCGGCGAACGTTCTGAAAAAGGGAGAGGTAAGAAGTACACGTAACCGAAGGGCATGTATGAGGAGGTTGATGAGTGTAGATGAAGCGAAGGAGGTCTGTCGGGATCGTAGCAAGTGGAGGTCCATAGTCTCTGCTTACCCCTGTGGGAAACAGGCGTGATAGTATGTATGTATGTATATGTGTTTGGGTCATAGGATTACAACATTCTACCAAATTTCACCTGATTCGGTCTTGTAGATTCGGAGCAAATTGACTGTGACAGACGGACGGACAGACAGACGCACGAGTGATCCTATAAGGGTTCCGTTTTTCATTTTCGTTTTTTTTTTACGGAGCCCTAAAAACACGCTAAAGTGACTTAAGGACTTATGTTTTGGACTTTGTCTTCTCCGTAAGGCATTAAGACGTAATGAGTATGTAAATATGGAAAAAATTGGTATAAGAAATATACAAACATTTTAAAAGTTTTGAATATACTTATTCAAAACAAAACTACACGTGATTAGTGTCATAAGTATATTATACGTCTTTATCCCTAACGGGGTAGATAGAGTATTTTGGGTTTTGCGGCTCTAAGCAAACAGGGCCGCATTACCCGGCCACTTTTAAAGAAGGCGAGAAGGTGGAAAAGGGAATCAAAATTGACTGGCCTTTTTAATGATTCCCATTTTCACCCATTTATTTGATCGGCTTTTACCTGCGTGGAGAGAGAAACAGCTGGTCTAAGCATTTTTCCTTCTCTTTTAATTTCTTATGTTTCTGACCAGCATGGAATAATTATGATATTGATGGATGACACACCAGTATAGCAACGATATAACCTCGAAACCTGTTCAAAACCAGTTCCGACAATGGATTTGTTTGTCCTCGTTTTCCTGTTATTGCATACAATGTATTATTCCACGCGACACCTACTTTATGGACGTGACGTCAGCGCCAGAATTTTTGTATGACATTATTGACCAAAGGACTACTGACCACTGCTGGACATAGGCCTGTTGTTCTAAGGATTTCCAAAATAGCCGATCTAGACGGGCTGCATTCATCGCTTTCCAGCCTTGGTCAGGACGTCTAACCACCTTGGTGAGTGTCCTACGCTTCGGTTTCCATTCGAGAACGTTTTTGTCCCATCGGCCATTCATATAAATATCAAAATGTATAAATACTTAATTGGTCATTTTTATTAATAGAATAATAATTTAGGTACAACGATTTATCGAAAAGTTTTAGGTACTTACCTACAAACAGGTTTTTTGCAAAGAGCTATTAGGTATATAAAACTAGAGGAGACAACTAATATCACTGTTTTGTTCCGTGCTGAAAACGCACCGTATGTGTTTTCCTCTTTAGAAAAACAGACACGTTGCATTTTTCAGCAGTGGAAGTGTTGTAGCTATCTCTAAAGTTTATTACTTACTCGCTTGCTAGCTCTTATACGCCTAGTACTTTCGACACTTTATAAGCTAAAACCATACGGAAACATGATAAACATTATTTAAAATGCCTTGGTGTGTGTTCAAATACAGTAAGAATAATCAAGAATCACGACAAAGTGTAAAGAAATAACTTTCTATCGGGAAATAACCAGTTGTTTGAAAATTATATACGTATGGTATGGTAAAATTCACGCCGCCATATATTAAAAAATAGAACAAGGGCCAATGTTTGAGATAGCTGCTCTATATTATTCTATGTCAATGGTTTTTTTATTTGTTTTCTTTTTGACGTGACAACGTCTAATAACTCGATACTACGGGCTGCATGCACGAAAAAGATGATGTCATTGTCCCGTTACGCTCATTGTCGCGTTCCGCAAGCGAGAGCGCGGCACGAACGAGAGAGAGAATGTTTGACGTTGTCACGTCAAACTACCGACTTTACAGACAACCAAATTTTTTTACACACCTTTAGGTACCTATATTAGGGCTGCTAATTTACCTTAAATGACCTCATCTTAGCTTCCCATCAGGCTAGATAGAGATCAAACGCACTCAAATTTCTAATAAAAAAATAAAAAAAAAATGACAAATTTTTTTAGAAGCTCAAGAAACAGTGTTGTTAGTATCTTTTTAATCCAATAAAATGCAGACTCCATTTTATTTTGGCTTAGTGTTTTTGGTAGGATTCGCTATGGCCGACACAGAAACACATTCAAGAGGATGTTATTATATTCTTGGCAGATGTAAGTATTTTAATAAATTACGTACTACCTAACTTCGTATTTATATGTAGGTATTTGGTGTCGACATACATGTTCAGTTCAGGCATGACTCACTTATCTTAATTGAAGTTTAAAATAGTCATTGTAGGTAACTAAATATTAAGGCCGTACTTGAATTTTCCGGGGTCCAGTGCTGCCTCCATTTAAAATAAATCATTTCAAAGAAAACGGAGACATTATTTAAAATTTTGCAACTACAAAGTCCTAGATAACCCTTTAAAGTATTTTATGAACTACTGTTTACAGTTTATAATGAGAACGTTAAGCTTTACTACGCACATTAGCCAAAAGTGGCCGTTTTTCGCAATTGTGCGTAGTAAGGCTTAACGTTCTCACTTTAAATTGTAAACAGTAGTTCATAGAATACTTTGAAGGGTTATCTAGGACTTGGTAGTTGCAAAATTTTAAATTATGTCTCCGTTTTCTTTGAAATGATTTATTTTAAATGGGGGCAGCACTGGACCCCGGAAAATTCAGGTACGGCCTTAATGAAAAAATCTTTTGTTAGTCAAATTTCCATGAAAACTTTTTGAATTTCACTAAAAATAGAAACGAAACAGAGGTAATAGAAAGAAAACGAGAAAGAGTCAGGACCTTTTCACTATCTAGGTCACTTCTTGCATTACTACGAGTACTATACCTATACCTACCTGTGGTTAATTTTACTGTTTTTCACAAATGTTTGTTATGAAATAAAATACAAATGAGATTAAAAGTCTAAAAGATTACGACCGTGCGACATGGTGTCAAGAACGCTGGCTGCGTTTCCTCTCTGGATAGCTATGCTAATTCGTTGAGAAAAGAAGCAGCCAGCTCTCTTGTCACCAGCGGCGGTGATCAGGCGCGGAGTTACCTGTTTCAGGAAAGCCCTCGCGCTGGGGCCCCATGGTTCAAACGTTTCCACACCAAACGGCACAAATATGTAATCCTTACTGAGGGATATTTGCGTCGCGTGGCAAGCTCAGCACCTTCGGCAGCCGATCCGGCTCTCGAGAGTGATCCCCTGAGGTGGGTAGGCGCTAGTGTGTCAACGCATGTACTCGTACTATGTACCTACCTACTAGATTTTTATTAATCATTGTGTGCCTATAATTTATGTATAATATGTGGCCTTTTAGTTAATAAATATTTTATCTATATAATTATCTATCTTTTTTAATAAGTAAAGGTCCAACATACGGCAAAAGAGCAAGTTCAGTCCATAATATCTCCTGAACTACTTTCTATAAAAAAGTTATTAAAAACGATAAAAAATGTTCGTCCTCCCATACAAATGATTAATAACATAAGGACAAACTGCGTGTTTTATGTATGTTATTTATGTTAAAAAAATTAAATGTAAATAAAATATAAAAAACAGCACTCAGCCAAATGGATTTTGTATGGGAGGACGAATTTTTTTTTATTGATTTTTAATTACTTTTTTTATACAAAGTAGTTCAGTATCATGGACTGAACTTGCTCCAAAAATTATGCCGTTGGATAAAAAGTAAGCCTGTATTAGTATCTACGTTGTAATTTTAATAATTAAATTATTATATAACTAATATATTCTAAACTTGTAAGTACCAAGAACCCAAGTTTAAATGAAAATACCTACTTTGTCATTAAAAAAAAAACTGTGAATTTACCTTTTCAAATAGGTTAACAAATAGGCAATTCAAACAGTTTTTTCCGGGCATTTGTCAACACAAAATCGATTCCCAACCTCCGTAATGGCCACTTGAACCCCAGGTAACAAAATAAGGAGGATGTGGAAGCAATTATCTTTCGGTCGAAAGTTGACTAACTCTTTAATCCGCTAATTCACTAAACCTCTAGCTGTTTGGCATTACAGCTCGGTTTCGTAAAACAGCGTTAATAACTGACACCTCATACGCAGAATGGCATAAACGATTTGTATTCATTGATGCGGCATTGATGAATACAATTCACAATTTTACGTGTCGCCTCGCAACACGTAAAACATTTAATGCAGTACTAAAATCAGGCGTTATTCCTGAGCAATGGGAAACTTCACATATCACTCTCATATACAAAAAAGGACCTAAAGAAGACATAGGAAACTATAGACCGATCAGCCTGATGTCAAATATATAAAAGGTTTTTCTAAGATCATACTGGACAGGGTTAGTTCCATACTTGATAAAAATCAGCCGATCGAACAAGCGGGCTTTAAAAAAAAAATCCACAGTTGACCATATACACACAGTTAAATAAATCATAGAAAAATACAATGAGTACAACAAACCTTTTGTATGTGGGCTTCATTGATTACACTAAAGCATTTGACAGTATCAGTCATAAGTTTTTAGCTGTGGTAGAGCCACGTTACCGGCAAAACTCAGTTTTGCTAGTACGAGTAGCATGAATGGGCCGGCTCGTCCGGGGAAGTACCACACTCTCACAGAAAATCGACGTCTGAGTAGTAGCGTCACCGCTTCTATGCTTCGTTTGGTGAGTGAGAGAGCCGGAGCCAGAGCTCAGAGACATCTTATAGGGAAAATTGGCATTGTCGATTTGGCAGTAAATACTTACTGCCAAATCGACAATGCCAGTCCGAATACGTGTGTTCAACCCTAAAAGAAGGTTTTTTTTTTAATATTATTAGCTTTTTAGAGTCGTTTTCCGAAAATGTCTTTTCTGTCTCCTCCTTATTTGAATGAAAGTCTAATCGAACGATTAACCCTCCATTTGTGGCCCTTGGATCCTTATTCATTTGATAATATAGGCCCATAAATTCAGATGCAGGTGCCCTTTGTGGCGAGGAAGGCTTATGTTCGAACTGATGATGGTATTTGTTACCATTTGCAGCTTTAAACTTTTGTAATGGTTAGTGAAATGAGCGAACAAAGTGAATTCCTTTGAAATTTCGGCGTAACGTACGACCATATATCGGATATCTATGACCAGAGCGTTAAGAAATTAAAAAAACAACTTTTTAGGGTTCCGTAGCCAAATGGCAAAAAACGGAACCCTTATAGATTCGTCATGTCTGTCTGTCTGTCCGTATGTCACAGACACTTTTTTCCGAAACTATAAAAGCTATACTATAATTTTTTTCTAAACTGAATAGTTTGCGCGAGAGACACTTCCAAAGTGGTAAAATGTGTGCCCCCCCCCCCCCCGTAACTTCTAAAATAAGAGAATGATAAACTAAAAAAATATATGATGTACATTACTATGCAAACTTCCACAGAAAATTGGTTTGAACGAGATCTAGTAAGTAGTTTTTTTTATACGTCATAAATCGTAAAATGTTGCTTGCTGCTACGGAATCCTTTATGGGCGAGGCCTACTCGCACTTGGCCGCTTATTATTGATTTATTTATAAATACCTATTTTTCAATTCTCTCGACCTTACCTCTAAACATTGCTATCGAGCGAGGAAATGCAGCCAGCATTTTTGTTGCCGCATGGACAAGCCATCCATTTTTTATTTATATTAATCAGCTTTTTATTTTGGTGTAGTTTTTAAGTTAGTTAAGTTCTTACTTAACGTATGTTGAGAATAACTCGGGTATTAATTGTAGCTTCCTGAAAATAAAATAAAAAATAAGATGTCGTCAGCGGCGCTCGTTTAATTTTATTTTTGGATAACTTGCGTCTTTAATTTTTACTTGATAATGATGCCTTGATTACTCATTCATTACACGATTGAAACGGGTTTGCTTATAAGATGGCCTATTTATTCTGACTCCCACTCTGCTAGCGGAATCCGTACTGAGAAGTTGTACTATAAAATTATATATCCATTTAAAATCATGAAGGTGTTACTGTACTTATGTGTTTTGGGTTTGGTGGGATTAACATTGGCTGATACCAAAACCCATTCGCGCGGGTGCATTTATGCTCTGGGAAAATGTAAGTCGATATTCCATTTTGAAATTGAATTTTGGTTTTTATTTTTAAATTTAGAATTTTCGGCCATGGCGCTGTAACAAAAGTGAATTACGAGTAGAATAGGATTATATTTTATAAACTATTTTCAGTGAATTTTGTTGGCTGGAAAATGTTAGTTTTTTATTCGGCGAATAATTGGGAATCATTATATGAATATACACGTGAAAAACTTACTCTCAGTTGCTATATGACGACCTCCGTAGTTAACACGTCAGTCCGGTACTCCGGAGGTTCTGGGTTCGATCCCCAGCCAGGGCAAACCAAACGTTGATTAAATATCATCAAACGTTGACGTGTAAACAATATGGTCAGTTTTAGCTGGCCATATCATAAAATATAACCATTTCATGAAATGTTCAGCCACATCATGAAATGATCTAATGGGGCAGACAGGGTTTTTTGGGTCTTGCGGCTCTTAGCAAACAGAGCCGAGGGCCGCAAGGCTCAAATGCCATTTTTAGCATAGTAAAGTAATGGGCGAGAAGGTGGAAAAAGGAATCAAAGTTGTAGTAGCTTGCTAGCCGCATATGATTTGTTTCCATATTTGCTTGATCGGCTTCTACGATTAGCGCGTAAAGAGAAACAGCTGGTACATTCAAAGTTTTTTCTTTTCTCCCAGACTAGCATGGAAGATCCAAAGGTTTAGCTTTTTAGACTTATAATTATAGTTCATTTGCTAAATTGGTGTGCATGCCGGCGGCGCGCTTCAAAGCCCGCTTCTTTGTAAAAGCCGATGCCGCCTTTGAAGCGCGCCGACAGCATACCAGCCAATTGAACGAATAGACTGTATTTGACAAGTATTTTAATACAGAAAATTCCACTTTAAAATAGGTGTTCCTTCAATAATTAATAAAGTTATTGAGATAGCATAAAATCAACATGTGATGAATGTAATGATAACTTTGGCACTTAATGACCCATAGGATAGATAATATTGCTATAATTCGGTACTTGACAGATGTAACATTATAATATGAAAAATGTTGTATATGCTAGCTATAGGTAAAAATAATTCTACATTAAGTTTTTTGCGATACCTAAGGTAAAGTGTAAATATTTTATTTTTGGAAAATTAATCTGATTTTTTTTATCTGTAGAAACGAAACGCGGCGCGGCCACGTGTGACGTAACATTTCAATAAACAAGCTGTCAACTATCAACTATGTAGGTTAGGCACAAAATGTTAGGTTTATTTTAATTTTTGAAAAAAAATATTGTGACTGGTTGAAAATAATCCTACGTAAATTTTAAAAAATACTTTCCGAAAAACTGTCACGTAGCGAATTATTAAAACATTGTTAAGACGGCGCCTGATGTGGATAATCTAAATTTTGCTCCTGCTTCCACGCACACAAATTTACTCTAGCTAAAGCGAGACAGTGATCTATGCGGGGTGAAACGGTCACGGCGGGTCAATGGGCTGGTTTACGCCTTTCTGGTTTTTGAGGTTTTTTTCGTCTTACAAAGAATATTTAAGAGTTATTTAAAAAATAAGACATATGATCCCTGCAGGCCGATGGGGCAGAAAGGTTCTCGAATGGCGGCCACGTACCGCCAAGCGCAGCGTAGGACACGTTCGGGCCCAACAGCTTTACGTGCCTTCCGAAGCACGGAATTATCTTTCTTTTCGGATAATTAGGTGATTCAAGCCTGCAATATCCTAACCAGACTGGAAACAACTTTTCACAAAGTATGCTTCCCAGTGGGATTTGAACCCACGACCTCCGGATCACAAGATAAACGCCTTAATCACTGGACCACGGAGGCAGTCAAACAACCTACTACTTGAAGATAACCAACTTATCTGAAGATACGACAACCGTAAAATGTCCCAGGTCGATCTAAGTCTACATGTTTTTCCCACAGGCAGTTGTACGTTGCCTGCTTGCAGGTAAATAAGTAATGTAATCATATAGGTATGAGACTAAGAAAAATAAAACTATGAATGTCATTTTAATGTTGATGTCGTATATAAAGATATCACACACGAGTAATCTATGTGCCAAATCACATTAACAAACGATGTCAGATGCCTTAAGGCAGCTTGAAAAATCTGACACCAGTATTGGCCACTTGCATATGTCGCAGTTGAATGGTATAATCCGCTAATTCACTAAACCTCTAGCTGTTTGGCATTACAGCTCAGTTTTGTAAAACAGCGAACCCTAATACGCGGAATGGAATGAACGACTTGTATTCATCCATGCGGCTAGAGAAGTTGTTGAACATTGTATCTAAAGAAATTATATACAATTTAGAATTTTAGAATGTTCTATTCATTTTACTAGGTTAGGGCAAACCTATAGGTTAGGTTAGGTTAGAACTGCGACCAACACACGCACGAGCCGAGCGAGCGAATCGAGCGTGCCGCGGTAGCACCCGGCGAGTGCTAGAAAAGTATTATCCATTTTACTAGTTTAGGGCAAACCTATAGCAATAAAAATCGTAAATAGTTTTCTGGGAAACTAAATTCGATGTCAAAAAAATCTTATCATGCATGTGTCGCAGTTGGATTGTTTAACGGTTTCGTCAAACAGCGGATTACCACTACTGTTTCAAAAAACCGCTAGCCGTTTGGAAACATGGTTAGCGGTTTCAATGAACGTAACACGTTGCGCAATCTTAGACAATCCAGCTGAACGATATTCGGCTGTTTAACAAATCCGAGCTGCAATGCCAAACAACTAGAGGTTTCGTGTATTAGCGGTTTATACCATCCAACTGCGACACATACACGATAAACAAACAACAAAAATCGGACTGTTAATTACGCACTAAGTAACTAAATTTAGAATACGCCAACCAATGTGCACAATAAAACTGAATTTCACGCGGATGAATGGGCATCAGCTAATATACAAAAAATGAAAAAAATAAAAAATATTAATATTATTATATATTTATTTATTATTATAGATAATATTATTATTAGTGTGTGTGGTGGTATCATAGTGAGGTAAAAAAAACTATAAAAAGCTTCTTTTGTTCTTCCCCAGGCGTAGAAGATTGTGGAGAAGGCACCTACGCGTACGCCCTCGGCTGCGGTCAGAAGACCCCCGAGCCCACTTGCGAGGAACCCAACCCCGTAGCAGAGAAGGCCATACTCTGCGACTACTCTGCTTGCTACTGCGACCCCCCGACCGTCCGCGACACTAAAAATAATGTGTGCGTGCCTTTGGATAAGTGTCCTAAGTAGTTTTTTACCACTATTCTTAAAAATATGTTTAAAGTCTGCTATAGCGTAAAAATACAATAAATGATTTTTGTTAAAATTTTGTTTTATTTGGGTTAGCTATAAGTGTAGGACCTCGACCTGTCCCGGCGCTCTAGGCGAGTTCCCACATAGAAGATAGTAGGAGAAGTAGAGAATAGAGACTCGATAAATGATGGATAATATGAAATTTAGTATCTGATACTGACTGTTACATACGAGTATAAAAGAATAATGTTTAATTTATTAAGGTACAACAGATAGAGAAATGCGAGAGATCAGCTTAAGAGATGATGGTGGAATGAGTCAAAAGGGATGAGTAAATGATTTGAAAATGGAATGAAAAGGAAATTGAAATTAAATGAAGAATGAAAAACGGACAGGATGAGATAAAGAAAGGAGTTTTGAACATGATGCATGCAGCATCGTTACATAAGTATGTCTTATGGTCTTAGGATATGTCTATTTCGATCTCTCATCATGATGTCTCATCTTGGCGGAACCCCGTGGCGAAAAGGCCATACTGTGTGGGTTCTCTGCTTGCTACTACTATCCCCCTATCGTCCACGACACTAAAAATATTGCCTTTGGATAAGTGTCTTACGTAGTTTGTATGTGTCTTAAGGTCGTACCCGAATTTTCCGGGGTCCAGTGCTGCCCCCATTTAAAATAAATTATTTCAAAGAAATCGGCGACGTCTTTAAAATTTTGTTACTACCTAGCCCTAGATAAACCTTCAAACTATATTACGAACTACTGTTTACAGTTTATAATGAGAACGTTAAGCTTTACTACGCACATTCGCCAAAAGTGGCCGTTTTTGCGTAGTAAAGCTTAACGTTCTCACTTTAAACTGTAAACAGTAGTTCATAAAATACTTTGAAGGGTTATCTAGGGCTTGGTAGTAGCAAAATTTTAAATGATGTCTCCGTTTTCTTTAAAATGATTTATTTTAATTGGACCCCGGAAAATTCAGGTACAGCCTCAAGTAACCAGGTAACCCTTTGCTATCGCTGCGGCACACATACTACCTTACATGCTATGTTTTGTTGTTATTAAGTATTATTATGAACTTCTGTGTACAGTCTAACTGTCCATTACCTAATATTTTGTGCTTACGCGGCTATCACCAGGCGCGCGTCATGCCTATTTTATTTCATATTACTTAGTATGTGCAGTGCATCGAACCGAAGTGCATTCGCACTATATACGGAAAGGAATAGCCAAAGTTTTCATGTAATACTTAACTAACTACTTAAAACTAATATACTTACCGTTCAACTGTGATTGGTTTGGTGATTTTCTTTGTTCACATCAACTATCCTCAGCTGCTTCCATCATCCACTGGAACATTACGCTACTCAACTCTTCAACTTACATAAACTACAACTAAAACTCAACTCATCTCAAATGTAACTATACATTCTAAATTTATGTAATGTTGGTGTTATTATGTGTGTCTTTTTTATATCAATAATATAATTATCTATCTATCTAAGTAGTTTTTAATGGCACTAATATTGTTGATCTTTCTCTGACGTCGATTATATCGGTTCAAAAACAGTAACGTATGATAACACTAATGATAACATGATGTCATGACCTGACCTTGATGTGAATTTTACAATACAATACAATACAACACCATTTATTGCACAAAAGTAAAAAACAGAACATAATTATCTTAAAAATTAGGAAATGCGCAAAAGGCGGCCTTATCGCTAAGCATTTGACTAAGATAACATCAGCTAGCAACCCGTCTCTATATTGATTCCCATTATTTTATTTTTTAGTTCATTACTTTTTTGGCATATAGAGGGCGCCACCGTGAATTTAGTGTGATGTTACATAGCCTAGTGACTTTAAAACACCAGCCAAATTTTTGGAGCAAGTTCAGTCCATGATATTGAACTACTTTGTATAAAAAAGTTAGTAAAAATCGATAACATTTTTTCGTCCTCCCATAACAAATCCGTTTGGCTGAGCGCTGATTTGTATGGGAAGGTGAATTTTTATTTTAGTTTTTCGTTAATTGTTTTTATGGAAAGTAGTTCTGTATCATGGACTGACTTTGCTCCATAAATTTGGCTGGTGGATAAAAAGTCAGCCTGTATAACCGGCGGTCCGCCAAGACGCTTCTGAAGATACCTCATTTGTCAAGGTGGCATGGATATCTTTGAACATACGAGGGTACAGATGAACATATATAGGTACCTACATACATATACATCGTGTTAATGAAAGAACGCAAAACCTCTCAGATGGTACCTCAGCCCATGTAACTGAACAACTTTTGTTCAACAACTTTCACGAAACTAAAAAAAAAGTTTGAATTTTCATACAAACTGATCAGCTGATCGAGTCAATTTGTATGCAAATCTGATTTTTTTTTTGGATTTCGTGAAAGTTGTTCAGTTACATGGGCTGAGGTACCATCTGAGATCTTTTGCGTTCTTTCATTAACACGATGTATAGCGGCGAAACCCATATTATTTTTGGCTTCGCATTAAGGTACCTATTGTAGTCAAGGTATTTCCCCTTAATACTTATATTAATTCTGTCTGCACCTTAACTTTTACGAATCAACAGTTTATTGTATGATGATGTAATTTGTCTGATTGTTACTGTGTTCTCTGAACCGAGCATTGTCAACACTTAACTACGTACTTAACCTTAAACGGAAAACATAGGTAGGTACTTCTAGTTTGTAAGCTCCATACAAATCGTGGTAGTGGGATCAATCATACAATCAAACAAACAATCTAAATAAAACAATAAAAATACCCGTATCAGAGGGTGTAAACGTTAACACCCCCGGTTGACGTCAACGTCATACAAAGTTTGGGAGGGCACGTAAAAGTTAAATAAATAAAATTAGTAAATAACGCCATCTAGTGACCTTATAAAAAAGCATTTAGAGAAAACAATTTTCTCTTCTCTGAATATTTTTTAAATAGGTCACTAGATGGCGTTTTTATCTTATTTCAATTATTTAACTTTATTACAAAATTTGTAAACGTCTACCGAAAGGTGGTGCAGAGACAAGTAAAAGTTCTCTGTACTACCAGAGCCATACTTGGCCAGAGTAGTCAGAGGATTTGACCTACACTCTCCACGCTGGCCAGATGGGTTGGAGAGGTTTATAAGCTTTGTTGAGCTTGTGTTTCCTAAGTCACCATCTACGACATCCACGAGAAGACTTGGAGTGGTCCTATTATACTCTGCCGGGAACCACACGTCTTTCACTAGAACTATACTCAGATAGGATCGATATTGAACTAATATATTTCATAAAAGAATATGTTGCCAAGTAAGCAGAAATGCCACACGAGATATGCAAACACAAATAGTGCATGCTAATACATATGTACATACAGTATACATAAAATATGTATGTTTGTTCGTGTCGCTCAAATGTTTACCTTGCCCTAACCTTCGCTAAGTGAACTAAGCGAGTCGTACATATACGAGTATACATACATCAGTAGAGCATATTTGAGTTACATTAGGTTCAATAAAGTGATTTTAAAGATAAAAACTTTTATATTTTTTTTTTCAATTCAAAATATCTTTATTATCATAGGATATACAGGCTGACTTTTTATCCACCTGCTAAATTTTTGGAGCAAGTTCAGTCCATGATACTGAACTACTCTCTATAAAAAAAAGGTATTAAAAATCGATAAAAAAATTTCGTCCTCCCATACAAAATCCGTTTGGCTGAGCGTTGATTCGTATGGGAGGTCGAAATTTTTTTATCGATTTTTAATAACTTTTTTTATAGAAAGATGTTCAGTGTCATGGACTGAACTTGCTCCAAAAATTTAGCAGGTGGATAAAAAGTCAGCCTGTATATAATATCTCTTAATAATACTTATTTTGTTTTGTTTTGCACAAATGTTGACGTCAAATCGTAACTTACAGTTTAGTGCAGAAGAAGCGGCAACAAACTGCACTGCAGCATTTTCTCCAAAGATAATAATATGAATGACTTGGTTGCCCTTTATTATGGGCTGAAACAGGAACTGTATTTATAATAAGTTGCCAGAATCGATCCTTAGTTATACCAGACAGAAAATTCAAAGCTTATGGCCAGACGGGTTGAAGAGGTCTCATTGATGTTTATAAGCTTTGTTAAGCTTGTGTTTCCTAAGTCGCCTTCTACGACATCCACGGGAAGACTTGGAGGGGTCCTATTTTACTCTACCGGGGACCATACGGCACCATATAGTATGTATGTATACTAAACGTAAATGGAAAGAAAAACCTTACCCTTGATGTCAGTCTATAAAAATAATTTATTTGTGCCGGTCGTGGGTATTCGCCGTTATCGTGAGTTATTGCCGGGTTATTAAAACCGGCGCCACACGTGACAGAATTGGTCTATATTCAGCATAAGATCACTTCTTATTAGACTGTATACAGTGTGACTTTTTAACCACCGGCCAAATTTTTGGAGCAAGTTCAGTCTATCAAACTGAACTAGGTACATTCAATAAAAACAATTAACGAAAAACATAAAAAATTGCCTTTTCATACAAATCAGCGCCACAGCGCTCAGCCAAACCGATTTTGCATGGGAGGACCAAAATTCTTTTGAAGTTTTTCAATATTTTATTTTTTACAGAAAGTAGTTCAGTATCATGGACTGAATTTGCTTGTAACACTTTATCGCGTAATCTATATACCTCCAATATCGCTGATCGTGACATTTGTGATGTCATCTTGGGCCACCGAGAATACCTTGTTTTATTATATGCCTTTCATAAGGAATAGAAATACAGACTTGATCTTTGACGCCAATGTAAAAAAATAATTTATTTGCGCCGATGGCGGGTCATCTCCGTTATCGTGAATTATTGCCGGGTTATTGAAACCGGTGCGACATGTGACGGAGTTATTTACACTCAGCAGAAAATGGGAAGAAGGTCCAAACGCATAACTTTTAAGGCATACTTTATTTGTACCAAAAAACTAGAGATGCAACGGATACCGGATACCGAACATTCGGCTGGCCAAAGAACATCTAAATTTGACTCTTGCATTTTCTGCAAGTCGCTGGTCGAGTGTGTTGGGTTTTGTAGATTAGCGCGTACGGCATTTCGATGTGATTTCGCATAAACTAGATACTCGTATATGCTCACGTAAAAAGAGTTTACCTAACTAATGACCGCTAATCCGGAGGTTCTGGGTTCGATTCCCAGCCAGGGCGAGTTGGAAAATGGTCATTTTCAAATTGTCCTGGGTCTTGGGTGTTTATCTATATATGTATTTATCATAAAATATAGTATCGTTCAGTTAGTATCCCATAACACAAGTTTAAAACTTACTTTGGGGCTAGCTTAATTAGTGTGATTTGTCCTTATATATTTATTTATTTTTATTTAATAGAAACCAAATAAGTTTGTTGTGTACTTACGTGTGTACATACTCGTACCTGTTCTTAGTTACTGAGGATACATGAGAATCAACCGTTCTCCGGTTTAGATGTATTTGGACGTAAATTTTCTACTGATTTACCAAAAAAATGTATTATCCGGTATCCGGTCAGATAGCAAAAAGTGGTCTGGATAGGCCGAATATCCATTGCAACTCTACAAAAAGCAGTAGGTATGGGAAATGTTTCTATTTTGTAGCTTTAATAATTAAGGTACCTATATACCAGCCTACAAATGTATGAGTTGTGGTGGGTTGGTGTGAGTAAAATACAGGCTCGACCTAGTTTTTTTATGGTGCTGTCACTTCCTCTAGTTCCCCTCCATCGTGCCACTATCACCTTTACCACCACCAGTATTTAAGCCTGTATACAACGTGTATGTAGAGTTCCTTTTTTATTTTATTTATTTGGCATAAATTGCTAGGCATAATTCCTTTACGCAGTTTAATAATTCTCTGACATTTATTTATGTAAACGTAATCTTTCCATGCCGGTCTGGAAGAAAAACTTAGGATGTAGCTGCTTCTCTTCCCGCGCAGATCGTAAAAGCTGATCGAGGAATAGGTAAAAATGATAATCATGTTGAAAGGCGATGCGGCCAGCAACCCATCACTATTTTGATTTCTTTACCATCTTCTCGTCCACCATAACGCTAAAAGTGGCCTTTGGATGTTGCGTCTTTTGTCTCTGTCTGTTTAGAGCCGCAAAATCTAAAATGCCATGTCTACCCCGTTAGGGTGACGTGAGTCACGGAATATGTATTTTATCTGTATGCCATTTAGGCACAATTGTGATTAGCCATTGTTTGGGTTATATTCGTTTGGCCTAACGCTTAGTTGCCTAAAGTTATAAGCCATATTGTAATTTAATCTAAGAATAAAACAATACAACAGCAGCAAAACAATGTTATATATCAATTATCTTTTAAATACAAACAAACGTAACACACAGAGCAACAAAGGATGTATTGCTGTGAAGCGGTTACAGGGAACAACAGAAAACAATCAACCAGTGTCGAATCAAGACGCGCTCCTGTTTACGGTACAACGCATTTTCGCTTTTAAAACCACTACGAGAGGTTCTCGGGAAAAATTCAACTAGTACCTATTCATTTCATAAAAAAAAATAAGATGGTCGTAGGAAGCCAAGCAGGCTTAGGAAAAGTTAGAGTGATGACATCAGATGTTTTGAAAGGAATTGGCCGCAAGTCGCGCTAAGTCGGAAGCAGTGGGATAGTGTAGGTTTAAAAAAACAAAAAAATAAGTAATTCATTTTAAGCCACCGATTTTGGCAAAATGTAAAATGCATTAAGCAGTAGGTGTTTTAAAAATATACATTTTTTACATTATACTGCTTAATGCATTTTACATACTTACGTAATATTTTGTGTTGTTTAGTTAACTTACCTAATCTGATGATATGCCACCAACATGTATGTAATATTATATTATGTAACATTTATGTTATATATCCATTGTGGAACTCTATTTCTTTTCCTAAAATATTTTGTCCGAATTTCATCATCCATAACATATTTGCTATAATCCTCAGTAATCAGTAATCAGTCATTTATTCACCATAAATATGATTGTATACAATGGTCTTAAATACTCATATCATATTTTGCTGACAACTCAGCGTGTGAATATTTAATTTAATTTCAATATCCTATTTATCTTTTTATAATTATTTTTGATTGCTCAGTAGCGGTAATGTTCGAATATCCGAAATTTTGTTTTACATAATAATCTTTAGTCATAAAAGTTTTGTATCATAATAATCAGGTGCTATAATAATTCTAATTTTTCTTGCTATAAAGTCACATGTCCTTAGTGTTGTATTGCATAATGTGTGTTAGTCCGAATGTCAATTTATATATTCTATATTTTTAGTATAGTAAAAACATGATGACAAACCGACTCCACGTAGTCTTGTAATATAATATAACAAAATAATGTAACATTAAAGTTTTGTTAACCATAAAATCATTCGGACACATGATGATTATGGAAAAAAAATTATGAGACCTTAAATTATATGATACAATTTTTATGATACAAAATAGAGAACCATAAAAAGTAATTTGATTAATAAAACGTAAATCATAAGTCGTCATTTTCATATTAAGGTGAAATGGTAGCATAAGTGGCGCTAAACGTTAAACAATTTATTTCAAATGAGGGCGCCACTTATGCTACCACTTCACCTTAAAGAAATCTTATTAGCATGCTTTAGATTCCTTGATGGACATTACTGCAATTGTAATTAAAAAACTTTTCGTCATAAAAATCACAAAAGTAAATAAATTTTATTAGTATTAATTTTGTTGCCTCGTCTTAGATTCCGTAGTACCTAACATTCGTTCCTACTTAAAACGAAAGCTTGAATTACTTACTATTTTCAATCGGTCGCGTGATACCGCCCTTCCCCACTCGACTTTAAACCTTATTCACGTAACTTAAAGCACAGCTTAAAGTCTGCTTTTGTTTGCTGACCACCCGCGCTACAGCTGGTGAGTGTACCTACCAGCGCCGGGGTCATAGCGCGAGCGCAATGCATGATGTTTAATAGTTTGTTTATTTTTCTTACTTTTTGAAAAAAATATCCTTCAAGTGAGTATGTTAACAAGTTAAATTAATGCCAATGATTTCAAACGTTCCCTATATAATATATGTTAAAAAGTTTATACTTGTATAAGTATTATTTTGGTTATACATACATACTTATGTAAAAAAAGTTACTTTAATTTTAAAGGCATACATGATTTTTGCCTACAAAATATAAGAATAACAATTTTGATCTTCTAAATCATGTTTTCATACGAGAACCTTTCGAGTTTACATTGCTCCAGTGGTAGCGCTTCCGTTTGTTACCACTCACTATTGAGCCCACAGCCGCACGGTGTGTAATTCGATTCTGGCGTATCCCACTGACGATTTAATCGCACAAACGATTTATTTCATTCGAATATACAGGTTGATTTTGCAGCTGTGTTGAAATCTTGGAATCAGATTCATTAATTTTTGCTTTAAGAGTACTTTCCTTGAATAATATCAAAGTCACGTATCATTGTGAAAAAATAAATGTTGTGTAAATCAGTGCCCTGCTGTGCCCAAAACGCTGGCAGCATTGCCAAGTTAGTTGGCAATGGTTACTCGTTGAGCAAGGTAATTGTCAGCCTTTAGTCACCCGACACTTTGACCAGCTTTTCATCTTCTTACATTAATTGTTAGAATATAAAATCAATTTAAGGCTGTACCTAAATTTTCCGGGGTCCAGTGCTGCCCCCATTTTAAATAAATCATTTCAAAGAAAACGGAGACATCATTTAAAATTTTGCTACTACGAAGTCCTAGATAACCCTTCAAAGTATTTTATGAACTGTTTACAGTTTATAATGAGAACGTTAAGCTTTACTACGCACATTAGCCAAAAGTGGCCGTTTTTTGCAAATATGCGTAGTAAAGCTTAACGTTCTAACTTTAAACTGTAAACAGTAGTTCATAAAATACTTCGAAGGGTTATCTAGCACTTGATAGTAGCAAAATTTTAAATAATGTCTCTGTTTTCTTGGAAATGATTTATTTTAAATGGGGGCAGCACTGGACCCAGGAAAATTCAGGTACGGCCTTAAGTTTAATATCACAATATTATACTTAGAATTGTCATCAAATACTGCGTTAGATGTAAATGTAAATTGTGTCTAAATACATATATCTTTATTCAAAACTGGTACAACATAAATTTCACAAATATTCGGTAATAGATAAATGAATTGAATATTCTTTGGGATAAAATAAGTATATAAACTAAAGCTAAAAACCTTAGCATAATTAAATAAAACTAAGGCTATAATTTAAGAAAAAGAAATAAAAAACAATACAGAAGAGATAAAAAAACAGTGGCACTGATTTTTTGCCGACAGAAGTGAAAACTTGAACAAGGTGGTGTCTGTTACGGTAACAGTGTCGCGAGTTAAGTGTTTTTTTCCCATCTCAATAAAGCGCGTATCCCAAATCCTACGGGATGAACGGTACCCTATGTCCTTGTCAGGACTCCTAACTATGTGTATGCGAAATTTTAAGAAGATTGGTTCAGTAGATAAAGCGTGAAGAGATAACAAACAAATATACAAACTCATTTTCGCATTTATAATATTAGTTAGGAAGTTAGGATTTATAAGGCTTAGAATGTTTTTATATTCTAATAAGGTCCATCTTATCTACATAATAGTAGGTATAGAATGTCGTTCCCAAACTTGTGTGAACACGTGTTCCGAGCTTTCCTTAATCCTAATGATCCATACATTGCAGCGCTGTGTGGGACGAGCCTATTCAAGTTTGTCCTTTTGTTAGCCAAAATAAATCTGAAGGGTGATTTTGAATCTTGTAGTAATTTCAAAAAAAGTACTCTTTAAGGTTAATCGAAAATACCTACATATGTAATGTGTCTTGTTTCATAATAAAAGCTAAAGATATCAGCCGACAAATGTAAACCAAAAATCTCCCATTTGAATGTCATCACCCGTTACAGGGCGGGCGGCGAGCGGGGAGGGCAGTGGCTACGTGTAAAGTTAGTAGGTTAGCCATAATATACTAAAAATATGGGCGACAAAAAATTGCTAAAAATAAGTCTTATTTCTTACGGTTTTGTGATCTGTTAATGATTCTTATTCCAAGATTTCAATTTAGCTAGAGGATGAAAAATCAACCTGTATACAGGCAAGCAGACGGCAATACAGGCAAGCAGACGGCAATACAGGCAAGCAGACGGCAGCACACGCAAGCAGACGGCAATACAGGCAAGCAGACGGCAATACAGGCAAGCACACGGCAATACAGGCAAGCAGACGGCAATACAGAGCTTTTTGGGTCTTGTGGCTCTAAGCAGATAGAGCCCATAGGGCTGCTAGACCTAAAGGCCAGTTTTAGTGTGATGGTGGACGAGAAGGTCGACCTTCAACTTATTAACCCTCTTAATTTGCCTTTCCTCAAAACTTTAATGACCCTCCGAGGGGTGTTGATGCTCCTATGAATTATTTATTTGAATCGAGATAAAATTTTCATATATTTTTTTCGGCCAAAAATATTACGATGGAATTTATGGAAGTTAATACTAGATCGTACAAATATATAAGTAAATACAGCGTTACGTGTTTATCTCCTCACATTTAGTGTTATATTTTGCGTAAAGGTGGATAAAGTGTCTAGTGCAGGGCTTGCAATACCGTTAAAAATCTGGTAATGTTAATTCTGTCAAACGGCGTTAACGTTATCAGCAAAGATAACGTTATGCTAGGTATCGGTATTTTTCCCACTATTTACCGTTAATCAGATAACGTTACCAATGATATTAACGGTAAAAGGTACTGTTAACACTGTATTTCTTTTCGATATTTGACAGAATAAATTGATGAGAGTTTGTCTAGTAGGCTACTAGAGCTATTATTTTACAAGTATTGAAAAAAGTATCGTTACTTATATCGTTAATTGATAACGTTATAAACTGTATTATCGATACCCTTTATAACGTTACCACGAAAATAACGTTATTTAACATTACTTTTAGTGTGAATTTGGTATCGTTAACAAGCTCTGGTCTAGTGGTCAACAACCAGGCTGTCACACCGGAGATCCCAGGTTTTATCCCCGGTCAGGTCAAGATGGAAAATGATATTTTTCAGATTGACTGGTTCTTGGATGTTTATCTATTTAATTATATGTTATAAAATATAGTATCGTTGAGTTGGTATCCCGTAAATACAAGTCTCGAACTTACTTTGGGGCTAGCTCAAGTGAATGAACCTCAATCCGCTTTCATTGATTTAGTATTGAGATTTATTGATGGGGATTGAGGTTCATTCACTTGATCGGCTTTTACAGCCTACGCAGAAAGAAAAGAAGCTGGTACATTCAAAGTTTTCCTTTTCTTCAAACACGAAAGGTATATCCTATGAATAATTTATTGGATGCCAGATAAAATTTTCATAGTTTTTTTTTTAGGCTAAAAATATTGCGACAGGTTTGAAGACAATGAAGATGGATCGTATTTCATTTTATTTTTTTCAGACTGTTGATGTAGGGTTTATACTTTATGTAGACAGAAAGATTATATGTATATTAACGGCCCAAATTCATTCTTTAAAATTACGAGTTTATGAAGTAAATATTTTAAATTTATTAACGCAGGGGCGCACTATAAGTTTCCGGAATGAATATGAAAAAATACTTTTAAAGGTAGAAAATTAATTTATTGTTTTTCAAAATAATCTCCCTTGGCGTCTATGCACTTTTTCATTCGATGAAACCAGTTTTGAAAACTTTTGTGCCACTCCTCTGTGGTGACCTCTGAAACGTGTTTTTCATACTCCTCGACAGCCTCTTCTGGTGATGAAAATCGTTGACCGCGTAATTGGTTCTTAATTTTTGGGAACAGAAAAAAGTCACAAGGTGCCAGGTCGGGACTGTATGCAGGATGACTCATGAGTTCTACATTTTTCGCCTTCAAAAAGTCGTTTGTCTGTCTGGCCGTGTGGGAACTAGCATTGTCGTGGTGCAGGATGATACGGCGTTTACGGTTATTTTTACGGAGTTCGTCAATAACTTCCGGCAAACAAATGCTCGTGTACCAGTCACTATTCACTGTACGACGATTCTCTAAAGCAACAGTAGCCACGTGTCCAGTTTTATTAAAAAAAGAAGCATTCATCCGCTTAGATGCACTTTTCACGCGCGCCACTTTGGTTGGTTTCGGCTCATCTTGAAAGACCCATACGCTCGATTGCTGCTTTGTTTTGGGATCGTAGCAATAAATCCATGTTTCGTCACCTGTTACTATGTCCCACACCAAATTTGACGCACCTTCGTTGAATCTGGTAAGCATGGCACTGCACCAAGTGACGCGGTCCGTTTTTTGAGCCTCGGTCAAGTTGTGTGGGATCAACCGCGAGCACAGCTTTCTCACACCCAAATGTTTGTGTAGGATTAATTGTATTTGACTCATGCCTATTTCTAAGGATGTGCGAATTTCATGGTAGGTCACATGCCTGTCTGTTCCAATCATACGGCGCACAGCATTGATGTTATTGTTGGTCACAGCGGTGGACGGCCGACCATCGCGAGATTCGTCACTGAGATTGATACGACCACGCTTGAATTCTGCAAACCAGCTATAAACAGTTGTCTTGCATGGTGCTTCATTGCCAAAAGCTGTTTCAAGCCGAGCGATGCTCTGTTGAGCTGTCAAATTACACTTAAAATCGTAGAAAATCATACTACGAAAATTTTCCCGAGTTAAATCCATGTTGATGCAGACACACAATTTTTTAAATGGCGCCACAAGGTAAAAACAAAAGACAGTCAGATGAAACAAACTGCATTCTACAGCCAAAGAGTTCTTTTTTCAAATGTTGCAATAAATTTTTAAATATTGTTTATGTAAGTGGCCAGTTCCGGAAACTTACAGTGCGCCCTATGTATTAGTCTAAAGTCTTTTATCTATTGACATTGATTTGATTTAATACTATTTACTATTATCATAATCTAAATATAGGTCCTTACATATGAAATTGCCGTTCAGTATCAAAAAAGTGAAACAAGTTTTTTTTAATGAAATTATTATTTAATCAATCGAAGTATGCGCCGTTGTTATCGATACACTTCCGCCATTTTATAGGCAGATCATAGATACCTTTGGAAAAAAAATCCTGGGAGCGAGAGTCTATGAACTGTTTGAAGGCGGTTTTGACTGCCTCATCAGATTTGAAATTTTTTCCTTGTAAAAAGTTATCCAAGTTTTGAAAAAAGTGGTAATCGGTTGGTGCAAGATCTGGAGAGTATGGTGGGTGACGCAGAGGTTCCAGTCGCAGCTCCTCTAACTTGGCGATCGTTTGATGTGCAGTGTGTGGTCTAGCGTTATCCTGAAGGAGCAGTGGGCTAGAGCAATTCATCAGTCTCGGTTGTTTAATGGCGAGCTTTTCCATCATTGTTTGCAATTGTTGGCAATACAAGTCTGCAGTAATCGTCTGGCCTGATCTCAAGAAGCTGTAGTGGATAACACCAGCACTGGTCCACCAAACACTAACCAGAATCTTCTTTTTGGTCAGTTTTCGCTTAGGGCAAGGTTTTGCCGGTTCTCCAGGGTCAAGCCATTGTGATGATCGCTTCCGATTGTCGTACAGGATCCATTTCTCATCACAAGTCACGATACAGTTCAAAATCCCTTCATTATTGTGGCGATTAAGCAAAGAAACGCAGCAAGCAACGCGTTTTTGTTGGTTTGCTTCAGTCAATTCATGCGATACCCACTTTTCGAGTTTTTTAATTTTTCCGATTTGGCGCAAGTGGATAAGTATCGTTTTGTCACTTACGCCGAAGGCTGCTGCTAATTCAGAAGTGGTTTGAGATGGATCCGCTTCCACTATCGCCTTCAATTCTTCGTTATTCACTTGAGTATCAGGTCGTCCCCGAGGGTCATTGTGTAAATCGAAATTTCCAGAACGGAAACGTTGAAACCAAAAACGCACCGTTCATTCATTAGCGGTGCCTGGTCCATACACGTCGTTAATTCTTCGAGTCGTTTCTGCAGCACTGGTGCCACGGTGGAACTCGTATTCGTAAATACCGCGAATTTACAATTTGTCCATAGTTGTTGTTATAGCAATGTTGAAACTCAAACAAATGATGTTAAAACAAATGAAATACGAATATTAAAACAATATTTTTCTGGCTTTATTTCGAAATAAATTTGAATTTGGAATTCCTAATGAAACGCAAGTTATTTGATTTTAAAGTTGCCAGTATTGAAAATCGGCAATTTCATATGTAAGGACCTAATATATCAAAAGCTTAACGTTTTAAAAAAGCGAGGTAGCGCGAGGCAAGCTACAGAGGCGGTGGGCGAGCGCGTAAAGAGTGCAATACAAACGAAATCAGTATTATTGGCAATATTTGATTTACATACCTGTGTCTGTTTTCAATCTTCATCATAAATACCTCCTCGTCTCGTCGCCGCTTCTCGCCATTTGTATACAAACCCGCTTTTCCCTGCAATATCATGCATTCCGGATCTCACAGCAATATTCTCTTTATTGGAATGCTACCTGTTATTAAAGATGGCTGCTACGAAATAGGATGAATCAATCATTTAAAATATTTATTTTCTCAAAATATGATTAAATACAATAATGTACATTAAATGTCGTGGCCAGATCGTAGAATTGATCGTTTCATGATCAATTCATGAAATGGTTATTTTTGACATGGAAAATACTCGCTGATCTCATCATGATGTGGTCTGCCCAGATTAATTAATAATCACTTGAAAGTAGACGGGTATATAGTAGAAAGCAACCGCATCGCCTATTCATATGATTCAGATTCTCGCCCATTCCCTAAATCGGGCTTTACGATCTACACGGGAAGAGAAGCAGCTGGTACATTCTATGTTTTTTCTTTTCCCCAGACCAGCAAAGAAACAAGAAGCTGAAAAATTCGTTTTAATATTAAATAGATTAATTTCCATATATTGACTGCCTCCGTGGTCCAGTGGTCAAGGCGTCTGCCTTGTAATCCGGAGGTCATGGGTTCAAATCCCACTGGGAAGCATACTTTGTGAAAAGTTGTTTCCAGTCTGGTTAGGATATTGCAGGCTTGAATCACCTGATTATCCGAAAAGCAAGAGGATTCGTGCTTCGGAAGGCACGTAAAGCTGGTAGTCTCGAACGCCATTTAGCGTTTGTACCTATCCCTAGGATTGGTTCTAGTCTACCCTTTGGGTTGCGGAGGTCAGACGGCAGTCTGTTGCTCTGTGTAAAACCAGTTACCTCGTCGAATCACCTAGGGTAGGTTACACTGTTAAAAATTATGTAATTTTACTAAAAATTATGTAATTTTACATGCAAAAAATTACATAGACCTGTAAAATTTTCGAAAAATTTGGAAATGTTACGGAAAAATATGTAAAAATTACAAAAATTATGTAAAATTTAATTTTTTTCCGGAAATTTTTAAAATCACATAATTTTTAGTAAAATTACATAATTTTTTGCATGTAAAATCACATAATTTTTAACAGTGCAGGTTAGCCCGGGCTCTAAAGCGTAATCGCTGACGATGCAACCGGGAATACCGCTCGGATGATGAAAAAGAATAATTTCCATATATGCGACCATTGTACAGAATTTTTATTACCCCGTGGAACCCAAATGGTTTGATGGATTTTAATAAATGAGGTGTCATTATTTTTTTACGTCTCAGGGGAGAAATAACCGACATACTGTTTATAAAGCGCGTAGGATGTTGTTTTTTTTTTTATTAATTTTTACCCTAATACCGGTCGGGAAGTTTTCTTTTTAAATATAAAATTTGTAGATTAAATACTGTGTAGTAAATAATAAAAGGTATGAAGTTGATGAATTAGGTACAGGTTAGTCGTGTGGTTCCCGGCAGAGTAGAATAGAACCACTCCAAGTCTTCCTATTGATGATGTAGAAAGCGACTGAAACACAAGCTAAACGAAGCTTATACAAAGTGGAAGGGACATACCCGTAATCATGGTACATAGATCTCGTTGCCCGTAATGAACTAAACAATGGGCTATACTAGATTACTAAAGTATAATGAAATTAAAATAACAGTCAAAAAACCAAAAAACATTTTGACATTCCCATACAAATCGCCAGGGCGGCCGCGCACTTTTGTATGGAAATGCCGAATTTTTTTTTGTTCTTTGGCTGACTATAATGATGTAGTATAGACCGTGGTTCGATTTATTACGGGTATGTCCCTTCCACGTTGTACGAGTATATAAGCATCAATGAGACCTCTCCAACTCGTCTGGCCAGTGTGTTGTGTGTAGCCAAATATTCTGACTGCTCTGGGTAATATCGGTCTGGTAGCACAAAAGGGTCGTGCTCCTGCAGTGGATACTAAAAATACCTGATCATGGATATATACAGGGTTACTTTTAATTAACTGGCAACAATTTTGGAGCAAGTTCAGTCCATGATACTGAACTACTTTCTATAAAAAGTTGTTAAAAATCGATAAACATTTTTCGTCCTCCCATCCTAATCAACGCTCAGCCAAACGGATTTTGTATGGAAGGGCGAAAATTTAAGTATCGATTTTTAATAACTTTTTTTATAGAAATTAGTTCAGTATAATGGACTGAACTTGCTCCAAAAATGTTGCCAGTTAATTAAAAGTAACTGTATATAACAGGTATGAATGAATTGGGTTGTAAATTAAGAAAAATCATCCAACGTCCTTTTAAAGCCGTACGTCGGTTAAAAAAAATCTTTTTATTTTGACCAATCCAGAAATCATATTATATTTATGTATTAGTAACAGAAAACTATGTCTTCCTTCAGAAAGAAAAATGAAATAAAATCCATCAAACCATGTCAATTCTATGGGTTATTATCACTTAAAAAATTAGCTACTGGCCCAAATGTTTCTACTTCATCCGGAGTTCTTCTTCAGGGCGAATATGGCTCGCGACGCACACACGAAGACGTCTAGAGCACTCAGGTAGTGGCTGCCTTTTTACATGAGTTTTATCTTATATGAACAAAGTACTGTGAAAAAGCTAGCAAAAATATAAATCGCGAGGTGAAGTAGGTCGATTCGATTCCGGTAAACCCGATTTATGGCGCAAATCGAATAATTGATTTGTGTATCCGGCAGATTGAATAAATCACGCGGGGCACGGCGCGACAACTGTTATTATTGTGTACCAACCTTTAATATTAATAGTCTATGTATTATCATCATAATTATCCGAGCGTATTCCCGGTTGCATCGTCAGCGGTTACGCTTCAGAGCCCGGGGTCCGCTACCTAACCTAGGCGATTTGACGAAGTAATTGGTTTTTACACAGAGTGGGGAGAGACACCGTGTTGTTCCGGGTTGGAATAGGACCTCTCCATCTCTTCCTGTGGATGTTGTAAGAGGCGACTAAAGGCAAAAATAGCACTTAAAGCTCGTGCTACAATAGCATTCCCAAGGAGGGTTGTCGTCAGGCAGGCGGCCGGTTGTGAAACTGTATGTAGCCAAATCCTTTAAAATTTTCCGGCTATTTCTTCTCCAATTCGCTAGATTTTTGGCATCCTTGGGTGAACATTTGAAATGAAATGAAATGAAAAATTTTATTTGCAAGCAAACACGGTAGAAATACATTTGAATTTACAGGTCATTTACACCTAGATTTATTAAACAAGCGTGTTGCACCAACAATCGAATATTTGGAAAATAAAAAAGCGCACCCCAGGCTCCGAAGCAGCATAGATAGCTGAGGATGCAACCGGGAACGCGTTAAGATGAAGAAGACTGTTTTTACACAGAGCGCTGTCTGACCTCCGTAACCCAAAGAAAAGAGCATAAGACAACATATAACAAGCCCTAGAAGACATTCAGGATCCACAGCTTTGCGTGCCTTCGGAAGCACGGAATCATTTTTCTTTTCAGATAATAAGGTGATATAAGAATATCCTAATCAGACTAAAAACAACTTTCACAAAGTATGCTTCTCAGTGGGATTTGAAACCACGACCTTAGGATCACAAGGCAAGCCTTGACCACTGGACCGCGGAGGCAGTCGAGGCACTATTTGTCTATATATGTTGTACATATTTAACTAGTGGTTCTATAAGAACAGTAGACCTCACGAGCCCTTATCACTATGCAATAACCAACACTTTGCCCCCCCCCCCCCCCTTTTGCAACCCCCTTGCAACACCCCTTCCCCCACAAATACACAGACACGTAAAACTTATAACTGTCTTTTTCATCTGTGGTAAAAAAAAGTTAAAATTGTGCACTCAAGTACTATGTCAAATTGAAATAAGAAATGGTGAAAAAATTATGAAGAGATTCGGCATGCGGGGTTGAACACATGGTAGCTCAGTGGTTAGCGCATAGTCCTATTTAGACCAAGGTCACGAGTTCCGCTCACGTGGTATTTTTCACCATTTCTAATTTCATTATTTGATTTGAGTACTTAGAGGTAAGCACTGCTTCTTGAATTCCTAAAAACCTTATAAAAAACAACTATATCAATTCAATTTCAAGTGTAAACCCGATTTATGGCGCAAATCGAATAATTGGATAGTAGTTATTTATTGGGCTTTTCAACACACGTATCCGTGTTTTGAAAAGACCAATAAATACGTTGAAATTTAAAATTCACTTCATCAAAGGCCGCCCCTCTTTTTCAAAAGTCTCAATAAAAGATATGATATCATGCTTAACTCACCTGTATTTTACTCGAAAGTTTCCACTTCCCGAGGTATATTCACTATCACCTTAAACTATTATTACACGATTAAACCGTAGTGAATGATGGGAAAGGAAAATCTCTCTGTTCTGATACGATGATTATATTGGTTTGCACCAAGAACGATATTTCTACGCATGCTTGACAGGACGCCCTGTCTCCGACAATCAGATATTGCATCACTGGATCAGATTGACTCGTACCTTTCATCCGTAGATTTTAGGCACCCAGTAAGTACAATTCCTTCATATCGAAGTCAGGACATTGGTATTTTGATACCCACTGTAAACTACGCGAAAGATCTATCGCTTTGACGATCATTCTACCTCATGACCCAAGACACGTCTTCGACAGTACTGAGGTATCGCAAACTGGTCCGGATTAGGCTCGTGCTGATGACCCGTAGGTTGTTAGCACCCATTAAATACGATTCCTCAACATTGAAAACTATCGTGAGCGATGAGAAAGAACTTTCGCTTGACGGATATTTAATAGCAAAGTCAACGGGACGTCTGTAGTTGCGAAAGAATTATCTCGTTGCTGGTCCAGATTAGGCTCGTCCCGATCACCCGTAGGTTTTTGTGGGTACCCAGTAAATGAGATCCTTCGCAGACAATGATATCCACC
This sequence comes from Acrobasis repandana, assembly GCA_963576875.1. Taxonomy (NCBI): domain Eukaryota; kingdom Metazoa; phylum Arthropoda; class Insecta; order Lepidoptera; family Pyralidae; genus Acrobasis; species Acrobasis repandana. Next base: position 2,788,954 of record OY756234.1, on the reverse strand, counting down.
ATGACTAATACTATAGATCATCGCTTTATATCAAACCAATTTCATATTCCAAATCACACTCCAGTGAGAATGTTATTTCCCCCCCAAAACCACCACGAGTTTTCAGATCACTTCACATATCATACTAGACAAAATAACTTTTAAACTACATTTTTACACTTTACACAATCACGATCCTTGTACAAATGCGGTTTGCCAATAAATGAACCACGATGTATTAGTGATGTAACATTGCATGGTGTATGGTAGTGATAAACAATCGATTATTCGGTAATCGATTATTGGATATCAAATCATATTAACGTTTAGAGTATTCTGTGTGATGAATTGGTAAACCGTTTAATAGTAGGTAGCATATCTAGTTTCAATTAACACCTTTCCGTTTTTCAAAGAAGTTTACTTGTAAATTGTTTTGCGAATATTTTCTATCGATTCTACCTATGAATATAAATCGAATAAGAGTAACACTATTCAAGCACTATGATAAATTTTGCTAAACCTGCAGTTATGCGCTCCCACGTGAATATTCCTGAGCGTAACATGATAATCAGTGGCGGATTAAGCAAGTGCGAAGTCCGTAGCCAATTATTTTAAGGGGCTCGAGTCACGAGTGTTACGAGGGATGGTGGAGTATATGCAAATCGAAAATGTATGCCTACTAGATTGTACGGGTTATTTTAAGAATTCACAATGCTATACTATCTTAATCTTATTAAATAAATAAATAAGATTTATGATGAAAAAATTCTTGAAACAGCTCTGCTCGCATGGATTTTTTTACCATATCTTATTTCTTCATACACCCAATGCTTAATTCTCTAGGCAGCTCAATGCTAGGTCTAACGAGATGTAGCAATTTAGAATGTAACACCTTTAGCGCGGGGCCCCTTTTTGCGCGAGGCCCGCAGCATTACCTACTCTTGCTATGGTTGCTGTTTTTCGTGTGTGTAAGTGGCCAACACCTCTTGCTGCGGTGTTAATCCAACACTGATGATAATCAATCGTGATAGCGCGTTATGCTAAAAGTAGCATAAGTACATCTACATTGTAAAGACAAAGAGAGGTTCTCAAACATGTACAGTTGTAAAGGATGGAAGTTACTAAGTGCAAATACCTACCTAAAGTAAAATACGAAATATTATTTTAAATTAGAACTACATAACCCTTTTTTGACAGTTGGGTAATAAATTGAAATAACATTTGCGGTGCGCTATTGATAAAGACGGTGTGTTTGATGATCGTGTTACAAAGGAAGTATGAAACATAAAACTTTTGTTTTCGACTTATTATTTCAAAGGAAATAAAATAAAGTGCTTATGTCTTCAATAAAGTGCCTATGTTTTCAAAAATACAGAGTTTGTACACCATTTTGCATTGCATATTGCTAATTGTTGTACGTAAATCATGAGTCTCTTTGGCAAACCTTAAGGTTTACAATACCTGTAAAATAATTGATGATTTGGCTAAAACGCATTATTTAATTCGTTTATTGGTGTGATGCACTCCAAATCAGTCCTATCCAGGTGAAGCTCTACTCAAGAAGTACTGTGCACCGTTTATCTACATACGAAGTCTCTCTGCTCGTAGATCGACCTCATCGTCAATCAGCTGAAAGTTAGCTGTAATTTTCTATCACCACGAGGATCTTCGCACGTACAATCATGTTCGTAAGTTTGTAACTAATGTTATGTTATGCATTTTATTATTTGTGTTAACCTCATTTCATACCTTAATATTTGTGTTATTACTTACTTGCAGGTCTGATTCGGAGTACTATGCGACTAAACGTCATGCCAAGGAGGTAAAAAAACAAAAAATAGAAGAACTTATTGAGACGGATGAAGATAGTGCAACTACTTCTGGAATAAGGTACGTACTTCTTTCTTATCTTAGCTAACCTAAGTTTAAGTGTGATTTTGTGTGATGATATGTGAATTCTAAACTGTATTCCTATATCCACAGTTATATGAATATATAATATTTAGCGTATAAATATTTACAACTGTACGTAGATTATATAACTTACATAATTAATAATTTTTAAAAAATACTCATTTCAGGTTAAAACCAGTGTCTTCAAAGCACGTGAATAAACGTGCAAAAGTCGCGCCTGTAGAATACGGATCAGACGAAGATATTTTACCCAAAAAGTATGTATTAACCTAAAAGTGACTCGTTACCTAATTTTTATACTTCATAATTGTTCTATTTAACCTTACTTACACTCTAATTGACGACCTCTGTGTTTTAGTAATGATCATACCAAGCTATTACACCGGAGGTCCCTGGTTCGATACCAGGTCCTTTTATTTATTATGTGAATTCTAACCAGTATTCCGTTATCCACGGTTATATTATGTTAATGTAATATTTAACGTATAAATCTTAAATAGGTAATTATTAAAAAAACTCGTTAATTTCAGATCAAAACCAGTGTCTTCAAACCACGCGAATAAACGTGCCAAAACTGTGCCTGTAGAATACGGATCAGACGAGGATATTACACCTAAAAAGTATGTATAACGTAAAAATCACTAGGCACTCACTGTATTTATTTTGTTGTACTACGAACTTGTTTCCTAACTTTTATAATTGTAATTCACTCTAATTGACTACCTTTGTGGTTTAGTAGTCATCATGCTAGTGCGGGTTCGATCCCCGGTCAGGTCAAGATGGAAAATGATCTTTTTTCAGATTGACTGTAGTCTTGGAAGTTTATTTACATATGTAATTATATATGTAGTATCGTTGACTTAGTATCCCGTAACACAAGTCTTGCTCTTACTCTGAGGCTAGCTCAATCTGTGATATTTGTCCGTATATATTTATTTATTTATATTTAATTATACCTAAACCTACCTAAACTATCCACCTAAACTACCTAAACTAAACTACATTTAAATAAAAAATCATACTTAGTTAAAATTTTTCTTATCTCGTTTTCAGATCAAAACAAATCTCGAAGCCTACGTTAAAACGGAAGACAACAAGTAAGAAATCGGTTGCGACGCAGTTTTCCGGTGTGTTCGGCTCTGACTCTGAAGAAGAAGCTGTAACCCTGCGCAAGGCTTCTAAAAAAGAGGAACTACAGTCGGTGCTAACGCGGAGGGTTGTTGACGGGGTCTTGCGTCGTACCGCAAGCCTTGATGGCGACATATTTGTTGATTTAAAAGTGTATAACACAGCCGATATCGTCTCTATAGACCCTAAAGAGCGCTGGCAATACGCCGTTTTGGCACTAAAATATCGAGCTGATTCTGACTCTGGCGAATTGAGCCAATTAAAAGACTTTATTAAAAAGTGCAAATCCCGCTTTACAGAAGAGGGAAAGTTTTTTGCTTCTAAGAAGTTTTGATCTTTTTTATCTTTTATTTCTTGTATATGTATGTGTTATGGTCATGGATAATATATGATAATTCAAATTATATTTTTTTTTCAACCAGTCTACTTGAAAAGTTAATTACGTACATATAGTCTGTTTAAATAATAATTGATAATCACTACAGATATGGCTAACAGAACAGTATACTGCACAGTTTGCGATATATCAGTAAAAAGTAATGCATTTTCAGGTCATTTAAGAAGTAAAATACATAAAAATAATTATTCCATTGAAGTTTGTGACGGTATTCAAAAGATAGGTACTGCATTCAGGAATAGAATTGCTTCTTATAGAGTGCAGCCGATATCCGCTGATGCATGTGTTAACGGTGACGAGAATAATCCTACACAGCCAGCCAGATATTTACACGATTTAATACCTCGTGTGAAAAAGCTATTAGCTGCGAGACAATCCACCTATAATTCTATTAAAGTAAACTTTGAATTGTTTGGAGAATTCAATTTGCCTTCAAAATTAACCAGCGAAATTAAATCGTTTGCTACAGAAAACGTAATATTACATAATAATTATAATTTTAACGATATTTTTTCTAAGGTAATTTATACCATTGTTACAAAGATAGATGAGTTTCAAGAAAAAGATAGTGGTTGGGCTTTTGTACGTAATTTGTACTTAGAAGTAAATATAAACAAATACAATCCCTTGAGAGCTGCGCGCTTTATTGAGTTGCCAAAATGTATAAAGTTAAAACGTGCGTGTATAAATATAAAAAATAATGATGCATTATGTTTCTTATGGTCTGTAATGGCATCATTATTTCCTGCTAAGAATAATCATCATAGAACATCTTCTTACCCCTGTTATGATAATATTCTCAATACTACGAATATGACGTTTCCTGTTGGCTTCTCAGACATTAAAATCTTTGAGAAAAACAACCGTCAAATTAGCATTAACTTATATGGTATTGGTACCAAGTCAAATATTGTTGGCCCCCTGTACAAGACAGAGCATAAAAGGAAGCATCATGTCAATCTATTATTATTAGAAAAAGGTCAATTTAAACATTATTGCTTAATAAAAAACTTGAGTAAATTACTTAGACCTCAGTTAACAAAACATCATGGGAAAATATATTTTTGTGACGAGTGCATGATTTTTTTTAACACCGAAGAGAGTTTAAATGTTCACGTTTGTAGTGGTGTTCGCACATTATTACCTGAACAAGGCTCTGTAATTCAATTTAAACATTTCGAGAGGATGCAAGATATGCCGTTCGTCATATACGCTGATTTCGAATCTTTATTAGTACCCCATTCAACAAATAACAATGAGCCTGATAAGAAATGTACTACAATTTTACAAAATCATTTACCAGCTGCATTTGCCTATTACATTGTTTGTTCATTTGACCGCTCACGAAATAAATATGTAACCTATCGTGGGAAAGATTGCGTTGCAAAATTCCTCGAACTTCTCGGTAAAGATGTGAAGCAAATACATACCATTTTAAAACATCCCATTTCTATGACTACATTGACGTCACAGGAACAGGAAAGCTTTGAAAAATCCAAATATTGCTTTATCTGTGAACAGTTGTTACTTGACGACAAAGTCAAAGATCATTGTCATCTAACAGGAAAATATCGTGGTGCAGCTCATTCTTATTGTAACCTACAATATCGCTTACCGAAATTTATTCCAGTATTTTTTCACAATCTATCTGGATACGATAGTCATTTGTTTATTCGAGAGTTAGGAGACATGCCAGGCAAAATAAAAGTAATTGCAAAAAATAAAGAAAACTACATTTCATTTACAAAATTTTTTAATACCGGTCGACAAGAATATTTGCCAGTACGGTTTGTAGACTCATTTAAGTTTTTAGGTACGAGCTTGGAAAAACTTGCAGCTAACTTAAATGAAAACGATTTTAAACACTTAGCAATATTTTTTCCAAATAAAAAGCATTTTGATATATTAAAACGAAAAGGTGTATATCCTTATGAATACATGACGAGTTGGAATTCCTTTGAAGAAAATAGTTTACCGGCGCGTAATTGCTTTTATAGTCATTTAACCAATAACATTATTTCTGAATCTGATTATTGTTATGCTCAGCATGTTTGGAAAACATTTGGATTAAAAAATCTTGGTGAATATACAGATTTATACTTAAAATCAGATGTTATATTACTGGCGGATATATTTGAACATTTTCGACTAACTTGTAAAATTAATTACAGATTAGACCCAGCATTTTACATGACAGCTCCTGGACTAAGTTTTGATGCCATGTTACTCATAACGAAAGTAAAACTTCAACTTATAGACGACTTGGAAATTTTACGTATGATTCAAAAGGGCATTCGTGGAGGAGTGTGTTTATGCTCAACTAGATATGCTAAGGCGAACAACAAATATTTGGCTAGCTACAATCCAACTGTGCCTGACAAGTACTTACTATACATAGATTGCAATAATTTGTATGGTTACGCTATGTGCTCTTATTTACCGTATTCAAATTTTGAGTTAATAACACAAAAAGCTATTGATGAACTTAATATCCTCAACGTACCAGACGATGCGGAGTACGGTTATATTTTGGAAGTGGACTTAGAATATCCAGATCATCTACACGATTTTCATAATGATCTGCCATTTTGTCCTCAAAAATTTATTCCTCCGGGTTCAAAAAATCCAAAGTTAATACCTAATTTATACGACAAATTTTATTACGTTATCCATTACGTACATTTGAAAACTTGCATTCGACATGGATTGCTGCTAAAAAAAGTTCACCGAGTAATAAAATTCAAACAACATCCGTTAAAACAGTACATTGATTTGAATACCAAATTACGTCAAAAAGCCAAGTCTGCATTTGAGCAGGATTTTTTCAAATTATTAAATAATAGTGTTTTTGGGAAAACATTAGAAGATTCTGAAAAAAGAGTAAACGTTCACTTAGTTAATCAGTGGACTGACACTAAAAATATTACTAAAAAATCTTATACAGCAGAGCATCTTATTTCACGACCTAATTTCCATAGTTGCACTATTTTTGCAGAAAATTTTGTGGCTGTACAAATGAAACCAGAGTCGGTTATGTTGGATAAGCCTATTTACATAGGATTTACAGTTTTGGAGATATCTAAACACCATATGTATGACTTTCACTATTCTATCATGAAACCATTCTATGTCAACAATTTAAAGCTTTGTTATACAGACACTGACAGCTTGTTATATTGCATAGAGACAAAAGACGTATATAAAGATATAAAATTATATTTTCAATCATACTTTGACACCAGTAATTATGAGAAAAATAATCAGTATAATATTGTTTGTCAGAACAAAAAAATTCCTGGGTTGTTTAAGGATGAGTTTGGAGGTCAACTTATTAATGAATTTGTGGGTTTGAGATCAAAGCTTTACTGTATTAAAACACAGGATAAAGAAATAAAAAAAGCTAAGGGTGTGAAGAAATCCGAAATAAAAACTCTTAATTTTAAAGATTATAATAATGTGTTGTTGTATAATATATCTTTGAAAAAAAGGAATGTAGTGTTTAAATCTCTAAAACATGAAGTATTCACTCAAGCTATCGACAAAATAGCTTTATCTTCAAACGATGACAAACGTATAATATTAAAAGATAAAATAAGTACCATATCCTGGGGACATAAATCTAGGTTTTGAATTAGACTGGTTGAAACTAAAATATAATTATATAAGAATTTTGGAATATGATATAGATATAATTAGATTACACTATAAAATAAATATATGTGTTAAATAAATTTTCATAATTTGTTAATGTATCATGTATAATGAATGATGTACATTTATATGTTCTCATCAATGATGTTTTTTTCTATGGTTTCCTGTCTTCAACTATTTACTATCTTATACATAACATGTTTAGTAATAGATAGATAAGTAAGTCTTAGCATTTGATTATTAATTAACATGACCTTTATGCATTTTAATAAAAATCAAAATGAAGTTAAAAAAACTTGTTTAATTTGTTAATATGTCCCTCCTTCAATAATCCGATAGATATACATTTTCATTCTATCTGTGGTTGCTATCAAAATCTTAATGCAAACAAAATATCACAAAACAAAATAAAAAACAAAAATTAATAATTCGTTTCAATTTAATATGGTGGATAGTATATTGCCATCTAATTAATAATTTTTGTGATGAAAAGTTTGTGATGTATATGATACTTAAAACTAGATAACATCCAAGACCCAAGGAATTTTTAAAAATATCGTTCTACACCATGCCTTGGCTGGGAATCGAACCCAGAACCTCGTGGCGGGTGAGCATGGTAACCGTAACGCCACAGAGGTTGTCGAATGAAAGACTTAAAATTAGAATATGATTGAGCCTGATATGAAATATGATAGCTACTGTATTGATATACCTGCTAGTTACAAGGTGAACATCATGTACAGACATGTCTATTCCTGTTTATTTAGTTTTGCGAGGAACAACCTGTTTTGCAATATAATCAAATGTTATTTATAAAAGACTTGTTCTGTTTGTAATGGTTTTTCAGTCGTATATTGAACAGCCAAACTGCGATACATCATCTGCTGCATCAACTCACTACATCGATTCACTGCTAGTGCTTCAATTTTATAACTGAATGTAAGAAGACATATTTTTCATTAATAATGCCTAACCGATAAAGTATTTAAAAATATTATTCTTGGTATTAGTCACTTCATTTATATTTTGTTCTTTACAGATCATGACGGACTCGCAAGAGACTTGCATATTGTGCTCACAATACGCTCAAGATCCCAACGAAGACGCTGAAGAATGCTTCCAAGGATGGAGAAATCGGATTGCAGAGCTAAAGAAAATAGAAGAAAAGAAAGAAGCTGCAAAAAAGAAAAGTGGAATATCATCCTCCTCTTTTGTTATCAGCAAAGCAAAGAAAGGCATAAGAATGATAAAAATTCAGGTGTTGGATTTGGAAAACGAAGCTGGTAGTTATTCTTCATCGCAGTGCAGTGATGGTACTGAAAACGTGATACTTAGTGCGCAATATGTGATGAGTGATACTTTTGATGAAATTATGGACCTGACTGAAAATGTAATTAGTAAAATTAGTAAAAAGCTAACTAGTGATAACTTTTGATTGTAAAATATGTATATAATAGTTTAAGAAAATTTATGTAAGTATATAAATTAATTATTATTAGGATTTTAATTTTTTTTTGTGTAATTCTAATTATGGTTATTTAAGGTTTTGTTAAAGAAATAAAATTGTTAAATGGTAATGTAAATAATATAAATTATGGGTGTTAACTTAAATATAAATAGTGTATAGCTTAGTACCTATATCTTGGAATAAAAACTTAAATATGTAAGTAGAGTTAATTTCTCCTTGTAACTTAATTTTATGTAGTTAATATGTGTGTATTCATGAAAATTGTATTTTAAATTAAAATAAATATTTTGTATGTTATAAGTTTGTATATAACTCTAGAATTTATTAACTAATGAATAAAAAACGCTATAAATTTATCTTGCTTTATTATTATTCATAAACATGAAATATATTTACAAATAATTTATAAAAATACACTTTTTTCTATCATTAACTTCTTTACACATACAACATAAAACAAAAAAAAAACTTGATTTTACCTTATATCATGACAAAACTAAATATTTTCTAAGTACCATTTCTTTATACAAATAGCATTTTTTAGTGCACAAAAGTTCTTATGACTTAAACAATTGAAGTTACATTCATTTATGCAATAAGTTTGATATAACGTTAAAAAATTAGGACTACCCATATTTTCGATATCTAATAACACACACTCTTCACACAGTTCCTTTATCCATTTCTGTTTCTCAAAACCTTTCATTACAATAGTTTTGTTTTGCATTATTGGTGTAATAATTCTTTTAAATTCTCTAGAATCAATATGACCCTCACTCCAAGTGATCCCTCTCTGTCTTTCAAGGTATCGAACGGTCTTCTTTTCTTTCGTAGATAATGAAGTATATGCATATGGAGGTTTAATTAAAAAAACTTGAGTGAACTCCTCAGTAGATAATGCAAACTCTTTGATAATAAATTTATTATAGCAATCCTTGAATCCTTGAACATCAACGAAAATAATCGAGTTCATGATAATTTACGAACAATGTTGCTCAGAGGTCTGTATTCGACTATACAGTCATTCAAAATTAGACAGTATGCTGATGTCTGATCTGGTATCTCTTTATCACACTCTAGTTCGAGGCGAATGTTGATCACCGGTCCTGATTTAATATTATCGTTCTGTCTAGAACAGTCTATCACGAATAATGGTGCAAAAGTTTTAAACTCTTGTGCAGTCAACAATGCGTTGCATGGGCGGTTGTAATAAGACTGCTGAAAATTTACATATTGCTCGTATATTAAAGCATAGTTATGATATGAAAAGTTGGTGTTGTAACTTTCGTACGGGTAATATGTAGTTTAAAAAAACTTTGACATCTCGAACATTGCAGTGATCGAACCGAGACATATCATTCATACCGTTGTTCTTTCTGTTTGTTTGTAATCCTAAAATGACATATCTTGGTTTTTCAATTTGTGACGAAGTTTTAATTGACCAAGTGTGTTTTGTAGTCTTTGGTAACAAAGGATACTCATAAAGGTCCCAGTTTCTATACACTAATTGAATGGGTCTATCTTTTTCAAGTATTTTAAGTAAATTAATTCTTTCTCTATCTGATACTTTAACGTGAGGAACTCGCCATACAATCTTTTTTATGTCAATACTTTCAACCTTTTCGCCAGTGTTTAGCTTTAAAGCATTAAGGTTAGTATTACTTCGTAACAACACAAGTTCGTGTTTGCAATTGAGAATTATTTTTTTATAATCTTCTGCAAAACCTAGTATATTGCTGAGAGGTATTGACGCAGCAAAATGACCTGCAATTTCATTTTTTGTACCGTGTATATCCCAACCCCACGCTCTCGATACCTTCGCCTCGTCTGCGTTCATAGACACCAGTGCTTTCATAGTAGTAGTTATACCAGCATTCTTCACTTTGTCTATTTCAATACCGTTCAATTCATATCTTATATCTTGAAAAAGGAATAAAAGGGGGTTGTTGGTAAAATGTACTGCTTGAGCTGCTTCTTTCTTCTCAACATTGATAACATTTACCACAGCTTCAACATACAAGGTACTTGCACATGGAAGCACATATAAATCTTGTTGGTTTATAGGTATCCGAATTTCATCATTTATATTGAAAGTAGTGGTATATGGCTTGTAAGAATGAATTTCTATGCCGTCTATGGAGTTATCATAAGCAGGTGGGTTAGTTATATTTAAAATACTCATTTTAGTAATCCAATCGATTTGAGAAAATGTATATTGGCAGCTGTCAATTTCTTTTTTTTATCACTAGTATGTGTAGTCTTCTTGATTGCTCGATGGGTACTAATCTTTTGAATACATGTAGTAGTGTATTTATTGTAGTCAATCATATTTTCTTTAAATGTAAGTACAGTTGAATTTGCTCACCGCAAAAATTGATTAAATCGTTATTTATATCCAATATTCTAATATTTATACTATTCACTGTGCTTCTATTAACAGGAAAATAAATCGTATTTTTTGGAATTTCTATTAGTCGATAGCCTGGAGGAACATTCAAAGCAAATTCGTGAATTATATGACTTGATTTTCCATTAATGTAGGAACCTCCAGTAATGTCACATTCAACTCGGAGCACAGTTGTAGGTAGAATGTTCACTGGCAGTAAAGACTTGTGCCATATATCCTTCATCAGTAAAGTCTTACTGTAACCCAATAAAGGTCCAATAGAATTTTGTTTTTCAAAGTGAATATCCTTAGAGCAGAATATCGAGAGCTTCAATGTATTATTGTTGCACAATAACTTGAAAACACAATTCTTTACTTTTGATTGTATGAACTCGCTGATGTCTTGGAGTTCATACGCTCCTTCAGGAATTTCAACCACTTCGTTAATGCCGTAATAAAATTTATTATTTGTATTTGTTACATTTGGTATAGAATTAAAAGTAGAAAAATGTAAAAGAGAGCACTCGTATTGACCATCAAGTTCCAATGGAGGGGAATAGTTCGTTGTTAGTACTGAGCTGTTTCCAGTTATAGACAGAGTGAAAGACATTTTTGAAATGATGTTTTATTCAAACGTAATAACTAATATATACAATATTGACACCAAAAGTCTTGCAAAAATTTTAAACATAAATGACCACAGATCACTGTATCAAAGTTTTGAAACCTAGTATAATTATAATTTATATCACTAACATTCAAATATTTCACCAATTCATTGGGTGGTCTTAAATTTCCAAAACTATCGAAATATTCACAATAATTATTAATTTTTGCAAAAGCTACCCAGTGTGTTCCATTATTATTGTGACTGTCTAAGTTTAATATTCCACACTCTATCTGTTTTGGTTTACGTGGCAATCTATCTCTCATATACACACCACGAAAGTAGGGAATATTTTTAGCGTATTTAATAATATCGATATTCGTAAGAGCACGTTTGGGTAGCCTGCTTATTAGTTTTTTTTAGATTTCAAAAATAGTCCACTTCCTTTTTTATATGGCTTAAGATAAAATCCTTTTCCAAGCGCAATAGCCTCCATAGTTTTGTTATGACGTTCAGATTCTTTAAAATTTTGTTGAGCTATTTTACAATCATTTACAGTTTTAGCTATACCAGCCACACCTCCTGCCAAAGCGCCTAGTGCTGATAAACCCGCAAAAATTGGTATCAAAGGTAAAATCCCGCCTGTTTTAGGGATTGGTATTATTCTTGGTAAACGAACGTGACATGTTTTAGGAAACATTTTTTTTGCCGCTTCATAAGCATACTTAATAACAGTTTTGTTATCCTTTGATTTCAGTTTCTTTATTTGTGAACGTATTTTTGACACAATGGTTTTAAATTTTTTTATTCCGGCACCTGTTTTTAATTTTGCTTTCATAACTTTGTTTACTACCCACGATGCTAACTTTTCTCCTTTGCCAGCGTCTTTAGAATGTAATCGCTTCTTAGCCATTTTCATAAGCTGTAAATCAGCTTTATGACGAACGGAGAGGTCTGGATTGTTATATGCAATATCGTGGTATTTACAAGCTTCGTCTAATTTGTTAACACCTTTATCACCTCTCAATAATCTTTCTTGTAGCCTAGTGCCTGGTCCACAATAGTTGTAACCTGGTAAGTGAAGCTCAAACGGGATATTGTTTATCAAGTTATTGATCAGTCCACCTCCTCTCATAATTTTTTACCTAATGAGCAAAATACTAGATGCTAACACTTATATGTATTATGATACAATTGAATTTCTATCTACCCAACTGTTTTCTGAGTCAGAGAGCCCTAACCATTTGACAAACAATTTATTGCCTTTTTTCCTAATAATTTTTTCGATTAAGTATATATTCGGGTATTTCGTTTTTTGTAACTCTTCTTGATAGAATGAACCCAATATATTTTGTTTTCGTTGATCTTGTATTAAATATGTAACTGGTTTAGTATTATTTACCGTTTTAATTATAAAAATTTCTGTAGACCAATTAGGCGTAAAACCTTTTGCAAAACTACTCTTGAACTTACTTATTCTAACGTGATCACCTATTTTAAATTTATTTTTGGTTAATTTACAACGTTTCTCTTGGAATTTTTTAATGTTATTTTTCACTAGGTTTTCATTTTTTGTATTTACATCTACTGGTTTAAACTTAGTAACGCTATGTGTTTCATTGTTATACGAAAACAAAACGCCGTTTATAGTTTTTCCTATCCATTTATAGTTACCATTATAACTAAAACATTTATACAATTTAGTCTTCAATGTTCTGATTAGCCTTTCCACAATTGAAGCTTTTTTTGTTGAATACGATGAATAATGGTTAATTTTCATTAACTGCATTTGTGTTTGAAAAACATCGTTATAAAACTCTGTGCCTCTGTCAGTTTGTAGGTTTTTAGGGATACGACCACTTTCCCTTATAATTTGAGTAAATGCTAAAATAACCTCTTTCTTTGATTTTGTTTTCAAAGGAATCATCCAAGCATATTTTGAGAAACCATCAATGACAGTTAAAATGTACGCGTATCCATTATTATACTTTTTAAATGATTGAAAGTCGGCAAGGTCCGCTTGCCATAAGTCGTCCATTCCTTTCAAGATCACATTACGACGATCAAAATTTTTGCGTGCTGATCTATGAATTTCATCTACCACTTGCAGTTTCGCCATTTTGTAGTTTAATAATTTTATCGATGTAGTCTTTAGTATAAAACTTTTTTTCAAACTGATTGAGATTATTTATCACATCCTCTTTTATTGCCTTTATATGAGCTGTTATTTCATCAGCAATCTTTTTATCCACATATTTTTTATTCACCACATCATCATGTGCCACAGGTTCTGGAACTCCTCTCAATCGAGATGATTTTAAATCAAAATCTCCGTTTTCCGATCTAAGTAGGTGATTTGTCGAACAATCTAGTATTTCTGACAAACGCAGTCTTTTATGAACATGGTGACCAAATTTATCAACATTCATTTTGAACTGAATTCGGTCGCAGTGAAATAATAAATGATCTAAGTATGATATGCGGTTATGAATTTATACTACCATTTTCACGTAGTTCTTCTATGATTGAAATTATTTCGTTATCCAGACCAGTGTTTCCGGCATCTTTAGAAGCTATTAATAATTTTAGCCTATCCACTAATTCGTTAGGGTCATCCCAGTAAACGTAGTCAGTATTTTTTTTATATTTCTTTTTAAGTATTAAACCTTCTCCAGCGCTGATATCATCAACATTACTGGTAGAAGATGTCGAAGGCTTTCGCAGTCTAAAAAGCGGTTTAATGATACGCAAGTACTTCCGTCCTTTATTAGATTTAATTGGTTTACTGGGATCAAAGTCTCGTCGATGAGCATTTGTGTCTAATAACATGGTTTTATATTCTTGACAGTCATTTTCAGTCACCACATCCAAATTAGGTATTTTTTTTAACAATAGCTCCTGCAACCCTGGTGTAATTTGATAATCACGTCCTGCTACAGATATAATATTTTGATCGTTTATATGCACACGTGCTGAACCCATCATTAATTTACCTCGTTCTCGTCTAACACCAAAAGGTACATCATTAAATATTTCGGAGGAAAGTGACCAGGACGAAGTATTTTGACTAGGACTAGGTATTGACTCAACAGTTCTAAACGATGTATTACTGGTATTGGTAGAGTCTCTAGATTTTTCTAAACTAATATCTTCATCAGAATCATCTTCACCACATTCATCTTCAGAATTTTGTTGAAAAATATTATTCTTAAGAGTTTTGTTAAAATGCGATTGAGGCGATTGAATATGATGATCCTTTGCTTCTTTTGATTTAATTTTATGGTCCCCATCCTTAATCAACTGATGCATTGGGTCAGTAACAGGTCTAAAAACTGTATTCAAAACATTTTCATTATAGGATTCCATACTTTTCATATCTTTGATTTTCTTTTTAACAGCTTCTGCTATTTTAACTATCTGAGTCTTCAACTCTTTTTCCATTTTGAACTTGATGAATATACGTTATTTTCTTAGTATGGTAATAGTTCAACTGAAGATGATTATCGAATAAATCTTCTTATATGCTCGTATTTTTATCCTCATCAAACAAGATAAAAGTATCAAAATTCTTCCTGTAACAGCCTTTATTCTTTATACAATCTTTATTGATTACCAAATAGGTATAGGGTTCGCTCCATTCTTTTGAACACATTTCTCGAAATTTGGACCACGACATGTCAGAATTAACGTGTTCATCATATACATGATGGAGGTTCACATCATCCTGTTTGAATAGTATTAAAAGGTTTGCGTTGTCTCTTACTAGCTGTTTAGGTATCTTACTGTACGTTTGATTCAAGTAAAAACAGTCAATAAATTTATGTCTACCCATTGCGAAATAATCCCTCATATTGGACTGATTCTCACATGCGACATCATCAAATATTATTACTGAGTGTGATTTTGCATCGTGAGGACTTAAAACAAGTTCATTATCTTTATATTTTACAAATGATACATCTGGCACTAAATTAAGAACATTTTCTAAAAACACATATTTCGGTTGATACAATGTTTTTGCATAAAGATAAACATTTTTAAAACGTAAACCATTTTCATGTAATAGAAGACCTATGATTAAATTAGTTTTACCACAATTCGAGGGACCGCAAATAATACATCGAATAGTATTAGGTAGAAGGTCACCATGTCGAGAAACATCTGCTTTTTCCTCTGGACATATTCTACTCAATTGTAAAGTTTGAGATTGTTTAACGAATTTCATCCTTTTAACCACTAAGACAGTTTTTGATTGAATGTTTTTTTATATGTTAAGCAACGATTTATATATATATCGAAACAAACTGACTCTGTGATATGATATAAGTATGTGATTCAGTTATAATTTTGATCAGTTATTGTAAAGTAGTTCGGAAAACAGGGTATCAGCTATTTCAAAATATCTACCTGTTCATCGAATCAGTTGACATGTCATTGAATATTGGGGATCACGTGGATATTGTAATCATGTATAAGAGAAAAATATGTGGCATTCGCACAGTGAAAATGACTATCACCGGATCAGTTGACACATCTTTGAATATTGGAGATTACGTGGATATAATAATTACTTCTGAGAAAGTACTTGGTCTTCACATAGTTAAAATTATAAATTATGAGCAATATGATGCTATTCTAATACCTTCGCAAAAATACACTACATTATGGTCTAAAATTCGATTGGAAGTCACCAGAATAGATGGAAAAGAAGTAGACCTGACTGAAGTGGAAGATGCGTTTCCAAAAATGCTCATCGACATAAAATGCGACTGGAAGCCCAAATGGATATAAATATAGTAGTTCTGACTGAAAGTGTAACGAACTGACCCAAAAGGGGCGGAGGGCCTTTGTTAAAGTGAATTAGAAAGCCCAATTAAGTATTTAAATTTCAACGTATTTATTGGGCTTTTCAGAACACATAAAGGATGTGTGTTCTGAAAAGCCCAATAAATACCTACTTTGGATTGTGTATGCGACGGACTGAATAAATCATGGAGTATGGGAATAGTACAACAATAATATTTTAAATGGGGGCTTCTCCCCCAAAAGTCATTGATTACCGGTATTGAGTGTTACAGTCTTAAAATATTGAAGCTCGGGATCACAAATTAAACAGCGAATAGATCAATAAATAATGCACTTGTTTTATTATCAGATCATTACTGTGTTTTGTTTTGACTCTTTGGTATTTATGCAATAATAAAGAGTTGAACAAACGCTCCAGCAGACGTTATTCGATTCGAAAAGAGAACGGTCGCACATGATCGAAGGGTCGCACCGTTCTCTTTTCGAATTGAATAACAACGGAGCGTTTGTTCATATCGTTCTCAAGTGAAGTATGAATGAATGAACGAAGCGTATTAGTTACTGCTGGTTAAAACTGGCCACAGACCTACTACTAAGACCTGAATAGTGCGTGGCCACCTTAGTGCATCTCTTTCTATCTTTGATTGTTGCCTCTACCCATATTTTGCACACGTCACAGAACACACTATGGTTACTAACTTAAAATAAGCTCAAATAAAACCCTAAATCACCTTTTAAATGGTAAAATCCCTAAAATTAATAACTTTCTTCGATCGTTTTGTGGTTTGTTTGGCCCAGATTTTGACAGTAGGCCAGCTAAAAGCAGCCACGCCGATAGAGACAAAAAAACATATCAGCGTTTCTTTCACACTCACGTTGTACTGTATTTGGCAGTCTCTTTCTAGCAATATCGTTGCAAGTCTAGTAGTGGTAGGTCTGTGAAACTGGCAGTGACGGTTTGATTAAAACAACTTCAAATAATTATGAAAATAATAAATACACATTCAAATAATTACACATTAGATATAGTGAAATCGACGCAAATATTTAAGATTGATAACATGAGTACATGTAACTAATCAACGAATATGATATACAGGACGTTTGGTTTGGATAATATGATCATAATCATAGTAATTTATTCATCGCTAACATGTTGCATAATATAAGATGACAAATGTGTAAAATGACAAATGATTTTTTAACCACCAGCCAGTCCGTCCAATCTACTGAAACAATTTCCATAGAAACAATTAAGGCCGTACCTACTACTAAATTTTCATTTTCCACTTTATAAACTATTTAAGGCCGTACCTAAATTTTCCGGGGTCCAGTGCTGCCCCCATTTAAAATAAATCATTTCAAAGAAAACGGAGACATCATTTAAAATTTTGCAACTACCAAGTCCTAGATAACCCTTCAAAGTATTTTATGAACTACTGTTTACAGTTTATAATTAGAACGTTAAGCTTTACTACGCACATTTGCTAAAAGTGGCCGTTTTTCGCAAATGTGCGTAGTAAAGCTTAACGTTCTCACTTTAAACTGTAAACAGTAGTTCATAAAATACTTTGAAGGGCTATCTAGGACTTGATAGTTGCAAAATTTTAAATGATGTCTCCGTTTTCTTTGAAATGATTTATTTTAAATGGGGGCAACACTGGACCCCGGAAAATTTAGGTACGGCCTTAACAAAAAATGAAAAATAAGTCGCCTTCCCATAGAAATCAGCGCTCAGCTAAACGGATTTTTAGCTGAGCGCTGATTTCTATGGGAAGGCGAATTATTTTTCATGGTATTTTGTATGGGAGGACGTAGATTTTTATCGATTTTTAACAATATTATTTTACCTGGATTAACACATAGGATACTTATAGGTGGACTGTACGAGTATGATGATAAATAAGGTGTAATGATGGATGGAAATACGTAGGTACCTATTTATAAATTACAGTGCAAGTTTTTAATATTTCAACCAAATTCTCTTTTTCGTCTAAGCCCGTTCCCGGTTGCATCCTCAGCTGTGCTGCTTCGGAGCCCGGGGTGCGCTTTCCCGCTTTTTCTTCTCCAAATACAACCTGCATGTCAATGGTCACCCAAGGATGCCAGAGACCTTGCAAAATGGAGAAGAAATAACTGGAACAGTTTAAATGATTTGGCTATAGTTTTACGACCGGCCGCCTGCCTGACGTCAACCCTCTTTGGGAATATATTTGTGCGAAAAGTTTTACAAGCGGCCGCCGCCCGACGTTAACCCTCCTTGGGAATGTAATTGTAGCACGAGATGTTTGAGCTTAGTCCTTTAGTCGCCTCTTATGACATCCACAGGAAGAGATGAGTGGTCCTATTTTAACCAAATTCTAACAAACATAATCACAAAGACACTGCAGACAAGCAATATGACACATTGACACAAAGAATGGAAAAGACAACATAAATTTAAAATACAAATATCGTTTAATAATAAATAAACGGGCAAGTGCGAGTCGGACTCGTACATGAAGGGTTCCGTACCACCGTTTCTTGCATGACGACCCCCTTTGATTTCTAATTTTAATTTTAATTTTAGTATTTATTGTTATAGCGGCCATAGTAATACATAATCTGTGAAAAATTTCAAGTATCTAGTTAATGCCATTATAAAGATCTAGTTAACAACGCTGAAAAAACACGTTTTTTATGGCGACCCCCTTTAATTTTCAACTTTTTTTTTATTTTTAGTATTTGTTGTTATAGCGGCCATAGTAATATATAATCGGTGAAAAATTCAAGTGTCTAGCTATTACGGTTCAAGAGATAGAGCTCTGTGACAGACGGACAGACGGACAGACAGCGGAGTCTCAGTAATAGGGTCCCGTTTGCACCCTTTGGGTACGGAACCCTAAAAAGACCGTATCACAGCTAGTCGCCAACATTACTTTTTATTTTAAAACATGGTGAGGTTTTACGTTCCTATGACTACTCGGGCAACGGCTATTAACATATTTTCACAAATTGCCACAGTATCATAAACATCAGTCAATGAATCAACAACAAAATAAAATACTTCAAACATTTCTCAGCTCGTGAGTAAGTTATCAGAAGAAAATATTTCATATTTAATTTTCCCATGGAGTTCAATATTTTCCTCATACATTTCCCCGCAATTTCAACACACTCGCAGACGCGGATATATCTCGGTGTAATTTCAGAACTGCCAGTAAATTAATTTCACTTTTGCACGTTCGCGTGTTAAGTGCCATAGTTTATGCGAGACAGAAGGTCATGTACTTCTTCTTCGTCCAAGCGCGTTCCCGGTTGCATCCTCAGCTGTGTTGCTTCGGAGCCCGGGGTGCACTTTCCTGCTTTTTCTTCTCCAAATATAACATACGTTTCAATGGTCACCCAAGGATGCCAGAGACCTTGCAAAATGGAGAAGAAATAGCTGGAACAGTTTAAATGATTTGGCTATAGTTTTACGACCGGCCGCCTGCCTGACTTCAACCCTCTTTGGGAATATATTTGTAGCACGAGATGTTTGTGCTTAGTCCTTTAGTCGCCTCTTATGATATCCACAGGAAGAGATGGAGTGGTCCTATTTTAACCAAATTCTAACAAACATAATCACTAAGACACTGCAGGCAAGCAATGTGACACATTGACACAAAGAATGGAAAAGACAACATAAATTTAAAATACAAATATTGTTTAATAATAAATAAACGGGCAAGTGCGAGTCGGACTCGTACATGAAGGGTTCCGTGCCACCGTTTCTTGCATGACAACCCCCTTTGATTTTTAACTTTTATTTTTATTTTTAGTATTTATTGTTATAGCGGCCATAGTATTATAATATATAATCAGTAAAAAATTCAAGTGTCTAGCTATTACGGTTCAAGAGATAAAGCCCTGTGACAGACGGACAGACGGACAGACAGCGGAGTCTCAGTAATAGGGTCCCGTTTGCACCCTTTGGGTACGGAACCCTAAAAAGACCGTATCACAGCTAGTCGCCAACATTACTTTTTATTTTAAAACATGGTGAGGTTTTACGTTCCTATGACTACTCGGGCAACGGCTATTAACATATTTTCACAAATTGCCACAGTATCATAAACATCAGTCAATGAATCAACAACAAAATAAAATACTTCAAACATTTCTCAGCTCGTGAGTAAGTTATCAGAAGAAAATATTTCATATTTAATTTTCCCGTGGAGTTCAATATTTTCCTCATACATTTCCCCGCAATTTCAACACACTCACAGACTCGGATATATCTCGGTGTAATTTCAGAACTGCCAGTAAATTAATTTCACTTTTGCACGTTCGCGTGTTAAGTGCCATAGTTTATGCGAGACAGAAGGTCATGTACTTCTTCTTCGTCCAAGCGTGTTCCCGGTTGCATCCTCAGCTGTGTTGCTTCGGAGCCCGGGGTGCACTTTCCTGCTTTTTCTTCTCCAAATACAACCTGCATGTCAATGGTCACCCAAGGATGCCAAAGACCTAGCAATGGAGAAGAAATAGCCAGAACAGTTTAAATGATTTGGCTATAGTTTTACGACCGGCCGCCTGCCTGACGTCAGCCCACTTTGGGAATGTATTTGTGCAAAAAGTTTTACAGAAGACAGAAGGTCATGTACTACCCTAAGGAATTAGTTGAGTGAAGTTTACTACTACTACTTACTTAATCATTAAAAATGTACTTATAATAAGTACATTACTTTTTTTGACTGACGTCAACAACTATGATGATATACAGGCTGACTTTTTATCAACCTGCAAAATTTTTGGAGCAAGTTCAGTTCCTGATACTTAACTACTTTCTATAAAAAACTTTTTTCGTTTATTTAGTCAGTCCATGATACTGAACTACTTTCTATTAAAAAAATCTTTTTTTGACTGAACTTGATCTAAAAACACTTTTTTTATAGAAAGTAGTTCAGTATCATGGATTGAACTTGCTCCAAAATTTAGCAGATGGATAAAAAGTATAAAACTGATAATTATCAATTTAAGTGATAAAAATATCCAAAGATATGTTTTTTTATTTATCTTGCCAATAAACTTTGCCAAAAAATTGTACTTATTAATAATATCACTATATTGTACTTATTAATAAAATAGTGATATTTGTAATGAGTACAATTTTAATATAATCGTGTTTTTTTTAATATAAGTTTATTGGCAAGATAAATTAAAAAACTTTCACCCCCAATAACTTTTGAACTGCTAAACCGATTTTCATAAAACATAGCTAAGAACCATTTCGACAGACAAGGCTTTCGATTAAAAAATGTTGCATCGAAATTGGTTTATTTGTTTAGGAGCTACGATGCCATAGACAACATACAGTCACGTCAACTTATCATCATCATATTAGGCACAGGAAGTCCACTGCTGGACATAGACTCCCCCAAGGATTTCCAAAACGACCGATCGGAAGCTTATAACCTCTCTTTTCCGCCGAGAGTTAAATATGAAATACATCAATTATTAGTTTCGTAACCCGACATCTTATCTTATTAAAAATAAACAATAACAAAGAAGCAAATTTTATTATTTATGCCATCATATGTAATTTTTTTCAATAATAATAATTATTTATTCTCCACACATTTCTTCAACCTTCCCCTAGTCTTCCCCTAAACTAAAAAAATATATATATCGGCAAATTAATTTACAAAGATGACTTTCTGCTTATATTTTACTTTACTGTTAAATGAGTAGTACTGAAAAGCCACCCTTGGAGGCAGTCGACAATTTTATTCTGCATTTTATTTAGTCCGTTTGACGAATAGCAAATGAGACACTCATTTGGTCTGGATTCCAGATTTTTGGCTAAAAAATCTGAAATTATATTTCTAGATTTGACCAGTCATTTCCTGGTTTTAAAAAGCTCTCTCAAAGTAATTTAATTATTTGATATTCGTACTAAATTAAACTTGTACGTCGTGTCTATTTGTATAATTTTATTGTGTTGTGCGAGTGTTTGCAGCAAGTTTTCAGAAGTACCTTCTTCTTTCTTCTACGTCTAAGCGCATTCCCGGTTGCCTCCTCAGCTGTGCTGCTTCGGCTTGTTTGTGCTTAATCTTTTAGTCGCCTCTTACGACATCCACAGGAAGAGATGATGTGTGTTACCCTGATCTCAATGTAGATTTACTGAATAATTTGACCGTCTCGTTAATACGTATACGTTTCATTTTCTGCCTTCGCAAATATGATCATATATCATCTTTTCGTTTTGAGCTTAAATGGCTTCCTATCCGTGAACGCAGACAAGTGCGAATTCTTTGCACTCTCTTTTCAATTCTTCTGAATCCTAATTCCCCTGAGTATCTTAGATGTAAATTTAAATTTCTTTCTGACACGCATGATAGGCAACTTCGTTCTACTGATAATCTTCTCCTTTCTGTTCCTCCTCATCGCACAAATTTTATGGCGAACTCTTTTAACTTACAAGCTATACGGCTCTGGAATGCTTTACCCATTGACATCAAAGATATTTCGACAAAATTTTCTTTTAAGAGAAGAGTGCACTCTTATCTTTTTGATAGATGTTAGTATCTTTCTTTATTTTTCACCATCATCATTCATTATTTTTATATATTGTAGGTGCGTATATATTTATTTGTTATATGTATTATAGATAGTCTTATGTACGTATGTAGGTATATTCTATGAGTTATATTTTATATGTATATTATATATTGTTAAGTAGACATATATTATATTATGCACATTTTTTAATACTTTATTTTGTATCTAGTTTTTTGCGCCGCAACATGATTTGTTTCTGTTTATCCCTATGGTTGACTGGGAGAGAACGCTTTTAGCGTTAAGTCCGCCAATTGTACCATTTTTTTTTAAAGTGGAACAATAAAGTTTTTTAAATAAATAAATAAGGGATAGAGTGGTCCTATTCTAACCCGGTACCACACGGGTAAGTTTTCAGAAGTACCTATGTTATGAAATTAGTGTAAAAAACGTACTCCGCTTTTCTCAGTGACCCGAAGTGGATGTAATAATATTAGTTTATGATACAATTGTGGTAAATTGATCATTTTACTTGAGGCGGGATGACTCACAAGTGGGCGAAGTACGCACGTTTGTCTATGGAGCCCAAACTTGAAAGAAACAGTACAGTAAAGTTTTTATACAACGTTTTTCAACACACTTGTGAAAAAATCTCGCAATACAACGTTATAAATATGGCAAGATATAGCGCGGCGCGTAACATCAGCAAATGTTTTAAGGCCGTACCTTAATTTTCCGGGGTCCAGTGCTGCCCCCATTTAAAATAAATAATTTCAAAGAAAACGGAGACATCATTTAAAATTTTGCAACTATCAAGCACTAGATATCCTAGTGAAAACGTTAAGCTTTACTACGCACATTTGCGAAAAACGGCCAATTTTAGCAAATGTGCGTAGTAAAGCTTAACGTTCTCATTATAAACTGTAAACAGTAGTTCATAAAATACTTTGAAGGGTTATCTAGGACTTGGTAGTTGCAAAATTTATTTAAAATGGGGGCAGCACTGGACCCGGAAAATTTAGGTACGGCCTTAAAATTATAACATTCACAATAACAAGCGCCTGTATATAAACGAGAGATACAAGAATGAATTCGCCAACAGCTTAGCTATAATTAAAAAAAAAAAAAAAGTTATAAAGCTTTAAATCCTTATTTAAAAACATTAAAAAAACACTTTACATCACTTGTATCGTAATGTAAAACCGCACGATTTCGTTATATATCTGCGTAATACAGGGTGACTTTTTATCCACCAGCCAAATTTTTGGAGCAACTTCAGTCCATGATACTGAACTACTTTCTATAAAAAAATCTTTTGAAAAAAGATAAAAAATGTTTGTCCTCCCATACAAAATCAGTTGGACTGAGGGCCAATCTGTATGGGAAGGCGAAATTTTTAATCGTTTTTTGTTAATTATTTTTATGGAAAGTAGTTCAGTATCATGGACTGAACTTGCTCCAAAACTTTGGCTGGTGGTTAAAAAGTCACCCTGTATATACCATTACTCCATTACAATCACTGTGGATAAAAGCATTTTGGAACACATTAGTTAACTGTAAAATCTGTTAAGGTGAAGAGGTAAGCAAATGGCCTTGAAGTGTGAAATAAATTGTTAACTTGTAAATATGGTAATAATTTCCATATTGCTCTTCGTCATGCACTAGATATCCTTTTAAATTATTTTATGAACTGCCGTTGAAACTATTATTGGTGATCCGTCTAGCTTTAAAACTTGCCGTGGCCACTTTTGGCGGAGGCAAGTTTTAAAGCTAGACGGACTAATGTAAATACTTTCAACGGTGGTTCATAAAATAATATAAAGGGCTATCTAGTGCATGACGAAGAGCAATATGGAAATATGTATATATATATCACCATATTTACGAGTTAACAAATTATTTCACACTTCAAGGCCATTTGCTTACCTCTTCACCTTAATAATACAACCTTAAACGTTTTTAACACTATTTTTTTTTTCATTAAGTTTTTTTGCTCGTTTTTCTTTTTATTTTCATCAGTGAATATTGACATACAGCTAACACGAGGGCCCATCTTGTAATACTCGTACATAGCCGTAGTTTATAACTCGACAATAAAGACAGGGTTTTATGGCTCTACCGTAATTCTCCACTTCTAAGGACAATTTAGAAGCTTCATCCCAACAAATGATAGCCATTATTACTGTAACACGAATCGATACTTTTAGGGTTCCGTACCCGATTTACCTAATATGAAACTAGACCTTAGCAGGCAACGTATGACGAGGGTATAAGCAAGCACATTAATAAGGGTGCTCACACTTTCACTATCCAACTTGTAAATTTTTGTGGTACACATTACGACAAATTTATATTTTGACTTTAAGGTGAATATAGAAGCAAATGGCCTTGAAGTGGCGCCCTCATTTGAAATAAATTATTTACTCCTAAATATGGAGATAATTACCATATTGCTAATCGACAGGCACTAGATAGCCCTTTAAATTATTTTATGAACCACAGTTGAAAGTATTTACATTAGTCCGTCTAGCTTTAAAACTTGCCTCCGCCAAAAGTGGCCACGGCAAGTTTTAAAGCTAGACGGATCACCAATAATAGTTTAACGGCAGTTCATAAAATTATTTAAAGGGCTATCTAATGCATGACGAAGAGAAATATGGAAATTATCACCAAATTAACGAGTTAACAATTTATTTCACACTTCAAGGCCATTTGCTTATATATTCACCTTAACAAAGTTATTCAAAGAACAATGTCAGAAGCCCGAAAATGGGAATACCTGATGATAATCGGTCCAATTTAATATAGAATTTCAGGTGCTTGAATTTTCCAATAGACTTCCTTAAACATAATTAGACTTTTGGTGCTAGGAGCTTTGTACTCCTCACTCATAAATCGCGATCGACTTAAAAAATTTAATTAATTACGGTACATGTGTGCCAATTTTCGTCAAAATCGGTTGAAAAATGCGACCTGTAGGCGGACAAAATAATTTTTTGATTAACCTCGAAAGTGAGACGCTTCGCTCGCCCGGTCTAAGTAACCTTTGTTTCCCATCCCTTAATAAAACCTCAGCCCCCCCCCCCCCCCCCCCCTACACTGATAACGAAAGTCCCGACGCAAAACGCCTAGAAAATAGTCTCTATCTTCGCCATAAATTGTAATCTAAAACCCCATCGATTCATGTTACACTAATAATGGCGTCATTTGGCGGAAAGAAGGCGCTAAAGTTTCTTTATTTTTTATTTATAAAGGTATTACATTTGATTGTGGGCTCACGTACTATAATACACATTGTTATGAACTTGGTTATGTAAATCGTGCAAATAAATGATTCTTGTGACAAGAAGCGTGTTTTTTTCAGCGTTAAAACATTGTACTGTACGGAACCCTTGTGCCTACGCGTCTGACTCGCACTTGACCAGATTGTATTAGTTTTAAGAGCGTCAGTAAATGCTCTATAGTAGGTAGTATGTAATGTCATACAACGTGTAATAAATCGAACCACGGGCTATAGATTTATTATAGCATATTTTTTTTAAATAATAATTTTACGGCTCCGGATACAAGTCCTTTAGTTCCTATCTTTATTTTTGTTCTTTATTCCTAATCCTAACCTAACCTAACCCTAACAAGACAATCAAAGGGTGGTGTAGGCCTTTGACTGCTGCAAGGGAGCTTCTGGCGACAAATCTGTACGAGTCCACTGGTTTACATAGACGATTGAGTGGCGGACGACGCCCGAAGACGCAGTCCGCAAAATAAATATCACTACAGCCGGTCCACTTTAACAATTTCACACATTGTTCATGTCATGAGCATTTAAAATTTTACACCAAACAACACCAATTTGATATTATAAAGTCCACTATAATCAATTTTCAAAATAATTTTAAGCAAACCCCAACCGAACCCCTTGACTTCCCGCCAAAAACTCCATTATAGCATAATGAAATTTAAATAACCGTCAAAAAACCAACAAAAAGTTCGACATTCCCGTACGAATTGCCTGGGCGGCTGCACACATCAAAAAGTTAGATTTTTCTTACGGTTTTGTGTTCCATTAGTTTCAATATAGGTAAGGGGTACACAATCAACTTGTATACCTATAATATACCTACTTACTATTCATTTTAATATTTTCTCTAATACTTTTTTTTTTTTTTTAATTTTTATTCATTATAAAAACAGTACAATTACATTATACAGTATCTACCAAACTGCGCAGCAGTTTGTCGGCAGCTATAATATACTTACTATCTCATTTTTCCTCTCCGCAAATCATCTCACCCGCGGGCCACGATTCTTGTTCGGCGATGCCAGACGCGTGCCTGCTATTGGATATCATTAAACGCCTTCGGGATTAAGAAAGAACGCATTGCGGTACCGCCTTATTGTGTACTAATTCTATGCTAGATAAAGAAGAAAGACTGGAAAGTGAAGACCAAGAATAGAGAATTGTGCAGTGGGACATAGATGGCTAGTAAAAAAAAAAATCTATGCTGGTCTTGGATAAAAGGAAAAAAACATATAATGTACCAGCTGCTTCTCTTCCCATGCAGATCGTAAAAGCCGATCGAGGGAATGTGCGCAAGGAACGGGCTAGCAACCCATCACTATTTTGATTCCTTTTTTCACCTTATCGCCCACCATTACGCTAAAAGTGTTAATAGGGTTTTGCGGCCATGGGCTTGGTCTGCTTAGAGCCGCAAGATCCACAATGGGACAATCTTTGTGTGAAGTGGTCTAGACCACTCGTGCAAATCCTTCGCATAAGACCGATTCAGAAATGCGCCTCGCGTAATGCATTCGTAAATGTGACTGGTGATTTCAAAAATACGTCCCCTGGTCTACAACGGTTGTCGACGGTGGCACGACAGTTCGCGACACTGGTCGTCAACCGTAGGCGACTATTTGTCACCGAATAATAGTGTCGCGATCTGTCGCCGGCATACCTAAGTCGCTCGTGTGTAAGAGCCCTTATCGTAAAGCAAGCTAAAAAACTTTTAAATACAATTAAGAATCAATGTTTATTCATTTATCATATAATTTAAATTAAAATATTAAAATTTAATATCTATGATATACAAATTTCAGTACAGTTAGATTATGTCATTAAGGCGAATCGTTTGCGATATATTTTTAAATTTATATCACACAATTTAATATTCAGATGCAAAGTAAATGTTTGATGTAGAAATAGCCTTATTGATATAATCTTAAGTTAGGTACAGATAGGCCAATAAAAAAAAGATTTTTGAGCAATTTACACTTCGAATTACATGATATTTTTTTAATTATTAATTAACTTACAGTTTGAATGAAAGATAATATTTACATTTTTGATTCAGTAATGTTTGTAACAATAAAAAAGATGGGTAAAAAATATATTTGGAAAATAAAATAAAATTTGAATTTTATTACAATAAAATATATTAGGACACATGATTAGGACGCAAATTATAAAAGAATATTTTTCACCCATAATCAACTTATATTATAATATGTCCTTCATAATAACGAAGTAAAATAACACTGGAGGTTTATATTAATATTATATAAATAGCTCGTAATTTCTTTAATTAAAAAAATATTAAATTATGCATACCTAGGTATTTTTTATTTAGGTACGGCTCTTCTGTACCTATTTGAAACTAAGCATATTATCAAGTGAATTTATTTAGTATGATAAATAATATATTCTTAGTTCCTACTTAAATAATAATTTTGAGGCCGGCCTCTACTGCAGGAGCACGACCTAGAGTCATATATTAGCCAGAGCAGTCAGAGGATTTGGCCTACACTCTCCACGCTGGCCAGACGGGTTGGAGAGGCCTCATTGATTTTTATAAGCTTTGTTTAGCATGTGTTTCCTAAGTCGCCTTCTACGACATTCACGAGAAGACTTGGAGTGGTCATATACAACTCCGCCGGGAACCACGCGGCAAATACAACGTGGAAGGGACATCCCCGTAATAAATCAAACCACAGTCTATACTAGATCATTATAGTGTAATAAAATTAAAATAACAGCCAAAGAACAAAAAAAAAAGTGCAGCCACCCGGGCGATTAGTATGAGAAGGTCGAATTTTTTTTTTTTGACTGCTGTTTTAATCTCATCATACTTTAGTGATCTAATATAGCCCGTGGTTCGATTTATTACGGGTATGTCCCTCCCACGTTGTATATGATATGATGTTGATATTATTAAAAACGATGTTTCTTAGTTCAATATATTATAAGAACATAAACAGGGTATAAATGTATGTTTGTGGAAATTTACAACATGTGTGTATGTGTGTCTGTGATGTGGGCCGTCAATATTATTAATACCTTGGGAGACACTTAGCCAAACGTAATTAAAATAGTTAACAGTTGTTTATTTATAAGTTTATTACAGTCAATAATAAAGTAATACTGAGAAAAAAGAGCAAGGTTGCAGGAAAACGCTGGATGCAGGCCGCTTCCGATCGGTCGTTTTGGATATCCTTGGGGGAGACCTATGTCCAGCAGTGGACTTCCTGTGGCTGATATGATGAGAAAAAAGGCTATAGATCCAAATGAAGTAAATTATATGAAAGAAAAAGATTATGAATCTCTCTTTTGTTTGATCTTCTATAGTATGTCTCACAAAAAGAGGTAACAAGTAAATTTGCGAGGCAAACAAAAAAAAAACACAGATTTCGTGCATATTGGAAATGAATCTATGGATTTCGCAAAAATGTCGTTTTGACTTTTTTAATTTTTTCAAAAAAGGGTTAGGCAAACCCTTAACCCGATCGTCTTTGTTTTAGGCTAAAATTGTAGTTGACTAAATTGTACAGAGATTTTTTCTCAAATTTTGATGTTATTCTTCATTTCCAAAATATCGAGCGCCAATATCTAAAAATCGGAAAAAAAATTTTTTTTACTATTTCGGCCATATCCTTTTTCTTTTTAAATTTTTTGAATAATTCTTTAAATATCTTTACAACTCTCTGAGATAATAAGGGGATCGCACTTTTTCGTGAAATCGGAGCCTACACTGGAGCGATAAGAACGCCATCTAAATGAGACCAGTAGTGAAACGAAACTAAAAAAATTGCATCGAAATCTCTTTTTTGTCGGGGGTTAAAATAAGCACAATTCTGTTGAAAATTTAAATTGGCAGAGGCATTTTCTTTTTTACTTAAGTTTTACAGCTAACCGTCCACCTCGTCATTTACAGTCCGAAACATTAGACATCAAATATTTAATTAGTATATTGGTTTTAAATCTGATTTAACTGCAGGTTTAAATGGTTACCTGTCTACACGTTGACATTGACTGCAAGATAATTGCAAGCAGTCGTTTGTGAAAAATTAAGTTGAAATACGAATTATTCGATTTAAATTTTTCAATTCCGAATTATAAGATGCAATAGAAAAAAACTACAATATTTTTTAAATATAATTAAACAGTAAAATCAAGAATGACGATGCGATGTTTTTTTTTATAACGCCGTCTAAATGTTTCTCGCGTCGTACACATTCGTCGAATCTGTGGACAGTACTCCGCGTTACGCCCTGCAAAAGAGACGGTCGAATGTCGTTTACTTCTCGAACGATATTGTTCTTTAGTTCTGAGCTATTGGCAGGATTGTTAACAATAATTTTACTTTACAAGTATCCCCATAAAAATCAATTGGTATGAGATCTGGCGGACTCAAACATTGATCGCAAACGCACGTTGCTCAACCGTTCACTGAGGCATTTTGGCAAACAAATCCGTATAAAAGACAAATGAAATTTTGTCCAAATTTCTGCCCTAATTTTTTTTTTACTTTTTGAAATATTGCTAAAGGAAATTTGGTTTCTGTTAATGGACACCTGTTTGTGACGTTTAGTACAATAATACAGTGGCACGAAAACTTCGGGGTATGGTGTACTATTAAAGACAGTACTCCTGGATACGACATGCATTGTTGACAGTAAAAATATCTAAACTTGAAAAATAATATACTCAGTCTAATATATCATATTTGACCATCAGTATAGAAAACTTCTACACTCATTTATTTTCTTTCACGTTCATATTTTGACTGTAGAAACTAGTTATATGCCGAATTCAGATATGTTATTTCAAAATTAAAGCTATCTTCTAATAAAGCTAGACTCCGACGATGTTGCTGTCCTCTCAGCACTAGATATGGATTTATCTCATATACATTTTAATAAAATAATTCAAATAGGACACGATAATAATAAAAAAAACGACGGGTTGCACTCCGGGGGTGCCAGCAGAAGTGAAAACTTGAATATTAACGTTGTGCATTTTTGATATTTTGGAATGGTTAGGGAATAATTTTGCACGAATTGCTTTAATTATCAGTATAAAAGTACTATCATTTATGTGGTAGAATATAATATTTATTTATTGCGCTATCGTACACAAACATGACAATTTATATTACATTAAAAAGTTTATCTCTCAGCTAAACGAAACAGCAGGCGCAGGCATACATGTTCGCCACGCCGTAGAAAGAGAGGGGGATACTTCCTCTCCTACGCCGTGCCAGCTGTCTTCTCTCCATCCGTCTTACGAATTTTCGATCAGGACACGTGTCCTGACGCGAGTTTAACATTTTTTACCCATCACAAAAAAAGTGCACAACACCGCTAAAGAAGTTTTCACTTCAAAAACACTAAATAAATTCACTCGATTCACAATTAACATTAAATTGATATGAAAGAATTTTATTCATCTATCTTATAAATACTTAAAAATACATTGTTGGCATTTCGGAATTTACAATAATTTCGTATTTACAATACTCAGATTATCGCTCTGCTATCTCGGCGGTACCTGAAAGGAAATTTCAAGTATTTATTAAACGTGATTTAATTAATAGATTTCCATTTGGAAATTACAATTTTGGATTGAAATGTATAACGGCTGAATCTTAAAATTTGCGGGAAATTTGAGCTGTGATTTGATTTTAGCGTTTTGTAATTGTATTTTTAATTTATTTGCAATTCTAACAACCTGTTCTAAATACGGCAAAACAAAATAGGTATCTTTATGGTACGCATTCAAATTTTTATTTTATTTTATTAACCGACTTAAAAAAAAGTAGGGAGGTTATCAATTCGTCAAAATATTTTTTTTATGTATGTTCCCCAATTACTCGATGCTAAAACTCAAGCTACTCGATGTTAGCTAAATGTCGGTAGATTCGTTTTAATTGTGAGACGTATAAAACACTGGGTATATAAAAAATAAAAATAAAATAAAAATGCAAATTTTTGGCGCCAAATGATGCCTTTAATTTTTTTTATTCAAATCTTATGGAGTGGGTTATCAAAAGAAAGGACTCTATATAAGGATTACAAATATTTATTTATATATGTATATAACTTATGTGATTAAATATAATTTCGAATGAGAAATGCTCAAAAAACAGCATTTGGGGGATGAAATGCTGTTTTTTGAGCATTTCTCATTCGAAATTATATTTAAACTCATAAGTTATATACATATATAAATAAATATTTGTAATCATGTTGTATCAGGCAGTCGGGATTTTTTTTTTTAAATAATTTAGAACTTGTTTATTTCAGATTAAGCAGAGGGAATAATTCTAAACAATTTTTACCTATTTTTATAGATGTTTCAGAATCAGAATCGTTTATTTGTCAGATTTTGGTAATGGTGTTTTCTTAAATATAATCTAAGTAAATTTAATATACTTAAGACAAGTTTACCTTTCTAATATCAAGGAAATAGTTCCATCCAACTAATATTCTCGATTCCTAAAGCCAACTCTTCTGGTCCTATCAATTTTGGTCTGCTAATGATTCGTTACCGACTACTGCCACTAAGTACACTTCAGACAGTTTATACCAAACTATTTCGATACTTCGGTGAATAGGTTATAGGGTTATTAGTCATTCTGTCTATAAGTACTATGTCGGAGATCCGTTGGGATTTAAAGGTAAGTTGGGATATCTTAGTAAAGAGCTTAAAATTATCTTGGCATATACTCGTACATCGGCATATACATCTAACATTTTTTATATATTGTTGTTTAGTATATTTTATACTGAAACTAGTTTATGGGTATTATATTCAGTCCATGATATTGAAAAAATGGCAAACATATCCAATACCACGCGTTCTATGAAATAGATTTAGAATCTTCATATAACTAGTTTCGGGATACGCAAGGAGAAATATGATATTTACTTCAATCCAGCTCTAAATTCTCCCCGAGGTAACCGCGATACTATTGATCGATAATACCGTTGGCAATATGGCGATATGTTTTTATTGCATTTTAAGTAGACATTAGCGTATCTACATTGCATTGAATAAAAATGAAAAGTATGCTCGCTGTTTCTTTACGAGATCAAGTCAGAAATGGGATACTCATAAAAGAACGGTGGCTACTGACATAGACCAGCAGATTGGCATGTTGAAGTGTCAGTGGGCGAGGCATATAGCAAGACAAATTGCAGACGGGAAATAACAACTATAAAATGGCAGCTAGAAACGCTGGCAAGTCTACTATGTGGAGTGACGACCTGAGCAAGTTTGCAGAAAAACTCTGAATGTAGGCCGTTTCCAATTCATTTTGGAATTTAGAAATTCTTAGGGAGGTTTATGTCCAGCAGTGGACTTCCTGTGGCTAAAATGATCCCGAGTAAAAAGCAACACTAGTAAGATCAGTCTAGTAGTGGACTCATCCGGGACTTATATAGTGTAATATGCTGATATGTAATACCAATCAAGGTAAAAAATCTAACGATATTGAAAACGCTTAGTCTGTAAGTTGATTGTTTGTATATTTTAGTACCTATACATCGTGTTAATGAAAGAACGCAAAACCTCTCAGATGGTACCTCAGCCCATGTAACTGAACAACTTTTATTCAACAACTTTCACGAAATCCAAAAAAAAAATTCGGATTTTAATACAAATTGACTCGATCAGCTGATCAGTTTGTATGAAAATTCGATTTTCTTTTTGGATTTCGTGAAAGTTGTTGAACAAAAGTTGTTCAGTTACATGGGCTGAGGTACCATCTGAGAGGTTTTGCGTTCTTTCATTAATATAATGTATATTGATTTTGTATATATTTAATGAAGTAAAGATATACTTCGATCTAGATAACATGTAAACTTAATCTTCTCAACAAGTACTCGCGATATTATATGGTGACTCTGATCAATAGGCTTTAAAGAATAAAGAATAAGTAAATACAGCGATAGTTACCATTTCATCGTCAGTGGCTGGTGGGCTGTATGAGGACTTCCCCTCTTTTCCCGCCTCCCTGATGCTGTAAGTCTTGTTGTCACTAGACTCCAGCACCACGCGAGGAGGTTCGTTGTCTGAGAAGAATAAAATGATCAAAATGGAGTCGACATTGAAAAAAATAAAACAATAGTGGCGTGAAATTGATCAAAAAAGTGATAAGTCGTATACTTGTAATTGGAGACATTATTCCACATCTCTATGTGTATAAACTCTATGTGATTTAAAACGAGAAATATCAAATATCAGTTTCACCCAGGTGTATTATACGAGGGGCGAGTGAACGATATGTTTGACATATAACTGATTTGTTTGCTGTGTGTTTCACCTTGTAATACGGAATATCAAGTTAAAAAGATATAAAATAAAATGACCGTTCTGACGTACCAGGTTTAGGGTTTAAGATGTCAGGTTTAGTCTCCAGTTTGTCCGCTGGGACTGGATATGCGATGAGGTACCTCCGACCCTGCGCATCCACTTGGACAACACTTTGTGATGGGCGTTTGCTAGTAGTTGTGTTGTCGTTACGCCTAGGTTAAAAAAATAATAATATAAGTATATTAGGTGACCCGCTTGTTCGTTTGCCGCCCTATAACATAAAAAAAAGTATTTATGCATATCAAAAAATTTTGCTCATTTGTAATTTCGAATAAAAATATTTATAAAGATTTGACAAGTCCAATTCAGATTACTTTACTGAAAAAAATGCTACTTAAGGGTACACACGATATTCAAAATTGATCTACGAGTATGAGTATTAAGTAATTTAGAGACAAATGCTCCAAATTCTTCATTTTCTCTATTATATGTCTTGTATTTTACATGAGGGAATCTCATAAATGTGCCTTTATTTCATTTTCTTACCTTCTCAAGACTAGCGCTATAATAGCACCAGCTGCAGTAATGACAGCAGCAAGTCCGGCCAAAGCAGCAGCGGCCGGAAAGCGGCTGCTTTCATGTTCTGTGCTCTCTGTTTGTAAAAAAAACAAAAACGTGACCATATATGTCACTATCATTCAAATCCTAGGCATATCGCCTTAGATAGCTTCTAATCATTGCAAAAAATTAAATCATTGAATCAAAAATAAAAATCAAAAATATTTATTTCGGTATAAAAATCTTAATCTAAGGTACATGGATATTTAAGAGCACCTTGTAAGTATAAGATACCTGTGTTAGGTGTCCCCGCTTCTCCCTCCCGTCACATAACAATAATTAAATATGACACTCTTTACAAAATAATTATCATATTCACAGACGTCGATAATATAATAAAAGAGGTAGTCTTTAATGCAAATACTTATTTGGAGCAAAGAAAATAGAAGATGAACAGCTATCTTCAGGATCAAGTCTACAGATGTTACTCTGGAAATTTTCAGACTAGAGCTACCAATCTATCACTGTTAATTTTTGTCCATAACCGTCCATCTTGTACTAGATTAGTCTTACAAAGTTTGGTTGTAACCCATAAACTATCGAAGATTTCCTACATGTTGGTATCAGTCGACCGCAGGACTAAAATGCAGTTCCTCGTCGACACTGGGAGCGACTTATGCGTTTTCTCCCGCACCTTACTTCGTAAACGCAGAAGGCATAAATGATGAAGTGTCAGTATGAGTAAGGAATACTCTAATGGGGTATAACATGTCGTTTGTCAGTTACCTAACTTACCAACATGTTTAGCAGCATCTCTAAACACCAGTTCCCTCAGTAGTACAGGCTCTGAGGCTCCTTTGCTGTTTCTAGCTGTCACCGCCAACAGCTCGTCTTCTGATAGCATCTCCAAGATTGACCAGCTCACATTAAGCCAGACTACCAGGTCTGCATAGAGTAAATTAAGATATATGAACAATTATTTTTGTAACTAAAGAACTGGATCTTGTACATACAAGATCAGCGTTCTCGATTTTTGTCTTTGCTCTGTTAGATGGTTATTATCAGTTTAGATCATGAAATCTCTCACTTGTTTTTCTTTTGATATCCGTTTATTATATAAAAAGTTGGGCAATGTAAGTTTATTTAGTATCTAGATGTCTTGACCTGCTAATTCAAAGGGAGAAAATGCCATACCTTAGGTCAAAACATGTTTGCGACATTTTGTATACATTGATGATATTTCTAGTTTTTTCAGGAACAGTGCAAAGGCATATTTTTGACTTGAGCAGAAAGGCGATGGCAAACCTATGAAATAATGATGATTTCGGTATTTACCGAGATACCCAGCAGAACTGTTCACCAGTACACGACTGGTGTCACTCAGTGCATCCAGGGTGAAATGCTGACTAAGTCCTCCATCGTAACCAGCTATACAACGGACTGCTAAGAAAGCTTCGCTGTGGCGGATTATACGGTTCGTCGTGCAGTTCCGAGGGGGAGAGGGGCGAGCTGGTGACAAAAAAACAATTGTGATAACTTAGGCTGACAACAATCGTAAAATATTACTTTTAGTTCATACAATAACTAAATAAATTTTAAAATCAATTAAGTTTTTAAGGGGGGTAACTCCAAAAAATAATACGATAGTCGTACGATGGTGAAAGTCCTATTTATATGTCAAACTAAATTATCATCATGTATTAACGCTCAATGATTATGTTGCTTGACACAGATTTTTTTGTTTTCTTAAGGGGTTTATTAGCAGCATTGAATGTAATTGAGAAACTTTTTAAAAAATGGTTGTAATACCCTATTATCAAAGCAATTACGTATTTTTACGCGCGTTTGTATCGATACAAACGCAAATTGAACGCTCAACAAACGCAAGGAAGCCGGCACGTTTTAACCTTTACACACGATCCTTGCTTTTGTATTGATACAAACACCACGTTTTTTGAACGCAACCAGGACGCGATTGTAACGATACAAACGCGCGTTCGAAATTCGTTTCAAATGCGTTTGTATCGATACAAATGCGCGCTTGCAGCGCGTTTTATTTGCGACAAAAAACGTGTTCAATCTGCCAAAACGCGATAAAAACGCGCAGATCAAAAACGCGCGTCGTACGATACGAGCGTAGAAAATACGTCGTGTGAAAGGGCTCTAAGATATAGCATGGCGAACTAATGTTTCCAAATGACGACGTTTTTTATAAAAAAAACACTATATTCTAAAGAAAAGTAGTTATTCGTTTCTCGTATTTTATTAGCTTTTGGAGAAACATTAGCAAACATTGAACTTAGCCGGTTTTTAGGGGTCCATACCCAAGGGGTAAAAACGGGACCCTATTACTAAGCCTCCTCTCCGTCCGTCTGTCTGTCTGTCACTAGGCTGTAGATCATGAACCGTGATAGCTAGACAGTTGAAATTTTCACTGCACGGCAACAGAAATGCATCAACAGATGCATTTCTGTTGCCGCTATAAAAAAAATACTACTTACCTAAAATTAGAATAAAGTAAATATTTAAGCAGGGCTCCCATACAACAAACGTGATTTTATTGGTGTTTTTGTACCGTTTTTTGCTTGATATTAATAACGGCAACAGAGACGCTTGAAATATTCACAGAATATTTAGTTGTATAATACGTATGGTACGGAACTCTTCACGCGCAAGTCCGACTCGCACTTAGCTGGTTTTTTACGGTTCCGTACCCAAAGGGTGCAAACGGGTATTACTGAGACTCCGCAGTCTGTCCGTCAGTCTGTCTGTCACAGGGCTCTATCTCTTGAACCGTAATAGCTAGACGCTTGAAATTTTCACCGATTATGTATTACTGTGGTTGCTATAACAACAAATACTAAAAATAAGATAAGGTTAAAAATTAAAGTGGGTCGTCATAAAAAAACGTGTTTTTTCTGCGTTTTTAACTAGATCTTTATAATGGCATTAACTACATACTTAAAATTTTCACAAATTATGTATTACTGTGGCCGCTATAACAACAAATACTAAAAATAAGATAAGGTTTAAAATTAAAGGGGTCGTCATACAAGAAATGTGTTTCTTCAGCGTTTTAAAACGTACGGTGGTATGGAGCCCATCATGTACGAGTCCGACTCGCACTTGCCCGTTTATTAGCAACCACGTAGTTGCAGGTATCCTAGCTGCCGACATGTTCTGCCTGTTCCATTTAAGCCAGCAGTCAAACATATTTCAGATGAAAAATTAGTATAACTTAGATCAAATCCAGGATAAACACAAACTCTGTCTTAGAGTTTGCAGACATATCCGAGGAGTTTCCTATTACCTGGCATTATTTGCATTCCAATCATATGACAGCTACATCTACTGAATATAATATGCGATAGGATTTGATATTATCTCAGGATATTGAGATATCATGCACATAAGTATAATATACTCTCTCTCTCTCATCTCAGCGTATTCCCAGTTGCATCCTCAGCTGTAATGCTGCGTAGGCCGGGGTTCCGCTTCCCGGCTTCTTCTTCTCCACTTCGCACGGTCTTGAGCATCCTTGTATGCCTATGGCAGCCCCGTTAGGGATAAAGTATATAATATACAAAGTGGCACGTACATACCCGTAATAAATCGAACCACAGCCATTCCACCATCGGACAACACGACGTGGACAGGGATTCCACCCATTTGTGGTCGAAATTCCTCCTCATCGTACCTCTCGATTCGCCTCCTCCTTCATTGTGCGAACCGCTAAGGTGTGGAATTCCCTCCCTGCGTCGATGTTTCCCCATACATATAATTTAGGGATTTTCAAGGCAAGAGTGAACAGGCATTTTTTGAGTCTGCGTGATACACCTTAGACCTCATCTTAGCTTCCCATCAGGCTAGATAGAGATCAAACGCACTCAAATTTCTAATAAAAAAAAAAAAAAAAAAATACTAGATCACTAAAGTATAATGAAATTAAAATAACAGTCAAAGATACAAAAAAAAAAATTGACATTCCCGTATAAATCGCCCGGGCGGCCGCACACTTTTGTATAGAAATGCGGAAATTTATTTTTGTTTTTTGGCTGTTATTTTAATTTAATTATTCTACTATGATCTTAGTATAGACCGTGGTTAGATTTATTATGGGTATGTCCCTTGCACGTTGTATAAGGCCCACATAAGGTCTAACAAAATATACTGAAACTATTTTAAGAGTAAATTCAGTCCATGAAACTGAACAACTTTCCCCAAGGAACATATATCGAAATATGAAAAAAAATTTTGCTTTCCATATAAACTCGGTTCATATATTTTGTAAGACCCTGTATAAAAAACGCCGGATTCTAAAAATAGTTTTGAGAGATTTCCACGCTTTAAAAAAAATACGCTATATTTTATTTCTGAAGTCATGTACAAAATCCACTTGGAAATAAAACCCAAATCCCCACTACTCGTGCACCTATAAAAACCGGTCGTTCGTTCAAAAACCAAATGGGGTAAGTAAGAAAGTAAGTTGTACAAGTTCGCTCGTTACCGTTCCATATTGGTGCGATTTTGCTAAAACTTCTCCCGTATTTTACTACCAGTTCTCCAATAGTGCCGTGAGTGAAGATAAGCTAGAGTTTAACTTTAAAAAGAGGTTTTTCTATTCGTAAAATGTTTTTTTTCGTGTGTGTAAGTGGCTAACACTGGTGTCAGTTTTTTCAAGCTGCCTAAAGGCATCTGACATAGCAATGATGCATGGAGGAGCTCGAGAAATTTTTGTGCCACTTGTGGTTACCTATCCAAGTGCGGACTACGCCCGGGTACGCTTAACTTGTGAAAGCGCTAGCAATGTGGACATCGAGCTCCTCAAACATCTAATGCACAGAATATAAGTTTGCAACTGCCCCCCAACTCGTTCCCTCAGATCCCCGAGTAAAAGCGCCTTAATCTAAATAAACCTCATGGGTTAAAGAGAAGAAATATTTTAAAAACTTTTGAAAATAGAAGACGGAAGATGATTGGACATCTAATAAGACATGACAGTCTCTATTCAGAATAATAGTAGAAGGATATAAAAGGGAGACGTGGAAGAGGAAGACCAAGGATAATGTTTTTCCAACAAATTAAGGAAGGGTTAGGAGTAAGGTCCTACAAGACATTAAAAGGATGGCAGAGAGAAGAGAGAAATGGAGGCATCTCTACTTACCAACAAGAGCAAGCTTTTAAGTAAAAAAATATTGTATGTTATAAAAATGATTACAACGTAAAGGAAAAAATTTTATTTAAGGCTATTTAAGGATATATATTTTAACAGGTCTATCATCTTGTCACCTATCTTTACTCAGGCGCCTATAGGTACAACGCTGAAATCGGGAATGTTTTAATTAAGAAAATTATTAATTTACACATTGATTTAGACGATATCGTGTCGTTTATCTGATTTCAGAATATCAGATATTTTGATTAATAGGATAGAAACTCGAGACGGTTTTAGAATTAATTAAATTCCGGGGGCGTATAACGGAAGAACTAAATTAGTTTTTGGTTGATTCGAATTTTCTTGTGCAAGTTTGGATGAAATGTTGGAAAATTCGGTTAGATTGGTTAGTTTTAGAATTGATAGAGTGCTTTTGTATTAGTGTGAATATCAAAAAGAATTCAGGTATAAAAATGTTTGTTTGTAATAACTTTATTGTACTAAAAACATGCATATAAAATACAAAATTCGAAAGAGCAAATATACAATGGCGGACTTATCCCATATAGGAATCTCTTCCAGTCAACCTGCAGTCAATGTTTTGTTCTTACGTGGGAAACTGACATTATTCTACCTGTCCCATTGAAAATTGACAGATTTCATTAAAATCTTTTTAAATAAGTATTATTTTCATAATCTTTTCTTTAAAATCACCTATTGAATATTGTTTCTGCTATTTTAAATTATTGTTTATTTTTTGTACGTGTTTTATAGCAGCAAATAAATGAGTTTGTTTATCTATCTAATACCTAACTAGTATTCTAATCAAAGCCAGGCAACTCCCTATACTTCTTTTCTTTTCTTTTCTTTGGCGCTACAACCCTTTGTGGGTCGGCCTCCACAACGATTTGTCGCCATTTCGGTTTGTCTCTGACCTTTCTTCTCCATGCTGTGCCTTCTCCAAATCTGCCTGTGCTATCTAATAGTACAGCCGGTCCCAAGCCCGGTTAAAAGAAGAGGGTTCATCGGTAGGCTAACGACTAGCTTTCATGGTAAAAAACACCTAATTGTGAAGTCCACAATGCCCTATACTTAACGCCTTAAAAAAGCTGTCAAAAACGTTCAACATTTAGTTATTAGCAAACGCAGG
Source organism: Acrobasis repandana (assembly GCA_963576875.1). NCBI lineage: Eukaryota > Metazoa > Arthropoda > Insecta > Lepidoptera > Pyralidae > Acrobasis > Acrobasis repandana. The sequence continues at coordinate 2,747,649 of OY756234.1, read as the reverse complement.
AAGGGCGAATTTCTCAGAAAATTACAACAGGCGCTGACTATAAAATTAGTAATTTTCGTTTTTACGCCAAAGCATTTTTACGTTCCGTTTTATGGGGACGACTGTACGTGCTAAGTGTCAAGATACTGAGTGATTATGGAATTTCTAAATGAGTGTACAGGTAAAGCGCAATGCAGATGTTTTGATAACGCACGCAATTCACTCGTCCTTCCATACAACTTTTTTTAAAGGGACATTCTGCGTTTGAGTGTGCTTCGCAGTTCGCTTGACCGATACAATTTTGCTTTATCCCTCAATCGGCTTTTACGATCTACGTCGTAAGAGAAACAGCTGGTAGGTACATTAACGGTAAAGTTTTTCCTTTCCCTCAGACCAACACGGAAAAGATAATATAAAAATTACGTAAAGCAATAAGCCAATCCAATTATTACCTACTCGTATGCTAATATAATTATTGATATTTTGTGCAAAACAAACAACTGAGTTCAATGCCAGAAAAGCTAAATATTAAACAATTGTATACTTCTGACATATTTTTCTAGTTATTTTCGTATTTAAATTACTTTTCTGTTTATCCTTATGGCTGACTGGGAGAAAATGCTCTTAGCATTAAGTCCGCCATTTGTTTAAAGTATGTTTTTACTTAAGAACAATAAAGAGTATAAAATTAAAATTAAATAACAAACCACGCAATCGATTTTAATAAAATTTCTATGGGACCACCTTGAATGTATGACCCTTTCAAACAAGAATTTTCTAAGGCTCAATTTACATTACTGTTTGTTGCATATAATGTTCAAACTGCGTTTACCAGCGTCTTCCGGCGACTTTGCGAGAATTCGCTGCTCGACTCGCGAATTCATAGTTCATTCTGCTATGAACGATTTCTGCGAATCGCTGCGACTCTGCCGCGATGTAAATTGAGCTTAAATCGGCCCAGGCGTCTTCGAGTAATCGGGGACATACATAAAAAAAAATTTTTTTGGTTTTAAATAGAGTTGGGAATTTGTCGATAAATCTTTATCGATGATAATTTTAAATTGATGAACTTGCCTTAATTACTTTTCGAAGTTTGCGCCTAATTTAGCTGTAACGTTTATTGCGAGAACATGTTTATTAATTGATTTGGTTTGATATATTACCTTTGATTGGGAAACAGAATCACAACATAAAATATACCAAAAGCCGCGGCAGGTAAAAAAGGTAATATGTGGATCTGGTTGTTAATTACTACTTTATTGAAACTTTAGGTCCCTGGGGTGCTATAGCACCAGACAACAGATTAGTATAGGAACTCGTATTCAATGGGGGAATGCTGCCATCATTTTTGTTGAAAGTTTTTTAATTTTAAGTTTAGTTTTTCACTTTAGATATAATTTAGTTTTAGCTAGATTGAGGTAGTATTGTTTTTTTTTCATTTACTTATAAATAATAGTTTTATATTATTTTATATAGGTATTTGTTATATATATATGCTAGCTGTTAGTATTCATTATTGTAATAAATAGATAACGAAAAATTACACACATTGAGCCCAAAGTAAGTTTAAAGTATTATTACAGTTACTAACTCAACGACATTGATTTCACTATACAGGGTGTAACAAAATATACTGAAACTATTTTAAGGGTGGATTCAGTCCATGATACTGAACAACTTTCCCCAAGGAACATATACCGAAATATGAAAAATAGTTTTTGACCTCCATACAAGTTGACCGATCAGCTGATCCGAATTTGTAGGGAAAGCCAAAAATTATTTTTCATATTTCGGTATATGTTCCTTGGGGAAAGTTGTTCAGTATCATGGACTGAATCCACCCTTAAAATAGTTTCAGTATATTTTGTTAAACGTTATATATTTTAAAACAAATCATACTCTAGCTATATTGAAATCTTGGACTAAAAATCACTAAAAGAACACAAAACCGTAAAAAAATAACTTTGAATATACGCTAGGAGGTGCTTCCTCAGCTCCCGTCCCCCGCACCTGCTGGGACGAAATCACCCACAGATCTGTATGTACTACTAGATAAAGAAAGTTTTTCAATTTGTATGAAAACATGGCGTGCCAATTTTCAATACAATATTTAATAAGAAATTCACTTACAAACTGAGGGAAACGTTTCTTTTTCTTCCTTAACAGTTTTCGGTGAGTTTCTTCGGCTCAAAACGGCCGATTTAGGTATTTTACAGTAGAGAGCTCAATTTCCGATCTAACGAATTGACACGGACTTAAAGTGACGATTCAGAATGAAGTCAATTTGTCAAGAAGTCAAATTCATACAGAGGCTATAGGTATCTATCTTGATCAACGAAATCACCTCAACAATAACGAAATAGCGATATAAAAGTACAAAGTTGCATCGTTTGTTTCGAATCCTCTTCCGTTTATCATTTCAAATTGAATTATAATCTGTAGTTGCGCACATCGTCCATCACGGCGTCGGTCGTTAATCAATCGAGGATTTGAATCCCAAATACAATACAAACAACAAGTGTTATATTAATGAGTTTAACTTTTTTCGGCGATAAGGATGTGAATGCACAATTTGATGTTCTTAATTGATACAGAGACAATCATAATCATCATTTCAGCCACAGGAAGTCCATTGCTGGACATATATGCCTCCCCCAAGGATTTCCAAAACGACAGATTGGAAGCGGCCTGCGTCCAGCACTTTCCTGCAACTTTTCTCAGGTCGTCCGACTATCTAGCAGTAGGAGATCCTACGCTGCGCTTGCCGGTACGTGGCCGCCATTCGAGAACCTTTTTGCCCCATTTTCCATCATGATAATAATACAGGGTATTATGTGATTAAGTCCATCACGTTGAAAAACTTTTTACAATAAACATATCGAAAAACGGAAGAAATAGGTTTTCATACCAATCGAATTAGTCACGTGATCCGTGTCTAGTTATAGTCTACCATGGATTTTATTTAAACCCCGGGCTTCTAATCAACACAGCTGAAGATGCAACCATAAACGCTCTAAGATGAAAACTTACCAGCAGGTACTATTTGGAACACGCAGGGCCGCTTCTGCCTCCCGACGGTGTTGGTAGCTCTACACAGCAGAGCCCCGTAGTCTCGTTCGCTTGCTGCTCGATATCGTAATTCACTGGCTGTTCCTCCGGTGGATACTGGGAACAACAAATTGAGATAAGCATGTCTATATATTTTAAGCGGAAGATTAAGGAAAAGTTCGGAAAACCTGAAAAGGCTGAACGGCGGGTACTGATGAATACATTATACAGCTAGTCTGGACTAGTCTAAAGCGATGGTGGTCAAGCGAAATATAATGCCGATCCATTCAATTCAAAAAAAATTTATTATCATAGGATATTTATAATATCTCTTAATAATCACTTTGATTTGTTTTACACAAATGTAGACGTCAAAGTTTAGTGCCACTTCCTAGGCGCTAGTGCAGAAGAAGCGGCAAAAAACTGCACTACAGCATTTTCTCCAAAGACGTCAACTAACAAACTTACAACTTTAAATAAGGTATGTGGTATGAAAATACATTGATATGTCAAATTTTAAATGGAATAATAAGTATGTAGAGACCCGCGCCACGCTCAAGCCAGACTTTTTTGTCTTTAAGTTAGTCATCGGACCCATAATTAGTCTGGTCACAAAGTATTTTCTTTAAAAAAGCTTTGAATTTTCTGTCTGGCATATCTAGGACCGATTCTGGAAATTTATTATAGAAAGGTATAAACTTCCCCATAAACGTCTTACTGACTGTCAATAATACGGGGGAGGGGGTACAATGTAATACGGGTTAGCTGGAACCGGTAGCTTTTTTGGGTCCGGCCGTTAGGCCCTCGTTCCGCGACGCTCTCGGCCGGGACGCTCTCGAATTTCAAAATTTGTTTTTCCGCTACGCCCTCGGCCGCGACGCTCTCGTTTTTATTTTTTTTTGGAAAAAATTCGAGGGTGTACAATTGAGTGCAGAAATGTTAAGAGAAAAATAAATAATTAAGTATTATAAAAATCACTGGTGTCAGGTTTGTTTACGTATATAGTAAACATTTAGTTTGCATGGAATATTTTAATTTTAAACTGTGCAGAAAAATGAAGTAAAAAATCAGTAATTTCCGTTCGTGTAGACATATAATTGATTCCAGACTTCCACTAAATTCATGGTTCTGTGGCGTTCTTTATGACAACCCCACTTTGTTATTATGCCTTGTGGTTCAAGCCACTGTGCGACAAAAAAGTCATTGAATTTTGTCACGTTTTCATCCCGATAACTCAAACAAATGTTTAAAAATACATAAAGCTATTATAATACATCTTAATATTAGGTTTTAATAAAGTAAACAAGTTGCGCTATCTAACAAATTTAATTTTAATTTACCTATTTGCCATCACAGCTAACCAACCATCTTCTATTTCTTCTTTAGGAAGAAATGCTAAGCTAACACACAGTTTTACATATATTGATGTCTCTTCATGATTCATGAGATCCATAGGTTGCGCTTTTCTGTATATGCTTCTTTAGAAGTGTACGAAACATCCATGGATAGCTGCTTGTGGGAAAACATCAGTTATTGCAAGCATTGTAGCCATTTCAAAATCTAAAGTAAATTTCACGGGGTTGAAGTCCGGCAAAGCTTTTATTTTCATAAACATTGTTTTATATGTATTTTTCTCTTTTTTTACGAGAAGTACGTAAAACATTGGAACAATGTTAGTGTCTTTGATATCGTTCTCGTATCCAACATCTCCATGTATAGTAAATATGATAGCTTGAATGGCGGTGGGGCTGCAATCAAAAGTACCATCGCAGAAATAGTTGCGTACATTTTTTATGTCTGTCAATGCCTTTATAGAAGCGAACACAATGATCATATTATTATCTTCATTGTAATCCGTTAGTATGTGCGTTCAAAATTTTTCAAGGATGATAACATCGGAGGGCTCCTTAAATTTCGTTTTGGGAACTTTTAATGCTCTGATTCTGGTAACATACAACGATGTCTTGACGCCTGTGTACATTGGAGTTTCTGAACCAAGCCTTTATTTTTTAGCATCGCAGTCCTAGATTAGAAAATGTATAGTGACTTTTTATTTTATTTTATTCATGACAACACTAATTTCATTTTTAAAAGCTTTATCTGCATTTGCACATGGTCACTTAGTTTCACTAATTTCACTGAACCAGTACATTTTTGGCGTCTTTTATTGGTACACACCCACACACTTGATAGTTGATTAGTTCTTAACAACGTATAACCATATCCCGCGTGCAATAATGTCTTCCCTCCATTTCTGTTTGTTATAATTATATTCCTAGTTTTTACGTAGTAGCCCTTAGGAGCAAGAAGGACCTTCACTCGTCATTTTGAAATAACACACTGACCTACTGAGCTTCCTTATCAATTGCATATTTGCAATATTGGTTGATGTGTGAAAGAGATAGACTTAGGTCCATCCAAACTTGTCTATTGTTATCAAACCCGTTTGAGTTTTTTACCTGAATGACCGGGGACGGAACGGGGTGACATGACCAGGGACGGAACTTCCACTTTTTCCGTGTTTTTAAGTTATGGTTTATGTATATTAATAATAAATAAGATCAGGCATAGTAGTGTAAAATGTATAATCAACACGGCACACGTTTAAATGAAAATTAAAACAATTAAATCAAAAGCACTTCTATTTTTAACAGTACTTAATCAAGATTTCATTTAAAAAAAACTTGTTTTACAACCGAGAGCGTCAAGGCCGAGGGCGTAGCGGACATACAAATTTTGAAATTCGTGAGCGTCCCGGCCGAGAGCGTCGCGGAACGAGGGCCTAACGGCCGGACCCGCTTTTTTGACACAAATGCATCTCAAGAGTGTTGAATCAGGTTGTTCAATCTTAAAACCAAAGCTCACCCCAGCAATTCTTACCATATCTGGCCGGAGATACTTGAAAGCTCTCCCCACTGTTGTTGAACTGCCAGTAGAAGGTGACGTCAGCAGGGTCGGCGCTCACCGTGCAGCGCACGCGCAATGGTTCATCCAATCGTGCGCCGATAAGTAGTGGCGTGGGTTGGGCGCAAACAGGTGCGTCTGGTGGGAAAATCAACGTCATAATATTCATTTCTGCCAGTAAATCTTGAAAAATTTGGGTAAAATTGTAAAACAGTGGTGCCTGTTAGTCATAGCGTAGATAGTATGTTGGGTAGGTATATCAATGACATCGGTAAATATATTGATCAGTGAAACATGGATGAGAGTATGTTAGGACCATGATAATGACAGGGGCTGCTGATGACAATAAGTTGGCGCCGGTAACGGATGACATTCGTTTTTGTGAACTAATTGATGGCAGAAAAAAAAATATGATTGTGCCGAGTGGTTCCCGGCAGAGTAGAATAGGATTATTCCAAGTGGATGTCGTTGAAGCGAATTAGGAAAAACAAGCTGAACAAAGCTGAACATCAGTGAGACTTACTCTGTATTACCAGAGCCATACTTGGCCAAAGTAAAAAGGATTTGGACACTCCACGCCACCCCAGTATGGCTCTGGTAGTACAGAGAGGGAGACTAAAAAGAAAAGATCTGATCATGATGAGATCAATGAGTAAGTAGTGAAAGTGAGTGACCTCTAAGGTAGACAGTCTGATTGATAGATACGGTATAGTTGTCGATGGACAACTTTTTAGCAACTCTTTGTAGGACCTTTAGGCACCGAGTAATCTGAAGCAACACATCTAAGAATGCAATCGGGAATGCGCTGAGAAAAAAAAGCAAGTGGATGACTCACATTGAACCCTAAGGTAGACAGCCTGACTGCTGGACTCGCCCATTTGATTAGCAGCCTTGCAAGTGTACAGTCCTCCATCGTTTTTAGCCACTCTTTGCAGGACCAGGGACTTAGTGCTGATGAAGATTCCAGAAGACATGTTTTGGCTCACTTGGATATCCTGCAACAGAAGAAGATTTAAATAAAGGTTTTACAAAAAAATCTGTTCTACAAAACCTTCCATGCTGGTCTGAGAGAAAAGAAATAACTTTAGAATGTACCAGTTGCTCTTCCCGCGCAGGTCGTAAACGCCGATCGATGAAATGGGTGAAAATTTTAATTATAGTAATAGGCAATGTGGCAACCCTTCACTATTTTGATTCCTTTATCCACCTTCTCGCCCGCCATCACGCTAAAAGTGGCCTTTGAGTCTTGCAGCCCTGGGCTCTGTCTGCTTAGAGCCGGAAGACCCAGATTGCTCTGTTTGCCCCATAAGGGATAAAGACGTGATAGGATGTATGTATGTTCCATAGATAAACATAAGGAACACAAGGACAGAGACTAAAGGTACAAGTTGGTAGCCGACTGCAGACAGCAGCAGTAAACGTGTCGCTGCGACACTACTGGTATCTATGTATGTCTATGAAATAGCTTCCGCAGCCAGGGACATGTCGCGCCACGACACGTTGCTCGACTGCAGACGACGTGTCGTCCGACCGCAGATCAGTAGTACCACCGACTGCAGACAGCAGCAGCAGACGACATGTCGCTGCGACACTACTGGTTTCTATGTATGTCTATGAAATAGCTGTCACAGCTAGCATCGCGTCGCCCGACTCTACACGTCGTTCAACCGCAGACGACGTGTCGTCTGGTCGCAGATCAGGTGTACCACCGACTGCAGACAGCAGCAGCAGACGAAATGTCGCAGCGACGTTACTGGTTTCTATGTATGTCTATGAAATAGTTGTCACAGCTAGCATCGCGTCGCCCGACTCTACACGTCGACCGACCGCAGACGACGTGTAGTCCGGCCGCAGATCAGTAGTACCACCGACTGCAGACAGCAGCAGCAGACGACATGTCGCTGCGACACTACTGGTTTCTATGTATGTCTATGAAATAGCTGACACAGCTAGCATCGCGTCGCCCGACTCTACACGTCGTTCGACCGCAGACGACGTGTCGTCCAGCCGCGGCAGATCAGTAGAGGAACAAGTTCGTAGCCGACTGCAGACAGCAAGACGATGTGTCTGTCTCCTTGCCTCTGTTGACGCTTTGGCATAGTTGTCCAAATGAACTTGAAGGGTGTCTCTGCGACATGTCCGCCTGTCGGCTCTATCTCTTGAATCGTAATAGCTAGACACTTGAAAATTTCACCGATTATGCATTACTGTAGCCGCTATAACAAAAAATACTAATAAGAAGATAAAGTTAAAAATTAAAGGGGTCGTCTTACAAGAAACATATTTTTTTCACCGTTTTTAACTTGATCTTTAATTAAATTGGCATTAACTAGATATTTACTTGAAATTTTTACCGATTATGTATTAGGGGGCGTCCATAAATTACGTGAGATGTTTAATGGGAGTAGGGGGTCGAGTCAAATCTCATCTAATCTTACGTTGGAGAGAGGGGGGGGGGTCTCGGCAAATATCACGCAATTTATTTTCTGATTGAAACAAAAAAAAATATAGTGTCCATTTAATCCAGATTTTACATGCTTAAGATTTAATCTTAAGCGTAATCGTAATATGATTAAGATCATTCACTAATTCGTTCGAAAGAAAATAATTTCATTCATACTTTGACGTTATACATCTACTGACTGTCAAACCACCATATTTGTTTTATACTAAATAGCTCAATTTAATCTGAATTTAAAAATCATATGAAAATCATATGGACATGTTGGTTCCAATAGTCTCTCTTGAGACCGCGCATGATTCTCCATGGACTGAATTAGAGTAGATATTCTTTTTTTCATCACAGTAGTTACGATTTAAGTATTCTATTGTTAAATTTTTATTACACTTATAATTAAACTCTCAGCAATATTGCTTACTAGTCTTAACTAGTCGTAAATAAAAGCACGAAGCAATTTTTTTTTTCTTTTTACAAAAACAATCCAACGCGTTTGGTAAGAAACCCACATGTTGCAAAACCTCAAGTGAGATTAGGGGATGGGGGAGGGGGTTGAATAAAATCTCACGACATCTCACCAGGGGGGGAGGGAGGTACAGAAAATTTGAAAAAACACCTCACGTAATTTATGGACGCCCCCTTCTTGTAGCCGCTGTAACGAAAAACACTAAAACTAAAATAAACTTAAAAATGAAAGGGGGTCATCAAACAAGAAACGTGTTTTTTTAGTGTTTTAAACAAGCATTGTACGGAGGTACGGAACTCTTCATGTACGAGCCCGACTAGCACTTGACCGGTTTTTTTATTAACTTAAGAACATAAATAAAGAAATGGAAAGTTTTTTGGAGAATAGAACCGTCTACCTAAATTCTGCAATCGTCGGCGTCTTCGCAAAAAAAGCTCTACTTCCCATATTTCATCATCACCATCATCAGGTCTTTTTGAGTCTCCACTACAGAAGCACGATCTTCTCTGTACTACCAGAGCCATATATTAGCCAGAGCAGTCAAAGGACTTCTTCCCATATTTATTTTGTTCTAATACATTATTACTTACCTAAAACTGATTTTTAATCTAATTGTGCAATTTATAAGTATTATAGTATACTGAGGCCGACGCGACGTCTGGATTCTCGTAATAAATTCGATAGTAATTGAAAACGAATAAAATATTTACATAAAGTTGAGAAATTCGTCTTTTTTATTTAAATGATTTGCGTTTGTTTGCTCACAAAGTAAATTAAATCAAGAACGCTTGGTCTATCATTTTGTATGTAGGGTTGGCAATGTTAGGCTTTGAATAAACTGTAAATTTTTTTGGCCTCCATTTTCTTCTTATTGTGTTAATAGCTGACACGGTGTCATATTTTTAAGGTGAAGTGGTAGCATAAGTTTTAAACAATTTATTTCAAATGAGGGCTCATTTGAAATAAATTGTTTAAAACTAAATATTGTGATATTTAAAAATTTGATTTGTATCAATGTCTAAAAAGACCTTTAACTATTTTATGAATAACCTTTGAAAGTAATATTGGTAGTCCGTCTAGTTTTAAAACGGGTTTTCGCCAAAAGTGGCCACTCGTGGCGAAAACCCGTTTTAACTACTATTAGTAATAATTTCAAAGGTTATTCATAAAATAGTTAGAAAGGTCTTTTTAGACATTGTTACAAATCAAATTTTTAAATATCACCATATTTAGTTTTACACAATTTATTTCAAATGAAGGCGCCACTTATGCTACCATTTCACCTTAACCTCCGACAAAAAGAGGGCAGTTATAAGTTCGACGCTAATGACTGTCGGTCTTTTTGTCTGTATGTCGGTCTGTGGCATCGTAATGAATTGAATTGAATTGAATTGAAAGACATTTATTTGTTGCTATAACACACATACAAAAAACAGACAAAATTAGTAGAAAAATTACACAAAAACATAATAATTTAAATGTGTGTGCTACAGCAATACAAAAAGGACACACCTCAGTGGTAATATTGCCCGGGAGCAATACACTGATTTTCAGCTGTGTCCTGAAGATGCGTGGTGCGGATTTATTAGTACACATGTGAAAATAAATAAATAATTAAAGAGAAATAAATAGGGCTGTGTATATGTTTATATAAATAAATAGTGTAATTGTCTAGAGAAGTTGAAATACATATATATTGCACTGATATTTGTGTAAATATTGCCATTAAATGGCAGCTAATTTTATTAAATAAATGTAAATGAGGACGAATGCACGACAGTGTATGGGAGAACAATATATCAGCTCGGGAGAACCTTCAGTGACAGCCACAGCTACCGGCGACATGTTGGTAATGCTCGAACGGATGACCAGATTTCGATGCGGTTTAGTTAACATGAAAGCAAGTTCTTTTGCGGTGGTTCCTATCTATGTTTAAAAATCGGTTCAGACGTTTAATATTTATGACGCTAATGTCTGTCGGTCTGTCTGTCTGTGGCATCGTAGCGCTCGAACGGATATACCAATTGGGCTTAACGCTGAAAGTCAGGGCTTTTTCTAGCATATAATAGATGGCGCTATCCGTAGCGCTACTTGAAATTACTACCATGACACGACTACCATATCATATCGGTAGTTCCGCTACTCATCACTAGATGGCGTTCTTGACAGTTGAGGGTTTTTTAATTTTCCTTGCAAATAAAATTATTATTGTGTAATTATGTAATTGATCGAGCGAGCGAAGCGAGCGAGGGCTATAATTCACGTTGGGGCGAAAACACATTATTTGTATATATGTATGTTGGTTCCGCGATAATTGCCGAACCGATGGTCCGATCTTGATGAAATTTGGTAGGCATGTAGGAAATATCAATAGAATTTTCAAGTACGCTGGGCATCAAAATCGGTTGAGGAGTTTTTTAAATATTAATAAAAAATCGCGAGGTCTAAGTTCGCGGCGAACTACTAGTAATAAATTAAAAGTTTTTAGTGATTGCCAGATATTGAGCAACAGCCCTACGAAAAGAAAAAGTACCGAACCAATTTGTAAAAAGCTAAGTTGTTTTCTATTTAGCGTGAATATAAATAAGAACGATAAATCCATTTCAACATCATTTACAACTTTTACAAGTCGTAGTGACTTGTCGAAGGCGAATAACTTCATTTATCATTTTGGTGCGTTCCCGGTTTCATAGTTAGTTGTGTGTGCTGCTTCGGAGCCTGAGAAGCTTGTAGCGGTAGCGAGGTATGCTCGACCGCCTCAAATGGATTAAATAATATTTTGCTAAACTACTAGTTCGCCGCGAACTTAGACCTCGCGATTTTTTATCAAAAACTACTGAACCGATTTTGATGCCCAACGAACTTGAAAATTCTATTGATATTTCCTACATGCCCATCAAATTTCATCAAAATCGGACCATCGGTTCGGCAGTTATCGCGGAACATACATACATACAAACAAACAATGTGTTTTCGCCCCTACTTGAATTATAGCGCTTGCTCGCTTCGCTTGTTCGGTTAATAATATATAAACTTACAATACCACTCACTGACTGACTCGCTCACAGATTGACAAAGGTAGTTGTTTGCCCTGTTCCAGGTTGACAGGGGTAATGATTGATATACCGCCGTAAAGAGGATGCTCTAGTGTGTACCAGAAAACTCTGACATCTTGAAAATCACCATATCCTGATGTGGAAGGATTACAGCCAACGAAAACGGTTAGTGTTAACGACGTGTTTTTTTCCAAAATGTAGGGGTTGTAAGCAATTAAAGACTTATTTATATATTGAATTTTTTTCAAAATTAAATATGGCCGTCATACAAGGACAATTTGCGAGTGTGTACGAGACCGTAGGTCGAGCCGAAAGCGAGGCCAAATGCCAAACTGCGTGGCGAGGGCAAAGCCTGAGCCCCTCCTGACCTGCCAAGGTTCCAGCCAAAGATACAAACTGGAACGAGCAAGATAGCCAGAAGCTCCTGTGGTGACCTCTACGCCACTTCAAGAACAATTGCCAGAAAAACGAAGCTACAAAATAAGTCACAAGGAGCATACAAGCACAGAATAGGATACTAGTACTCACGTACAGAAGTCTCACTCAGCAAAGAAATTCAAAGAAATATATACTCAATGTGGTGAGCAATATGGTTTAATTTAGTTAACGTCAGTACTCAGCGCACCTTATCATACCTAGACATCAATTGCAGGCCAATTTCATTCTTATTACTCTGGACAAACGATTCGTATAACTGAATTTACCACTTGGAGGGGCCGCCGCGCTCTTAGTAATAATGTAGGTACGTATATTTTCGATATCTAAACGGTGAGTGGCACAGGCCTGATACAAGTTGGCATTGACACATCTTAAAACTCGATCGCAGAGTTCTTTGATATGCTGAATAAAAACAACCTCCAACAGAACATGGTTGGAACCGCGGCTCCCCATGCCTTTTGACGACTATTGACGACTTCCTTCGGGTAGTGATTAACACGCTTATCTGCAACTCCGGAGGTTCTGGGTTCAATCCTCAGCTAGGAAAAGTTGTTTTAATTGCCTTTTCCAAACTGTCCTGGGTCTTGCGTGTAAGTTTATCTATATTGTATTTATCATAATATCGTTGAGTTAGTGTCCCGTAACACGAATTTAAACATACTATGGAGCTAATCTGCTTCATCATTATCTATATATTTTTTTACATACATACATACTATCACGCCTGTTTCCCACAGGGGTAGGCAAGAGGCTATGGACCTCCACTTGCTACGATCTTGACAGACCTCTTTCGCTTCATCTACAAACGTTTGAAACCATTTATTTATTCACACTTTACACACTAATGTAATTGTTCAATTGTACAATGTAAAAGCTAAGTTAGTATCTCATAACACAAGTTTAAAACTTACTTTGGGGCTAGCTTAATCAGTGTGATTTGTCCGTATATATTTATTTTGTATTTAAAAGCAGAGAAGGCGGATTAATCTCTACACACAAACCCACACTCCATTTACGTTGGGTTGATATGAGTGTGGGTGTAAACTACATTCTATAGAATGTTTTCGAGGTTAACATTTCGACGCTTGTTCGATTTGTATAAACGTTCTTTTTACGTATAATGTTTTGAAGACACTAGTTCGGTAGCATGTATCCTGAAGAATATCATACTTTTTTTTTATTGTTTCAATGTAGTAGATCTTATATACGTAATAATGTAATGTAATAGTTTTTTGCAAAAGAAAACTCTCATTTAGGTCCACCAATCCCCTTAATTTAAAGAGCTCATGTGAGGAAAGGGAATCCAACGTCATAAAACTCAATGGCAGATCTTTAAAACTAGAGGCTCTGTAATCTGTAAACCTCGTGACCACAGACCAGATCCGTGCTCTCAACTCACCTCCAACCCATTGAAGTTTATGGGATAAAAAAGTTGTTCATACAAAAATGTTGCGTCTTAACAAGGGTAACAAAAGAGTTTTTGACACATTTGAGAATTTTTCGAGATGGCTGAAATGTGATCCAATGACTCACTCACGTTATGGTACCACGATATTCGGTGTTCCTTGGGGTTGGCCCGGATGTTGCATTCGAAGTAGACGTCATCCCCCTCCTTGATATCGTTGGGGTTGAGGGTGCTTCCAAGCGACATGGTCAGCACTGGTTTGTCTGTAAATTAACAATTATTAAGTGACTATACTCCATTTGGTTAGGTATTCAAATAAATGTAAATAATCTTTATAATCATCATCATCATCAGGTCTTTTTTAGTCTCCTCTGCAGTAGCATGACCCTCTCTGTACTACCAGAGCTATATATTAGTCAGAGCAGTCAGAGGATTTGGCCTACACTCTCCACGCTGGCCAGACGGGTTGGAGAGGTCTCACTGATGTTTATAAGCTTTGTTTAGCTTGTGATTCCTAAGTCGCCTTCTATGACATCCATAGGAAGACTTGGTGTGGACCCATTCTACTCCAAGTCTTCCCAGTCTTCACGGGAAGACTTGGAGTGGATCTATTCTACTTCAAGTCTTCCCGTGGATGTCGTAAAAAGCGACCCTCTCTTTTACTCTCTCTCTCATCTCAGCGTATTTCCAGTTGCATCCACAGCTACAACTCTGCGAAACCTGGGGTCCGCTTTCCGGTTTTTCCTTCTCCAGTTCGCACGGTATTGAGCATCCTTGGCACGCATATCATCCTTAACGACGTCAAGCCAGCATTTCTTTGGTCTACCACGTATGCCAGGCCCCAGCGGACGTGGACGACCCTCTCTTTTACTACCAGAGCCATATATTAGCCAGATCAATCAGAGAATTTGACCTACACTCTCCACGCTGGCCAGACGGGTTAAAGGGTCTCATTAATATTTATAAACTTTGTTTAGCTTTTGTTTCTTACGTCGCCTTCTTCGATATCCACGGGAAGACTTGGAGGGGTCCTATTCTACTCTTCTGGCAACCACACGATGTAATTTATGTAGCTTGCAAGGTTTGATTACGGACACACAGACAACGGGACAGGTAAAACTAAATAAAAGCTTGTAATCAGGGCCGGATGAGCTATTGTGGGGGCCCCTGGGCAATGCATTATGCATAGCGTGGCTATATCAAAGGAAAGGTTTTTTACTAGTCTGATTCTTTCTTCTTCTGAAGGCCTTTTATCATCTGTTTTCTTTAATCTATCACAAGTCGCGCCAAACTTCTAGATCGCTCTGAAGTTGAGGCGATTCGCGTCGCAGTAGTAAAATACCCATAGCAGATAGAATTTGCTTAATTTTTTATTTATTGTGTATATATATCATATCTACATTCTTGCAATCATTCTGAAAATATTATTGTGGTAAATATTCTGTCCCTGTTTGTAACCTGAGTGAGGCAACTTCAGAGCGATCTAAAAGTTTGGCACGACCTGTACTCTGTATCATTATGTTTTGGTGCAATAAAGATTTTAACTAACTATTGTGGGGGGCCCTCTTTTGTGGAGACCCGGGGCAGTAGCCCCGGTTGCCCTCCCCTAAATCCGGCCCTGCTTGTAATAAAAGTTAAACAAACGCACACGGCTCATTCACCAACGTCTAGCGATTGTTCTAAGTTTAATTAATCCTTTGAGAGGAAATTCCAGCACATGATCCTTGGAAAAGTTTAACTTTCAACGAGTTAAAGTAGAATTTTTCATTTTCTCTAGTTTTATATGCAGTATCAAACTAGAATATTAAAATTTTAACAGTCTTTGTAACAATCTGTGGATGAGTAGAGAGTAAACACCTCGTTGTTTTAAACTTGAAAATCTGTGTGTAAAGTTGGTAGCTACGGGCAGTGTCGGATTTAGCAAGCGCGGGGCCCGTAGCAAATTTTTTCGAAGAGGCCCCTGATCTGCTATGGGGAGCTCGGTGGCATAGCCGAAGCAATAAGATGGCAGTCAAAAAGCTACGTATCTGCCTTTAGGCAGCTTGAACTCTTGAAGTTGACGATATTTTTGGCCATTTACGATAAAACAAAAAAAACGGGCAAGTGCGAGTCGGACTAGTACATGAAGGGTTCCGTACAACCGAACATTGTTTTAAAACGCTCAAGAAACACGTTTCTTGTATGACGACCCCCTTTAATTTTTAATTTATCGTATTTTTAGTATTTGTTGTTATAGCGGCTATAGTAATACATAATTTGTAAAAAATTTAAGTATCTAGTTAATGTAATTATAAAGATCTAGTTAAAAACGCAGAAAAAAAACACGTTTTTTGTATGACGACCACCTTTAATTTTTATCAATTTTTTATTTTTAGTATTTGTTGTTATAGCGGCCACAGTTATACATAATCAGTGAAAATTTCAAGTGTCTAGCTATAACGGTTCAAGAGATAGAGCCTTGTGTCAGACGGATAGACAGACGGACGACGGACAGACGGACAGACAGCGGAGTCTCAGTTGCGGTCAGCGGTCCCTTGGTTTTTTGAAACTTCTTTTTCATTATATAGATACATTATCACATTTTTATCCCTAATGGGTCAGACAGAGCATTTTGGGGCCTTGCGGCTCTAAGCAGACAGAGCCCAGGGTCGTAAGAACCAAAGGCCACTTTTAGCGTGACGGTGGGCAAGAAGATGGAAAAATGAATCAGAATATTGATGGGTTGCTAGCTGTTGTTGCATCGCCTATTGATGATTTGCATTTTCGCCCATTCCCTCGATCGGTTTCTACGATCTGCGCGGGAAGAGAAGCAGCTGGTACATTCTAATTTTTTTCTTTTCTTTTAGACCAGCATGGAAGATTTCAGCTCATTATCGAACAATGGGTAAGATTTTCCACTCTGTACAAACATCTAGTAAACATTGATGAGATTATATTATAAAAGAAAACATAGAAAAACAGCCATAGCTATTTTTAAAATTTTAATGCTAACTAAATTAAATTGGGTAAGTTTTGAAGGAGAAATCAGGACTACGAAACGTTGATTTTGTGTAATTTCATAGGTATTTTCGGTCCGAGCTGCAGTTGTCTCTATCGTACTCGCTTAGTTGTTGTTCAAGCACAGCGCGACAGCAATAGATTTTACAAATACCTATTTTTTAATTTTCTCTACCTTAGTGTTTCCTCTTAAGACGACACTACAGAACAGAATCTCCTAATGTCCCCCGTTTTTGCCCCTCTCCCCCGTTTTTGCCTTGAGAGCAGGCAAAGACACATTGACGTGTGCACGGATGTATAGTTTCATTTGAAGTAGTGTAGGCATAAATGATACTCCGCTTCTATGAAGTGCCATACCTGTGACGACGCCTAATCAAAATGCAAATAATAGGCCAACGCTATCCTTCAAATGATATGCCAGCAATATTATCCTAGAAATTAGAAATACAAGACGGAGCGAATAATTTACGACTTGCTAAATACGAGCTTATTTGAACTGTATATTAATGATGTGATTGACGTACCGAAGCGGAATCTAGCTGAGTTCTCTTATTATCTTGAGTGTAATGACGTAATAAACTGCGATTTTAGTAACAATTTTCATAAAAATGGATCACAACCGAGGCTGACGGATTTTTTCCAACTTCAAGTTGGAAACAAATTGGCTTCATCTCGAAATGCTGTTAAAGATTGTAGTATAGTTTGTTGGTTATAGAATGATAAATTTATTTATTTAAACTTTTTTGATGTGAAAATAAAAAGTGAAGAATAAAAAGTGTACAAATAGTGGACTTAGCGCCGTATGGTGTTTCTGCCAATCAATCAAACGTTGGACCAAATAGAAGCATAATTTGAGTGATGCGAAAAAATGTGTAAAGAAAATTAAAAATTATAAATACCTACTATAGCGACCACTAAGGTAAGGGTGCACCACTAACTAGTGGTGAGCTAATGAAACCTAATGGATCTGGTTGATCCATCACCGTCTATAGGCCAGGAGTAGCGACGGCATAATGGATGATTTATTATCATAACAACCGGTTTTTATATAAAAATATTTACAATGTTAACCTTAGATCTACATGTCCGTTTAGTACGTGATGTGCTAAATTAACGAAGTATAAAAGGCTTATTAATTAATTATATGTCCTAGTCCACATCACGTACGATTGTAAGGATACTTGTTCGTGTGCAGCCCTATAACATTAAAAAAAATACTGCAATACCTACAAGTATAACTTATATACTATCATGTCTTTATCCCTAATGGGGCAGACATGGATGAATGTCTACCCCATGAGGGATACTCCTTGTTTCCATCTTACGCGATCCCTAGACGTAATCTACAATTATTTTTCAAACCGTGTAAGTTCGTCCGGCCATCTCTTCCTTGGTCTTCCTCTCTTTCATCGACCGTCCGGAGTCCAGTTGGTGGTAATATAAATTATTAATAAAAAAAATTACTTAATTATTAAGGACTATGTGCTTCTTTTTGCATTTAAAAGAAGTTACATGTTTATTATATTGATATAGGCAAATTGACGAGACAAAGATGTTAAATAATAAAACATGACATTTCAAGAATACAAATAAATAAATAAATATATATAGGGACAAATCACACTGAGCTTGCCCCAAAGTAAGTTTTAAACTTGTGTTATGGGATACTAAATTACCGATACTTTATTTTATGATAAATACATATAAAGATAAACATTCAAGACCCAGGACAATTTGAAAAAGGCCATTTTCCAACTTGCCCTGGCTGGGGATCGAACCCAGAACCTCCGGATTAGCGGTGTAGCGTGTTAACCATTACGCCACGGAGGTCGTCACAATTCGGGGAGATAGTAACACAAGACAAAATGGGATGGACTACTTAAATTTTAAAGCAAGAAAATCACGCCATTATAGCTTCGATTTCCACACGCGTGCAAAACCTTTCCAATAATCTGCCGACACTAAGACTGACATAACGAGGTTACGAGCCATGCAAACTGCTGAATTTACAACCATTACTAAAATATTACTGATGTAGCATTGGGAATAAAATAAAGACTATACAGATGTATACAGGGTGACTTTTTATTAACTGGAAACATTTTTGGAGCAAATTAAATAATGAAATAAGAAATGGTGAAAAAATACCACGTGAGCAGGACTTGAACCCGCGACCTTAGTCTCAATACGACTATTTATATACGGTTCAAGTCCTGCTCACGTGGTATTTTTACAACATTTCTAATTTCATTATTTAATTTGAGTACTTTAGTAGGTAGGTACTGCATCTTGAATGCCTAAAAAACCTTATAAAAATATTTTTGGAGCAAGTTCAGTCCATGATACTGAACTACTTTCTCGCTCAGCCAAATGGGATTTGTATGGAAGGACGAAATTTTTTATCGATTTTTAATAACTTTTTTTATAGAAAGTAGTTCAGTATCATGGACTGAACTTGCTCCAAAAATGTTACCAGTTAATAAAAAGTCACCCTGTGTACTATCACTGACTTTATCTTACTTAAAACTTTTTTGAATGCCTAATTTGGTAAAATGTGTGACACTTATAATATTGAATTATAATTGTAACTACTACCTATGTATGTACATCCACATGATCGTCATCATCTAAGCATATTCCCAGTAGCATCCTCAGCGGTAACGCTTCAGAACCCGGGTCCGCTACCTAACCTACGTGATTTGACGAGGTTACTGGTTTTAACACAGAGCAACTGCCATCTGACCTCCGCAACCCAAAGGGTCCAGAACCAATCTAGGATAGGTTTAAACAAACGCTAGGTGGCGTTTGGGACTCACAGCTTACGTGCCATTCGAAACACGGAATCATCTTTCTTTTCGGATAATCAGGTGATTCAAGCCTGCAATATCCTAACCAGACTGGAAACACTTTTCACAAAATATGCTTTCTAGTAGGATTTGAACCCACGAACTCCGGGTCACAAGGCAAACGCCTTAACCACTGGACCACGGAAGCAGTCTAGTATATAAAAATATATACACTATCTATATAATCCCTATCCCAATCCCAACTTATATTATAAATGCGAAAGTGAGTTTGTATATTTGTTTGCTTATTTGTTTGTTTGTTACCTCTTCACGCTTTGTCTACTGAACCAATCTTCTTGAAAATTCGCATTTCGCACATAGTTAGGAGTACTGAGAAGGATATAGAGTACCTTTCATCCCGGAAAAAAGTAATGTGGGAAAAAATCCCGTGGGATACGCGAGCGAATCCGCGGGCAAAAGCTAGTTAAGTTATAAAGCCTTTAAAATCAGATGGAAAGGGAAACTGTCAACTAAAAGAAAAAGAATAGATATTGGAGAGTGCTTGAGATGTCACTAAGAGATAGCGAGATGTCCCTAAGAGATAGCGAGATGTCCCTAAGAGATAGCGAGATGTCCCTAAGAGATAGCGAGATGTTCCTAAGAGATAGCGAGATGTCCCTACTCGTAAGATATAGCGAGATGTCCCTAAGAGATAGCGAGATGTCCCTCAGAGATAGCGAGATGTTCCTAAGAGATAGCGATACGTCCCTAAGAGATAGCGAGATGTCCCCATCACGCTTCCACTTTTCTTCATACTAATTTCTACCACCTATTTATTATTTTTCAGCCAATTCTGTCACCCAAAGGTAGCCTGTAAGAGATTGCCTAGGCGATAAGGCCGCCTATTGTTCACCTTATTTGTATTGTCTCTTTCTAGTGTTTTGGTGCAATAAAGTGTTTTATTATTATTAATTTGAAATGCTAATTGCTGCTTTATTCAATAACCAATATTCATGCAGTTTTCAGAAAAATAATTCCTTTTAGTATTATTTGTGGCTTCGTATAAAATATTGTCCAAAAACAAACACCGTGAAATACCCTATTCTGTCCGTTCGTTATTTTATGAAGCTGATTGACGTTAGCAGTATCCACGCAATAAATATATGAAAGCAACTGGTATAGTGAAATATTTGATGTAACTGCGTTTTGCTACCTACTGATTCCCGGACAAGCCGAAATACTATTAGTGTAATAGTAACAATAGGTTTTGATCTATTTGCTATTTCCTTTTTATTTATTTGCTTTTCCCTTTTATTACAGCCATGTGGTTTCTGGTAGAATAGTATATTTATTTATTTTTTATTTATTTCTTACAATAAAAGTTACAATGTATATGCACTTTACAATGTTTCATAAACCAGATTTGTTTTTTTTTAGGACCACACCAAGTCTTTCCGTGGATGGCGTAGAAGGCGACTAAGCTGAACAGAGCTCATAAACATCAGTAGCTCTCCAACCAAAGTGGAGAGTGTAGGCTAAATCCTCCGACTACTCTGGCTGATATATGGCTCTAGTAGTACAGAGAGGGTCGTGCTCCTGCAGTGGAGACTAAAAAGACCTAGGAGAATGATAATGATTTGCTTTTCTACCTACAGTCTAGACGCCTGTCATTACACTGGACTCTTTTAAGCTGTTTGCTTTGTCATGCCCAGTGAAAAACATGATTAGTCCGGTTGATTTTGCAACTCGTAGCTATATTTTTCTTGCTATTATGTGTTCTATTAGTACTGATTCCAAGACTTCAATACAGCTCAGTGTTTCAAAATCAACCTGTATGTAGACAGAAATTTCTACTCCTCAGAATATACAACGTCATAATGTACTTACATGTACTTAATGTTGGACAGCCTACGAATAATGAATTCTCTTAAAATGTAACGCTCCTACATTCACCGCTTCGATTCTGATTCCATTTACGCAAACAAACTAACAGTAATAACAACGGAATACTCAAACACACACATAGACAAATATGCATGCGATTGGTCGCGACAAGATCACGCTTCGTCGTCGGGTGGGGGCGGTCTCCGCAACAAGCGATGAGGTACAACGCGTGGCTTAGGTACATTTTGCATAACACTTTCCACAGATGTACAAGTATGGATTATTAAAATGTTTATAAAAGATGAGTCCTGTGTTTTTCATGTCTGTATGGCTTCTACACCACTTCATGCCACATGACGGCATTTTTAATGAATTAATTATCGCAAAAACGCAGCAATATTCTCAAAGGAAACTTTTTGCGACGCATGCAAGACTCGAATGTCACGGCGAACTGTCGCCCCACGCGGTTCATATTTTAAGCCCCGGCCGCCGCGGTACATATCGCGTGGAATGATTTTTCAGGATTAGTTACGCTTCTGGGGATTATTATTCGTAAGGGCCAGCCCACCGCAACAACGTCTCCATACGGAAGGAATTGCGAATTTAGAATAGGCTCTCGTCGATTGTGCAGTTACGAATCCTTAAATTCTTCGGCCATGTGGCAAAGAAAACTCGATGGAACGTTTGGTGATTCAGGGTCGAATTGAAGGCAAGAGTTCACGTGGTCGGTCTCCAACAAGGTGGTTAGATCTAGTCAAAGCTGTAACACAGTGCCCAGCAACGGAATGCTCCAAGAAAGCCGCAGACAGAGTAACGTTGAGAAAAATAGCAAAAGCAGCGGCCATGGACGAACAACCGAATCCATGATCACGTCCACTCTGTCAAGAGTGTACGACTAAGAAGAAGAATGTACTTACAAACCACAGTCATCCTGAAGGAGTCTTCTAACGCTATACTGAGCACCGGGTTGTCGGCCCGACAGCGTATCACTGCGCCATCGTCCTCTGGTTGGGGCAGCATCGAAAGACGGCTGACTGTGGTAGTTTCGTTCGTAAATTCGGTGTGCTGTTAAAAAGAAGAATCTCTTTATCAGATCCTCTAATAAAGAACTACCTGTAAGGCTTGAAATAACGTCACGCGAACGCTTGTGACGGGTTCAGTCCCCAAAGTCAGTTCACAAAGATGGACTGAACTCGTCGCGGATCTCCACTTAACGCAGGTATAAGCCTAAGAGGAAGGTTACACGAACATTCTGGCATCATTCAAGTCCATCAGTCTGGAATGATGTGACTGACGCCAGAATGATGGATGTTTTTCACGGTTACACGGTCAATCCAAAATGACAGCAGACGGCAAAGAGCTATAATGAACCTTATGTCCATTGGTGTACGGTGTGTAGTTAAGTAACTAAAGTACGGTGACTGACGCGAGAATGATACGAGCGGGTTACGCGATCAGTCTCACATCAGTATTTCATCATTCAAAACAATTTTAATTTTCATCAGTCCGAACCATGAGTCTGTCATTCAGCGGGTTACACGATCATTCTCCGATCATTCTGACCAGACTGATGGACCGTGTAACCTTGCTCTAAGGCAAGCAATTAAAATTTCAAAGAATCAAATTATTCAGTAATTAGGCCTTCGCAGGCAAAGCACCTCAATAATTTTAGTGTACATTACGTGTATACTTAAATACGCTACTGCGTATTTAGCCAGGAACAAGTTAATAGAACGTAAGAAATTCTTTTTTCCTAACAAATTACAATCAAAGGTTGAGGTAGGCCTTTGATTGCTTTAAGGGAGCTTCTGGCGACAAATCTATACGAGTCCACTGGTTTTCATAGCCGATTGAGTGGCGGACGACGCCCGAAGACGCCCACACAGTCTGGGAAACAAATATCACTACAGCCGTACTATGACTGTCCACTTTAACTATTTCACATATTCTTCATGAGCATGAGCATTTATAACACCAAACAACACCAATTTCATATTATAAAGTCCACTAAAATCAATTTGCAAAATAATTTAAAGAAAACCCCAACCGAACCCCTTGACTTCCCGCCAAAAACTGCAGTGAGAAGATTGACTTTGACTGTGAGATGTGTCAATGCGGCCAAAAGATATTTTTTTCTAAGAACCATATTAAATTAAAGCGGAAACGAACAATCATTTCATCTGTTACATTTGAGAATTTATCAGCCTCACCTATGTAGAGTCCTTGATAAGTACATACCTTTCCCCTTGTATAGATCCTGTTCTCCCTATACCACGTGATCTGCGCCGGTGGTCTGCTTCCATGTGAGATACAGACTAAAACAGTCTCCACGTCAGCCGACATCTTCGCTGGCTTGTTCGTTATCATCACTGATGTTGGACGCACTGCAAAAAAAAACGTAATTTGATAAAATAGTCAAGCCGTCTATTGGCGCTAGACGGAAGGTAGCAATCAAAGACTAATAAATAATGACATCACAAAATAAACTTGATTAAATATGTTATTTTGAGATTTTATTAGTTCTTCTTTGCTGGTCTGGGAGAAAAGAAAAAACATAGAATGTACCAGCTGCTTCTCTTCCCGTGCAGATCGTAAAAGCCGATCGAGGGAATGGGCGAGAATCTGAATCATATGAATAGGCAATGCGGTTAGCAACCCATCACTATTATGATTTCCCTTTTCCACCTTCATGCCCACCATTACGCTAAAAGTGGCCTGGGCTTTACCGCCCTTGGCTCTGTCTACCCCGTTAGGGATAAAGACGTGATAGTGTATCTGTTTATTAGTCTTCGCTTGCCACCTCCCGTCCAGCGCCAATATTTTACTCGATCCGGCTCGAAGGAAGTGTTTATGATAAAAGCATATAATTATTTAAGAACCAGGACAAAAAAAAGCCATTCTTCAACTAGCCCTGGTTTGGGATCGAACCCAGAACCTCCAAGTGACAACACTAGCGTGGTAACCAATACACCACGGAGGTCATCAGGTCGTCAAATATATGTACTTACATCTCATTTCGACCCTCGCAGTCCTCTCATGAGGGCTTAAGAGTGGTGTGTTCGTGGCCTGACACCGGATGCTGGTGTTCAACCAGCTCCTGTCGATTCCTCCGATGGCTATCCTGCTGATGATGACCTTCCCGTCATTCTTGAGGATCGTGTGGTCTTCTAACGGCTTGTTGTTGATGAGCCAAGTCAGGGTCGGCTGTGGGCGACCTGTGGAAAAAAAAACATTCAGAATTCAAATGTTAGGCCTTTGCAGGCACTTTAACACTCTTAAATTCGATAAATGAAGATTGTATCCCTAAATAGTGGGCATAAAATCACTTTTTAATCACGTGGTATTAAAACAATTTTAAATCTGACCATGAATGTACCCAAAACTATGCATTTCTCCCTCTTAGCAAAATCTACCTACAATTGTAATATACTTTGCCAGCCAATATCCTTAAACGTTGGTCCGGGAAAAAATAATAAATATACCTCTCAACATAAAAATATACATTTTTACCTATTGCATACGCTCTCAAAACTTGACCAAATTTAATAGGTGACAAAGCCATCGACAAAAGTTTGGGCTTTGTTGGACGTGACAAAACAAGCTCTGATCTTTTTTGCACACCTTTTAGATACAGCAGCGGGCTAGCAAATTCGACGTAGCCCGGAGCAGCCGAAATTCGCGGATGGGATTATTATCTTATTAAGATACATTATCACGTCTTAGACGTGTGGTTGTCGGCAGGACCACTCCAAGTCTTCCCGTGGATGTCGTAAAAGTCAACTTAGGAAACACAAGCTCAACAAAGCTTACAAACATCAATGAGACCTCTCCAACCCGTCTCGCCAGCGTGGGGAGTGTAGGCC
The DNA here is from genome assembly GCA_963576875.1 of Acrobasis repandana. Classification (NCBI taxonomy): domain Eukaryota; kingdom Metazoa; phylum Arthropoda; class Insecta; order Lepidoptera; family Pyralidae; genus Acrobasis; species Acrobasis repandana. The sequence goes on along the minus strand of OY756234.1, from coordinate 2,722,365 downwards.
AAATCCTCTGACTGCTCTGGCTAATTTAATACCTATATAAGGCTTTGGTAGTACAGAGAGGGTCGTGCTCCTGCAGTGGACTCCACGGTCTCCGAGACTAAAAACACCTGATGATGATGATCAGGTCTTTGTCCCTAATGAGGCAGACAGAGCCTTAAGGGTCGTGTGGCCCTAGGTCCTATTTCTTTTTACCCATACCAGCAAGACCAGCAGCAGAAACTGTGCTCTACCGCCACCACGTCAATATTCCGCGTTTAGACTATTCCATTTGAAAATTTCGCGATACTTTCATAGGATTTATTTTGTAATTCAAAAAAATTTAAAAAAAAAGCGGTAAAACTGGGATTGGATAGTGATTAGTTCGTTTGAATAAACTATCAATTTTTGTTACTATAAGGGACGTTTTTATAAATTGGATTCGTTTAATAGGAATTTTAAAGGTATTTTGTAGGAAGCTTTAAATAAATTTTATTACGTGAACATTTGTATCACGGGCTTTTTGGCTGTTGACGGATAGAGTAATTAGATGTATTCTGTGAACCGCATTAAGATTTTCCCACAAGAATAGAAATAAAACAATGAATTTTGAGGCGAATATATATAATAGGCGAGTCCGACTCGCACTTGGCCGCTTTTTTATTACTAGTAGTTCGCCCCGAGCTGTGAACTCGCGAAGTTCATATCTCAGCAACCTCTTGACCTATTTGATTTATTCGAACTATTCGTATTATACTGGCCATATCTACACGCCTATAAATTTTATGAAATATTGATCAAAATTACTCGAGTCATCGTCAAACAAACAAACATACAAAAAACGCTGGATTGTTCAAGTAGATTCTGAGAACTTCGCTCGCTTATTCAATAAAATACGGACTAACTTTGTAACTAGGTTTTAACCATTATCCAACTTCTCAGTCAAACTTAAACAACTTGCCATTTAGTAATGTGATACTATTTCATCTGTCAATGTCAACTTGATTTAGACAGAAAACGAAATAAACATACAAAGTACCTTTAGTCTGTTGTTTGTAATTAGACGGAATAAGTTGATATAACTGGTCGCAAAACACAAAGGCACTTACACATTTTAGTTTAGTTAGCCTATTTATGTGTGCCACTGCTGGGCAAAGGCCTCCCCTTTCACTTACACATAAGAAATAAAAAACATACATAGTGTCAAGTTGCCATTGCCTATTTTAAGTAGTAGTTGTTCATCGACGCAAGTGGGGAAGCAAAAGAAAAGCAAGAAATCAAAGAGCTAAAAGACCTTCTTATAGAGATAATCTGGTTAAAACCCATATTTTGTCTCTTCCCCTTTTATCGGCATTTACTGTTTGTCTGGCAACAGTAAATGCCGATAAAATGAGTCTTCTCTAAACGTCAAAAGTAAAAATGTTTTTTCGGTGACTTTTCTGTTTAAAAGCGTCATAACGCGTTGAAACATACGCCACTTGTTGTAATGGGAGCCCCCTTTAATATTTACTTTATTCTGTTTTTAGTATTATTTTGTTATTATAGCGGCAACAGAAATACATCATCTGTGAAAAATTCAACTGTCTAGCTATCGCAGTCCATAAGATACAGCCTGGTGACAGACAGACGGGCGGACAGTGGAGTCTTAGTAAGAGGGTCATATTTTTACCCTTTGGGTACGGAACCCTAAAAAACTTATCAATATATCAATAACGGTAGTTTCACCGGCAGAATATTAATTTTCAGCATCGATACTGCCGATGAGGGCTTCCACCGAAATTTTGCGAGAGTTATAAATTTTAACGAGCCACCGTAAATATTCCTGGATTGGCCTAATACGCTAGTGATGCGACATGTTTCCATGTCGATAGTACGAATTTATAATTGGTCGCCAGCGTGCACGAAATAGTGATTTAACTACAATTACAAATACTGGTCTGGGAGGAAATAAAAAACGTAGAATGTACCAGCTGCTTCTCTTTTCGCTTAGATCGTAACAGCTGATCAGGGGGACAATCGAAGGAACTACCACCGAGTCATGAGCTCCCATGGACCACCTGCAAAAACTTAAATCGCCTTCGATCAGAGGAAGGCCGGTGCAGGCATAATTTGGCCCGATGGCATTATATTGACCCAACTGCAACACAGTGTCATAACGATCAGACTATATCTCACCTCCTCTCTTGCCCATCGTGCCCCACCAGCTACACTAAGGATCCTATAATGCTCCATCTGCCCCATTAAGAATAAAGACTTAATACTGTATTAAGTATTCATCCCTAATGTCTACATGTAAAAAACGTAAGATTTAATTGAATTAAATATAAGTATCTGTAAATAATAATATATCGCCGCGTGGTTTTCGAAAGAGAAGAATAGGACCACTCAAAGTCTTTCCGTGGATGTCGTAGAAGGCGACTTAGGAAACACAAGCTGAACATAGCTTATAAACATCATTGAGACCTCTCCAACCCGTCTGGCCAGCGTGGAGAGTGTAGGCCAAATTCTCTGACTGCTCCGGCTGATATATGGCTCTGATAGTACAGAGAGGGTCGTGCTTCTGCAGTGGAGACTAAAAAAGACCTGATGATGATGTATAAATAAAGCCGGCTTGATTGATTCAATAATCAATCAAGTTTCTTGTCTGTTGCATACAATTAAATTTAAGCAATAGAAAACTTGCATGGTCTAAACAGAACGTCAGCCATACAAATCATTTATTGCTTCAATAAAATTGTACGCAACAGGCAAGAAACTTGCACTGTGTAAATGGGCCTTAACTCAGAGAAATTTGTGATCACATATTTTCAGTTAAAATAATTTAACCCGTGTGGTTCCGGGTTAGAATAGGACCACTCCATCTCTTCCTGTGGATGTCGTAACAGGCGACTAAAGGATTAAGCACAAACATCTCGTGCTACAATTGCATTCCCAAGGAGGGTTGACGTCAGGCAGGCGGCCGGTCGTAAAACTATAGCCACATTATTTACACTGTTCCAGCTATTTCTCCATTTTGTAAGGTCTTTGGCATCCTTGGGTGACTAATGACTATTGACATGCATGTTATATTTGGAGAAAAAAAAGCGGGAAAGCGCACCCTGGACTCCGAAGTAGCACATCTGAAGATGCAACCGGGAACGCGCTTAGACGAATAAGAAGATTTTTAGTTAAAATATTATTAACATTGTTATGCTATATTTAAAAAAAGAAAAAAAAACGAACGAAAGAACAAATTTCAAAGGATTAAATTACCTAATATTACACTAACTCAAAAGTGACAAGTTGAAAGTTTCGTTGACTGACTAATCAAATTTGATTCAACAAAGGCAATTGTGTATTTATTTTCTTTGTGGGTTATTCATTACATTTCACATCAGATAACTTTGTTAATTAGCTAACTGTAAATTTGTAATGTAAATATTTTGTATTAAAATGCCTGTAGCCATATCATGATTACCTAGTGTTTGTTTTAAAATGAAGTCACATATTTGAATTGTTTAAGTACATACAAAAAATGAAACCGGCCAAGTGCAAGTTAAACTCCAGTGGAGGGGGTTCCGTACAATTGATTGAATTCTTATAGAATTTCCTGTAATCTACAAGCAATGAACTATATTTCGTATTTTTTTCAAAATTTTAGGCTCAGTAGTTTCGGAGATCAGGGGGGGAGGGGGGGAATGGTCAATTTTCGTCTTCTTTCATGAATAAAACCAAACTATTTATTTTATAATTATAACAAAAATATATTTGAGATCCTCATAACGAGCCTTTTCATTTGATATATGACACAGTAAGGTTTGCAAAACTTTTTTTTCAATTTCCTAATTTATCCACCGAAAACGACCCTTATTTTAAAAAAATATTTATTTACTTTGCACATATGTGTTTGGGTCATAGGATTACACCATCTTACTAAATTTCACCTGATTAGGTTCGGTAGATTCGGAGAGAATTAGCTGTGACAGACGGACGGACAGACAGACGCACGAGTGATCCTATAAGGGTTCCGTTTTTTTCATTTTTTGTACGGAACCCTAAAAAAGTAAGAACATTTTTAGAAGACTTCACGAAAGAATTCATTTGCAATAAATAATAAAAATGTCAAAAACATAGATTTAAATCTACATTATCTTTGTGAATGTTTGTACCTTAAACATTATATTGTGACCTATTCTTGGAAAGTATTTAGTGTATTTGTTTAGCTTTAAGAGTAAAAGTAAAAATGCCTATATATAAGCTTAAAAAGCTTTATTCGCGAATGTAGGTTTTATTTTAAGTAATAGGCTTATGTTCAAGCTAAAGCCATTTTTGAGACAGCCTAAGTAAGCCATCCTAATTATGAACCATTTATTGTATTTTGCATTTGTTTTTAATAAAGACAAAACAATATCGATCCAAAAGTCTATAACACTTGACCTATTCAACAGGCCTAGGCTAAAGGACTAAATGCCTTTTTAGTCTTTTAGCTGTCAAGCCCGTTAATTTAGAGTCATGGCGGGCGAACGAAGCGAGCGTGCCGCGGCAGCGGCCGGCGAGTGCTAGGAATGTTCTATTCATTTTACTAGGTTAGCACAAACCTATAGGTTAGGTTAGGTTAGAACTGCGACCAACACACGCACGAGCCGAGCGAGCGTAGCGAGCATGCCGCGGCAGCGGGCGGCGAGTGCTAGAAAAGTTCTATCCATTTTACTGGGTTAGGGAAAACCTATAGCAATAAAAAACCTATAATCTTGGGAACACTAAGTGGAGGGCTTTGATTGCTTCATAGACATGAGCTTAACTCTTCAATAAGAAGAAGAATACTCTTTTCTTAAGCATAATTTAGGACAAGTATTATATAAAAAAATATATATATTAAAAAAAAAGAAAAAACAAACTTTTGGACGGCTCAAACAATTTCATCAAACAGAACAACAAGTTAAGAACCATCTCGACCGATAAGGCTTTCGATAAAAAAAAAACCGCATCGAAATAGGTCTACTCGTTAAGGAGCTACAACGCCACAGACACGTCAAACTTATAACACCCCTATTTTTAGTTAGGGGTTAAAAAGAGAGACGTTTTTACAAAAAATACAAAGACAAACAAAAATAGACTTATATTTTTGTAGTAGTATTTGACATAGGACCTGCTTTTGTAATAAACTTTGTAAATAAAAATTCCGACAATCCTCTTTTAAGATGTATTTATCGACGTTCTTAGACACATAGTCCCATGCCTACGTTGAAAGACGTCGAAATTCGGTAAGAGTATTATTTCTTCCGAATTTTTCCAAGCAAACTGTGTTATTACGTCCCAGCGACTTAAATTTAAAGGGGGAATAAGGGGGTGAGAGGGGAGAGGTTTTAGAAATATATTCGTGTAGTTACGCCGATTTCGGCAATTTGTCGTTGAAAATCTTGAAATGATTATTTTATGGTGCTCTCACACTACTGGTAAAAATGATTACAAATATTTTATAACAAAATAAAAATGCATGATAACCTTAAATATAAAATATTGATATAAATTACTATAATTTGAATTATTATTATAAATAATTACAATTAAGATAAAGATTTTCGATTATTACACTTACATTTATATAAATTTAACTATATATTAATATAGACTGCCTCCGTTGTTAAGGCATTCCTTATGATTATGAGGTCGTGGGAAACATATTTTGTGAAAAGTTGTTTTCAGTCTCGTTAATACGAGTATATTGCAGGCTTAAATTACCTGATTCCCGAAAAGAAAGATGATTCCGAGCTTCGGAAGGCACGTAAAGCTGTGGGTCCTGAACGCCATCTAGCGTTTGTTAAAACCTATCCTAAGATTAGTTCTAGTCCACCTTTTAGGTTGCGGAGGTCAGACGGCAGTCGCTCTGTATAAAAACCAGTAACCTTGTCAAAACACCTGAGTTAGGTACCGGACCTCGGGCTCTGAAGCGTTACCGCTAAGGATGCAACCGGGAATACGCTCGGATGATGATGATTTATATATGTCGCAGTTGAATGGTATAATACGCTAATTCACTAAACCTCTAGCTGTTTGGCATTATAGCTCGGTTTTGTAAAACAGCAAACCCTAATACGCAGGATGGAATGAACGACTTGTATTCATCCATGCGGCTAGAGACGTTGTTGAACAATTCTATCTAAAGAAATTATATAAAATGTAGAATGCTTACGAAGTGGCAATGGCGGGCGAGCGAAGCGAGCGTGCCGCGGCAGCGGCCGGCGATTCATTTAAAAACCATCCGATAAAAAAATCATATTATTCAGTCGCCGAATACCTACAAGATAAAAAATAAAATATGTCTACCTACCTCTCGTACCATTGCAATGCCTGACAAGGTGCATGTGATGTTTCACTAAATATGTAATTATTAAATAAATAAATAAACAAAATACTAAAAATTAATTCAAGAATTCCTCTACATTGAAGATCAAAATCATTTAAAATCATAACAGCTCAATCTGTGCGCCTAAAAATAATACTTCTCCATTTTCCCCATAAAAAGCTGTCAAGAGCCAATTTACCCCAATTCACTTAATTGCTATGATAAGTAAAGTCCAACCATTCGTCTAGGTTAGTGGAACAGCACTTTAATAGCCTAAAGTGATATACACTATACCCCAGTCTCTTCCCATATATTTTCATTTTCGACGCGTTTGTACAGCATTTTTCAAGGAGATATTTTTGTGTGGCGCTAGTGGCAGCGTTTTGCGATGTTTGCACGATATTGATATTAATTGTTGTGAAAAGATACAGTTTACTTGTTTTTATCTTTAGTTAGGATACTGCAGGCTTGAATCACCTGATTATCCGAAAAGAAAGATGATTCTGTGCTTTGGAAGGCATGCAAAGCGTCCCGAACGCCATCTAGCGTTTGTGTAAATCTATTCTACGATTGATTCTTGTGATTTTGGAGGTTAGACAACAGTCGCTCTGTGTAAAAAAACGGTAACACCTAGGTTAGGTAGCGGACCCCGGGCTCTGAAGCGTTACCTGAGGATACAACCGGGAATGCATCACAATTCATATTTGAAAATATAATGTATGTAAGAAAAAATATTTCTATGTTTAATAAAGTAAGTGATTTTACAGATAGAAATTTACGTAATAAGAATGACTTAGTTAGCCCGTATTACAGGCTGAATACAGTCAGTAAGTCTTTTATGGGGAAGTGTATACTTTTTTATAATAAATTGTCAGAATCGGTCCTTGATATGCCAGACAGAAAATTCAAAGCTTATGTAAAGAAAGTACTTTGTGAGAAGGCTTATTATAGGACCGATGACTATCTTAAAGACAAAAAGGTCTGGCTTGAGCTTGGCGCGGGTCCCTCTTAAAGGTTTGTATACTTAGACATGTCATAATTTAGGTACATTGGTACATCCTAAATTTACAAATTGACATTATTTTAAATTCCGTAATTCTTATAATTCAATTTAATTATGACATAATAAACAATGTAATCTCTGTCCATCTATATAACTAATTTTAAGATTTTAGTTTGTTAGTTGACGTCTTTGGAGAAAACGTGCAGTGCAGTTTGTTGCCGCTTCTTCTGCACTTGCGCCTAGGAAGCGGCGTAAACTTAGCTTTAAGTAACGATTTGACGTTAACATTTGTGCAAAACAAAACAAAGTGACTATTATTAAGAGATATTATAAATATCCTATTATAATAAAGATATTTTGAATTGAATTGAATGCGCTCGGATGATGATGATGATATTAGGTCCTTACATATAAAATTGCCGATTTTCAATACTGGCAACTTTAAAATCAAATATCTTGCGTTTCATTAGGAATTCCAAATTCAAATTTATTTCGAAATAAAGCCAGAAAAATATGGTTTTAAAATTCGTATTTCATTTGTTTTAACATCATTTGTTTGAGTTTCAACATTGCTATAACAACAACTATGGACAAATTGAAAATTCGCGGTATTTACGAATACGAGTTCCACCGTGGCACCAGTGCTGCAGAAACGACTCGAAGAATTAACGACGTGTATGGACCAGGCACCGCTAACGAACGAACGGTGCGTTTTTGGTTTCAACGTTTCCGTTCTGAAAATTTCGATATACACAATGAGCCTCGTGGACGACCTGATACTCAAGTGAATAACGATGAATTGAAGGCGATAGTGGAAGCGGATCCATCTCAAACCACTTCTGAATTAGTAGCAGCTTTCGGCGTAAGTGACAAAACGATACTTATCCACTTGCGCCAAATCGGAAAAATTAAAAAACTCGAAAAGTGGGTACCGCACGAATTGACTGAAGCAAACCAACAAACACGCGTTGCTTACTGCGTTTCTTTGCTTAATCGCCACAATAATGAGGGGATTTTGAACCGTATCGTGACTTGTGATGAGAAATGGATCCTGTACGACAGTCGGAAGCGATCATCACAATGGCTTGACCCTGGAGAACCGGCAAAACCTTGCCCTAAGCGAAAACTGACCAAAAAGAAGATTCTGGTTAGTGTTTGGTGGACCAGTGCTGGTGTTATCCACTACAGCTTCTTGAGATCAGGCCAGACGATTACTGCAGACTTGTATTGCCAACAATTGCAAACAATGATGGAAAAGCTCGCCATTAAACAACCGAGACTGATGAATTGCTCTAGCCCACTGCTTCTTCAGGATAACGCTAGACCACACACTGCACATCAAACGATCGCCAAGTTAGAGGAGCTGCGACTGGAACCTCTGCGTCACCCATCATACTCTCCAGATCTTGCCCCAACCGATTACCACTTTTTTCAAAATTTGGATAACTTTTTACAAGGAAAAAATTTCAAATCTGATGAGGCAGTCAAAACCGCCTTCAAACAGTTCATAGACTCTCGCTCCCAGAATTTTTTTCCAAAGGTATCAATGATCTGCCTATAAATGGCGGAAGTGTATCAATAACAACGGCGCATACTTCGATTGATTAAATAATAATTTCATTAAAAAAAACTTGTTTCACTTTTTTGATACTGAACGGCAATTTCATATGTAAGGACCTAATATATATATACACTATAAAGTCTTTATCCCTAATAGGGCAAGCAGAGCATTTTGGGTCTTGCTGCTCTAAGCAGACGGGGCTCCGGCTCTCTCACTCACCGATCGAAGCATAGAAGCTACTACTCAGACGTCGATTTTCTGTGAGAGTGTGGTACTTCCCCGGCTTTTTTCTTGTCTCCCAGACCAGCATGAAAGTAATTATTCTGATGCGATTTTAAGTTTTACTTCAAAAGTATGAAACAAACACATAAACCTCCCAAAGTTACAACCCAACCTCAGTCGCCCCTCGCCCCACGCCACGCCAAAGAAAACTTTCCTGTTTACTTATTTAATTTGCGATGTTAACAATTACGGAAAGATCCTGATCTTTCCGTAGTCGAGATACTCGTAGTCCTCAAAAAAACTAAGAAATTATGATCAGATCTTTTTTTAGTCTTCATGTCTCCACTGTAGGCTCTGTCTTTAGCGGACATCAACAATTTATAGTTCAAGTTCAAGTGGAAATCCTAGGAGGAGGCTTTTACCCGAAAGGGGTCCATACAAACATAAAACTAATTAGCATTACATATTTTGCTCTTATTAAAATATATATAAGCCTAAAAATTTTCTTTTCCCCAATAATGCTTAACAATTATACCATATAATTTATTTATTGTAAATGTTTTTGTATGTAATAAAATAAAGCTTTATTATATTATTATTAAACAGTAGAAGCACGGTCCACTCTGTGTTACTAGAGCCATACTTGGTCAGAGCAGCCAGAGGATTTGACCTACAATCTCCACGCTGGCCGGACGAGTTAGAGAGATCTTACTGACGTTTATAACGTTTGTTTTGCCTGTTGCCTAAGTCGCCTTCTACGACATCCACGGGAATATTTGAAGTGGCCCTATTCTCTTCGACTGGTAACACACATCACCTATTATTTTAAAGTAGTAACTATTGTAGAATAAATCTACCTACATAATTAAGATCTCGGCAACGGCTCTAACGATTTCGATGAAAATTGGTATGTAATGGGATTTGGGGGTGAAAAATCGATCTAACTAGGTTTCAATTTTATAGAACATCTATTTTAACGTGTTTTTTATCGAGCAAAGCTCGGTCGCCCGTGTACTTGTCAAGGGATAACTAAGGTGCTTTCTGCTTTTTCTTTTCTATCCTTAGCTGGGTGCTTACGAGGAAAATAGAGCCCAGGATAGAAGAGAAGCAGGTCGTCCCAAAGGCCACGTTCAAGTTCATCTTTTAAATGTGAAAAGTGTACTCTTAAGCCGGTTTTTTATTTGCTGCTTCTTTATTTGAACGATCCCATTTTCACCTTATTTTCCGATTTTCCCATTAAGAGGAATGTATAGGTTTCCAGAAAGTAATATAACTAATTTGACATAGTGAGAACTTTTCCATTGAATTCAATGTTGTTATTAAATTTCCCACAAGTGATATTTGCAGGTTAATAAATATGATACATTTTTTCCGTGTGCTCCGGGAATAATATTTACAACCGACTTCGAGAGTATGGGCAAGAATCTGAATGATATCAATAGGCGATGCGGTTAGCAACCCATCACTATTATAATTTCCTTTTTCCACCCTTATGCCCACCATCACGTCAAAAGTAGCCTGGGCCTTGTCGCCCTAGGCCCCGTTAGGGATAAAGATGTGATAGTTTAACTGACATCTAGAAAGGAAGGAATGAATCAAGTCCTCGATGAAATTATAACTGAAATTAAACACCTTTTATTCTTTACAGGCCAGGCTAGGCCTAGCATCGTTAAGCCTAAAGGCCACGTTTAGTGAGTGTTCAGGCAAAGCCGAACATTTTCGTAGTTAATAAATTTTACAAACGCAGCACCTACCTGCGACCTAAATTTAGTACACTGACATGTGACAATTCAAATAAGTAGCATTTAATATTTTAGTGTAATAAAAACACTCGGCAGATTCGATCGTTTTTGATTTCTTACATAGTCTTAGCGACCGGGATTGTCTGACATCTTTGACATCCTATGTTAACAACAATGTATGGAGCCTAAGCAGGGACCCGTACAGTAAGTAGTAGGACTAAGATAGTGTGGTAGGCCTAAGATTAGTTTCAAAATTATCTAACTTCTAAATTGTAGTTTCTACAATCAGAACTAGTGACATGTAGTCAGCCTATTGTCTTTAACATAGACCTAGAATTTACACACACTCTGAAAAGAAGACGACCTCTGTGGCCTAGTGGTCCCGGGTTCGATCCCCGGTCGGGTCAAGATGGAAAATTATCTTTTTCGGATTGTCCTGGGTCTTGGATGTTTATCTCATTATCTATATATGTATTTGTTATACAATATAGTGTCGTTGAATTACTATCCCATAACACAAATCTCGAACTTACTTTGGGGCTAGCTCAATCTGTGTGATTTGTACTACCTACATACACAATTGTAGACTATTTTTCTTTTTAAAATTTTAATATTATACAGGTGACTTTTTAAACACTGTCCAAATTTTTGAAGGAAGTTCAGTCCATGATACTGACCTACTTTCTACAAAAAAAGTTATTAAAAATCGATAAAAATTTTTCGTCCTCCCATACAAAATCCGTCTGTCTGAGCGCTGATTTGTATGGGAGGACGAAATTTTTTTATCGAATTTTGATAACTTTTTTTCATCATGTTTAAAAAGTCACTCTGTATAATATTAAAAAGAAAAATAGTCTACAAGTGTGTATGTAGGTAGTACCTGAACACAAAAATAACTAGCAAAGTTTACAGGCGAGGGATCGCCGGTGGTCGAATGAGCTGTCAGATGAACTTCTGTGAGTTATGATTAGTCCAGGAGACGAACAAATAGTGAAACTTTGTTGGTGCGTCACATTAGTCACGAGGCGGGGGACAAAAAGGGCGTTAAGATTAGAACACACAAAGCGAAAAAACAATAGACTGATTGGCAAATGTTCTAAAAGGACATTTTTTGAAAATGTGGTGGCCAAACGATTTGGGCATTGGTTGTGCATCTGTAAGGTACGACTCGATTCTCCGCGACTTCTTCTCGCATTTTTTTATGTTTTACAATATAATAGTTCAGGGATAAAAATACTTTTTTTGGTTTTTTTAAATTGTTTTTTAAAGTTTTTTACAATATAATAATTCCTGGTTTAAAAATCTGTTTTATGTGAATGTATCTATCACTTATTCGAGTCATCATGTATCCACTTCTTTGAAGGTGATACATGAAGTCCAGTACTGCCCCCATTTGAAATAAATAATTTAAAAGGAAACGGAGATTTTATTTAAAATTTTGATCTAGTAAGCCCTAGATAACCTTTCAAACTATTTTATGAACTACTGTTTACAGTTTAAAGTAAGAACGTTAAGCTTTTCTTTGCACATTTGCGAAAAACGACCACTTTTGGCAAATGTGCGAAAAACGGCCACTTCTGGCAAATGTGCGAAGAAAAGCTTCACGTTTTCAGTTCTGCCCTGCGTTATCATACCTCATTCAGTATACATTCCTTAAGTATACCTATGTTTATAAATCGAGATTTATGAGCATATCATAAACTTCATTCCAATGCACTCAGTTGTTTTTGCGTGATTGGGTAACGAACATAAAAAAATCACAAACATCTAAAGATATAAGTACTTAAACTTTACATCTAGTAGGGTAACATCCAATTTTTTCAATTTGCAAAGTGTACAAAGTGACACTTGTAATTTAAAAGGTAGGTACTTATATATAGTGTGTCTTTTAGGTACCAATAAAAATGAATATCTATCTTATTATGTAAACTAGTGCCGTGAATTTGTTCGAATTAATGAAATAATGATTTCTATAAAGCATATTACAGTAAGCATCTAGTTGTAAAACTAATAAACGCGCAAATAAATTGCAACCAACGGCTTAGCGTGTTTTCCAGGGCACCAATAAGTTAAACAAAGAACGTTCCTTTCAAACACAAACAATGTAAAAATATAAATGTGCCCCAACCTTTAAGTAAAATCTGAAAACACGCTGACTATCAACGTTACAAATGACGTTTCCGCTACAACAACACATTTATCTCGGCGTTTCATGCCTCGCTCCTAGTCTATGTAATATAAGTCTTGTATGTAATGGTAGCTCTATATTTTGTGTTGTATTCATAAAAATGTAAGTAAAAGTCATTTTATTACAACAATGTCATATATTATAAACACAATGTCTTGTTTACTAATTAAGTATTTTTATTTACTTTGCCCCGTTTGTTGCTTTTTGGGTCAAATCTTGTAAGTTAAATTTGAGCCACTTACCGGTTTTTGATTGAGATTAAATACATCAATCTATTATTATTTGGATTATTACATTTGACTTAATAAGGTCTTAGGCCTTACATTATAAGCTTAAGCTTCAAGACCTTATTTGGCTATATCATAAATATTTATTAATCTGTGGCTATATAAAACCTAGTCAGTTTGAATTCTAATGTCATTGTTGCTGGCAACACAGCATATACCATTAAGAACTAGACGGCGTCGCCCGTACAAACGTCAGAGCGGACGGGCGGCGTAGTCGGCGCACTTCACATCGATTAGTGTGACAGATTGCACTGTCACATCACATCACACGTCAAAAGACTTCGATTTCTACGCTCCGTAAGATCAGCTATGCGCGCGATTCGTTTGTACTGTCGGGCGACCTTTGTACATAAAACCCTATTTAAATACTGTCCATTACAACAAAACCATTGGTTTAATCATCAGCGGCAGTAGGGATCCTTAGTAGCTACAGTTTACGGGCCCGCTCCGCAACAGTCATTAATAAATTAGAAAAGACAAATGTCGTCATTGTAGCTATGCTAAAAGTTTAAATCCGCTAGATTCTTACAAGTCAAATCAGATACTTTCAAAACAAACATTTTCTATGAGATTTGTATGAAATATTGGACTGTAACTACATAGTTTCTTGGAGTCAAATAGCGCTCTTAATATCAGTTTTTCCGCATTAATAAATCTAAAATCACGTTCAATGTGGATGTGATCAATGACACACACATTATTTTGTGACGTTTTATTCTCTTAACAGTACCAAATAATTTATTTTTGACCCAGGGAACTACCGAATTAATGTTAGGAGATTTTCAAGAATTTGCCTTCATATGTAATGGTTAAAATAATGGGCCTGTTTATTTGGAAAACGACGAGAGAGCTATGAAAATGTGCCTCAACCTTTATCTAAAGCTGTAATATACCTACTATTTTAACGTCACAAATGAAGTTACACTACTGCTACAATACACAACATTTTTCTCGGCGTTTCGTGCCTCGCTCCTGGCCTATGTAATATAAGTTTTGCACGATACGTAATGGTTGCTATATGTTTAGCGATCTTAATTATCTATATATTAATATAATTATGGCGACCAAATTCCCTCGAATATCCGACGATCGCTGGGCAGGATAGTAACCAACTGGAAGCCCAACGGCAGATGAGGAGCTGGCCGGCCAATAACAAGATTTCGCACTATCACCATCATTGTTCTTGGCCGATAACATTTAATAAATAAATAAATATTTTAAATATAACGTCTTACAAAATATACTGAAACTATTTATTTACATATGTATATTGAAGTATGAAAAAATATATTTTACTTTCCATAGAAAATCGGATCAGTTGAACGGTCAACTTGTATGGGAGGGCCAACATTATTTTTCATATTTCGAAATAAAATTCCTTGTGGAAAGTTGTTCAATATCATATACTGAATCCACCCTTAAAATTTTCTTTGTTTGTAATAACTTTATTGTACTAAAAACATGCATACAAAATTCGAAAGAGCAAATATACAATGGCGGACTTATCCCATATAGGGATCTCTTCAAGTCCAATATTTTTAGTATATTTAGTTAGACCCTATATATTATAACAATAGGGTATTTTACTGTGTTTGTTTTTGGACAATATTTTATAAGAAACCACAAATAATACTAACAAGAAATCTTTTTCTTGAAACAGCATGAGAATTGGTTATTAAATGAAGCAATTAGCATTTCAAATTAGTATGAAGAAAAGTGGAAGCGTGATGGAGACATCTCGCTATCTCTTTCTTACGCGCGATACCTATTGGCAGTGACGTCTCAACTTCTCAAGCGCAGCTTGTGCGTGCATCCTTTTTCTGTTACTTGATAGTTTCCCATTTGCACCAGATTGGAAAGGCTTATAACTTAATTATTTATGTGCGGATTAAAATAATTATTTTTATATTCGGTTTTGGATTCGGATTATGTTAAGTACTTTTCTACTATTTTTTTTCGTGAAACACCCAATTGCATGTCAAAATATTACAACGATACGAAAATATTATTTCTAAAAGGACACTCGGTAATTTTATACAAAATCCCTCTCGTATTTCCCGATCCAATGATTTTCCTGAAATATCCCTTTTACAAAAAAACGTACAAAAAAGGCGACGTGACTAAGTCGGTGTCTGTTTTCCTCAATCATATTATTTTTATTTGGAATATTTTATTTCTGTATTCACTTTCTAAACATCTTCTGAGCAACGGATATATAAAATACAAGGTTATATTATTTTATATACTTTCATAACATTTGTGGGAGTTGTTGATTTCTTTGGGGACTTCACATTACGTACCTATAATGTGGTGAAATAAAAATCAAGATAGTACATCTTCACCTACTACCCTCTTTTACATAGATACCTACAAGTCTCATTTGAACACAGAGCTACCACTACTAGACCTGCATAGTGCGTGGCCACTTTAGTGCATGTCTTTCTAACTTTGATTGTTGCCTCCACCCATATTTTGCACACGTCACAGAACACACTGTGGTTACTAACATAAAATAAGCTCAAATAAAACCCTAAATCACCTTTTAAATGATAAAATCCCTAAAATTAATAACTTTTTTCGATCGTTTTGTGGTTTGTTTGGCCCAGATTTTGACAGTAGGCCAGCTTATAGCAGCCACGTCGATAGAGACAAAAAAACATATCAGCGTTTCTTTCACACTTACGTTGTACTGTATTTGAAAGTCTCTTTCTAGCAATATCGTTGCAAGTCTAGTAGTGGTATAGATCTGTGCATTTGAATGTACTTTTTTTTAGCAAGAAGACGATTGTGCAGCCGTATTCTGACATTAAGTTCTCCACCAAAACATACACTGACTAAACCTTTGTCCTTGCAACGGCTCGCCGACAGTATACGCTTCGTTTCCGTATGATTGTCTTAATCATTTCGACTTTTGACTGCTGGTCGACAGAGCGAATTGTTTACCGTACTATTATACATTGTAATGTAATAGAATAATACATTCAGTTCCATCAGTTTGCCGACAGAACGATTGTTCACCGTACAATTGTCTGACAAAACATTCATTACAGTATGTCAGTATTTCGACAACTGTCCGGCAGATTCTCTGAGCCACTAAATACAAACAAACAAGGGGATAAGGGATGGGTATCGTGTTGTTCTCGTGGTACATCCGTTAAGAACAAAATTCCTTACTGCAAAATCAAAGCTTTATGGAAACATAACTTAAAATTTAATTGATGTTTTGTATAAAAAGATTCGAACTTCGCGAACTATAAAAAACCTATTTAAAAATAGCATGCAGTTGAAAATCGGCGGCCATCTTAGTTTAATGAAACAAAAAGCAAAAAATGCTCAGTAGCTCGCGGGATGTCTCAGCCTTCGGCCTTTGGCGTCAGGTTTTGCACAAAATCATTTACAACCTCTAAAAAAGAACATACAGCTAAAAAAAAACGTTTCGCAAAAGTGAACTTTGGACCTTGCGACCCTGGGAAGTCAGAGCCCAGACCCAAAAGGCTCTGTCTGCCCCATTAGGGATAAAAGTGTAGTGTATTAAAGATTTACCTCCTCTTAATTCGCAGAGCAGGGTGAAGTTTCCACCTTCTTCTAAAGGTCCGACCACACCGGCGACGTCGCGACCTGCCTCGTCATATAGCAGCAGCTGGTGTGGTGGCACTGTAAAAAAATATAATTTACAGGGATCGTATTAAATGCAACTGTATATTTGGACTATTTTCATCAGTTATTGCATATTTTTGCCATATTTTCAATATTTCTTAGTATGATAACAAAAGAGTATTATTATACATACAGACCGGAATCTCCAAAGGTCCCGCGCAATATGCGTCCCCGTACCCCGTCCTCGCACCTCTCGCACGTGGAACACACATCCATTGACGTGTGCTCGGCGGCACAAGAACGGGGGAGAGGTGGTGAACGGGGAACGGAGACGCGTACCTTAGGAGATTCCGTTCTGTATGTAATACTCTTACTGTCTTCTGAGCTATGGGTAAGTCGAGAAAAAAAATATTCTCTCTTTACCTACATGTTTATGAGCTACAATAAAAAAATAAAGATTTTATTTTACCACTATGTCTGCGTGATTAATATACATTTAAATGCCAAATTACAGCTTTCTATACCTAGTCTATAAGTAAGGCGGTGATCCCACAAAACCGCGCAACGTCGCGGAGCGCGGGGCCGCAGATTTTAACATTGTATGCAAGTGTCTCAATTTTTATAGAAAACACGCCTAGTCCAACACACTGAAAACGCGCTCTGCGACGGTGCGCGGTGCAGTGGGTTCATCGCCTAAAACAGACATACAGACAGACATGGCGAAACTATAAGGGTTACTTGTTTATTTTGGAACCCTAAAAAGGTAAAAACCATAATAAAGAAAGTTAGTGTTCAATATAATTTCAAAATGTAACTGATGTGTCTATAATATTTTTCAGTCATAATGCTTAATGAAGGAGCAGTTCCATAAAATAGTAGTAAAATTCTTCCCCATTTTAATCCAATCTACGTGGGATCGGGACAAAATGTGAGGCTTACCATTTACTTTGTTCCTTTGTCATTACAGTCGTCATATTCTTTTTATTTATATCCTCCTCTCACGCACTCCATCCCACCTTTTCTAAAACCTTCCTCAGTTTATGTTGGTTACTCAATAGCCAAGCTTCAGAGGTAAAAATGTTGTGTCGGCAAATCGTACGGATAAAAAATAAATTAAAAAAAACCTTTTTTTCGGACTTTAAATTCTGGACTTTTTCGCTTCCACCAAAAATCGTACGGATACAAAGCGTTAATGTCGGCCAGGGGTCGAAATGCGAAATGTTCAGTCAGTGGATGATTCGCTGGACAAATAAATGTCGAAAAACAGTACTACAATTAAGTAACTTACCCATATCCAGTAAACCATAAACTGAGGAACGTGAGTGCAAGTGGCTAACACTGCTGTCAGATTTTTCAAGTGGCCATACACATAACCCTTCTTTTGCCTTCACCGTAATCAAATAATAGTCGAAACGTTAATAACCGCATTTTATCGTTACCTAACCAGAAATTTTGTTTAATTAACGGTAGCTAACGGTCTTTTTTACAGGTATAGGTAAGCAGGACACTCAATAAGACTCAATAGTTTTACATCTATAGCCGTAAGAGGTTTAGAAAGTTTTATGCCGGCTGTACACACTCACCGAAACACCTCGAGACAGGGCGGGAGCGAGTGTGTACATTTGCTCTTGTCTCGCCACGCCTCGGTCGGTCTCGGTCGCTTGTCGGTTTTTGCATTCGAGTCATTGGTCTCGTACAAGTTTCATTGACTCTCGCCAGTATGTACAGGTATGCTCCCGTCGAGAAACTTCTCGGCCGAAACTCTCGGTGAGAGGCTTTCGGCGATCGTGTACAGCCGGCATTAAATATTAGCAAACTTAAGAAAAATGTAAATTTACATACCAACTACGTTGAGCCGAATTTGGAAGTTTCTCGTCGGTGAATTCTTGAAGTCGACTCTACACCTGTATATCCCCTCATCGTCTAGCTGAACAGCGTCCACGCTGAGAGACGAGGGTCGGGACATGGTGACAAAGTAGGCCCGTCGGCCAAACGCCAGGGGGTCTGACCAGTGAAGGGCTTTGTTGAAACTCCTGCCTCGGACGTCGAAACTGTGAATAAAAAAGTTTTCGTATGACAGATGCCTTACACGAAAAACAAACCAACTGCTGTATTGTGTGGTTTTTGTTCTAGAGTAGGATTAGATCACTGCATCTCTTTCTGTAAGTGTCGCAAGCAACTTAAGAACTAAACACAAAAATCTCGTGCAAAAACTAAGATGGCTTAATCATCTTCCGAGCGTATTCCCAGTTGCATCCTCAGCGGTAACACTTCAGAGCCCGGGGTCTACTATCTAACCTAGGTGACGAGGTTACTGGTTTTTACACAGAGTGACTGCCGTCTGACCTCCGAAACCCAAAGGGTAGACCAGAATCAATCCTAGGAATCGTTTAAACGAACGCTAGATAGCGTTCGGGACGCACAGCTTTGCATGTCTTCCGAAGCACGGAATCATCTTTCTTTTCAGATAATCAGATGATTCAAATCTGCAATATTACTAACCAGACTGGAAACAACTTTTCGCAAAGTATGCTTCCCAGTGGGATTTGACCACTGGGCCACGGAGGCAGTCCTAAGATGACTCGATTTTGTCAATAAAGATCTCAGCAGATGCGGCATCAATAGAAACGATATATCAATCAATACAGTGTGAAGTGGAAACGATTAGTGAGGACAACGGACCCTACATGGACGGGACAAACGCTAGGAGGACGATACTGATGATTAGATGAAATTATAACTGTACCAGTTATCCTTATTCCTGAATTCTCTTTGCAGCAAATAAATTCTGAGATATACCCGTAAACTATTCAGAAGTCCCGCGTCAAACGCTAGGATAGTAATATGCCGCGGTAATTGCATACGCTAATTGCAACGCGGTTCAGTGGAAAATTCCTGGTGTTTGATTAATATGCAGTTTGTTTACGTGCCTCAATATGTTTCTTTATAATAGTAACTCCATCCAATCGCGCTCCCAGTTGCATCCTCAGCTGTGCTGCTTCGGAGCCCGGGGTGCGCTTTCCCACTTTCTCTTCTCCAAATATTACATGCATGTCAATGGTGAAAGGAAGAGTTTAAATATTTGGCTATAGTTTTATGACCGGCCGCCTGCCTGACGTCAACCCTCTTTGGGAATGTATTTGGGCGAAAAGTTTTACAACCGGCCGCCGCCCGACGTTAACCCTCCTTGGGAATACAATGTAGCACGAGATTTGTGCTTAATTCTTTAGTCGCCTCTTACGGCATCCACAGGAAGAGATGGAGTGGTCCTATTCTAACCCTAAACCACACGGGTTTACGTGCCTCCATATGTTTCTTTATAATAGCAACTAAACAGATATTAATAGCGGTGCTATGAGAACAGTAGACCTCGCGAGCTCGTATAACCATGCAATAATCGACACTTTCCCCTTTCACTTAGGACCCAAAATGCTCCGTTTTTTTTATGTTATAGGGCGGCAAACGAAATAAAGTCTGATTTTTTATTCCGTAGAATTTTGACAGCTGAAAATTTTGACATGTCAGAGATTACAAACCTTTTTCGCCGGGCACATATTTTTATTAAATTCCAGGTTTCAATAAAAGTCTGAACATCGAAGTCTGTTAATTTTATTTGTTAGTGAATGTAACCATTTCGCACGCTCCAAATCAAAAGGAGATTTACGGCGAGCGATATTTACGTCCCTTTTCATTACGACTATATTTATTTAATTTTAGATTTTAAATAAATTCTACTAGCTTGCTACCGCAGCCAATAAAAAAAATACGAATTTAGTTTTATTTAAATTAGTAGTAAATTTTTTTACGAAAAAAATTTTTTTCAAATGCTCTGAAAAGGTTTATTATACATGAATTAGTAGGGAGTGATGCCGGCTAAAGAAAAATAACCTGCTAACTTAAAATTATAACTTTGATAATTATTAAAAAATGTCAATACATTTTAAATATACCAGAAAGTTTAAAATTTATCTTTTTCAAGGTAAAACATAAAAATTTATCCCGAATTTAATTTTTTATTGCCTTTAAATGGGTTCCCTTTTTAGCTAGAGAGTTTTTTTAGTTGCAACACTTTTGAAATGTCAGAATTCTACGGAATAAAAAATCAGACTTTAGCGGGTCACCTGATGGTAAGTGATCACCGCTGCCCATGGACAACTGCAACACCAGGGGTGTAACAAGAGCGTTACCGGCCTTTCAGAAAGATATACCTAGACTCGTTTTTTGAAGGTTTCAATTACGTATCGGTTCTAGAACACCGCTGCAGGAAGTGGCAGATATTTCCTTTTAAAACGTATGGTGGTTGATTGCCAACTATCTCAGTGGTGTGGATGAAATTTTAATTACAGGCGGGTGGTGTAGTGGTGAAATTTTGCAGCAGGCAGGTCTCTGAAGAATTGTTCGACCTAAGGTCGAACAATTCTTCAGAGCATTCCCCATGATAGATGCGATAAAAAATGCACAAGGATGCAACATCCCTACGGAGAGCCAGAGGATCGAGACGGCTGACGAGAGTCTCATCGTCGATTATGAGTTGCGTTTGTTACGGTTTTGGATACGGTCAAAAGGAAGAAGTTGGTATTTATATAGGTGCCCCGACCCAGAGATGGGGACAATATTCTATATGCGACCTGACTACAACCTGTCTGCAATTAGGGATAAAGACATGATAGTGTATGTAAGAATTCTGATTCTTTAAGGCCGTATCTGAATTTTCCGGGGTCCAGTGCTGCCCCCATTAAATATAAATCATTTCAAAGAAAACGGAGACATTATTTTAAATTTTGCTACTATCAAATCCTAGATAACCCTTCGAAGTATTTTATAAACTGCTGTTTTCAGTTTATAATGAGAACGTTAAGCTTTACTACGCACATTTGCCAAAAGTGGCCGGTTTTCGCAAATGTGCGTAGTAAAGCTTAACGTTCTCACTTTAAATTGTAAACAGTAGTTCATAAAATACTTTAAAGGGTTGTCTAGGACTTGATAGTTGCAAAATTTTAAATGATGTCTCCGTTTTCTTTGAAATGATTTATTTTAAATGGGGGCAGCACTGGACCCCGGAAAATTTAGGTACGGCCTTAAAGTATAATCCTCATATTAGTACCATGTTTGACCCCTAAAGCATCCTTTTTGCCAGCAGGCATCATGGAAGCTTAAATAAAACAAAAGAAAGGCACGCAATCGTAAATCCTTAACCCTTAACATTAACCGTAAATGTGTAAGATTAAAAATTTACATTAGCCCGTATTAATATACGTCACACCTTGAAAAAGACAAAATAACCTCACTGGCGGAAAGCGAGGAACACAAAAGAATGGTGGGCTCTTTTTGTGTCTCGTGATGATTTTTTAGGGTTCCGTAGTAAACAAGGAACCCTTATAATTTCGTCATGTCTGTATGTCTGTCTGTTCGTGGTTTTACTCAGGGACTATACGTACTAGAAAGCTGTAATTTGGCATGGGTATGTATGTATATGTATATGTCGTAGTTGGACGGTATAAACCGCTAATTCACGAAACCTCTAGTTGTTTGGCATTACAGCTCGGTTTTATTAAACAGCCGAATATCGTTCAGCTGGATTGTCTAAGATTGCGCAACGTGTTACGTTCAATTAAACCACAAACCACGTTTCCAAACGGCTAGCGGTTTTGTGAAACAGTAACGGTAATCCGCTGTTTGACGAAACCGATAAACAATCCAACTGCGACACATGCACGATACGGATTTGGTGCAGGGTTACCGTAATGAAATATTACTAGGTGTCTATTAGAATACAGATTTTTTCGACATCGAATTTTATTTCCCAGACAACTACTCCACGATTTTTATTGCTATAGGTTTGCCCTAACCTAGTAAAATGGATAGAAGTTTTCTAGTACTCGCCGGCCGCTACCGCGGCACGCTCGCTTCGCTCGGTCGGCTCGTGCGTGTGTTGGTCGCAGTTCTAACCTAACCTAACCTATAGGTTTGTGCTTACCTAGTAAAATGAATAGAACATTCCTAGCACTCGCTGGCCGCTGCCTTGCACGCTTGCTTCGGTCGCTCGCCATTGTCACTTCGTAGGCATTCTACATTGTACATAATTTCTTTAGATAGAATTGTTCAACAACTTCTCTAGCCGCATGGATGAATACAAGTCGTTCATTCCATCCCGCGTATTAGGGTTCGCTGTTTTACAAAACCGAGCTGTAATGCCAAACAGCTAGAGTTTTAGTGAATTATACCATTCAACTGCGACATATATATAACGTCTAACAAAATATACTGACAAAATATAATTTCGCCAAGGAACATACATGTGCCGGGTATTGTGCAATGCAAAAAGCAGTAATTTAAAAAAATATATTTCATTAAAGTACTCGTATACATTTGTATGGAAAAGTCTAGGTATTTAAGGAGATTTTTTGTGAAATTGCCGGCTAGAGTTTGATCACGCATGGTATGATATGTGCGGTTTAGTCCCAAGGGGAAGTCACCAGGGAATCCATTTTTAAGGCCTCTATCTGAGGGTAAATCCCGACGTATTTATCAAGCATAAAGCTTGTACACACGATTTCGCATCGTTAACGATTTTAGGGAGATAACACACTTGCTTTTATTGTGGTAGAATTGGGTTGTACCTATTATTAAACTTAGACTTATTACACGAGTTATTAAACTTATTTCACATTTATTTCTTATGTAATAAAAAAAATATACCTTATTTTATTTTTAATACCTACCTCAAATTTAAAGATATATAGTAAAAAAAAAATATCGGTGTTGTAATTCCGAGTCCATACTACGTTGACATCAAAATAATTAAGAAAAAAAAATATTTTTGGTCATTCTTAAGGCCGTACCTGAATTTTCCGGGGTCCAGTGCTGCCCCCATTTAAAATAAATCATTTCAAAAAAAACGGAGACATTATTTAAATTATTTAAAATTTTGCAACTACCAAGTCCTAGATAACCCTTCAAAGTATTTTATGAACTACTGTTTACAGTTTAAAGCTAGCTTAACGTTCTCAACGTTAAGCTTTACTACGCACATTTGCGAAAAACGGCCACTTTTAGCAAATGTGCGTAGTAAAGCTTAACGGTCTAATTATAAACTGCAACTACCAAGTCCTAGATAACCCTTCAAAGTATTTTATGAACTACTGTTTACAGTTTAAAGCTAGCTTAAAGTTCTCAACGTTAAGCTTTACTACGCACATTTGCGAAAAACGGCCACTTTTAGCAAATGTGCGTAATAAAGCTTAACGTTCCATTTATAAACTTCGTTCATAAAATACTTTGAAGGGTTATCTAGAACTTGGTAGTAGCAAAATTTTAAATGATGACTCCGTTTTCTTTAAAATGATTTATTTAAAATGGGGTCAGCACTGGTCCCCGGAAAATTTAGGTACGGCCTTTACTGTTTCTAACAAGAAAATAATTTTCTCTGTCTGTCACTCTGTCTGCCCCTTTAGGGATAAAGACGTGATAGTATGTATGTATGTATGAATATTCAGATATTTGTACTCCGAGCCGATGTGTTAGTACCATTAAGGCACGGTTCGTTAAGTCGTTTCAATAGATCAACAGAGCTTATTGAGTTACGTAAGAGAATGCACGTGGAATTTATGAAAAGGTTATTCAAATTATAGGCAAGGCAACCTTTTCTTACAAATTAGCAATGAATTTTCTTTTTTCAATGACTACATTGAAAATTTTTTTTATTCATCGTGTTATAGTTTTTATATGCTTTGCTTTTGTTTTTTGGGTCAAATCTTGCAAGTTAAATTTGAGCCTCTTCCCGGTTTTTGATTAGGATTAAATTTTGTATGCTAATGTAAATTAGATGATATCCAATTATCCGAAAAGAAAGATGATTCCGTGCTTCGAAAGGCACTAGGGTTCCCAACCCTCCCGAATTGCCCGGGAGATTTCGTTAATAATGGTTAACCTACGTTAACCCGACCTTCCGAAGAGCAATAATTTCCCCGGTTTTTCAAACAATTAAATGCATCCATCGCTCGTCGCTATTCACTCGCTTTGCGGCGGCCACAAAACCGCGCGCGCCGCCGCCGCTCCGCTGCCGGTTTAAACCTGTTCGTCTCGCTGTCGACGTTGTTGATTCACGCACGCCGCGTGCGTGACAGAGACAGACACGGCCGAACAAATATGAGATGCTGCTCGGAAACAAAATACCTAAATATAAATTAGATTTTTTTTCCCCCTTAACGTACCTACTATAAACAAGTACGCTAATAATATTACAATCTAGCCTAAACTTAGACTAATAAGTAATTTAACCTAATCTACATAAACTAGGTATATTATTTAATGATTTACTTTCAATCCGCCCCCGCCCCCTCCTCCCCTGATAAATTTCTTAAACATACAAACCTCCCGGGTTGGTCCTTTCGAGAGGTGGCAACCCTAGAAGGCACGTAAAGCTGCAATAAGTTTAAAAAATATAGAGGAAGCCTATGTACAATAGTGGAATTCCCGCGACTGATACGATGATATAGACCCCCTTTTTCATTACAGAATTTATATTAGTACCGTACAGAATGGAAGCTAACCCTCTCCCGCGATATAACTCTCAGTATCCCCTGCAACATCAGTATAATATGGAGTGACATGAAATAAGATTTATCTGTATGAATTTGACAAAGATCGACATCATCAATCGGGTAAAATACGTCAATCTACGGCAGCCCTACAATTTGCCCACTCACGAACGCGTGTGTACGAACGATGTATGTATGTTTGTATGAAATTTTTGTTCTGATTGTACGAAGACAGACAAAGTATAAGTGTAAGAGGTCTACAATGTGATCGTTAGCGCCCGTATGGTATGGACGATTTGAGATAATCCCCATTCAGGAGACCCATTTTTGAGTCGTACAAACGCGGGGGTCATACAAAGATGCGCGAGGCAAAATAGGCGCATTTTAAATCGCTTGCACGCGTAGAATTTGTAAAGAGTGGTCTTGACCACACGTTTGCGCTAGTGTCAAAGAAACCTTTCTGTTGTTTTGTAATTGTGTCTTACGCTGCTTTTATATTCAAATGCATTTTTAAAAAAGTTTTGTTTTAAGAATATTATTTTTGGCTGATGCGACGGTTTTAGTGTGTATCTAATCTAGTGATTTGGAACACTAGCAGTAACTTTATGTACGTTTTCTGTTTATGTACGTTTTCTGTTTTACTGATTCCTACGTTGAAAAATAAGTCTCCTGTACTCGATAAAATATACTGGTATTAACAGAAAAAATATTTTTGTTTTCATTGCCATATAATGAGGAGTGGAGAGGACTTTGCTCGGTGTTCTCTGCGTGATCGAATCAGAAATGAAGAGATTCATAGAAAAACTAAGGTCACTGACATAGCCCAGAGGATTAGTTAGTTAGGATTAGTTTAGTTAGTAGTAGGCGGAGCACATAGCATGAAGAACCGATAGACGATGGTGCAGAAGGTTTCTCGAATGACAGCCACGTATCTACTAGGTGGTCGTATGACCTTAGCAGGGTTGCAGGAAAACGTTGGATGCAGTCCGCTTCCAATCTGTAGTTTTGGAAAACTTTGGGGGATGTCTAGCAGTGGACTTCCTGTGGGTAATTTGTCAGGTCTTTTTAAGTCTCCACTGCAGAAGCATGACCCTCTCTGTACTACAGAGCCATATACATATTAGCCAGAGCAGTCAGAGGATTTGAATATAAGATAATGCCGTGTGGTTCCCGGCAGAGTAGAATAGGACTACCCCAAAAATCTTCCCTAAATGTCGTAGACGGCGACTTAGGATACACAAGCTGAACAAAGCTTATAAACATCAGTGAGACCTCTCCAACCAGTCTGGCCAGCGTGAAGAGTGTAGGCCAAATCCTCTGATAGATAGATTGATAAGGACAAATCACACTAATTAAGCTATCCCCAAGAAATTAAAGTTTTAAACTTGTTAAAATAATGGTATACTAACTCAACGATTCTATATTTAATAAATACAATTTTGGAAGGGCTTTTAAATTTGATCTACTTTACAAGGGTAGAGAGGATTACAGATGCATTAACACGTCTTTAGCCTAGTCTCTGTCTACGTCGTTATGGATAACTTAATTAGTTTATTTGGTGTTCTCGGAAGACCAGC
This sequence comes from Acrobasis repandana, assembly GCA_963576875.1. Taxonomy (NCBI): domain Eukaryota; kingdom Metazoa; phylum Arthropoda; class Insecta; order Lepidoptera; family Pyralidae; genus Acrobasis; species Acrobasis repandana. The sequence goes on along the minus strand of OY756234.1, from coordinate 2,695,347 downwards.
GTTGTGGTCAGAAGGCCACAACATTATGCTGAGAGGAGGCCATTTTGGTATAGGCACAAATATAATTTTAATTGCCAGTTGTAATTGTAAAACCGTGTTTGTGATATATCAAATAAATTATTTTTCTTTCTTTCTTTCTCTTTGATAAAAACGTAACAGTGTCTGTATTTCTCATTTTAAATATATCTTTTCACAAGAAAATATTCAATTTAAAAATCTAGATCTTTTAGATTGATTTTTTAGCTTTGTATCAATGATAACATTGACTAAAATCTATCTCAGCCTAACAAATGAGGCTATAATTCAGGCGTGTCTAAGACATTCTACACCTGACGCCATCTTTAGGATCGATCAGCTGTCATGAGACTGATTTATTCTACTGAATAATCACGAGGATAAAATAAAAGGATTATACATGAGTTGAGTTATTGAAGCCAGTAGGCTTATATACCTTCTATATACTCCTATATCACTGATGTCGCAATAAATGACCAGGTTAAAGTGGGAATAAGCTGAACATGAGCAGAAGAAAGGATGGACGTTGGATGCGTCAGAAACGTGCATTTCATGATCCATATTTTCAATCGCTTCGCTAGAATATGATAATATAGAAAGTATATAGTATGCCACTGGAGATACTTTAACAAGGCTTGCTAATGAACCGTTGTCGGCAAAATAACGTTTTATTGCAATTTTACCGCTAATTTGGCATCTAAGTGAACACAGCTACTTTACCGACAGCGACTTCGTAGACCATGTGCGGGAAGAAGTAGATGGTACATTCTACGTTTTGACATTGGAAATGTCTTTTCGTTCGCTCCAGTGTAGGCTCCGATTTCACAAAAAAGTGCTATCCCCTATATTTTAGAGAGTTGTAAAGATATGTTATTTCAAAAAAATTAAAAACACGCGTATATATAAGGGCTGTAAGGTGCAAAAAGAATTATTCGAGAAAGTCGAAAAATAAAAATGTTATGGCCGAAACAGTAACAAAAAATACAATTTTTGGCGAATTTTAGATTTTGGCGCTCGATATTTTGGAAACGAAGAATGATATCAAATATTTGAGAAAATTCCTCTAGACAATTTAGTCAGCTACAAATTGAGCCTTAAACAAAGACGAACAGAATAAGGGTTTGCCCTATCGCCTAACCTTTTTGAGAAAAGTCGAAAAGTCAGAACGACATTTTTTCGAATTCTGTAGATGCATTTGATAGCTTTGAAGGCCGCAATGTTGAAGTGGGACTGGGCTGGTCACACGTACCGCAGGCCAAACGATTTCTGGGCAAAGGTCACCTCTTGCTGGATCCCTACTAATACCAGAACACCTGAAAGACCAAGAACGCGATGGCGCGATGAACTGGATTTTGATGGCAAATTGAAGGAGATAGCGCAGGACCAGACTCAATGGAAGAAGTGGAGGGAGGCCTTTGCCCAGTAGTGGGACACGTGATGGGTCGTATGCATTCATTCATTCATTCATTTGATAGTCGTGTGAGGCACGAAATCTGTGAAATTTTTCTCCCCAGACCAGCATTAAAGAAAATAAAAATTTTAAATATACCTAATCATATACAAAGTGAATCCCCACAATCTAAAGGAAAAAATTGCCTTTGAAGAATAATTTACTGAATAAAATATTGAATTCTTTGATTCTCGATAATGCCCATTCACGTGATTGACTTATAAAATCTGCGTGGGAAGAGAAGCAGCTGGAACATATTAAGTGTGTTTTATCTTTTCTTGTATTTCTGAATTTACCTGTTTTGACCCAACTGCGCCAGAAGGAGGGTTATGTTTTCGAGTGTATGTATGTATGTTTGTATGTAAAATTCTTTGGCACGCTCTACAGCCTAAAGGGCTTGATCGATTTTAGGTTGAAAGGTGTCGTTAGATTTGTTCTAACTCTGCGAGTGACACTGGGTATATCAAAAATTTAAATAATCCAAAATTGCGGAATTTCGCGTCCAATTACGTCTTCAAATTTTTTTTATTATTCAAAACCTATCGAGTGGGGTATCAAATTAAAGGATTTTATACAAGGATTATAAAAATATATACAACTTATATGTTGGCAGTCGGGTTTTTTTTTAATAATTACTTGTTCTGAATTTATTCTTCCTAATTGCAAATATATCTTATATTTGCTCCAATCCTTACACATTTTAAGGTGAAGACTATCACGTTTTGTCCCTGACGGGTTAGATAGGGCCGCAAGACCCATAAGCCACTTTTAGAGTAATAAAAAAAGAGAAAACGAAACAAAGTGACTCTTATTAAGAGATATTATATAGATATTAAAATTATTTTGAATTGAATTGATTAAAAATACTTATAGGTCGCACGCAAAATACACAGTGTCTTCTCGTCCAAAATACCTCAGTGCCTCGAGACGAAAGTGTATAATCAATGTGTGTTACAAATGATGACTTATGGCTCTGAAACGTGGTCCCTTACTATGAGTCTCATAAAAAGCCTCAAGGTAGCTGAATGCACTATTGAGAGGGCAATCCTTGGTGTTTCTCTACGTGATCGAATCAGAAATGAGGAAATTCGTAGGAGAACAAAAGTCACTGACATAGCCCAGCGGAATAATAAATAGGTAAATAAATAAATATGTAAGGACAAATCACACTGATTAAGCTAGCCCCAAAGTAAGTTTTAAACTTGTGTTATGTTATGATGGGATACTAACTCAACAATACTATATTTTATGATAAATACATAGGTATATAGATAAACACCCAAGACCCAGGACAATTTGAAAAAGGCCATTTTCCAACTTGGCCTGGCTGGGGATCGAACCTAGAACCTCCGGATATACGGAATAGCTCGTTGCAGTGTGGCAGTAGGCGGGACACATAGACCGATGGCCGATATGGCAATAAGGTTCTTGAATGGCGACCACGTCAGTACGTGGTCGCCATTCGCTTGCCAGTGCAAGCGAAGTGTAGGACATGTGGATGTCCACACAATGGGTGGCCACAAGGTGGTAAGACGACCTGACAAAGATCGCTGGAAAGCGACGCAGGGCGCAAAACGCAGGACGCTCTAGATCAGTCATTTTGGAAAACTTTGGAAGAGGCCGATGTCCAGCAGTGGACGCTATGCGGCTGAAATGAATATGATGGGTCGCTTGCCACATCGTCTATTGACATGATTCTGATTCTTACGTATTCCTTGATTTTGATCCTTGAAGTTTTTATTTAGTTTCACCTGTCTTGTTGTCTGTGTGTCCGTAATCAAGAGTTGGAACTTCACACACTTATGTTAGTATGGTGACAATGTAATATTAGGTACCAATGATCTAATGATGAAGCCGAAGGTGGCCACGGCATCCCTGTGATAAAACAACATAACCTCACCGAAGTTAGGCTCAATTGATTTGCCTTTAGGAGCACTGTAAACTTTTTAGTTCATTTTCAGGGTTCCGTAGCCAAATGGCAATAAACGGAACCCTCATACATTCGTCATGTCTGTCTGTCTGTCCGTCCGTATGTCACAGCCACTTTTTTCCGAAACTATAAGAACTATACTGTTGAAACTTAATACGTAGATGTATTCTGTAAACCGCATTAAGATTTTTACACAAAAATAGAAAGAAAACAATAAATTTGGGGGGTTCCCAATACTTAGAACTTAAACTTACATTTTTTTTTCATCAAACCCATTCGTTTGGGATAGGTATTTATGGATAGGTCTTCAAAAATTGAGGTTTCTCATATATTTTTTTGCTAAACTGAATAGTTTGCGCGAGAGACACTTCCAAAGTGGTAAAATGTGTGTCCTTGTTCTTCTAAAATTCTAAAATAAAAATAAAAACTTTTAAAATAAAATAATGATAAAAAAAAATATAGGTATATGATGTACATTACCATGCAAACTTTTACTGAAAATTGGTTTGAACGAGATCTAAGTAGTTTTTTTTAATACGTCATACATCGTAAACCGCAATTTGCCTTTAGAACTTTTATATTATATTACTTGCTTTACTTCCGTAGCACGGAACCCATCGTGGGCGAGTCCGACTCGCACTTGGCGGCTTTTTTTTGATAAAAGCTTGTTTTATTTATTTTTAATTATTACTTGTTTTCCTTTCCTACCGGATCAGCATGGATTGAATTAATATCTTGAAATTTCTCAAGGCATAAATTCAGTTAAGCTACGAGTACTTTAAACTGTCGTTTGTTCTAACTAAAACAACGCGTTTCAAGTTTGTCCAAGCTAATTTAGTTGGCGATAAGCTAATTATGGTTTAAAAATTCAAGCTGCAAAAGCGACATCGTTACGGCTAATCATTCACCTCGAGACATGCATCGAACGATTACAAAGTAGGAAGATTGTAGAAATATCGTCGTATATCGTTACTGACATTGCACTAAGCAGCTAAAGGGTCTCTATCAATCTACCCAGAGGGTGCAAACGGGACCCTATTACTGAGACTCCGCTGTCTGTCCGTGTGTCCGTCTGTCCGTCTGTCACAGGGCTCTATCTCTTGAACCGTAATAGCTAGACACTTGAAATGTTTACCGATTACGTATTACTGTGGCCGCTATAACAACAAATACTAAAAATAAAAAAAAGTTAAAAATTAAAGGGATTCGCCATAAAAAGTTAAAGGGATTCGCCATACAAAAAACGTGTTTTTTCAGCGTTTTTAACTAGATCTTTATAATGGCATTAACTAGATACTTGAAATTTTCACTAATTATGTATTACTATAGCCGCTATAACAAAAAATGCTAAAAATAAAAAAAAGTAAAAATTTAAATGGGGTCGTCATACAAAAAACGTGTATTTTCAGCGTTTTAAAACATTGTACGGTGGTACGGAAACCTTCATGTACGAGTCCGTCTCGCACTTGACCGTTTATTTCTAAATGTCAAAACAAGCATTTTCTATGGGATTTGTTTGAAATACAAAATCGTGACAACATAGATACTTGGAGTCAAATAGCGCTCTTAATATCAGTTTTTCTGCATAAAAAAAATTTAAAATCACGTTGAAAATGTATATGATCAATGACAAGTGACACTATTTTGTGACGTTTTATTATCTTAACAGTACCAAATAATTTATTTTGGACTCAGTCATCTACCCAATTCTTCAAAAATCACGTTTTCAATTAATGCAGCAAGCGTCATGGAAGTCTTTGATCAGGAACGATGCGGAGCAGTCTTTTAGGTTAAGAATTTTGATGAAGCATGTTGTAGATTTCCTTCTTTGACCAATTGACGAAGTCTGTTTCGGATGTTTTTCTATTTACTTTCATGACGAAGCATCTTCCACATTGTTTTCTGTGACGAAGAATGTTGCAGATTTAATATTATGTGTTAATCAATTCAATCAAATAAATTTGCATTTTTGCTAAAACGTTTTGAAACATAGCATGTGTAGATCAAATGTTTTTTTTCTTTTGTGCCAATAAATCTCTTGTAATGCGTACATTTGGATTCTTACTAGAGCGATTTACGAGTATAAGTAGTTTTTCTGTATTCATGTTGTTTTTTATCGATCAGGCTCGCCTCGTTGGGCTCGGTGTTAACGAACCGAAGATACGAGTACGTTAGCTATTTAGTTATAACGAAGCTTTAAGTGTAGGTCCCACCCATTATATTATTTTCCTTGTTATCTAGACTAATATTATAAAGACAAAAGATTTGATTGTGTTTTGTTTTTTAACAATTAGCCCTGGCATTTTTTTCGACGATGCTTTAAAAATTCTTTGCCAACTAACAACAATATTCAAGGTGATTAAAGGACTTAAACGAGAGTTTTGAAACTATATGATCCACTACATTGAAACAATGAAAAATATATGATATTTTTCAGGATAAATTTATGCTACCGAAATAGTGTCCTCAAAACATGAAACTATTATTTTATAAAAATTATTGTGAGATAACTCCATAATTAATTACCCATGTAGTTCCGGGTTAGAATAGGACCACTCCATCTCTTCCTGTGGATGTCGTAAGAGGCGACTAAAGGACTAAGCACAAACATCTCGTGCTACAATTGCATTCCCAATGAGGGTTAACGCCAGGCGGCCGGTTGTAAAACTTTTCGCACAAATACATTCCCAAAGAGGGTTGACGTCAGGCAGGCGGGCGATCGTTAAACTAAAGCCAAATGATTTAAACTGTTCCGGCTATTTCTGCTCCATTTTGCAAGGTCTTTGGCATTCTTGGGTGACCATTGATATGCATGATATATTTGGAGAAGAAAAAGCGGGCAAGCGCACCCCGGGCTCCGAAGCAGCATAGCTGAGGATGCTATTGGGAACGCGCTTAGATGAAGAAGTACTCCATAATTAATTAATTAAACCCGGTTGATTCAGTGCTGAGCGGACGGCGACATCGCCGGGTCACCGCTGATACTCGCCCTGAAGATGATCGTCTAAATCATTGCATTCCCAGCTAATATAATAGGCATGATGACTGAAAAAATATTTAGTCCCATCGGTTAGATTATTAAAAAAATTTGTACACATATTTGTTCTTTTCTCTAAGAAACAAGAAATGACGAAGTTACAGCGCATTTAAATTTCGCATGACGTCATGCATTTGTTCAATTTTTACACATTGGTGACGTCACAAGCCCCGACTCTGGAACTTAGAAAATCTGTATCTTTGTGAGTTTTTACTTCTTTGATAAACTAAAAAATATGGGTACATTTTAGGAGGAAATACTGTTATGAATGATGCATTACAGAAAAAGGGTATGACTAAAGTTATGGTTTTGAAAGGGATGACAGTTCAACAGAATGCAATATTGTAATAAATGGGGTGAGAGTCGAGCAAGTGAAAGAGTTTGTATATTTAGGATGTAAGTTTACAAAAGATGGCAAGCACGAGGGTGATGTGGAAAGACGAGGGAATGCGGGTAACCAAGTGAATGGAGCGTTGCATTCCTTTATGACCAGCAGGAAGGTATCAGATTAGGCACGTCTTGCCGTTAATAAAGGAGTACTAATAACTACTTTAATGTACGGTAGTGAGAGTTGGGTATGGCAGAAAAAGCATGAAAGTAGAATAAATGCAGTTGAAATGCGAGCGCTGAGGAGTATGTGTTACTTTGAAAGACCGAATAAGAAATGATGTTATAAGGGATCGGTGTGGAGTGAAAGAGGACGTAGTGACAAAAGTAGAGCAAGGGATGTTAAGATGTCTTGGGCAGGTAGAAAAGATGGATGAAAATAGATGACAAAAAATATTTATAAGGCAAGTGTAAAAGGAAGAGCGGGACAGAGTCGACCTCGGCGAACGTTCTGCGATCAGATTGCAGACGTTCTGAAAAAGGGAGAGGTAAGAAGTACCCGTAACCGAAGGGCATGTATGAAAAGGTTGATGAGTGTAGATGAAGCGAAAGAGGTCTGTCAGGATCGTAGCAAGTGGAGGTCCATAGTCTCTGCCTACCCCTGTGGGAAACAGGCGTGATAGTATGTATGTATAGGTACATTATTTTTGGATACTTTAATTAACGGACTAATTAGAATAATACTTTTCTGAACCAGTCATCATCCCTATTCTCTTATAAGGAAAATTTTACCACAGTTTCTGATATGAAACATGGGTCTGAGCGTAATTTACTCGATGGTTTCACCTCGCAGAAAGCGATACAGTTAATTACATTTAACTGGCTCACACGTATGTGGCGTGTATATGCCCGCGTGCTACCCTTGTTTGAAAGAATTTTTTTAATTTCAAGCAAAGATTATAATTGAAATTCTGTTTAATGAATCTATATTTATTATAAATTGAATTTTGATGCGGTTTTCACTAACGTGTAAAGAAATTCTCCGGTAAGGTTTACATGTATAAAACATGTCCGTTAAAAACTAGGTCAGGTAGCTAGTGTTCAAATATAAATACTTTAAGTTATTTTATACTTTAACAATAAGGATGTGGCTAAAAAAAATATTTTTGCCTCGTCAGGTAGATTATTAAAAAATATTGTGTCCGTATTTTTCTTTTCTCTGATTAGCAAAATATGACGGAGATACAGCGCATTTAAATTTCTTATGACGTCACGATCTAGTACAATTTTCACTATATGGTGACGTTAATCACCCCCATTTCAAAACTTCGATGCGCTATATCTTTGTGAATTTTTAATACTTTGATACACCGAAAAATATGGGTCCCTTATTTTTGGATCATCAAAAGTAAGTTTTAAACTTGTATTATATTTATAACGATACTATCATTATCAACAAGTCCTTTTAGTCTCCACTGCAGGAACACGACCCTTTTTGTACTACCACTTGGCCAGAGCAGAAAGAGGATTTGGCCTACACTCTCCACGCTGGCCAGACGGGTTGGAGAGGTCTCACCGATGTTTATAAGGTTTGTTTAGCTTGTACCTATTTCCTAAGTCGCCTTCTACGACATCCAAGGGAAGACTTGGAGTGGTCCTATTCTACTTTGCCGGGAATCACACAACATTTCATTTTTGTATAATCTAACTAAACATAATAATATATTTTTTCAGATTCAACCACATCCCTATTATCTCGTTTGACAACCGTTTTTCCACTATAATTGGCCACACAAATTCATGTGTATACCTTATCCTTAGATAGAGCTAAGAATACAAAGGCCACGCTTATTAGGACCTACCTATTATATTACCTAATCCTAGACTTTTACATACAAACGTTATGAATATAGCTTTTATTTCGAAAGACAACAACAACAAGTCAGATTTCAGCAAAATGTTGTAATTTAAATTTTAAGAGGACGCCTGATGCTGATAATCTTAATTTTGCTCCTGCTTCCACGCACACAAATTTACTCTAGCCGAAACGTGACAGCGAGCCATGCGGGGAGGGAAGAATCGCGGCGGGTCAATAAGGCCGCGGCGGGTTAGTAATGAAGTTTATCTATTTCATTATTTTGTGACAGTAGTTCGAAACTGCGGTAGTGTGACAAACGAATGTTCGACAAACAATCGTGCGATAAACTAATTTAGGTTAATTTAATAACATAACTATAGAGCTTAGTATTACAATCTCACTATAGGCTCATCAACATTAAACAGTGACGCATGCAAAGAATATGCATAAATATGTTTATTTTAAGTGCAATATATTGCAGTAACATGATACAATGATTTCCTTCCAGTTTTAGAATATAAAATTAATATTTTCCACTGCAAGACACACTTATTATACTAGCCAGCATAACTATAAAGATATATTACTTCCGCTCAATAAACCTTAGCTAAAAGACAATAGCGAATAAGTACAAGTGTTTTTGGAGTCGTGCCAAATTCCGCCGCTACGATACGGAGCAAATTATGCATTTAATTAGTATAGTTATTAGTATTTCCTGTATTACGATAGTAAAGTTATTTGTTTAGTGGTTGATTGAAATGAAATGTTTCTGGCTTTTACTTCTCTACCTCGCTTGGTTTTCGCAAACTTCATCATTCACTGGTTTTTACACAGAGTGACTGCCGTCTGACCACCGCAACCCAAAGGGTAGACCAGAACCAATCCTAGGATAGGTTTAAACAAACGCTAGATGGTGTTCGGGACCCACATCTATACATGCTTTCCAAAGCACGGAATCCTCTTTCTTTTCGGATAATCAGGTGATTTAAGCCTGTAATATCCTAACCAGACTGGAAACAACTTTTCACAAAGTATACTTTTCCCAGTGGGATAACCCACGACCTCCGGATCACAAGGCTCACACCTTGACCACAGGACCACGGAGGCAGTCACGTCAGCAGCATATTCCTCCATCTCTTTATAATAACTGCGCAGAAGGAGATCCAATATATAAAGTGAAAAAAAATAATAATATTGACTCACTATTTTTATTTATTTATTTAAACTTTATTGTATAAAATACAATTTGTATAGCTCAATAGGCGGACTTGATGCTAAAAGCATTATCTGACAGCCAACCTTTGGGTTGTTAGAAAACTTAAAATGGGTACAAAAGAGATATTGATAAGCATTGAGATATTTTTTACTTTCTACATAAACTACTGAATACTTATACAAAACTTTAATGATTTATACAACATTACAATTCTCAGAACTATATCTAAATTACATTTTAACTTTATAACTACTTAATTAATACTTAATATACTTTAACAATATAAATATCTACATAAATATACTTACATTGATATATACTATATATATTCATCTATAAAATACACTACTAACACTATAGGTACTGTAAACTATATTGTATACTTATTTTTTCTTTGCTCTGATTAGCAAATAATGACCAAGATACAGCGTATTTAAATTTCGCATGACGTCACCATCTAGTACGATTTTCACGTCAATCGCCCCCACTCTGAAACTTCGACGCGCTGTATCTTTGTAAATTTTCACTACTTTGATAAACCAAAAAATATGGATCCATTATTTTTAGATAATTTAACTGACATACTAAATAAAATAATCTTTTTTAGGGTTCCTTACAAAAAAATTAAAAAAGGAACCCTTATAGGATCACTCGTGCGTCTGTCTGTCCGTCCGTCTGTCACAGCCAATTTGCTCCGAATCTACTGGACCGAATCAGGTGAAATTTGGTAGGATGGTGTAATCCTATGACCCAAACACATATGTGTAAAGTAAATAAATATTTTTTTAAAATAAGGGTAATTTTCGGGGGATAAATTAGGAAATTAAAAAAAGTTTTCAAACAACCTTACTGTGTCATATATCAAATGAAAGGACTCGTTATGAGGATCTCAAATATATTTTTGTTATAATTCTAACATAAATAGTTTTGATTTTATTCATGAAAGAAGACGAAAATTGACATTCCCCCCCCCCCCTGATCTCCGAAACTACTGAGCCTCAAATTTTGAAAAAATACGAAATATAGTTCATTGCTTGTAGATTACAGGTAAACCTATAAGAATTCAATCAATTGTACGGAACCCTCTCCACGCGAGTTTAACTCGCACTTGGCCGGTTTATTGGATCTAGTCCACATCCCTATTGGTACATTTTGCTGCCAAATCAGAATGGCAGAATTCAACAAAATCTCATGGAAATATTGATAAAATTGGCATCACACGGGCTGGTGACGAAACAGACATTAATTGAACACAGCAAACACTCTGGTAATAAAATAAACAAAGTACAGAATGATGCAACACATATTATATCATTTATTTTCTCTATTAAGTAACTATTTTCATATACAGGCTGACTTTTTAACCACCAGTTTTTAACAATTAAATAAAAACGATAAAAAAAATTCGCCTTCCCAAACAGATTGGCGCTTAGGCCAACTGATTTTGTATGGGAGGACGAAAAATTTTTATCTATTTTCAATACATTGTTTTATAGAAAGTAGTTCAGTATCATGGACTGAACTTGCTCCAAAAATTTGGCTGGTGGATGAAAAGTCACCCTGTATTCATTAAATTATTGATGCCCGCGTTCTCAATTCTCAAAAGGTATTGGACAACCTCACGGGAACCTCGCATTTTTCCGGGATCCTAACTTGTTAAGCTCTAAATGCTAACTTGTGAGTAATTTATGCTGTCTACTTATTTTTCCCTTCTGGTCTGGGAGAAAAGAAAAAACATAGAATGTACCAGCTGCTTCTCTTCCCGCGTAGATCGTAAAAGCCAACCGAGGGAATTGGCGAGAATTTGAATCATGTTTAGGTAGTGCGGCTAGCAACCCACCACTATTTTGATTCCCTTTTTATCTTCACGCCCACGATCAAGCTAAATGGCCTCTGATGACAAAAGTAGATTCCATTATAGGATACCCGCCGTTGTTAATTTACTCTTATGTTGTTAAGTATTGTATCTAAATTGTTGCAGTTCAATAAAGTTATAACAAACAAACAAAGGTAACTGTGACAGGTTGCAACTTAAGTTACCATGTTTTTCTAATGCCTATTAACTAAAGCTACTTTTACCAATTACCAATTGCGGATTACAAACAGTCTATTGGGATTAATAATCTTCCCATTTGAGCTAATTTTACGTCACAACCAACCGGTAGATCTATTGGGACTTAAATTTCCAGTTGTCCTACTGATCGGACAAACTAGGTAGGACTAATGGGACTAGCTTATTTTTTTATCATTTATAATATATCATAAAAAATGTAATGCTATAATTTATAAAAAATTAAAGTTGGTCATCATCATCCGAGCGTATTCCCGGTTGCATCGTCAGCGGTTACGCTTCAGAGCCCGGGGTCCGCTACCTAACCTAGGTGATTTGACGAGGTTACTGGTTTTTACACAGAGCGACTGCCGTCTGACCTCCGTAACCCAAAGGGTAGACCAGAACCAATCCTAGGATAGGTACAAACGCTAGATGGCGTTCGGGACCAACGGCTTTACGTGCCTTCCGAAGCACGGAATCATCTTTCTTTTCGGATAATCAAGTGATTCAAGCCTACAATATCCTAACCAGACTGGAAACAACTTTTTTACAAAGTACCTATGCTTCCCAGTGGGATTGGAGAACCCATGACCTCCGGATCACAAGGCAAACTCCTTGACCACTGGACCACGGAGGCAGTCAATAAATTATGATAAATTAAAGTTGGTAGAGGAAGATAATTTGAAATTAATTGTAAATTTCAAATAAACTCCTTCTATATTAACTTTAATTTGTTTTCGAGGGCAGAGGTCGAGAACTCGAGCGAGACACGACAATTATAAGGGATTTTGTTGACACGCATAATGTTACTGACGATGTGGATTTAGTAGGTAGAGTTAATGGTAATTGCCCTATTTATTGGTTTGGTTTATCGATTCTTTAAAATTATGAACTTATTTTATGAACTACTGTTTACAGTTTATAATGAGAACGTTAAGCTTTACTACGCACATTTGCCAAAAGTGGCCGTTTTTCGCAAATATGCGTAGTAAAGCTTAACGTTCTCACTTTAAACTGTAAACAGTTAATAGTTCATAAAATACTTTGAAGGGTTATCTAGGACTTGGTAGTAGCAAAATTTTAAATGATGTCTCCGTTTTCTTTGAAATGATTTATTTTAAATGGGGGCAGCACTGGACCCCGGAAAATTCAGGTACGGCCTTAACTTGGAATGGAAAACTAGAGGGGAGCCTTTTCCCAATTGTTAGTAAGATAAGATAAGTACTGTTATTAAGATAATAAAACGTCACAAAATAGTGTCACTTGTCATTGATCATATACATTTTCAACGTGATTTTAGATTTTTTAATGCAGGAAAACTGATATAACCTCTTATTGTAAATTGACTGTCCTTTATCCGTACGGAGTGTTTATATCACAAACTAGCTGTGCCCGCGACTTCGTTCGCGTGGTTGTCGGAATGTTATATAGCCTAAAGCCTTCCTCTATAAATGGACTACCCAACAAAAAAAGAATTTTTCAAATCGGACCATTAGTTCCTGAGATTAGCACGTTTAAACAAACAAACAAACAAACAAACTCTTCCGCTTTATAATATTAGTATAGATAAATATTCTAAATAAATATAGATGTTTATTTTCTTATTTTTATACAGACAAAAACCGTGTTTCAACACAAGACATTTCATCTGACAACTATCAAAAGTAAAAGACAATTGAAAGGTCTCATGACGGCCAGTAACATCTGAGCGCTATTTGACTCCAAATATCTATGACATCACGGTTTTGTATTTATACAAATCCCATAGAAGATGTTTGTTTTGACATATAGAAAAAGGTGTCTGATTTGACTTATTGTCATCTACAGGATGATAAAAAAATGTTTTACACTTTTTACAAGTTTCCTTCACTTCACTCTAGGGGGAAAAAGAAACTTTGAATGTACTAGCTGCTTCTTTTCACGCGCAGAGACGTGCACGTGTATGCATGTATTTTTTCTGAGACATCCACAGGAAGAGTGGCGGGATCTTATTCTAGTCCAGAAATTGGCTAAGTAAGTAAGTAAATAAGTATATCACTACATAGTATAAAACAAAGTCGCTTCCCACTGTCTGTCCCTATGTACGCTTAGATCTTTAAAACTACGCAACGGATTTTGATGCGGTTTTTTTAATAGATATAGTGATTCATGAGAAAGGTTTATATCTATAATACATACCCGTGCAAAGCCGGGGCGGGCCGCTAGTTTAGGTATAAATCACACCGATTGACCTAGCTCCAGAGTAAATTTAAACTTGTGTTATGGAATACCAACTCAACATTAAATTTTATAATAAAGACATATTAGTATAGATAAACACCCAAGACTTAGGAAAATTTGACAAAGGCCATTTCCAATTTGCCCTGGCTGGGGATCGAACCCAGAACCTCCAAGTGACGGACTAGTGTGTAGACTAATACGCTACGTAGGTGATGTAGGTCAAGGAGGAACTATTTCGTACGAGTAATAATGACTCCAATAGTATTTACTTTGTAAACACTGCGCTATATTACAACTGTAATACTTCCGTAGCAATTACACTACGACGCAAGATAATCTCGTAGACGTCTACGGCGTAGCCTCGTAGCTCGTAGCGGGTTAATGAAGCGTGCGGTAAATATGGAATGGAAATTCCAGTATATTCTTTCTTTTTAGGGTTCCGTAGCCAAATGACAAAAAACGGAAGCCTTATGGATTCGTCATGTCTGTCTGTCCGTCCGTATGTCACAGCAACTTCTTTCCGAAACTATAAGAACTTTACTGTTTAAACTTCGTAAAGTAGATGTATTCTGTGAACTGCATTAAGATTTTCGCACAAAAATAGAAAAAAAAACATTAAATTTTGGTGGTTCCCATACTTAGAACTGAAACTCAATTTTTTTTATCAGTCCCATACGTGTGTTTACATATCTATGGATAGGTCTTCAAAGATGATATTGAGGTTTCTAATATCATTTTTTTCTAAACTGAATAGTTTGCGTTAGAGACACTTCCTAAGTGGTAAAATGTGTGTCCTCCCCCCGCCCCCCCTGTAACCTGTAAAATAGGAGAATGATAAAACTAAAAAAATATATGATGTACATTACCATGCAAACTTCCACCGAAAATTAGTTTGAACGAGATCTAGTAAGTAGTTTTTTTGAATACGTCATAAATCGTAAACCGCAATAGAACTTTTGTATTATGTTACTTGCTGCTATGGAACCCTTCATGAGCGAGTCCGACTCGCATTTGACTGGTTTTTTCTTTCCCAGACCAGCACGGAAGTAGAGTTAAGCAGATCTGACCCTCAAGGGTTAGTTCTATCTCAATTTATGTCAGCATCCGGTCCCGAATATGAACGACGACAAAGCACTGCATTCAGGAGCTGGATTGTGAAGCCGGAAGTGACGTCATGGTGCACAGTGATCGCCAAATTAAATTAAATGCAGTGCCGGCTCTTTGCATGCGTACCTACGATACGGGAAGTGGAGTAGTAGTGATGTGCCAATTGTGCCGATGTGGGAATTTGGGAACGTTCCCAGGGAACGTTCCCGTATTTCTAGGGAATGTTACGGAATATTGGATATACTCGTATGTATTTGTATTATAACCATATCAAGTTATGCATTTACGTTGGTAAAATATATTTACACTGATAGAAAATATGTCTGAATAAAATTACATCTTTCCCTGACATATCCATTTTTCGGAAACATTCCCGGGAACGTTCCCGGAAATCTGGAGAACGGGAACGGCACATCACTAGGAGCAAGTAAAAAGCCTATACTACGTTTCTCAATTTACGAGTATCCTGAAGGTTGACTGGTAGAGAATGCTATTAGTATTTTACGCTATACCCGAACAAGAATTCGTTTAATATTTTGAAAGTAGGTCACAAAATCGAAAAGTTGTCTTTGCAAACCCTCGACGGTTTTAAAAAAACCTATCTTACGAGTACGATAGCCTTCAATATTAGGTACACGGGAAAAAAAAAACATCCCTACTTTACGCATAACGTATACCATAGGGGCTACCCTTAAAAAGTTATTATCATCATTTTACTTCACAATTTTTTAGCATACTCGTACGTTATATAAATACCCATGCTGTCTAGTACTAATCTCTGAGCTAAGCCGCGGATGGACAGACGGACATACCAAAACTATAAGAGTTTTGTCTACGGACTTTGGAACTCCAAAAAAGCATCTTAATATCGTTTAAAAGAATAGAACTGTTTGAGTTTATAACCTCCTTTTTTAAAGTTCATAAAATATATAATTGTTGGCCAAAACATAAATTATTTTCCGCTAAAGTGCCTAACTTGGACCACAGTCAACTCGTGCACCGGAATAGTATGTGAGTGTTAATCTCACATCTCACTGTACGGCATTCAGATTACCTAGGTCCTTTTAGACCTATGAATTCTATTTGCTATTGAATTGGTTCTGGTTTGAGACCGCCTTTGTTCACTAGCAAGCAGTCATTGAGCTACGTCAGTCTAGGCCAAAGATATTGGAGGTCTAAGGTAGATAAGGTTCATTATTGCTCTTTGGTTTAGGCAGCTTGAAAAATCTAAAAACCAGTGTTAGCTATCTTAAGATGATACATGGAGTTCAGTGCTGCCCCCATCATCATCGTCATCAGGTCCTTTTTAGTCCCCACTGCAGGAGCACGACCCTCTATATACTACCAGAACTATATATTAGCCAGAATAGCCAGAGGATTTGGCTTACATTCTCCACGCTGGCCACACACACTTGACACATTTGCCAAATGTGCGAAGAAAAGCGTTATCACTTTAAACTATAAACTGTTCATAAAATAGTTTGAACGGTTATCTAGGGCTTACTAGAACAAATTTTTAATTGATATCTCCGTTTCCTTTGAAATAATTTATTTCAAATGGCAAAAGCAACACTGGACTCCATTATTTTCATCTTAACATACTCGATAAGAAAGAAAAAATATGAATTGTTCTTGAGCGCAGCTCGGTGTTTCGCATCTTGTCTGTACTTCTGTAGGCGCAAACTTAAGAGGCAATTTACACTTGGTTGTAAAAATGTTTGACTGTGAGAACGAGGGAGCCCGCTCGCACAATCAAACATTTCTAAAGATTATTAAAAAATGTTGTAGAACAAGCACTAATTAGAAATACTTCTCGAAGAGCAGCCAAACAGGGAATATCGCGACAAAAGGTTTGGATAACCAGTCTAAAGGACGCATACAGTAAAAAACAGAACAGCCAACAGCAAATTACTCAGATATCAACAGACTTTTACATATCCCTTTACTCTGACCCATCACGGCCAAATAACTGTGGAGAATATTCATGTGCAGAATCCATCTACCCATTTACTATAAGTAAAGTACACTTTGCCCTCAAATCCATGCAATATGCCAAAAGCCCCGGTGAAGATGGTGTCTCTACAGAAGCACTGAAGCTCGGCAAAGCCATGTTACTTCCTCGTCTCACACAACTTTTTAATTGAATTTTGATGACTGGTGCATTACCTGAACATTTTTGCCATTCTAATATTATATAAATTTTTTAAGAAGGAGATAAGAATAATAAAAAAAAATAAAGGTAAAATTTGTAAAATAATAATACCTTTTATGACAATGTTGTGTGTACCTGTTACAAATTTGAGTGAATAAAAGATATGAATAAGTCCGATATAAATGATTATAGGCCGATAAGTTTAACATCCCATAGTTACAAATTGTTTATAAAGGAACTACAAAATCGCATAGCCCCACAGCTCAACCTACATCAGCCGCCCGAGCAAAACGGTTTCCACCCCAACTATTCCACAACTGATCACCTTCATACTCTTAATCAATTAATTGAAAAACATAATGAATACAAGAAGCCCCTGTATATGGGATTTGTCGACTATTTTAAAGCTTTTGATAGTCTGAAACACACATCCATATTTGAATCCCTCGAAAACCAAAATATAGACAAAACATTTATACAACTTCTAAGAAATATTTATTATAATAGCACTGCCTCCGTCAAAATACATATTCCAGAAACTGTGTTTGGTGTGGAAAAAGGCGCGAAGCAGGGGACCCACTGTCTCCTCAGCTCTTCACAAGCTGTCTGGAGGAGGTGTTCCGCAAGCTGGCACCACAGTTGGAGACACTGGGCATTGACATCGGCGGTTAAAGATTAACCAACCTTCGTTATGCCGATGACATTGTCCTTTTCTCCCATTCAGCATCAGAGCTACAAAAAATGCTTAGACCTAAGCGTGGCAAGCCTTGAGGTTGGACTTAAGATGAATTGGCTTAAACCAAGGTAATGACTAACAGTACCAAGCGCAAGATTGAGGTCGATGGGCAGATTATAGACTATGTCGAGGAGTATCTATCGATACCGTATCGATAACGCCTGGAAGAGCTTCTGGTCCATGAACAACTTGCAGAAGGGCAACCTTCCCATTAACCTAAAACGAAAACTTCTCTATATGTGTATTCTACCCATACTTACTTACGGTGCACAGACCTGGTCACTTACCGAAGATCAAAAGTCCAAGCTTAAGGTTTGCCAATGAGCAATGTAGCGTAGCATCCTCGGCGTACGCCGCATAGACCGCATTCGGAACACCATGCTGTGCTCCAAAACTCAAATAAAGGATGTAGGCGTTAAGTCAGCACAGCTAAAGTGGGACTTGGCGGGGCACGTCTGCCGTATGCAAGAAGATAGGTGGGCTAGGATGGCTACTAAGTGGATCCCAACTGGTAGCCGAAAGCGAGGCAGACCTCGAAAAAGATGGCGTGATGACTTGGACAAGTAGATGGGCGAGTGGCGAACTACTGCTCTCGACAGAAATGATTGGAAGCAGAAAGGGGAGGCCTTTGCTCAGCCGTGGGACAGTAAAATGGGCAAGTGAAAAAAAAATAATTAAAAAATGTTTTTAGAAAAGTGTTACCATATCAGACTAGATAATTATATCGTAGATATTTTATAAATGTTTTTATATTGTGTAGACATTGCATACATCTTAAATTAGTTGATCAAAGATTTAAAAGTTTTAATTAACTAATTTACGATGTAGTCAATGTCTACACAATATAGAAACATGTCTTAAATATCTACGATATAATTATCTGGTCTGATATGGTAACACTTTTCTAAAAATTAGACTAATTATTTAATAATCTTTAAAAATGTTCGATTGTGTGAGCGTGACAGACATCCAAGTCCGTTTTTCATTCTTCATTTCATTTCAAATTCCCTTTCATTCCATTTTCAAATCATTGACTCATATCTGAAGCTGATCGCTCACTTCTCTCCATCTGTTGTACCTTATTAAATATTATTCTTTTATAACAGTCTCTTATACTCAGTACTCTTATGTAACAGTCAGTATCAGATAATAAATTATAATAATCTGTGTTGTTGTCGAGTCTCTATTTCTACCTCTTCTACTATCTTCTATGTGGGAAGTCGCCTAGAGCGCCGGGATAAGATGCTGCGCTCTATTGACAAACATTGAGTTTGGACTTTTGAGCTTCGGTCAAAGACCATATCTGAGAACCGTGCGTCAGATTTAGAAGCTTTCGCTTGAGTATTAGTAGATGGAAACCCTTCATAAGTTCCCTCATGGACTAGTAGCTCTTCCAGGCGGTATTTATTCGGTGATCTATCTTTAACTCTTGCTTGTTTTCGAAGGATGCAGTATATAAAAAAAAATAGGAACTTACTAAAAATTGAGCTCAACATAAGAATAGGTAATATATAAAGTTATTTAACTAAATTAATTCCCGGTTTGACTCGACAATTCATATTCTCATCAAATAGGAGAGGCGGTATAGTATGCTGAACCGCCGTAACGATGTGTCAATCGCTGTGCTAGGATATGATGCAATTCATTGGAGGTAGCGAAATATACAGGGAGCATTTGAAATCATTGGCATTCATTTAACTTGTTAACATACTTACTTAAAGAATATTTTTTATGGTAACAATACTGCAATCAGTGCAGTAATTAAAAAGTATCGAAAAGTAAACAAAGTATCAAAACATCGCGTGTCGCGCTTGCGAGAGGGCTATGACCCCGGCGCTGGTAATTACACTCACCAGCTGCGCGGGCGGCCGGCATACAAAAACAGACTTTAATTTGCGTGGATAAGGTTTAAAGTCGAGTGGGGAAAGGCGATGTCACGTGACCGATTGAAGGAACGAATGTTAGGTACTATGGAATCTACGACGACGCAATGAAATTAATACTATTATAATTAATTTACTTTTCATGAGTTTTATGACAGTTAAGGCCAGTTAAGGCCATACATGAATTTTCCGGGGTCCAGTGAAATTATTTAAGAAACGGAGATATCATTTAAAATGTTGTCTTAGTGAAGCCCTAGATAACCCTTCAAACTATTTTAAGAACTACTGTTTACAGTTTAAAGTAAGAACGTTAAGCTTTTCTACACATCTTTGCGGAAAACGGCCACTTTTATTAAAAATGAGAAAATGGCTATGATGATTCCCGCCAACACAGACCTACCACTACTAGACTTGCAACGATATTGCTAGAAAGAGACTGTCAAATACAGTACAACGTGAGTGTGAAAGAAACGCTGATATGGTTTTTTGTAAGTTTAAGTTAGTAACCATAGTGTGTTCTGTGACGTGTGCAAAATATGGGTGGAGGCAACAATCAAAGATAGAAAGAGATGCACTAAAGTGGCCACGCACTATGCAGGTCTAGTAGTGGTAGGTCTGTGCCCGCCAACCATCTCCCCCATATTTTTTACCATCACTTTTAGATTGACCGTTGGCCCTTACGCCCGCTAGGCTCTGTCTATTCTATTAGGGATTAAGATTTGATAGTGTGTATTTTAGTTTTTTTTAAAGGAACTTTTTTTAATCGCTGCCTCATATCACTTACGCCATACATCCTTCGCATTCTACGTTCATTCCACGCGCGTGTAACGAGGCATACCAGCAAGCGTTGCGACCCGACATACAAGTACGTCGATACGACTACCTTTGTACAGATACACTATACCCTTTTTAGGGTTCCGTACCCAAAGGGTGCTAACGGGACCCTATTACTGAGACTCCGCTGTCTGTCCGTCTGGCTCTATCTCTTGAACCGTAATAGCTAGACACTTGAAATTTTTACCGATTATGTGTTACTGTAGCCACTATAACAACAAGTAATAGGAATAAGATAAAGTTGAAAATAAAGGATCGTCATACAAGAAACGTGTTTTTTTTTCGATCTTTATAAGTATGGCATTAATTTCATAGTCACTTGAAATTTTCATTGATTATGACGCTATGATAAAACATACAAGAAATCATATGGCTACTGGCCATACTTGTACCCAACCAAGTTCTTGCTCGGTTACCTGGGATATAACTCATTGGAGGTGCGAAGAATGGTACAACAACTTACCATTTGCCTCAAGGTTCTAAGAGGTTCCGTCGACTGTCTTCTTTTACACAATCTTTTGTGCGCGCTGTTTGTGCCTAACGAACTCGAGATCCCAGTGGATAGACATGGTCGTAGCCGGCCTCATGACATCTTCCATGTTGACAGGGGCCACACGACATCGCGCGCGATGTCACCATTAGTACGACCGCTGGACAACCTCAATGCACTACGTCGCGCCAATTTTTGTTTTGACAACTGGTCAACCATTGTAAAGGCTATATTGACTTATTGTGAAAATCTGTGTGACCAGTGGTTTAACACCAAAACTGCTGATAGCGATGATAGTGAATAAGTGACATTTAGTACGGACGGACAAACATGTATTTTGACTTATTTTAATTATTATTTCTTTTTATATTTTATTTTTATATTGATTAATTTTTGATAATAATAGATTGTAATGCATGTACGTATATTTAATTGTAATGTGTGATAAATGTAATTGGTGTAAATAGTTTTTATCACAGTAAAATAAATAAACAAATAAACAAATACAAAAAAAGGAAAAAAGGAAAAAAATAAAAAACGTGTTTTTTCCATCGTTTTAAAACATTCTACGGAAGTACGGAACCCTTAATGTACGAGTCGCAATTGACCGGTTTTTTATTCTCTACCCCGTTTATGAATAAAGAGTTAATAGTTAAATATTGAAAACAATATTTTCTAGGGACCTAATTATTTTTCTATATAAGTACCTACTAGGTATTTTTTTTATATTTTTTGGGCATCCAAACATAGGTGCTGAAATTGTATCACCATCATGTATATGATTTGTCCCTATATATTTTTTTACTTATGTATAGGAAAAACCAACCTCCCTAATTCCTCCCCGTTACGTCTTGTCTCAGTTTTGCGTTTGTTAGAATTTTTCTAAAGATAAAAGATGGGAATTGCAAAAAACAAGTACATGTTTTATGATAATACATAAATAAATTAAACTAAAACCTAAAATAACTAAATAAATGTAATGTAATAATTAAACATTATATAATATTAAAAAAAAATTGATCTAATAACACTACGGTCGCAGGGCAGGGTGCCTAAGAGACTGGCGGCATTGCCACGTTGTATGGCCAGACTTAATCTTTGCTCAAAATGCGCACCACCTCTTAGATCCCCATAATTAAAAAAGTGCAAAAATTATGCAAAAGCTTGTGAAATAGGCCATTCACACAACACCATGGTTAACGAGGCGTGTCAGAAAGCATCCCGACCCGACACACATATGTCGATAGATAACATACAAGTGTGCATCAACGTATCAATACATATATTATAAAAGTCGCTTCTCGCTGTCTGTCCCTTTGTGTATATGTATGTATGCTTTATTATATTAGTATGAGCCGAGCCCAATGCTGCCTAAAATACTCACTGTCATGACATTATTTTCGTCGCACCATCTTGTTCTTGGCCGGCCAGGTCCTCGTCTGCCATTGGGCCTCCAGTCGGTTACTATATCTGTTCAGCGATTGCCAGGCATTTGAAGAACATATCCAGCCCAGTTCCACTTGAATCCAGCCAGATTTAAGTGGAACTTTTGTGGCCTTTGATGCAATATCGACAATACGAATCTTGAAGCGCAGTGTGGTGTAGTGTAATGTATGCCTGACATCAGCCCTCTTTGGGAATGCATTTAATGCAAATATTTTTTGTTAATCTCTGTCCATCCACCCTTGCTATATACCCAAACCATCTAACCATTTATTTATTTGGCTCGCTAACTGGCTGAACAACACATCTATACTAATATTATAAAGCGGAAGAGTTTGTTTGTTTGTTTAAACGCGCTAATCTCAGGAACTAATGGTCCGATTTGAAAAATTCTTTTTTTGTTGGATAGTCCATTTATAGAGGAAGGCTTTAGGCTATATAACATTCCGACAACCACGCGAACGAAGTCGCGGGCACAGCTAGTGTTTATATATACACAAAAGTTGCCAGCGGCCAGCCTACATGGAGCGAGCACAACATGCACATTTGATATACTGCTCACTACGAACAATAATTCTACGAGAATTATATTTTGATGACTGCTCATCAGTCATTAAATTGCAAATTATTGAAGTTATAAAATACATTAAATTGCAAAATTAAATCACGTTTTAAACGACATTAATTGAACGTTAATAAAATAATTAATTAAACTTTAAATCAAAAATTACATGCCTGAGTAAAAAATATATATATATAATATCAAAAATTACTGACGCCTATGACTTAAGCCGAATCAAAGCTGTATACATATCGTATAATTTGAAGAGGTCTTTACGAAACTCATTTGCAATATGCTTGCGTCTTCAAGCGTGTTGTAAGATTGAAATAATTGCTTTTAAGGACTCACTGTCTCGACGATTTGGGAACAATGATGTATTAATTATAAAGGTACCTTATCCATTCAAGTTTGTAGAGCTGAGCGGTTTTTTAATTAATATCTTCTACATCTTTACAGCTTATATTATATTAGTTCAGACAGAATCGGTTGATATGCCTGACAGTAGCTTATATGAAGAAAGTACTTTGTGAGAAGGCTTATTAGCGGGAGTCTGCCACTAGCGGGCTCCTACTCTATAACATTAATCTGAGATTTTTAATGGGATGGTAAATTTTTTGACTTAGTTATTTTTAATTAATTATTTGCTGTAGGTACCAAAACAGATAAACTTTCAACAATTGTTTAACAATTGTTATTTTCTAAATCTGACACGTAATTAATTATATTTTAGTAAGTAATTTATATTATAATCATTAATATTAATTTATTATTAGGATTATTTCGTATACAGATTTTTATAAATACTTCTCATATTGATGAATATTGTGACGTGTAATAATAATTATGAATAAATGAGTATTAAGTACCTATTTAAAGGAAAAACTTAGAGTTGAGTTGATTAAATAAACAGAAACCTGACACTTCTGTTATTGTTAGACTATACTAGTGCGTTTAAGGCCGTACCTGAATAAATCATTTCAAAGAAAACGGAGAAATCATTTAAAATTTTGCTACTATCAAGTCCTAGATACCCTTCAAAGTATTTTATGAACTACTGTTTTCAGTTTAAAGTGAGAACGTTAAGCTTTACTACGCACATTTGCGAAAAACGGCAACTTTTGGCAAATGTGCGTAGTAAAGCTTAACGTTCCCATTATAAACTGTAAACAGTAGTTCATAAAATACTCTGAAGGGTTATCTAGGACTTGGTAGTAGCAAAATTTAAAATAATGTCTCCGTTTTCTTTGAAATGATTTATTTTAAATGGGGGCAGCACTGGACCCCGGAAAATTTAGGTACGGCCTTAACACTGATCATGATGTTCTCCTTGATGTTATGCGTACACTAAATATTTCAGATTCTTCCTTGTCCTGGTTTCGTTCATACCTGGTGGGTCGACGTCAATTAGTGAAAATCGATGATAAGCGATCTGAGTGGTGTAATGTAACGGCCGGTGTTCCTCAGGGAGGAACTCTATCTCCGCTTCTCTTTGCTATCTTCATTAACGGAATAACGTCACCCGTATCCTCCTCTTTTCATCTGTGCGCTGACGATCTTCAGATCTATACCGCCGCCCCTCTCAAAGATATCAACAGTGCTGTTAGCACCAACAACACCGGCCTTGCTGCAATAGCAGAATGGTCTAAATAATTCGGGCTTATGGTGATTGCTTCTAAATCTCAATCCATTATTATAGGTAGTCAGTATTATACAGGGACTAACAAAATATACTGAAACTATTTTAAGGGTGGATTCAGTCCATGATACTGAACAACTTTCCCCAAGGAACATATGTCGAAATATGAAAAACAATTTTTGGCCTCCAATACTAAGTGACCGATTAGCTGATCCGAGTTTGTATGAAAAGCCAAAAATTATTTTTCACATTATGACATATGTTCCCTGGGGAAAGTTGTTTAGACGTTATATATCTAGACTTAAGGCGTTACAGTTACCCAATGTTGTTCTTGACAATCAAATTATTCCTTTCTCTGACAAAGTTAAGCACCTGGGTATTCTGTTTGACGAGACTTTATCATGGTCTCCTCAAATTGGTGAGTTGAGGCGGAAAATTTACGCTTCCATGCATTCACTAAGACGCCTACAATATTTCCTTCCTGTGGACACTAAAGCACTCTTGGTTCAATCATTACTGCTGCCTCTTTTTGACTATGCTGACGTGGCATACTTGGATTTGACGGAGGAGTTACTGAGCAAGTTAGAGAGGTTGCAAAACATTTGCATTCGCTACATATTTGGCCTTAGAAAGTATGATCACATCTCTGAGTACCGCCAGATGTTGAAGTGGTTACCTATCAGATAACGCCATCACATTCACGTTCTTTTCTTTCTCTTTAACATTCTATTTAATCCTCGCTCACCTGTTTATCTTCATGAAAAATTATCCTTTAAAGTTTTTGATAGCCGTCTTCGTGCTCGTGGTCAACCACTTCTACAGATCCCTTCTCATTCCTCACAGACCTACGCGAAGTCCTTCGTTGTGGTCGCTGCGCGTTTATGGAACGCTTTACCAGTGGAGATAAGAATGTCTCAATCACTAGGCTCCTTTAAATCAAGAGTTCAGAAATTCTTTGCAGAGTCATAAATTGAGTTATATAAAATATTTATTATTATTATTTTTATATTTATATTATTTGTAGTATATTCTTTAGGTATGTATGTAGTGTATTCGTAGTGTTTAAGCTTTAATATTGTACTTGCTTTTTTCATTGCTCTGTACGTACTTCTGCCTTCCTACTAAATTTGTAACTATCCTCTGCCCTACTGGTCGACTGGAAGAGATCCCTGTTGGGATAAATCCACCATTTGTAAAATTACTTTTGGTATTTTATTATGTGTAACTATCCTTGATGTACAATAAAGTTTTTTAAATAAATAAATAAACTTTTTCAGACTGGTGTTTGAATCGCTATTACAGATTAGAATAATCCAATCATTCCCATAGATATACCGATAATCCAGAATTTACATTCGATTAAATCATTTACCTACAAATCACACGATTGAATTTTAGAACAGGTCAAATCAACAAAACGTCCATTGCAATGTAAATTATAATGATTAGTTTGTAGTTAGCTTACCATATTGTCAGTGTGTTTGGAAACAATTCAGTTTGCATACTGATTTGTGATTTCACAGGACAATTTGGATGTAATATCAATTTGATTGAGCGATATTGGAGTATTATCAAACTATTTATTAATCTGTGGTATTATGAACTAATAACTCGTTCCGAATTGTGTAATCGAGACCTCTTTTAGGAACCCTCGCCAACAATTCTCTATTTATACTCATAAAATTACTATTTGAAATGTAGGTCCACATAATGTATTTCTACATAATTTTTATTTCTCATAATATTTATTATTTATTTTATTTATAACTTATTGCACTATAAAATTAATGTACAATAGGTATAATCTTAACGCTAAGCGCTGTCTACCAGAAAATACCTTTGGGACGTATAAGAGAAGGCGATAAATGGGGTGCAAGCGTATACAAAACAGGAATGAGAAAAAAAAAATCTACTTACTAGCTAAAATACATAAACTACGCCTACATATTAAATTAAATTATACAATTATTAATTACACATAAATTAAAAAAATAACATATTTTTATTTCATATATTTTTGTTTAAAATAACGACTTACTAACGTAAATCATAATTTCGATAAATAAAACACAGCGAAATATCGTCGAGCACGGGTCCGGGGCTTTGTTCGCTCTCGACGAATAGTTCACTGATTTTTTTTCTTGCTATTATATTTATAATTTTTTTAAGAACTAATAATTTAGATTATACATTTTTTGGTATAATTTTCATATAAAAAGGTGATTCTATAAAATAGTAATATCCTTTATAAAGGTAAATTTAGGCAAATTTAGAGGTATATTTGTGATTTTTTTCTATCGAGCCAAAATTGCTCAATCATGTTTTGGATATTGTGGGTTTTTGGAGAAAAGCCTAAAGATTCCTGTGTAAAATTTTTGAGTAATAATCTGTAGCAGTTTATTTACAGTGATTTTTCAAAAGCACTTACAGAATTCTTAGCTCTGAACTGACGGGCCTCAAAGAGATTATAAAAACTAAAAACTTAGAATTAAATTTTAAAACTTATTTTGTAAATTTAAGTTTTACTAAAACTAACATTCGACGACTGTTTTTAGTCTTAGCTATCTCAAGAACATATTTTTAGATCTTTTCTCATTTAGACTAAAATACCGTATTAGCGATTTCTTCCTCTCAAATGTCCAGAAATCCTTTCAAAATGTCCAGAATTAGAAACTACCCGTTGGGCGGACATTAAGTTCGTTAACTCAACTAACGAACCCGAAAATACCTGTTCCAGTGACAGGCTTCACCGATCAATATCACTGACAAATCTTTTGTCACGTGATACCTGTGACTGTAAAATATCATAGACGGTATTTTTTCAAAGCCTCTAGCGAATTTTGTGTAGCGTCAAAAATGCAATAAAGAATTCTCTGTCGGTTGGATTTTGTGAATGTGGAATCGAGTGCGTGCAACGAAATAAAGTTTCGTTTTAATTCTATCAGTAACTGTAGAATGCCAGTTAGTTCGAGTATTTCATAGTCCTAAAATGTATATACAGGGTCTAACAAAATATACTGAAACTATTTTAAGGGTGGATTCAGTCCATGATACTGAACAACTTTCCCCAAGGAACATAGGTCGAAATATGAAAAATAATTTTTGATCTCCCATACAAGTTGACCGATCAGCTGATCCGAGTTTGTAGGGAAAGCCAAAAATTATTTTTCATATTTTGACCTATGTTCCTTGGGGAAAGTTGTTCAGTATCATGGACTGAATCCACCCTTAAAATAGTTTCAGTATATTTTTTTAGACGTTATATTAAAGGGGCGAGTGGCAGACTACTGCCCTCGACAGGACTAGTGATGTGCCGTTCCCGTTCCCCAGATTTCCGGGAACGTTCCCGGGGATAATCCCAAAAAATGGAAATGTCAGGGAAAGTTGTAATTTTATTTATCAGACATATTTTTTATCACTGTAAATATATTGTACTAACGTAAATGCATCACTTGATATGGTTATAATTCAAATACATATATCCAATATTCCGTAACATTCCCTAGAAATACGGGAACGTTCCCAAATTTTCAAATTCTCGGGAATTTGGGGACGTTCCCGGGAACGGCACATCAATTCTGTTTCCAATCAGACAGGACTGATTGGAAACAGAAAGGGGAGGTCTTTGCTTAGCAGTGGGACACTGAAATAGGCTAATAATTTCTTTATTTAAATTTAAAGGGCGGCAAACGAACAAGCGGCTCACCTGATGGTAAGTGATCACCACTGCCTATGGACAACTGCAACTAGGGATGTAACAAGAGCGTTACCGGCCTTTCGGAAAGAATTTCGTTAGTTTATGATTTCTTCTTTGCTGGTCTGGGAGAAAAGAAAAAACAAAGAATGTACCAGCTGCTTCTCTTCCCGTGCAGATCGTAAAAGCCGATCGAGGGAATGGGCGAAAATCTGAATCATATGAATAGGCGATGCGGTGAGCAACCCATCACTGTTATGATTTCCCTTTTCCACCTTCATGCCCACCATTACGCTAAAAGTGGCCTGGGCTTTACCGCCCTTGGCTCTGTCTACCCCGTTAGGGATAAAGACGTGATAGTATATCTGTATCTGTTATGATATAAAGGTCTTGTGAATGTTTTTAGTACGAGAGTGACTGAATATCACTCGATAAAAAAAACATTTTACAGCTCCTCGTTTTGATAGACAGAGTATTTTGAGTCTAGGCGACATTTGACCATTATATTCAAAAATACTAGGCCTAGAATTTAAAAAAAAATATATAGAAAATAGTTATTTTCCTATAGATTTCAGGAAAAGTTATGAGAAGTATGGAACCATCTTCACGCGAGTTTAATTCGCACTTGACCAGTTTTTTATCCCTAGTGGGGCCGACAGAGCATGTGGTTCTTGCGACTCTAAGCAGACAGAGCCAAAGGCCGCAAGAATCAAAGGCCAGTTTTAGCGTGATAAATGTTTATTGGAAAAGTTGCACAGTATCATGGACTGAACCTGCCTTTAAAATATTTAAACTGAAACTTTTACTTACTCGTAGTTCACCCCAAATGTGAATTCACGAAGTCCATACTCGTATTTCGGCAACCCGTTAAACGATTTGGCTCATGTTCAAAGTAAAAAATTATATTGGCTACTTTTACACGCATACCAAATTTCCTATCAAAGGTCTTCCAGTTTTCGTCGAACTAACATACATACTTACATACATATAAACAAACGCCAGATTGTTTAAATTGACTTTGAGAACTTTGCTCGCTTCGCTGGCTCGCTCAAAAAGACGTTATAAAAGGGCAACCGAAAATCATACAGAATTTCACCAATCCAGGCAAATCCTTTTCATATATAGAACAGAAACTGACGGTTCTGTCTCAAGTTTCTCCCTCTGCGACAATTTTCCTAACAAACCTAACAGATTCGAAATATCTATTCAGAGACAACCCCTCGGGCTGACTCCGACGTTCGCTCGTTAATAGATAGTCCGAGACCTGGCACGATTTTTTGGGTAGGTATTTGAGGCAAGTTAAAAATTTGTCACATACCTTTCCTATTATTATACCCCAACACGGAACTGCAGATCTGGCTGGTGAGTAGCGGGGCTAAAGCAACCTATAAATTTTTAAAAGTTTTTTTTTTCATCAAAAAATGTGTTTGAGGCAATATGCATTTTTTTATATGTTGTAGTTTAATGTATAAAGAATAAAAAAATCAATAAGCCAGATGATTTAGTCGGGCGGGGCTTTGATATTGCCAGGCGCGTGCAAAAGTATTTTTCAAAAAATATAAAAAAGGTATTTGAGGCAACTTGAAATTTCAACAGGGTCATACATATAACTAAAAAATAAGATTCTCAAAAAAACAGGTCATTTTGATGGGACTTTCTACCTGCCAGGTCAATCTTAATAAATCAAAATGGTTTAGCCCCCCTACTCACCAGCCAGGTCTGCAGTTCCGGGGTAATAATAGGAGAGGTATGTGACAAGTTTTCAACTTGCCTCAAATACCTACCCAAAAATTCGTGCCAGCTCTCGTTCTAAGAGAACTGGTAAACGATATCACGTGACTGAAAATACCTATTCCAGAGATCGCTCTAAACTAATATTTTTCCACGTAATACCTGTGATTAAAAATATCAGTGTCGGTGTTTTTCAGCGATTAAAACTTTTGCCGTTTGAGATTTTCAACGAACTTAAAATAATACTGCTAAATGTTACTAACGATACGATAAGATACTCTTTGATGTCTTTATCATTTACGGAATAGACTGAGGCTCTGTCTAGTCTGATGCCAGGGCGTGAAAATGGAAAAGAAACTGTCAGCGACGTACAAAAATAAGGTTGATTTTAGTTAGGAAAAATTGTAAAGATAGGTTTTATAAGATAATTTTTTTCCACAATTAAAATCCCTTAAGATAGTTGTATAGTTAGTTAAGTTTTATGGAAATAAATACTTTTTTTATTAGATAGGGCATTAAGTTAAAATGTATGATATTCTAGGTTGTTTTATTTCCCTAAGTTACGTTATGGTATATTGTAAGAAAGAGATAGCAATATTGATTGCAAACTAAAAAGCAATACCTTAAGGCGAAGATATAGGCAAATGGCCTTGAAGTGTGAAATAAATTGTTAACTCGTAAATATGGTAATAATTTCCATATTGCTCTTCGTCATGCACTAGATAGCCCTTTAAACTATTTTATGAACTGCCGTTGAAACTATTATTGGTGATCCGTCTAGCTTTAAAACTTGCCGTGGCCACTTTTGGCGGAAGCAAGTTTTAAAGCTAGACGGACTAATGTAAATACTTTTAACGGTGGTTCATAAAATAATTTAAAGGGCTATCTAGTGCATGACGAAGAGCAATATGGAAATTATCTCCATATTTACGAGTTTTTAATTTATTTCAAATGAGGGCGCCACTTCAAGGTCATTTGCCTATACCTCCACCTTAACGAGAACCGCTAGATGTTTTTTGTAAATAACTCAATAATTACTGATTATATGTCGAAAATCAGTATTGTAAAACATATATAAAGATGAAACACAGGACTTAGAATTAAGAAATTGTAAATAATTGACTACCTTCATAGTACAAACCGAAAAGAACTGTAGATTACACTAGAAAGAGATGCACACATGAGATAGAAAAGGAAATAGGGAAAACAGAACCGTGTGCAAAAATTTAATGGTCAACATAGTAAGTTTTTAAAGTGTAAAATAATTCAAAAGTTATGATTGGCTTGATTTTCGCTGAATTCTACAAACTAGACAGCCCAAAATTGTATAAATCAAGTCACGGTTTGTATGGAGGTATTCAGTTTACCTCAAGCAGTCCAGTGATAACAAGTAGTGAATAGTAGTAGTGAATAGTAATAGTGAATAGTAATAGTGAACAGTCATAGTGATCAGTAATAGTGATAAGTAGTTTGATGTAATAAAGTGGTGAAACAAGTGAAAAGTAGTGAATTTTATTTCAAGTAAGGAAAATCCCTAAAGGTTTATGTTTTTATTTTTTCTTTATATTTTACATCATTTTTTCCTATTGACTTTAAATCTGTGATTATTTGTGTGACTTTTTAAATGTGAATGTGCAATAAATATAATCCACTCTGGATTATACCTTTGATCTACACTAAGACTATTGAACACCTGAGCTAGGCCTTCTGCCTCCCTCACAAGCCTGCTGGCCCGACCCCCATATATACAGTCCACTCAAGTCGTCGCTGCACGGACGACCCTGGCAGGGCTCTGAGCGCCGCCACGCTGCCGCAGCATACAGTTACGCCGCCGCTGCACTCGCTACCGCCGCACGCTGCCACGCTGCTGCTGCACCCGCCGCCGCAGCACACAGTTACGCCGCCGCTGCACTCGCTGCCGCCGCACACTGCCACGCTGCTGCTGCACCCGCCGCCGCAGCACACAGTTACGCCGCCGCTGCACTCGCTGCCGCCGCACGCTGCCACGCTGCTGCTGCACACGCCGCCGCAGCACACAGCTACGCCGCCGCTGCACTTGCTGCTGCCGCACGCTACCACGCTGCCGCTGCGTATACCGCCGCCTCACGCCGCCACACCACCTCACTGCCGCACGCCGTCAAGCCGTTGCTGCGCCGCCACGCAGTAGCACCGCCGCTAGCTCGCCGCGTTGCTGCTCGCCTCACCGCGCCGCCGCCCCGGCCGCCACGCCCCGTGCCAGTTAAGGGTACTGCACGCCACACCACGACGCTACGCCACTGCCGCGCCGCCACGCAGCAGCGTCGCCGCTAGCTCGCCGCGCCGCTGCTCGCTCACCGCGCCGCCGCCCCGGCCGCCGTCACACCCCGCGTCCTACCCCCTGGGTCGATAACACCACGTGCAAGCACAGAAACAAAAAAATAATTTAGCCTCAAAAAATCCGTAATTTTTGTTTTTTTTTTTTTTTAATTTTAATAGACCCAGTGTAAGTGAGTGTGAACTTTCTTCTTAAATATCTGTTTGAGGTACTTTTTGTTCCGAGCAGTGTTATGCTATTAAAATAATTATTTAGCGCCCCAATGGTAAGCAACTATGCATTAGTGCAACCCCAAAGCAGAGGAGTGCAACGAGTTGTGTAACAAAAGTCAGCAGTCGTCGAAAACAAACTTCAAACCTTCTTCCTTATGTTATACCACTTTACGTGGGATCGGGTCAGCATGTGACTCTTTATGCTGAATAAAGATGAGGCTGAAAATTTTACGGCCGGCCACCAATCCACTTTGAGAATGCTTTTGTCCTAACAGTTTAAGAACCAGCCGCCGCCCGACGTCAACTTTCCTTGGGAAAGCAGTTGTTGCATAAGATTTGTACTTTGTCCATTAGTTGCCTCTTTTTTTTATTTTTATTAGAGATTTGAGTGCGTTTGACCTCTATCTAGCCTGATGGGAAGCTAAGATGAGGTCTAAGGTGTAACACGCAGACTCAAAAAATGCCTATTCACTCTTGCCTTGAAAATCCCTAAATCATATGTATGGGGAAACATCGACGCAGAGAGGGAATTCCACACCTTAGCGGTTCGCACAATGAAGGAGGAGGCGAATCGAGAGGTACGATGAGGAGGAATATCTAATGCCTCTTACGACATCTACAACAAGAAATGGAGTAATTATTTTCCAGGCCGAAAACTACAAGGCAAATAAACAAACAGAACTTCACGCCATTAATGCAAAATATATTTCAACGCAATAAAACAAAATATGACACCGTAAATACAAATATTCGTGCAATAAAACGGGGAATTCCTTTAGCTGACACGTTGGCTCTTTTTGGGCATAATTTAAACATGAGACCGATGTTCAATGCAGGCCATGTGGCATGCGAATGCCTCAAGCCGTCAACTTAGTTATGCTAGGTAATATTTTTGGCTATCCCTATGTAGACGCAAGGCATGAACGACAGCGGGAAAGGAGTATAGGTACGTAGATAGGTAACATTGTGTTGTTGTAACGAACGAAGCCTACTCAGCTTAATTGAAACGTCTCCTCTTTTTCGACTAATTATGTCATCATCATCCGAAAGTATTCCCGGTTGCATCCTCAGCTGTGTTGCTTCGGACCGCTTACCCGCTTTTTCTTCTCCAAATATTACATATATGTCAATGGTCACTCAAAGATGCTAAAGACCTTGCGTTGGAGAAGAAAAAAGCGGAAGAGTTTAAATTATTTGGTTATAGTTTTACGACCGGCCGCCTGCCTTATATCAACCCTTTTTGGGAATGTATTTTGGGCGAAATGTTTTACAACCGGCCGCTTATTTACATTTGTGCCGCCTCTTAAGACATCCACAGGAAGAGATGGAGTGGTCCTATTCTAACCCGGAACCACACGGGTAACCATTATGTCATTATCATCCTCCCGTATTCTCGGTTGCATCCTCAGCGGTAACGCTTCAGAGCCCGGGGTCCGCTACCTAACCTAGATGATTTGACAAGGCTACTAGTTTTTACACAGAGTGACTGCTTTCTGCTCTCCGCAACTCAAAAGGTACACCAGAACCAATCCTAAGATACGTTTTAAACAATCGCTAGATGGCGTTTCAGACCCACAGAGCTTTACGTGCCTTCCAAAGCACGGTGTTCGGTCCAAACCTCGCATTTTTCATATTTGTCAAATCAGCAAATCGTCGCGCCGCGCATTCTATCAATTACATATTTCAGTTCACGTTTTACGCCACATCATCGCGGACGCATTCTCATACAATTTGTGCCATCTATCATACTTAGTAAATATTTTAGTCGCAATAAACTTATCAATAACATAACTTTCAATCAACTATCAGTAAAAGGTGTCCCATACTTACATCTTTTTGGTCCTTCGAGCTGGATCATCATCATCAATCATCCTTCTTTTCGGATAATCAGGTGATTCAAGCCTGCAATATCTTAACCAGGCTGAAAACTTCTCAAAAAGTACGCTTCCTACAGGATTTGAACTCACGACCTCCGGATCACAAGGCGAACGCTTTGACCGCTGGACCACGAAGGCAGTCAAGTTTGCACCCAGTATTATTGAATAAAATCGCTATCGCTTATACCTTACACCAGGCCACAAGGGTCGCTCACGGTCACTTTCTCAATAATACCTCGCTCATAACGGATTCCATCAATACAGCAAATTCAATTTGCAATAGTCTGCCGATGTTTACGGCTGCCTGCTCACTTACCTGATGGAAATTGTATTGGTCACCAGATTTCGATGTCAGTAATGTATGTCTTTATCTTAGGAATGTATAAGTAAACAGAATAATAAATAAACCGGCCAAGTGCGAGTTAAACTCGCCTGGAGAGGGTTCCGTACAATTGATTGAATTCTTATAGGTTTTCCTGTAATCTACAAGCAATGAACTATATTTTGTATTTTTTTCAAAATTTTTGGCTCAGTGGCTTTGGAGATCAGGGGGGGGGGGATGGTCTTCTTTCATGAATAAAATCAAAAAAAATCATTTTATTTATTATTTCAATAATAACAAAAGTATGTCGGAGCGTCTGATCAAGGAGACGCTAGCGACATCTAGTTTATAGTTTGTTAAATTGTAAGCTCGGTTAAGGTTGTCACGGGTGAGTGGCAACACTTTTTGAGAAAGGTCAACACTTTTAAGAAAGGGGAACACTGTTTGCAACACGGTTATTCGATTTGAATTTTGACGCAATCTTGTTCGAACCGCCGTGCCGTACACAACTCGTTTGGGATTTCATTACAACGTACAAGAAGAAAGATGTACGCTGTGATGTGCAGTGGCTGTTTTGGAGTAGCAATCTGCGTGAACTTAGCGTTGAAACCGTCGATTAGCAACAGTGAAATTGGGATTGTTTCAAGTGCCGTCGTGTTGTACAATTTCACTGTGGGACTGGAAATTACTGGTTTGATTGCGGTTATTGAAATGAATGTGGATTCGTAGACCGATTTATTACAATGACATTATATTTCAGCTGGACGGTAAGCCCTGTTGGACACAGAATATCTGTGTGGGCTAGAGGATTAGTTACTGGGATGTGGTTACCAGAGGAAGTAATTCATAGGATTAGTGCGAGGTGGGGCACCGCCTTACCGTCATTTTTTAAAAAGACCTTACGGTCTTTCTTGGGGCGATACCGAAAAAGTGACGTGAGAGTAATTAAGTTTACATCCTGACAACAGCCTGTTTTAGTACTGTAAGTAGCAAAGTGTTACTCACGTCAACCGTTATGTCAAAGGCCATATCCCGCTCAGCCTTTCCGGCGCGTTTCATATCCCTTTGCGACATAAGAATTGGGATTTTAATTGTTGTCAATATACCATCTCGCCGACAAATATATTTGAAATCCTCATAACGAGCCCTTTTATTAGATACATGACACAGTAAGGTTTGCAAATTTGTTTTTTTAATTCCTAATTTATCCCCCGAAAATAACACTTATTTTAAAATGTATTTGTTTACTTTGCACATATGTGTTTGGGTCATAGGATTACAACATTCTACCAAATTTCACATTATTCGGTCCAGTAGATTCGGAGCGAATTGGCAGTGACAGACGGACGTACAGACAGACGCACGAGTGATCCTATAAGGGTTCCATTTTTTAATTTTTTGTACGGAACCCTAAAAAAATATAATCGGCGAAAGTGGCCAATCAAAATACATATAATTTACGTTCCTATCCTGATTTTGCACTGGAAAATAAATATAATATATAATAATAAATTATTACTATATTTACGAGTTAACAATTTATTTCAAACTACCTGTGCCCGCGACTTCGTTCGCGTGGTTGTCGGAACGTAATGTTATATAGCCTAAAGGCTTCCTCTATAAATGGACTACCCAACAAAAAAAGAATTTTTCAAATCGGACCATTAGTTCCTGAGATTAGCGCGTTTAAACAAACAAACAAACTCTTCCGCTTTATAATATTAGTATAGATGAGGGCGCCACTGCTGCTTGGTATTCACCTTAAAGTAGTGTTAGTAAGTAAATCGAAAGTACATACAATCACTAATTATCGCACACAGATGATTAATAAGGTTTGGCACCTCTACGGCTCTTGGTCCATTAAGGTCCTGCCGAACGAGCATAATTTTTTGAGTGTTGTGAATCGCAGAAAATTTGTTGCGCAATTTAAAAACATAAAGGACGTGGACTGGGCCTGAAAAGCATTATTTTTATTTAGTCCGTCAGTTAGATTTTTCAAAAATACTGGACCTATATTTTTTGGTTTATCAAGTAGTAAAAGTTCCCAAAGATATGCGCTGGCATCGCAGTTTCGGAGTGTGGGTGATTATCGTCACAGTATAGTGATAATCGTACTAGATCGATTGTATAAAACCGATTGCAGCATAATTTGACTGATAATTCAAAGTTCAACCTTAAGACCATTTGGCTGAGCCTTATAATTTATTTTTAAAAACGTCAGCAAATAAGTTGTATGGAATTGTATCAGAATTCAGTAGCAAGATTTTTTTCAAAGTTCAATATTGCATAAATAAAAATTAACCGACGAAGTGCGAGTTAAACTCGCGGGGAGAGGGTTCCGTACAGTTGATTATATAAATATAAAATAATCATTATAGGTACTCACCTCGTGAGATGATGAAGAAAGACTCAAGTCATTAGAGAGCCAAGTTAATAAATAAGGCTTCGAATATTTAGCTTTTCTGGTATTGAAGTCGGTTTTTGTTTTGAACAAATATCAATAATTATTAATTAAGAGCAAAGGACTCCAGTTTTCTTTCCATTTCCCTTGAAATAAACTTCTGACCACCGTTTTTCAAAGTCTTCCTGTAAGTTCAGTTCAGTTCAAACGTGGAAAAAAATCCATTAAAGATAAACAAAACAAAAAATCCACTAAATCTTCACAACAGCTTCCAAAACTCAAATTAAAATTCACAGAAATCCTTACAAACCCTTTTTAAAAGTCGATTAAAAGCAATCCCTAAAAATAGCGTATTTAATGGATGCCCCCCATCCTGCACATATAAGAGTGAGACAGGGAATAGATTAAGTCACGTAGTCCGAAGTCTGTGTCTAGATTTTTTGCTACCTATTTGCTGAAATGAAAATCCGTAGACTACTAATGCTGAACATTGAGTGCATAGAAACATTTTTAGAAACAAAGAAAAGTGGAATTGTTTTTCCCAAGTAATTTTCAGAGATTTTTTTTTGTTTCCGAACTTGTTCTCTTGATATAGTAGGAGTATGGTGTGTGTGAAAAAAAATGTATGTATACGTGCAAAAGAAGAGGTTAACTAAATGATTGAAATATTCATTATCATCAGGTCTCTTAGTCTCAACTGCAGCAGCACGATCCTCTTTTTATATTAGCCAGAGCAGTCTGATGATTTGGCCTACACTCTACACGCTGGTCAGACGGGTTGGAAAGGTCGCATTGCATTGATTTATATATTACATTATTGTCTCATTGATGTTTATAAGCTTTGTTTAGCTTGTGTTTCCTAAGTCACCTTCTACGACAGCCACGGAAAGACTTGGAGTGCTACTCTGCCGGGAACCAACATGGCTACAGATTGAAATATTAACGCACTGCTAAAACTACAATTGGACTGAGAATATGGAATTTTGCTATTTCAAAAATTCTGGGGACAATTTTTCAAAAATTACAATGTAAATTTTTGAAAAATTGTCCCCAGAATTGAGGTATTAAATATGTTGTATAAGTGAGTAGTATAAGGTATCAAAATATATATTCATTTCAGTTGCCTGACGTCCACTGCTGGGTATAAGTCTCTCCCAACAATTTCCAAAATGACCGATCTAAAGCGGCCTGCATCCAGTGCATTCCAGCGAACAAAAATGTTTATGAAATACAACAAATCCAGCATTAGGCATATTTATGATTTCGGACCCAACATACTCTGTCTGTCCATTAGGCTTTAAAGATCTTCGACGGAAGAGAAGCAGCTGGTACATTTTAAGGTTTTTCTTTTCTTCTAGACCTATGGAAAATGTAGATAACAAATTAAAAAATACCCGACTTAGAAGCGTTCCCCCCCAATAACTTTTGTATTCATCAAACTAACTAAAAACCATCTCGACAGACAAAGCTTTTGATTAAAAAACCGCATCAGAATAGGTCTATTCGCTTAGGAGCTACGATGACACAGAAAGACAACAGCCATATACACACACGTACACATAACCACATACACAGACAGACACTTAGACACTTCAAACTACCTCAAAAAACACACCTCTTTTTGTCGGGTCTTAAAAAAATCCTGAATTAAGAATTTTCTTAGCTCAAGGCAAAATGTAAAAATGTGAGTAATATAGCTATACAATATGATACATGTTCCATCCTTTCTCGAAATACTATCACCATTTTGTAGGAAGCACAATGGATAAATGTTTAATACCGCCATAATTTCCCTGAAAGGACTATCGTAGATATTTATATTTATGATATTATTCGTATCCATCCAGGATTTCCAGTATTTCCTAAAAAATTACTTGTTTGAATCTTTTTTGTGAATCCCTTAGTATAAATACGTTTTGATTTCTTTTTCTCTTTTCTTATTTTAGTTCTTTTTCATGCTGGTATGTGCAGAAATTAATAATAAATAAATAAAGTGCGTGTAAGTGAACGTGTGCGTGTGCGTGAACGTGTAAGTGTGCGTGTGTTTGTGTGTTTACAAATTAGAAATTAAATACATACATACATTATCACGACTCTATCCCTAACGGGCTAGACAGAGCCTAGTCTCGTAAGAATTGAAGGCCACTTAATATAGCGTGGTGGTGGGCAAGAAGATGGAAAAAATAATCAAAATAATGATGGGTCGCATCGTCTATTAAAATGATATAGGTTCTCGCCCATTCCCTCAATCGGATTTTAAGAAATACGCGGGAGGAGAAACAGCTGGTACATTCTCAGTTTTATTTTTTTCTTTCAAACCAGCATAGTCGAAACATACGTATTACCATTTCGGTACTCTCAATCTTTTCAAAGATTTTTGGAATGCTAATTAAGACTAGGCTGCTAGAGCATCTAAATGAGAATTTAATATTGGTAGACGAACAGTACGGATATCGAAATAATATAGGAACAAGAGATGCTATAGATGCACTTGTAAATGAAATAGTAAAAAATCTAAACAATAAGAAAAAAGTAGCTGGTCTCTTTCTTGACCTGAGCTCTGCTTTTGATTTGGTTGACCAAGACATCCTGTTAAAAAAGCTGGAGCATTTCGGCATACGTGGCAAAATACTTTTATTATTTAAATCTTACTTTGACAATAGGAAGCAGTTTGTAGAACTTAAATCAATCGAGGGCGAGAGTGAAAATACGGTTAGGTCTAAATCACTCGCAGTAAAGAGAGGAGTGCCTCAAGGCTCTATCTTGGGACCTCTTCTTTTTCTTATTTTCACAAAAGACCTAGTAGCACGTATTCAAAATCTCCACCCTGACTCAAAATTGGTCTTATTTGCGGACGACACAAATGCGGTAATATCTGATAACAATATTAATAACCTTAATCTTAAAATAAATAAAATTCTTAGTACATTCAATGAGTGGTTTAGTGCCAATAATTTAAAGTTGAATTATAACAAAACTAAAGTTATTCTTTTCAAATCGACATCACGAAATTCCGACACACTTGACATCAAATTAAATAGAAATAAAGTTGAAATAGTAAATAATACAAAATTTTTAGGTATACATATTGACGAATTATTAAACTGGAAGAAAGAGCTAGGAGCACTAGATGATTCTATTTCATCGGCTTGTTATGCCATCAGAAGTCTCCGCAATGAAATTTCAATAATTAATCTAAAAAAAGTATATTACTCTCTGGTGGAATCGAAATTAAGGTATAGCATCAAGCTGTGGGGTAAAAGTTATCGCTATAATCAAGACAGAGCCTTTTTGATCCAAAAAAGGGCTATAAGAGCCATGGTAGGTATTCCGCCTTGGGAGTCGTGTGAAGAGCTCTTTGTCAAGTTAGGCATTTTGACTGTTCCGTGCTTGTACCTATATGTCCTTCTGACTGACTTCAAGAAAAAAATGACAACAATAGAGACAAATAAGGAGAAACAGTTACGTGAAAAAACTCGGAGAATGGATCTGAAACATGATACCATTCCCAAGTTGGAAATAGCGAAACACAATGCTTACTACCAAGCATATAGGGCTTACAACAAACTACCTAAAGAAATAAAATCTAGTCAAGGCCTTAAGCCCTTTAAGGGAAAGCTAAAAAAACATTTGTTAGAAAAGTCCTTCTACTCCATAGACCAATATTTTAAGTTATCTGAAATTATTATTTAATTAGATTATTAGATTGACCATTAATTATATATATATATTATTTTTTTGACATTGTTTTAAATAATTAAATTGTAGTATAAGTTATAACGGTGTTGACATAGATGTTTTTATATTTTATATGTTACATAATTAAATTTAAAAGATGTTAGTTTTAAGTTATTCCGACACAATGTATATTGTTTTATGGAAATAAATAAATAATAAAAAAAAACCAAGCCTGTGTCACTCCCCGTTTAGGTATCGAAAATGTACCTATGCGCGCAGGCGGCCCCTCCGGGTGGTAAATTCAGTTATACGAATCGTATATCCAAAGTAATAAGAATGAAATATGCTTGCAATGGATGTCTAGGTATCTTTACGAAAAGGTGCTGAGTTCTGACGTAAGCTAAATTAAAGAGTTGTTGCCTAGCTATGGTATACTATTTTATATATATTGTATAATTATGGTGACAATTTGTTAAGTGTGTCATAACATAATAAATAAATAAATAAATAAATAAAACATATCGCTAGCCACGTTGAGTAGATATTTCTTTGAATTTCTTTGCTGAGTGAGACTTCTGTACTTTAGTATTATTTATTCTGTGGTATTACTTCTGTAAAACGGCAATATAATTCCTGCTCCATGAGACTGTGCATACAAACGGCCCGTAATAAGGCGACGCGCAATATTTTTCAGAAAACAGAGTTTTCTTGAAAGTATTTACAGTAAATATGGTCACAAGGGAATTTCATTTTAATTTCATCTTTTACAGCCGGTTCTACTCCACTGCTGAACTAAATGCCTCACCCAAAAAGAAAGGATTTACCCATAATCACCAAGCTTAAAAATTCT
This sequence comes from Acrobasis repandana, assembly GCA_963576875.1. Lineage (NCBI taxonomy): Eukaryota > Metazoa > Arthropoda > Insecta > Lepidoptera > Pyralidae > Acrobasis > Acrobasis repandana. The sequence continues at coordinate 2,653,319 of OY756234.1, read as the reverse complement.
AAATATATTTATTATCATAGGATATTTAGAATATCTCTTAGGTAATAATAGTCACTATGTTTTGTTTTTCACAAATGTTGACGTCAAATCGTTACTTACAGCTAAGTTTACGCCGCTTCCTCGTCGCAAGTGCAGAAGAAGCGGCAACAAACTGCACTGCTGCATTTTCTTCAAAGACATACTGAAAGACAGACACTTAGATTTAAGACGTCCGGTTTATTTCGGTACTTCGGACATTATCGTAAAGCGTGAAAATGTTGATCCACAAAAAAATATATATGCTTATTGCTAAATAAAAATATCAGTCAGTGAGTCAGTGGTATTGTAGGTTTCTATAAACCTACAATACCACTGACCTACAATACAATACTATTATTGTAATTATAATTGCTAAATAAAAAAAAATATGTGATGAAAAATTTTTATCACTTATTTTCAATTTTTTTTTTTTTTTTATTTCATCTTACATTCTATCATTACAGGTTATTAACCTAATGCGACAGTGCAGCCTATTACATTTTATTGCAAATAATCATTAATGATACCCGTGTGAATTCACTCAGAGTAGTAGTAAATAAGTCGATCCTATTGGCTACAACGTTAAGCGTGCGCAGTGCTTGTGTGAGTGGTGCGTCCCGCAGCAGGTTGGTGCGCGCTCTGGGCACGGCCAGCAGCGGCGGCCGACGGCGGCGCCACACGTATTTGTTTGGCACACATAGCCCAATCTGTGACAATACATCTGGATGGTTTTGCTTGCCCCTTATCACCTTAAAAACATATGTTATTATAGCCAGGTGCCTTCTAACCCTTAGTTCGTTGTATCCAACCATACCCAAAATAAATAGGGTTGGATACATTAAAGGGTAGAAAGGATATACTCCGTATAGCCTCATGTATAGATACCTAACAAATTTATTTTGAACTTTTTCCAACATGAGACTATACTTAGCCTCGCTTGGATCCCAGATCATAGACCCTGTTTCTAGTTGGCTCCGAACCAGTGCATTGTACAGAGATATTATCGCGTGGATGTTAGTAAAAGGTTTTACTGTACGCAACACAAATCCTAGATTTTTAAAGGCACTCTTACATATTTTTGTGATGTGTCCAGCAAAACTTAGGTCTTTGGTGAAGGTGATACCCAGGTCCCTAACTTCAGATAGGGATTTAACTACTACAACCCTAACTTTAGATATTATCCCGGTTGTAATGCCGTTTATATTAATAATTATGAAAAAGTTTCTTCAAATATTATCATACCGCCAAACGGCCTAACGAAAATTATGTGTAATGACTGTCGTATGACGCAACGTCATCTGTCAGCTAATTTCCGCTAAAACTATAGCAAAATCATTTAAACTGTTTCGGCTACAAGGTGTTTGGCAGCCTTGGGTGACTATTGACATGCATTTTATATTAGTAGACGAAAAAGCGGGAAAGCGTACCCCGGGCTCTAAAGCAGCACAGTTGATGATACAACCGGGAATGCGTTTAGATGAAAGATATTTTTAAGCATAAAGATAAGCATAAGAGATAATAGAAGAGCGTGAAAGTGCGCTGCTAGTCATTACCATGCTAGTAAGCGGTTAAATTAATAAATAACCAATTCAAAACATTTTTTTTTAAATTCAGTATCTAGGCATTTACAGACACTTTTACACGTCAATAAGGATTGTATATCTTACGTATAATGTTTAATACTATATATATATAGGATATTAGCGTTTCGCAACGACCATTGCTGAGAAGAAATGCCGAAAGAAACTCATTTACTCAGTATTGCTTGCCTACTAGCCAGAATGGCTTGGTCATGTCTATTTGCAAATACTTTGACACATTATATCATGTAATGCTTGCGAACAAGCGAACAAACATAAATAATGTACTTGATAAGAACTTCTTAGTAGAAAGCAAAGCCAAGCAGAAAAAAAACAAGCAAGAAAATTCTAAGGTGAGATCCATTGAGGTAAAATGTATTTTCGTTTTTGATAACGAGTATTAGTAGGTATACCAATAAATAATATCTATTCGGCAGGCAGGCACTTACCCGGATAACGTATTAGCATACCGAACAGGGTAAATAGCTATTTCACCAAAAACATAAATGTTAAAAATGGAAGCCAAGTTTAATATTATAATATGGTGTGGTTGTCAACTTCACCGATACAAGAATTTAGATCTTAACAAGTGCCAAGTTATGTAGACAATCCTAAAATGTTACTTATAAGAAAGCTTACTTAGCCATGTAGTTCACGGCAGAGTAGAATAGGACCACTCTAAGTCTTCTCGTGAATGTCATTGAAGGCGACTTAGAAAACACAAGCTAAAAAAAGGTTTTAAACATCAATGACACCTCTCCCGTCTGGCCAGCGTTGAGTGGTAGTACAGAGAGGGTCATGCTACTGCAGCAGAGACTAAAAAAGACCTGATAATGATTATGATAAGAATGTATTTGATGATCCCTGTGGCCTAGTTGTCATTATGCCAGGTCACATCGGAGATCCCGGGTTCGATCCCCGGTCAGGTCGATATTTATCTTCACATATATTTGTTATAAAATATAGTATCGCTGAGTTAAAATCCCATAACACAGGTCTTGAACAAACTTTGGGGCTTGCTCAATCGGTGTGATTTATCCGTACACACACATCCGCACATACACATTTATTATTAATTTATGAGAACCTCAACATTAGACCCAGCTAGTTTACAAGCAAATCAACTATTTAGGAGAATAGAAACTTACAATATAAAAACAAAAACTTGCTTGTCACATAAAGAAGCCAAATATGAGAAAATTAGTATGCAAAAACTAGCCAAGTTAAATGTTGAGGTTCTTATTAATATTTTTTTGGAGTCCTTGTGGCTTGAACTTGGCTTGACACGCACCCGCGTGTCTAAATCTTGAAGCTTCTGTACACGCATAAAGGTAAGTATATGACTATATAAAATAAAAATGATATGCGTAGGTAGATGAGATTCAGGTTTTTTGTTGGATTTAGGTGCCGTGTGGTTTTCGACCTAGCATACATAGGATCACTTAGACGATTTAAAAACGGGATATTATTAATTGCACATCAAATAAATATTCACCCATTAATTTAATCTCATCACTTATATACTTTTTTACATCAAATAAATCAACAATATAATCATAAATACTGACTGCACATCAAATTTACTAGGTTAGGGCAAACCTATAGGTTAGGTTAGGTTACAACTGCGGCCAACGAGGTCTGCTAGGAAAGTTCTATCCATTTTACTACACCACAAATATAAATTGCAGTTTGTTTAGTAATATTTTCAGTTGAGTATTTTGCTGTGCAATCAGTAATTTTGATTTGCGTTTAAATGCTACCGATATAATATTTCGCTAAAAGTTATTCGTTCAGTAAATACCACCTGCAAAATTTTTGGAGCAAGTTCAGTCCATGATAATAAAAAAAATTCTATAAAAAAGTTATTAAAAATCGATAAAAATTTTCGTCCATCTCAAACAAATCAGCGCTCAGCCAAACGGATTTTGTATGGGAGGACGAAAATTTTTTGCTCCAAAAATTTTGCAGGTGGATAAAAAGTCAGCCTGTATATGGTTTATATAGAGTTCGGCTTCTCGATCTCGTGCGATGTCCCACCTTTTGTCATGTCCGAGGTGATCACACCTCGACACCTCCATGGTGCAGGTGTTCGGTCTTTGGACAAACCTTGGGTGACCTATACACCGCTTCCGACAATGCAATAGAGGTGGCCCGTTTTTGGTCCAATAAAATATAACCATCAACACGATAAGAAGAAGATGATAGCATCTTCAACTTCAACAGTAGAATTTTCCAGTTTGTTACATACCTTGGAAACTCTCAATTGAAGCTAGTTTCGAAATTCCGGATTCGTTAACGGCTGAGTTTTTTTTGATATATTAAAATGACTGACCTGTATAAGGGTTTTCCTCCCGAATGCCCGAACCAGAGCACCATGTATACCCTGTCTTCATTGGTGTCAGGCTCAATGTCGCACGGCAGGGACGCCGTCCTGCCCACCACTGCCTCAACATCCATGGTGGAAACTGGAACAAAGTCGACTGTATTTCAATTAATATTGAAGTTCACGGACTTATTTGAGTTGTATTGTAGGAATATAACAAATGAGCAAACTCAAATAATAAGTGAAGATTTTTTTTTCGCACATTTTTAATTTGTAAATTGTAATAACAATATTTTTTTTCTTTACAAAATTTTAATTTAAATAATGTTCTAAATTATCATCATCATCACCATCATCATCATCATCATCACCATCATGATCACCATTTCAGCCGCATAACGTCCACTGCTGGACATAGGCCTCTCCCAAGGTTTTCCTAACTGACCGATCTAGAGCGGCCTGCGTCCAGCGCTTTCCAGCGACCTTGGTCAGATCCTCTGACCACCTTGTAGGTCCAACGCTTCGCTTGCCAGTACGTGGTCGCCATTCGAGAACCTTTATGACCCATCGGCCATCGGTTCGTCGCGCTATGTGTCCTACTGCCACTTCAACGAGCTAATCCGCTGGGCTATATCAGTGGCCTTCGTTCTCCTACGAATTTCCTCATTTCTGATTCGATCACGTAGAGAAACACCAAGCATAGCCCACTCCATAGCGCGCTGAGCGACCTTCAGCCTTCTTATGAGACCCATAGTAAGGGACCACGTTTCAGAGCCATAAGTCATCACTGGTAACACACATTGATTATACACTTTCGTCTTGAGGCACAGAAAAACGAGTCTATATCTTCCTGAAAGGCCGGTAACGCTCTTGTTACACCCCTGGTGTTGCAGTTGTCCATGGAAAGCGGTGATCACTTACCATCAGGTGACCCGCTTGTTCGTTTGCCGCCCTATAACATAAAAAAAAGGTATTCTATTTCTAAACTTTATAGCGCTATTTAAATCAATAAAATTAAAATCAAACTCTCACTTCAATCGACTTTCAATTCATCTTATATGAATTAAGTTCAATACTACCACAGGCCAGAATCTCCTAAGGTACGCGCAATATGCGTCACCCAGGCGTCCCCGTTCCCCGTCCCCGCACCTCTCCCCCGTTTTCACCTCGATGACTCACGTTGGCCGTCAAGAACCGGGGGAGAGGTGCGGGTGCGGGGAACGGGGACGTATATTGCGCGTACCTTAGAAGAGTCCCTTCTGTTTACTCTTACTGTATTCTGTGATACTACTTAGTGGGTAGTAATGAAGAATTCCGCAGGCTTCAAAAAGATAAGGTAATGTCATCATCATCCGAGCGTATTCCCGGTTGCGTCGGCAGCGGTTACGCTTCAGAGCCCGGGGTCCGCTACCTAACCTAGGTGATTTGACGAAGTTACTGGTTTTTACACAGAGCGACTGCCGACTGACCTCCGTAACCCAAAGGGTAGACCAGAATCAATCCTAGGTAGGAACAAACGCTAGATGGCGTTCGGGACCAACGGTTTTACATTCCTGAAGCACTGAATCATCTTTCTTTTCGGATAATCAGGTGATTCAAGCCAGCAATATCCTAACCAGACTGGAAACAACTTTTTTCACAAAGTGTGCTGCCCTATCATTGCGTTGGGGTCGTCCAGTGGTCAAGATATACTGATACACTACTTACCCGGTATCACGTCTTTATCCCTAACGGGACAGACAGAGCCTAGGGCGGCAAGGCCCAGGCCACTTTTAGCGTGATGGTGGGCATGAAGGTGGAAAAAGGAAATCATAATAGTGGTCAAGATATGTGATGAGGAAATTCGTTAGCGTGATTCGAAGTCAGGAAGTGCACATACAGTACAGGTGTGAGGGCTGTGAGTTTGAATCTCACTCGTAGTGAAAACATTTTCTTGAAATGTAATTAATTTACATAAAAAAATATTTAATTTATTATTAACTAGTTTTCGCCCGCGGCTTTGCTCGCCTATCCCACGAGAACATTACATTTTTCCGGGATTAAAGGTAAGTACCCTATGCCCTTCTCTATACTCCTAACTACGAGAAAAGATTGGTTCAGTAGATAAAGCGTGAAGAGGTAACAAACAAACAAACAAATATACAAACTCACTTTCGCATTTATAATATTAGTTAGGAAGTAAGGATTAGGATAGTTAGGATAAGGATTAGGATTAGGATAATTTAGCAAACTCAAACTCAAAATACTTTAAAATCAAAATCAAATATTTATACAGTAATTAGGCCTTCACAGGCACTTTTACACGTCAATAATTTTAGTGTACATTACGTGTAATGTTTATTTTTAATTAAAATTATTATTATTAGGTCGTTTCGCAACGACCACTGCTGAGAAGAAACGCCGAAAGAAACTCATTTGCACAGTATTGGTCGCCTACGCGCCAGAAGGGCTTTGTCAGTTTACAAGGATATAATAATACAATGTTAATATAATAATACTAATACAATGTTATCACAATATAACATGCAAAGCTTGCGAGCTTGTTTATAATTGGATTAAGTCAATTGTTGAAAAAAAGAAAAGAAAATTGTAAAATCATTAATTTACAGCTAAGTTTAGTGTCACTTCTTAGTCTTTAGTGCAAAAAGCGGCCACAACCTGTAGTTGTTTCCAGTAATTGGTTTTGTATCGTCGACACACCTAGCCGCCGAACTTCCCACACTGCGCTTACCAATTCTGGGATACCATTCGGTGGCGGCCTTGTGATAATTATTTGTAACTAGGTAAGTACAACTTTTGACGAAGCATGTTTTCTACTTTTTGTACACTTTTTGGCGAAGCTTGTTGCTGATTTATGTTTGTATGTAACTATTTATTTTATGGGATATATTATATAAATAAATAATAAATACAATACCTATCTATAATTGAAGAACTACGTTCATTTCGGTGGAGTAGTTTCCATGTCTCCCTCTTTTGAGCCATTCTTTGACCTCCCTATACGACACGGCGTCAACTTTCTCCTTTACTTGATCTATAAACGCTCTTCTTGGTCTTTCCCTTCCTCTTCTTGCTTCTATTTTGCCTTTTATTATGTTTTTAATAAATTGGTCGTGTCTTATAAGATGACCAAACATCTTTCCTCTTCTAATATCAATTGTTTTTAATAAGTTCCTTTTCTCATTAATTAAATTAAGTACTTCTTCATTTTTCAATTCTTTATCATCATCCGAGCGTATTCCCGGTTGCATCGTCAGCGGTAACGCTTCAGAGCCCGGGGTCCGCTACCTAACCTAGGCGATTTGACGAGGTTACTGGTTTTTACACAGAGCGACTGCCGTCTGACCTAAGATAGGTACAAACGCTAGATTGCGTTCGGGACCAACGGCTTTACGTGTAAAAAGACTGGAAACAACTTTTCACAAAGTATGCTTCCCAGGGGGATTTGAACCCATGACCTCCGGATCACAAGGCAAACGCCTTGACCACTGTACCACGGAGGCAGTCATTTCATTCATTTTTCAATTCTCCATCTCACCAAATAACTTTTTAACTACGTATCCAGTTCCCTCCGATGGGTATCCAATAATTCACTAACAAACCCATGAATTTCATAAGTGTATTTCGCGCAAACAGCTCGAGCATTTTCAATACAAGAATTTGACCCTCCAAAAATTCGTGGAATATTTACAGGGCGCGACGTGGACTGTCAAATAAGGCATTTTCACACTGTTCAATAAGCTAGTATTAGGCCAATCCTATACTTTTTCATCTTCTTCTTCATTTCCATCTTAGCGCGTTACCGGTTGCATCCACAGCTACGCTGCTTTGGAGCCTGGGGTGCGCTTTTCCACTTGATCTTCTTCAAATATAATATCAATGGTCACCCAAGGATGTCTTGCGAAATGGAGAAGAAATAGCCGAAACAGTTTAAATGATTTGGCTACAGTTTTACGACCGCCGCCTGCCTGACGTCAACCCTCCTTGGGAATGCAGTTGTAGTATAATATGTTTGTGCTGATTCCTTTAGTCGCCTCTTACGACATCCACATAGAGATGGAGTGGTCCTATTCTGACCTGGAACCACACGGTAATCCTATACTTTTTCATATCGTCAACAAGTTTCGAAATGGTCCATCCGTTCGAGCGCTACGATCCTACAGATAGATATACAGACAGACATTAGCGTCAAACTTACAACACCCCTCTTTTTTGTTAGGGGTTAAAAATAAGAACTGATATGTACGGTCACCAGTTTGGACTCGTCCTGAATGTGTAATGTGTGAGTCCGCAATATTATTTCTATCCGAGCGTCACGTATGTCCCCCGAAGATGTCCCCCGATACTGGGGACGTCCGAAACAATATTTATTTTCAACAGTGACATCTCGCAAGTTTTGTTGATTTAGAGCTAGATATAGGTTTATGTTTCATAATTTCATTTCAGTATTCTTTATAGCAACTAGGTTTTTGTTGCTTAACTAGGTTTTTGTTGTTTAAAAACTAGGATTTTGCTTCATAACTAGGTAATGACACAGAATAGGATACCAGTACTCCGTACAGAAGTCTCTCTCAGCAAAGAAATTCAAAGAAATATCTACTCAATGTAGTTAGCGATATGGTTAAATTTAGCTCAAGTCAGAATTCAGCACCTTTTCGTTCGGCTACCTAGACATCCATTGCAGGCCAATTTTATTCTTATTACTCTGGAAAAACGATTCGTATAACTGAATTTACCACTCCGGTGGCCGCCGCGCTCTTAGTAATATTGTAGGTAAATTTTCGATACCTAAACGGGGAGTGACGATGACAGAAGCACACAATGTAATTTAAGGTGAAGATATAGGTGTAGTGATCTTAATCACTTATTTAGTTTAATTTAGATTAATAATAAAATTTGTAATATAAATGAATAAATGATAATATCAAGGAACAACCAGACGAACTGACAAACATCGCAACTTCTTAGTATTACTATACCATTTGTTGTTTGGCTGCGACACAGGGCGAAACCGGTTTGGACGCCGCCGGCCTGCCTACAATGTCTGCTGCACCGCTCCCGCGCCCGCGCAGGACCCTCGTTCACCTTGCGCCTCGCGCGGGCGCCCGAGCGGTGCGAAAAACAGTCTTATGATCGCTTTGACGCAGAACGCATGACTGTCCGCCTGCTGTTCCTTGATCGCCACGAAAACAAGTGTTCTCATTCAAATATCCTATCCGCTGTGCTACTCCTTCCTAAGCTAGTAAGCCTTGCATATATCGCTTCATTGGTGACCCCACTCTTACACAATGCCGCAGTCGGATACCGAGAACGAGAACAAAGGAAGCGGAGAGCGGTTGCAATTGAATCGCGTAGGCGTAAGGGTACCGCCTTTCTACCCATCGAAACCAAAATTGTGGTTTGCTTCGCTGGAGAGCCAATTTGTACTGGCTGGAGTTACGTCAGATGCTACAAAGTATCACTATGCAGTCTCCCACTTAGAACCCCAGTACGTGGAGATCGTAGAGGACATCGTCGAGGGGCCAGCTACGTCGAATAAGTACGAGATACTGAAATCGGAGCTCGTCAAAAGGCTGTCTGCGTCACGGGAGAAACAGGTCCAGCAGCTACTTCATCACGAAGAATTAGGTGATAAAAAGCCATCACAGTTTTTACGGCGGTTACGAGGTTTGGCCGGCGCCGAGGTGCCAGATGATCTACTCAGAACCCTCTGGGCCAGTCGACTACCCAAAAGTGTGCAGCCCATCATCGCGTCACAGGCCAAGATGAAGCTGGACGAGGTCGCTGAGCTTGCTGATCAAGTCCTGGATGCTGTATCACCCAATGTGCAGGTAGCAACAGTTTCGGCAAGTACCTCCAGTGGATCTAGCGAGATTGCTGCGTTAACACGGCAAGTCGAAGCGTTAGCGGAGAAGGTCGATCGTATGTCGCGGTCAAAGTCAAGAACCGGACATGTTTTAAATCGCCGAGGTCGCTCATCGTCGACGACAAGATCACACTCAAATTATAGAAGACATCCGATCTGTTGGTTTCACTATAAATTCGCGGATAAAGCAAATAGGTGTGTGAAACCCTGTGACTATTCGGGAAATGCGACAGGCAGTCGATAATGGCGGCCGACGACTGCCCAAGTGCCGGTTGCTTATTTGTTACGGATAGACAATCTAAATTACAATTTTTAGTAGATACGGGTAGCGATTTGTGTGTTTTCCCTCGCAAATATTTAAAAGACTGTCGTGCGAAAACAAATTTTGAATTGTGTGCCGCTAATGGGTCGGTCATAAATAAATATGGTTTTTATCATGTAGTTTTAAACCTAGGATTGCGCCGTGACTTCCCTTGGCATTTTATTGTGGCCGACGTAACGAGGGCGATAATAGGCGTGGATTTTCTATCACACTACAATTTAATAGTAGATGTCAGAAATCAACGCCTCATAGACAATAAGACTATGGTCGCGACCGCAGCTTCGCTTGCGTTTGGTAATGAAAGCATTTCTTCGGTGAAGGTAGTTACTGGTAACTCTGTGTATCACAATATACTAGCTCAACACCCCGAAATTACTCGCCCACACGGAATACATCGCACACTACACCATAACACTATACATCACATCCGTACCACACCTGGGCCACCGGTCTCTTGTACACCACGCAGGCTTGCACCTGATAAACTTAAAATAGCGAAGTCAGAGTTCGAGTCGATGTTACAAAATGGTACCTGTCGGCCTTCGGAATCAGCATGGGCTTCACCCCTTCACCTCGCGCCCAAGAAGGACAATGGGTGGCGTCCTTGTGGGGATTACCGCATGCTGAATGCCCGAACAATACCCGACAGGTACCCTATCAAGGACATCCATGACTTTGCTCATTGTTTATCAGGCTGCACGGTCTTTTCCACCATCGATTTGGTTAAGGCCTATAACCAAATCCCCACGAATCCTGACGATATCGCGAAAACAGCTATTACAACGCCGTTCGGACTTATGAATTCCCATTCATGACGTTTGGTCTTCGTAACGCCGGTCAGACGTTCCAGCGTTTCGTCGATGAGATGCTAAGGGGCCTGGATTTTACGTATGCATATTTGGACGATTTTCTCGTGTTTTCCAATATATAGATATAGGCAAATGGCCTTGAAGTGTAAAATAAATTGTTAATTCGTAAATATGGTGATAATTTCCATAATGCTCTTCGTCATGCACTAGATAGCCCTACCACCGTATGTGTTTTCCTCTTTGGAAAAACACATACGTTAAATTTTTCAGCAGTGTTAAATTATTTTATGAACTGCCGTTGAAACTAATATTGGTGATCCGTCTAGCTTTAAAACTTGCCGTGGCCACTTTTGGCGGAGGCAAGTTTTAAATCTACTCGTAGACGGACTAATGTAAATACTTTCAACGGTGGTTCATAAAATAACTTAAAGGGCTATCTAGTGCATGACGAAGAGCAATTTGGAAATTATCTCCATATTTACGAGTTAACAATTTATTTCAAATGAGGACGCCATGCCACTTCAAGGCCATTTGCCTATACCTTCACCGGCGCGTGTGTTTGTTGAAAATGAACGCTTATACCGCCATCTTTCCGAAATTAAACGGCACCACTACGAAACTACCTTCTTGTGAACTAGTAGCTCCATCTAGTTACAACATTTAAACTAAAACTCGAATTACGCATTACGCTTCAAAGTATGAAGGTTGCCAGTGCTTTTGTATTTGTTAGTCTATGGTGAATAAACAAATCTCTACCGAAACACAATTTTCGTACAGAGCTCAGATTATAATAGTATTGTAGTTTCTTCTTCTTCATCCAAGCGCGTTCTCGATTGCTTCCTCAGCTGTGCTGCTTCGGAGCCCGGGGTGCGCTTTCCCGCTTTTTCTTCTCCAAATATTACATGCATGTCAATGGTCACCCAAGGATGCCAAAGACATTGCGTTGGAGAATAAATAGCTGGAATAGTTTAAAGATTTGGCTATAGTTTTATGACCGGCCGCCTGCCTGACGTCAACCATCTTTGGGAATGTATTTGCGCGAAAAGTTTTACAACCGGCCGCCGCCTGGCGTTAACCCTCCTTGGGAATGCAATTGTAGCACGAGATGTTTGTGCTTAATCATTTAGTCGCCTCTTACGACATCCACAGGAAGAGATGGAGTGGCCCTATTCTAACCCGAAACCACACGGGGTATCAGATTATAGTATTGTAGGTTGTAGCCTTTTTTTATGTTATAGGGCATCAAACGAACAAGCGGGTCACCTGATGGTAAGTGATCACCACTGTCCATGGACAACTGCAACACCAGGGATGTAACAAGAGCGGTACCGGCCTTTCCTGATAATTCTATCGTCACATACGATTCAAAATTGTGCATAACAGCTTGCGGTCATGAATATAGATTGTCAGCTATACGCTGGCGGATTGGAGTTATTGACACATTAACATAACCCCGCTTGTGTAAGTCGAGTATATTGCAGACCTGTATGATGATATATATCCGTGTGGTTCCCGGCGGAGTAGAATAGGACCACCCCAAGTCTTCCCGTGGATGTCGTAGAAGGCGACTTAGGAAACACAAGCTAAACAAAGCTTGCAAACATCAATGAAACCTCTCCAGCCCGTCTGGCATGCGTGGGGAGAGTAGGTCAAATCCTCTGACTGCTCTGGCTAATATATGGCTCTAGTAGTACAAAGAGGGTCGTGATCCTGCAGTGAAGACTAAAAAAGGCCTGATGATGATAATGACGTAAGGACAAATCACACTAAGATCACTTAAGTCTTAAGTTTAGCTTGTGTTTCCTAAGTCACCTTCGATGACATACACGGGAAGACTTGGAGTGGTGCTATTATTCTATATCACGAACCAAATTGCTATACAATGTACCTAAAGCAATATGGTTCGTGGCATAGTAATGTATGTAATGTCAGACTAAAACAAGCTTTAAAAATCGTCTCCATAAATATTATCTGTCGTTATGCCAGTAAGTCTCAGTTCTGTTAAGTGTCACTAAATACATTTATATATTTAAAAGCCGATTTTTCAATCTTCAGATAAACAGACAGATAGTGTTTATTTGACAAATAATGATTTTTTTTTTATAAAATAATTTTACGGCTCTGGATACAAGTCCTTTAGAGCCTATCTTTAATTTTGTTATTTATTTCTAATCCTAACCTAACCTAATCCTAACAAGACAATTAAAGGGTGGTGTAGGCCTTTGATTGCTGCAAGGGAGCTTCTGGCGATAAATCTATACGAGTCCATTGGTTTTCATAGCCGATTGAGTGGCGGACGACGTCCGAAGACGCCCACACAGTCCACGAAACAAATATTACTGCAGCCGCACTATGACTGTCCACTTTAACCATTCCACACACTGTTGAAATAATGAATTAATGCATTTTTCAAACGTCAGATAGTCTCTATTTGGCGAATAACGCCCTTAGCTGAGGAATAAATCTATTTGCCTCTTTGACGGCCAGATAAAAGCTTATTCATTAGATAATGATGTCAACGTCATAGAGAATGTAATAAAATATTCACTCCGTCCCTGTCAATATTTCACTAACGTTTGTTTTAAGGTTACCTATTGGATATATCTTGTTTTTTCAAACTATCAATATAATAGACACTTTTGACACTATCGACGACCTGGAAATTGAAGAAGAGGCTATATATTATGAATATTTAAATCCTCCTGAAAGAAAAACACGAGTTATCAGACCAAGACCCCATCACTTGGCTACGTGGGATTCCAAAGAATTACCAAAGAAAGTACCACGAGCGAGAACGAAATACGAATACCTAATAAACAAAAAGTGCAGTGCATAGAAATTAGAGAGGTTATGATTATACGTCAAATAAATGAATGTCAAACATACTCGTATCATTTCTGTATTCTTTTAACACACGCAACGACGTATGCGTGTTTCTCGCTCGCACAGGATTAGAGTGAACTTAGCAACTTAAAAACACAGATAGCTACATCATCTCGTTATCTGACCATTGAAAAATTCAACCAATTTTATTCGTCAGATAAACAGGCAGACATTTTAATTCGCTAGTTAGTTATTTTGTTAAGGCCGTACCTGAATTTTCCGGGGTCCAGTGCTGCCCCCATTTAAAATAAATCATTTCAAAGAAAACGGAGACATCATTTAAAATTTTGCTAATGTAAGTATATAATTAGGTATAGATACTGCACCCACCTTGTTCCGTACTATTAATTTTTCCTCTACCCAAAGGTTGACTGGAAGAGATCGCATCTAGCGATAAGTCCGCCTTTGTACCAATATTTTCTTTGTGTTTGTTATTTTTATTTTTATTATTATGGTGCAATAAAGATAATTTGTATTGAATTGTATTGTATATAAGTGGTAAACATGAACAACCGGTGGCGATTCACACTGATATATTACTATCCATATACTTATTATAACTTGAACTTATAATTTGTCTGGCACATGGAAAGAATTAAGGAGGATCGTGGCGTTAAAGCAGCCTATATGGGAAAGGTATCAACTCGTGAACGGGTGCCGCCAGTAGGAACTGGTCAGCTCCAATCCGTTTTTTAAGATTACTCAGTATTACCTACATAATTCTTGGATTGGATTTGGTACTCGTTTGCAAACTTTACATGTTATATTGTGATAACATTGTATTAGGCATAATATCTTTGTAAACTGACAAAGCCCTTCTGGCGCGTAGAGGACTAATACTGTGTATGAGTTTCTTCTCCAACTGTTGCCTTGGTTACGGTACCAGTCGAAGAAAGAATAAATAGTTACCAATAATAAAAGACTGTATTCTCCCCACGAAACTTAAACGTGTATCGGTAAAGCCCACGCAGTAAGAGAAGAAAAAGCAAAGTTTTTTCACCTCTTATGTCAAACAGTATGACAAAGCCAAAACTTTGTACCGCAGAGCTTTTACTTCGACCACCTCAACGAATTAATCTCGCTGATCGGAAAAAGGAAACTTTCCTGCGATAATTACGTGTTTGTTGTGTGAGATTGTCTTGAGAGATGTGGGAAATTATTTGTTTTAACAATCTTACTTCTTTTTAGGCAAACGGACTGCATTTTGATGCTAGAGCTGAGATCTTTATTTACAACTTTGAGATATCTTAGGATTGCCTCCGTGGTCCAGTGGTCAAGGCGTTTGCCTTGTGATTCGGAGGTCGTGGGTTCAAATCACACTGGAAAGCATACTTTGCGAAAAGTTGTTTCTAGTCTGGTTAGGATATTGCAGACACGAAAAGAAAGATGATTCCGTGCTTCGGAAGGTACGCAAAGCTGTGGGTCTTGACGCCATTTAGCATTTGTAACCTATTCTAGGATTGGTTCCGGTCTATCCTTTGGGTTTCGGAGGTCAGACGGCAGTCGCCCTGTGTAAAAACTAGTAACCACGTCAAATCGGGCTCCGAAGCGTTACTGCTGAAAATGCAACTGGGAATACGCTCGGATGATGATGACAGACGGACTGCATTTTGACTGCCAAATGAGACATTTCCCTGTGAAAACAAAAGGTTATAAACATTGGCGCAGGGACTCCGCATGACGACGTCCCGAACCATACTGATGTTAGCGACGTGACGCGCGGGCGGCGCGCGCGCTTGTCTGCTGTGCTCGCAATGACAGTGCGGTGGATGGTGGGGGACGCTGATCTTCTGCGTCGCCGACTCCCATGGGTGTAATGGGAGCCTTACTTTCATCTTCACCATCATCGGCGGCTGGTGATGGTGCCCATGTGTGAAAAAATCTCACTGTGTCAGAGTTTCTATCATTTACCATATCTGCACTAACCCCCCTCTCCTTCAGTATTTATAGGTTCTTTTTCTTTCTCCTCATGATTACCGGTTGCATCCTTGGCATCGACTCTGTAGTCGACCCCAAATAAGCATAAGTAGAAGAAGTTTATGATGATAAAAGACTAGTTACTTAAGTTTTTCTTGGTATTGTGTTGTATTTTATTTATTTACATTATTGTACATTGTTACGAAAAAAAAATCGTTGCCACACACGATTTCTTCCAGTAGTCTCCTAGCACCGTCCTCCAGGGTGACAAACGGGAGTTTGTAGAGGACTATGGGAATAGTCCTGCAGAATCTTTGCAGAATACATTTTAGTAAGCCCTCATGGTTTTTGTTACAAAGTCCGTCCAGGTGAGTGCAGGCCGATTGAGATGGAACTTCCGAAGCGTGAGACACACGGACTCAAACACTATCTAACAAACGTAAATTCAATTTAAAAAAAATATTTTTTTTAAAGTTTTATGTAAGCCGTTGCATCCTTATATGTGTAATTCATCATCATCAGGCCTTTTTTTAGTCTCCACTGTAGGAGTACGACCCTCTCTCTGTACTACCAGAGTCATAATTCTTTATATTTTAGCCATGTCTTTCCCACATTCCTCTCCATCCACTGTTTGTCTGGAAGAGATCGCTTGAAGCGATAAGACCGCCCATTGTACTCACCTAATGTAAAATTATTTTAAGTTCTCTGTGTTATATTTTTTGGTGTACAGATAAGAGTTTTTCTATTCTATTCTATAAATACTTGGCCAGAACATCCATTTAGCCTACGCTCTCCACGCTGGCCAGACGGGTTAGAGAGGTCTTATTGATGTTTTTAAGCTTTGTTTAGTTAGATTGTATTTCATTATTCGCCTTCAACGACATCCACGGTAGGACTTTGAGTGTTCCTATTCTACTCTGCCGGAAACAATATGGCTTATAAATAATGGCTGGTTATGATGTTTAGGAGTGCCCAACGTCAATTTGCTTTGGAGATACTGTTGTATCCGAGACAAGACAAGAGAATTTTAAAATTGTTCGCCATTTTTACCACTCCTGTGTCACATCGGTTACAAATTCCTCTAACCTCGATTTATTGGCAGAAATATCTCCCGTAATACATCCAGCTATTTTAATCTTTACTGCCTCCCTTTTAAGGTTTATTCTCGTTCGATCCTATATCGTATTTACATTCGATTCTGGCTCGACTATTTGTAGTTCTTTCTATTTCATGCAATTGTTGTGGATTTCAAACCCGTATTGTCTTGGAATTGAATTTCTGTGTAGTTTTTTTTTATTGTCTACCGGTGACTGAGATAGGACGGTGTCTATCATTTGTAATTAGACGTAAAAAGTTTACGTTTACCTGCATTTATATAAATTACATTACTTAGTGCTATCCTTGATTCGTGTTCTATGGTAAGTCAAAATAAAAATAAACTGTTCCTTAATTCATTTTAGAACGACCGCTCATCAACATCAAGTCTTTTTTAGTCTCCTTTGCAAGAGCACGACCCTCTCTGTACTACCAGAGTCATATATTAGCCAGAGCAGTCAGAGGATTTAGCTTACACTCTCCTCGCTGACGGGATGGAGAGGTCTTATTGATGTTCATAAGCTTTGTTTAGCTTGTGTTTCCTAGGTCACCTTCTACGACATCAACGGAAGGACTTGAAGTGGTACTATACTCTGCCGGGAACCACACGGCACATAAAATATTAATATAAAAATATTTATTGAAATAAAAACTTGTTTCTAAAGTCAACTAAATAATAAGAAATGGAATCTAATGAAATCTAATATCGACCGTTTTAAACGACTCAATTACCCAAATGCTCCACATCCACAGATTTTCCTTAGAACAAACGAAGAAAATTTCTGCCCTTATCGCACGTCTGCGTCATACATTTTTTTTCTTATCTCATTGGAGGGCTCACCTGTTCTTATTACGCGTAAGTTCAGTGTGAAAACTCCCCGAAGATTTCTGTTTTCTATTATCTTTTTACCAGCTTCAATTTTATTTACAACTTTCATAAAGTCAAAGACAAAATCATTTATTTATCTTTGGATTTTTTGATAATTGTTAATCTTGTATATCATCATAGTTGTTGACGTCAAATTATTATTTAAAGCTAAGTTTATAACGCCGCTTCCAAAGTGCAAGTGCAGAAGAAGCAGCAATAAACTGCACTGCAGAATTTCCTCCAAAAACGTCCCCCGCGCCGAGCTCAAGCCAGCCTTTTTTGTCCTTAAGGTAGTCATCGGTTCCATAATAAGCCTATTCACAAAGTACTTTCTTTATTTCATAAAATACATACATACACTATCACGTCTTTACCCCTAATGGTACAGACAAAGCATTTTGTGTCTTGCGGCTCTAATCATAGAGCCCAGAGCCACAAGACTCCAAGGCCACTTTCAGCGTAGTGGTGGGCGAGAAGGTGGAAGAAGAAATTAAAATTTATTATAACGAATGTTATAAGTATAAAAAACTGCGACTAAAAATAATAACTGTTTCGATATCGAGTGGGTTATAATTTCTTCTTTTACTTTCATTGAATGAAAGGTCTTAATTAGCACATTTTAAAAACATAGATTTCTAGTTGTAAATGGATGCCAAGCTTGGATTAACTGGATAATTGGACCTTTCAGTAAGAATTTTCCCGCAGTCGGGATTAGTTTTTTTTAGACGTATATTTTGTTTAATTATAATAAACTAGATTAGTAATCTTGTCAAGGTAGCGGACCCCGCTTGTCGCTGAGGATGCAACCGGGTATACGCTCGGATGATGATGATGATTTCATCATTAACCAGTTTTAGTGACTACACGATCATTTGCTTCATTAAGACGAAACAGAGGGGCCGTTTTTCCATACAAACGTAGTTCAGTTTCCTCCCTGGATAATGCCGGTACAGTTATATATTTTTTCCTGAATATCTATAGCCGCTACTAGCATGTCCCGATGTTTTCTTTTTATTTTCATAAATTATTAATTAAAAGAGATATGATCGTTCAAAAACTTAAAAAATTGGCCTGATTTTCCGCTGAGTTCAAACATCCAGAAAACCAATTTAACTAGATTATATAAAAAAATTAAAACACAGGAACACCGCTCAAGTCTTTTTTAGTTCGTAATGAAAAAAGGACTTATATTGGTTGAGTTTTGGAGAAGAAATCAAAGGACTACGAGTCGTTGATTTTCTGTTCTTATAATAGGTATTTTCAGTCCAAGCTGCAGTATGTCTCTATCGCACTTGCACGGTTGTTGTTCGGGCACAGCGCGACGGCAATAGATTTTGCAAATACCTATTTTTCATTTCTCTAACCCTTGAGGTTTCCTCTTAAAGTCTTGCATTTTACAGGATGTGGGGCATTTTGGACAGGACAAATAAGTATAGTGGCTGTAAAATGGTTGCCCAAGAGAAAAACCGGGAATCGGGATACTCTATTTATTTAGTAGTTGCTTATGGCTAGGTGCGCGTTGAAACAGAGGGCGAATAAATGGCTGTATAGCCTTATATAGTATACTGTACGCCTGGTGGCAATTTTTGGAATCATTCAAATGGTTGTTGCTTTTGAAAAGCATTATAGATAGTAACGATCTATTAAGTCCTTACTACTTAGTACAGAACAAGCCATCTAGATGGCGCTGTGTTTAACAGTGGTAAGTATTCTACCGTGTTGGTTTGGGAGAAAAGAAAAACGTAGAATGTACTAGCTGCTTCTCCTCAGATCATAAAAGTCGATCGAGGGAATGGGTGGGAATCTGAATCACGTTAATAGGCGATGCGGTTAGCAACTCTTCACTATTTAGATTCCCTTTTTTCAACTTAACGACCGCCATCACGCTAAATGAGGCCTTCGGGTCTTATATCCCTGGGGATATAAGACCAAGACCAAGATGTCTTTATCCCTAATGGGGTAGACAGACAGTTAGTTGTGGTAGAGCCACGCTACCGGCAACTCTGTTTTGCTAATAGCATGAATGGGCCGGCTCGTCCGGGGAAGTACCACACTCTCACAGAAAATCGACGTCTGAGTAGTAGCTTCACCGCTTCTATGCTTCGTTCAGTGAGTGAGAGAGCCGGAGCACTCCTCTCCCTCCCCCCCCCCCCTGGGGAGGGCCCTGAAAGGCCGGTACTGCTCTTGTTACACCCCTGGTGTTGCAGTTGGCATGGGCAGCAGTGATCACTTACCATCTGGTGACCCGCTTGTTCGTTTGCCGTCCTATGACATAAAAAAAAACAGAGCCCAGCTGGCTGGGCTGGGATAAAGACGTAATAATATATCTGTATCAATTAGTTGGTCATTGATTGTACAGCACCACAAGTTCACTAGAATCCACGAACAAAATATGTAATTTTGAAATAAAAAATTATGGGTTATAATACTTTTAAGGAAAATTCAGCTAATGACCAAGTCAAAGCCAAGTAAAAACACTTAAAATTTTCCTTTAAACTTGATACTGATCGTACATTAGAATTCGCTTCTGAGAAGCCCTGTGACTTAAATTGAATAGGGTTGAAACACAAACTTTTTACTTTTACGAGTACATACATATCATAGCAAAAAGTTTTTCAAATGGCGACCACGCACTGGCAAGTGAAGCGTAGAACATCCGTAAAAGGTGGTCAGACGACCTGACTAAGGTCGCTGGAAAACCACGCAGGCCGCTCTAGATCAGTCAATTGGAAGTCCTTGGGAGAGGCCTATAGACAACAGTGGGCACATATCGTCCACAGCTGGAACCTACATGAGAAATAAGCATGATAATAATAATGATATAGGCAGAAACTATGGATTAATAAACTTTCTGCTTTAAAATACAGTAGTCAGTATCGCGGAAAGAATTAAAAATAGTACGAAGCAATTCCTGTAAGTATTCGACGACTACACTTGTAGACTCGTAGTGACAAAATCAAAATCAAATATTTATTCAGTAATTAGGCCTTTGCAGGCACTTTCACAGCCCTATTAGTGCTTTCAATGTGTCTCTGAAAACTTCGTGTTTTATCGGAATAGCCGCTTGGAAGTTTATAAAGTTGCTATTACTCTTTTGAATTGTTATTTTGTGATTTGTTATAAAAATTAGAGAAAAGCTGTTAACTCAGGCACGGCAGATAATTTTTAGCGTATATTGTTGTTAATTCTCACTAGAAAATTTTATAATAAATACCTGCTCGGTACTTTTACAGCCCTGTTAGTGCTTTCAATGTGTCTCGGAAAACTTCGTGTTTCGTCGGAATAGCCGCTTGGAAGTTTATAGAGTTGTTATTACTCTTTTGAATTATTATTTTGTGATTTTTTTTTAAAATTAGAGGAAAGCTGTTAACTCAGGCATGGCAGATAATTTTTAGCGTATATTGTTGTTGATTCCCACTAGAAAATTATATAATAAATACCTTGCTTAAATAGTTTGAGCAGTGACAAAAGTGATAATTTGTTGTAGCGAACATCAGATGTTCACTAGGTGCAGCTACCAACATCAGATAAAAAAAAAATCTGACGAATCGAAAATATTAATAACGTGCTAAAAATTAATTTTAGTTGCATAGGTTACAGATAAAAACTTGCTCTTTTTGGAAGACATTAATTTTATTTTGTTAAATTTTTTATTAATTTCTGTGGCATATTATATAAATTAAAAAGGAGTAAATGTTATTATAAAAATATAGTTTACCGCTCTATATAGTTCACACGGAAATCAAACACAAAGCAAAAATAAAGTATTTAGTTCTGAAATCAAATTATTGTTCACGATAAATCTAATAATTAATGGACATGGTAAATAGTATTCGCTTGTAATCGGAAATGCGATGATTGGCGAGGGATATTAACAAAATAGACGCACTGTAACAAGTCGTTGACTCGCAACGCTGCCGTAATTGGCTGGGCGCGGCGCGATCATGTTTGAGATACGTCACGAACAGACGTGAGGTGTTTTATTTGTGATAGCATAGCACCGATAACTTCACTAGCTTTTTATGAAATAAATAAACGGGCAAGTGCGAGTCGGACTCGTACATGAAGGGTTCCGTACCTCCGTACAATGTTTTAAAACGCTAAAAAAACACGTTTTTTGTATGACGACCCCTTTCATTTTTAACATTTTTTAATTTTTAGTATTTGTTGTTATAGCGGCCATAGTAATACATAATCTGTGAAAATTTCAAGTATCTAGTTGATGCCATTATAAAGATTTAGTTAAAAACGCTGAAAAAACACGTTTTTTGTATGGGGACCCCCTTTAATTTCGAACTTTTTTTATTTTCAGTATTTGTTGTTATAGCGGCCACAGTAATACATAATCTGTAAAAATTTCAAGTGAGTGTCTCTAGCTATTACGGTTTAAGAGATAGAGCCCTGTGACAGACGGACAGACAGCGGAGTCTCAGTAATTGGGTCCCGTTTGCACCCTTTGGGTACGGAACCCTAAAAAGAAGTGGCACTTCGGGAGTGCCGCCAGAAGAGAAAACTTGTACTGTATTTGACAGTCTCTTTCTAGCAATATCATTGCAAGTCTAGTAGTGGTAGGTCTGTGATTTTGTCATATGTCTGTCAATTTAAAAATACTAATAATATAATGTTAACACATTATAACATGTAATGCTTGCGAACGAGCGAACAAACATAAATAACTAAATAACAAATACTAAAGGTAAAGATAAAATTTGCCAAACATGTGTTACAATCACAGATATATCTGTATATACTATAAAGAAAGTCCTTCAATTTGTATGAAAACCTGGCGTGCCAATTTTCAATACAATATTTAATAAGAAATTCACTTACAAACGGAAGGAATCTTTTTTATTACATCCTCCAACGACGAGTTTCTAGGGCTCAAAACGGCAGATGTAGGTATTTTACAGTTGAGAGCTTAATCCGATCTAATAAGTTTACATACACGGACTAAAAGTGACGATCCTAAATGAAGTCAATATGAAGTCAGATTGACACGCAAATTCATATAAAGGCTGTGTCTATCTTGATCCATGGTTGTCCATGGTCTTACAAGCAAGATATTTACATTTCGTTACGTCCAATAATGTTCTACCATCACAGATGTGCAAAATTTTGTATCAAGGCAAATAATGAGAATCATCATCCGAGCGTATTCCCGGTTGCATCGTCAGCGGTTACGTTTCAGAGCCCGGGGTCCGCTACCTTACCTAGGTGATTTGACGAGGTTACTGGTTTTTACACAGAGCGACTGCCGTCTGACCTCCGCAACCCAAAGGGTAGACCAGAACCAATCCTAGGATAGGTACAAACGCTAGATGTCGTTCGGGACCAACGGCTTTACGTGCCTTCTGAAGCACGGAATCATCTTTCTTTTCGGATAATCAGGTGATTCAAGCCTGCAATATCCTAAACAGACTGGAAACAACTTTCTACAAAGTATGCTTCCCAGTGGGATTTGAACCCATGACCTCCGGATCACAAGGCAAACGCCTTGACCACTGGACCACGGAGGCAGTCATATCAAGACTGTCCGTCATAACATAATACAAAAAAACTTATATCAAAACCAAATATTTATTCAGTAATTAGGCCTTTACATGCACTTTTACACGTCAATAATTATAGTGTACATTACATACGTGTAATTTATATTTAAATTATTATTATTATTTTTTGTTCAAAAGCTAACGAACGTTTCGCAACGACCACTGCTAAGAAGAAACGCCGAAAGAAACTCATTTACACAGTATTGGTCACCTACGCGCCAGAAGGGCTTTGTCAGTTTACAAAGATATTATGGCTAATACAATGTTATCACAACATAATATGTAAAGCTTGCGAACGAGTGCCAAATCCAATTTACAGAAATAAGTTACACTGAGTAGTCTTAAAAAACGGACCCGAGCTGACAAGTCCCTACTGGCGGCACCCGTTCACGAGTTGATACGCGTTATATTTCTGAATCATATCAATAGGCAATGCGGTTAGTCCATCACTATTATGATTTCGTTTTTCCACCTTCATGCCTACCATCACGCTAAAAGTGGCATAGGCCTTGCCGCCCTAGGTACTGTCTGCCCCGGTAAAGGGATAAAGACGTGATATTGTACGTTATATAACGTGGAAAGGACATACCCGTAATAATTCGAACCACGGTCTATACTAGATCATTTTAGTATAATAAAATTAAAATAACAGCCAAAAACAAAAAATAAATTTCGACATTTCCATACTAAAGGTAATAATATAATACAAAAGGAAAATACATATTTATGAAGATTCCTGACTTGGATTGAGTGATGTTTATATTACCTACATATATTTATATATTTAAATCTCTTTATATATTTTTTATTTCAATTTATTTATATTTTTTGATTGTATTTTAGTTGTGTTGTACATTGTTCTACCCTACTTAATTAATGGCATTATCTCCTCTGCTTTTGGGTTGACTGGAAGGGATAAGTCCGCCTTTGTGTTTTTATTTTTTTGTACTTTTGTCTATATCCTTATGTACAATAAATAATTTACATACATACATACATACAAAAGGGTGCAGCCGCCCTGGCGATTTGTATGGGAATGTCAATTTTTTTTTGTTTTATAACTGTTGTTTTAAATTTATTATACTTTAGTGATCTAGTAAAGCCCGTGGTTCGATTTATTATGAATATGTCCCTTCCACGTTGTATATGATAAATCTATCAACCTTAATATTGACTAATTAGGTAGTCAAAAAGAGAAGCCGAGCTCACAAAGGGACGCTGCTGCTGCTTATTTAATGTTACGTTTGCCTCCCTTAGTCGCCTCTTACGACACCCGTGGAAAGGGAGGGATGGTGACAAATCGTATTCCACTCAGCCGTCACCACACAGCGAACAATTTCTTATTATCTTAATTTAAATCTCTACGCGCAGTGCACCCAGTGCCGGATTAACCATATAGCAAGAGTAGCAATTGCTACGGGCCCCGCGCTAAAAGGGGCCCCGCGTTCTCAAATCCGTCCACCTAGAGACCGTTCTTTTTTTGTTTTATCGTAAATGGTCAACAATGTTGTCAACTTCAAGAGTTCCAGCTGCCTAAAGTCATACGTAGCTTGTTGACTGCCATCTTATTGCTTCGGCTATGCCACTGAGCTCCCCATAGCAGATCAGGGGCCTCTTCGATAGAATTTGCTACGGGCTCCGCACTTGCTTAATTCGGCACTGAGTGCAACTTATGATGCATGGTCAATGACATTGTGAACAAAAAGTATTATAGAAAAGACAACAGAACGTGTTTATATAATTATATAGGCGATACAAAGCAAACAAACTATTTACGTTTGGACTAGCGGCCGGTTGTATCACAAACAAGCACGGTTAGTGACGGACTTGCAGTCCTTGCAGCCCTGGGTAGTGTAATACCAGCCGCCTCTTCCTCATTTATGCTCCTAACATTATAAGTTCTTCAATGCTAGTCTGGGAGATCCCGTGTGATTCCGGGTTAGAATAGGACCACTCCAACTCTTCCTGTTAATGTCATAAGAGGCGACTAAAGGACTAAGCACAAACATCTCGTGCTAAAAATGCATCCCAAGGAGGGTAGACGTCAGGCAGGCGGCCGGTCGTAAAACTTTAGCCTAATCATTTAAAGGGTTCCGGATATTTCGTCTCCACTTCTAAAGGTCTTTGGCATCCTTGGGTTTTTGGATGGTGGCATCCAACATGCATGTTATGTTGTATTTGGAAAATAAAAAGAGGGAAAGTGGACTTTGGGATGGACCGGGCTCCGAAGCAGCACAGCTAAGGATGCAACCGGGAACGTGCTAAAGTGAGAAGAAAAATGTGCCAGCGGCTTCTCCCCTGGGCAGATAATGAAAGCTGATCAAGGGAAAGGGAGAAAATTAATAGGCAATGCGGCAACTCATCATTATTTTGATTTCATTTTTTCCATCTTCCACCACCATGATAAACGTCGCCTTTGAATCTTAAGACGAAATAGAGGGGCCGTTTTACCATTCAAACGTAGTCCCTTGTTTCCTCCCTGGATAATGCCGGTAGAGTTATTTTTTTTTTCCTGAATGTCTATAGCCACTATTAGCATATCCCTATGTTTTTTTTTTATATAAATTTTTTATTAAAAGAGATATAAACGTTCAAAAACCTAAAAAATGGCAAGAATTTCCGCTGTGTTCAAACATCCAGAAAACAAATTTGAGTAGATTATATAAAAAAAATTTAACATAGGAACACCGATCAAGTCTTTGTCAATTCGTAATTAAATTGGTATAATTAAGTAAGTAATTACTTTTGCAACACCCGATAGGGTAAGTAAGGAGAACTGTATATAGTTATAAGACCTTGTGAACTCTTACTATGCAAATAAAGAATTAAATTGAATTGAATTGAAAATACTTATATTGGTTAAGTTTTGGAGAAGATATCAGGGGACTACAAATAGTTGATTTTCTGTTCTTTTAATAGGTATTTTCAGTACAAGCTACAGTATGTCTCTATCGCACTTGCTCGGTTGTAGTTTGGGCACAGCGCGACAGCAATAGATTTTTAAAATACATATTTTTTATTTCTTTAGCCCTCAAGGTTTCCTCTTAACGCTCTAAGCTCTGTCTACCCAGTTCATTATAATAACGTGGTAGTATATCTATACAGGGTCTAACAAAATATACTGAAACTATTTTAAGGGTAGATTCAGTCCGTGATACTGAACAACTTTCCCCAAGGAACATATATCGAAATATGAAAAATAATTTTTGGCCTCCAATACAAGTTGACCGATCAGCTGATCCGAGTTTGTATGGAAAGCCAAAAATTATTTTTCATATTTCGACATATGTTCCTTGGGGAAAGTTGTTCAATATCACGAACTGAATTCACTCTTAAAATAGTTTCAGTATATTTTGTTAGACGTTATATATTAGCAATTTCATTTGTTGCCTACTTTTATAGAAATATATTTAGTCATATTAAGTGTTGTTTCCGTATCCTGTTTTCGGTGCGTTATACCCACTCTCTGCCTGGTGTTACCAAATTCTTCTCTTATTTTAAGATTGACTGGAAGAGATCCCTATCTGGGATAAGTATTCCTATATGCTGTTTTTATACTGATCCTGCTTTTACGCTGTAATTTGTATTTTTTTTGCGTATATGTGTAAAACATAATTTAAAAAAAAAAACTAGATTTTAAGTTAAATATCGTGATAAAATCACAGATCTCTATTATTTGCTGATTAGAACTATAATCTGCCGGTTCATGCATAGATACAGAATATGAATGCATCTGATTGTTCTTCGCCATACGTCAAAATGCTCATTGTCAGCTACAATGCGAGTACTTACTAAGTATAAAATAATTCAAAAGAATTCTAATCACTGATTTGAGAATTATATTTGTTGTGCCATCATCAACAAATACGTAATCTCAGAGTATTTATTACCACGATTGGCCGCCCCTAATATTTGGACGCCCTGGGCTCGAGCATACCGGGTCTCAGAGCAAATCCACCACTGAACCAGATTACGGAAGTAACTGTGTTTATTTGGATTTCTTTTCATGTCTATTTATATTATTCTTTGGGTTGTTGTATATTCTTTGGTTGATTGGACTTAACTGTTCAAATGTTTCTCTTTTGTACATGTTATCATAAACAGGGTGTTCAAGTCTCGTAACTTTGACTGATATTTTAAGGCAGTGGAAGTAATGAATGCCATTGCCCTCCAAGATGTGCTACAACTGAAATATATACATTTAATACAAGCAACTAGATTAATATTATTTTATGGATTGATTCATTACATTTTACCTTGAGGTTACGTTAGGTTACTTTGGTTAATTGCTTACATTCCCTGCGTTAACTGATGGTTGTCTGGGTAAGTGTAAAGGAGTGTAGGAAAAGCATACCTAGTCAAAGAGGAGCTCGGTGATTCGGTGGGAGTACGCATTGCTAGCGCTTTCGCAAGTTAAGCAGCGCCGGGCATGGTCCGCACCTGGATGGGTGACCAAAAGTGTCACAAAAATACTTGAGCTCCTCCGTGCTTCGGAAGGCACGTAAAGCCGTTGGTCCTGGATGTCATAATAGTATGACAGTCGTTAAGCTATGTCAGATCAGATGCCATTAGGCAGCTTGAAAAATCTGACACCAGTGTTGGCCACTTACACCCACGAAAAACAAACAAACAACCTAGTGGAAAAATTAAAAAAGTGATTTTTTGACTGCTTATGCCTTAACTAAAGTTGTCTTTAAGGCCGTACCTGAATTTTCCGGGGTCCAGTGCTGCCCCCATTTAAAATAAATCATTTCAAAGAAAACGGAGACATTATTTAAAATTTTGCAACTACCAATTCCTAGATAACCCTTCAAAGTATTTTATGAACTACTGTTTACAGTTTAAAGTGAGAACTTTAACACATTTTGGCAAATGTGCGTAGTAAAGCTTAACGTTTTCATTATAAACTGTAAACAGTAGTTCATAAAATACTTTGAAGGGTTATCTAGGAATTGGAAAATTTTTAATAATGTCTCCGTTTTCTTTGAAATGATTTATTTTAAATGGGGTCAGCACTGGACCCCGGAAAATTCAGGTACGGCCTTAAGAGAAGTTGCCATTTAGGGTGAGTGCCGTTTAGTGAAGGTGCCTTTTACGAGTAGCGAAGTTTCCCTTTAGCGAACGAAGGGGCAAAACTTGTTCTGAAAGCTGATTAAAGGGATAATTGAGATGAAGATGAAAACGTTCAGAGCAATACTGAAACGTTGAAAAATAATCTTCTATCTTATATAAAAAAATCAGCCGACCGGCACATTTAATAGTAACAAAATATATCGAATATCAGAGCCATTCCAAGCAAAAAAAATTGCTAATAATGATGGCCGTAAATGCTATGCCTCGAACAACTTCTAGTGAAATTTTGTGTTTGAAAAAAAATATTACTATCTATACTAATATTATAAAGAGGAAAGATTTGTACCTATTTTTGTATGTTTGTATGTTTGTAATGAATAGGCTCAAAAAGTACTGGGCCGATTTGAAAAATTCTTTCACCGTTGGAAAGCTACACTATTCCCGAGTGACATAGGCTATGTGTGTACCACGGGCGAAGCCGGGGTGGACTGATAGTATATTATATATCTTTAATTGTGAGGCCTAAGTCCTTATCAAGACAAATGTAATAAGTCTAAACTCGATGGGGTTGTGTCGTTTTATTACAGGGTTCCCACAGCCACCTTCCATAATATTGCATTGTCATCTGATTTACCTTGATCATGATCAGGCCTTTTTTAGTCTCCACTGTAGTAGCTCGACCCTCTCTATACTGCCAGAGCCATATATTAGCCAGAGCGGTCAGAGGATTAGATTGGCCTACACTCTCCACGCTGGCCAGACGGATTGAAGAGGTCTCATTGATGATTATAAGCTTTGTTTAGCTTGTGTTTCCTAAGTCGCCTTTTACGACATCCACAGGAAGACTTGGAGTGGTCCTATTCTACTCTGCCAGGAATTAGCACCTTCCGGCTCTATCATCTAATTAACTTAAATATTGCAAAATTTCATCTCAATCGAGAACCGGAAGTAGCTCAAGTAACTTGCAGGAGTTAAACAAACAAATGGCATCATCCTTGAGTTCCTTTAAAAACAAAATTTTTAATACATTTCAGGATTCTTGCGTTTCTTTGAGCTACCTGATTTCTTTTTCGTGTTTTTAGTTTATATTATACTAGCAGTCCACCCCGGCTTCGCCCGTGGTACACAAATAGCCTATGTCACTCGGGGATAGTGTAGCTTTCCAACGGTGAAAGAATTTTGGCCTAGTACTTTTTGAGCCTATTCATTACAAACATACAAAAATAGGTACAAATCTTTCCTCTTTATAATATTAGTGTAGATTAGTGTAGATGTAGGTTTATATTTATATATTGTTCTTCTTTTATACTCTATTATTGTACTAGCCACTTCTGCCCCAAACTCATATTAGATAAACATTCCTCTCAATTACTGGCCGGTTGACTGGAAGAGATCCCTATATGGGATAAGTCCGCCGTTGTATGTTTACTTTTCTGTTTTATATCTGCTTCTGTTTTGTGTACAATAAAGCTTTATAAACAAACAAACAAAACAAGCAAGCTAAATAAAAGCTTTTAAAATTCCTAAAAACAACAAGTTTTTTTATATTCCAAACAGTAACCTAACATGCAATCCAAAAAATGCTTCATTCGTTAAAATACACGAACATTTTATGCAAAGCTTTATCAAGAAGTACGAAGTCGTAACATTTTATAGCAAGCAAAATGACCTGCGACGCGACAGTACTCAAAAACGTATTTTTGTGGAATCGCCAAGTTAGTACGAGTTATGAGTTTGGGGCACTGATGTTATTCTGGTAAATGCTTGAATATATCAATACCTTGCGGCTCAAAGGGCGTAAGCACCATTTTGGCCAAAATAAGTTTTAAACGCCATCTTATTCTGTTTCTGCTCCGCTATCGAACTGTATATTTAAAGTTCTCAAATTCTGAAAACAATGGTCAATACGACCCCAAATCTCAATGCTCGTAACGGACATTTCCTTGTATTTTTGGCCGTAAAAGCAATCATAATCAGGCATCAATATTTGGACGCTATTTTATTCAGTTTTTGCTCCGCTATCGAACTGTATAATTAAAGTTCTTAAATTCTGAAAACAATAGTCGATACGACCCCAAATTCTGATACTGGTAATAGAGACGTTCTTGTATTTTTGGACGTAAAAGCAATCATAATTAGGCATCGTCGAGTACCCTCACCCCCTGACAAACAGGCAGGCTACCACGGGCCTGAAGATTAAATGCCTTCAAAAGAGTGGACTCGCCAACTCGCATTAGCTAGCAGCGCGGCGATGAAGGATTCAAACCTTCATGCAAAACCAAAAAGGGAAAAGGTCCTCAGTTTCCAGTGGTCCTGTAAGAGTTGGGATACATCTGTCAGCACGGAACAGTACTTTTTTATGTTGCTATCCTTTTCTGTCGCTCAGAACAGTCATTTGCTAGAGCGAGAGAGAGCGACGGAACGTTTCAGCATGGCCGGTGCTGAAGCTAAAGACTGGCTATAGCAGCGATCAGAACAATTGCAGGACAGAAGGTGCTAAGAACACCTGGGTACGATTCGGCTGCCAAAAAGCGATGTATCTGGCTACGTATAATATTCGGACTGTGACGAGGCGTAGTAGCCATGAATAGAGAAGAGAGAGAGAAAGTGACAGTGACAGCGAGATGAACCCACCACGCTTCCACGTTTTTATTCATAGTCATATTTGAAATGCTAATTTTCTTGCTGCTTTTAGGAAAAAAAAATCTTTTTACTGTTACTTGTTGCTATGTATAAAATGTTATCCAAAAACAAACACAGTCAAATACCCTATTTACTGTACGTAGTTTATCAATAAATGACTTATTTTTATAGGGTTTTTTAGGCATTCAAGATGCAGTACTAAAGTACTCAAATTAAATAATGAAATAAGAAATGGTGAAAAAATTCCACGTGAGCTTGACTTGAGCGGGACTTGAACCTGCGACCTTAGTCTCAATACGACTATGCTCTTACCATCTGAGCCATCACGTGTTCAATCCGGCACGCCGAATTTCGCCACCATTTGATATTCCTACACGGATTAGGCTTGCGTCACCTAACACTACTACCCACTATTACAAGTAAGGTATCTGATTTAACCCATGTTATAATGAAGTTGAAAATCAATTCGAGTGTAGGAAAGCCATACAATATTTTTATAGGGTTTTTTAGACATTCAAGATGCTAAAGCGAGTTCGCATTCGCTAAATAATGAAATAAGAAATGGTGAAAAAATACTTAATTAAATGACTTTTTATTTGTTGTACAAGACTAACTACTAAAATCTACTTTCTTTTTAAGTCTTGATTGCTTTAAACTTAGTTGCACAAATGGCAAAGTAGACCTTTGAGAAAACAATTTGTAGAAAAGAAAAAAGGTGTAACAATACAATAATTTACAAATTCCACCGCAAGGCTGAGAGGTAAAGTTTCGGAGAGTTCGCAAGTTGAGGGGCAAACTCGATTACTGGACATAAATTGCGAAGACTACAGATGAGACATGCTGTGTGGTTCCCGGCAGAGTAGATAGGATCACTCCAAGTCTTCCCGTGGATGTCGTAGAACGCGACAAAACACAAGCTGAACAAAGCTTATAAACATCAATGAGACCTCTTAAACCCGTCTGACTAGTGTGGAGAGTGTAGGCCAAATCCTCTGGCTACTCTGACTAAGTGAGGTTCTGGTACTACAGAGAGGGTCGTGCTCCTGCAGTGGAGACTATAAAAGACCTGATGATGATAACAGATCAGATACAGACAGTTTTTTTGGAAGATACCTTATCACGTCTTTCTTCCTTACGGGGTATACAATGTCTAGAATCGTAAAACCCAAAGGTCACGTTAAGCGTCGGAAAGTGGCATAAGAGTGGCGAATTACTGGAGGAACAAATTGTAAGTGTCTTTTGAGCCAATCGACACGAAAAGAAGAAGAAGCGTAATAGTGGGCGGGAAGATGATTTTTAACCGACTGCGCCAGAAGGAGGGTTATGTTTTTCGAGTGTATGTATGTTTGTATGTAAATTTCTTTGGCACGCTCTACAGCCTAAACGTCTTGATGGATTTTAGCTTTAGAGGTGTCGTTCGATTTGTCCTAACTCTGAGAGTGACACTGGGTATATCAAAAATTGAAATAATCCAAAATGGCGGATTTCGCGCCAAATTATGTGTCTTCGAAATTTTTTTAATTCAAAACCTATCGAGTGGGGTATCAACTTAAAGGATTTTATACAAGGATTACAAAAATATTAAGTTATATTTTGGCAGTCGGGTTTTTTGTTTTTTTAACAATTACTTGTTTACTGTGTACAACTAAACCTTAAGACGCTCTAGGAGGTATGTACGAGGGGGGGTCAAAAAGTTCGCGGAACGGAGGGGAAGGGGGGTGAAATAAAATACTGTACTATTTTTCTTTTTCAATATATTCCCCCTTAAGTCGAATACATTTTTCAGATCTCTCTATTAACTTATTAATACCGTCGAAAAAAAATGATTTGTCTTTGTCCTCAAAATAGGCCGAAATCGCCGACTTGACTTCTTCATCATCGGAAAATTTCTTCCCCCGAAGCTCTTTTTTTAATTTGGGAAATAAAAAATAATCACAGGGGGCTAAGTCTGGACTATAGGGAGGATGGTTTAACATTTCGAAGCCACAGTGATGAAGGGCAGCCATCGCAACGCGGCTCTTGTGTACCGGTGCGTTGTCATGCAAAAGCAGCACACCCTTTGTCAACTTTCCCCGCCTTTTCTCCTTGATTGCTTCTTTTAATTGTCTTAGTAGATTAGCGTAGTATTCTCCCGTTATAGAAACACCCTTATCTTTATAATCTATTAATAAAATACCCTCTGTATCCCAAAAAACAGTTGCCATGATTTTTCCAGCCGATTGTGACACCCTGTATTTCTTAGGGGGGGGCTGACCCTTTTTATGCCACTGCATAGACTCTTGCTTCGACTCAGGCTCATAATGATGAACCCAAGTTTCATCTGCAGTAACAAGTCTTGCAAAAATTCCTTCCTTGTCGGCGCTACAGAGGTCTAAAAACTCCTTTGAATACTCGACGCGCAGCTGTTTCTGTGGTGGTGTGAGCATTCTTGGCACCCATCTTGCGCTGACTTTTGACATCCCAAGATTGTCGTGTAGAATATTTAAAATGGTTGTAGGTGATACTCCAACCATTTCTGCAAGTTGTTTCTTCTTCAAACGAGTATCCTCCAGTATAAGATTCTCCACTTTTTCAACGATGTTTGAGGTGGTGGCCTCAATCGGCCGTCCTGAGCGAGGGTCGTCTTCAAAAGACTCTCTGCCTTGCTTGAAAAGGCTATTCCACTTGTACACCATGGTTTTCCCAGGGCAAGAGTCCCCGTATACTGATAACATTTCTTCCAAAATTTTCTGAGGTGGTTTTCCTTGCTTAGTGAGGAACTTTATGACGGCACGAAACTCGATTTTTTCCATGTTCAAGTTTTTCTTCCGGATTCACTTGTTTGATCGACGACAGGTCAAAGGTTATTGACACAATCAGGTTCAAACTTGGCATATATACTCACAAAGAGTTGCTCATTAGTTACTACCTGCGGCAGGTCCCCCACCCCCCGCTATCCCCTCCATTCCGCGAACTTTTTGACCCCCCCTCGTATGCTCACAATATATAGGTGTTAGTATTTTTGAAATATTACTTTAATTAAACTAGTATAAAATTATTTCAAAAATTTTACATTGTAATCTTAAGACTTCCACAGACACACAATATTCAAAACACGATTAAGAATTTGTTGCTCGATAGAAAAAAATCACAAACATACATCAAGCTCAAACCAAGGATCAATAGATCTTGATCCTTGGTTTGAGCACAGAATAAATAATACTAACGTACAGAAGTCTCACTCAGCAAAGAAATTCAAAGAAATATCTACTCAATGTCGCTGGCGATATGGTTTCATTTAGCTCACGTCAGAACTCAGCACCTTTTCGTAAAGATACCTAGACATCCATTGCAAACCAATTTAATTCTTATTACTCTGGACAAATGATTCGTATAACTGAATTTACCACCCCCTGGGCCCGGCAGCGCGCATAGTAATAATGTAGGTACATTTTCGATAAGTAACCGGGGAGTGACACAGGCCTGGTTTGAGCTTGTCAGGCCTCACGGCTTTTCTTTAGGCCTTTCTAAAAGAGATAATTGACTCACGTCAATTATCTCTTTTAGAAAGGCCTTCGTGCTTAGGCCAAGCGTTGGTTACATTTTTTTACTCTTAACATTTTGTGAATGAGGACAGACAAACGGAATTAAATAAAAGCGCGTAGTAAAAGAAAAAAATATTAGTAGATGAAGAAACAGCGTTGGAATTGTAAAAAGCTTGTTTTATTTTATTTTTTATTTTTATTGATTTTTTTACTGTTTGAATTTTGATAAGGAAGTGGTAAGTAAGTTCTAATGATGATTGGGCAATTTTGGTTTAGTTTTGGCTGTTTTCAGATGTAGGTAGATACTAAATGTCAAGTGCGCTAGATTTAATACGAGATACGTACTTAATTTAAACAAATCGAAAATATGTAATTAAAAAATCCGCCACGAGTGGGAGTTTTTTCATTAAGCAGGTACATATTTTCAATTTGTATAAATTTCCGAGCATTGTAATGCTATCAAAAATAATAATAATACATACTTAATTATTTTTTACAGTAAGTACTTAAATACTTATTGTAAACTTAACTTTATTTTCAGTATTTAGGTACCCTGATATGGCACAAATTTATCAATAAAAAATAAAATATAGAACCAGTAGTTCTTTTGTCAATTCTGTAAAGGTATGTTTTTGTTTATCTTCGCTTAAATAGTTAGATATGTATTGTGGCTGATACGATGATGATGATGATTATGAAATGATCAGTTCTTCGATCTGGTGATCTGATGCTTTAAGCGATAAGACCGCCCGGTACTAATGTTATTTTAAGTTATTTGTTTATATTGTTTTTTCTTTTGGTGTACAATAAAGAGTTTATCTATCTGGTCGCGAATTATATAACGTCTCATCATCAGGTATTTCTAATCTCCAGTGCAGGAGCACGACCCTCTTTGTACTACCAGAGCCATACTTGGCCAGAGCAGCCAGATGATATGGCCTACACTCTCCACTGCTGGAGACGTGCATACCTACTCTCTATTCATGCTCATCATCATCATCCTCAAGTATTCCCGGTTGCATCCTCAGCTGTAACGCTTCAGAGCCCGGGGTCCGCTCCCTAACCTAGGTGATTTGACGAGGTTACTGGTTTTACACAAAGCGACTGCCGTCTGACCTAGACCGAAGGGTGGACCAGAACCAATCATAGGTTAGGTACAAAAAAACGTTAGATGGCGTTCGGGACCCACAGCTTTACGTGCCTACCGAAGCAGAAAATCATCTTGCTTTTCGAATAATCAGGTGACTCAAGCCTGAAATATCCTAACCAGACTGGAAACAACTTTTTACAAAGTATGCTTCCCAGTAGGATTTGAACCCACGACCTCCGGATCACAAGGCAACCGCCTTGACCACTGGACCACGGAGGCAGTCATCTCTCTATACCTACATGCTATTACTTCATTCGTAACATATTGTACTGGAATATTCTCAAGAAAATGTTAATCGTTTTGTATCCAACAAGAGTTGTATTGATGCATTATGTATGTCTGTTTGTATCGATCCAAGCAAACAATAGAACTCGATGTTCGCTGGTTCATTCGATTCTTTTGTTGTGAATATAACTATTAGTTAGGTCGCTGAACAAAAATAGGTGGTGAATTGAATTCGCAAGGTACTGATAATAATTTAAGTAAATGATTGAAATTTTATAAATAGATACATAGTTATCACTTCTTCATTCCTAACGGGGTAGACAGAGCAATTGGGGTCTTGCAGCTCTAAGTAGACTGAGCCCATGTCTAAGACTCGAAGGTCACTTTTAGCGTGCGGCGGTCGAGAACACTGTTAAAAATTATGCAATTTTACATAAAATTATGTAATTTTACATGCAAAAAATTACATAAAAAAGTAAATTCCTGATAAATCTGGGAAACTTACGAAAAAATATGAAAAATCTAGCTTTTGCCCGCGGCTTCGCTCGCGTATCCCACGGGAACATTACTTTTTTCCGGGATGAAAGGTACCCTATGTCCTTCTCAGTACTCCTAACTATGTGTATGCGAATTTTCAAGAAGATTGGTTCACTAGATAAAGCGTGAAAAGGTAACAAACAAACAAACAAACAAATACACAAATACACAAACTCACTTTCGCATTTATAATATTAGTTGGAATGACAAAAATTATGTAAAATTTCATATTTTTCCGTAAATTTCCCAGATTTTTTTAGAAATTTTACAGTAATTCGCATTTTCACCTACTTTTTTATAATATGTATTGACTTTATCATCATCATTTCAGCCGCATAACGTTCACTGCTGGTCATAGGCCTCTCCCATGGATTTTCAAAAGACCGATCTAGAGCGACCTATGCGCCCAGCGTTTTGAGTGGATGTCCAATCTTTTGCTTATCACTCGTGATCGCCATTTGAGAAATTTTCTGCCTGTAATAAAGTCAAATTACATGTTTGACTTTAACAAAAGTTGTAAAAAACTTAATACAAACCGTAACCCTTTTGAAAAGCCTCTAGATAGTCCCACGACCATAAAATTGCTTTATTTTAACCACGGTTGCAGGAAAACGCTGGATGCAAGCCGCTTCCGATCGGTCGTTTTAGAAATCCTTGGGGGAGGCCTATGTCCAGCAGTGGACTTCCTGTGGCTGATATGATGATGATGATGATGATTTTAACCACTAGTGCATAAAAAGTTAATGTACTCGTAAATACAGGCAAGAACACGTAAAAACATTTACAAATTCAAACAATCCAACCTACTACTCCACCGTCAAACGGAACGTAATTTCCATATAAAAATAGAGGTAATTTAACATTCAGACCGCGGAACGGCACGTGGAAGTTGTCGATAGCTCAAACATAAGGCACGTTAACATAAACGTGTACCTTTAAGAAGCTTTTGTTGAAAAGTCTTTCATGTAGCAAGTAACATGTATATAATAAACTCGACAGACTTCAAAATAACTGACTTCGGTTCATCTTCAGCCTTCGTAAGTACGACCATGTGTCGGCTTACCGTACTCAACTAAAGTGGTTGCCCGTTCGTCAGCGTCGCCGGCTGCATATTCTTACCCCTTTTCCATTCTATTTGACCCTAAAACTCCATTGTATCTCAAATCAAAATTCACTTTTCTTGGTAATACTCATATAAAAAATCTTCGCTCTTCTAGCGATCTCCGTCTCGCTATACCAAATCACCGGAGTGGGTTCTTTGAACGTTTGTTTACTGTTCAAGCGGTAAAGCTTTGGAACGCCCTACCAATTAAAGTCCGGAAGGCTCGTACTCGTGTAGGGTTCAAGAGTGCAGTGCGTGCTCATTATCTTCGTGAACTTTCAGATAGAATATAGATATTATGATATAATATGTAGTTTACGTATAGTTTATTATATTATATATTAGAACCATGTATATTTTG
The DNA here is from genome assembly GCA_963576875.1 of Acrobasis repandana. Lineage (NCBI taxonomy): Eukaryota > Metazoa > Arthropoda > Insecta > Lepidoptera > Pyralidae > Acrobasis > Acrobasis repandana. Next base: position 2,615,474 of record OY756234.1, on the reverse strand, counting down.
AATGTAAGTTTATTATATTGTTACTGCTATCCTCATAAGGTAAATGTGACAATATCTACATAGCTTGCACCTCCTGCTAAAATTTCCTTTTTCTCGGCTTCACCAGTGGGTTGACTGGTAGATAAAGCCTATGGCTTTAAGTCCGCCTATTACGTTTGTAATAAAGTTAAATAAATAAATGTATACCTACATATAGCTTTTTCTTCGGTTTGTAGCAATCAGTTTGGGGTTAAGGTAATATTTACTATTCAGGTAGCCGTGTGGTTCCCGGCAGAGTGGAATAGAACCACTCCAAGTCTTATCGTGGATGTCTTAGAAGGCGACTTAGGAAACACAAGCTAAGTAAACAAAGCTTATAATTATCAGTGAGACCTCTCCAACTCGTCGGGCCAGCGTGGAGAGTTTAGGACAAATCCTCTGGTTACTCTGGATAAGTATGACTCTGGTAGTACAGACTAGAGGGTCGTGCTCCTGCGGTGGAGACTAAAAAAAGACCTGATGACGATGATGATGATTATTCAGGTTGGAACAAAAGAATGTTAACTTATAGAACGAAAAAAACTTCATTTTTAACCGACTTCAAAAAAGGAGGAGATTATCAATTCGACTGTATGTTTATTTTTTATTTTTTATGTATGTTTGTTACGCGATATCTTCGCCAATTGTGAACAGATTTTAATAATTCTTTATTTATTTGAAATCCTTTACTACCAAATTGGTCTCATTTTAATTTGGTGAAAATATGATGAAGAACTTTGGAGATATGGAAGAAACTCCTAAAAAAAAAACAGGCAAGTGCGAGTCGGACTCGTTTATGAATTTCCGTACCACCGAACAAGAAAAGGAGAAAAAACAGACCCTGGCAACTACAGACCTATCTCTATTCTGCCAGTTTTGAGTAAGGTGTTCGAAAAGATAATGCTCAATCAAATGCTACTTCACTTTAAGACCAATAATCTTTTCCATAGCCAACAATACGGCTTTACTGCTGGAAAATCGACCACCGATGCAGGAGTAGCACTTATTACTAATATCTACGACGCGTGGGAAAACAGAAATGATGTAATTGGATCATTTTGCGATTTTTCTAAAGCATTTGATTGCGTTGATCATCCAACACTTTTGCTCAAATTTCGTCAATACGGTTTTGATGATAAGTCAATTAAATTAATAGAATCTTACTTAACAGATAGGCTTCAAACTGTTGATATAAACGGCGTAAAATCACACGGGTATAATGTAAAAATGGGCGTACCCCAAGGTTCAATTCTAGGTTCACACACATTATCTTTAATTTCTGATTGGTTTTCAGCTATTAACCTCATGTTAACCCGCGAACGGTCGCGCCTGGGTCGAAAAGACCCACGCACGTATTTGTAACTCGATAACTTTTTAAATATAAGTTATTACTTACTGGCGCGCTCAGTACCTTTGAGTTACTATATAGACCATCCGCACACCCCGCCCCGGCCAGTTTGCGCGCGGCATTTGGACAACATGGACGTTTAAAGTGAGTATGGGTATTTTTGACCCAAGAGCGACGTTTTGTGTAACTACTTTTTTATTGCGTAAAAATGTAGTTTCTTGATTTTTATTTGCAGAAATGTCACGTAACGTTTTAAACGATCAGTTAATCGAAAAGTTTTTAGAAGAAGACAATATAGAAGGAGAAATGTCATCAGAAATTAAAGATAACTTAAAAGTAGACTATCATGACTCGGATTCATATCAAGGCCAGATTTGTAAATCTTTCATTTCTAGAGATCACACTGCATTTTTATGCATTAATAGTAATGAACAAATGTCTAAGAATTAAAGAAAGGCTGCATTATAAGACTAATTAGTATGGATAAGAAGTATTTTGAGAAGTAAATTTATGTTGACATTAAAGGCTGATTGTAATTTTTTTTTAAATGTAAAATGTCAATTTTTTTTATGTTGTTTAGAAGAAAGTTTATTAGTTTTTATAAAAATAACGTTTTTTTTCATTAATATTAAAATATAAAAAAATATAGCTGTGGTTAATGTTCCTAATTACCAAAAAAATAAAATTAAGCAGACTATTATTCAAACTGTTGTAATGTTCAGAAATGTTAGATAATTATATACCACATTGTGATTCCAACATAGTTTTATTACCTTCTTTTAATTTAATTTACAATAAAACCTATATTTCGTTATGTTTGAATAAAATATAACAATTAACTTTTGGGTTTATTAGACCCAGACGCGACCGTTTGTGTCACGAAATTTGACGCGAGTAACGGCGGGTTAAATGCGAACAAGACCCAATGCATTCGATTCTCTCTTCCTAATGTGAATCAAGCCTGCATTGAAAGACTATTTTTCTTTTACAAAAAAGAGCGATTCGTGCCATTTACGGTTTAGGATCGAGAGACTCACTGAGAGAATTATTCAAGAAAATAGGTATACTTACTTTTGCATCACAATTTATGAATTTTATATTTATATATTTGAAAATATAATGTATGTAAGGAAAAATATATGGAAATATTTTTCCTTACATACATTATATTTTCAATAAAGTAAGTGATTTTACAGATATAAATTTACGTAATAAGATAAGAATGACTTAGTTAGCCCGTATTACAGGCTGAATACAGTCAGTAAGTCTTTTATGGGGAAGTGTATACTTTTTTATAATAAATTGTCAGAATCGGTCCTTGATATGCCAGACTGAAAATTCAAAGCTTATGTAAAGAAAGTACTTTGTGAGAAGGCTTATTATAGGACCGATGACTATCTTAAAGACAAAAAGGTCTGGCTTGAGCTTGGCGCTGGTCCCTCTTAAAGGTTTGTGTACTTAGACATGTCATAATTTAGGTACATTGGTACATACTAAATTTACAAATTGACATTATTTTAAATTTCGTAATTCTTATAATTTAAATATAATTTAATTATGACATGACAAACAATGTAATCTCAGTCCATCCATATAACTAATTTTAAGTTTTTAGTTTGTTAGTTGACGTCTTTGGAGAAAACGTGCAGTGCAGTTTTTTGCCGCTTCTTCTGCACTTGCGCCTAGGAAGCGGCGTAAACTTAGCTGTAAATAACGACGTCTTGACGTCTACATTTGTGCAAAACAAAACAAAGTGACTATTTTTAAGAGATATTATAAATATCCTATGATAATAAAGATATTTTGAATTGAATTGAATTCTAACAATGTTTTAAAACGCTAAAAAACACGTTTTTTGTATGACGACCCCCTTTAATTTTTAACTTTATTTTATTTTTAGTATTTGTTGTTATTGTGGTCATATTAATACATAATTGGTAAAAATTTCAAGTATCTAGTTAATGCCATTATGAAGATCAAGTTAAAAAACGCTGAAAAAAACACGTTTCTTGTATGACGACCCCCTTTAATTTCTAACTATTTTTTATTTTTAGTATTTGTTATTATATCCGCCACAGTAATACATAATCGGTGAAAATTTCAAGTGTCTAGCTATAACGGTTCAAGAGATAGAGCCCTGTGACAGACGGACAGACGAACAGACAGCGGGTCCCGTTTGCAAACTTTGTGTACGGAACCCTAAAAATTGAAGGTTGTTTTTATTGTTAAAAATTTAATTATTATTTACATAATTGAGCGAGCGAGCGAAGCGTCTCAGTTTTGCCATTGGCCAAATATGCTTTTTTCATTTTTCAACCAATATGGCACACAAAATCTTTGATTTATTTAAATATTTTATTCGATCACAATTTTTGATTGGCGAAGAAATAGAGGAAAAGAAAAAACTAAATTAGAATGTACCAGCTGCTTTTCTTCTCGCGCAGATCGTAAAAGCCGAATCGTGTTTGTTGTATTGTTAGTCCTGAAGAGTATAGGTATTTCATACGATAAAAGTATACCCACCTACTTATTTCATTGAGATTAAGTAGGTACCTATATTAATTTGTTTCTGTTTGTTTTGACTAAATTTCGCCCGTTTTGTTAGAGGTTTAAAGACATTCTGTAGTATTAGTATCAATATTGTACCCGTGCGAAGCCGGGGCGTGTTGCTAGTCATAAATAATAGGCAATGCGGCTAGCAACCCATCACTATATTATTTGCTTTTTCCATCTTAACGCCTACCATCACGCTAAGAGTGGCCTTTGGATCTTTTTTTAGCTTTTTGGGTGAGCGTAATGAATTATGATGCTTAAATAAAACTACATTACCTAGACAAGGAATATACCTGAACCACATACTATCTACTGTTATTTGACCGGGCAAGCGAGGGCTATAATTCAAGTTGGGGTGAGGGCGAGGAGGACGAGGGCCTAGGGTTGATACCGAACCGAAATGGAGTATCGTGCGGTGCGTGCGAGAGACGCGAACTAGGTACCAGCCCTCGGCCAAAGCAGTCAGCGATAGCTCGATTCACGCCCCGCGCGCCTCTCAAGGCCCCCTCGCACATCCAGCCACCCACACATAGCCGCAAGCAATTTTACGTGCACACATGCTTAAGTGTCGTTTCTTTTCGCTTAGTGTATATATTCTATGCTAATACCGTTGTAACATTACGTCACATAATACCGCAACATGGCGCTCTTGATTATGTTAGGAAACCTGATTTCAGCTTTAGAAACAGTGTTTTAATAAGATAAGTAGTTACCCGACTTGTTTTGAATACTAACTTGTTACTAACAGTCTAACTTAACAAAATAAACGTTTATCTTAGCGCGTTCCTGGTTGCATCCTCAGCTGCTTGGGAGCCAGGGGTGTACTTTTCCGCATTTTTTTCTCCAAATATAATATGCATGTCAATGACAATTTCAAGGATGCCCTAGACTTTGCGAAGTATGACAATGCAACATTAGTATGACTAGAAGCTGATCTGATGATGGAGCCGGAAGGTGGCTATAGGAACCCTGTAATAAAACGACGCAACCCTATCGTGGGTGGGCTTATTACATTTGTCTTGAGTACTTAGGCTTCGATAAAAAAAACACAGAAAATAGTTCTATACGAATAAAATATACAGGGTGTAACAAAATGTACTGAAACTATTATAAGCGTGGATTCAGTCCATCGTACTGAACAACTTTGCCCAAGGAACACATATCAAAATATGAAAAATAATTTTTGGCCTTCCTTCCTTATAAGTTGACCGATCAGCTGATCCGACTTTGTATGGAAAGCTAAAAAATATTTTTCAAATTTCGATATATGTTCCTTGGGGAAAGTTGTTCAGTATCATGGACTGAATACACCTCTAAAATAGTTTCACTATATTTTGTTAGACGTTATATATATACAAAGTGGAAGGGACATACCCTTAATAAATCAAGCCACGTGCTAAACTAGATCATTATAGTATAATGAAATTAAAATAACAGTCGAAAAACCAATAAAAATTTTGACATTCCCATACAAATTGCCCGAGCGGCTGCACAGTTTTGTATGGAAATGCTGAAATTTTTCTTTGTACTTTGGCTGTTATTTTAATTTCATTATACTATAATGATCTAGAATAGACCGTGGTTCAATTAATTACTTCCACGTTGTATATAAGTCAATGATAGCTATAGATTCCAGTTTATTTATTAATACTAGATATTATTTGTAATACCTTCATATCACAAATAGTACCAACTCGGTAATGTGGTACATTATCTCCCGGAAATGCGTGGGAACAGTTCCCATATTTCCTACAGATTAGCTAATGCGGCAACTTGAGTTAATCGACTTTGTTATGTCATTGGATTGTGTTTGGTAGTAAGTGTGTTATTCCAGTTCTGAATTGTTCGCTTTAGAATGTATAATTTGTTGTTAAACTTTTTGCATAAATGCCTTCCTAAAGAGGGTTGACGTCCAGGTAGGCTGGTCGTGAAACTAAGCTATTACAAGATATTCTCGATTTCAGGTGACCATGACATGCACATTATATTTTGACAAGGAAAAGCGGGATATAGTCGCCAGGCTTTGCGAGACCTTTGAGTAGAAAGAGAAGTGAATATTTAAAAGATAGGCTGTCAAGTATATAAGATATAGTATGGCTGTGTGGTTCCCGGTAGAGTAGAATAGAAACACTACAAGTCTTCCCGTGGATGTAGTACAAGCCAACAAAGCTTATTAGCGATTTACACTAGATCGCAGTAAATTACTTTCCAATTTGTAGGTATAGTAATTCGTCAGAAGATCTTGACGAAAGGCGAAAATAATTATAAAACCTGTAACTATCTTCTCGGTAAATCGGAGAACGATGTTACAAAGGCGCCTCTCAGTAACGTTGTGGCATTAAAAGGACCAATTTGCATCATCTTCTACGGCGTCCCTGTTGCACTCTTTTCCATAAAAAATAATGCCCATGACGACGTCTATACACAACTGTACTGAATTATGTAGAAACAACACAATTCACTCATACCATTTGAGTGAATAATGTGGAAGCCAAGAAGAAACGATTAAATGGAATTTTGCACTTGACTTACATTACAACGAAACACGCGATACTAAAACTTGTTTCCAAGCGGACCGCCGCCGGTCAAGCGCGCGCTGTTGAAACGCGCCGGCCAGCGGCGCGTTTCGCCGGCGTCACTCTAAAACCAGCCCTAGTCTCCACTGCAAGAGCACGACCCTCTCTGTGCTACCAGAACCATACTTGGCTATAGCAGTCAGACGATTTGGCCTACACTCTCCACGCTGGCCAGACGGGTTAGAGAGGTCTCATTGATGTTTATGAGCTTTGTTTAGCTTGTGTTTCCTAAGTCGCTACTACGACATCCACGGGAAGACTTGGAAGAAGACTATTCTACTCTGTCGGAAACCACACGGCGTGTGTGTATACCTCTGAGAGTGTGCAAGTGAGCGACTAAGTAAGGTTTATGGAGATAGCTACAATTGAACGGGACAAAACAGTGATATATGGTGTCTCCTCTAATTTGACATAATATCTCTTTGAACATTAACAAGAAATTTCGTCGGAACAGAGCGAAGTGTCCCCCCTATATGTTAGCACAAAAGATGAAAGAGCACTTTCTTAGCTCAATAGACGTTTATATCTATTAATGGGAAATGATTCAGCAACCTCTTTGGGAGTGCGTTAGCAATAATAGCTTTCGGATTATAGTTGCGAACAGCTGAGTATAGATACGAGTATATTATTATCTTATGGATTTTTAGACATTATCCCTAATGGGGCAGATCTCTTGTGGGTTAAATTTTTCTTTTTAAAAAATGGGAATTTTGAGGCTAAATGATGTCCTTAAATTTTTATTTATTCAAAACCTATCGAGTGGGCTACCAAAAGAAAGGTCTTTATACAAGGACTAGCTGTGCCCGCGACTTCGTTCGCGTGGTTGTCGGAACGTAATGTTATATAGCCTAAAGCCTTCCTCTATAAATGGACTACCCAACAAAAAAAGAATTTTTCAAATCGGACCATTAGTTCCTGAGATTAGCGCGTTTAAACAAACAAACAAACGAACAAACTCTTCCGCTTTATAATATTAGTATAGATGAAGTACTCTTAACCAACAACATATTTATTTGAATAAAGATTAATATTATTATGTTGATACAACTTAAACAAATTATTTCGACCAAATTAGGTACCATAAAAACGGTTTTTGTGAGTTAATCTTAAAAGATAGACATATACTATCGCGGACTGTTTTTTAGATCATTAAAAGAGCTATTATTCTTTAATACATATTTTTTGTGTATCTTGAACCGTTTTCACGGCGCACGCAACGGAAGGCTTCAAAGATGAAATAATTTCTCCCGTTTTTTACACATTTACCACTATATCTTTGCTCCTATTGATCGTAGCGTGATGTTATATAGCCTATAGCCTTCGTCGATAACTTGACTATCCAACACAAAAAGAATTATTCAATTCGAACCAGTAGTTTCGGAGATTAGCGCGTTCAAACAAACAAACAAACAAACAAACAAACAAACTCTTCAGCTTTATAATATTAGTATAGATTACAAATTTATACATAACTTATATGTTTAAATGTAATTTGGAATGAAAAATGCTAAAAAAACAACATAGGTAATCCCACTTATGTTGTATCGTGCAGTCGGGTTTTTTGTTTTTTTAATAATTACTTTCTTTTTAATTGTCCGAAAAGGCTACACAGAGGTTAGCATACAGCAATTATACTTTTCAAGTCTAAATATTTCTAAACTGCACTTACTGTTCATCAGTCAACCAGCAGTGTGGTCTCCAAGGAAATCTTAGCTGCGGCGAAGAATTTAATCCAGAGGCAGCGTGATCCGTCACATTGAAATTATATTCCTTGCGATTTGTTTCTGTCGGAAAACTTGAAACTGACAACTAGATTTTTTCCCGGTGCGATAATAAGAATGACGACAGGGTCAGAAAAGTATATTCAAATTAGTCCGTCTCTTGTAGAGTATCCAAAAATAATGGGTCCATATTTTTCAGTTTGTCAAAAAAGTAAAAATTACAACAAAGACACGGAGCTTCTAAGTTCCAGAGTCCCCCGCTTGTGATGTCACCACTAGGTAAAAATCGTACCTAGCCCTTATTTTACCTAGCCATTGTTTTATTTTTAGGTTTTGTTTGTAGTTAGTTTAATCTCAATTGTATTTTTTTAGGGTTCCGTACAAAAAATGAAAAAACTAAACCCTTAAAGGATCACTCGTGCGTCTGTCTGTCCGTCCGTCTTTCACAGCCAATATGCTCCGAATCAACTGGACCGAATCAGGTGAAATTTAGTAGAATGTTGTAATCCTATGATCTTAACACATATGTGCAAAGTAATTTTTTTTTTAATAAGGGTCATTTTCGGGGGACAAATTAGGAAATTAAAAAAAAAGTTTTGCATACCTTACTGTGTCATACATCAAATGAAAGGGCTCGTTATGAGGATCTCAAATATATTTTTGTTATAATTTTAAAATGAATAGTTTTGATTTTATTCATGAAAGAAGACGAAAATCGATCATTCCCCCCTGATCTCCGAAACTAATGAGCCTAAAATAAAAATAAAATATACAAAATATAGTTCATTGCTTGTAGATTACAGGAAAATCTATAAAAATCAATCAATTGTACGGGATCCTCTCCACGCGAGTTTAACTCGCACTTGGCCGGTTTATTTTCTTAATAAACATTTTGTCAATTAAAAAAACGTTTTTTTTTTGTAAATAACAATCACCGTCAGTCAACTTTCATTGTGTTTTCACAAAATGGCTTCCGTTCCTGAGAAGGCATTCTACGTAACTCCGCTAACATAATTATAACTTCAGCCGCCAATTCATCAAAACTTTCTATATATTCCTAATGTTCTTGTCACTGATGTAAGATTAATGACTAGAAAGACTTTTGACTATGTGGTTTCCGAACTGGAATAAGACCTCCATCTCTTCCTGTGTACTGTCGTAAGAGGCGACTAAAAAATAAGTCCTTTAAGCACTAACATCTCGTGTTACAACTGGTGCGTCTGCCTCCATGGTCCAGTGTTCAAAGCGTTTGCCTTGTCATTCGTGATCGTGGGTTTAAACCCCACTGGGAAGCATACTTTGTGACAAGGTGTTTCCAGTCTGATTAGGATATTGCAGGCTTGAATCACCTGAATATCCGACAAGACAAATGATTCCGTGCTTCGGAAGGCACGCAAAGCTGTGGGTCTCGAACGCCATTCAGCGTTTGTTTAAACCTATCCTAGGATTGGTTCTGGTCTACCCTTTGGGTTGCGGAGGTCAGACGGCAGTGGCTCTGTGTAAAAACCTAGTTACCTTGTTATTTCACCTTGGTTAGGTAGCGGACCCCGGGTTCTGAAGCGTTACCTTTGAGAATGTAAGCGGGAATAGGCTCGAATTGGGAAGATGACGTTGGCCGTTTCAGTTGGAAATGACCGAATAAAGTCGGAGGTACACGTTGCACCTAGTGAGCATCGAACTCGTCAAAATTAAAATCAAATATTTATTCAGTAATTAGGCCTTTGCAGGCACTTTTACACGTCAATAATTATAGTGTACAATACGTGTAATGTTTATTAATATTTAAATTATTTTTTTTGTTCAAAAGCTACCGATACTAGCGTTTCGCAACGCCCACTGCTGAGAAGAAACGCCTAGGTACTCATTTACACAGTATTGGTCGCCTCCGCGCCAGAAGGGCTTTGTCAGTTTACAAAGATATTATGCCTAATAAAATGTTATCACAACATAATATGTAAAGCTTGCGAACGAGTGCCAAATCCAATATACAGAAATAAGTTACAATGAGTAGTCTTAAAAAACGGAGCCGAGCTGACCAGTCCCTACTAGCGGCACCCGTTCACGAGTCGACGCGTGGATCAGCTATCGCTGAACTCAACCATCGTGCCATCATGCCTTACACACACACACAGAGCCAGTGCCTTAACCGCTGGACTATCACTGATTCTCACGTTTACTTTACAGCTTTACTTACTTTCAATATCTTTTCACAAAATGGCTTCCGTTCCTGAAAAGGGATTCTATGTAACTGGAGGAGTTCCTCTAACATAATTACAACTTGAGCCCGCTGCCGACAATTCATCAAAAGTTTTCTATATTATATTATACGTTCCTAATATTATTATAACCGATAAAAAGCTACGCAAAATAATGTAGCAACTTTAATATATCTTATAAACGTTTAAGTATATATAATATTAAACGGTTATTTAAACGGTTTTAATTAGCTTTACATGTCTGTGTCTTGTGTGGGCATGCGATTCCCTGGAAAAAAGTATCGACTTTGATAGTCTGACTATATTTTGTATATAACTTCCTGTAAATGTCCGTCGAAGCGTAAAAATTTTTTTTTTGCTGGGAGAACGTTATCTTAGCAGACAGTTGTGATATATCATACTTTTCTATACTGTTCTGCCAGGGTAACGCATACCTCGTGTGGGTCAAATCTAGTTCAAATTTTACTCCTTTCCTGTTGAACGATTGATCTGTAACTTTGTACACATCCTTGGTTCTGATGACAATACAATAATATGAATTCAGTATTCTAAATCCAAGATGGCCGCTGCTACAATATGGCGGAAAACATATTTTTATTCAACCTTCTCAATATGGGTATTAAATAAAAGAACTTGACTATATAATAAAAAAATTTATACTACGCTACATCTTCGTATGGTAGATCATAATAAAATGTCTCTGGAAAGCGTATTCATCCAATGCTGGCTAACATAGCATACTCTCTACTTAAATCAAGCTCCCCAATAATCCCTGATATTAGTACAGTCAAGTATGAAATTCACAGTTAAACATTGAAACTAGCCAATGTACTCCATCTGAAACCAAATAGGGATGATGACTGGGTCAGAAAAGTATTATTCTAATTAGACCGTTAGTTCGATTATCAAAAAATAATGTACCCATGTTTTTCAGTTTATCCAAAACGTAAAAATGAACAAAGATACAGAGTATCTAAGTTCCAGAGTGGGGGCTTGTGACGTCACCGATGTGTAAAAATAGTACGAAAGCTTGACGTCATGCGAAATTTAAATGTGCTGTATCTTCGTCATTTATTGTTTCTCAGAGAAAAAAAAAATAATGTGTACAATATTTTTTAATAATCTAACCGATGGGGCAAAAATAATTTTTAGTCATCATGCCTGAATAGGCATGATGACTAAAAACCTGAGAATTTAGGTGGATAGTTCCGAAAGCCGAAACATAACATTTAAAAACGAATTCCCAGCGTAGTTCAGTGGAACGAACCGCGGTCGATTTGAAAGTGTGCAGTTAGCCTTATGTATAAAGAAATGGGAATTCCTGGGATATACGGTAAAAATATATATTAAATATCAGTTTACCATCACTTTTGACTTTCAGGTAGGTACTTGAATATCAGTAAGTATGTTTATATATTAATAGCGCATTCGCAAGTTAAGCAATACCGGACGTGGTCCGCACTGACCAAAAGTGGCATAAAATTTTACCTAGCTCCTCTGTGCATCGGAAGGCACGTAAATCCAGCTGTCATCTTGGTATGGCAGTCGTCAAGTAACGTCGGATGCCTTTAGTCAGCTTGAACAATCTGACAACAGTATTGGTCACTTACCTAAACACGAAAAACAAATAAACATCAGTTTACTAGATTAAGATATTAAGTAAGTAAGGTTAAAAGAACAGTGGTGATGTTTTTTACTTTTGATATTTTATACTGCTTTGTAAATTAATTTTATTTAAAAAATATTCGGTGATGAGGTACCTAGTAGTAGTATGGGACTCACATTCATTATAACACTATGATGCCTTTGCTCATCATTGCCAGGTTTACGTGATCGCTAAATAAAACCAACATTCTATAATCTTCTTCGTCTAAGCGCGTTCCCGGTTGCATCCTCAGCTGTGCTGCTTCGGAGCCTAAATATAACATGCATGTCCATGACCTTGACCTAGCAAAATAAAGATAAAATAGCCGGAACAGTTTAAATGATTTGGCTATAGTTCTACGACTGGCCGCCTGCCTGACGACAACCCTCTTTGGGAATGTATTTGTGCGAAAAGTTTAACAACCGATCGCCGCCTGACCTTAACCTTCCTTGGGAATGCAATTGTAGCACGAGATGTTTGTGCTTAGCCCTTTAGTCGCCTCTTACGACATCCACAGGAAGAGATGTAGTGATTCTATTCTAACCCGGAACCACACGGGTATACCGAAGACAACATTCTATAACATCAGCCATTAAAGTGTAATACGTAAGTACTTAATTGCTGCATTTGTAATATCGTTATGAGAAACTATTATTTGTTAGTGTTAGTAGTAGTAGTGTATTTCATACATGAATATATATAGTATGTATCAATGTATGTATATTTATGTAAATATATACATATATATTGTTGAAGTATTGTAAGTATTAATAAAGTAGTTTATGTAGAAATTAAATATATATCTAAATGCTTATCAATATATTTTTTGTACCCATTTTAAGTTTTCTAACAACCCAAAGGTTGGCTGTCAGATAATTCTTTTAGCATTAAGTCCGCCTATTGTGCTATACAAATAGTATGTTGTACAATAAAGTTTAAATAAATAAATAAAGCCCAAAAGATCTTAAAATAAAATTCCACAAGCAAGCTCAACTATTAAAAATTCCACATCTAGCTATACTCGGTAATAAAGCAGGCTTGCTACTTAGCTAATTCCCCTAACAGTATTAGTATAGCCATGCAATTCACCGATAAACTTACACCAGCCAAATGCACTTCATCTAAAATCAAATTCTCAGGTGGATAGTTCCGAACGCTGAAACATAACATTTCAAAATGAATTCCCAGCGGAATCGCGGTCGATGCGAAAGTGTGCAGTTAGCCTTATTTAAAAGGTAATGGGAATTCGTGGGAAATAAAGTAGAAATATTAGTATTGGTTAATAATGTAGAGTGGTAATTCTTTTTTATTTGCCACTGAACAATTTATATTTCCAGTTTGATATTGAAGCTTCTGACGAATAAATAAATACATACATTTGTAGGGATCTTATATGCAAACGGTAGCGAAAATATTATATATTATTATTATTTATATTCTGGAATATTGTTTGATTTAATAAAAATTAAAAAAAATTGGATTTTGAAATGAAAATAAAAATCTTATGCGGAGCGCAAAAATTGTATAAAAGAAACTAAAATAAAAATTACGTAGACCGCGGCGCGTACGGCTCGTAAAAAGTACGCTCAGATGACAATATATCTAAGAAGGGTCCGCTTTTGTACTGGCTGATTCTTACCATCTGTATTTGTATATTGTGTACACGAATACAATACAATACAAAAAACTTTATTGCACCAAATACAACAATTACAATTACAAAAATTTAAATGACAGCATATAATATAAGGTACAAAAGGTGGGCTTATCGCAGAAGCAATCTGTTACAGGAAAAAAAATACAGAGAATGAGTGCGAAGTATTTATGTAAGACTAGCTTTTGCCCGCGGCATCGCTCGCGTATCCCAAATCCCACGGGAACTTTACTTTTCCGGGTTAAAAGGTACCCTTTATCCTTCTCAGTACTCCTAACTATTTGTATGCGAATTTTCAAGAAGATTGGTTCAAAAGATAAAGCGTGAAGAGGTAACAAACAAACAAACAAACTAAAAAACAAATATACAAACTCACTTTCGCATTTATACTCGTAATATTAGTTGGGATAGTTGGGATTGGGAATTTAAATTTTATAGATATAGTAAATTTATATATTAATAATCCTGTTAACTACTCTTCCATGCTGGTCTGGGAGAAAAGAAAACACTTTGAATATACCAGCTGCTTCTCTTCCCGGGCAGATCGTAAAAGCCTATCGAAGGAATGGGCCAAAATACGAATCATGTTTAATAGGCGATGCGGCTATCAACCCATCACTAATTTGATTCCGCTTTCCACGTTCTCGCCCACCTTCTTCTGCTTTGTCTGAGCGTGTTCCCGGTTGCATCCTCAGCTGCGCTGCTTCGGATCCCGGTGTATGCTTTCCTGCTTTTTCTTCTCCAAATATAACATGCATGTCAATGGTCACCCAAGGATGCCAAACACCTTGCAAAATGGAGAAAAATAGCCAGAACAGTTTAAATGATTGGGCTATAGCTTGACGACCGGCGCCTGCCTGACGTAAACCCGCTTTGGGAATGTATTTGTGTGAAAAGTTTTACAACCAGCCGCCACCCGACGTTAACCCCTCCTTGGGAATGCAATTGAAGCACTAGATGTTTGACCTTTAGTGGCCTCATTACGACATCCACAGAAAGAGATGAAGTGGTCCTATTCTAACCCAGAACCACACACGTTCTCGCCGACCATCACGCTAAAATGGCCTGTGGATCTTGTGGCCCTGGGCTCTGGGCTCTGTCTGCTTAGAGCCGCAAGACCCAAAATGCTCTGTCTGCCCAGTAGCAAGATAAAGACGTGATAGTGTATCTGTATACAGGCTGACTATTTATCCACCTGCAAAATTTTTGGAGCAAATTCAGTCCATGATACTGAACAACTTTCTATAAAAAAAGTTATTTCAACATAATCTGTGAAAATTTCAAGTACCTAGTTAATGCCATTATAAAGATCTAGTTAAAAACGCTGAAAATACACATTTTTTGTATGACGACCCCCTTTAATTTTCAACTTTTTTTATTTTTAGTATTTGTTGTTATAGCGGTCACAGTAATACATAATCAGTGAAAATTTCAAATGTCTAGCTATTACGGTTCAAGAGATAGAGCCCTGTGACAGACGGCCAGACAGACAGACGGACAGACGGACAGACAGCGGAGTCTCAGTAATAGGGTCCCGTTTGCACCCTTCGGGTACGGAACCCTAAAAACAACAACAAAAGCCTTTCTTTACTTCTTACTTTTATATTGTTTTAGGTTTTATTTCGGCACAAAACCGAATTCACGGTTGAACAGCTTCCAAAGCCGAAACGTAACGAGTGAATTCCCACCGGGAATTCAACGTTCGATGCTTTGGCAATCAGACCACACAAGTGTGCATTTGGCCGTATTCAGTAAACAGACGTATAAATGAGCATTTCTAAATAGCTTTATAATTTTCCTGACTAGAAGGAAAACAACTTACAATGTACCAGCTGCTTTTCTTCCCGCACAGATAATAAAAGCCGATTGAGATAATGGGCAAAAGAGAATACGAATCATGTTGATAGGCGTTAAGGTGAAGTGGTAGCTCAAGTGGCGCCTCAAGTGGCGCCCTCATTTGAAATAAATTGTTTGAAACTAAATATGATGATATTTAAAAATTTGATTTGTATCAATGTCTAAAAAGACCTTTAAACTATTTTATGATAAAACTTTGAAAATAATATTGGTGGTCCGTCTAGTTTTAAAACGGGTTTCCGCCAAAAGTGGCCACTTTTGGCGAAAACCCGTTTTAAAACTAGACGGACTATTAGTAATAATTTCAAAGGTAAGGCCACTTATGCTACCATTTCACCTTAAGGGACATTATTATTTTAATTCCTTTTTGTACCTCATTCTCTTCCATGCTGGTCTGGGAGAAAAGAAAAAACAGAATGTACGAGATGCTTCTCTTCTCGCGCAGATTTTAAAAGTCGACTGAGTGAATGGGCGCAAATGCAATTAATAATTAATAAAAAGTAAAAGTAATTATATTAATAGGCAACGCTGTTAGCAACTCATATTTTGAAAAGTATGACAGTTAAGTTGTCAACTGTCATATGACTTTTTTTTAGAGGTACTTACATCAAACGGTCATGCCATCATTTCTTTGCGATGACCGTAAGGAAGTTGATTTTAGGGGATTTAAATCATCATCAGATCTTTTTTACCTTCACTGCAAGAGCACGACCCTCTCTGTCTACCTCTCTATACTACCAGAGCCATATATTAGCCACAGCAGTCATAGGATTTGACCTACACTCTCCACGCTGGCATGACGTCTCTTGGAGAGGTCTCATTGATGTTTATAAGCTTTGTTCAGCGTGTATTTCCTAATTAATTATTATTTACAATGAATTGACTGAACAAAAAATCTGATATTTGTTTATGGTAAAGAGGAATGTTATTGCTAACAGCAGAAAAATATTCAAGCCTTTTAAAATGTTCATCCTAAAATTTGCCTTTAATTTTTCTGTTCTAGACAGAAGTAACTATCGATTTTATTGCTTGGCTTGCAATTTATACTCGTATCGTACTTTATAGCATTCAAATCAGTACTCGCAGTTGAACTATTCCAAAAGCTAAAACATACAGGAAAATCGTGAAGAATTCCCAAAGGATTTCCTACGTTCAATATGGCGGTCGGATATCATACAGTAGTGTGCATTTCGTCAAAAAGCTTCTCATTTCGACTTCAACTTCTTGGTTTTTTTAACCTGTGTAGAAAACTCTTTTTTGTATTTAAAAGAATATCTATTACAAGCAAGATCAAATTGACGGGTTGTTCCGTATTCATCCTATGATCCCATTTCTTTACTCATCCCAAACTAGTATTCCTAACTCAACCTATTATATTATTTTAATAGATTTTCTTAATTCAACCCAAATGCATTCCTTACTCATCCCAAAGCAAATATTATCAAAAAAGTATGGATAGTATAACAACGCTTAATATTTTTTCTAAATGTTATGATGTATACGATATAAATACTTACTACTTAATTAATATACTTAATTTTTTAAAATATATGATTTCATCAGATTTCCTGCCGTTTTGTTTAATAGAACAACATAAAAGCTATAGTTAACTGAGCTTAAAAATATTTCTATAACTGATATTTTTGTTCAGACCGTACACACAATTATTTTAGGTATTTTTACAATAGGTTGAGTTAGGAATACTGATGGGATAAATAAGTAATATAAAATTAAAGTTTTGTTGTGGGTTGAGTAAGGCACAAAAAAAGGTTGAGTAAGGAAAAAATAATGAGAAGGATGAAACGTCATAGGATGAATACGGAACAACCCAAATTGACACCAGGTCAAGATCTGATAATAGAATCCTTATGAAATCGAGGGAGTTTTTCAAAGTTTCCTTATTATGTTTTTATCAATATAGCAATAGTATGTATGTATAAAAAATATGTGACCCACAGCTTTACGTGCCTTTCGAAGCACGGAATCATCTTTCTTATCGGATAATGAGGTGACTTAATCCTGCAATATCCTAACCAGACTGCAAATAACTTTTCACAAAGTATGCTTCCCACTGGGTTAGATCCCACGACCTCCAGACCACAAGGCAATACTGGACCACGAAGGCAGTGCAACCCAAAGACCGATGTATAACGTAAATAAAGTAATTTCAAATATGGAGGCCTTTAATGGGGGGTAAATTAGACATTAACACTACGGTACACGCGCCTCTAAAACGTTCATGAGTACTCGCGTGGGCTTCACTTGTAGCCCATTTTAAATTGAAATATCCTGAAAGATAATCGTAAAATTTTTAAATAAAACACATTTATTATTATAAATGACAATTATTATGAAAACTGAAATAAAAAAAATATCTTCTCTTTCTTAAACTTAAAAATATTCACAAAACTTCAGACTTCTAAAAAAATCACATAATTTTTACTTATTTGAGATCAATCAACTTTTGGTTTGATTATTCCGTTTTTATTTTTCTATTCTTTTTAATTTTCATTAGGTACACGAAGGACAAATTAAAATTTGGTGATCATTACATATAAGCCTGTAGCATATCGAGCGAGTTTTCGTTGTGCTGCGATCGCGCACTCTGCCAAAACGCACAACATGCGACCCCCCACAAATTGGTATATTTTCTTGTTGAGGAGCTTCTTACACATTCAACAATAATTTTGCTTTTGTTTTTATGCTTCTAGAATGAACTATATTTTCTTCTTTCCTCAAATCCTCTTCCTGTTCACTTTCAATCAAATCATCCTGATATAACTCCTCTTCTAGCCATCTCAACAAGTTTGTTCCATTCTGCGATCCATATTTAGCAATCTGTTAATAAAATATCAACCAACAGTAAGTTTACAGTATATAAATATAATAAATAATACAAAAAATAATAAGAAAAGATAAATACTTACATCAATTTAAAAAAAATATTTTGCTCCTAAGAAATTCTGACAGTGCACGCGTGGGCTACATATGTAGCCCAACAATTTTAAATCGTTATTTATCGCACGTGCGCCAGCGTTGATTGCTTACGCCACACTGAATGCGTAAAGTAACAACCAATCGAAGCTTAGCTAGAGACTCGAAGTTAAATCACGCTATTTCATAAAGTTATAAACAAAAACAATACCCTGGGCTACATATGTAGCCCGCGCGTGTACTCTAGTGTTAAAACAGTTTTGTGAACTATATCGTAGAACATAATGAAAGAGCTTTTTATGAGAATTTGAAATATTTTTTTTTAAATAGCCTGCCAATTTGTCTCCGCCTTGTTTCTCCACTGATTCTTATTTATAGCAGCCTGCTGCCATTCCTACATAAAGCTGTCAATGTCATCTCGTCATCTCTTTCGTGGTTTCCCTCTGCGCCTGCGCCCTTCTGGCACCCACAGGGTTGCCTTCCGGGCCCATCTCTCCGGATGCATGCGGCACACATGCCCCGCCCAGTCCCACTTCAGTTTGGCTGTTTTGACGCCGACATCGACAACTCCAGTCCAAGAACGCAGATCCTCATTGCGTACTCTATCCACTCTTCGTACTCCTAGGTCTCCTAGAATGCTGCGTTCCATGGCTCGCTGGCATACCTTGAGTCTGTACTTTTGACTTTCAGTCAATGACGTCTGTGCACCATAGGTCTGTGCACCATAGGACACCATATGTCTGTAAGAATGGGCATACACATGTCAAGGAGTAAAAAATAGGTGAAAATGCGAGTTTAGCTTGCACTTGACCGGTTTTTATTAAGTATCTATTTAGTCTAGTATGGCATAATGATTTTTTGCTAGTTGAACATTCATGCAACTTGTAGTATTGAGATATTGCAAACAAAACTCGGTTTTAAAAATGTTGGCTCTTTTGTAGACAAAATACCTATATTTTTGATATCAGCGTATTCAAAATAGCATTCACAGTTGAACTATTCCGAATAACTGCATACCTTGCAATTCCCTCGGGGTTCCAACCGTTGCAGTAACCGGGAATTACACCAAAGTGTGCATTTAGCCTTATTTATAAGGAAATCGGAAATGTATTCCATCTGAGAAGCGGGTTATAGTGCCGCGAAACAGATTTATTGGATTTCCTTTTATTTGGTTTGCAGAACGTTAGTGCTACTGCTGTTTTCGCGTTTTATTCGAATTTCTTAGTTCGCCGACAGGTAGGAAATTTACTTATGACTAACGACAATTGAAGGGAAAAAATGTTACGTGCTTGATTTTCATTTATGCGTTTGTTGTTTCAATAATAATATTTTTTAATTTTTCTTTGCGTACAAATGTTTTTATTTGTTACATGTTACATACATATATGAAAAATATTTTTTTGCTTTTCATACAAACTTGGATCAGCTGATCGGTCAACTTAGCGCTCGCATTTCAACTGCATTTATTTTACTTTCATGCTTTCTCTGCCATACTCAACTTACACTAGGTACGTACATTAAAGAAGGTATTAGTACTCCTTTATGACTAGTAAGACGTGCCTTATCTGATACCTTCCTGCTGGTCATAAAGGAATGCAACGCTCCATTCACTTGGTTACCCGCATTCACTCTTCTTTCCACATCACCCTCGTGCTTGCCATCTTTTGTTTACTTACATCCCAAGTATACAAACTTTTTCACTTGCTTCACTTTCACCCCATTTCTTAAAATATTGCATTGTGTGGAATTTTCATCCCTTTCAAAAACCATAACTTAGAATAGAATAGAATATGGTTTATTAGCGAAATATGTACAGTTACAATTTTACTTTAGACTTACTAACATAAACTTTCATAACCTTTTTCTCTAATGCATTATTCATAACAGCTATCATCTTATGTAATTCCTCCTCTAAGTTCGCAAGTATCACCACAGAATAAATAATACTAACGTACAGAAGTCTCACTCAGCAAAGAAATTCAAATAAATATCTACTCAATGTGGCTAGCGATATGGTTTAATTTAGCTCACGTCAGAACTCAGCACCTTTTCGTAAAGATACCTAGACATCCATTGCAAGCCAATTTCATTCTTGTTACTCTAGACAAACGATTCGTATAACTGAATTTACCACCAGGAGGGGCCGCCTGCGCGCATAGTAATAATGTAGGTACATTTTCGATACCTAAACGGGGAGTGACACAGGCCTGGATATCACTTAGTCATCGTACCTACCTATTTATGCATCATGGATTGTAATTGAGTAATAAACAGATATCTCGTAAAGTATTAGTGCGTAACCGAAGGGCATGTATGAAGAGCTTGACGAGTGTAGATGAAGCGAAAGAGGTCTGTCAAGATCGTAACAAGTGGAGGTCCATAGTCTCTGCCTACCTCTGTGGGAAACAGGCGTGGCGTGATAGTATGCATGTATGTGTATTAGTGCCCCATTGGGCAATATAATATAAGCTTAACGATTTATCTAGTAAAATAAATATGTATAATACCTAACTGTTTTATTATTAATTATCCAGATAATACGAGTATAATACTCTCTTTTTGTACACGGAGGTTAAATATAAACGAACTCATTCGTAGCTTCATCATGACCATAAACTTTTATCAGACCTGTACTAGCCAAAAGCCGATAATGACACAATTATCAAAAATGCTATCCTACACAACCTTTACACCTTTTCATAAAATCCTATTTCGCTTAACAACGACCCAATAACCTTGGTATAATAAGGAACGAGTAAGTATGAGTAATTTTTTTGACTTAGCCAATATGTTTATCCCAAATATTAGGGGTAGTCGGAGTTAATATTTATTATACGGGTTATTACTAGTTTAGTTGCCCAGATAATAAGGGTACAAAAGGGTACAGATTATAAATATAGCCGGACTCTTGACCTCTAACAAAAGGTCATGTTTATTCCTTTGCCGTTTGTTTGTAAGGTTTTTGTAAGTTTCTTTTTGTGACGTTTTTAAGGGGACGCGACGTGGGTTCACAATTTGCAATACTGTGCATGTTTTTGAAAAATCACTGTTATTATACTACTACAGTTTATTCCTCAAAAAATTTACATAAAAATCTTAAGGATTTTCTACAGACACTCACAATAGCCAAAACACGATTGAAAATTTTTGTCTCGATAGAAAAAAATCACAAACATACCTTTAAATTTGTCTAAATTTGCCTTTATAATACATATTACTATTTTATACAATCACCTTTTTATATAAAAATTATACCAAAAAATGTATTATCTAAATATCTATCCGTTTTGGCTACAGAAAAAATTATAAATATAATTTAAAAAAAACTGAAATATTCGTCAAGTGCGAAGAAAGTCCCGGAGCCGTGCTCGATGATATTTCGCAGTTTTTTTTTTTTTTTGTTTTATATTTATAATTTTTTTCTGTAGCCAGAACGGATAGATATTTAGATAAAACATTTTTAGGTATAATTTTCATATAAAAAGGTGATTGTGTAAAAAAATAATATTATTAGACATTTATACAAGAAAAAAGTGCATAATTTACTTTTTGAATCTTTAACAATTAGGAGAATTCATCGTTTCTTTCTGATCTTCAAATATATATATATATATGTATATATGTATGTATATAATAAGTTGTATGTATAAATATAGTATATTTATTTTATACGATATTTATATATGATTATTTAAAAGTACTTATTATTTCTGGATTGTTTCTATCTATTTTAGACGCCAACTATTCTATCTGTTTCTCTTCTCCTAAAGGTTGACAGGGAGAGAATGCTTTAGCATTAAGTCTACCTATTGTACCTTTTGGCTCAATAAAATTTAATAAAATTAATATGTATTATAAAGGCAAATTTAGGCAAATTTTGAGGTATGTTTGTGATTTTTTTCTATCAAGCCAAAAATGCTCAATCATGTTTTGGCTATTGTGGGTGTCTGTAGAAAATCCTTAAGATTTTTATGTAATTTTTTTAAGGAATAAACTGTAGTAGTTTAATTACAGTGATTTTTTAAAAACATTCACAGTTTCCTTGTTTCTGAACTGGTGGGGCCTTAAGCGAATTCTAAGAAGGAGGAGCTTTTAATTTCAATTTATTTAAGTATTTATAAATATTTTATATAATTATGTTTCTCAATAACTTCTCCGTTTATAAACTAAGTTTTAAAAATTCGTTTTTTATTTGATAGGTAAGCCTAATCTTCTGGCTGTTCTGGCCAACTTTGGCTCCGGTAGTACAAAGAGGGTCGTGCTACTGCAGTGGAGACTGAAAAAAAGACCTGATGATGATGACGATCTAAAATCTTGCAAGCCAAATTCGTAATAGCACAGAATAAATAGTACTAACGTACAGAAGTCTCCCTTAGCAAAGAAATTCAAAGAAATATCTACTCAATGTGGCTAGCGATATGGTTTAATTTAGCTCACGTCAGAAGTCAGCGCCTTTTCCTTTAGATACCTAGACATCCAATGCAAGCCAATTTCATTCTTATTACTCTGGAAACGATTCGTATAACTGAATTTACCACCCTGACCGGGGCCGCCTGCGCACATAGTTATAATGTAGGTACATTTTCGATACCTAAACGGGGAGTGACACAGGCCTGGTAATAGATATAGTTATATATATATATATATAATCTTGTATCTGCTCCCAGTATGTCAAGTCTTTCTTAATTCGTTGGTTAACTCAATAACGCTCGGAGACTGTGATAAGGATTTTGTAACAAGATTCCTAACTGGAACTTTAGATCCACTTGAGCATTTAGCGGGTTAATGTTGTTTGAACTCAATACTCAATAACTTATTGCTTCCTTAAATGACAAATGAATACATGCAAACTAGATAGCAAGTTGATACATAGATGATTCCACAATCACTTAAGGACCCTGTTGAGCGCTGCAATAGGAGAGAGGAGAAATCGTGTCACTGTTAGTATAGTACCTTGAAGTTTATTTAAATGAACATTCAGTTTTTATTAGTTTTTATCTGTATAACTATCATTTAATTATATATGTACGTATTTTATGTCCGTCATTTAATAATGTATTTAGATTGTATTGTATTATGGGTATTTGTACTTTAAGATATATGTATATATATATTACTGTTAATATGCATATACTTATATATATATAAGTATACGCATATTCATCAATGTACCGTAATTTATATATATTATTATTTATCATTTGTAATTTCCAAATATCTTTTTATGTCATGTTAATTTATCATTAAGGTAATCTGATACTGAATACTAGGTCCTTACATATGAAATTGCCGATTTTCAATACTGGCAACTTTAAAATCAAATATCTTGCGTTTCATTAGGAATTCCAAATTCAAATTTATTTCGAAATAAAGCCAGAAAAATATTGTTTTAAAATTCGTATTTCATTTGTTTTAACATCATTTGTTTGAGTTTCAACATTGCTATAACAACAACTATGGACAAATTGAAAATTCGCGGTATTTACGAATACGAGTTCCACCGTGGCACCAGTGCTGCAGAAACGACTCGAAGAATTAACGACGTGTATGGACCAGGCACCGCTAACGAACGAACGGTGCGTTTTTGGTTTCAACGTTTCCGTTCTGGAAATTTCGATTTACACAATGAGCCTCGTGGACGACCTGATAATCAAGTGAATAACGAAGAATTGAAGGCGATAGTGGAAGCGGATCCATCTCAAACCACTTCTGAATTAGCAGCAGCCTTCGGCGTAAGTGACAAAACGATACTTATCCACTTCCGCCAAATCGGAAAAATTAAAAATCTCGAAAAGTGGGTACCGCACGAATTGACTGAAGCAAACCAACAAACACGCGTTGCTTGCTGCGTTTCTTTGCTTAATCGCCACAATAATGAGGGGATTTTGAACCGTATCGTGACTTGTGATGAGAAATGGATCCTGTACGACAATCGGAAGCGATCATCACAATGGCTTGACCCTGGAGAACCGGCAAAACCTTGCCCTAAGCGAAAACTGACCAAAAAGAAGATTCTGGTTAGTGTTTGGTGGACCAGTGGTGGTGTTATTCACTACAGCTTCTTGAGATCAGGCCAGACGATTACTGCAGACTTGTATTGCCAACAATTGCAAACAATGATGGAAAAACTCGCCATTAAACAACCGAGACTGATGAATTGCTCTAGCCCACTGCTCCTTCAGGATAACGCTAGACCACACACTGCACATCAAACGATCGCCAAGTTAGAGGAGCTGCGACTGGAACCTCTGCGTCACCCACCATACTCTCCAGATCTTGCCCCAACCGATTACCACTTTTTTCAAAATTTGGATAACTTTTTACAAGGAAAAAATTTCAAATCTGATGGGGCAGTCAAAACCGCCTTCAAACAGTTCATAGACTCTCGCTCCCAGGATTTTTTTTCCAAAGGTATCAATGATCTGCCTATAAAATGGCGGAAGTGTATCGATAACAACGGCGCATACTTCGATTGATTAAATAATAATTTCATTAAAAAAAACTTGTTTCACTTTTTTGATACTGAACGGCAATTTCATTTGTAAGGACCTAATAGTAGCATTTGGACCATAAAATTTTTTTTCAAGAACTAGTCCTTTAGGGTTATAATCGCCAAAATTAAAGAAAAAAAACTATTTTTTTCGCGGTTTTCTCGATTTTTGACAAAGTTGCATTCGGCGCTCGAGGTCACAAACTTGGATTATTCATTGGGCCATCATAAACAAGTCTGCCAAAAATCAGAACTACCGGATTTGACGCATGCTGTGATGTATAAAGTTACTGGACTACAACGCCAAGCTAAATAAAAGCTTGTAAAAAAGAAATACATTTTTCTGTAAATAAACAAAACTAGCTTTTCGAGCGTTGCGCGGTTTTACATGCAGCTGTTGAAGTTGGTTGGAATCTATATCCAGTTGAGAAAATGGGTAAAAGGTACAGTCAGTACATGAAACACTGTTTGCAGATCAAATGATCCCAAAATAGCCACCTACACATTTTTTAAGGCCGTACCTGAATTTTCTGGGGTCCAGTGCTGCCCCCATTTTAAATAAATTGTTTCAAAAAAAAAGGAGACATCATTTAAAATTTTGCTACTACTGAGTCCTAGATAACCCTTCAAAGTATTTTATGAACTACTGTTTGCAGTTTATAATGAGAACGTTAAGCTTTACTACGCACATTTGCCAAAAGTGTCCGTTTTTCGCAAATGTCCGTAGTAGTAGCGTAGTACAAAGCTCAGCCTGTGGCCTCGCGGGGGAGCCGGCTGGTTTGGGGGGGGGGGGGGAGGTCAGGAGGGGCTCGGGCTTCGCCCTCGCTTCTTTGGTTTCAAATTGAACATTTAGTTCACAATGGGGCGGCTGGTTAAAGGCGGTTTTAAAATTCCTATTTGCACCGATTTTCGATAGACACGACTTTTGATAAAAAAGCCTTTAGTAAAAGTCCGTTCGTAATCGCGTATTCTTCGTGTACGCGTCGCGAGTCAAATTCGCCACGAGGAATACTTCCGATTGAAGTCGAAATATGTCGGCCAGTAGGTGACTTTTTACCTGAGGACCCGTTTATCGCATATAATTTTTTTTTTTTTGAGATTTGAGTGCGTTTGACCTCTATCTAGTCTGATGGGAAGCGATGAGGTCTAAGGTGTGTGTGTGTGTGTGTGTGTACATGTGTATGTATCTTTATTGGTAAATAAAGTTTAAATAAATAAATAGGAAGGTTAAAATAAATTCTCAAACCCAAAATTTTGACAACGATCCCTGAGGCCTCGTAACAGTAAATAAAGTAATTAGAGTGAATATCAAAAAAAATGTACATCACACAAAATAAACACAATGGAATATTACAATTTCTGTCACACAAAGGAATTTGAGTCACACAAAAGAATATAAAGATGCATTCATACTGATTAATATTTGTTCAACTCGTTACAAATAAAACGAAGAGCAGCAGGATCAAAATATTTTATTGTCTCACTAGGCTAGTAATAGTAAGTATGTAGGTAGATACTGTAGGTGGATGATAGATGCAAAGAAAGTTCCGGCCAGGGCCGTACCATACGAACGATAGCGCTTTGCAGCATTTTGTAAAAGTGACACCGCCATCTAGTGATGTAAATGTGAACTTATCCCTTCTTGTTAGCATTTTTATGCATGACTTTTAGAAATCTTAACAATATTAGACGCATAAGGTTAATTTAATTTATATTATTTATAATGTAGGGTTTGGGTATAATTTAATTATATTAAATTATTATATTTAGGGTATCAATATTAGAAAAAAAATACAATTATTAAACACAATATTTATTTCAAGTAATAAAATACAATCATTCCACTCGAAAAGTCTACATGAAAAATTAACAAAACTAATCACATTAATCGCCGATTACTTTTCAAAATGAATCTACAGATAAACAAACTTTGTGCATAGATGTAATAAAAAAGGTCATCATAAACGGTTATAAGTAAAATATACGACGCAAAATTGCTGCTCCCATTTGAAATAAATTGTTTTAAGTAAAACGGATATGTAATTTATAATTATGGTATGAGCGCTCTTTAGATAAACCCTTTTTAAATTTTATAGAATGCAAATAAATGTTTTAGAGCTAGTCGCATAGTTTTACTCGGCGCTTCGGCCTAAAACGGCCACTTATGGTGTAAGTGCCCAGTAAAACTAGGTGACTAGCTCTAAAATATTTATTTGCAGTCTTTAAAATTATAAAATGGTTTATCTTAAGAGCGCTCAGACCAGAATTGTAAAAAACATTCCCATTTTTTTTAAACAATTTATTTCAATTGGTGGCATCTCTTTTGCGTCGTATTTAACCTTTTAGGCGACTATAGCCCTGAAACTAGTTCCACCAGCGTTTAAATTCATTTTCTCGAAAATGAGATAAAATTCAAAAAACGAAGGTAGTACTTTGCTAGTTAATAACCTGTAGTATTTTTAGTATTGCTTTTCATTACTTTAAACTTCTGTTTAGTACGAGAACTTTTGTTTAACGCAAAAATGGTTTTGGCGTTATAAATGCTTATGCGTAAATAAATGGGTTTTTATAAAAATAAAATAAAAAATCGTTTTTAAAAAGATATCAAGTAGGAAAATTACGTAAAGTATACTGAATCACTTTCATCGCAAAGACTGTATTCGTTTGACTGAAACTTTAATTCTACTTTTTTAACCACATTAATTTTAGGAACTGTGTCTTTGTCATCTTTCTTAGGAAAAATAAATCTAAGTTTTGGCTTCCTAACAGTCTTTAAAAATTTTATATTATAATAACAATCATTTTGCACGCTCTCTATAAATCCAATATAATAGATCCACTTATTTTTTTCAAAATATCTTACAAGAACACTTTCATTTATAACATTGAGTAAGCTCATGAAATCATCACAGCCATATAATCTTGATTTTTCTTTTATCTTCTCCTGTAACCCTTCATTTTCATTTTTACTTTTCTGTATTTCAGCCCCATCATTTTCCTCAGTCTCTGTATCTCTATTTTTTTTATTATTTTCTGGTCCGGTGTTTGTCAAAGCCATATCATTGCTTATTATTTCGTCTTCCATTTTCTTCTTTATTATTTTTTCACTGTTATTTCCGATTTCTTTTATGTCAATCTTTTTCTCTTTTGTCTCTCTTTTTTCATTTCTTGTCTTTTTATTCAGTTTAACAGCATTCGTTTCTTTCTTCTCTTCAAAAGTTTTAGCTATATCATTATTGTTGGCTTCTTGCCTCTTTAATATTTCCAGGTTGCTATGTCTTAAATCTGTGTAATATTTGTCTATTCCTGTTTGCTCTTCTTCTATTTTAAAATCTTTGCTTTCATTTTCTTTCATTGCCGATGTAGACGGAACTGGGTTGTCGTAAATATTTTTTACATTTTCTTTCAGACTGTTGGTAGAAAATAAGTTTGTGTTTATGTCAATTTTCTTGAATGGACCGTACGCTTGTAAATTTAGAAAAGCTTTATTTTCCGGTGAAAATTTTATGTCCGATAGTAGCGTTACTTTATTGGTTTCTTTTATGTTTGTTCTACCCGTAAATATGTTGCCTTCTTGAGTAATGTCTATAGCGCTATCACCTCTACATTTTCCATCAACTGTGTTGTCTTTCAAGATCATTATAGATTCTTCATTGTCTTCAATATTGTCACTATCTAGCTTGCCAATTTCGTCCATACTTTCGTCTGATTCAGCATACGTGATGTTACTATCCGTGTCGGTGGTATCATCAGATTCTTCTTGCTTTTTAGATGTCAAACGTCTTCTTTTATTCACTTTTATTTCTTCATTTATAATTTTTCTTTTCTGAATTAAATTATGTTCCATCAAATCAAAGCAATCACAAAAACCGAAATCCTCACCACAAAAGCAGCTTAATTTTCTAAATTTTATAATTCCAGTATTTGGTGTCGAAGCAATTTGATGAAGAGACATTGTGTCTGGAACAGCTACCAGGGTTTTTGAAATCGCATCCAACATTTTTATTGAAGTATCGATGTCTTTATCAGGCACTAGAAAATATTTAATCTTAGATGTTGTATTTGTCACTAGCGCTTTAAAAGCTGCCTCAGCATCTGGAATATCATGGCCATGTACTACCAATCCGTCTAAATTTCGTTTTGTTGCTCCTCCAATACCGTCTGCGGCTCCTTTTCCATGGGAAGCTTCGAAATAAGACCAAGTCGCTTTGTCAAAACCTAACTGAGGGATAGCTGTATTTATCATATAAAAATTTTTCTTTTGCCGATATTGACTTGTGGGCCCATCTGTAAAGAAGTGTATTATCTTAACAGATGGAAATGTTTCTTTTACTAGTTTCAATACAGGGGTAAGGTGGGCCCAAATAGCGCCAGGTGTATGGTTTGTATTTTGCGATATCGTGCAAAAAGATATTGTTTTTGGGCCATATTTGTTATTGGCGTAAATAACTCCAGTATGTAAGGATATTTGTCTCTTGGAAGCACCAAAATGCATTGCCTGTACTTCTTCTGTGAACTTACAGATATAATTCTCAGAGAAGTCACAATGCACAACAATTTCTCTTTCAGTGAGTTTATTCTTACACATTGTGTACATTTTAAATTGGTGCAACAAGTTAAAATGATGTTTCTTGAAAACCCGTAAATGAGTACAAAATGTCTGTTGAAGTGTTTGTAATGATCCCGTAGTTTCTTCCTTGACTGTCCGTTTAGTAATTTTTTCTTCACTTTGTTGATTCACGGATAGATTTTTTGAATATTTTATCTGTTTTGTAACCCACCTCTTCCATGATACTGTATTTGTTGGATTCAATTGTGATAATTCAAACTCAAAAATTTTAGAAGAGCATAATTGACATTCATTGTACATGCATTTTTTGTCATTTATATTACACGCTATTGTAGATAATAACTCGGTAAAGTTATCCGTTTTTAATAAATGTAACTGCTTCAATTTATTTACCATGAAACTAAGATTCGCATGTTTTACGCACGCACAAGTATTTCGGTCTACAATTTTTGGGCTTAATACATAAAACGGCTTGTAGCGAGTAAATGTGGCATACGATAGCTTGCCCCCTTCATTTTTATATTTTTTATGTAAATTTTTTAAGGTATCCAACAAATACCTTACTTGTTTTCTTATTTTATGTAATGTTCTGTACTCGCTTTTTCCGGCTGTAGCGCGGCTATTATCGTCTCTTATATAAAATGAAGTGAGTTCTTCCAAACATTTCATTTTATAGTTGTTTAATCTTTGTCGAGACCTTAACCTTCCCTTTAGTCCCACACATGTACTTAACTTGGTTTTCATTTTATATTTTGATGTCATATCATTATTCACTACTTTTTTGAGTATATGTCTTTCGGAATTATTTGTTGCTTGGGAATATTGTGTTTGTAATGATTGTTTTAATATAATATTTTCAAATAATATCTTTTTTACAACTTTGTTCTTTTCCGGGGTCGAAAGTACGGGAATTGTTTCATTCATAATTTTTTCAGCTTTAGAATATGGAGTGTCTTTGTTCTCATTGGTTTCTATTACTTGTTCATTTTTTCCAGTGTTGTTCATCATTCTTATTTTTTGTGTCAACTGATTTATTTTATGTTTATATCTGTTATTTTTCCTGTTTAGCGTCTTCACTTTCTTAACTAATAGAGTCACTGTAGATTTTAAACTAATATTTTCTTTTTGTAGTTTACGAGAATACATGCGCTGCCTGGCTTTTTCTGTCTTATCTTCTGTCCTTTTATCACATTTTTTTTCATCTTTATTTTTTTGTTTCTCTTTCCTCCACTTTTCTCGCTGTAACTTTTGTTCGGTTTCAGTTAGTATACTTATTTTCTTATATTTTTTCTTGGTTCTTTCTAAATTCTGCCTTTCTTGTTGCAGCAATTTCTCGGGATTTTCTTCCCTCAACTTTTGACGATATCGTCGTTGCCTTTCTGCTCCAGACAAAGGCGTTTTACGTACCATTATCTGGGAACATTAATTTTAAATATAAGTGTAACATCTTAATATACGCAGAAACTTAAATAACTTATTAACAGACTTGAATAAAATAAATAATTTAAAAAATAAAAAAAAGCCGACTTCGATGCACTAAAAAGATCGAAACAAGATTAAGATAAACTACAAGCCTTATTCGGTTTGACAAACTACTTAATTAACTAATATTCTGTTAAATACACGCATAAAGTTTGCAAGCAGGCGGGACCCATTGTATTCGGCTTTCAGTATACTCGTAAGTACCGGAAAAATCACGGGTCGCCCCTGCTAACAAACTTAATGCGTATATTTAACATAATTTTAGCTTACAAAGTAGTTTGTCAAACCAAACAAGGCTTGTAGTTTGTCTTTATTTTGTTTTTAATCTTGTTGCATCATAGCCGGGATTTTTTAATTATTTAAATTATTTATTTTATTTCAAACTTTTTAGTTAACAAGTATGTGATATATATTTTTGTGATATCCTTTGAAATTTCTTCATTTTGACACCTCGCTCGGTATGTAAAGTACAAAAAAATTCTTCGGTATAACAATCTGATGCCAAAATTCAGCCATTTTGATTTCTTAGAAATTTTAATATACTCAGTGTCACTCATGCAACTACGACAAATCCAATAACACCTAGCTTGTCAAAATCCGTTAAGCCGTTTAGGCTGTAGGGTGTGACAAAGAAATGGACATACATACATAAATACGCTCGAAAAACCTTACCCTCCTTTCTTCGACAGTCGGGTAAAAAGCGCTATGCGAAAGGACGTAAAACTAGGCTCAACCATTGAACGACTGGATATTGTTTTCGATTATTAGGTAATACAAAAATGCTCCAATTGTTATTCCCATAAAATATAATTTGTACTTAAAAAACAACCAGTCAGTATGCGCCCTATTCTTTTGTGTGACGTCACCGAATGTCACACAATGGAAGCAAAATATAACCTATCAAAACAAGAATTTACGTCCTACTAGCAACTTACAAAGATTTTTACAATTCTTGTCTATTGCACGATTTTCTTAATACAAATGAGTTTTAATAATAACATGTCTATAGTAAAACCAATTAACTTACCAGAAATATTGCGTCACACAAGAATATTTTTTTACAGCGACAAAACGGCTAGACACATTTCTCGACATCAAAACATTTAGAGCAAGATGGCTGACGGTTTATTTTTTAAGGTTGGTAGTAAATCGAATGTTGCCAGATGTTAAAAAATAGAGATACGTTCAGAAACTGTATTATTAGGACACATTATTTCGTCACACAAGGCTCGTCACACAAAGTAACCAAATTTGGAGACATGATTATTACTACATTTATTTTATTTACCTGAATGTTTCTAAAGGATTAAAAAGGTTTCTCATGTACGGTAATCGTTTTCCAAGTATACTGTGACAAAGAAATCTGTGTGAGTTTCATAAAATGCAAATAAGATTTTTTTTCTTTTAAAATTGGCGCGTGGAGACAATTGTTTTTTGTATGACAAAAAAATTCCACATCACTGGAAATGTTTTTTTTTTAATTTTATTCCTAAGACCTAATTCAGTTGATGAGGTGTTTATATACAAAAGATATAATATTTTAATATCTTGTAAAAGAATGGGGCTTTTTATTTGTCACAACATTTTTTACACCCGTGTTAAAAATGAGGACACCAAAAATTTTTGATATGTACATTTTTTTTGATATTCACTCATTAGGCAGCAAATTAGTAGCCGCCGGGAGACGGGTAATTAAGAATTGAGGTGGACACTTAGCGTAACGACTTCTTTTATTATAATTGCTGTAAATTAAAATGGAGGAACGTCACAACGTAATCTTGGTAGAATAGGGATGATGACTGGGTCTAAAAAGTATTATTCTAATTAGTCCGTTAGTTAGATTATCCCAAAATAATGTACCCATATTTTTCTGTTTATTAAAAAAGTTAAAATTCACAAAGATACAGAGTATCAAAGTAAGTAACTAGAGTGGGGGCTTGTGACGTCACCGATGTGTAAATCTACAAAAATAAATCGTACGAAAGCGTGATGTCATGCGAAATTTAAATGCGCTGTATCCTTTTTATTTATTGTTTCTCAGAGAAAAGAAAAAATACGTGTACATTATTTTTTAATAATCTAACCTAATAAAATAATCTAACTAAACCCGATGGGCCAAAAATATTTTTTCAGACATCATGCGTATTGTATTAATTAATAAACTAAAATGGAAGTAGAGGTCACAGCGTCATCATCAAAATTTAAGAGTAACGCTCTTGTCGGTGGATTTTCTTCCATTCTGTTCTATCTTCCGCCAACCTCTTGACATCTTGGTACGACACTGCTATCATCATTTCCTTGACTTGCTTCATATATTTTGTGCCTTGGCTTTCCTCTTCCCATCCTTCCTTCTATTTTTCCTTCTATTATAATTCGCATAAAATTATCATGCCGTATCAAGTGTCCCAACATATACCTACGCCTATTTCCGATTACCTCGAGTATGTGCCTATTTTCACCTACTCTATTTAGGTCACAGTGTAGGCATCTTAAAAAAATATCTTCTATTTCTTATATTTTAATTAAATATACTATATCTATTTATTTATTATTTATTAAAATCTTTATTGACCTCAATGGTACAAAAGGTGAACTTTACGCTAATGCATATAGGGTGACTTTTTAACCGGCAGCCGAATTTTTGGAGCATGTGCCGTCCATGACTACTGCGTACTGTTCAACTTTCATATAAAATAATTACTGAAAAACTATAAAAAGAATCGACCTCCCATACAAATCACCGCTCACCCGAACGAACTTTCTATGACGAAAATTTTATTATGATTTTCAATTATTATGTGGGCGAAAGGGGGAAAAAAGAAATAAAATAGTGAAGGGTATAGCCGCATCGTCTATTAACATGATTCGCCTATTCCCGTAATTGGATTTTACGATCTGCGGGAAGAGAAGCACCTGGTACATTCCTAGATTTTTCTTTTTTTCCAGATCAGCATAGAAGTATAACATAGGATAGGAAATATTGATAACTGCGGTAAAAGCAATTAACCGAAAAATAAACGGGCAAGTGCGAGTCGGACTCGTACATGAAGGGTTCCGTACAATGTTTTAAAAAGCTAAAAAAACACGTTTTTTGTATGACGACCCCGATTTTAAACTTTTTTTTATTTTTAGTATTTATTATAGCGGCCATAGTAATGCATATTCTGTGAAAATATCAAGTATCTAGTTAATGCCATTATAAAGATCTAGTTAAAAACGCTGAAAAAACACTTTTTTGTGTAGCGACCCCCTTTAATTTTTAACTTTTTTTTTTAGTATTTTTTGCGGCCACAGTAATACACAATCGGTGAAAATATCAAGTTTCTAGAGCTATTACGGTTCAAGAGATAGAGCCCTGTGACAGATGGACAGACAGCGGAGTCTCAGTAATAGGGTCCCGTTTGCACCCTTTGGGTACGGAACCCTAAAAAGACCAGTTGTACTCTGGGAGTGCCGACAGAAGTGAAAACTTGAACAAGGTGGTGTCGGTTACGGTAACAGTGTCGCGAGTTCAATGGCTTTTCCTATCACAAAAATTACCCAACATGCCTAAAGAAGTTTTCCCTTCAAAAATTACTTTGTAATGATAAGATTAAAACGACACGCTATTTGACTCCAATAACTTGTGACGTCACAACGTGGTATTTCAAACAAATCCCATAGCACAGAATACAGTGTAGCAGGGCGTCTTAGTGAAACAACAGATACACGACGGCTGGTTTATTGAGTAAAAACTTATCTACCTTCACAATAACTATTTAACAAGTAGGTACCCACAACATCTCCCCCCGAAAGATAAAACAATGCTTTTATTTCCCCCAAAAATAAGAAGAAATAACAAAAAAAAATAGAAGTTTGTAAACACTTAATTCTAAACTTAAAAATAAAAATTATACAATTTAAGTAAGACAAGTAGGTACCTTAAGCGCGAAACTTAATAAAATTGTATTAACTATATTGAAATTAGGCATACAGGAATAATCCGTAACATGTAGATTACAACGATGACATAAATAATAACAGACCCCGCATACTTAATACGAGTTATAAGGCATCTAGAAATTTTGTTACAAGTTTAAGTACAGGCAATGAAAATAATTATTAAATTAGGTACCAAAAATTTGCTTCCGCTACAATACAAGTAAGTAGTAGTATGCAAAAGGACACTTTTTTTTTTTTTTAACCCGTCACCAGTTTGACCTATTAATCAATTAAGGTATCCATTTAAACTATTTGTAGAATTAACCACGAACACGCGAGCAACGCCGCGGCTAACAGCCACTACCTATATAATAAAATCATTGACAAACAAATCGAACGGGTGGCTTCACCTCTCGGCCACTTTTAGTAGTTATTACTTGTGGTTGCGACACCGTTCCGCAGGGTCGAGGTACCGTGTTGTTGGTAGGTCCCTCGTTTTCCAAATCTAAATATTTAAAGCTAGAATTTTTACTACCCACACTATCAGAATTCGGCAATTTTAAAATATGTTGACGGTTCCGTCTATATGTACCACCGTTTTCCGTCTGTACCCAGTACGAACGCTGATCCTGAGCTGGCCTGGTAACTTTAGCCTTTACCCATATGTCCTTGTTTCGCATGCGCACAGTTTCATTTGGATACAAAGGTTTTAATTTTCGTGTACCCCTATCGTAATAAGTTTTTGTATTTTTCAATTTATTTAAACGACTGTCCCTCATAGATTCCGAATGAATAACAGCTGGTTGGAGTGATTTATCAGTGATAGGCAACTTAGTTCTTAATCTACGGTTCATCAAAAGTTGTGCTGGAGAATATGTTTCTCCTGAAACGGGAGTGTTCCTAAAGTTAAGGCGAAGATATAGGCAAATGGCCTTGAAGTGTGAAATAAATTGTTAACTCGTAAATATGGTGATAATTTCCATATTGCTCTACGTCATGCACTAGATAGCCCTTTAAATTATTTTGTGAACTGCCGTTAAAACTATTATTGGTGATCCGTCTAGCTTTAAAACTTGCCGTGGCCACTTTTGGCGGAGGCAAGTTTTAAAGCTAGACGGACTAATGTAAATACTTTCAACGGTGGTTTATAAAATAATTTAAAGGGCTATCTAGTGCATGACGAAGAGTAATATGGAAATTATCTCCATATTTACGAGTTAACAATTTATTTCAAATGAGGGCGCCACTTCAAGGTCATTTGCCTATATCTTCACCTTAAGTAACGCTAAACGCCAATCTTGCCCACTTTCGAGAGACTTTATCATCATGGCTTTAACCGTTCGAACATTTCTTTCAGCAAGGCCGTTAGACCTCGGGTACAGCGGTGAGCTGGTCACGTGATCGAATTCCCACCTGCTGCTGAATTCTTTAAATTCCTGTGACGTATATTGAGTACCATTGTCTGTAATAAATTTTTTGGGTATGCCAAACCGACTAAAAATTTCTTTTAAAATGAATATAACTGAAACACTTTGCATATTTGGTAGCTTTATTTATTTATTGTAAAAACTAAATACAACGGCTTTCACCAATTACAGCATATAGAAAGAACTTATAGCTAAATGTAATTAAAAAATTTACACAGCTGGTACGACGGGCGCCACCACTAATAATGTACAGTAAAAACTTTTTTTTTCATTCTAGTCATTTCATTTTAAAAACATTTTTGTCATTCTCGCAATATACCAATAGGTTCCTTACAACCATATTCGTTCCATCAACAAACACATCACACTCAGGTTGCTGATTCAGGAATATGTTAAGGTCCGTAAGCATGCGACATAGAGGAGATTGCTCATGTGATACCGTGCGTGTGACCGGTGGGGCAAACAGTTTTCGCGGCTGACATGAGCGTTGCACCAAACGTCTATTTGGTACATTTAGGCGACAAAGTTGATTATGAAGCTCGGGGACGTCGATAAAATTACGTAAAATTTTCAAACAGATTACCAATTGCCCAGCATCTCTACGGGTTCTAAGTGAGTTTAACCCAAGAGACCCTAAAAGAAACAACGTAGGATAGAGATAGGGATAATATCCGTAGATACGTTTATAGAGGTATCTTAGAAATGCCTTCTGAACTTTTTCTAGCATCAGCGTGTACGTTATTGTAATTAATAATTGTAATTGCCACTTCGATGTATTTAGAATAATAGTCTACTACCAATAAATAGGAATTACTTTTGAGTTCAAAAATATCGGATGCCACGACTTCCCAGGGCAGATTGGGCACGGGATGCGGCTGCAGCGGCTCGCGCGGGCTGGCGTTTCATTTAAACGTTTTTTGAAAATAGATTCTAATGGTTTATGGTCACTTTCTACCGTTACTTTGCTATGGCCATAAATGTATAGGTGGAAACGAGTGCAACCGAAGACTACAGCAAGCATTTCTTTTTCGATTTGCGCCCACTGCGTTTCGGCGGGGGTGAGGGCGCGCGCCGCGTACGCGACGGGCCGGTCCGCCTGCAGGAGGCATGCACCGAGACCCAGCGAGCTCGCGTCCACCGACACCACTACCGGCTCGTTAGGAGAATAGTAGCGTAATACGGGGGCGCTGCTTATCTTATTTTTTAGTTTTTTAAATGCCTCATCCTGAGCGCTTGACCAATAAAACTCGACATCTTTCTTTAACAACTCCCTTAAACCTGAGGATATCTCTGAGTAACTAGGAATAAAACGGGATAAGTAATTTGTTACTCCTAAAAACCGTTCTAATTCCTTTTTATCTGTAGGAGTTGGTATGTCTAAAACCGCTTGTATACGTTTTTTGATGGATCACAGTAATCTGAGAATTTCTTACATATATAGTCCTAGTCTAATTTTTTGGACTGAGCTATATCGAGTTCTTCGTAAATTTCTCTCCCGTATTTACCAATGCTGTGCATAAACAAGGCACTCTTTTCTCTCGACGTTGCCATTTCCTTATCCGCTGCAATCAAATAGTAGTCAAAAGCCATTTTCCATTCTCGCCAATTAGCGGCCAGATTTCCTTCTCGAAGCATCGGCGTCGGTTGCTGAATCGCCGTGTAGACGCCCTCCTCACGTTTCGACACATCACTTTCAGTACCCATTTCACTAAAAAACTTGTAGTCCGACACAAACTCAAATTATTTCGGTATAACAACGCGATGCAATCGTACGATAACTTTTTACACCTGGCACCATGTAGCAGGGCGTCTTAGTGAAACAACAGATACACGACGCCTGGTTTATTGAGTAAAAACTTATCTACCTTCACAATAACTATTTAACAAGTAGGTACCCACAACATACAGTAAGAGTAAAACGAACGGAATCTCCTAAGGTACGCGCAATATGCGTCCCCGTTCCCCGTCCCCGCACCTCTCCCCTGGTTCTTGTGGGCCAACTTGTGTCATCAAGGCGAAAACGGAGGAGAGGATACCTTAGGAGATTCCGTTCTGTTTACTCATACTGTATTCTGTGTCCATAGACAAGGTTTATTTTGACGTTTAGAAAAAACACTTATCTAATTGGACTTTTTGGATTCTATAGGGAATTAAATAATGCCTGTTGTAAAAGCAAAAGTTTTTTAGCCTATATTGGTGTCCCACTGCTGGGAAAAGGCCTCCTCTTTTTCCTAAAACCTAAATCAAAATCAAAATCAAATATTTATTCAGTAATTAGGGCTTTGCAGGCACTTTTACACGTCAGTAATTATAGTGTACATTACGTGTAATGTTTATTTCTATTTAAATTATTTTTTTTTGTTCAAAAGCTACCGATACTAGCGTTTCGCAACGACCACTGCTGAGAAGAGACGCCGAACACAATATTGGTCGCCTACGCACCAGAAGGGCTTTGTCAGTTTACAAAGATATTATGCCTAATACAATGTTATCACAACATAATATGTAAAGCTTGCGAACGAGTGCCAAATCCATCTTACAGAAATAAGTTACACTGAGAAGTCTTAAAAAAACGGAGCCGAGCTGACCAGTCCCTGCTGGCGGCACCCGTTCACGAGTTGATGCGTTGTAAAAGCAAATAATATGGTCATGAGTAGCTCATGAAAAATGAAAGACAAACTATCTACAACGAATCAAAACAAGTAATCGATACAAACAACAATTGGACAGGACAACCGGTTAGCTTCCACCGAGTGGTCTCCAATAAAACCGGTCAAGCGTTATGACCGGGCGAGAGCTTCTGCGCGTTTGAACGTATTTACCGGATGAAATTATCACAACCACGATTTCAAGTAAAAACAAATGTGTTGAAAGAGTCTGTCATAAAATGTTTATGTCAACTAACTATTGCCTTTAATTAAAACTGCGTTAAGGTGGAACATAAATTTTTCGTGGTCCAGGGCTGCCCCCATTTGAAATAAATGATTTAAAAGGAAACGGAGATACTCGTATCATTTAAAATTTTGTTTAAGTAAGCCCAGACACGTGACCCGCGACGTTTTCAGCTATTTCTATCGCAAGTAGGGTTTGTGACAAAGATGGACTGAACCCGAAGACACGCGACGGGTTCAGTCCATCATCATCATCATCATCTGAGCGTATTCCCGTTGCATCCTCAGCTGTTACGCTTCAGAGCCCAAGGACCGCTACCTTACCTAGGTGATTTGACGTGGTTAGGTACAGGTTTTTACACAGAGCGACTGCCGTCAGACCTCCGCAACCCAAAGGGTAGACCGGAACCAATCCTAGGATAGGTTTAAATAAACGCTAGATGGCATTTGGGACCCACAGCTTTACGTGCCTTCCGAAGCACGGAATCATCTGTCTTTTCTGATAAATCAGGTGATTCGGAGACAGTGAATATGGACTGAACCCGAAGACACGCAACGGGTTCAGTCCGTCTCTGTCACAAACTCTACGTGTGACAGAGACACGTGACCCGCGACGGTTTCAGCTATTTCTATCGCACGTATAGGGTTTCTGACAGAAATGGACTAAACCCGTAATCGGTGTCGGCTTGACGTAGTTTCAAGCCTTAAGAGCCCGAACTACCCTAAAGTTCTTAGAGCGATCTTAAATATTATCAATATTAACGAAATATTCACTTTGAAATAAAAACACAGCAAAGTTCAGGATTAACTCTTAATGTTTAGAAAACACGATTGCTTAAAATTTTCTCGATAGAAAAAAATTGCGAAGTTGCCTCTAAATCACCTCAGAATTATACTAAAACGGAAAGTATTCGAGAAATACAATAAATTAGCCTTTGTTACTTTGGATTATAATTGTATGAAACATAAGGCAGTCATAATATTAGGTCCTTACAAATGAAATTGCCGGTTTTCAATACTGGCAACTTTAAAATCAAATATCTTGCGTTTCATTTAGAATTCCAAATTCAAATTTATTTCGAAATAAAGCCAGAAAAATATTGTTTTAAAATTCGTATTTCATTTGTTTTAACATCATTTGTTTGAGTTTCAACATTGCTATAACAACAACTATAGACAAATTGAAAATTTGCGGTATTTACGAATACGAGTTCCACCGTGGCACCAGTGCTGCAGAAACGACTCGAAGAATTAACGACGTGTATGGACCAGGCACCGCTAACGAACGAACGGTGCGTTTTTGGTTTCAACGTTTCCGTTCTGGAAATTTCGATTTACACAATGAGCCTCGTGGACGACCTGATACTCAAGTGAATAACGAAGAATTGAAGGCGATAGTGGAAGCGGATCCATCTCAAACCACTTCTGAATTAGCAGCAGCCTTCGGCGTAAGTGACAAAACGATACTTATCCACTTGCGCCAAATCGGAAAAATTAAAAAACTCGAAAAGTGGGTACCGCAAGAATTGACTGAAG
Source organism: Acrobasis repandana (assembly GCA_963576875.1). Taxonomy (NCBI): domain Eukaryota; kingdom Metazoa; phylum Arthropoda; class Insecta; order Lepidoptera; family Pyralidae; genus Acrobasis; species Acrobasis repandana. Next base: position 2,574,635 of record OY756234.1, on the reverse strand, counting down.
CAAACCAACAAACACGCGTTGCTTGCTGCGTTTCTTTGCTTAATCGCCACAATAATGAGGGGATTTTGAACCGTATCGTGACTTGTGATGAGAAATGGATCCTGTACGACAATCGGAAGCGATCATCACAATGGCTTGACCCTGGAGAACCGGCAAAACCTTGCCCTAAGCGAAAACTGACCAAAAAGAAGATTCTGGTTAGTGTTTGGTGGACCAGTGGTGGTGTTATTCACTACAGCTTCTTGAGATCAGGCCAGACGATTACTGCAGACTTGTATTGTCAACAATTGCAAACAATGATGGAAAAACTCGCCATTAAACAACCGAGACTGATGAATTGCTCTAGCCCACTGCTTCTTCAGGATAACGCTAGACCACACACTGCACATCAAACGATCGCCAAGTTAGAGGAGCTGCGACTAGAACCTCTGCGTCACCCACCATACTCTCCAGATCTTGCCCCAACCGATTACCACTTTTTTCAAAATTTGGATAAGTTTTTACAAGGAAAAAATTTCAAATCTGATGAGGCAGTCAAAACCGCCTTTAAACAGTTCATAGACTCTCGCTCCCAGGATTTTTTTTCCAAAGGTATCAATGATCTGCCTATAAAATGGCGGAAGTGTATCGATAACAACGGCGCATACTTCGATTGATTAAATAATAATTTCATTAAAAAAAACTTGTTTCACTTTTTTGATACTGAACGGAAATTTCATATGTAAGGACCTAATATTATATGTCCTGTTTTTTCAATAACTCTGAAATATTCTGTGTAAAACGAAAAAATCCTTAAAAAAAACCAGCTTCATTGACCTACCATGGTCTTTCCACCCCGCATGGTCCACTTTTGAGAAGCAGTTGGTACATTCTTAGTTTTTTTCTTTTCTCCCAGACAAGCATGGAAGAAAAGTATGTTATATAGGACTTATTTTTCATCGAATGCAAGTCATATTAGGAAAAATATATCAAAGTCAAGCTAAAATTTACGTCTGGGTAAGAAAATGTCTGCCATTACCTACATTACCGACTTTCAAACAACGCTGTTGACTTTTCCAACCCGATACGATTGGTACACTCGGAACGGAAGCACGAATAACAATAGTATAGAAATATAACTTATTCAAAAATGGTGAAGAAAGCCGTGTGGAGGCAGAGGTGATATTCTAATGGGAGATTTTTGGTATCCATTTCTCGGCTGATATCTTTGGGTTTTAGGGTTTCGTACCCAAAGGATGCAAACGGGACCCTATTACTGGGACTCTGCTGTCTGTCCGTCTGTCACAGGACTCTATCTCTTGAACCGTAATAGACACTTGAAACTTTCACCGATTATATATTACTGTGGCCGCTATAACAACAAATACTTAAAATAAAAAAAGTTAAAAATTAAAGAGGGTTTTCATACAAAAACGTGTTTTTTTAGTCTTTAACTTGATCTTTTTAATGGCATTAACAGATACTTAAAATTTTCACTGATTATATATTACTATAGCCGCTATAACAACATATAAAAATTAAAGAGGGTCGTCAAGAAACGTGTTTCTTTAGCATTTAAAACATTGTACGGAGGTACGGAACCCTTCATGTACGAGTCCGACTCACACTTGCCCGTTAATTATTATGAAACAAGATGCATATGACGGCATATGCAATTTTTATTTCGCATAAAGAGTGCCTTGAATATCACCGCTCGCACCGCCTGTGGTTCCCAGCCCAGAATAGGATCTCTACATATCTTTGTGTGGATATCGTAAAAGGGGACTTAAGGATAAAGCAATAAGATCTTTGTAAAAAAAAATTGGTTGCCTGTAAAGTCGGTATACGGGCGAAAGTTTTACGTGACAACGACTTCACTCCACTTCACTCCAAACTTGACTTCCACTCGGGCATGGTTAGCCCGCCTAAGAGCGAGAGAGACAGACATAAAAAGTGAAAGGCACGCGTGCCTCTCACTCGCTCTCATTGTGAGCGCATAACGTGAGCGGAGCGTAACGCAGTTTCTTGAAGTGTCACCCGGCTAACCAATTTAGAAGACGTTGTCACGTCAAAATTTCTCAAAAAGGTTGGAGGTGGTTGTCAGGCCAGCCGTTAAACTTTCAGGCAAAACCTTTTATCACAGCTTGAAAAGTTATTTATTTATTTATTTATTTAATACTCTTTATTGTTCTAAAGTAAAACATACTTTTAACAAATGGCGGACTTAATGCTAAGAGCGTTTACTCCCAGTCAACCATAAGAATAAACAGAAAAATAATTTGTTCGGCGTAAAAAGCAAAATTAATCAATTATGACTACCGATTCAATAAATACTTCATATAACATATTAAGAACATATACATAAAACATAACATTACTACATACTATATAATATATATCAAAATAAATATCTACTTATACAATACGTACCATTATATTATACCTACATATACGAGTATAATTACATGTATAATCAATTTTGAGAACTGGATGTTGATGACTTTACGGAGGAAGGGAGTTCAAAAGATGAGCGTGAACTTTCCTTTTTAAAGATGGATGTTATAACATGGAGGACCGTATACGATAAAAAAACAGGCAAAGTGCGCAGTGGACCTACCGCGACTTAAGCGATTTCTTCCAGCCAACCTTGGATGAATGTAGACTTTTAAAAGAATTGGGTAGTTTCCTGGGTCAAAAATAAATTATTTGGTACTGTAAGAGGATAAAACGTCACAAAATAATGTCACCTGTCATTGATCACATCCACATTGAACGTGATTTTAGATTTATTAATGCAGAAAAACGGATTTTAAGAGCGCTATTTGACTCCAAGAGACTATGACGTCACAGGCCGATATTTCATACAAAGCTGCTTTGTGCTGTGTGGATGCGATCAATGACAAGTGGCATTATTTTGTGACGTTTTATCCTCTAACAGTACCAAATAATTTATTTTTGTCCTTAAAAAACCTTAAGTTTTTTCTTAAAGAAGAGTTTTTTCTTCCCTTTATTTTTTTAAGGGCTTTTATTTCATACAAAATTCATAGAAAATGTTTTTTTTATTTATAAAAAAGTATCTGATTTGACTTGTTGGAAACTAGCGGATTCGAGTTGGTATAATCGTATCTTTCTTCACTTTTAGTAATTTGTGACGGCCGGAAGTCAGCCGTTCGCGCCCCGCCGGCTTTATTGAAGGCGGCTCGCTGGAACAAACCGGTTGCTTTCGGAGTGACGTGTTTATTTCAGAATTTTGATGTAACAATATGACAAGAAACCGGTCATTTATTTTGGCCCCTTATTTTTAACCGGTTATATATTTTATTAGATACTAGCGCCCGATCCTGGCTTTGCACGGGAAGGTATTCTACAAAGTGGAAGGGAAATACCCGTAATAAAACGAACCACGGGCTATACTAGATCACTAGAATATAATTAAATTAAAATAACAGTCAAATAACCAAATCAAAAATCGACATTTCGCCCGGGCGTCCGCTCACTTTTGTATGCAAATGCCAATTTTCTTTTGTTATTTGGCTTTTATTTTAATTTCATTATACTTTAGTGATCTAGAATAGCCCGTGGTTCGATTTATTACAGGTATGTCCCTTCCGCGTTGTATATTACGGGTATGTCTCTTCCACGTTGTATAAAGATTACATATATAAATATTTAATTACAGTAAGAACTTTTCTATAATCACGTTTAAATAGAGACATAAAGGTACTTATAAAACGAAGACAGTCACCATAGCCGAAAACGGCCAGGGAAGATAATATATAAAGGTACTTATACTATAAGGCGTGCAGTCTTATTTGGACTGGCATTACTCGGCACAGCCGGGCGGTAAAATCGAATAATGGACAATGCCAGCCCGAATAAGTGTGTAGTAACCTTAAGAGGGCCTTACCTATGTGAATAGTCCAAGTTTTGCTCCTGCTCCAACGCACACAAATTTACTCTGGCCGGAGCGAGACAGCCAGACCATGCGGGGTGGAAAGACCATGGTAGGTCAATGAAGCTGGTTTTTTTTAAGGATTTTTTCGTTTTACACAGAATATTTCAGAGTTATTGAAAAAACAAGACATATAATATTAGGTCCTTACATATGAAATTTCCGTTCAGTATCAAAAAAGTGAAACAAGTTTTTTTTAATGAAATTATTATTTAATCAATCGAAGTATGCGCCGTTGTTATCGATACACTTCCGCCATTTTATAGGCAGATCATTGATACCTTTGGAAAAAAAATCCTGGGAGCGAGAGTCTATGAACTGTTTGAAGGCGGTTTTGACTGCCTCATCAGATTTGAAATTTTTTCCTTGTAAAAACTTATCCAAATTTTGAAAAAAGTGGTAATCGGTTGGGGCAAGATCTGGAGAGTATGGTGGGTGACGCAGAGGTTCCAGTCGCAGCTCCTCTAACTTGGCGATCGTTTGATGTGCAGTGTGTGGTCTAGCGTTATCCTGAAGGAGCAGTGGGCCAGAGCAATTCATCAGTCTCGGTTGTTTAATGGCGAGTTTTTCCATCATTCATCATCATACAAGTCTGCAGTAATCGTCTGGCCTGATCTCAAGAAGCTGTAGTGGATAACACCACCACTGGTCCACCAAACACTAACCAGAATCTTCTTTTTGGTCAGTTTTCGCTTAGGGCAAGGTTTTGCCGGTTCTCCAGGGTCAAGCCATTGTGATGATCGCTTCCGATTGTCGTACAGGATCCATTTCTCATCACAAGTCACGATACGGTTCAAAATCCCCTCATTATTGTAGCGATTAAGCAAAGAAACGCAGCAAGCAACGCGTGTTTGTTGGTTTGCTTCAGTCAATTCTTGCGGTACCCACTTTTCGAGTTTTTTAATTTTTCCGATTTGCCGCAAGTGGATAAGTATCGTTTTGTCACTTACGCCGAAGGCTGCTGCTAATTCAGAAGTGATTTGAGATGGATCCGCTTTCACTATCGCCTTCAATTCTTCGTTATTCACTTGAGTATCTGGTCGTCCACGAGGCTCATTGTGTAAATCGAAATTTCCAGAACGGAAACGTTGAAACCAAAAACGCACCGTTCGTTCGTTAGCGGTGCCTGGTCCATACACGTCGTTAATTCTTCGAGTCGTTTCTGCAGCACTGGTGCCACGGTGGAACTCGTATTCGTAAATACCGCGAATTTTCAATTTGTCCATAGTTGTTGTTATAGCAATGTTAAAACTCAAACAAATGATGTTAAAACAAATGAAATACGAATTTTAAAACAATATTTTCTGGCTTTATTTCGAAATAAATTTGAATTTGGAATTCAAATGAAACGCAAGATATTTGATTTTAAAGTTGCCAGTATTGAAAACCGGCAATTTCATTTGTAAGGACCTAATATTATGACTGCCTTATGTTTCATACAATTATAATCCAAAGTAACAAAGGCTAATTTATTGTATTTCTCGAATACTTTCCATTTTAGTATAATTATGAGGTGATTTAGAGGCAACTTCGCAATTTTTTTCTATCGAGAAAATTTTAAGCAATCGTGTTTTCTAAACATTAAGAGTTAATCCTGAACTTTGCTGTGTTTTTATTTCAAAGTGAATATTTCGTTAATATTGATAATATTTAAGATCGCTCTAAGAACTTTAGGGTAGTTCGGGCTCTTAAGGCTTGAAACTACGTCAAGCCGACACCGATTACGGGTTTAGTCCATTTCTGTCAGAAACCCTATACGTGCGATAGAAATAGCTGAAACCGTCGCGGGTCACGTGTCTCTGTCACACGTAGAGTTTGTGACAGAGACGGACTGTACCCGTTGCGTGTCTTCGGGTTCAGTCCATATTCACTGTCTCCGAATCACCTGATTTATCAGAAAAGACAGATGATTTCGTGCTTCGGAAGGCACGTAAAGCTGTGGGTCCCAAATGCCATCTAGCGTTTGTTTAAACCTATCCTAGGATTGGTTCCGGTCTACCCTTTGGGTTGCGAAGGTCTGACGGCAGTCGCTCTGTGTAAAAACCTGTAACCACGTCAAATCACCTAGGTAAGGTAGCGGACCCCGGGCTCTGAAGCCCGATATTATTACTCTGTGCTAGGTATAGCATAATTATACATATAGTTATTTATCTATATATATAAAAGCGAAAATCACTCACTCATCAGGAAATCTCGAAAACTACTAAGTCAATGAAGATGAAATTTGGCAGGAAGGTAGATTGTGACTAGAACACGTCCGCTAAGAAAGGATTTTTGGAAATTCCATCCCTAAGGGGGTGAAATAGGGGTTGGGAGTTTGTATGAAACTTTGTAATTTTTAAAGTGAGACACATGAAATTTTTAATGTATTTTAGTAGTTAGTAGAAAATAATAATGCATTTATTAGATTTTGAAAATTACTTTCCTATAGGGGTTAAATAGGGGTTGCAAGTTTGTATGAATCTTCGTCATTTTTGTATCCAAACTTTAGAATTTTAACATTTGTAGTAGGTTTTAAAAAAATTACAATTTCCCTTTTCCACCTTCATGCCCACCATTACGCTAAAAGTGGCCTAGGCTTTACCGCCCTTGGCTCTGTCTACCCCGTTGGGGATAAAGACGTGATAGTGTATCTGTATCTTTAAAAAAATTAAGTTTAAAAAAAAAATCTAATTTGAGTAGTCTACGCGGGCGAAGTCGCGGGCAAAAGCTAGTTTATGTATAAATGTTGGTTTTACAGCGCAATATTGTAGCAATGGACGTAAAATTATAATTAACGGGTTACGTGATTACCTTAATAATCTGTTGGACTTCCAATTAAACCAATCCAACGCTGGGAAAATTCGACAATTACCAGATAATCATTGTAAATAACACTGTTATTTTAGAATTATGATAAATGCTTTGTAGAGGCACAGGGCGGAATCTCCTAAGGTACGCGCAATATGCGTCCCCGTTCCCCGTCCCCGCACCTCTCCCCCGTTTTCGCCTCGATGACTCACGTTGGCCGTCAAGAACCGGAACCTAAATTAAATCGAAACCATATTGCGCGTACCTTAGGAGATTCCGTTCTGTTTACTCTTACTGTATTCTGTGGTAGAGGTCTTAAATAGAGTACGTGGAAAGAGACACATACTCGAGGTAATCGGCAATAGGCGAGACAATATGTTGGGACACTTGATACGGCATGACAATTTTATGCAAATTCCTGCAGCGGTGTTCCTGAACCGATACGACATTGAAACCTTCAAAAAACGAGTCTATATCTTTTTGAAAGGCCGGTAACGCTCTTGTTACAGTTGTTACACCCCTGGTGTTGCAGTTGTCCATGGGCAGCGGTGATCACTTACCATCAGGTGACCCGCTTGCTCTTTTGCCGCCCTATAACACAAAAAAAGGTGATAGCAGTGTCGTATCAAGATGTCAAAATGTTGGCGGAAGAAAGAATGGAAGAAACTCCACCGACAAGAGCGTCGCTCTTAAATTTCGATGATGATGATGATAAATGCTTCATTAAACACTTAAAGTACTCATATTTCCGTAATACCACAGAATAAATAATACTAACATACAAAAGTCTCACTCAGCAAAGAAATTCAAAGAAATATCTACTCAATGTGGCTAGCGATATGGTTTAATTTAGCTCACGTCAGAACTCAGCACCTTTTCATATAGATTTACCTTTTCGTAAAGATACTTAGGCATCCATTGCCTAAGGTATGCCCTTATTACTCTGGACAAACGATTTGTATAACTGAATATACCAACCGGAGGGGCCGCCTGCGCGCATAGGAATAATGCAAGTACATTTTCGATACCTAAAAGGGGAGAGACACAGGCCTGGTAATACTCAATCCGTTTATATCGACTGCCTCTGAGATCAGTAGTTCATAAAATACTTTGAAGGGATATCTAGAACTTGGTAGTAGCAAAATTTTAAATGAAGTCTCCGTTTTCTTTGAAATGATTTATTTTAAATGGGGGCAGCACTGGACCCCGGAAAATTCAGGTACGGCCTTAAGAGCAATCTATTCTTGATAACAAGGTAGGTCGATTGAAAATAAGTTTATTACTTTTCATTACACCGAACACAGAATATTAAGGAGTGAGCTCGAGTCACAATATCATTTTAATAATCGGGCAAGTGCGAGTCGGACTCGTACATGAAGGGTTTCGTACCACCCTACAATGTTTTAAAACGCTGAAGAAACACGTTTCTTGTATGACGACCCCCTTTAATTTTTAACTTTATCTTATTTTTAGTATTTGTTTTTATAGTGGTCATAGTAATACATAATTGGTGAAAATATCAAGTATCTAGTAAATGCCATTATAAAGATCGAGTTGAAAACGCTGAAAAACACGTGTCTTGTATGACGACTCCCTTTAATTTTTAACTTTTTTTATTTTTAGTATTTGCTGTTATATCGGCCACAGTAATACATAATCGGTAAAAATTTCAAGTATCTAGCTATTACGGTTCAAGAGATAGAGCCCTGTGACAGACGGACAGACAGACAGACAGCGGAGTCTCAGTAATAGGGTCCCGTTTGCACCCTTTGGGCAACCGAAGGGCATGTATGAAGCGAGACCTAGTCGATTTTCCGACTATATTACGTGTAAACCGTTGAATATAATAATAATAAATAAATTAATCTCACGTTAATTATAAGCGATACTAAAAATCTCTCGTTGAAGTATTATTTTCACATTGCAATATTATCGCAACATATAATAATAATGAACGAGTAGCGAGATAATAAGCTGGTGGACTTCGAAATGAACCAATTTCAACGCTGGAAACATTCGGCAATTACCGGTTGAAAATAATAAACCTAGGTAGTTATTTATGATTAAATCTAGATGAAATATATTGAAAATGAAAAAGTTTTCATAGCATACGTAATTCAGCTGATTCTGTAATTTATATTTCATTGTTATAGTAATTTAAAACTGTATCAACAAAGCTAAAGATTGAAACTGAATCTAAATATAATTTAAAAAAAAAAGTTAAGGCCGTACCTGAATTTTCCGGGGTCCAGTGCTGCCCCCATTTAAAATAAATCATTTCAAAGAAAACGGAGTCATTATTTAAAATTTTGCTACTATCAAGTGCTAGATAACCCTTCAAAGTATTTTATGAACTACTGTTTACAGTTTAAAGTTAGAACGTTAAGCTTTACTACGCACATTTGCGAAAAACGGCCACTTTTGGCTAATGTGCGTAGTATAAAGCTTATCGTTCTCATTATAAACTGTAAACAGTAGTTCATAAAATACTTTGAAGGTTTATCTAGGTTATTTAGTTTATCTTACATCTCCATTGAATGTTTGGTATCTCGATGATGGTACGATTGGGGGAAGTCCTGTAGCAGTAGAAAATGATCTTCAGATAGTTATATCTAAATTTAGAGAAATGGGCCTTGAGGTAAATACAAGCAAATGTGAGCTGTTTTCGTATAATACCAATCCTTCGCATATTGGCAACCTTTTGTCACTGCTTCCAGGAATTAAGATAGTGAGTAGGACGGATTTAAATTTACTTGGTGCTCCCATATTTTCAGAAGCAGTACCATCCGCTATTCTTCTTAAAAACGAAATATTGAAGAAGTCTGAGCCTACTTTGAAGGAACTCCCTGCTCATGTCGCTTTGACTCTTTTTAAAAGCTGTTTGTCAATGCCAAAGTTGACATATACACTAAGGACTGCTCCAGTTTGGCTTTTTCCTAACGTAGTATCTACTATTGATACTACAATAAAGGAAATACTCGAGAGTATTTTAAATGTGAGCTTGAATGAAGGTCAGTGGCGACAAGCTTCGCTTCCAGTCAGGCATGGGGGTCTAGGTATCCGACGAGTACAGGACTCTGGTTTGCCAGCTTTCTTGGCCTCATCGCACGGGGTTGTTGAGCTCGTTACTCGTATTTTGCCTTCACACGGTGATGACTCTTCTTTGCCCTTTGTAGATGGAGCCCTTGATGAATGGCAAGTCCGGAACCCTCGTCATAATCTGCCTGACCAGCCACAGATTCAAAAAAAGTGGGATGATATTCTGGCTAAAAATAGTATTGACGATCTTTTAAACAGCAACTCTGGTGTTGACTTGGCAAGGTTAAAATCAGTAATATCTCCAGAATCAGGAGCCTGGCTACATGCGTTGCCGTCGCCACAACTAGGCACACTTCTTGACGACAACACTATACGTATAGCGGCAGCTCTCAGGATAGGGTGTAACATTTGTGAGCAGCATCAATGTACCTGTGGTGCCCTTGTAGATGCCAAAGGTCTTCACGGTTTGAGTTGCATTAGATGTGCTGGCAGGTTTGCTAGACATCATGCTCTTAATGATGTCATTCGTAGGGCTATGGTAAGCGCCAACATCCCATGTGTATTGGAACCTCCTGGGTTAAGTCGTACAGATGGCAAAAGACCTGATGGGTTGACTTTAATACCATGGAAAAGAGGTCGCTGCTTATTGTGGGATGCAACGTGTGTCAGTACCTTTGCCGCTTTCCACCTTAAGGACACTGTCAGAAATGCACGATCAGCTGCCGAAAATGCTGCTAAACTTAAACATACAAAATATGCTCCCCTTGAATCAGCCTATATTTTTGTGCCTGTAGCTTTTGAGACCACGGGTGCTTGGGGGACTGAGGCTCAGGCATTTATTCGGGAGCTGGGCCAACGCGTCTATGAAAAGACGAAGGATAATCGCTCCGTGTCGTTTCTCGCTCAAAGGATTTCTATCGCTATACAACGCGGAAATGCTGCTAGCATTATGGGAACCTTTGGGCCAGGGACGGTTCGGGGCGGATTATTAGATTGAATATTTTGACAAAGCATGTTGCGGATATTTATTTGTAACTAGGTAAGTACAACTTTTGACGAAGCATGTTGTGGATACCTTTTGTACACTTTTTGACGAAGCTTGTTGCTGATTTATTTTTGTAGATAGTATCCAAAGTATGTTAAAAGAAGTCTGTACATTGTAACTATTAAAATAAACTTTTGTTAAAATAAAAATTTTATACAATTCAATATTATTATACATAACATTCGTTATATAGGTATACTTATTCGCAAGGTCAAAAGTCTCTGTCTATCCCCTTAGGGAAACAGGTGTAAGAGTATGTATGAATGTTAAAAGTTGGTCCACAAAAAAGTTGTTCTTATTGGAAAACATATAACAATAATGACCTCTTTGTTTATATCCTTTTCGACTCGTTGCAGAGTTGTGATAGAGCTTCATCAGTTGCATAGCTAGTGATGTGCCGTCCATGGCAACTTTTGGAATATTACCGTAAATATTCCTAAAAATGGGGGGCCATATTTACGGAAATGTTGGAAATATATAACGTCTAGCTAAATATACTGAAACTATTTAAAGGGTGAATTCATACAAGTTAACCGATCAGCTGATCTGCGTTTGTTTGATAAGTCAAAAAATGTTGTTCATATTTCGATATATGTTCCTTGGGGAAGTTGTTCAGTATCATGGACTGAACTCACCCTTAAAATAGTTTCAGTATATTTTGTTAGACCCTGTATATGTGAGAAAATAAAAAAAACTTTGAATGTACCAGTTGCTTCTCTTCCCGCGCAGATCGTAGAAGCCGATCGAGGGAATGGCACAATTGCAAATCATGTTATAAATAAGCAATGCGGCTAGCAATCCATTACTAATCTTGATTCATTTTTACACATTTTCGCCCGCTATCATGCTAAAAGTGGCCTTTGAGTCTTGCGGCCCTGGGCTTTGTCTGCTTACCCACCGCAAGACCCAAAATGCTCTGTCTGCTCCCATTAGGGATAAAGACGTGATAGTGTTTAGTGCATTCTCGTAAATTTACAATAGGAACATTTTTATTCATTTATTTAAAAACCTATATTGCACAAAACTTTTGTACAAGTGGTGGACGGTAGACCTTATGCCATATGGCATTCTCTACTGGTTAACAACCAAGCAGAAAATATTTGTGGCTGGCGTGTTATAATATTTATAAAATTACATTATAAAAAAATCCGGTTTTGGACTCGTTTTACAATGGGAACATTCCCGTTTTGTAATATTTCCAGCGGCACATCACTAGTTGCACCGACAGAATAATGATTGCAAACCATTTGCAGGCCGCGGCCTTATCAGGCACGTTGCTCATTTGAATAACCAAGCACCGTAAGGACTGTGTGGAACATTGAATGAATTGGACCTATAACCACTAGTTTACTTTGCTGACTCTAACGGTTTATAGTCCGAGAGTCTTGAGATAATAGACCTTACTTATTTTAACCCCCAACAAAAATAGGGGTGTTGTCTGTTTGTCTGTTGCATCGTAGCGCATGAACAGATGGACTGATTTCAATGTGGTTTTTTTAACGTGAAAGTAAGTTTCCTTTCGGTGGTTTTATGCTACTTTTAATGAAAATCGGTTTAGCCGTATAAAAGTTATTAGAGGTTAACGCTTGAAATTCAGTGCTTTTTCTAGCAAATAATAGATGGCGCTACAGATATCGAGTCGTATTGGTAGTTATCCGGTATTACCGCTACTCATCACTAGATGGCGTTCTTGACAGTCGGGGGTTTTTATAATTTTCCTAGCAAATAAACTTGGGGCCAATCTCGAAACTGATTATTACAGAAATAAACTTTTAACAGAAGTTTTATCAGTTGCACCGACAGCATAAATGATTGCCGGCCATTTGCAAGCTGCGGCTTTATCAGTACGTTGGTTTGCTCATTTGAATATCCAAGTACCGAAGGGACTGTGTACACAGACCTACCACTACTAGACCTGCATAGTGCGTGGCCACTTTAGTGCATCTCTTTCTATCTTTGATTGTTGCCTCCACCCATATTTTGCACACGTCACAGAACACACTATGGTTACTAACTTAATAATAATAATTATAAATGGTTAATAAGCTTAAATAAAACCCTAAATCTTTAAATGATAAAATCACTAAAATTAATAACTTTCTTCGATCGTTTTGTGGTTTGTTTGGCCCAGATTTTGACAGTAGGCCAGTTTATAGCAGCCACGCTGATAGAAAGAAAAAAACATATCAGCGTTTCTATCACACTCACGTTGTACTGTATTTGACAGTCTCTTTCTAGCAATATCGTTGCAAGTCTAGTAGTGGTAGGTCTGTGACTGTGTAGAATGAATTGGTTTGAAATAGCCTTATCAAGATTGTAAAATTAATTATACCTACCTATAAGAGGTGGTGTAATTACAGTTAATAATCACGTCTATACAAGTACCGGAGGGACTGTGTGGAATGAATTGGTTTGAAATAGCCTTATCAAGATTGTAAAAATAAGTATACCTACCTATAAGAGGTGGTGTAATTACAGTTAATAATCACGTCTATACAAGTACTGGAGGGACTGTGTGGAATGAATTGGGTTGAAATAGCCTTATCAAGATTGTAAAATTAATTATACCTACCTATAAGAGGCGGTGTAATTTCTGGTTAGGATATTTCAGGCTTGAATCACCTCATTATCCGAAAAGAAATATGAATCCGTGCTTCGGACGGCACGCAAAGCTGTGGGTCCCGAACGCCATCTAGCGTTTGTTTAATCCTATCCTAGGCTTGTTTCTGGTCTACCCTTTGGGTTGCGCTAGTCAGTCGCCTGTCGATCTGTCAAAACCCAGTGGCAATAACCAGTAACCTCGTCAAATCACCTGTTACACACAAGCGTTACCACTGAGGATCCAACCGGGAATACGCTCAGATGACGATGAGTTTCTTTATTCTATCAAATTTATCAAGCGTAAATTTCCAGTAACACTCAGTTACGTAAATATTTTTCTTCTCATAAGTACTAGAAAAAATCTCATACAGCAGCAATATACTCCCAGTAATTTACAGAATACATAATCAGTTTAGGGCTGCCCCAAGCGTTATCTGCCGTAAATACGTGCCCCACATTACCATATCCAACTCGTCATTTTAATCTGGCGTTTTATTTTTATACCGTCCCTACGGACAATGTTTTGTTGATATGAACTTGTGTGTAAATAAAATGTGTACAAACATGTACATAACAATATACAACGAGTTAAGGTGAAGGTATAGGCAAATGGCCTTGAAGTGGCGCCCTCATTTGAAATAAATTGTTAACTCTTAAATATGGAGATCATTTCCATATTGCTCTTCGTCATGCACTAAATAGCCTTTTAAATTATTTTATGAACCACCGTTGAAATTATTTACATTAGTCCGTCTAGCTTTAAAACTTGCCTCCGCCAAAAGTGGCCACGGCAAGTTTTAAAGCTAGACGGATCACCAATAATAGTTTCAACGGCAGTTCATAAAATAATTTAAAGGGCTATCTAGTGCATGACAAAGAGCAATATGGAAATTATCACCATATTTACGAGTTAACAATTTATTTCACACTTCAAGGCCATTTGCCTATATCTTCACCTTAATGAAATAACGCAAAATCTCTCAGGTTGTAACTCAGCCCATGAAACTGAACAAATTCAGTTCTAGAACATTCCCAAAATGCCTAAAATATTATTCGGATTTTCATACAAATTGACTCGATCAGCTGATCAGTTTGAAAATTCAAAGTTGTAGAACAAAAGTTGTTCAGTTTCATGGGCTAAGGTGCCATCTAATAGGTTTTGCGTTATTTCATTAACACGTTATATTATACAAGGAGACTTTTGTCTAGTTGACTGCCTCTGTGGTCCATTGGTCAAGGCGTTTGTTCTGGCGGCATCCGTTTACGAGTTGACGCTTGTATCAGCCATCGCTGAACTCAACCATGATTGAACGTAATTTGTTTTTTTTTTTTTTTTATGTTATATAGGGCGGCAAACGAACAAGCGGGTCACCTGATGGTAAGTGATCACCGCTGCCCATGGACAACTGTAACACCAGGGGTGTAACAAGAGCGTTACCGGCCTTCCAGGAAGATATAGACTCTTTTTTTTAAAGGTTTCAGTGTCGTATATTTGGTTAGAATGTGACCATACTATAGCAGAAATGTTCTTTTAATAAAGTAAGTCTATTGTAATTAACTTACCATCTGCTATGGTTTCCATCCTCTTGTGAACTGAAACAAGAAGACACAGTTATTAATAATATTTAAAATAATAATTAAACTTTTAACAAAAAAAAACAACCGACTCCAATTTTTTTTAGGAGTTTCTTCCATATCTCCAAAGTTCTTCATCATATCTTCACCAAATTAAAATGGGACCAACTTGGTAGTAATGACTTTCAAATAAAAAAAGAATCATTAAAATCGGTTCACAATAGAGAGTATGCATGCATTTTTTTATATTTTTAATCGATAGTCCTCGTCGAGAAATAGCCGCAAAAAATAAATCAGTGCTGAAAAACATGTTTATGGTGTAGAAGATAAATATTAAAAATAGCAAGTAGATTGTAACAACTAAAACACGCCATTTTAAAATATGACGTCAAAGTCTTCAATATCCGCCAGAGACAGAAGCTGTCAACGCATGTTTTTCTTTTTTGGGTACTTTCGATATTATCAGCCAGTGATGTTTGTTAAACCTCTATATAAAAGTACATACATTTCGAATGTCATCGATAGTCAAACTACATGGACGGACAGTCCTGCCGAACGCACCCGAACCTGTCATTTATTTTGTGAACTTTGTCGTCATTTCCCTTTTGTTTGTCAAAAGTTCCCGCGCATTATTTGCATATTTTCAATAATTTATTATACGTATATAAGATATATAAGAAAAATAATTAGCTAGGCGTGGTAACGTATTAATAGAAATTGTAAAATAAAAATATGAGCCGGATTGGTATTACATGCATATTCCTTATTGGCGAAAATATTACGTAACATACATAAAAAAATCATACAGTCGAATTTTTAACCTCCTCCTTTTTTGAAGTCGGTTAAACATGGCACAGCATGGCAGGCATGGCAACAGCTCTAACGACTTCTTTCATCATTATCATCTGGTCGATTTTAGTTCTTACTGCAGGAGCATGACCCTCTCTGTACTACCAGAGCCTTATTAACCAAAGCAGTCAGAGGATTTGGCCTACACTCTCCACGCTGGCCAGACGGGCTGGAGAGGTCTCATTGATGTTTATAAGCGTTAAGTAAAGCGCCTAAGCGTTGTTTATCTTGTAACGATTCCTCTTTGCAAGCATTGCAGAGCTGAAAGTCCTGCGAGCCCTCTTGGGTCTCCACCCGGACCGATGAAGGCACGTCGGGGATGAGGGCTCTGATCGAGTCTCTGGAGCATTCGGGTCCGTGGTGACGTTACTCACCACAAGCTGTAAAATTATTATATTTATTTATTTATCAAACTTTATTGTTCCAAAGTAAAAATATACTTTAAACAAATGGCGGACTTAATGCTAAGAAAATTTTCTCCCAGTCAACCATAGGGATAAACAGAGAAATTATACATTAAACATAATAAAATATTACTATATAATATACCTACAATACATATCTACAACATAATATCAAAATTAATATCTACTTACACACTACATACATACTATTATAAATATAAATATAAATATACAAACATGTAACTAGCTTATGAAAAGTAGAACTGAATGATAATGACTTTATGAAGAAAGGGAATTCAAAAGGTGGGCATGGACTTTCCTATTAAAAGAGAATTTGGTCGAAAGTTCTCTGTCAACGGGCAAAGCATTCCAGAGCCGTGACGCTTGAAGGGAAAATGACATAAAATTTGTATATATTCCCATTTACTTAATTATTTTTAAGTTATCAGCCGATAAATGCTTTCCAAAAATATCCCGTAAATGAGTAGGTATTTCTATCAGCATATCTTAACCAGACTGGAAACAACTTTTCACAAAGTATGCTTCCCAGTGGGATTTGAACATACGACCTCCGGATCACAAGGCGAACGCCTTGACAACAGGACCACGGAGGCAGTTGAGAGATATAACAGTACCTAACTAGGTACTGTTTTAAACTTTAAAAAATTTAAACAATTTAACCCCCTGATTAAAAATACCACAAAAGTGCCTTCAAATTGGGATCTAATTTATGCAATACCAACATGTTGGCAGGCCTTTTATAATCACCCGTTAAACTTCAAAGGTTATTTTTTTAACTTTAGACGCTCTGACCCTTTGGTACTTTTTAATGGGTTTAGAAAGTGACACTTTGAGGATTATTTGAGGTACAGAAAATTATCCTCTTTTGGCTAAGCGTGTTCCCGTTTTTAACCCCCGACAAAAAAGAGGAGTGTTATAAGTTTGACGCTAATGTCGTTCTGTCTGTGGCATCATAGCGCTTGAACAGATGGATTGATTTCGATCCGGTTTTTTTACGTGATAGCAAGTTCCGTTGCCGTAGTTCATAGCTATGTTTAATGAAAATCGGTCCAGCCGTTTAAAAGTTATTGAGGATAAACGCTTGAAAATCATGGCTTTCTCTAGCAAATATATAGATGGCGCTATCTGTAGCGCGCATGTAGCGCGACTTGATGTCCTTAAAAGTAGTATCAATAGTTCAGGTTCACATCACTAGATGGCGTTCTTGACAGTCGGGGTTTTTTTAATTTGCCTAGCAAATAAACTTGTATTCTTAGGTTTTTTTTTACCCGAATGTGCCATGTTTCTAAGTTTTTCGAGTGTGTGTATGTATGTTTCTTTGGCACGCTCTTCAGCCTAAACGGTTTGATGGATCGTAGCTTGCGAGGTGTCGTTAGATTCGTCTATAATAATGGCTCTGTGAGCTGTAAACCTCGCGACTCACCCTCTCACATTATTATTTTTTTTTTTTTTAAAAAGGATAGGATTTTATAAAAGGAATGAAAAAATATATACAACGTATAGGTTTGTTTAAATGTAATTTGGATTGACAAATACTAGAAACAACGTCAAACCTGGCTCATCCGAGCGTATTCCCGGTCGCATCCTAGGTGCTGTTTATCTTTTCAGGTTTATTTTTATTTTTATTTGTAGTTTTAACAATAACTCTTTCTCTGTCATCCTGTAAGGTATCACCGCAAAATGGGTTGCGAAGTCTATATTAGCTAATTTTGCGTGGACCTCCGTAAGGTACGGTAGGACTAACATTTTAATTAAAAACTTTTAATTCTTCGATCTCAGCTCTGAATCCTGATTGATTTATGTATTTTCAAAACATAAATCCTTTTTTATATATAAAGTTACGTAAGATTTATATATCTTTACATGATTAAAAAAAAGCAATAAACAAGCAAGTGCGAGTCGGACTCGTACATGAAGGGTTCCGTACCTCCGTACAGTGTTTTAAAACGCTAAAGAATCACGTTTCTTGTATGACATCCCTCTTTAATTTTTAACTTTATCTTATTTTTAGTAATTGTTGTTATAGCGGCCATAGTAGTACATAATCTGTGAAAATTCCAACTATCTAGTTAATGCCATTATAAAGATCTAGTTAAAAACGCTGAAAAAACACGTTTTTTTTGTATGACGATCCCCTTTAATTATTAACTTTTTCTTATTTATAGTATTTGTTGTTATAACGGTTACAATAATACATAATCGGTGAAAATTTCAAGTGTCTAGCTATTATGGTTCAAGAGATAGAACCCTGTGACAGACGGACAGACAGCGAAGTCTCAGTAATAGGGTTCAGTTTGCACCCTTTGGGTACGGAACCGTAAAAAGAAGAATGTCTGCTAGCTTTTTTTCCTGTTCCCGAGCAGATCGTAAAATACAATCAAGGGAATGTAGTAAACACATTAAATCGGCTTTTACGATTCGCGCGGGAAGAGAACCGGACAATATACGTAGCATGAGAAAAAATATTAGTACCGAGTCAAATCGTATAAAAACAATAAAATTCGTATTTTTGCTACTGCATTGGCAAAATTCATTTTTCCGATACTCAAATAGTTATTCAAATTAACCCAACTGGATGAACTGGATTGTTTTCGGTTTTTCTATTGCCAATGCTTTTTCTGATTTGATTAATCGTGAAAACGGTTTTTATTTTACTACCCCTTTTATGCCGTGGATATTGGATTGGATAAAAAAAAAATGAATCAAATATATCTAAAACTAAGCTTTACACTATGACAGAATAGGGATCCAATTCGGTACACCTTTACTACCAAAGCCTATCTAACAAAGCCATGCAGCAGGTCAAGGTGTTTGTCTATTGATCTGGAGGTCGTGGATTCAAATCCCACTGGGAAGCATACTTTGTGAAAAGTTATTTTTAGTCTGGTTAGGATATTGCAGGCTTGAATGATTCCGTGTTTCGGAAAGCACGTAAAGCTGTGGGTCCCAAACGCCATCTAGCGTTCATTTAAACCTATCCTAGGATTGGTTCTGCTCTATTTGGGTTGCAGAGGTCAGTAGGCAGTCGCTCTGTGTAAAAACCAGTAACCACGTCAAATCACTTAAGTTATGTAACGGGCCCCGGGCTCTAAAGCGTTACCGCTGAGGATGCAACCGGTAATACGCTCGGATGATGTTGATCTGTCAAAGCCACCGAAACCTAACTTTCATATTCGGTAATTGTACTTATCTGCATTAAGTCTATTTATACAAAGTGTTTATGAAACAACGCAAAACCTCTCAGATGGTACCTCAGCCCATGAAACTGAACAACTTTTGTTCTACAAATTTCACGAAACCCAAAAAAAATTGAATTTTCATACAAACTGATCAGTTGATCAAATCAATTTGTATGAAAATCCGAATTTTTTTTTCGGCATTTTAGGAATGTTGTAGAACAAAAGTTGTTTAGTTTAATGGACTGAGTTTTAACCTTAGAGGTTTTGCGTTATTTCATTAACTCACTGTAAGTAGATAAACTTTCAGCCTATATAAAATAACGGTAGTGTGCTATATGTGTATGGCCCATGCTCAGATAGCATACAATACAGTGAGCATTCTCGTCTCCCACATAAATTGCCACTATCTGTAACAAAAGTAGTTTATTCAGGGCAGAAAAACTGCAATAAGTGGAGCCGCAATCCGTCATCAGATAATGTTCATATATGCCCGTTGAGTTTATTTCCATAGAAATGACAATGACCTGTGTCATCTGGTTCCCAGCCAAGAATAGGGACACTTCAGCTTTTCCTGAAAGTGGATGTTGTAAGACACATAAAGCACTCAACGAAAGAGGTGCTAAATGGAACTCAAGTCAAGTCAAAATCAGTTCTTTATCTTCTTCATCTAAGCGCGGTTCCGGTTGCATCCTCAGGTGTGCTGCATTGGAGTCCGAGTCTTTTTCTTCTCCAAATATAACACGCATGTCAATGGTCTCCCGGCTGCCAAAGACCTTGGAAAGTAGATAAGAATTAGTTGAAACAGATTAAATGATTTGGCTGTAGTTTTACGATCGGCCGATTGCCCGACGTTAACTTTTTTGCACGCCTCATTAGCGAAGCGCATATGAGGTAGTGCTCTACTCTCGCCTTACAAAAATCAAGTGATTTTTTTAACTAAATGTGTCTCTATTTACTTTCTATCGCACTTGTACAATAATATTTACACATAAATGACAAGGAAAAACACTAGTTTCAACACTTATGATATTTTTAAAAGACATTTTCCTTTTAAATAAATAAAAACAATGTTTAATAAAATCATTTTGTGGACGTCCGTGTGTCGGGACGTATGGAAACTAGCGTGGTCACGATAACTCCCGAAAAACTTATCTGATCAAGTCCATTTTTTTTATACGCTTCAGTATTATCCAAAACTAAGTCCTTTCAAAGATCACGGTCTAATTCAATGTAGTTTAATTATAATTAGCAATAAAATCCACCTATCGTTGGTATATCTAAATCTATGTAAATAAGGTTTGTTGACATTGACAATTTTTTTTTAAATTTTTTTTACGGCGTTTAGCATCTGCCTTTTAGCCATTCTTAATTTCCATTCTTTTTCTGGATACAATGTTAATCTTTTCATTTTTCTTTTCTCCTTGACATTGACAATACATGCGCAGTACCTTTCTTTTCTGTGTGGGCAATGGCGCGAAGATTTAAAAGTAAATTTTTTATTTTGTTCATAATACACCGATAAATATGCAATATTCAAGTTCTGTTTTTTTTTTTGTGAAAATTGAGTGACCGCTATGAGGCGTGCACTTTTGGATTTTCCAAACTTATTTAGGAATGCATTTGTAGCACGAGATGTTTGTGCTTAGTCCTTAGTCGCCTCTTACGACATTCATAGGAAGAGATGGAGGGGTCCTATACCCCGAACCACACGGGGGAAAATCATTTATTTATCTTTGCATGTTTGTATCGCTTGATACTTATTTCTTTCATTTCATAAAAGTTTTTGACGTCAGATCATTTACTTCATTTACACTCCCAACTGATGACGTATTCTTGGGCCAATCACGTGACTCAGCTATTACGGGAAGAGAATACAGTGTTTTATTTTACAAGGTGAAGGTATAGGCAAATGGCCTTGAAGTGGTTGGAAATTATCACCATATTTACGAGTTAACAATTTATTTCACACTTCAAGGCCATTTGTCTATATCTTCACCTTAAATGAGCCGGGCGGTAATTACATGGTACAATCCGCTAGATGACAACAAGTCAAATCAGACACTTTCCATGGGATTTGTATAAAAATCACAGCCATGACGTCATATATTTATGGAGTCAAATAGCGATCTAATATCAGTTTTAATAAATCGAAAGTCATGCTGGAAATGGATATGTTCAATAACAAGTGACATAATTTTGTGACGTTTTATTCTCTTAACAGTACCACAGAACAAATACCAGTACTTCAGTACCAATTTTTTTTTTTTTATTTGCTCATCATCTACCCAATTACTAACTTCACAAAACCCATATCAAAATTCATGTCAATTCTAGTTGTATACTTCACTAACGCAATTTCACTATCCTTGTTTCAAAGGTGTAAGGGTCAAAATACCTCCATCGTCCAGTTTTAATTGTGTTACTAAAAGTTTGCTTGAGTTATAGTTATTGTTACAGTTAATAAGTGAGAGCTTGGCAAACTAAAGACCCATTTACACGGTGCAAGTTTATTGCCTGTTGCATACAATTAAATTGAAGCAATAGAAAACTTGCATGGTCTAAACAGAACGTCAGCCATACAAATCATTTATTGCTTCAATAAAATTGTATGCAACAGGCAATAAACTTGCACAATGTAAATGGGCCTTTACCCTCATATTCACTAGTGGTTCTATGAGAACAGTAGACCTTGCGAGGTCTTATAACCATGTAGACACTTTCCTCTTCCCCCTAGTTTAGCAAAGCCATATCAGACAAATACGTCCATACACATATAATGCTACAGCAAACTTCCCCCCTTCATAAGAAACTTCAAATAGTTATGTAAGTTTGGTGACAATACAATATTACTAATTAAGATAAGCGGGTCACTCGCGTAAAAAATCAGCTACTGGCCGACATGTTTCGACCTCATCCGGAGGTCGTCATCAGGGCGAATGTGATGCGCGACGTCACACGACGACCGACGTTCCGAACCACACTGATGCTAGCGGCGCATCGCGTGGGCGGCGCGCGCGGCGCAGGCCTCTGCCCGCTTCGCTCGCAATGACAGTGCGTTGGAAGGTGGGTTACGCTGATCTTCTGATTCTTTGATTTGATTTGATGATTTCTGGCCAGTAGCAGATTTTTTACGTGAGTACCCGCTTATCTTAATTAGTAATGTCTGTGTCTCACGTTAGTTATAACCAAAGAATACAATATTATGGTGCAGTCTGGCGGCGTGGCCACGGAATCTCTGTGATAAAACAGCATAACCCTACCGAGTTTGGGCTCAATTGATTCGTCATGAAAAGCAATTTAAAACGGAACTGATTTAAAGAGGCAGTTGTAAATAGCAGTTTTGGTAAGTTAAAAATTATAAATGGCATGTTTAATAACTAGTTCAGTAGTTTTCTTTTTTTATTTATTTACACAATACATTTAATACATTAATGTTTAGTCCATTTACAATGCCATCATAATCTCTTTTGAGATTTAACGTGCATCGGAAATTGCCATGTTAATTTGCGATTATACATATATTATAAACACTATATAAAAAATAATAAAACTAAGATATTTTACACCACAAACAAACCAACTGTAATGATAGATTTAAGCTATGTTGAAATAAATAAATAAATAAAAAACTCTAAAAACTAAGCAGTAAAGTAAACAAAAGTGAGTAATAAAAAATAAAGAACTGGATCAGTGAATATATAATTCAGCAGAAAAATAATTAAATGGGCGGTAAAAAAAATTGAACGAGCGGTTCTATAGGTTTTCCCTAACCTAGTAAAATGGATAAAACCGACCTAGCACTCGCCGGCCGCTACCGCGGCACGCTCGCTCGACTCGTGCGTGTGTTGGTCGCAGTTCTAACCTAACCTATAGATTTTCCTAGTAAAATTAATAAAACTAGTAATATGTCATAATTACCGACTAATAGTTTTTTTACTATTACTGTTTTACTGTCGCAATAATTAATCAACCGCCATTAAATTAAATAACTGCTCAATATGTTTTCCAACCGATCATAATAACATCTCGAATATTTAAATAATAGCTCAAAAAATTAGTTCCCATTTAAAACTAAACTTTTTAGTAGTAGTAAGGTAAGATAAAAGCTTTTTTTTTTAATAATTGTTTATGTTTAAACATATCTGTCTGTATGCCGTGTGGTTTCCGGCAGAGTAGAATAGGATCACTCCAAGTCTTCTCGTGGATGTCGTAGAAGGCGACTTAGGGAACACAAGCTAAACAAAGCTTATAAACATCAATGGGACCTCTCCAACCCGTCTGGCCAGCGTGGAAAGTGTAGGCCAAATCCTATAACTGCTCTGGCTAATATATGGCTCTAGTAGTACCAGGCCTGTGTCACTCCCCGTTTAGGTATCAAAAATGTACCTACATTATTACTATGCGCGCAGGCGGCCCCTCCGGGTGGTAAATTCAGTTATACTTATCGTTTGTCCAGAGTAATGAATGAAATTGGCTTGCAATGTATGTCTTGGTATCTATACGAAACGGTGCTGAGTTCTGACGTGAGCTAAATTAAACCATATCGATAGCCACATTGAGTAGATATTTCTTTGAATTTCTTTGCTGAGTGAGACTTCTGTACGTTAGTATTATTTTTTCTGTGGTAGTACAGAGAGTATTGTGCTCCTGCGATGATGATATACATATATGTCCATCCATCCCATCAAAACAAATCGAATGCGAAATTTTGGGGTGCCCCTTGTTTCACAGACTGAAATTTCATAGAATTTCGATTCACAGAAAATTAGAATATTTAATTCTTATATTTTTATTTCAAATATTATTGTTTCAAAGACTATTTACTTGAATGAAACACAATTTATAGAAACACAGTTCAATGAATTTAGGATCTCATATTTTCATTTAACAAACTAATCAAACAGTAGAATATTTCTTTAAAGAATATTGTTTGTTCGGTATAATCTTTCATGGAATTTTATGTCACTGAAAATTATTATTTAAGGAAGTATTAAGTGAAAACACTGTTTAATCAAATTAAATACCATATAATAAGTTAGAATACATTATAAATCGCTACCACAATATAGGTTACGGCAAACTTATAGGTTAGGTTAGGTTAGAACTGCGACCAACTGCTGGGAAAGTTTTATCCATTTTACTAGAATAGGGCAAACTTATAGGTTATAAATATTATGTTTACTAAACTTATTAAAAATAATAATATTTAATTTGATATTCTGATATTAGAAACATCGCAAAAGTAAATGTTATTTGTAATAAAATTCTATGATTTCAAATTATTCATAACAAACATTCTAATTATTGATTTTCTGTGCAACAAAAATCTATTATTAAAAATTATTTATACTGAGTAACCTACATATTGATTATTCTATGACATGATAATCTGTTAAACTTTTGTCTGTATAAGAAAGTACACCCGAAATTTTGTCTTACGGTGTAGGCCAGTCATTATTTTCCATCACAAAAATATATTTCAGAAGCCGAAATAAGTTCGTCTCGACTCTCCTGTTCTACCGTTCACGTCTTCAGAACTCTCAAGCATGTTCAGCGTGAACCATTGAACCGAACATTTGTTCGAAAGCTAGAATTTCAGTTTTCTTTGCCCCATTTTATATTTTAACAATTTCATTGTGAAAAATATCTGTGAGAGAGAACGAGTTGCATTTTTGACGCGTACAATTATTTTCGTTTGAAATCGACTTGCGGGAATACTTTTCGATGGAAAAGTATATATTTTATGACGGCCTCTGTGGTCCAGTGGTCAAGGCGTTTGCCTTGTGATCCGGAGGTCGTGGGTTCAAATCCACCTGGGAAGCATTACTTGCACTATCACGTCTTTGTCCCTAATGGGGCAGACATAGATTGTTGGGTCTCGCGGCTCTAAGCAGACAGAGCCTAGGGCCGTAAAATTCAAAGAAGTGGCCTTTGAATTTTACGGCCTTAGGCTCTGTCTGCTTAGAGCCGTTTTAGTTAAAATAGTGATAGGTTGCTAGCTGCATCGCCTATTGATATATGATTCGCATTTTCGCCCATTCCCTCGATCGCCTTCTTCGATCTGCGCGGGAAGAGAAGCAGCTGGTACATTCTAAGTTTTTTCTTTTCTCCCAGACCAGCACGGAAGCATACTTTGTGAAAAAATGTTTCTAGACTGGTTAGGATATTGCAGGCTTGAATCACCTGATTACCTAATTATTTGACGAGGTTACTGGTTTTTACACAGAGCGACTGCCGTCTGACCCAAAGGGTAGGCCAAAACCAATCCTAGGACCTAACCTTAAACCTATTTAAACAAACGGTAGATGGCGTTTGCGACCCACAGCTTTACGTGCCTTCCGAAGCACGGAATCATTTTTCTTTTCGGTTAATTTCGTATAATTAAACTTTTTAGTTCTTTGTTTTAGATAAAAGCTAGTTTTGTTTATAGTTTGCAATATTATGTCAAGAAAGATGCTGAATTTCTGCCCCGTTGTACAGTCTTTTTTTGACTTCTAAGAAGCCATACTTGGTTAAAATTTTCACGATATAAAATTCATACATCCAAGAAACCTCGATCACAATAAGAATATTTGGAATCTGGATAATCCCGGGGGTGTTCACAAATTCACAGAGCGAGCGGCACGCGCGTCGAATACCGAACACTCTGTATAACCAATTATATGTGACGTTTTTTGATTTTTGAAGCTTTGTTTGATGTTACATGAACGCATGAGTATTTTATAATCATACATAAACGAAGCCTATGCCTATAATGCTTCATTTCATTTTGCTGTGCAACCTCTTTGGTGCTTTAATAATCTATAATATAAAAATGAATCGCAAAATGTGTTGGTAAGCGCATAACTCATCAACGCCTGGACCAATTTGGCCAATTCTTTTTTTTTAATGTTCGTTGAAATTCAAAGATGGTTTTTACGGCGAGAAAAATTCGAATAATTGCCGGAAAAACCCTAAAAACAGCCCTTTTCTTTTTCCAATACAATATGTAGGAACAAAAAAATTACACATTACAAATCATTTTGACAGGCTATATTTGGCAGTACGAAGTCTGCCGGGTCAGCTAGTTTTAAATAAAAACAAGCTACTTCTTTTTCTGGTCTTGAGAAATGAAAAGAAATATATACTTATTTTAAAGTTTCACTTCACCAAAACTCACTTTCAAAAAAACATAAAA
This sequence comes from Acrobasis repandana, assembly GCA_963576875.1. Classification (NCBI taxonomy): domain Eukaryota; kingdom Metazoa; phylum Arthropoda; class Insecta; order Lepidoptera; family Pyralidae; genus Acrobasis; species Acrobasis repandana. The sequence continues at coordinate 2,548,024 of OY756234.1, read as the reverse complement.
ATCACTATACCTATGTTTGCATATAACATTAGGGGGGTTCCCTCGATTTATTGAGGATACCATCACCAGATCTTTAGGTTAATGGGACCAATGGGTTTCGGCAGGAGATGGATCTATTGCAAGATCTATTATTATTTATTATTATGTTAGTACGCTTTTGAGCCACGGGTCCATGGGGACCCGGTCCTTTGAGGCGTTCATGGGGCCAAAACCAACATGAAGAGGCCTTTTAGTACCTTTTTTATCTAAAAAGTGAGATGGCTGCATCTATGAAGTTCTATCCCATAATGTACCATTGAGATGCACTAACGGACAGTCCTCGATAGCTGCCGAACTATTGCCAGGGAGGGATTTACTTAGTTTGGGCTATGTGGATGGGATGTTAGTGGACCGGATAACTGGGTTATGGAGTATTATTAAAATTATCCTTAATTTCTCATGTGTTCCCCGGTCATTAAGGTCTTGACCTTGAGCAGTGTTTGGCCACAGCAACTCCCCAGTTTGTTATAATTAAATGATCAGATCAGAAATGAGGAAATTCGTAGGAGAACAAAAGCCACTAATATAGCCCAGCGGATTAGCCCGTTGAAGTGGCAGTGGGCGGGACACATAGCGCGACGAACCGATGGCCGATGGGGCAGAAAGGTTCTCGAATGGCGACCACGTACTGGCAAGCGAAGCGTTGGACACCCACCCACACGGTGGTCAGACGATCTGACTAAGGTCGCTGGAAAGCGCTGGACGCAGGCCGCTCTAGATCGGTCATTTTGGAAATCCTTGGGAGAGGCCTATGTCCAGCAGTGGACCTTATGCGGCTGAAATGAATGAATGAATGAGTCAGAGGTTTTGGCCTTCAGTATGATCGGAGTTTTACATATAAGTACGTACAGTAGTGTGTTAGCTATAAAACCAAACTCACTCTCACAGATGTGCGGTCAGACCTCACATTAGCCGGGCAATTAGGACACATGGACTCCCCAGGGACTGTAAGTGCCAACGTCAGTTGCGAGCAAATGAAGTGATTAGTTCGTTTGATTGGGGCTCTCATAGAGACTAGAATATAAAGACTTATCACATGAATTGATCAATACTGCGTAAATGAGTTTCTTTTGGCGTTTCTTCTCAGCAGTTGCAGTTGCGAAACGGTAGAATCAGTAGCTTTTTAAAAAAAAAATGTAAAGTCTATGGCCCGTGTCTTTCATTTAAAAATATCAGCGTCAACTGAGAAAAGTAAAACAAATATAATTAATTTAATAGGGGATCGGACAGGTCTCACCAAAAAATCTTTGTTGTAATTAGAAATAATATCAATTAAATAAACTGGCCATTCAATGAGTATTTTTGTGAAATAATAATGATTTATATTTTTAAATCAAGAAATAAAATGCGTTAATTGCAATATTTTGAATCTGTTCGCCACCATGAACTAAACAACAATCACAGCGCGTTACGTCATTCGTTTGTAATTGTCATTTTTGACGGCTGGGGTAACCTCAAAATGTCAACCATAGATGTCAACATTACTATGTGAATTTGTGGCCTCCACTACTGCCATCCTTTTCACCCCTTGATTGTTTGATGTTTACTCAAAAACAGATGACGTCACGCGACCAAGATGACAGATGGGAGCGTTTACGCGGCATTTTTATGCATTCAAATTTTAAATGTAATTTATATATATTTACAGCCTTATTTAAATAAAATATTATTTTTTTTGGTAATAAAAAACCATTCTAATTACTTTCAAACACTTTGTAAAAAGTTGTCCGATCTATTGTCATTAGACAATGTCACTTAAATTTTGTCGTATAAATCAGAAAACAGGCCACATTTTTACTTTAGACGTTTAGAGAAGTCTCATTTAGCAACACTAAGTGCCGGTAAGTGGAATAGAGACAAAAGATAGGTTTTATGGTGAAGGTATAGGCAAATGGCCTTGAAGTGGCGCCCTCATTGGAAATAAATTGTTAACTCGCAAATATGGAGATAATTTCCATATTCCTCTTCGTCATGCACTAAATAGCCCTTTAAATTATTTTATGAACCACCGCTGAAAGTCCGTCTAGCTTTTAAACTTGCCTCCGCCAAAAGTGGCCACGGCAAGTTTTAAAGCTAGACGGATCACCAATAATAGTTTCAACGGCAGTTCATAAAATAATTCAAAGGGCTATCTAGTGCATGACGAAGAGCAATATGGAAATTATCACCATATTTACGAGTTGACAATTTATTTCACACTACAAGCCCATTGGTTATATCTTCACCTTAACCAGATTATCTCTATAAGACCCATTTGCTCTTTGGAAACTCGTATCCAGGGTTTTTTGGGTCACGGAAACCGAATCTAAACTTTTTTGGAATTCAAGATGGCGTTTGCCATCAAATGCCATCATGAAATTTTTGCAATTTTTTTTGCAAAATATAATTGAATAAGCTTTCGATTTTACAATAAAGAACTTCGTTTTTACCGTAAAAAAAATATCTACATATCATAGAAGAAAATATCACAATTATACTAACTACTGAGTCAGAGCTATAAAACCGTATCTCTGTCACAGATGTGTGGTCAGACCTCACATTAGCCGGGCAATTCGGACACATCGCTTCCCCCGGGACTGTAAGTGGCCAACGTCAGTTGCGAGCTAATGAAGTAATTAGTTCGTTTGATTGGGGCTCTGATATGTGAGATAGGTATAAAGACAAATCACACTGAGTTAAGAGCGCGTATGACCCTAATAGTACTTAGAGCGATCATAAATATTATCAATATTAACGAAATACTTCTTTTGAAATAAAAACACAGCTCAGGACTAACTCTAGACATTATATGTTATAAAAACACGCTTGCTTAAAATTTTCTTGATAGAAATAAGTTGCGAAGTTGCCTCCAAATTACCTCCGAATTATACTAAAACGGCTAGTATTCAAGAAATACAATAAATTAGCCTTTGTAACTTTAGATTATAAATGTAGTCATCATATGTCTCATTTTTAAATAGCTCCTTAATATTCTTTGTAAAACGAAAAATCCTCAAAAACCAGAAACGCGTAAACCAACCTACACCATTGACCCGCCGCGTTTCTTTCGCCCCTAAATTGAATTTGTGTGCGTGGAAGCGGAAACAAAATCTAGATTATCAGCATCAGGCGCTCTCTTAAGTTAGGCTCGTATTATTTACCTGTTATCTTACATAAATATATACTTCGCACTCCTTCTCTTTATGGTTGCCTGTAAGAGGTTGCTTCGGCAATAAGGCTGTCTCTTGTACCTTATATATGTTGTCCTTTTAACTTTGCAATTGTAAATAACATTTGGTGCAATAAAAAAATTTTAGGTACTCTGAAAAATTTTGATTATAAAAAGCATTTGCAAAGTTTAAAATTACAACAAAATAAGATTAATTTAATAATTTTGGACATTACATTTACATGCATACATTTATTTACATTAATTAATGTAACTATCTCTATTTGAGAGCTATGCTCTTGTCGGTGGAGTATGAATTCTCATCCATTGGTCTCTCTCAACCGCCAGCTGTTTTTATTATTTTATTACGCAATTAAAATCGCGAAATGCAACTTTTACGGGACATATCCCGTAAAATAATCCGACACCTGAACCCTTTTTGGACGCCCACATATGCGCCAACAATTCAATTTTCCATAATGCTAATAATATTCAAACTGGAAAGATTTAAATTTATGCAAACTCGCGTGAAACAGCCAGGCTAGAGATAATTCTCGTATGCAAGTGTCCAAAGCAACCGACAGACAAAAGGGGATTAACATAACACTGCCTTGATCCCCTTTCATCCCCTCTCATCCCCTCTACCCGAAAGTGCGGATATTAGCACTTTCATGACGATACGGTTAATTAATGGCGGTAAATTGCTTTTAAAATGTTAGACGCTTCGTAAAGGAACGTATAATAGGCTACAAAGTATTCATGATTCATTCATTCGTTCCTTATTTCCTTATTTTAGGTATTATCAAAGAGGTAATAATTTCAATCTATACAACTGGATGAACAGACGAACTCCCTAATTATAATTGGCTGGTAGAAAGGCAATTTGGAGAACTGCCGCTGCACTGCTAGCATTTTAAATAGGCCGTTTCTTTTATTGAAGTTTATACCTATATAATTAAATTATCTTTTTATTATTACATTACGGGACTTAGCATGATTAGATTTTGGTATGATCATGGTATATAATAAAATATGTAATCTTCATAATCGTATCAACATGTCTGAGGGTCGTGACCATCCTGAGCAGCTCTCCTCACTATGGTTTGCCACAGTGCACGGTCCTGCGCCACGTGTATGGCCCGTTCAGTATTTGAGCGCACCACCCTACGAACAATATTAGTCCATCTTGTCGGCGGTATCCCTTGACCTCTGCGCCCTGGGACATGGCCCAACAGTTTGGTCTTTTCGAGACTGTCAGGTGCTCGTCGCGCTATATGGCCGAAGAAATTAAGGAGTCGTTGGAGGCATATTGCAGGCAATCGGGTCCGAATTCCTAGTTCTTTCAAAATATATACATCTGTGCGGTGTGCTGTCCAGGGAGTTATTAGCATTTTACCAGCCAGCATGCCAGCACCACATCTCAAATGCATCTATCTTGGATTTGTAATAAAACATGGTATTCCCAATTCAATTCAATTTGTTTATTGTTTCCATGTGTGGTGAAGGTTTACAAAATCACTATAAATAGTTATGTACAGCATGGAACCCTACAAGGGCACTACAATTAAATATATCTACTAACATTAAATAAGCACAAATTAATATTAAAACAAATCTAAATAATATTAAATACATATAGTAACAATTTATAAAAGCAATGTCAGTAAAAATAGATTTCATCTCAATGTCATATTAATTAAATGTTGATGCTTATTGGTAATTTTTTACACAGTAATAATATTCTACGTACGAGTAATAGTAGTATCTTCCCGCGATTGCCCACGACCACGTCACGAATGTCACGATAAGTCTTACCACTGATTGTTCTTTTCAGTAAATTTAAGGACCTTCTCAATGATAATAGTTAATGTATATAAAATACCAACTTAACTAATTCGTATATCGTGTGATTCATGTGTTTAATTTTCAATACCTAAATTAAATTAAAAAATACATTTCGCTCCGGTAATTCAATCACTCAAAGTGGCAACACTCCAAACTGAAGGATGACGTATTCTTGGGCCAATCACTTCACCTAGCTGTCACGGGAAGAGCTTTGTCTGATTCCGTCAGAGATAAAGACGTGATTGTGTCATCATCATTATCCTCACGTATTCCCGGTTGCATCCTTAGCGGTAACGCTTCAGGGTCCGGGGTCCGCTACTTAACCTTTACGACTTGACGATTTGACGAAGTTACTGGTTTTCAACCATAGCAACTACCGTCTGACCTCCGCAACCCAAAGGCACCTGGGACGGCCCACCTGCCTGTGACCGATCGGCCAACCCTGGCATGCTCTCTTCACTATCCGAACCTCCTCCATTCTTTCGACGTGTGCGAGCCATCGCCTTAATAATTCGAACCACGGGCACAGAATACATAAGAGTCAAACAGAATGGTCTCTCACAGCGTCTCCCGCAAATTCGCGTCCCCGCATCTCTCCCCCGCACTTTGTGAGCTTTGACGGCTCCAAACCAGGGTTTAATTACTAGCCGCACGCAATACGCGACGTGTGTTGTCTTGAGAACTGTCAACCAATAGTAACCATCATGGTGAGAAGGTGCGCGTATAATAATTGTTTATCCACCCAATACTCTAAAGAACGTATATTTCATACATTTCCAAATGATGAAAACAGGTAAGCAAAGCAACAATATAATTTCACGTTATTACCCAGCAACCATTTTGATATATATACCCTTCTCGCTCTCTCGCATTGGCGGGAGATACACAAGAGCGAGAGGGGTATTAGCAATCCGGTAATGTTACATTGGCTTCTCGCTCACAGGTAATCACATACACGCAAATGCCAAATAGATTTCCGCGGGTTATAGTGTAAATGCCATTGTTGACAATGACAACTTGACATGCTGTGCGTGAAAATGTGATAAACATTTGTTTATTTTTATTGAATTTATTCATATAATTACCGTATAGTTTTGCGCCGAATATGCAAATTACTATATTACAATAGTGAATTAGTGCGTTACATTATAAATGACTCAATAATAATCAGTAAAGTGAACTAATGGTGAAATGGACAATGGACATAATGAAAAATATTTGTGAAGTGATTTTATGTAGCTGTTTCCGACTTTTCTGTAACATTTGATATATATAAAACAGAATATTTTTTACGTCATAGTGTTCGCAAATCTTCAGGTATGGAAAAATATAATCGTAATATGTCGAACTCGTTAGTAGGTAAGTATTAAATTAATTCTGCGGTGCGACCCTAAGTATAAAACTCACACATCGACGTGTGTACAGATAAATTGTTTCGTTTGTAGTAGCAGTAGGTATATATGTTACTGTGAATCAATGGAGAGTCCTACCAGTGCCACGGGCTATACTAGATCACTAAAGTATAATGAAATCAAAATAACAGTCACAAATAAAATAAAAAAATCGACATTCTCATAAAAATCGCCCGGGCGGCCGCATACTTTTGTATGGAAATGCCGAAAATTATTTTTGTTTTTGGCTGTTATTTTAATTTCATTATACTATAATAATGTAATATAGGCCGTGGTTTGATTTATTACGGGTATGTCCCTTCCACGTTGTATATTACTAGCCTAAGGACTAGGCTAACCGCGCGAAGAAATGGCACCAGCTCGTTGACCCAAAAAAGTCAGTTTTTGGACCAACGCGACCAAGGACGACGTCCTCGGTCCGCGGAAGAGTTCATTCGTTTTTGTTTACATACTTGTATTGCCATAAAAATGCCTAAATGCGTATTTAAAGCTGCTAAAACTACTATGCAAAGGGTAAAAAAAAATAACATGGAATAACTTATTATTGGTAAGTAACAAAACTGTTTGTTTTAATAATAAGTTTTACAATAATGGCGGCCATTGTTGTGGTTGCGCTGTTTAAGCGACGCGCAGTTCGTCACCTTCGTAGTTCAATCGTTTTTAAACAAATGGCGGTACGGTTTGGTTGTATGAAGATTAATTTTAAGCAAAATGTTCTGATGGGCTTATCCTTAGTTGAAATCATTGTCAGAACCAATCTTTGGATAGAATAGTTACCTAAATCTTTACGTGCGAAGTACGAAATCATCTTTCTTTTCGGATAATCAGGTGATTCAAGCCTGCAATATCCTAACCAGATTGGAAACAACTTTTCACAAAGTATGCTTCCCAGTGGGATTCGAACACACGACCTCCGGATCACAAGGCCAACGCCTTGACCACTGGACCACAGAGGCAGTCATACCCATATTATATCAAAAGGCTAGGAAACTAGCAGGATTTTTTTCCATTTTCAACGATAAATATTCAATCTAAAGCGTGTCAACACTTTAAAAACTGGAACTACACCCGCATTTTCTAAAGCTTCCTGTGACCCAGTAATAAGCTTCTAGGAAAAACTGGAGTAAATAAGTAATATTCCCGCCGCCATTTTGCGAAATCGTTTGAAACAGGCAAGTATTTACATACGACCCGACCTTTTTGTCAAAGGCCCTGCTCTTTTAATACGCAGATAACATCAAATGTCCGATAAGAGGGCTTGATAGACCAAGCAGTAGAGATGGGAGTTTGGCGGTAGCGATATAGCGGCTTTTATCCATATCCACACATACTATCACGCCTGTTTCCCACAGGGATAGGCAGAGACCTTCACTAGCTACGATCCTGACAGACCTCTTTCGCTTTATCTACACTCATCAACCTCTTCATACATGCGCTTTGGTTACGGTACTTCTTACCTCTCCCTTTTTCAAAACGTCTGCAATCTGATCGCAGAACGTTCGCCGAGGTCGACCCTGTTCCGCTCTTCCTTTCAAACTTGCCTTATAAATATTTTTTGTTAATCTCTTTTCATCCATCCTTTCTACATGCCAAAACCATCTTAACATCCCTTTCTCTACTTTTGTCACTACGTCCTCTTTCACTCCACACCGATACCTTATAACATCATTTTTTATTCCATCTTTCAAGGTACATCTTTCACATTCTTCTCAGCGCTCGCATTTCAACTGCATTAATTCTACTTTCAAGCTTTCTCTGCCATACCTAACTCTCACTACCGTACATTAAAGTAGGTATTAGTAATCCTTTATAATATGCTGCTATGCAGCTGATATGCAGCACAGGTAAGTGTCAATCAAGGGAATGTGTGGAGTTTCAATATAGAGGGGCTCAGTGGCTTGGTGGAAGTAAGCATTTAGTTAGCATTTAGAGATCCATCGCTAGTTGTGGCAGAATTAGCAAGAAGAAAAGTCCGGAATAAAAAAAACAACTTGGCTGTGACTGGTTGCTTACCTGACGTATCCTATAGTACGTATCCTAGACGTAAATGTTTGTGATTATCTTTAGCTACCTCATACAATGTCCAAACAAACAAACCAGGGGGCGGTTATCTGTGTGAACGAATTAAATAGGTATTAAAAATGTATTCACCTTTCACCATTATTAATATTATCATCATCACCCACATTAATAATATCATCATCATCGTCGTCAGGTATCTTTTAGTCTCTACTTCTTCTTTCGTGTCGAAAGCTGGTAAGGATGCCACAGGTCCCTACTGCAGGAGTACGTTACGAACCTCTTTGTACTACCAGAGCCATATGTTAGCCAGAAGAGTCAGAGGATTTAGCCTACTCTCTCCTCGCTGACCAAACGAGTTGGAGAGGTCTCATTGATGTTTATAAGCTTTGTTTAGCTTGTGTTTCCTAAGTCGCCTTCTACGACATCCACGGGAAGACTTGGAGTGGTTTTATTCTATTCTGCCGGGAACCACACGGCCTACGAATTAAATAGGTATTAAAAATGTATTCACCTTTCCCACATTAATAATATATCAACTGACAATCGATATCGTCGTCGTCCCATCACTAAAATAACATGACACGAATTCATAAAATTCTACTCGAATAAAACTTCCTTAGACCTCTTCATTTCCAATTTCAATACATCAAAGGGTCATTGGTAGGTAGTTTTACTAAATAGTGAGGTTGGTTCCACTTTGTGAATGTGAGATAGCTTTTCCCCGTAGGTAACTTTTGTGTAACAAAATATACTGAAAATATTTAAATTACTTTTTAATAAAGATTTGTCAGAAACGTATGGGCCTCTCAGTTTCATTATTCTATACATGTTGACTTTTGGGCTAAATGAGACTATGAGGGCTAAATATCTTTTGAAATTCCTTAAAATCTGTAATATAATCATATTTTTTATGTTTGAAATAAAAATCTAAATAGGTACTAACATCACCTATAGGTCTATTACTTACATTTTATTTCTTTTGTCGACTTTTAGATTTGTAAGTTTTGAATACGTATCGGTTGGAAGTAAAATATGTTATAAACAATATGCGTATAAATAAATCGAACCATGGGTATTACTAGATCACTAACATCATCATCTTCATCAGGTCCTTTTTAGTCTCCACTGCAGGAGCACGACCCTCTCTGTACTTCCAGACCCATACTTGGCCAAAACAGACAGAGGATTAGGCCTACACTCTCCTCGCTGGCCAGACGGGTTGGAGAGGTCTCATTGATATTTATAAGCTTTGTTTAGCTTGTGTTTCCTAAGTCGCCTTCAACGACATCCACGGGAAGACTTTGGACGTTCCTATTCAACTCTGCCGGAAATCACACAGTTCCTTGGGGAAAGTTGTTCAGTTTCAAGGATTGAATGCTTTCTTTAAATAGTTTCAGTATATTTTGTTAGACCATGTATAATAATCGTAATTTAGGATCCTTTGGAAGTGGAACCCTAAAAACTGACAGTTTAATTCAACGCGAAACTTTTTTGATATCACTGCCTCGAAGTCGTTATTAAGTCTGTTTAAAGGCAATTAACGGGCATGAAGTGAATACCTGCCATATTTTAACTTTTTATGGCGGAAAGTTTTTTAATAGTCACCTATAATCAGTTCAATCCATAGTGAACATAGACATACTATTCCAAAGTAATTTGAACTGAACATTTCGGAAAAGTTTTGTAGTAAATTTTAATACTTTTTTAGGGTTCCGTTTGTCCATCTGTCAGAACGCTGTATTCTTATGTACCGTACTGAATTAACATCATCATCATCCAGCAGATCTTACTAGTCTCCACTGCAGGAGCACGACCCTCTCTGTACTACCAGAGCCATACTTGGCCAAAACAGCCAAAGGATTTGGCCTACACTCTCCACGCTGTCCAGACGGGTTGGAGAGGTCTAAGTCGCCTTCTACGACATCCACGGCAAGACTTGGACTGATCCTATTCTACTTTGCCGGTACACTGTTAAAAATTATGTAATTTTACATGCAAACAATTACATAAACCTGTAAAATTCCCGAAAAATATGTAAAAATGACAAAAATTAAGTAAAATTTCATATATTTCCGTAAATTTCCCAGATTTTTCGGGAATTTTACAGGTTTATGTAATTTTTTTGCATGTAAAATTATATGATTTTTAACAGTGTAACCACACGGCAACAGCTGAGTTAACAGATGAGTATTATTGGCTTTCTCCCTTTCCTTATTAACACTTCATGTAAAAAACCAGACGTCCCCTTTAATGTAATTCAACAAATAAAAACTCAAAGAAGGTTGGTGCTTACATAGGTATGACGTCACAAATAACATAGCAGATACTGAGCTGTAAAGTACATGTCGCTTCAAAATTTATAGATCATAACATGTAACAATACAAACGTCACTTCATCGCTCCTATAACCATTTGCGTAAGGTTTAAAATGCACAAGAAGATGTGACATACAAATAAAATGATACGTCTAAAAACAAGAAATATGGCCGTTTTGGTCGTGTTCCTAAACGGGGTAATAAACTGTTGCACCATTTTAGGGTAATTTGAGGTTACGAGCCAACTTTGAAAGGTTAGACTTTAAACTAGACTCTACACTGTGAGGTCTTTTAACAACCATACATTCATACATACATACAACATACACTACACGTACATACACTATCACGTCTTTATCCATAATGGGGCAGACAGAGCCCAGAGCCGCAAGACCCAAGGCAAATTTCAACGTGATGGTGGGCGAGAAGGTGGAAAATGGATGATTCCATTTTCCAGTCTTGTCAGTCACCGTACTTACTACACGCCGTACACCAAGGTACATACGAGTATGGTTAATTATATAGCTCTTTGCCATACACGTACTTTTTATCAGTCTGCTGTCAGTCTAGATTGATAAATAGCAATGGGTTGCTAGCCGCATCGCCTATTAGGGCCAGTCCAGTGCTGCCCCCATTTTAAATAAATCATTTCAAAGAAAACGGAGACATCATTTAAAATTTTGCTAGTACCAAGTCCTAAATAACCCTTCAAAGTATTTTATGAACTACTGTTTACAGTTTATAATGAGAACGTTAAGCTTTACTACGCACATTAGCCAAAAGTGGCCGTTTTTCGCAAATGTGCGTAAAAAACTAAAGCTTAACGTTCTCACTTTAAACTGTAAACAGTAGTTCATAAAATACTTCGAAGGGTTATCTAGCACTTGATAGTAGCAAAATTTTAAAAAATGCCTCCGTTTTCTTTGAAATGATTTATTTTAAATGGGGGCAGCACTGGACCCCGGAAATTTCAGGTACGGCCTTAACTTGATTCACATTTTTGCCCATAACCTAGATCGGCTCTTATGATCTGCGCGGGTAGAGAAGCAGCTAAGTGTTAATGCATTATATACATACATGACTGCAAAATACACAACTGCGATACACGTGAATGCGACATCTCATTACTGCTGAATCATCACTGCTTCAATTATAACGCTACGGCGACATCTCGTTAGAGATATATATATATCTTCTTCTTCATCTTATTTAGTGGCTCTTGTCGGTGGTGTATGCGCCAAACTTCTCGGTTCTCTGCCTTACTTTTTAGTGCTTGATACGACATGACCCCTGCTTTTTCTTTCAGTTGGTCTACATAGCTCTTTCTTGGTCGTCCTGGACCTCTTCTACCTTTTATCTTTCCTTCTAGCATGTTTTTAAATAAGGAGTAATGTCTATATACTATACTATAATACTTATCCATACTTATTAGGGTTCCGTACCCGAAGGGTGCAAACGGGACCCTATTACTGAGACTCCGCTGTCTGTCCGTCTGTCCGTCTGTTACAGGGCTCTATCTCTTGAACCGTAATAGCCCTAACACCTGAAATTTTCACAGATTATGTATTATTATGGTAGCTATAACAACAAATACTAAAAATAAAATAAAGTTAAAAATTAAAGGGGGTCGTCATACAAGAAACGTATTTCTTTAGCGTTTTAAAACATTGTACGGAGGTATGGAACCCTTCATGTACGAGGCCGACTCGCACTTGCCCGTTTATTTGATAATATTTGTTTTGGGATGAGTAAGGAATGCATTTGGGTTGAATTAAGAAAATATATAAAAATAATGTAATAGGTTGAATTAGGAATACTAGTTTGGGATGAGTAAAGAAATGGGATGAGATGTCATAGGATGAATACGTAACAACCCAAATAAATGGTTTTGACTTGACTTTGACTTTCTATTTTTGCCTCTGTACTGGTCGACTGAAAGAAATCCCTTCTGGGATAAGTCCACCATTTGTACAAATTTAATTTATCACAACAAACTTTTACATTATTCTCAAAAAAAACTAAGTACTTAAATATCTTAAAAACTAAAATAAAGATAAAAAACTACCCACTAAACTAAACTACTTAACTAATATTTATAAATAAAAAAGGCCGGGTAGTTCTTTATTTTTTACTCTTTCTTTTTTTTTTACAATTACCTTTGTTATTTTATTATGTTTAACTATCGCTGATTATACAATAAAGTTTTTTAAATAATTTGGTACATACTATTTTTCTGCCTCTGTGAAATAATGTAAACGCCCTTGCCAGCCAGATCGATACCTTTTTAACTCAAGTCTTTATTTTAACTAAACATGAAAGTGTTATTTATGAAAAGCGCGTCTCTTTGTCCCGAGACATTTTTAAAAAGGTTTTTAAGTGTGTCACCTCTTTCATTTCGAAGACCTCCGTGGTGTAATGGTCAATACGCTAGTCCGCCGATCTGGAGGTTCTGGGTTCGATCCCCAGCCAGGGTAAGTTGGAAAATGGCCTTTTTTTATGTGTATTTATTCTAAAATATCATAAATATAAATAAATAAATAAATAAATAGGGACAAATCACACTGATTAAGCGAGCCCCATAGTAAGTTTAAACTTGTATTATGGGATACTAACTTAACGATACGATATTTTATGATAAATACATATATATGTATTGTCCTGGGTTGTAAAAAGGCCATTTTCCAACTTGCCCTGGCTGGGGATCGAACCCAGAACCTCCGGATTAGCGGTCTAGCGTGTTAACCATTGCGCCACAGAGGTCGTCAAATATAGTATCGTTGAGTTAGTATCCCATAACACAAGTTTAAAACTTACTTTGGGGCTAGTTCAATCAGTGTGATTTGTCCCTATGCATATATTTATTATATTATTTATTTATACATCTATCTATACAGGGTGACTTTAACCACCAGCCAAATATTATAATTTTTTTCAAAGTGAAAATGCGACAGTTCTAACGTTTGGGTTTAAAAGAATTATTTTACGGCCCTGGATGCGAGTTCTTTAGAACCTATCTTTAATTTTTCATTTTTTTATTTCAAACACTCAACCTAACAAACAAATAAAGGGTCTTGTAGGTCCTCTGATTGCTTCAAGGAAGCTGGCGACAAATCTATACAAGTTCACTGGTTTTCAGCCGATTGAGTGGCGAACGGCGCCTTAAAACGCCACCAGAATCCGTTCTATGACTGTATTCCACATAGGTATTGTTCATGAGTATGATAATTTTTAACACCAAACTACACCAATTTCACGTATTAAAGTCCACTAGAATCAATTTGCAAAAATAAATTAAAGCAAACCCTTGAACCCCTTGTCTTCCCGCCAAAAACTCGTACGTTCGAGTGTTTGCTAATTTGAATGTTTGTTTCTCAATAATGTAAGAAATCTTATTATATACTTGCATTAACAAACATAACCAGTGCCGGTTTTAGCTCTACCAGCGCCCCGGGCGAGATTTTCCCGCCCCCTCTCCCCCCTCCCCAAACTGCAATTCAGACTCTGACTTTGGCTTCAATCGTCGCCCCTTTGTATCTGGCGCCCTGGGCGGTCGCCCAACCGCGCCCTACCCTAACGCCGCTACTGAACATAACATTTACTATAGTTATATAATTATTACAGATTCCTAATGCCGTGTGGTTCCCGGCAAAGTAGAATAGGACCACTCCACGTCTTACCGTGGATGTCGTAGAAGGCGACTTAGGAAACACAAGCTTAACAAAGCTTATAAACATGAATGAGACCTCTCCAACCCGTCTGGCCAGCGTGGAGAGTGTAGGCCAAATCCTCTGACTGCTCTGGCTAATATATCTCTGGTAGTATAGAGAAGATCGTGCTCCTGCAATGGAGACCAGAAAAGACCTGATGATGATGATGCAAGAGTTATAACAGATTCCCGAGACAAAGTAACGTAAAATCGAAAGCGAAGCCACGGACAAAACAAAAGTAAAATATGTAAACAAATTATATTCGGGCCTAATTTATGCAATATAAATATTTCACAAAAACATTTCTAAATCAAAAATTAATATAAGAATAGTAATAAAATGACGGATTATCGAAATATATTCAAATTTATAAGAATTGGAGCTATACCGTTCTCCAATTTTCCATTCAATTTAATAATAATCCCAGTTTTTTTCGTTTTATTCCGAAGAGATAGAAATGTCAATTATTTAATTTGACTTCTTTGTACGTTTCGTTTTCGGGGAAGAACGATTGTCGAAGTAATAAATATGACCCACTTTTAATAGAGCAGAGCTAATAGAGATTATTTATATTTAGCAGTGTGGTTCCCGGCAGAGTAAAATAGAACCACTTCAAGTCTTCGGTCAAGGCGACTTAGGAAACACAAGCTAAACAAAGCTTATAAACATCAGTGAGACATCTCCAACCCGTCTGGCCAGCGTGGAGAGTGCAGGCGCATTTGCGGTTTGAGTGACAACGGTGATAATACTAACACCCTGTAGATCGTTACCTACCTCTTTGGCTGTCCAATGAGGTATTTCGTAACTGAGGATTGACAATTAGGTGTTTTAATATCACGAGGGTGAACCTTAGGGGTTCCCTATCAAAGCCCGTGTGAACTATCTGTATGCTAATGCCGGCTTCCTCGTTACCCTTTAGAGCTCGTATCCACAAAATGACGAGGAATAGAGATAAGGCTATGCGTTTATCAGCTAGTAATGTTTTGCTACTGGCTACTGGCATGTAATTTTTCAACGAAACCACTAAAGTAAAAAAAAACAATAATCTCTTACATGCCCATTGCGGACGATTCTGGACTGGAGTGCTATTTTAAAATCGGGAGTCACACAAAGAAAGGTTTGCGCGTGTGTTTCCAAACGATTGTAGTGTCACAGAAGACTTACTGTCTTCTGTGACATTACATACAGAACGGAATCTCCTAAGTTACGTGCAATATGCGTCCCCTTACCCCGTCCCCGCACCTCTCCCCCGTTCTCGCCTTTTCGAGGGGCTAGAGCGGGTGAACACACACCCATTGACGTGTGCACGCGTCACACGGCGGTACAAGAACGGGCACTGTCTTCTGTAGTAATGTGTAAGTCAAAGAATCTTTTCATGGAGAATCCGTTCCACATCACGCTGCTTTTTTATTTATGTTAAAATGTTAAGAAAACCCAATGGTTTCCTTTGATATTTTCTGCGTACAACAATATTACTTGACACTGACACGACGGTTTTAAAAATACGATGCAATGCGTCGGAAACGAGCAGTGAGTTGAAAAACTACACGTTTTGTATTTTCCTGACTTCTTTGTTCAAAAATTGCACTCCTAATTCGATCTCTTCTGTGTGACTTATGTTTTGTGTCGCAAGAATTTCAGAATTAAGGGAAAAAACTAGTTACTTTAGTTTTGACAAGGAACATTAAATAAAGCTCTCATGCTGGTCTGACAAAAAATAAAAAACGTAGAATGTACCAGCTGTTCCTCGTCCTGCGTAGACCGTAAAAGCCGATCGAGGGAATGGATGAAAATGCGAAGGCGATAGGCGACGCTGCTAGCAAGTCACATTGATTCCTTTTTCCACCTTCTCGCCCGCCATCATGGTAAAAGTTACCTTAAGGTCGTGCAGCCCTGGGCTCTGTCTGCTTAGAGCCGCAAGACCCAAAATGCTCTGTCTGCCCCATTAGGGATAAAGACGTGATAGTGTGTAAGAGAAGCCGAGAGGTTACCAGCAGAGTAGAATAGGACTACTCTAAGTCTTCCCGTGGATGTCGTAAAAGGTGACTTAGGAAACGCAAGCTAAACAAGACTTATAAACATCAGTGAGACCTCTCCAACCCGTTTGGCCAGCGTGGAGAGTCTAGGCCAAATCCTCTGGCTACTTTAGCCACGTATGGCTCTGGTAGTACAGAGAGGGTCGTGCTCCTGCTGTGGAGACTAAAACAGACCTGATGATGATAGGTGTGTGTGTATTAAATGAAGTCGTAAATCTGTAAAAAAATATATCGATGATTAAAATATTGCTTTTTTACATTCAAATATTCAATATCTAAATTAAAAATCACCATCATCATCCGAGCGTATTCCCGGTTGCATCGTCAGCGGTTACGCTTCAGAGCCCGGGGTCCGCTACCTTACCTAGGCGCTTTGACGAGGTTACTGGTTTTTTACACAGAGCGACTGCCGTCTGACCTCCGCAACCCAAAGGGTAGACCAGAACCAATCCTAGGATAGGTACAAACGCTAGATGGCGTTCGGGATCAACGGCTTTACGTACCTTCCGAAGCACGGAATCATCTTTCTTTTCGGATAATCAGGTGATTCAAGCCTGCAATATCATAACAGACTGGAAACAACTTTTCACAAAGTATGTTTCCCAGTGGGATTTGAACCCATGACCTCCGGATCACAAGGCAAACGCCTTGACCACTGGACCACGGAGGCAGTCGCAATATCTAAACTAAAAATAATAAGTAATATGTGACGAGGAAATACGTCAGCGTGATCGAAGTCACCGCAGCACAATTGGAAGTACACTCACAGTGTGAGGGGCGTGGGTTCGAATCTTACTCATGGCATTTTTTTTCTGTTTTAACCACTACAGCACTAATAGCTTAGATGGTGGGCGAGAAGATGAAAAAAGGAATCAAAATAGTGATGGATTGGTAGCCGCATCACCTACTAACATTTTCAGTCGTTCCCTCGATCTATTACATTTCTGTTTTTTTTTATAGGTACACGCGATTTAGTTTCCTACTGACAATCTTTCACCTAACACAACATCATCTTGACAACATATCAGCGAAGTGCTGGATGATTGCCAGTTGTTCTAAATAGTCCTAAATATTTATACTAATATATATTATATATAATAATGTGTTAATAGCTCTATGGTAATTGATTTATATTTTAACGGTCTGTCTCATGATGGAGAGAATAATGTGTGAAGAGTCTAATTATAGATGGCGTCAACTGCACTCAATCCGTACACCCAGCCTTACTATAATTATTTATTTTTTTGGTGAATTGAAGATTATTATAATTTTTCCTCCAAGTCTTCCCGTGGATGTCGTAGAAGGCGACTTAGGAAACACAGGCTAAATAAAGCTTTTATACATCAATGAGACCTCTTTAACCCGTCTGGCCAGCGTTGAGAGTGTAGGCCAAATCCTCTGGCTACTCTGGCTAAGTATGGCTTTGGTATGTACAGAGAGGGTCGTGCTCCTGCAGTGGAGACTAAAAGAGACCTGGATGATAATATTTTTTGCTCGTTTTATATGCATTGCCTGCTTAAAATATGTGTCGCAGTTGGATGGTATAAACCGCTAATTCACGAAACCTCTAGTTGTTTGGCATTACAGCTCGGTTTTGTTAAACAGCCGAATATTTTTCAGCTTGAATGTCTAAGATTGCGCAACGTGTTACGTTCATTTAAATCGCTAACCACGTTTCAAACGGCTAGCGGTTTTGTGAAACAGTAGCGGTAATCCGCTGTTTGACGAAACCGTTAAACAATCCAACTGCATGATAAGGATGGTGATTGGTGTAGGGTTACCATAATTAAATATAACTGGGTGTCTATTAGAATACAGATTTTTTTCAACATCGAATTTCATTTCCCAGCAAACTATTCCACGATTTTTATTGCTATAGGTTTGCCCTAACCTAGTAAAATGGATAGAACTTTTCTAGCACTCGCCGGCCGCTGCCGCGGCACGCTCGCTTCGCTCGCTCAGCTCGTGCGTGTGTTGGTCGCAGTTCTCACCTAACTTAACCTGTAGGTTTGTCCCAACCTAGTAAAATGATAAGAACATTACTAGCACTCGCCGGCCGCTGCCGCGGCACACTCGCTTCGCTGGCTCGCCATTTCCACTTCCTGGGCATTCTAAATTGTATCTGTTTTACAAAACCGATTTGTAATGCCAAACAACTAGAGGTTTCGTGAATTAGCGGTTAATACCATCCTATGCATAACAATCGGTCAAAATTGTATGCATCATCTGAATTTCAGCAAATGGATTCCTAACCTAAGAGCATTTACACATTACGCCGCTGCGGCACCGCACACTTGGATTTTGTTAGGATTTTTTTAATTTTTTAATTTTTTATTAATGGCTTGACGCTACTGCGTATTTAGCCAGGAACAACCTTTTCTCCTAACAAGTTACAATCAAAAGTTGGTGTAGGCATTTGAGTGCTTTAAGGGAGCTTCTGGCGACAAATCTATACGAGTCCTCTGGTTTTCACTCCAAAGCACTGAGAATCTCTAGTATTTTTTTATACCACTTGTGGTCACCCATCCAAGTCCGGACCACGCCCAGGGGTTGCTTAACTTGCGAAAGCACTAGTATTGCGTACTCCTAACAGACCTCTCTCTATGGCCACTGGTGTCAGATCTTTAAATAAACTTATTTAATAAGGGGAAGATATTGAACCGAATTATCGGATTATATCGGATTTATAATATATATTTATATATATATAAATCCGATTTCACATTTGAAGCAATCCTTACTATGCATGCATTGCAGTAGGAATCTAAAGAGTACCTTTAAGAACCAAATACCTATGTACCTATGAATGAAAGCGGCGAAAGCTTTCCGCACAGGAAAGTGCACTATTTTTTGATAAAAGCTTTGGCCCTGATTGAGAAATAAAAAGCTTTGAACTTTGCAGTCTATGCATGACGGTATAACAGCTTTTTTTAGCCTTCTACGGTTTGTTCCTAGAAAATACCTTTTTTGGTGATATAAATATACTTTCAAAAATATTGTAACTTTGTGAAATATTTGGTTTTATAGTGTAATTTTTTGTTAAGATTTAAGTGTGTGTGTGTCGTCGTCGTCGTCGTCGTCCTCGGCCTCTGTCAGCTAAACGGTTGTATGCTAAATGGACACGTGAAATAATGCACGGCAGCAGTTTATATAAAACTAGCAGTCCACCCCGGTAGTCCTTAAAATACTTTGAAGGGTTATCTAGGATTTGATAGTAGCAAAATTTTAAATAATGTCTCCGTTTTCTTTGAAATGATTTATCTTAAATGGGGGCAACACTGGACCCCGGAAAATTCAGGTACGGCCTTAAGTCCACCTTGTATACCATTGTTGTCAGTCAAGATTTTATTAATAAATAAATAAAACAGCCTTTTTTGTTAGGGACCCTATTACTGAGACTCCGCTGTCTGTCCATCTGTCCGTCCATCTTTCACAGGGCTCTATCTCTTGAACTGAAGAGCTATAGCCCTAGCGTGAAAATTTCACCGATTATGTATGATTATGTACTAATTACTGTGGCAGCTATAACAACAAATACAATAAATAAGATTGTGAACGTGTTTTTTTCATCGTTTTAAATTGTACGGAGTACGAAGGTACGGAACCCTTCATGTACGAGGCCGACTCGCATCTGACCGGTTTTTTATATCATCATTTCAGCCGCATAACGTCCACTGCTGGACATAGGCCTCTCCCAAGGTTTTCCAAAATGACCAATCTATAGAGTGGCCTGCGTCCAGCGCATTTCAGCAATCCTGGTTGTGGGTGGGTGAGCTACGCTTCGCTAGCCAATACGCGGTCGCCATTTCGTATATATGTATGTTTACAAATAAACGAATTAATTGATAGATTGATTCTAAACTAATTATTTAAAATATCCGGCCCATTCAATCACAACAAACAAGCCTAATGTAATCATAATGGCGGTATTCAAAGCGCTATTCATAATAATTCCATCAAACCATTACATTAATGTCGCGATCGAAGCAAAATTAATTGGATTTGTTATTTTACGGCCTCCCCAAATTAAAATATCCAGGAAAAGCGGTTTTAATTAATACTGAATTGGTTATTACTGTGATTATGTTATAAGGTTTATGGCGCCTTAAATATTTTCGGCTTAGACCTGAACGTACAAAAATAGGGAGCGATATTTCATTAAATTAATTATTTTCTATAAAAATAATACCTAGGGCTGTGGACTGGAAAGAAAAATATTATTTTTCAGTTCAACTTATTAAAATCTAAATTGGATAAAAAGTCATTTTGTTATTATTTAAAAAAAAAATGCATCTATAATATAATCGTTTGTGGGAATGGGACTTCAAAAAACTCTAGAAGAAAAGATATAGAGTAGTCCTAAGCCGAAACCCACACGTCCATACCTAAAGTAATTAACATGCATTGAACGAACAACATAAATGTGTAATGTAATGCAAACAGTAACATAGCAGGTAATTAATTAAATTAAACCGTAACATGTTGGACAATATTTTAATTTAATAATTCGATAATTACCAGCTTAACACCGTTACTTTTGCATGTTATTGTGGTGACCCGTGATTCGATATATAAAATATTATGAAAACACATTTTGTTATTATATAATTATGTTTGTTTTGTTTATAGAGTAAGTGGTTAACACTAGCAGGCCTGTGTCACTCCCCGTTTAGGTATCGAAAATGTACCTACATTATTACTATGCGCGGCCCCCCGAGGTGGCAAATTCATTTAGGTATACATATCGTATGTCCAGAGTTATAAGAATGAAATTGGCCTACAATGGATATCTAGGTATCTAAGGTGCTGAGTTCTGACGTGACCTAAATTAAACCGTACCGCTAACATCATGGAGTAGATATTTCTTTGAATTTCTTTGTTGAGTGAGACTCCTGTTCGTGAGTACTGGTTCTTATTTTGTGACACTAGTCAGATTTTTCAAGCTGTCTTAAGGCTTATATACAACATGTAAGGTACATATGAGTAATAAATCGAACCACGGGATATACTAGATCACTCTAGTATCATCATTATTATCAGGTCTTTTCTAGTCTCCACTTCAGGAGCACGACACTCTCTGTACTACCAGAGCCATAAATTAATTAGCCAGAGCAGTCAGAGGATTTGGCCTACACTCTCCACGCTGGCCAGACGGGTTGGAGAAATCTCTTCAATCTGAGCTCATGATGTTTATAAGCTTTGTTCAGCTTGTGTTTCCTAAGTCACCTTCTACGACATCCACGGGAAGACTTGGAGTGGTTCTATTCTATTTACTCTGCCGGGAACCACACGGCTTACTCTAGTAATGAATTTAAAATATCTGCCAAAAAACCAAAAAAAATCGACATTCCAAATTGGCCAAGCGGCTGCACAACTTCGTATATAAATGCAGATTTTTTTTTAAATTTCGTCTTTTATTTGAATTTCATCACACCAAAGTGATCTAGTATAGCCCGTGGTTCAATTTATTATGCATTATGACCCTTACACGTTGTATAGTGCATCACGAGAAGAGATAAAGATTTAAGATAAATCGACAAAACAACGGTGCTTTTCTGTTAGTTTAGGAGTTTTAACATTAGAATGTAACATTACGTGGTTTGCGTTAATTATTCTAAAACCGCGTGCGTTACCGCAATGCGTGCTTGAAAGCCTTTTTAACACCATGCCCATAGACAAATCAGGTTTACGATTTGAACGACCCTAAAGCCTGGTTTACATTTTAACAAGTGACAAGTGATAGTGAGAAGTGACAAGTGATTCTGCGTGTGAACGGCACTGACAAGTGACAAGTAGCAAGTGACATAATAGCAGTCTGTTCTATTCTTTGACAAGTAGGTCTGCCCCGCACTACTTCGCTTTCCCCGCATAATTATGGGCTTACTACACATCCACTTGCCAGATGTGTAAACACCATTTGTCACTTGTCAGTGTTTACTTGTCACTTGACACTTCTCAAAATGTAAACCAGGCTTAATTTGTCGTGTACTAATAGATAGATAGTAAGTTTATTTGTTGCTATCGACACACAAAGAAACACACACATAGCAATAACTAGTTGCATGTGTGTGTATGTGTGTGTGCTGCAGCAAGACAAATAGGGGTGATATTGCCTCAAAAGCAATACACTGATTTTCAGCGAAAGCCATAATGGGGTAGGTAATGGGTATATACGAGTGCGAATCAGATTTGAATAAAGTAAATATATTTAAAAGAAGAATATTTATAACTAAAGATTGCAACTTTTATTGAAATAAAATTTAAATTAAATTAAAGCTAAATAATATATTTTTTTTTATAAATTAAAACTTATACCTCTAAGATCTAATAAAAACTAAAACTGAAAAATTACAAACTTAATACGAACATGAACAATAAATAAGTATAAACTAAACATATTATAAATACTTTATGTATACACTTGTATAAATACTTATAGAAATAAATCACACTACTCGTAATTGAGCTAGCCAGGTCTTCGCCAGGTTGTTCTATTCTGGGTTGTCAGTGCATCAAGATTTTCCAATGAAAAAGGAAAATCTTGATGCACTGACAACCCAGAATAGAACAACCTGGCGAACAAGGATTAGGAGAACTGACGCCACCTAAAGTGGGAAAAGGGAAAGACGAAGAAGAAGACTCGTAATTGAACTAGCCCCAAAGTTTAAACTTATGTAATGGGATACTAACTCAACGATACTATATTCTATAATAAATACATAAATAAATTAACACCCAAGACCGAGGACAATTTGAAAAAGGCTAATTTCCAACTTGTCCTAACTGGGAATCGAACCTAGAACTTTCAAGTGGCGGACTATGAAATCCAGTGCTGCCCCCATTTGAAATAAATTGTTTGAAAGGAAACGGAGATATCAATTTAAAATTTTATCTTTGCGAAGCCCTAGATAACCCTTCAAACTATTTTATGAACTACTGTTTACAGTTTAAAGTGAGAACGTTAAGCTTTTCTTAGCATTTTTGCCAAAAGCGGCCGTTAACTGCTGGTACATTCTACTTTTTTTTCTCCCAGAACAGTATAGGAAAGCATAAAGTTTACGTAAGTGGTTTGCGTAAGTTATTCTTAAACCTTGTATAACCATAGCCGCAATCATAGACCATTAAAGCTTTCTGACAAACCTATTATTTCCTTCCATGCTTTTCAGGAAGAAAAGAAGAATTTAGAATGTGCCAGCTGCTTCTCTTCCCACGCGGATAGTTAAAGCCACGAAAATTATAATACTAGGCTCTGTGAGCTGTAAACCTCGCGACTCACCCACACCTGTTGAAGTTTATGGGATAAAAGAATTGTTAAGACAAAAAAGTTGAGTCTTAATAAGGATAACAGGTTTTTGGCGGGAATTCAAGGGGTTCGGTTGGGGTTTTCTTTAAATTATTTTGCAAATTGATTTTAGTGGACTTTATAATATGAAATTGGTGTTGTTTGGTGTTATAAATGCTCATGCTCATGAACAATATGTAAAATAGTTAAAGTGGGCAGTCATAGTACGGCTGTAGTGATATTTGTTTCGCGGACTGTGTGGCGTCTTCGGGCTATGAAAACCAGTGGACTTGTATAGATTTGTCGCCAGAAGCTCCCTTAAAGCAATCAAAGGTCTACACCAACCTTTGATTGTAACTTGTTAGGAAAAAAGAATTTCCCGCGTTTTATTAACTTGTTCCTGGCTAACGAGCTGAGATGAGATGATTATTTTGAAGTTTTAAACCGCCATATCTCCGCCATTTTGGAAAATTTCCAAAAACTGAATCGACAAAAAATTCTATTTAAGGTGAAGAGTTAGGTTATGAGGGCGCCACTTCAAATGACCTTGAAGTGGCGCCCTCATTTGAAATAAATTGTTAACTCGTAAATATGGAGATATTTTCCATATTGTTCTTCGTCGCGCACTAGATAGCCCTTTAAATTATTTTATGCACCACCGTTAAAAGTATTTACATTAGTCCGTCTAGCTTTAAAACTTGCCTCCGGCAAAAGTGGCCACGGCAAGTTTTAAAGATAGACGGATCACCAATAATAGTTTCACCGGCAGTTCATAAAATAATTTAAAAGGATATCTAGTGCATGACGAAGAGCAATATGGAAATTATCACTATATTTACGAGTTAACAATTTATTTCACACTTCAAGGCCATTTGCCTATATCTTCACCTTAATTATTGAACCTGCTTATGAAATTTCCCAAGAATCGGTTGCGAAATGCGACCTGTAGACGAGGACAAACCGGCAAACTGACAGACAAAAGCATTTTTTTGGCCAAACTTGAAACTTAAACCACAGGCCGGAAACTCCTAAGGTACGCGCAATATGCGTCACCCAGGCGTCCCCGTTCCCCGTCCCCGCACCTTTCCCCCGTTTTCGCCTCGATTTCTCACGTTGGCCGTCAAGAACCGGGGGAGAGGTGCGGGTGCGGGGAACGGGGACGTATATTGCGCGTACCTTAGAAGAGTCCCTTCTGTTTACTCTTACTGTATTCTGTGCTTAAACGCTTCGCTCGCCCGGTCACATAGACAGTGCGGCTAGCAACCCCTTACTTTGTGATTCCTTTTTGCCCACTATCACGGTAAAAGAAGCTATGTCTGCTAGACGCAAGATCTAAAATGCTTTGTCTGCCCCGTTAGGGATAAAGACTTGACAGTGTACAGAATAACGTGATGTGGTGATAGTGCCTCTTCTTCTTCTTCGTCTAAGCGCGTTCGCGGTTGCATCCTCAGCTGTACTGCTTCGGAGCCCCGGGTGTGCTTTTCCGCTTTTCCTTCTTCAAATATTACATGCATGTCAATGTTCACCCAAGGATGCCAAAGACCTTGCAAAATGGAGAAGAAATAGCCGAAATAGTTTAAATGATTGCAGATGATGATGAGATGCAATTGTAGCACGAGATGTTTGTGCTTAGTCCTTTAGTCGCCTCTTACGACATCCACAGAAAGAGATGGAGTGGTCCTATTCTAACCCGGAACCACATGGGATAGTGCCACTTGTACTTTACATTATGTTGTCCTGACTTTGAATTTTGTTTCTTTAAATGTCATTTAGTGCAATAAATGTACCATAAATGACCTTACTTACGAGCTTAGCTAACGACAGAGGGATCTCCGTGGCCACATACTAGTCTAAGATGATTTGAAATTGAAGGTACAGCCATTTTGACTTGATAAGAAGAAGATGCAATAAATTGCGTATTGTATTACTATATTTGTAGTGAAAAAAAAAACTGGAAAGCACACCCCCGGCTCTCAAGCAGCACAACGATGCGATAATAAACAAAAGAAAAAAATGTAAAGATCTTTTGCTTCAGTAAATAATTTAACAACCCCGGGGCAACCATGGCCAGTCAATTTAAAAACGAAAAAATAGCTGCAATAAGTCAAGCGACATTAGAAATTCAAATTTGGCGTAAAATAAACTGAAAGAAACGTTTCGTTTCACGCAAAAACTTCGGTATTTATTGCACATAATGTTACAGGTAAATCCTGCAAAACGAATCGTGAGGGTGAGAAAAATGTTATGAGTTATATTTTGTTTAGTATTTTTTTATACTGGTCTGGAGTTTAGAAAAAAGCAAAAAACTTTGTCTTACTAGCAGCACAGAATAAATAATACTAACGTACAGAAGTCTCACTCAGCAAAGTAATTCAAAGAAATATCTACTCAATGTGACTAGCGATATGGTTTAATTTAGCTCACGTCAGAACTCAGCACCTTTTCGTATAGATACCTAGACATCCATTGCAAGCCTGCGCGCACAGTAATAGTGTTTTGATACCTAAAATAATATATAACATGTATATAATATGTTGTATGTATAAATATAGTATTTATTTTATACGATATTTATGTATGATCATTTAAAAGTACTTATTATTTCTGGATTGTTTCTATCTATTTTAGACGCCAACTATTCTATCTGTTTCTCTTCTCCTAAAGGTTGATAGGGAGAGAATGCTTTAGCATTAAGTCTATCTATTTGGCTCAATAAAGTTTAAATAAATAAAATAAATAAATAACATTTTCGATACCTAAACGGGGAGTGACACAGGCCTCACTATATGAAGAAACCAAGTTTTTTCTTTAAACCAAGTGGAAACAAGGGAAGGATTTACCTAAAAAATTACATTTTACTTGGGATTTGAAGCTGGCCTAGCATTTTGTCGCGTCGGATAGTATGTGGGTAGTGTGTTCCATAGTCGTGCGGCTCTAACTTTTGTAAAAAAAGTTTCTTTATAAAATACTTACAAACTACTCAACAATAAATCACCTTGTAGGGAACACTGTTACCACATCCGGTTACCAGGTGCGGAACCCTAATTAATAAACCGGGTACAACCGGGGTACAAGTAACGAAATTACAGAAATTACACTCAACTAAATTTCAGCTCTATAAATTTAAAAGTTGACAACTAAGACGGTGCCTGACTTTAGATTTTTGGGGTCACTGTGAATAATTAACTAAAGATGGAATACCCCAAAACAATCATCTTTTTATCATTATAATTTCAGTCTCATAACGTCTACTGCTGGACATAGGCCTCTCTCAGGGATTTCCAAAATGACCGATCTAGAGCGGCTTGCATCCAGCGCTTTCCAGCTACCTTGGTCAAGCCGTCTACGCTTCGCTAGCCAGTACTCGGTTGCCATTCGAGAACCTTTTTGACCTCGGTTCGTCGCGCTATGCGTCCCGCCCACTGCCACTTCAACAAGCTAATCCGCTAGGTCAGTGACTTTTGTTCTCCTACGAATTGTAAGAGACCACGTTTCAGAGCCATAAATCATCACTTTTTTTTGACAAACCTCTATAATTTTTCTCACATCGCAGACTGACGCACCCAGCAGTACGGCGTGGTCAGCATAATGAAGATTATTGACACAAAAGACATCAACATGGCACCCGACGTGCTGTCCGCTGAGCTTGACAGTTGAATAGTCTACCACCCCTGCCTGACTCGGCATTCGAGTTTATACGAATCCGACATTGCCCCTACCCATTGGACACTATTGGATTAGTTAGTATGCATACCAGTACTTGAAGATCAAAGTAATGAACAACATAGGCGTCGTTCCTACGCATGACATGCCCTGCCCGTATCATCTTATACAGGTTTTTGTACCTGTTACTTTCTCCGTAATTTGCACGTTGCCTCTTCTCAACATTTTCTGTTTTATCTTACGGTTAGCGCAGACATAAACAAATCCGTTGCTTGCATACTTAATTTACGGCTTCAAATCTTGCGTTCATTTAAATTTTATTGGTTTTTTCTTTGAATTTACTTTCCTTTTTCCCGCAATTCGTGTTTTTGCTATAACATTGTTGTTTCCCTGCACGGAGCTTTGATTTGATTTAACGGGTTTAATTTGGACGGAATATAAAATTTTAAGGAGTCGATCGATGAAAACTTCATCTCAAGAAAAATAGTTTCAAGATTTCACTTTTTAAATATACTCGTATCACATCTAACTTACCTCAAGGAACATAATTTTGAAATACGAAACATAATTTTTGGCTTTCCCTACAAATTCTGATCAGCTGATGCAAAACAAGTACTAAAATAGATTATATTTTTTTCTGATTTCCGAAATGGAATTTTATAACCCTTTTTAGTTACCATCGTCCTCAGGTGTTGGCTCGTTTTCAGACGTTTTTAGTCGTAAACCCGTCAAATATTGTTCCCATCTCTGGGCCGGGGCACCTAAATACAAACTTCTTCCTTTTGACCGTATTCAAAATCGCGCAACTCGTATAATCGATGATGAGACTCTCGTCAGCCGTCTCGATCCTCTGGCTCTACGTAGGGATGTTGCATCCTTGTGCATTTTTTATCGCATTTATCATGGGGAATGTTCTGAAGAATTGTTCGCAAAATTTCACCACTACACGACCCGCCTGAAATTAAAATACCATCCACACCACCTGGATAGTTGGCAATCAACCACCGTACGTTTTAAAAGGAACTTCCTGCCACGAACGACCGACCTGTGGAATCAACTTCCTGCAGCGGTGTTCCCGAACCGATACGACATTGAAACCTTCAAAAAACGAGTCTATATCTTCCTGAAAGGCCGGTAACGCTCTTGTTACACCCCTGGTGTTGCAGTTGTCCTTGGACAGTGGTGATCACTTACCATCAGGTGACCCGCTTGTTCGTTTGCCGCCCTATAACATAAAAAAAAATAAAAAAACTCTAAGTCAGCATTTGTAACTACAGAACCCTATACTGCGCGTGGCCCAACCCGCGTCATAAAACTATAGCCAAATTATTTAAACTGTTCCGGCTATCTTCTTTATTTTTATAGGGCTTTTAGGCATTCAAGATGCAGTACTAAAGTACTCAAATTAAATAATGAAATAAGAAATGGTAAAAAAAAATCACGTGAGCAATATTATATTTATTCTTTACTCCCAAGGTCTTTGGCATCCTTAGGTGACCATTGAAATGAATGTTATATTTGGAGAAGAAAAAGCGAGAAAGCGCACCCCGGGCTCCGAAGCAGGACAGCTGAAGATATAGGAGGGAACGCGCTTAAATGAAGAGGATGTGGCCTTTTCGTAAATAAAGATTTTATCTAGAAATACATCATATCTAATAAATATCAAAATACATAATTTACATTAAACATGTCATATTAAATTAATCAATTTACTAACTTGGCAATTAATTGTAAGCTTATTAATTCATCTCTCCAGGGAGCAATAACTTTAGTTAATTTGATATCAGAGTAATTAGTCGTTAAAATGAAATAGGGTAAGTATTAAATTTATAAGTAGTTTAAAGCTAAATTTTATGCTAAAAAATACGTTAAACTTTTTAGTCTAATAATAACGTAATAGAAGTTTATGATACAAGTGTGGTAAGTTGTTTATTACAGTCGAGGCGGGTTGACAAACAAGCGGGCAAAGCCCGCGCATTTGTCTATGGGGTGCTATGGGGCCAAGACTGAACAATACACTCGTGTGTCATACGAGTACAACGTTTTTCAACACATTTGCGAACAAAAAATAAAATCTCGCAACCTTCTTCTTTTCTCAGCCTACATCAACCCACTGTTGGGCATAGGCCTCCCTTTTTTCGCGCCATTTACTACGGTCCTGTGCCATTCTCATCCAGTGCTTTCCCGTCAACCTCACAATGTCATCCGACCAACGGGTCGATGGTTTCCCTAGGGGTCGGTTCCCTTGTCTCGGCCACCACTCTGTCACTGCTCTGGTCCATCGACCATCTTCTCTTCTAGCCAAGTGTCCCGCCCATTCCCACCTTAGCCGCATGATTCGTTTAACTACGTCTTCGACTTTAGTTTTGCGGCGAATTCCTACGTTTGGCACACGATCATGACATGACACATGTCATGTAGTATAAAACGTGGAATGGGCATACCCGTAATAAATCGAACCACGGTCTATACTAGATCATTATAGTATAATAAAATTTAAATTACACCCAAAAAACAAAAATAAATTTAGGCATTGACATACAAAAGTGTGCAGCAGCCCGGACGATTTGTATAGGAATGTCGATTTTTTTTTGTGTTTTGACTGTTATTTAAATCTCATTATAGGTTACCTGCTTAGTGATCGTTAGCCCGTGGTTCGATTTATTACGGGTATTTATTTCCCTTCCACGTTGTATTATTACTCTGTGATAAAAGCTAGACTACGTTTGAAAGGAAAACTCTAGGTTAACCTAGACTAGGTTATTACTACTAGGTTATAACAAACAAAAAATTACAAAGATACAACGCATTTAAATTTCACGTGACGTCACGAATTGACATTGACCCCGTGTAAATCATTGGTCTCCGGAAATAGGCACCGTATTTCAATTACGAAAGTAATCGCCGTACTACGACTTTGGCGTAAAATTTAATACCGTCTTGCCTTCGGGTATAGAATAAATGGAATTAGAAGTATTGACAGGCTGCTAACAAATCGCCTGTTGTAATTTACCATTATCTACTTACCATAGGTAAGGTTACTATTAGTTTGACTAATAAAAGGTGAACTGATATAATTTTAGTTAGTTCAGTTCCACTTCAACAAAACTCAGTTTCTGAATGCAAATGCTTGATTTCTCGACGAAAACATCAACATCACTATATTGTGTAAGAATATTAAAGGAGATCTTTACCTAGTGACAATGGAACAAACTTGCATAATATACCCTTTCAAACAAAAAAATAATTTTCTGATCCGAGATTCTGATTCTGATACCAAAGGATGATGGTACTTAGGCTGAAGGTATCCACTAAAAGTATGTTCGAAGAAAATAAACGCTTATACCGCCATCTTTGAGAAATCAAGCGGCATCACTTCGAAACTACCACACTCGAACCAGTAACTCCATTTAGCTACATCATTTAAAAATCGAATTACGCTTCAAAGTATAAAGGTTATCAGTTGTCTTGTATTTGTCCACGCATCTAGTGACAACAGTGATTATCAGTTAACTAGTGTGCAGGTTTCCTAATGATGTTTTTCTTTACCGAAAGCAAGTGGTGGTAGTTGAAAATTACCGTACATGAGTACAAACTTAGGCCGCGTCCACGGACACGCGGCGCGGTGTGCGACGCGGGCTGCCAGGCGGGCCGCCGTAAAATTTCCATAGTTTGTTTTGAGCGGCCGCCGCAACTACAAACTATGGAAATTTTACGGCGGCCCGCCTGGCAGCCCGCGTCGCACACCGCGCCGCGTGTCCGTGGACGCGGCCGGTACAAGACGCGCCTGGTGAGGCCGTTTCATTTAGGGGGCGTTATTACGTGAGTTGATTCGGGCAATTTTTCAAGCCTCCCCCCTCCATAGTGAGATATCGTGAGACTTGGCTCAACCCCCTTCGCCTCCCCCATAATCTCACGTGAGATTTCGCGTATTTAAAATATAAAAATATTAGGTGATAAAAATAAAAATCCAATACAGATTCACAAATCAAAATCCTTATTTTTATTTTAGACTATTTACAATATTATCTAGAATCACAATGAAAATAGAACCCCCCTCTCCTCCACGTAAGATTGGGTGAGATTTACCCTGAACCCCTCCCCCTCCTAAATGCCTCACGCAATTTATGGATGTCCTTAGCCCCTTACCGGTAGAAAAAAGTAACGCCAAAGGATGTACATTTTTAACAAATTGAAATTGAACACCTTCCCTTGGGTGAGTTGCCGAAAAATCGTAATTGAGTGTGACACTCGTTAAATATGGTACCATATTTAACGAGTGTCACACTCGTTAAATATGGTACCCTTTAATATTTATGAAAAATTACCCCTTTTTTATAAAAAGTAAAAATGTAAGAGTAATTTTCTTAAATCTTTTAGACGTCATAGTTTCAAATAGGGCTCTTCACATCAGTTTTTCCGCATTAATAAATCTTAAATCACGTTCAAAATGGATATGATCAATAACAAGTGACATTATTTTTTAAGTTTTGTTACATTATTTTTTAGTTTTTTTCTCTTATCATTACAAAATAATTTATTTTTGACCCTGGACAACTTATACACAGCCTTTGATATACCTTTGGGTTTAATGACTTAGGGCTCTGTCTTCCCCGTGACGAAATGAAACAATTGATATACAGGGTGTTCGGCGGTAATTTGTGTACATTTCCATAATTCATAAACAATTAAAGGAAAAAAATTATATTCTTCCTTCGGATCTTGTTGCCCTACGCTCTGTCTACGCAAAGACGTGCTAATTTTTTTAATAATTTTAATTAAGTTTTTTTTTATAATTAGTGTACCAATTTTTTCGTATTACCACAGAATAAGTAATAGTATGAGTAGTCAAGAACATATTTATTGTTATGGTTGACTGGGAGAGAATACTTTTAGCATTAAGTCCGCCAATTGTAAGACAATTTGTATTGTGGAACAATAAAGTTTAAAAATAAACAAATAAATTGTTGTAGTCGGTTAATAAATCGCTTCTAAATAACAGTCGTCACAAATGAGGAAGGGCTGTTACTCAAAAGGGTGTCAAGAGGATCTGGTCAATCCTGTGATTGCTTCTCAGCCTGATTAGAAGGGTGACGGACACGGCCCGCTTTCACACCATTTATACAGATGCCCTACTTTCGTGACGTATCAAGTTAAAAATAATTGAATAAATACTTTTTAGGTGATATTTTGACGCGCAACCAACAAATAAAAAAACAACCGACTTCATTTTTTTAGGAGTTCCTTCATTATAACTTCACCAAATTAATATAGGACTAATTTGATACTAAAGGCTTTCAAATCAAAATCGGTCCACAATTGGCGAAGATATCGCGTAACAAACATACATAATTCTTTTTTCATAAAAAAACAAACAGTCGAATTGATAACATCTTCCTTTTTTGAAGTCGGTCAAAAGTAAATGAAAACTTTTTCAGTTGGATTAAAAGAAAATTTGGATTGACAGTTAAGAAGTCAAGGGGTTTAGTTGGGGTTATTTTGCAAATTTATTTGGATATTTGAATTTGATTTATTGGACTTTGCCTATTTATGAAATATGTGGGTTTGAAAAACACATTTAAAAAAATTATTATCTCCATTTTTCGAATCTCACTGGTCTTTTTAAAATAATTTTATTAGAATATAAAAATATAGTTATAGTTGGTTATTAATTGGTTACTAGTTGCCTTAGAAAAATAAGAAAACGAAGCCATAGAAATAGAACAAATCTCAGTCTGGATAATGCTTAAGCCTCATAGATTTTCTATATATTTCTTACGCAAATGTAAAGGCAATTAAATATAAACCTGAGAGTTTAATTATTAATGCCTTGTTACTACTTTAAATGCCCAGAAAGTAAAATAAACATTAAGATTTACAAAAGCTAAACTTTTACTCATTCACCTAAAACAGCTCATAAAAAGAGACCTTAAGAAAATACAGTTTACTACTTGTTACAGAGGTTCTATATAATAAAACTTTGTCTAGGATATAAAAACTTCCCCTTTATATGGTAAAAGTACAAGCAACTTCACATTACTTTTAGTTTTTTGTTTCTATAAACATACTGTGTGACATACATACAACCACACCTTTACCCTTTAATTTAGCCCATGGATATAAGCTTATTAGGTTACTTTTAATGTTATAGTAAGCAATAATAAGAAAAGAGATTTAAATAAGCGACTGTTTGCTAGCATCGTCATGTTAAAAATTAAGTGTCTATTGACACGATTAGTTAGATTTTAGCTTATTTTCTTATTCAACTTTTACAATCTACTCGAGAAGAGTAGCAGCTGGTACGTTCAATGTTTTTTTTATTTCTCGTACGCTAACATAATTCCTTCCATGCCGGTCTAGTCTTTTTTGACGTGACAACGTCTAATAACTCGATACTACGGGCTGCATGCACGAAAAAGATGACGTCATTGTCCCGTTACGCTCATTTTCGCGATCCGCAAGCGAGAGCGCGGCACGAACGAGGGAGAGGCATGATCGGCTCGAGCGATCGGCTCAGTTCGGAATGTTTCACGTTGTCACGTCAAACTACCGTCCGTAAACCGACTTTACAGACAACCAATTTTTTAAATTTTATTTTCATCTGGAAAAAAAAATTAAAAAAAAACTAGAAGCCGATCGAGGGACAGGCGAAAATGGAAATCATGTAACAATCAAGTTCTTATTCGACTTTTACAATCTACGTGAGAAAAGAAGCAGATGGTACATTTTTTAAATTTTTTCTGCCACTCCATCATGAAAGAAATCATTAATGTTTCGACGCCTATTAAGAATTATCCGCCATTCACCCAATTCCCGACAAAAGTTAATAGTGTTTCCAACAAAAAAACTTACCGAATTCCTCATTTTGCTCGGTCCAAGCTTGACAGATGACGTGGTTCACAAAAACACTCAGAATTAGGACACTGACGGCGCTCCCGCCGAAACAGTCCGCCATTTTGTTTAGCACCGACCCGACATTTTGTGAACTATTACCATCGAGTTTGCCAATACTTCATTGTTACCTGAAATAAAACAAAAAAAATTAAATAAACGGGCAAATGCGAGTCGGACTCGTAAATGAAGGGCTCCGTACAACCGTACAATGTCTTAAAACGCTGAAGAAACATACACATTTCTTGTATGACGACCCCCTTTAATTATTAACTTCATCTTATTTTTAGTATTTGTTGTTATAGTGGCCATAGTAATACATAATCGGTGAAAATTTCGGGTGTCTAGCTATTACGGTTTAAGAGATAGAGACCTGTGACAGACGGACAGAGAGCGAAGTCTTAGTAATAGGGTCCCGTTTGCAGCCTTCGGGTACGGAACCCTAAAAAGAACTTAACACTTTGCAGGAAAGTCATCCAGACATATTTCAATTTATTTATTGCTTTTATATTGTACATATATGACACCCACTACATAGTCAATTCATTAGTTAGTAAGTACAAGCTGAACCCTGATAGGGCATTGCAAAAGAAAACAATAAAACGGCATGCGGATTTTTATATATGCTAAAATCATGTAATTATCCAAGTATAGATCAATTTGTCTGGTAGTTTTTTAAATAATGTCAATTTGTTTTTAAACAATGTCAGTGTTTATTCACTTATTTAAATACTAGCTAAATTTATTTAAATACATGTACTTAAATTTTATTTCTAATGAAATGTCATTTTTCATTTATTATTGTATACATAGAATAATTATATACATAGATAGAATCAGGATAATTTAGAATACCCAGTCACAAACTTATTATTTATAATATTTTTTTTATTTACATATATATAATTAATCGTTGGTATTATTGGTAGTATTTTTTTTAACTAGCTGGTGCGTCGTTTGGGAGAAATTCTAAATGATTCTAGGAAAGTCTCCTTCGCATTTATAATATTAGTTAGGATGTTAGGATTAGGATAGTTAGGATAGTGATTCTGATTTCAAGATTTCAATATAACTAGCTAAGGGTAAAAGATCACCTGTATAATATATTTTAACAAGCTTAAAAATACAATGTTAGTACGAGT
Source organism: Acrobasis repandana (assembly GCA_963576875.1). Taxonomy (NCBI): domain Eukaryota; kingdom Metazoa; phylum Arthropoda; class Insecta; order Lepidoptera; family Pyralidae; genus Acrobasis; species Acrobasis repandana. The sequence continues at coordinate 2,512,522 of OY756234.1, read as the reverse complement.
AGGTAGTAGGTGTAACGTACACAACCACTATGAACCCTAAACCGGTCAAGCGGCGTGCAAAACTAATATTTCCATTCCGGCAAAAAAGCGACGGAACAGACCTGTGAAAACACTGTATTCAAAGTACATTTTTGCACAGTTGGAGTAGATTAACGGCTTGCAAACACCACAAATGTATGTTAATACCTCGTATCAGTGTCCACCAGGCGCCCATTTGCATTGTATTGAATACTGAATAGGTTATGGGCCCAGTTATAGCGATTAGCGTTTCTGAAACCCAGTTTTCCTATTTTTGTAGTAGTTTTTGTTGCATTAGTAATTTTAGTGTAATACAGTCGCTAGTTTGAGTTAGTTCAAATCTTTATTACACCAGTATATAACAGAACAATATTAAACATAAAACAGATGTCAAAAGGCGGCTTTATTGCCACTGTAATCTTTTCCAGGCACCCAAGGTACTTGGAGATGTTTGACGAAAACAGGTGAGGCGCAAAGTTAAACATTTGAAAAAAATAAAAAATAAATAAGCTCTAGGTACAGCTGATGAATATACTTACAACATGATACATACGTTTAAACATCCCATCCCAATCCCATCCCAACTTCCCAACTAATATTATAAATGCGAAAGTGAGTTTGTATATTTGTTTGTTTGTTACCTCTTGACGCTTCATCTACTGAACCAATCTTCTTCAAAATTCACATACACATAGTTAGGAGTCCTGAGAAGGACATATACCTTTCATCCCGGAAAAAAGTAGTGTTCCCGTGGGATACGCGAGCGAAGCCGCGGGCAAAAGCTAGTACTTTAATGAAATAGCTAGTTTTATTTTTATTTTATTCTGGCAACATACAGTCATGTACTTATGTATATTCTAAAGACTACCTTATACAATAGACTTAAGGGTTAACTGGAGGGACGAAATCCCATACAAACGTACTTTCGTTTTAATTTCGAAACCATAAAACTCATCGTATTCAAATTTTTTACAAGCATTAAGATGATAAATATCTAGATCTGTAATTAGTTTTGGTTCGAAAATAATAAACAAAAAAAAAAGTTATAGCAACTTAAAATTTGCCTTTTTTATCGACGAAATCGAGTAATATTTAGACGCCTATTACACTTATAATTATATTTTCGATCCTTATGGAAACTAATTATACGACTAGAGTGAAGACTCTAAATTCCAAATAATTTAGTTTTATTTGGGTATGTATCGTATTTATCGAAATAAACGAAAACTACGAAAACCTTTCGATTCATGGCCTATAACGGCCCGTTTATTACACCTCTTCCGTTTATCACCCTTATTACACCTCGCGCGGGTGCCGGCGGTGTGACGGATTCTCTGTCTCGTTTTTTTAGCGCCCTTTCTCTTTCTCGACGAAATAGCAACACGACGAAGCGCGTCGGTAGGCAACTCGCTGTGGAGTTCGCCCGCGCCTCCAGTACCACCTTAATACGTTATATCCAAATATGGTATGGTTACATTATATGTATAATTATTGATATTTTTTCAAAACAAAACCCGACTTTTATGTCAGAAAAGCTAAATATTTAAACAAGTGGATACTTAGATGAAATATTTTTTTGTAGTTATTTTCTTTTAAAAAACAAACCACACAACCGATTCTAATAAAAATTCTATGGAACCTGGAAAGTATACCCTTTCAAACAAAAAAGAATTTTCCAAATCGGTCCAGGCGTCCTCGAGTAATCAGGGAACATACTTAAAAAAACAAAAGATTCCGACGAATTGATAACCTCCTTTTTTTGAAGTCGGTTAAAACAGTAAAAATCAGAGAAATTGCGAATAAGAATCATAAGCATCATAAGCGATTGCTATGGAATCGGTGAATTTGTAACTAGAATAGAATAGTAAACAGTTATTGTCTAGTGTAATTTTCTAAATGCCTCCCCCAATATTAGGAGGGTTTGCCCCTTTTTTTTTTTTTTTTTTCAAAATTCAAAATATCTTTATTATCATAGGATATTTATAATATCTCTTAATAATAGTCACTTTGTTTTGTTTTGCACAAATGTTGACGTCAAATCGTTACTTAAAGCTAAGTTTACGCCGCTTCCTAGGCGCAAGTGCAGAAGAAGCGGCAACAAACTGCACTGCACGTTTTCTCCAAAGACGTCAACTAACAAACTAAAAACTTAAAATTAGTTATATAGATGGACAGAGATTACATTGTTTATTATGTCATAATTAAATTGAATTATAAGCATTACGAAATTTAAAATAATGTCAATTTGTAAATTTAGTATGTACCAATGTACCTAAATTATGACATGTCTAAGTATACAAATCTTTAAGAGGGACCCGCGCCAAGCTCAAGCCAGACCTTTTTGTCTTTAAGATAGTCATCGGTCCTATAATAAGCCTTCTCACAAAGTGCTTTCTTTACATAAGCTTTGAATTTTCTGTCTGGCATATCAAGGACCGATTCTGACAATTTATTATAAAAAAGTATACACTTCCCCATAAAAGACTTACTGGCTGTATTCAGCCTGTAATACGGGCTAACTAAGTCATTCTTATTACGTAAATTTCTATCTGTAAAATCACTTACTTTATTGAACAAGGAAATATTTTTCCTTACATACATTATATTTTCAAATATGAATTGTGATGCAAAAGTAAGTATACCTATTTCCTTGAATAATTCCCTCAGTGAGTCTCTCGATCCCAAACCGTAAATAGCACGAATTGCTCTTTTTTGTAAAAGAAAAATAGTCTGAATGTCGGCTGCACTCCCCCATAGAAGTATCCCGTAAGACATTAGACTGTGAAAGTAACTAAAGTACACTTGTCTAGCAGTTGCTACATCTGTCAATTGTCTTATTCTCCTAACAGCGTAAGCCGCAGAGCTAAGCCTATTAGAAATTTTAGTTATATGAGCGCCCCATTGAAGTTTCGAATCAATTGTGATTCCTAAAAAGGTAGTACTTTCAACCAGATCGAGTTTCTGACCATTAATTAGTATGTCAACGCAGGCTTGATTCACATTAGGAAGAGAGAATCGAATGCATTGGGTCTTGTTCGCATTTAACATGAGGTTATTGGCCGAAAACCAATCAGAAATTAAAGATAAGGTGCTGTTCACCGCGCTAGCATCACTGTTATGTCGATCTATTTTAAATATTAGCGAGGTGTCATCAGCAAACAGCACCATGTCAGCCTCTTTCTCAACCATGTAAGGCAAGTCATTGACATAAACTAAGAAAAGGAACGGTCCTAGAATTGAACCTTGGGGAACGCCCATTTTCACATTAGACCCGTGTGATTTTACGCCGTTTATATCAACAGTTTGAAGCCTATCTGTTAAGTAAGATTCTATTAATTTAATTGACTTATCATCAAAACCGTATTGACGAAATTTGAGCAAAAGTGTTGGATGATCAACGCAATCAAATGCTTTAGAAAGATCGCAAAATGATCCAATTGCATCATTTCTGTTTTCCCACGCGTCGTAGATATTAGTAATAAGTGCTACTCCTGCATCGGTGGTCGATTTTCCAGCAGTAAAGCCGTATTGTTGGCTATGGAAAAGATTATTGGTCTTAAAGTGAAGTAGCATTTGATTGAGCATTATCTTTTCGAACACCTTACTCAAAACTGGCAGAATAGAGATAGGTCTGTAGTTGCCAGGGTCTGTTTTTTCTTCTTTTTTGAATAAGGGGATTAGTTTACTACATTTCATTAAGTTAGGAAATATGCCTTAATCAATACATTCGTTAAATATGAAAGCTAAATCGGCAGCAATTATGTGTATAATATGACTTACTACGGCTACTGACATGCCCCAGTGATCTTCTGATTTTTTTAAATTTAACTGTTTAAAAGCATCTATTATATCGCTAGGGCTAACATGCTTAAAATTAAATTTAAAATCACAGGGGCTAACATTACTCTTAAGCAAAGCCTCAGCACGCTGGGCGCTAGAACTCACATTAGAAGTGAGTTCCAAAGGAAATTAGTAAAATAATCATCAAATATATTTACTATTTCTTCAGTTTTTGAAGTATTTTTACCACTACATTTGATTCGGCAAATATTTTCTTTGGTTTTATTTTTACCTGTTTCCTTATTTATGACACTCCATGTTTCTTTAATTTTATTAGGAGCATTATTTATTTTTTTGCTAATACTATTCGACTTGGCTCGTCTACAAACTTTTTTAAATATTTTAGAATAATTTCTAACATATTCTATAAAAGAAGGATTAAAGTTATATTGTTTTTGGGCATATAGATCATATAACCTGTTTCTACTTATGTAGATGCCGGTAGTAGCCCATTCACTAAACTGTGATTTACTATGAACTACTACTCTTTTTTGTTTCAATGTTTTAGAATACTCAGAGGAAACAGTACTAAATAGTTTATTATAATGGTCGTCAGGATTATTTCCTGTATATACCACTGATATATATATAATTTGTTATCTAAATTATTTTTAAGTTTTTTTATGTTTTTAGAAGTAATCGGTCTATACAAGATCTTATCTTTTCTCAAATGACTGGTGGACTCTTTGACAAAAGCTACATATACACCAGAATGATCTGAAGGCAATTTGTTGATAACAGATTTATCACAATATTGAATATTACTAAAAAAATTATCAAGACATGTGCCAGATGTAGCTGTAATTCTGGTTGGCTCAAAAAATAAGTTTTCTAATCCATAACACTTAAAAAGATTTAGGAATTGTGTGCTCTTTGGATTATGTACTAAAATATCAACATTAAAATCACCGCAAATAATTAAATTCTTTTTACTAGTTGAACAGGACTTAAGAACCTGGTCCATTGCCCTAATCCACTACACTGGACAGTCGGGTTGGTAATCGCAGTAGATAAATAAATAAATACAGGCAGACTTTTTAAACACCAGCCAAAGTTTTGGAGCAAGTTCAGCCCATGATACTGAACTACTTTCCATAAAAACAATTAACGAAAAACGATAAAAAATATTCCAATACAGATTGGCGCTTAGGCCAACTGATTTTGTATGGGAGGACGAAAAATTTTTATCTATTTTCAACAGTTTTTTTATAGGCACTAGTTCAGTATCATGGACTGAACTTGCTCCAAAAATTTGACTGGTGGATTAAAAGTCACCGTGTATAAAAAATATAAGTAGAAATTTATAAGGACAAATCACACTGATTGAGCTACTACTAACTAGCCGTCTGGTTCCCGGCAGAGTAGAATAGGATCACTCCAAGTCTTCCCGTGGACGTCGAAAAGGCGACTTAGGAAACACAAGCTAAACAAAGCTTATAACCATCAGTAAAACCTCTCCAACCCGTCTGGCCAGCGTGGAGAGTGTAGGTCAAATCCTTTGACTACTCTGGCTAATATATGGCTCTGGCAGTACAAAGAGGGTCGTGCTCCTGCAGTGGAGATTAAAGAAGACCTGATGATGATAATGATGACACTGATTGAGCTAGCCCCAAAGTAAGTTTAAATTTGCAATCCCATCGAGTTTGGGCTAATTACCTTTTTGTTGTTAAGTACTTAGGCCTCGCAATAAAAGCCTGCAAGAAAAAAATATTTTTTGTTAAAAAAAACTTTTATTTTTATGTTTTATTCATTCCTTCACTATTTTTACAGGTTTCCTGAAGGCAGATTCTACTCTGCTGTACCTTTAAGTTAATAACAACCGCAAATTAATAAATCGCTATCAGTGACACCCTACCCACGCAGGTATTTTCAGGTTAGTTGTTAGTTCTAAACCCTTGCCAACGACGTGGAATCAAATACAATGAGCTCCAACTTTGGCATATTTTGCCCGTATGGGAGAAGTTGTTTCATTTTGGTGGGTTCAGATCGTAATATCTGACTTAATATCGCAACAAAATATAATACGTAATATATACCAGTATACCTAGCTAAAGGCCTATTTAGACGATACCATTTTGTTGCATATTCAAGTTCAATAATTAATATCCTAACCTGACTGAAAACAATTTTTCACAAAGTTTGTTTCCCAGTGGGTTTTGAACCCACGACCTCCGGATCACAAGGCAAACGTCTTAACCACTGGACCACCGAGGCAGTCAATTGTCCCTAAAAGTACCCCAAATTAAAATCGTTGTCATTTTGTCTATCAGTAATACCCTATCTTAATGCAGGTATGCATGTTGAATACGGGAATTTCTTACCATTATTTTTTCGTTTTTTATTAATTGCACAAGTGTTTCGTTATCATAAACTAGAAAACTAGGAATCTATTTGTGCAAAAAGTTTTACAACCGGCCGCCGCCCGACGTTAACCCCTCTTTAGGAATGCAATTGTAGCACGAGATATTTGTGCTTAGTCCTTTAGTCGCCTCTTACGACATCCACAGGAAGAGATGGAGTGGTCCTATTCTAACCCGGAACCACAAGGGTAAATAATCTAGAAAACTCTTAATCTTAAATCAATCGATTTCGATTCATTTCACATATCGATGTCTTGCACTTGTAAGAATCACAGCTATTGGACAGACAGTGCATTTCAAACTGCCGAGCTAAGCCGTATGTACGCCTACCCGCGCGCGCTTTACGCCAAAAGCCAAGAAACCGAAAGATCGTGAGCTCATGAACCATCGTCGCCTGAAGTTGGAATCATCGACTTTGAGTCAGGTATATGCCTTAAGCTTGTACGTCCTCCCTGCTCCTTCTGACCCAAAAAACATCGATTAAAGCAGACCACGCCTGCATTCCCCAAATGTAGCAGAAAGCCATCCAAAATCCGAATGCTACAACAAGTTTACACTAATGCAAGTTTTGCAACAAAACTTGCACCACAGATTCAGAAATGGTTCGTGTTTAAACCATGCATTATTGCTTCACTAAAATGGTACGAGAATATAACAGGCAAAAAACTTCCACCGTCTAAATGGGCCTTTATTTCTTATGATTATCTATACCTTGAGGATACCTAATAACCAGTCGTTCAAGCTACAGATATAAAGGACGACCTAGAAAGACGTGGGGGGAAAGTGTGAAACGGGACATGTTTGCCCCACCGGTCACACGCACGGTATCACATGAGCAATCTCCTCTATGTCGCATGCTTACGGACCTTAACACATTCCTGAATCAGCAACCTGAGTGTGATGTGTTTGTTGATGGAACGAATATGGTTGTAAGGAACCTATTGGTATATTGCGAGAATGACAAAAATGTTTTTAAAATGAAATGACTAGAATGAAAAAAAAGTTTTTACTGTACATTATTAGTGGTGGCGCCCGTCGTACCAGCTGTGTAAATTTTTTAATTACATTTAGCTATAAGTTCTTTCTATATGCTGTAATTGGTGAAAGCCGTTGTATTTAGTTTTTACAATAAATAAATAAATAAATAAATGAAAGGAAAGAGGTTTGTTCAAATATAGTAAACGATATGAAACGATGGAATGAGTTTGCATGCCAAATTTAATTCTGATTTGGCATGAAAGCGGAATAAATATCCTCACATCCAAGCTGTAATGCCAAACAGCTAGAGGTTTAGTGAATTAGCGGATTAAACTATACAACTGCGACATAAACATGATTAGTTGTTGCTTCCTGCCGTGCTTGCATCAACTGGATAAATGTATATTTTAATAATAAATAAATAATAGATTTACTTTTCAGTAGTTATGATTTTTTCCATAGTCGAGTTTTAGTTTTTAAAACTGAATACAGCGAATAGAATTTGAGCTTTAATGTAACAGCATTCATAGAAGGCAAAGTTTGAAGTTATTTATTCAGGCATATAGTCAAAGTTGTTTCATTTTGTCTGTCAGTTCTACGGAACAGTTAGTGGTTTATCCTAGATATTAATACAACTTTATCTACTTTAAAAATGTTATTAATTACTATCGGTGTGGAGTGAAAGAGGACGTAGTAACAAAAATAGAGAAAGGGATGTTAAGATGGTTCGGGCATGTAGAAAGGATGGATGAAAATATTAACAAAAAATATTAATAAGGCAAGTGTGAAAGAGCGGGACAGGGTCGACTTCGGCGAACTTTCTGCGATCAGATTGCAGACGTTCTAAAAAAAGGAGAGATAAGAAGTACCCGTAACCGAAGGGCATGTATGAAGAGGTTGATGAGTGTAGATAAAGCGAAAGAGGTCTGTCAGGATCGTAGCAAGTGGAGGTCCATAGTCTCTGCCTACCCCTGGGGGAAACATGCGTGATAGAATGTATGTATTAACTAGCTGTCACCCACGGCGTTGACCACGTTATCAGGGACACATTGTGCAGGGGAGCATGCCGGTGGCCTTGTATTGTCAAATTTGCAGGCATGTCCGCCGGGCCCTCTGTACACAGAGGTAGCATGCTGTGTACCAAAATACTGTGTAGCTATAAGTACTAACACTAGTTTTAAGTTACTGTAATACTCACGTAGTAACTATTTATAAATCTGTGGTAATATTAACAAATCATGGATCATAGTTATCCGAATAAAAACAATTGAATTGATTTATCAAGTTTTCAAATACTCTATCTACATAATTCTAATAAAAAAATTTCGTCCTCCCATACAAAATACATTTGGCTGAGCGCCAATTTGTATGGGAAGCCGAAATTTTATTTTCGTTTTACGATAATTGTTTTTATGGAAAGTAGTTCAGCATTACGGACTGAACTTGCTCCAAAAACGTTGCCGGTGTTTAGAAAGTAACCCTGTATAGCCTTAAGGCGAAGATATAGGCAAATGGCCTTGAAGTGTGAAATTAATTGTTAACTCGTAAATGTGGTAATAATTTCCATATTGCTCTTCGTCATGCACTAGATAGCCCTTTAAATTATTTTATGAACTGCCGTTAAAACTATTATTGGTGATCCGTCTAGCTTTAAAACTTGCCGTGGACACTTTTGGCGGAAGCAAGTTTTAAAGCTAGACGGACTAATGTAAATACTTTCAACGGTGGTTCATAAATAATTTAAAGGGCTATCTAGTGCATGACGAAGAGCAATATGGAAATTATCTCCATATTTACGAGTTAATAATTTATTTCAAATGAGGGCGCCACTTCAAGGTCATTTGCTTATACCTCCACCTTAAGCTATGTCTCGTGATGTTGTGTGGAATATATATTGTATATATATTCCACACAACATATAATGTATATTTACAAGGCCCTTTTTTATTCCACAAAGTTTACATAATAAACTACACAAATTATGTACGTCCTACACGTACCGTAAAACAGAATCTTATTAAAATAACAACTCATTTCCATGAATAAAATATATTGTAATAATTTAAGTAGCTACATTAGTACCCGAAAAACCTCATTTTGTGGCCCGAAATAAAGTAGTTACAGATAAAAGGGTAATAAACTAAGTTATACGCGTTGGTAGAAGCCCAAGGCCGCAATCAAAGGCCACAACTGTAAATGAATAATGAGAACGTGTTATGTTTTTACGTGTAAAATTATATTACAAACAGAAAACATTTTTTTTTAAACCCAAGCGCCTGAGGAATTTTCGTAAATCCGCATTTTTTACCCCCGACAAAAAAGAGGGAAGTTCGACGCTAATGTCTGTCTCTTTCTGTGGCATCGTAGCGTTCGAACGGATGGACCGATTTCAATGCGGTTTTTTTACGTGAAAGCAAGTCTTAGCTATGTTTAATGAAAATTGGTTAAGCCTATTAAAAGTTGTTGGGGGTTAACGCTTGAAAGTCATAGATCAAGAGCTGGCACGAATTTTTGGGTAGGTATTTGAGGCAAGTTGAAAACTTGTCACATACCTCTCCTATTATAATAGGAGAGGTATGTGACAAGTTTTCAACTTGGGGTATACCCCAACACGGAAATGCATACGGTGAGTAGCGGTGCTAAACCATTTTGATTTATTTAGATTGACCTGGCAGGTAGAAAGTCCCATCACAATGACTTGTCTTTTTGAGAATCTTATTTTTTATTTATAAGTAATACCCTATTAAAATTTCAAGTTGCCTCAAATACCATTTTTATATTTTTTTGAAAAAATCTTTTTAAAAAAAATAATTAATTTGCTAAATAAACTTGTGTTTCTTATCGACGATTTAAAGTTCATTTGGGAAAGCTATTTGGTATGATTGACATGACAGTGCCTAGGTACTTGTGTCTCAGATCAAATCAACATATTTATCAACCTCCCCTTTAAATTAAATTACCTCATCACGTCTTTCTCCCTAACCTGTAAGACAGAGCCCAGTCACAAGACTCAAAGGCCACGTTTAGCGTGATGGCATATGATGGTGCGTATGAAGATGTAAAATGGGAATAAAAAATGTGATGGATTCCATCGTCTATTAAGAGCCCGTACTACTTCTTCTTAGAGCGATCTTAAATATTTATCAATATTAACGAAATACTCACTTTGAAATAAAAACACAGCAAAGTTCAGGACTAACTCTAAACATAATAAGTTTGCTTAAAATTTTCTCGATAGAAAAACATTGCGAATTTGCCTCCAAATCACCTCAGAATTATACTAAAACAGAAAGTATTTAAGAAATACAATAAATTAGCACTTGTTACTTTGGATTATAATTGTATTAAACATAAGGCAGTCATCATATGTCTTACTTTTTAAATAACTCTTAAATATTCTTTGTAAAACGAAAAAATCCTAAAAACCAGAACCAGCCTCATTGACCCACCGCGATTCCCGACGCCCCGCATGGCGCGCTATCTCGTTGCGGCTAGAGTTCGCGTAGTGTAAATATTCTTTGGCTAGAGTAAATTTGTGTGCGTGGAATCGGGAGCAAAATTTAGATTATTGACATCAGGCGCCCTCTTAAAACATGATTACAATTACCGCCTATTACCTTAATCGGCTTTGACTATATGTGCGTAAAGAAAAACGGCTGGTAAAAATTGGGGTTGGGGGAAACCTTTGACCAACAGTGGGACAATATAGGTTAAAGAAAAAAAAACAAGTACAGCACTGGGAATATTAAATGAATAATGATAGTACACTATCTATCAATACTTTCATACATCATCATTATATTAACACATTTTTCCATAAATCGGAACGCGGCAAATATATCACGGAATCGATTAACCGACGTCTCATTACGACGAATCGAGTCATCAATCATTACGTTACTGATCATTCGGAAATACGAACATAACTCGATTTAAAGTCGACTCCATTTCGCTCTTGATTCCAACCATAGATTTGTGAAGAAAATAGACAAGACAGTATTTCCTAATATTAATATTATAAAAAAAGTTTGTTTATGTGGTAATTAATACGAGCCTGTAATTATTATGAACTTGGCTGACCACGCTACCGCGTTTCTTCATCAGGTTTGAAATATAAGTAGATTAAGTAATGTTTACATCATAAAATATAAGTGTCCCGAGGGATTAACAAATACGAACCGTCCTTTGTATATGGTATTTTAGAGTATTCTATATTTAAATACTCGTAGGTAGGTTTTGAAGCATTCAAAATGCAGTTCAAAAGTATACGCAAGCCGAATGTCTGTCAAAGGAATATGAAAGATTAAATTAATTTTGAGATTAACCCTTTAACCGCGAACGTCGGATTAATCCGACAAACATTTTCGTGCCCATTTCGCGAGCGTCAGATTTATCCGACCAAAAACTATAGATATTCACAATTCCTCGCGCTGGGAGCACGACAACTAATATAAAGTCTCGTAATGAAGGGTTAAAATAATTTTTGTTTTGTTTTTCGTGTGTGTAAATGGCCAACACTGGTGTCAGATTCTTGCCAACTGCCGAAAGTCATCTGAAAAAATAATGATGGCAGCCGGGACCAACAGCTTTACGTGCCTTTCGAAGCAAGAAAAAGCTCGAGAAGTTGTTATGCGAGGCACGCCTGGGGTTGCTTAACACTAGAAAGCAATGCTTACTCCCACCAGGCCAATGAGCTCCTCAAAGGTGAGAATTGAGGTTCAATAGCTTAGTCAAAAGAAGTTGCTGGTTAAAATCTCGTAGATGAAGGGTTCCGTACTATCGTACAATGTTTTAAAACACTGAAGAAACACGTTTTTTGTATGACAACCCCCTTTAATTTTTAACTTTATCTTAAATTTAGTATTTGTTGTTATAGTGGTAATTGTAATACATAATCTGTGAAAATTTCAAGTATCTAGTTAATGCCATTATAAAGATCTAGTTAAAAACGCAGAAAAAAACATGTTTTTTGTATGACGACCCCCTTTCAATTTGATTCAATTCAATTCAAAATATCTTTATTATCATAGGATATTTATAATATATCTTAATATTAGTCACTTTGTTTTGTTTTGCACAAATGTTGACGTCAAATCGTTACTTACAGCTAAGTTTACGCCGCTTCCTAGGCGCAAGTGCAGAAGAAGCGGCAACAAACTGCACTGCACGTTTTCTCCAAAGACGTCATATACAAACTTAAGACTTAAAATTAGTTATATGGATGGACAGAGATTACATTGTTTGTTATGTCATTATTAAATTGAATTATAAGAATTACGAAATTTAAAATAATGTCAATTTGTAAATTTAGTATGTACCAATGTAC